>OX422144.1:14458550-15909283 GCA_949129095.1 Volucella bombylans
TGAGGCAAGGGTAAACAAACAAAAAAAAAATAAAAACTCTCCTAACATACTCGTATGCATCAAAAAAGGAGATGTTGTAAAAATCGGAGAATTGCTTACTCTTTTGCCTGCGAAAGACATTAAGTGTTGGAATCTTTGAAACGTGCCCAATCCTAATATCCGGCGAGTGTCCTTTTGAGTATCTATTTATTTGTTTATTTATTTACAGGATTTTCTCATCGTCCTCCTACTTAATATTTGGTTTAATTTTTTTTTTTTTTTTTTTTTGTAATCTTGAAAATAAAAACGGGAAATCGGGGAGGAAATGTGATTTGCACAACATTTATGCGATTCAGGGGTTAAGCGTTGCTGTGTATCCTTTTTTTTCTTTCTCGTCCACTGGCGAAGGAAGGGATTCGTTTTTGGGTTGTCGTTTTTTTTTTTTGGGGGGGGGGGGGGGGGGGGGGAGGAAATGGGAATCGAATGTGATCTTTAGAGGAAATTGAATATGCACATTAGAGAAAGAAAAGAAAGGGGAGACTGAGAGAAAAAAATGGAATCATCGACCGTTAAAGGATTTACTTTCAAACTCTGTGGCATTCATTTCCTCATTCGGTTATGAATTCTGATTGCAGGTTTTAAATTTCCATTTGCAGTTAAAGCGGACAGACATTCTAACAAAGGTTGACCGAAACTCTTTGCTGAAAACGAAAGGAGATTTCTACGGTCGGTCAAGCGATCTGATAATAGTACGGTTGGTAGTGCTTCTATCTGCTTGAGGAATGCAGACTCTCATGATTTCTATTCTATCTTGCCTAATACATACAAGTAGTTTAAAATGACAACATTGGGAAGAAAGTGATTTTAACGTAGAATAAGACCAAGATTTTTTGTCGGGCGATGGTTATGTTATATAGAGAAACTATTATCAGTAATTTAACGTGAATTTGGAACCACAATCTGTACAAACATAAAAAAGGCAGCGCAGGAGAGGGTCTGAAGTAATTAAGAATATTGAGTAGGTAAGAAGGGTACCTGCCAATGCCCAGTGTTTTTACACATCAATTGTGGTTATTTTAACTCCAAATCGTAGCCCTCGAGTACCTACTGGTCGATGCGCATCCGGACTCGGCTTGCCAAACTTATAAACGAGACAGCAGATGAATTCCGTAAATAGAATCAATGGTGAAGTAAAAAGAAAGAAAATTTAAACAAATAAGGCCCCGATATATTTGGAGATCAGGATCTCTGAGACTAAGGTAGGGTTTTGCACATTTTTTTTGGCGAATTAGCCCTTAATGGACCAACGGCAGCGCTCAATAGTGCTTCGGTAAACGGAACTGGCTCTCTAAGTTGGAGGTTGTGCCGCCAGGGTAGATGCCCCCCATGAAAAAAGAAAACTTATGTTACGAAGGAACTACAAGCCTCGGATGCGGACGGATCTACTGTGGACAACCCGTGCAAATAACATAAGGACAAAGAACTTCGGATCTGTGCGTGGAATGTTAGGTCGCCAAATAGCCCACGTGCTAGCGGAGACCCTGGATTACAACAAATGTGATGGGATGGGTCGGACAAAAAAGGGAATGAAAATTGCAAAAGCAAAAGCCTATTTGGATGCGGCAGAGGCAGACGTAGGTAATAAGTCTTGAGTTTCCGGCATGCTCACCAGGGCCTCGTTACAGTCCGTATTAAAGAAAAACTTGCCAAAATTAGCCTTATATGCGCGCACACCCTCAGAGAGGAGAAAGCTGACGCCGACGACAAAATGCAAAGCTAGGAAGAGAGGGCATGTTTGGTAATAAAGGGTTTTCCAATAGGGACTCGACAACTTTGAATTTAATTTGGGAACGCACTCTTTTGAACATTTTAAGCGTTTAAAATTCTAAATCAAGCAGGCATAGCTCGTTTGAAAAAGCATACATGATCTACCTGACTGAAGGAAGCGTAGCCTATTGAAGCCATGTAAGAGACTTAGCGTTCTGTATTTGAGCACATTATCAAATGTACATTCGCTGATTTGCTTTGAGTAAAAGGAAATATGGTCATATCGGTTTAGGTGAAATACAAATCGGGCAATATTATTATATACGACATTGAGCTTTCGTCTGGAGTCGTAGTCGGGACAGCAAAAGATTTCAGAACAATATAGCAGAATCGGTATTAGGAGGGTTTTCGCTACCAAGAGCTTTGTCCGTGTAGGAACAAAGCGATGTGCAGTCCAGAGAGCACGTAATCCACCATATATCTTACCTATAGTGGCGTTTATGTGGGTAGACCAAGTAAGGGTCCGGTTAAATATCAGGCCTAGGTTGTTGGCGCAGTCGACGTACTCTATTAAACTTTGGGCTAGTTGGATTGGTGGAAAGTGATTAAGGTCCAGTTTTCTTTTGTGGATCACAAGTGCTTTTGTTTTCTGGGCATTAAGACGCAGTTCGTTCTTAGCTGACCAACCAAGTATACGCTGGAGATCTTCATTCACCTGCGCAGTGGCTTCGTGAACCAAATTCATGGGAGAACTTAAGTGGATCTGGGCATCATCGGCGAACATATGAATTGCACAATGCACGACAGCCTTTGGCAGTTCATTTACGTAGAGCGAAAAAAGCAATGGTCCAAGAATGGAGCCTTGCGGTACTCCCCTCTTTATAGGCAAATAGCATGAACATCGGTTTCCCGCTACAACCTGTTGTCGTCTTGCTTCTAAGTAAGAAAATACAAGTTTTGTAGAGGGCAAACTCTTTTCTGAGCTCTAAGCAAAGTATAGTGTGATTAGCGGTGTCGCATGCTTTCGAAAAGTCAAGTAACGTTAGTATTGTAGCATTGTTGTCATCAATAACTTTCCTAATTTCGTCAATTACCAATAATAACGCAGTCTTGCAACTTCGTTTTTGACGGACAAAGCAGTTCTTTACACCGTAGATAGATTTGAATCTGTTTGAGAATACATTTCACAAAAACTTTTGAAAGGAATGGCAGAATTGAGATAGGTCTGAATTCCACTGCATTTCCATTCGATTTCTTTGGAATAGGAATGATTTTAGCGTCTTTCCAATGAGTGGGAAAGACTGACGATTTTAACAACGTTGAAGAGTTGAAGATATGTGTTATAAAAGGCAGTAAATATGGAAGCAGAAGTTTAACAAATTTTGGATGAATGTCATCGATCCCCATAGCATTTGATTTGATCGATAGTACCGCTTCTGCAACGTCTTCCTCGCGTAATCTGTAGAATTCAAAGTATGATTCTCTACAATCATCCGGTGGCTGGTCGAAAGTAGTTAACCTTACTGAGGGTGGATCACTTGACATTAAAAAAGTTGAGTTAAGGTGGTTGCAGTCTATATCATATCATCTTAAAGTACACGAACGAGCAACGTCTGCAAATAATAAAAATTTTCTACCGAAACTCGGAGACGGTGACTGCAACTTTAAGAGCGTTAACTTCAATTTTCGGTCGTAATTCTCGCCCTAGTAGACAGGCAATAACAAGTTTAGTGCAAACATTTGAGTCTACGGGTGAGACAACGGGTTGGTCGAAGTGTCGAAAATATCGCTGCCGTTCAGGCGTCCGTAGCAAACGATCCAAATCAGTCAATTCCATGGCGTTCTCAAGAATTGGGCATCTCTCATACCACATTATGGCGTAATTTGCGTAAGGATCTTGGTTTACACCCATACAAGATCAAGCTGACTTTAGAATTGAAGCGGATGGAGCATTTGAAGCGACGTACGTTCTCCGACTGGATTCTGGAGAAGATGCGCCAAGATGACGAATTTCATCGCAAAATCATCTTCAGTGACGAAGCTCATTTTTGGCTCAATGGGTTCGTCAATAAGCAAAATATGCGTTATTCGTCGGGTGAAAATCCACATGTGCTTCATGAATCACCACTTCATCCACAAGAAATAACTGTTTGGTGCGGTTTGCATGCCGGCGGCGTTATTGGGCCATATTTTTTCGTCGACGATAACGATCGTCACGTTACTGTGAATGGTCAGCGTTATCGCGCCATGATCACCGACTATTTTTGGCCCGAATTGGAAGATATGGTCTTGGACGACATGTAGTTTCAACAGGATGATGCCGCAAGACACACAGCACACGCTACAATCGATTTATTGAAGAGTAAGTATGGTGAGCGTGTTATCTCAAGACATGGGCCAGCCGATTGGCCGCCTCGTTCACGCGATTTAACGCCGCTTGACTATTTTATGTGGGGCTACGTTAAGTCATTGGTCTATGCCAACACGCCGATGACGTTGGAAGAGCTCAGAGCCAACATTGAACGCGAAATAGCGGCCGTTACGGCCAAAATATGTGGCGGAGTCGTTGAGAAGTGGGTCCAACGAATAGACCGCTGCAAACGTGACCGCGGTGGCCATATGAATGAAGTCGAGTTCCATTCATAAATGTTTTGATTGTACTTCAAGCCGATAATAAAGTTTTTGAAATATCTCAAATGGTTTGCGTTTTATAAAAAAAATTGTCAATTCCTTATTGGAAAACCCTATACTATCGGAAAGTATAATCTGCAAGATACAACCTCTGATAACAGATTCAGGCTAATCAATCAACCTGCTCAATCAACTGGTCTTATCGTAACGGCTTTCTGAACTAAACGCCTCGAAATGTTGCTACGATCTGACCAGTTACAATCTGCTGGTCATAGGTCCTGTTGGTGGCCGGACCACCGGTAGTCCATACCAAGGCTTAAATCACGATACTGTGCGAGTTAGGAGCCACCCGGACTTCGGTCAGGGTCTGACTTCTTAAGATAGGCCCCTTGTGGTAATATCACAGTGGCAGTGCTTTAAACTTAAAATCGCAGGAAGTGTTTTTCAGTTGGATCGACACTGAGTGCTGTGATCCTAAGATCAGAAAGAGGTTTTAGATCAGCCTCGATTCATACCAAGGCCGGAACTTGTGTCTCCAATACAAGTTCTGCTTTGGTATCAATGAATTGACGGAGAAGGGTGGCAAGGTGTGAATGAATGTTTGAGCATTTGGTGAAATTAAGGCTTTTATATGTCAGGAGTTCACTTTAAAACAAACGAAACATCTGTAAGCCAAATGGACCAAATTGCGATTGACACAAGGTTCTCCTCCAGTTTTATGGATGTACGACCGTTCTGAGGGGTCTACATCGAATCGGATCATTACCTTATTGTAGATAAGGTAAAGTAAGCTAATACTGAAATAAAGTTCGACGTCGGACGTCTACCATCGCAGGAGATCGCCAAATCGATTTCTGATCGAGCCCCCTTAATATTTCCAAAAAGCCATCAGGGACGCCGCCTCTGATGTACTGGGCTTCACTCGGTCACAAAACAGAAACCCTTGGCTTAACAACAGTTGCCAGCAAACACATGTAGCTAAGCAAGTGGCATACAAAGCGGCGCTGCATGTAAGGACTATAACTGTTCTTAGGAAGCGCGCAGTCGAAACGCTACTAGAGCAATGAGATTCGGAAGTTTAACCAAAAGGTAAAAGAAAACATGCTATGAACACAAAACCTGAACCGGAACCAACCGATACAAACGAACAAGAGAACAGTCGCAGTCGATGCTGAGGATTTGGGAACAGCATTTCTTTAGACTGTATAACGCCGATGACGAAACAAATATCGCTATCAGGCAGAATGAACCTTTCAACCCAGATGATGTGGACCATCAATTCCGTCCACCTGACATGGATGAAGTGAAGATACCCATATCTATGTTTAAGTCCTATAAAGCTAATAGAGCGGACGACCTAACTACAAAGCGGCTGGCGATGATTTAGTAAGGAATATACACCAACTCAGCTCCAAAATACTCGTATGACTGGACGCAAGTATGCCCGATAGATGGAACCCCATTCATTCCATTCAAGAAAGGAGACCCTTCTTAATATCGCCTACAAAATTCTATTATGTGAACACCTGAACCCGTTCTTCAACAACTTCATTGGTCCACATCAGCGGGTTTTAGGCCAGGAGAGAATAATAATAAAACTGGATCATTCTTACCATGAGCTTTAGCAAGAGTGAAATCAGACGAAAAGGTATGAGGCTCTTGGCGTGTCAGTATTCATCTTTACGATAAGGCGACTTGAGGGCATCAAAGAATGGAATGGCATCTAAATGTTATCCCTTACTACAACCTATGATATCTAGCTGGTATAACTAGTTGTCAGAAACATGAGCAAATTGTGAGTCGGTTTTGATCTGATTACCTGGGTACTGAGTTTCAAGAATAAGTCTTTACTTTCGACTTGATGTTGGTATATTACCAGATTACCAGTCCGTTTGTTTCCCAAACTTTTTAACTCATGTCTGTTTGCAAAAGCCTTTATAGGAAGCCTTTATAAGAAATCGAAGATCTAGAAGAGGTGATTAGTAGTTGTTTTTTCCGATTCAAGGTAAGGTAATTGGATAATTTAGCTTTGGAAGACCTCCTTCTACCTACAGCTTTGTTCCGAGTTTAGATGTATTGCTGATAGATTTCCCTAGATCCCTAGAACCAATTGATGTTGCTTGAATTTCCCTTCTTCGCATCCGATCCGAAGTAAGATGTATCTCTAGTACTCTCAATGGGATACCCGGTAACCTTATTATCATTCCTGTTTGTGTGCAAAAGGGTTATATAAACTTGTGATGATTACAGTGATGAGTTTCAGGAAGAAGCTTGTAAGATCATTCTCTGGGAAGTACATAGCTATCATGAAGGTGTCCTAATTTCGTTTATTGGATATAGGTAATTTAAATTGTAACTGAAAATCAAATGGTCTATGTTTTACACCCACGCAGTTGTTAAATCTGATGACCTTTCACATAGTTATTCGTGAAGTTGATTGAAATTTAATAATGGGCAATAACACGTTCTTGCTGCTCTTTAAAAATCCATTTTTCTCATCATCAAATGCTGGATAATGACACCATTCTTCCGAGCCTGAATCACATACCTCATCGATTAGCTCTAACTCTAACCCGTAATCCAAGGTGGTGGTAGTAAGTCGATGTCCTTCGATCTGGCAACTAAAGACACCTGCTTCTCATATTGCCAAAAATCCACTTCCACTACATTAACGATTGAGATGCATGCTACACCGCGCGACACCCGCAATTCAACCAACCAACAACACTGCACCGAGTAAGAGTAAGAGTATCTCAGTACCACATTGCCAAGGAATATATTTAATCCACCCTTTGCGGTGCAGTGAAAGAATTTCCCACTTGGATTTCCAATTACGGAATTCAGTCACGTTGTTGAATTTCTTCGCGTTTCCACCACCACCTTTGGCCACGAATCTTCTGAAGACCAAATCCAGCACACACGAATCTCATTTTGTCTGCTGTTTGAGCATTCCTTTCACTTTTGGCCAAAAAGTGGGGGGAAAATCGCCTGACATCAATAGAGAGTGCCACAAGTAACCAGGACGAGTAGTATACTCGTACATTACGGATGGTGGTGATTGTTGTGTTGAGCTGGAGTGCAATTGGTGGTACTGGTAACTGGTAACCAGGACACAGCAATTCACTACCTTGCCTGCAGGTTGTGTTTTTGTCTATCCTTATCCCAGACATTTGAGCCCCATTTGAGATGTGTCAGCGGACGATGCGAAATGAGCCAGCTTTTCGTTGGTTGTGACTAAAACGGATAAGGAAATGGATTTTCTATTTTCTTTTCATTTTATGTGCGAGGCAGAAATACCAAACGTGGCTGCCTAAGGTGGAATTTCTATCGACTTGTACTTGTATTCGGATTTGTGTGTACGAACAGAAGTCGAGGCACGTCTTCAAATCAAGGATTGGATGGTGGTGTAGTACCTGTGTGATTTGGAAAGCAGTACGATCAAAAAGTTGTGCTTCTCTGGAGAAATTTCTCGGCATGTTTAGTTAACTGGATATCCAAACAGATGGTGACCAAGGTCGTCATATCTATTTAAAATGCTTCAGATTCCGCATCAGAATGATAGTTGTGTTTTCAGCAAGACTGTAGTATGTTACGTGCTTCTGGTGGCAGTGTACTTTCTTGGTCAAATTACCTTTAGATTTTCATTTCAACTCGTAACGGTTTTTTATTGCATTTTGATGATGCGAAATAGGTCTGATCTTGTTTGTAGTTTCGATTTGGTGAACAATCTGTTAGATGTCACGTTTCAATGGAGTTGAATATTTCAAATGGCAAGAATTTTAGAAAGCAGCAGCTCAAAAAATTATCCACAATTGGATTCCATTTATTCAATGAAAAATCGCCAAATGCGAGACCAGGATCATTTAATCTGAAGCATATAACTGATATAAATTTCATCTAGCATCTACGATAAGGTATATGCAGATTACGTAGCTGAACTAATTGCTGGATCATGCCTAGCGAATGCCTAGACGTAATCCATGATTGGTAAAACTGGGCTTTTAGTCAATCATCTGAAAGTTGATCTATTCACGAGAAGGACAAAGCTGACTGGTCTGACTCATCTACTGCTTAAATGCATCCAACGAAGCTAAGTACTTAGGATCATTGTAGACAGTAAACGCGTCGCATGGAAAACTTCAAAGGTGATGTCGGCTTACTGGCATTGTAAATTAGACATGAGAAGGAAGAGGGTCCTTTGGATCTACACGCTATGATTAGATCAATTATAGATGGCCGTCCAAATAGAAGTGCATCCTGTCAACCCAATTTTCCAAGACCTTGTTAACTGTTTCAGGCATTATCTCACGAATGGCGATAGTATTCGCTTTAAGGGCTTGTTTCTGAATTATCCGCATAACATCGATCTTTAAGGGCGTCAAATCCCTGATCAAAGGCGGCCAATTGACATCGCCAATGCGGACGATAACAAGATTACCGAACTTAGCTCTCAAAAGATCGATTGTCTGATGAGTTGTGTAGCATGGCCCGCTATCATTTTGGAACGAAACATCGTTCAAGTCCATGTCTTCAATTTCAACCCACAAAAAATCGGTAATGACTTTGTAGCGCTCACCGTTGACTGAAATGGTCTTTCCAGCACCATTTTCGAAATAAAGTGGAAAATGATGCCACCACTCCAAAATCCGTACCAGACTGTCACTCTCTGTGGATCTCGATAATCACGTGCGGGCTTTCCGATCCCCAAATGGGGAAATTTTGTTTCGTAACATAGCTAGTCGCCGAGTTGAAAATGCGCTCCGTTAGAAAAAAATTATTTTTCGGCCTAATTCGACATCAAATTCGAATTCGAGCTGCTGTAATTCCCAAACTGAGAAGCGACAATGAAGCGAGTGGTCGTTTGCCTTCAATTGTTGAGGCAAGTGGATTTTGTAAGGGAATAATCCAAGATTATTAGTGCGTGAAATGTTGAGTTGTTGAAATCGATGGTGTGTCGATGTCTCAGCTGCAGCAGCTATATTTCCGTCTGTATGTACCGTATGTACGACGGGGACCATGAGTGTTGTCCGAAAATAAGCCAGACTCGTGAAATGATGTTTTTTTTTAAGAGGAGTTCAAATTGAACCTGTGCTGGCTATATTAGGGTCTTATAGAGGGGTAAGTAAGATTGAATAAGCGACGTTATTAACGTTAACTTTATTATCATTAAGAAGAGTTATGAACCACTATAGAATGAAAGTGAACTCTGAACTTGTATTGTTCTTTCTCAAAACCTCACATTTCTCTTTCGTTAAAGGGCGCAAAAACCGTATATTATGAATGACCAAAGCAGGAAGAAATTTTGCCTACGTTTATTGCTTTAATAAACGTAAAACGAGCCCATTACCAAAGGGATTTTGTGGTTGGACGAAGCGAAATTTACCAGAGATACGAGTAGGTTAACTAATCAGCATAATTTGCTCCGTTTTCACTCCAATTCGTTGAACACGCACAAACCCGTTTCAAAGGTAAGAATTTGGTTAGTAAACGTCTTAGCTTAGTAATTTAATTTAATTTAATTTTGGTGGGGGCGAATGTATTCGGCTTAATACAAGCTATAACTTAAAAATTAAACTTAAACTAAAACTTAAAACTATGGTTGGTTGGAGTGGTGAAGAAGAACGGATTTGAAGTAGGAAGTGGTGCGGCGGAAGTCAAAGATGGTGGGGTTTGAATTGATTTTTCGTAGTATATAGGAGATTGGTTCGTTCGCGACATAGGTGGGGTGGTGGGATGGCAAATAGAAGAGTCGAGGGGTACGTAGATTACGAGGGTTAGTGTTGAGGACAATAGAGTTGTGAGGGGACGCGCATTCAACCTGACCTGAAAGGCGTCGATAAATGAAGAGAAAGACGGCTGCATCTCTGCGATCCTCAAGGGTGTTTAAGTTGATAAGGTTGAGACGGTTTTGATAGGGGGCAGATTAAAAGGATCGTCCCAGGGCATACCTCGAAGAGCAAATCGAAGAAAACAGCGCTGGATGCTTTCAATTCTCGAGATATGAACACGATGATATGGTGATCATACTTGACTCTAGGAGGGGGTGAACAAAGGTAATATAGAGGTACCTGGTCACGTATGGGTTTGTGAATTCTTTGGACCACCGTATTACCAAGAAGTTGAGCTCCCTATCACACAAAATGCCGTGGTCGCGAAGAGATTGTACGGAGGAAATAGATTGGTTGTGGAGAAGGTAGACTTATGTAGTCTTATGTGAGAAAGTGATGGATTGGCATTTTGGTATATTAAGTTCCAAAGAATTTTTGAAGCACTAGATCGAAAAACTATCAAGATCTTGTTGAAGGGGGAAAGAGTTATGGGGAGAGGAAATGGTTTTGAAAAAATTGGTATCGTCGGCGTAAAGGGAGACAGACGAGTGTTTGATGATCATATCGAGATCATTTATGGTTAATATAAAAAGAAGGGGACCGAGATGGCTGCCTTGTGGAACTCCAGAGGTGGCCAAAAATGGAGCGGAGTGGGCTGACATAAAACGAACACTGTAAAAACGGTTTTCGAGGTAAGAGGATATCCATTTTAACAGTATGGGTTCAAAGCCGAGGGCAGATACTTTGAAGATTATTAATCGATGAGAGATTTTATCGAAGGCTTTGCTAAAATCGTTTGTAACTACATCGACTTCGTTGCCATTCTCTATGACAGAGAGGGCAAAGAATACGAATTCAACGAGATTTGTGGTGGTTGACCTACCCCTTAGGAAGCCATGTTGTCTAGGGGAAATAAGTGATTTGCATTGGAATCTTAAACCTTCATACAAAATACTTTCGATGAGTGTGGGTATATGGGAGAATTTAGCGATGGGGCGATAGTTGTTTATTTCATTCTTCGATCCTTTCTTGTGGATCGGGGTTATGAAGGAGTTATTCCAAGCCTGAGGAAATTCTCCTTGTGAAAGGGATAGACGAAAGAGATTAGAAAGGGCAAGGGAAAGAGAGGAAGAACATTTTTTAAGAAATATGTCAGGGAGGCCATCTGGGCCGGGTGTGAATTCGTCATTGAGTTGGTGTAATTTATATTCGATATAAGACGGGTCCAAGATATGAGAGAGAAGTGGGCCATTGGAGAAGTTCATTAGGTAACTAAAAAAGGATGGATCTGGTACAAAGGAGTCGTTGGTGAAGGATTGTTTAAAAAAAGCGGCAAATAGGTTGGCAGTAAATGCCTGGGCTGGAATAATAAGAAACATTTTGAAAGGTTCACACGTCTTTCTACATATATGTTAGCAACTCAAGCTTTTCATTGGACTTGTTTTTTTTCCTTTTCTGACTTCGTCAGAAATTAATTCCCGGAATTTATTGCATTTATTGCAAATTTATTGCTCTATGGGCATTAACTTCAAACTCCAATGAAACGAAAAAACGACATGAAGTGGTTCCGAATTCGGATGAAACGAAAAAGTGACATGAGGTGATTTCGAACTCCGATGAAACGAATCTTTAAACCCTGGTTGTCACTCAAATCCGTTCGATAATACTTTTAAATGACACTAATATTATCCAACCAAGGTGAAGTGCTCCTTACTTCATGTTGTTGTTTCACTATTTCCACCAGTAGTGTTCCTACGTAGCTAATAAAGTTCATCAAAATCAAACACCCATCTCGTTATGAATGCTACTAAGTCTTCGATGAAACAAAAACACGCCAGGAAACGGGGGGGGGGGGGGGGGGGGGGACGTAACGTCCGTGATGAGGCAGCTCGAGCAGAATGTGATGTGGGAGAGGAACGCAAAGGCGTCGTGGTGGAATGAGCCATGAACAGTAAAAGGAGCGTCGTGGGTGAGTGCACAATGCACGAGTTACGAGCATAGCAAGACCATCAGCCTCGTCAACATCATTGTTAACATCATCAAAGTACTAACATTTTTTTTTATAATTGGTGTGCGCACAAGGGATTTTATGTAAGGTGTTCGCACAAGGCGCGGGCGAAAGAAAATTAGAGAGGGAATAAAGAGAGATACCGATGTGCGTAGGTTTTAAATATTTGTAGCCGAGCTGGGAAGCAAAGAGTTCGACAGGGCATTACATAAGCCAGTACTAGGGCTTAGGAAAGAATCATGGTATTTCAGAGTACGTCCATAGAAGGGGTTTGGGGTTGTACTGATGAGCGTTCATAGCTAGACCATTGTTATGGGTAAAAACTTCAAGGGCGGAATGCTAGTGGTAATTTCGGTGGAGCCCTGGTGGTGGAAATAAAGATACAACAGACGTTACGTCGTTTTTCGAGGGCTTCGAATGACTGTGTAACATTAGCATCACCTATGAGTTTTATCGCGCGATATTGGATCGTCAGCTCATGAAATATCTCGAAACACGAAAACTTCTCAATGACCGTAGCAACAGGTCCACACAGCAACAGGTGATTTGATGGCATGTCTCACCGAAAAGTGGAACCAAAGCGTACATCAATCTGGCGAAAGCAAGATAGTTGCACTTGATATTTCTAAGGCATTTGACAGAGTTTGGCATCAGGATGTTTTGTCGAAAATGCGTGCATTTGGGATCGACGACTCTCTTCTTCAATGGATTAGAACTTACCTTTCGGAACGCTCAATTCAAGTTGTCTTGGACGGTTTCAAGTCTGATATTCACAAAATAAATGCTGGTGTGCCCCAGGGCTCTGTTCTGTCACCGACACTCTTTTTAATTTTCATTAACGATCTCTTGTCTGCTACTTCTAATGCAATATATTCCTTTGCTGATGACAGTACTCTCTGCTTTTCATACTCGTGCCCAGACTCACGGCCCTGCTCTTCGGCTGTAAAACGAGAACGGCAGCATGAGCATGCTAAGCTCATTAAATTCCGATATCAACAGCATAACCAATTGGGGAACTATCAACAGAGTGAAATTTAATGCTTTCAAGACACAATGCTGTCTGATGTCGTTAAAGCGAAATTTAAACACCCAGCCATTATCCATGAATAGCACTTGCATCGTCGAAACCGAAAAACTTTCCATTCTCGGTATGTGTGTCAATGACAACTTACATTGGAATGACCACATATTTGATGTCGCCAAAAATGCTGCGAAATGTCTAGGTTTCCTCAAGCGAAGTAAGAAATATTTTACCCCCTCTGATCTGCCAAAATATATAAGGCATTCATTCGCCCAAAATTGGAGTACACCTCCCACATCTGGTCAGGTGCTCCTAAAACATCTCTGCACCTGCTAGATAGGATTCAAAACCGTGCGATAAAACTTATTGACGATACTAATACCAGTCAATCAATGGACACCCTCGAACACCGACAAAATGTCTCCTGTCTCACTTTGTTTTATCGCTATTTCCACCACCAGTGCTCCACTGAAATCGCCGGTAGCATTCCGCCCATTCAAACTTTCAACCGTAACACCCGTCTCGCTATGAATGCTCATCAGTATACCCTCAAGCCCATTTTCGGACGTACTCTAAAATATCGTGATTCGTTCCTAAGCCGTACAACTCGCTTATGGAATGCCCTGCCGATTTCTGTATTTCCTGGTCGTTATAACTTGCAAACATTTAAAAACAATGTACATCGATACCTCTCTTTTCTTCCTCCCTAAATTTCCTTTGCCCGCGCTGTGAACAATCACCTTCAGGGTACACAAACCCCTTGAGCGCGCGCTCATTATAAAAAAAGATCGTGCTAGCTGGAGAAGCTTGTTACCTAAGGCCCAGGATAAGCCAGGGCTGTAGTGCCATCTAAGTAAATAAGTAAAACGAAGTAAAAAAAATAGATAGTGGGCTACGGGGAAAAGAGTTTCTTACACTTATGAATTCTCATTTAGAGCCGAGTTGCTTACTACAAGATCCTCAAAAGAACAAGTGTATACGTCATAGTCGCATAGTCATTAATAACCATCTAGTGGCACACCATAGATGCAAAATCGTTCATTTTACAACTGTCAGCTTTGTGTAGTCCCATTGAGATTTGTTACATAAAATTGTACGTCTGCCTATAATTTTTCTTAGCCCAGTTCAAACAAGGTAAACGATTTAGCAGTTTTATGCAATCCACAGTCTATTTACAACGATAATTATTGTACTAGTTTTTACTTGTTTCATCGCTCATCCTGCCTTGACTCCAGAACAGGTCTGTAAATGAGAAATGAATCACTAGCATGAAGGTTACTTCTCATCAGTGGGCTATAAGGATTTTCAATTCGGATATCAAATTGTTCCAAGAACCATTCAGCTTAAATCTACACCAAACAACTATCTACAAGAAGGATTTACAATTTCCTTACCTCGGCTTAAATTCATAATCCCATGTATAACAGTTGAAACCAAACCTACGTTCGACATCGTGATAGGTCATTAGTCTCTTACCGAAATCCATATCTAAACATTTGCATGATTCATTTTAAAACCACTTAATTAATACAATGTCCCGCCAACACAACCACATCATCAATACTCAACCGCAATTGGGAAAATCAAATTCAAAACCTTCAATCACAATCAACCATGTTGCCCATCCACTTGTAGATACTTGTATCTCAGCTCATTTTACAAACATACTCGTATGAACCCGAACTACTCACCACGGGATTATGCCTGACACCTAAACACGGATAATGATGTTTCTCTGACTTACTTGCCGCCAAAATGTACCAGCCAAACCCATTATTCCTATCACCACCACCACCCATAGCACTGTAGGGTCTTTTGTCTGAGTATGAATGTCCTACTACAACAATATGTCCAAGGATTTGACAAAGACAAATGTATTTGCCATTAAAATTCGATTTAGCCGAAATAAAAAACAAAAAAGTAGATCCCAATCTATGGTATCCGCAGAAAAAGGATAAAATCCCAAACAAAACAAACTCAATTGAGACAGGAGACAAAAAAACAACAACGACAGGAGAGAAAAAAAAGGAAGGAAAAATGAAAAGAAAATCAAGTTTCCGGTATGAAACGAGGAGAATGCCAATCGAAATGGCTAAACCCATGACGAGGACGACGAAAAGGAGGACCTTTTCGATCCATCCTGAGGGTATGAGGGTTGATTTATAGATTTTGTGCGTGCAACCCCATGACCCATCTCCTCCCAAAACAAAAACTATCAGGAGTGGTTATTTAACTCTCATTTCAGAGGCAGAGATTGATTTACATGGAATGAGCGAGAGTTGAACGGAGATGGGGTCAACAGTATTCAACAAAAAAGGACTAAGGCCCACCAGAAGAGCTTTAAATAAATTGTTCAGTTCACGAGGCAAGATAAAAACGTTAGGGAAGCAATCAACCATTGAAAGGGAATATTTATCACGTTTGACAGTTAAATGATAGTTTCGACAGTCACGACTCGATATCGAGACTAACTACCAGAATTATTCTTTTTTTTTTAAATCGAGATCCGCACATGAATACAATGGCTGAATGAGGAATGCAATAAAATTCGAATTAAAACGATGCTATCACCGAGCAATTAATGAAACAGAAGCGTGTAAAACCTCTGACATGCAAAATTGATATGAGGTAGCCGGATTTTCTTGTTTTGAATATCATGCCACAGCATCGATATGATTTCGACATATTTGTATGATATACATTCCTTGCCACCGAACGAGCGAGCAGCTTCCCAACAACTAACACTATCACATTCACATCTGCCAAGCATGATCTGAACTTTGAAAAAAAAGCCTGAATTTGGATTCATATCCTGCCATTACATTGCCATGTAAATCCATGACACCTAACGCATTTTAAAATGACCTTTTTTGTAAATTCTACGTTGGTGAACAGAACCTTCGCTAAGGAGATGTCAGTTGAACAGAAGCTTCCCGCAAGGCGGCTTCATGTCTCTACTATTGTGTTTCATGTTAGTCAACGCTCTGATTAACTCTTTCAAGCGGTCTAAAGCCTATTCTCAGGCATGTACGAATCACGTAGTTTTACTATCTGGAGGATCATGCCTAGCGATTGTTTGCCCTAGGGCGCAGACGTAATCTATAATTGGTGTACTAGATATCATGTTTCTTTCACGAGAAGGAGGAAGCTGGCTGATCTGATTTATTTAGTGCTAAGCTCCTCAAAGAAGCAAATTGTTTGGGTAGCACAATGGATAAAAATCTTCTTTGGACTAAACTTGGCACATCGAAGACTTTTAATGCACTGTCAGTCCAATAAGTATACAAAAGACCAATTCTATTCCAACACCCCACGAGCTCAGTACTCACCTCCACTTGGTATTTACTTACTTACTTAAGATGGCGCCACAGTCCGAGGTAGACCTGGACCTTAACCAACAAGTGTCTCCAGCCAGCTCGATCGTTATCTAACTGCCTCTAGTTTTGCATACTAAGTTGATTGAGGTCCCTTCCATTTGCATGCGCCAACTTCGCTGTCCCGCTTTCGGACCGGAACACTGATGTCCATCCGCTCTACATGACCAATCCACCTACATTCGAAAAACACTCGAAGGATTTTCCTTTCAAATCAGCCAAGAGCACCCTCATCCATTTTTGGTAAAGTCCATGTCTCTGCGCCATAGAGCAGGACTGGGATTAACGTCTTATATAGGACCACTTTTGTTATTCGTTAGAGGGCTTTGCTAGTGAATGGCCTTCTTAACCAACAGAAGCAGTGATTGGAGTTTAATCGCGTAGCTTAGGTAGACAAAATCCTTAACTCAGTTGTATCTGTTGTGGGGGACATTTTGCCCCAGACGTGGGTGTTGGGTGTAATTAAAAAATTGTCCATTCACTAAGTTTTTTACTTATAATTTATTTTCTTAGTTCTAGTATTAAGTAATGTTAAAATAAAAATATAATGTAAGATTCGTCGAAAGACATAGTTTAAGTGTTAGGTTTAACTTAGAGTGCCCGCATGGGGCCAGTAAGTTAGAATAAGATTATTTGTAAGTTATTTAAGCTAATTTTTAAGCATTTTTTTGTCTAGCATTTAAGAGTAATTTAAGTATATAAATAAAAATGCATTTAAACTGAAAAACTGAAAAACTGTGGGTGTTGGGTGTCTTTTTAATTGACAGCATTTACTTGTTATTGCCTTGTTGATCGTTAAATTCATCTTCGTCGCTTCTATCTCAATACTCGCGAAAGTGCCATTGACGCCACGCTTCTTTCTTCAGATTATGTTAAGATCATCGGCATATGCGAGTAACTGAACGGACTTTTGAAAGATTGTGACTCTTGTGTTGGCGCTTGAATTTTGCACTATTTTTCCAAGAATGATGTTAAAGAAATCGCATGACAGCGCATAGCCCTGGCTAAATCCTTTTTTGACATCAAATCTCTCGGTGAGTGCTTTAGTGGTAGCGTGCACTCTCCATCATCATCCTCCATAAACGGATGAGTTTTACAAGTATGCCAAAGCTAGATATTGCTCTGTATACCTCGTCTCTATAAATGTTGTCATACGCGGCCTTAAAATCGACGAATAGGTGGTGTTCTGGTATATCGATTTGGTGGTCAAGGATTTTTTTTCCAAGCTCTACAGTAGTGTGAATATTTGGTAGACAATGGAATTTCTTGGCTTGAAGCCACACTGATGTGGACTAATCAGGCTGTTGGAGAACGGCTTGAGACGATCACACAATGCGGCAGATGAGATCTTGTAGGAGATGTTAAGAAGACTGATGCCTTTGTTGTTGACGCAGTTCGAGAGTCTCCTTTCTTGAGGATTGGACAAACAACGCTGAGGTTCCAATCACCGGGCGTACTTTCATCCGATCATATTTTACAGATGAGTTATTGTATGTTAAATTA
The DNA here is from genome assembly GCA_949129095.1 of Volucella bombylans. Lineage (NCBI taxonomy): Eukaryota > Metazoa > Arthropoda > Insecta > Diptera > Syrphidae > Volucella > Volucella bombylans. The sequence continues at coordinate 14,476,662 of OX422144.1, forward strand.
AGTAATTGTTTATAAATAATTATTAAAAAAAAAAAAAAAATCAAACATAAAACATAAAAAAACGATAGAGAGATGGAGCAAATAATAGTGAATAGACCAAAGTACATATTACATAAACTATAAATTATTATTCGAAATGTTTTTTTTTTTTTGGGGGTCTTGCTGTTTGTTGTAGGCTTCGTAATGTAACGCCATCTATTGACGAAATGTACATGAGTCGAGAAAGTGTGATGGTTCACGTTCTATGATAGACCTCTGAAGGTCTTGAGATTCTTCGCTTGATGATGATCTGAGTTGGATTTCTTCAGGGTTACGTCATTGCTGGTGATTGTCGGGGTATTGATGAATTTCCGTGTAGCTTGAGGCGTCCTAGGCTGTGATAATCGTTTGTTAGCTTCGCGAACTCGCCCACTTAGCCGCGCTGCCGTCGCTGAGCGGACTGGTAGGGGAGAATTCGGCAGGGATATAGAGGTGCTGGTTTTCGGTGTGGAGTATTTTGAAGGGGAACTCAATCTGTCAAAAACGTTCTTGGATTTACACACATCCATGCTAGATTTGGGGTTAGGTTTGCACTCATAATTGCTACTCACTGACTTTGGTAGATGCAGCGATGGTGGAGGAGCTTGGCTAAATTTGGTCTTAAGCAACGATACCTTACCAGCGGTTTCGGGGATCACTTTTGGAGGTTTTGCTTTCTCCTTTGTCAAGTTATTTTCGAGTGACTTCTTGCGCATCTTAATGGTGTTAGTGAAATCCGATCGCATGATCGGTATAGATTCTCCTGTCATGGTCAAGGTTTTATGTTCTAGCCCGAATTCGGGTGGTCCGGGAGGTGATCTTGGCTCTGAAGAAAGTGACTTGTCCCTCTGTTTTTCTCTGGGAGTTGATTTCGATTTCCATGATGGAACATCAAGTGACATACTTTCTGATCCGTCATGTTCAACCAATTGAGACTTGGCAATTTCTTCAAGTTTTGTCTTTAGAATGTCATGTGGTACGGCCACAGAAAGTGGGCTCTGATCCTCCTCCTGATCCTTTGGTGGTGCCTGATGTTTATCGATAATCGAATTTGGGCAGTGGCATGAATTATTTACACCACCGCTACAGCTAGAACACTCACTGAAACCAGAATCACTCCGTTCGGAGCATTGTGTCTTATCTCGGACTTTAAGGGAGTTTCTCACATTCAATTTAAGTTCAAGATTTGGTAGATCAGGATTAAAGTCATCCTCTTCCTCGTTGAGGGATGTCATGTGCGATGAAATATTTGAATTAATTATCGATGCTCCAGAAACTGAAGGTCGTGGATTACTTGGTAGTGATCCAGCTGTGGATACAGCAGAATTCCTTCGAGATGCGGACAAAGTGTTCTTCCTAAAGCCCGAATTGCATTTCCGGTTTTCTGCCACTTTCTTCGGATGATGAATTTCTTCAGTTTATCTGTGCATATTCGATTGTTGTTTAGATTTTCGTCATGGTGTTGCGTTAGCCGTGTTGATTCTAGACATTGCTTCGCCGTCAGTCTCTCTTCCTTACGATGAACCAGGAGATTTGAAATAAAGTCTTTTGCTTCCTGTGATACGGCATCAAATGCTTCGTCTTCAAAGTCATAATCGGCTCGTGTGATGTTTGCAAATGTGTCAACATCGGAATCTCCCATGAATGGTGATAGACCAGAGAGTAGGACATAACATATCACTCCAACGCTCCACATGTCTGATTGGAACCCAATCGTAATTGATGATCTCTGGAGGAATAAATTCTGGTGTGCCAAACAGTACCCTCACCGAGTCTGTATTCAAACGCTGAGCCAATCCGAAATCAATGATTTTTATTTGATGACTAGTCCTGGTATGACACATTATATTTCCCGGCTTAAGATCTAGATGCACTATCGACTGGCTGTGCATATAGTCGACACCTTCGCAGACTTGTCGCAAAAATAAAATACAGTCTCGTTCTGTCAATGTAAAGTCATCAGTCACAACTCGCTCGAAGAGCTCTCCTCCGGTTATATACTCCATAACCATGATGATCTCTCGAGGACTTTCGAATGATGCTGCCAACTGAAGTAGCTTTGGATGCTGTAGACTCTGCATAATGGATATCTCCTCCTGAACCTTTTGTCTATCACGCGATTTAATACATTTTATGACCTTAGCTGCAAGGATTTGAGATGTGTCCTTCTCTTGGACCCTGAATACAACTCCGAAACGACCTTTTCCAAGTTCTTCGAGAATTTCAAATCGGCTCTTGAAATCTCCACCAGCCTTGATGGAGATTGTCTTTTGGAAGTCTTCGCGGGAAACTTCTGGATCGGAAATCTCGACTCTATCGCTAGCAAGTCCTGGTTCACTTCTTCCATGAATATTCTCAGCTCGCACTCGGAAACGGTAAACAGAGTGTGGTGTAAGGTTCTTCACTGTGTAAGCAAGGGAATCTACCACAGAGGCTATTTCTCTCCATTCACCTTCGCTTTCTTCTTGCATTTCAATTATAAATCCTGTCAACATACAGCCACCATCGTATGGTGGTCCACACCATGCCACAGCAACACGATCGGGTCCTTGGGAAATACTTGGTGGCTCTGGAGGGCCCTCTACTGCCACAGAAGCGGCCGCAAAATCACTACTGTGATCATTCATTATCTCTATTGTATATTTGCCACTGTCATCCGCGGTGATCGATGTCAGCTCAAGTATCGACTGTACGCTTGTTGTAGACACTTTGGTATTGGAACCTTCGGTAATTGGCCGACCCGCTTTGAACCATTTAACAGCAGGCATTCGGGCGACTGGGACTTCGTACGGTAAACTGCACTTCACCACTATGACTGTATTCCAAACCGAGAACGTGTAAGATTCTCACTCCATCCGAGTGAGATTCATCCAGCAGATAGACTAAGCCACACAATAGGATATAAAGAAGAAAAAACCCGAAAACACTTGTGTTGACACATTTTCGAATGCTTTGTGGCAACAATTTCGTGGGCACGTATCTAAAGACCTTTTAGGTTACGAAAGAAAGAGTCCCGCGGTGGCGCACTGACAGCTTGTGCTGCCGGCTACAATCGATCAAGAAGACTAATGGGAACTTAACTGAAGTTCTACTTGCTGCTCTAGATCTAGATCCTTACCAAGTCATCGCCTGCCGCTAAGAACAGGCCATTCCCTTGAGCAGCTTTGTTGGGCTTAAGCTTATATTATGGCCATTTTCACTTGACTGAGGCTTCCGTTCAGCGTTTGTACCCGCGGCATGTTTTTTTTTTTACCTTTTGGTAAAACTTCCGAATATCATTTCTTGAGAACGCTCTTCTCATGCTCCTTCTTTTTCCTCCTGAGAAGCCGGTGTTCATCTCTCCTCTTCTGCTCGTAGGACTCGTGATCAGTTCTAGTTCTTCTATGCAGCTCCGCTTTGTATGCATCTGGCGTCGTCAAACCAAGAGTTTCATTGTGGTGGCCGAGTGAAACACACCGCATCGGTGACGGCGTCTTTGATGGATTTTTGGCAACGTTGCCATTGGTCTTTGGTACTTGATGCCGACGTTAAACTTCCTGACAGTGTTAACAAGCCATTGCGATGTTCGGGATATCCGCAACCGTACAACAAGGTAAAGTTCCTAGTCGATGAATTTTCGGACATACATAATACTGGAGGAGTGATCGCAATGTGGTCAGTCTGATGGTTGATTTATCAGGAGTCGTCCAAGTCCCCTCATGAATATCGAGGTGCGGCAACCACGTCCTAGCTACGACAATGTTTCACCCAGCCGGAAAGTCGATTAGCCTGAATCTGTTATTGGAAGTGATGTTGTGCAGGCTATACTTTCCGACAGTCCTACTAAACATGAGCTCTCTTCCTTGCTTTGCATTAAAATCGCCGAGGAAAATTTTAATGTCATAGCTAGGCAACTGCTCCTAGGAGCTCGTAGAGGCTATCTTTGGTGTCGCCATAAGGCTAATGTTGGAAAATTGTTTGGTAGTGCTTGTTCACGCGCCAGAAACTCAAGACTTCTTGCCTAAGTCTGCCTCTACCAGCAAATCCGCATACAAACAGGCGCTGCTTTCGGCGTAGATTATAATCACTGCAGTTTTTCATCCCCTTCCCTTCGTATTTGTTGGATGGCGATTACATCTGCTTTGCAGTAGTACAGGGCATTTTAGTTGTTCGGCTGCACGTGGCCTATTAATGGACCTAATACTCCTAGTGAAGATCAAAAGTTCGTTGTCCTTGTTTCTTTTTTACTGGTCGGCAGCGGTAGATCTGTCCGTATCCAAGGATTTCCGGGCAATTACCTGGAGGGCCTAGGACGAGGGGTTCGTTATACCGAAACCAGGAGGATGTTTGCCGTTGCTCCATTAAGAGCTCATCCGCCACCGTATCTTTTCCAAACCGCTGACTTAGTCTCGAAAATCTTTACCATCCTAGATTCCATATATGTATGTCGAAGGAGCCCGGATAAGGTCTAATTTCACCGTTGACTCCATCTGGGGAATTCATCCACTGTCCCGCGCTTATAATTTTGGCAAGTCGAGCCCGGATAGTCATCGGCCAGTATCCGATGATTACCACTTGGAGGTAAAATAAACACAGTTGATGTGTAGAAGCAGCTACAATACTGGGCATCGCCAGTCGACACCTCTCAGTTCCTACCCTATTGCCACAGCACCCAACCCTATTGATATTTGTATCAAACAAAGTGGTCTGTGATACAACTATCATTGGAGTTTATTGACATGATACTCAGATTTCGAAGTCAACATTCTTTGTATATTGGGCTGGCTTTATCCTGAATCTGAACCAAGAAAGTAGCGGGGTCGAATGTAGCAGAATAAAACAAGTCTCAGCGTCCACATTAGTTTGACAATACAAGGTTTGTCTCAAAGCAGTCGAAAGACTAGGGTTTGTTTTGTTTTGATCTTTTTGTATAAGGGAGGAGAGTCAGAAATCATTTGGACCTGTATTAAGCAAGAAGATGGCTCAGTACCATGACCCCTACCTTTCCACAGTAAATAACTCTGTAGAAAGCTTGCTTATTTCTTCTTGCACGAGTAGCAGAATCGTGTTAACCACCGTAAAAAGCCAGTAAACGCGGAATAATTTCCCAAATCACTTTGTAATACTTATAGTGGGGTACACACGTAATCGGTCTTAGCTCTCGCTCTTTTTTTTCTTTTTCGAAATGTCGTGCAAAGTTTGCAAAAAAAAAGTTGATAGATCGGAAATTAAAGTGAAATGTTCTGACTGTCAATCTTTTCTTCATGCTTCATGTGCAAAGTTGGAAGCTGGTGACCTGGACCTGGAAAATAAAAAACCTTTTCGTTGTGGCACCTGTACAGTTCACCGCCGCGGATCTCTTTCGGGCACCTCTGTTCCATCTTGTTCCAGTGCATCATCAAAAAATACTGCAAAATTGCGGGAAAACTCTCTTGCATCACCCACGGGGAACTACTCAAATAACATTGAAGTTACAACAGCACCAACGTTGGAGAAAATTTGGAGAAATATATTGGAGATGAAGGAATTGCAAAAACATCAATTAGAGTCTCTCCTCATACAAAACAAAGCTTATGAAGATAGAATCTCATCGTTGGAGAACACCGTAAATCGGCTAGAACAACAACTACTAGCTAACGCAATTGAAATCTTCAACGTTCCTCTCACACCTAACATTTCCAATACCGATATTGCTCTTAAAGTACTGCGTGATGGTTTGCATGTTGATGTTAACAAAAGAGACATTGACTTCTGTCACATGAAAAAAATAACATCGAAACCAATGAGCGGCTCCACAAAAAAAATCAACATCCTCAAAGTGCAACTTGTCTCACGCTCTTGCAAAGAGAAAATATTGAAAGCGAAAAAGGAGAACAAAACAGAACTGATGACAACAATTATAAACAAGAATGCTGTGTCGCAGAGGATTTATATTAATGAAAGCAGATCGTATTACACACGACAACTGATGAAGGCTGCTGCTGAAATTAAAAACTCCAAAGGTTACAAATATTTATGGACGAGGAACGGGACGGTTTATATGCGAATGAAGGAAGGTGACAATTCAATTAAAATAAATACGAGTACTATTGTTGATTTGGATAAGTTATGAGCTCAGTTAGCATAAATAGTTCCATCCCTTTTCCTCATCGTAAGAACAGTATGTACCTCGTCTTCGCCTGTAAATGATTTTCAAGTTTTTTGTTTACATCAAAATATCCGTAGCTTAAGGAAAAATTTTCATTCTTTGTTAGCACACATCGAGTCTCTAGCTAAACTACCATTAATTGTTGTTTTAAGTGAGATTTGGATATACCAAAATGAACTAGATTTATATAATATTTCAGGTTATTCTTTGTATGCAAAATGTAACGACTCTTATGCAGCTGGTGGTGTCGCAGTGTATGTCAAAAGTGGTTTTATGTGTGACTGTTCCGTACTTACTATCCCTAGTGCAGACATAGTTAAATTATCTCTAACTTATGAAAATGATTTGATTCTGTGTATATACAGATTACATGAATTTTCTAAAGATGTCTTTGTTCAAGAACTTAATCAAATTTTAACTAAATGTAAAACAAAAAATCTTATAGTAGTAGGTGATTTAAATATAGACATTTTGAAGAAGTTCGATAGTGATACAGATAGCTATTTGCTCTTAATGTCTTCATATGGTCTCAAGAGTCTTATTAATGAGCCTACTCGTGTATCCGATACAGCGAAGACTTGTATTGACCATATCTTCATGAGGTTGCATAAAAAAAAATAAGAGTTTGTTTTATGGAAGTGTTGATGACTCTAGAATTACTGATCACCATATGCTAATTTTAAGCATCAATCAGGTTATCAACCCTGTTAACACTTAGAGCAAACAGCGTCAAATTATTAGAATAAATTATACTTTGCTAAATGATCGTCTTAAATATGAATTCTGGGAATCTGTCTATTCAGAAAATGACGCCTCAGTTGCTTATGATGTATTTCTTTCGATTTAAAAAAAACATATTGATAGCTGCACCTCTATGTCTTCACTTAGCTCTGGTAATAAGAAATATAAGCCTCTTAAACCTTGGATGACTTTTAACCTGCTGCGAAATATTAGAAAAAAGAGGAAAGTTTCATTAAAGTGCAAAAAACATGTAAATAATTTAAGGCTTAAGAAATACTATGACAGGCTGTGTAAAGACATTGATAAAGAAGTAATTGATTCGCGCAATTATTATTATACGCGAAAGATGGTAAATGTGAAAGGTAATAGCAAAGAAGAATGGAGAATTGTGGATGAAATTTTAGGTAAAAAGCGACAATCTACTTCTATTGATTTTTTGGATGTCAATGAATGTACTTTATTTGAGGCTAGTAGTATGGCTAACACATTTAATGAGTACTTCATTGAAATCTCAGAAAGCCAAAAACCTTTGACAAGTTACAATTATACCTGTAACTGTGGTTCATATTCTGTGCTTGAGGATAAATTACAATCTAACAGCTTCCTTTTTATTCCTATTACTTCTCAGGAAGTCTTCAAACTTGTAAGGTCTCAAAAAGATAAAAGTTCATGTACAAGTGATGGTATTACCAACGTACTATTAAAGAAAATAGTATATTATATAGCTGACATTCTATGCTACTTATTTAATGAAAGCGTTTATAAAGGCTGTTTTCCACAATCATTAAAGTGTGCAGAAGTCATACCTCTATTCAAAAAAGGAAATCACAGAGATATTAATAATTATCGTCCCATTTCCCTACTGCCAACCTTTTTCAAACTGTTTGAGAAACTTCTGAAATCACGCATGGTGTCTTACTTAGAGCATATAAAATTTTTCTCAAACAATCAGTTTGGTTTTAGATCAAAAAAATCTACAGAAGATGCAATTTTTATGTTGTGTTCTAAACTGTATGAGGGTTTCAATTATTCTATACCTTCTATGTCGCTATTTATCGACATGTCTAAAGCCTTCGATTTAGTTGATCACAGCTTGCTTCTAGATAAACTGTATGCATCAGGTTTTAGAGGTATTGTTCTAGAATGGCTTCAATCTTATCTTACAAATAGGAAGCAAGGAGTAAAAATAAATGTGTAGCACAGCTATTATTTTATTATTTTGTTATAAATAAATTATTAATTGTTTTGTGAATTATTTAACATTATTTCAGTTTTAATTAACATTTAAATTTATGTACCAAATAAAAAATAATGATGTGACAACATTTAAATTTATGTACCAAACAAAATATAATGATGTGGCAACTCTCAACTTTTATTTGTGTCGCATCATATAATTCACACTCACTTCAAGTACCAAATTACTCTAATAGAAGAATAAAATTTTATTATATTGTGAAAAATCCACGTAAACCGTTGTTAGTGTTTTATTTAGAGAACAGCTTTTACAAGTTTACGCTCCGATTAAAAGGAATCACTCATACGTTTCGACCAAGACTTGGCCTTTCGTAAGTGATTGGAGGTTTAAGTTTATTCGTGTGTCTTCGACCAAGTTTTGGTCTTTTCACATAAATCAAAACCAATTTTCACAAGTTTCATCGAGAGGACGAATTTTCCCTCTACAATTGACGCCCAACGTGAGGCTCGAGTTCCCCACGGATTTATCGGCAATTCACGCAAGTCAGTGAAACCGATAACGCGAGTCAGTGAAACCGATAACGTGAGTCGCGGTCGCGGGTAAACGGATATTCCGTTTTGGCGTTTAGGCAAGGCTCAGCACAGGAGATAGCACCAGCAGCAGCAGTAAGACCTCTGATAGGCAAGGCTCTGTTGGAACGTACGTGGAAGAGCAAGAAGACCTACTAAGCAGCAGTAAGACCTCTGACAGGCAAGGCTCGGGGGGTAGATCAAGAAGACTGGAGGGAATGTTTGACGGTCCAGCGGCAAATACAAGAACAGGTACTACCAGCAGGATGACGACCAACGAACAAGCAAATACAACGGACATGGAACACCGTATTCCCGAAGGAACCCAGCGGTTTAAAGAGACGTTGTGCGATTGCACGGAGCGGTTTAATGGCGAATTTGACGCCCAACGTTTCGAAAATTTTATAACGAACGTTGAAATTTTTAAAAGGGTTCGCTGCATCACCGATGAAGATGCATTGATAGAGCTTCCCTTGCTTCTAAAGAATGAAGCAGGGACATGGTGGAAAGGCATCCATACGGAAATGACTACTTGGTCAAATGCCATCGAAATGATGAGAGACCAATACGCTCCACGACGACCAGTGTACATTATATTTGAGCTATTGTTTGAAAAAAAACAAAAACTGGGTGAATCAACGGACCAATTTATCAGTGCAAAAAGAGCATTATTGGCCGAAATTCCCCAGCCACCCATACCAGAGGTACACTGTATAGACATTATATACAGCCTGCTACATGATAATATCAAGAAGGGTGTTAGGAGGGGCGAGTTTAAAACATTTACCCAACTCATAGCCCTCGCAAGAGAATACGAAAGACTCCACCCAGTAGCGAAGAAGGAAGTTATAAGATGTAGCTTCTGTCATTTTGTAGGACATATGAAAGAAAATTGCCGTAAATTTAATAGCAGCGAGCAGTCCAAGCAGCAACGACCACTAGGGCCTAATAATAGAGGTCCGGAAAATCCGCTAGTTTGCTTTGGATGTGGAACCATAGGCTATATAAAAAGAAATTGTCCAAAATGCTCTAAAGGCATCAGCTCTGGAAGTGGAGCCAGCATTAATGCCTTAGACTTGAGAATTAGCGAGGGAGGTAACATACCAGCAGTGGTAGTAGAATTTGGCGGTATTAAACATGTTGCTTACTTAGATACGGCAGCCAAAACGAGTATTGCCAGCAACAGGCTGAGTGCCCAGCTAAGAAAGGAAAATCACGACTTTCGGAAAATGAAAGCGGAAATTAGACTGGCAGATGGCATTCTCAGAACCCAAGATATCTTGACGACAACCACTTATATGAAAATAGGCCGCCGACAAACCAAAATAAGCATTAGTGTGTTGTCAGAAGCCAATGACAATATCACGTTATTGGAAATCGATTATTTAGAAAGCTCTGGTATTATAATCAACCCAGCCAAGAACATATGGTATTTTGCCGATCAACCCGAATTTAGTGTTCCTTTCTTTAAATATACAGAAATTGCAACAACACCGAATTTTGCATACGGTGAAATCAGCCCAGTCTCTCCAATTTACGATCCGGCGATAGTACAAAAAATAAATAAGCTGATTGATAACGCACCAAGGTATAAAAAACCCATGCCATTGCCACCTATGAAGAAATATTCTGCAGAAGAAATATACGAAGTATTTGAGGATTCCTTACCACTACATGTCTACGACCAAGGACAACCAGGTAACAATCGGATACGAAACGTATTCCTCGATTTCTCTAATGAAGAGGAAGACCGGCTAAATGACAGACTGTTTGGGCCACCCTATAAGTTGGGCATAAACTTGACCAGTATTATAAAGAAGGATGAGGGACAATTAGATGATTTATTACAGAAGCACGACAATATTTTTAAATGGGAGGACGAGATAACTGTTCGTGGTGTAGTTCATTCCATTGAAACCGGATCTCATCAACCAGTAGCTTCCCCTCCATATCGTCTATCACCTGTGAGGAAGGAACAGCTTAAAGCTGAGTTACAGAAAATGCTTTTGCAGAAAATCATTGAACCGTGCGATTCACCATGGGCCTCACCTGTAGTGTTGGTTCCCAAAAAGAATGGTGACATCAGGGTGTGTGTTGATTACAGACAAATCAATGCCATCACCACACCAGATAGGTATACTCTTCCTCGAATAGATGACTTGCTCCATGCAGCCAAATCCACGCCATACATGTCTACGATTGACCTTCAAGCTGGATATTGGCAAATCGGAGTAAACCCATCGGATAAGGATAAGACAGCCTTCACGTCGCCGTTTGGTACCTTTCGTTTTAATAGGATGCCATTCGGATTACGGAACGCACCCGCTACATTTCAACGCCTGATGGACCAAGTCCGATCTGGTTTAGATGACACAGTGGTCCAGGCTTACCTAGATGATCTAATTGTTTGCTCATCAACGTTAATAGAGCATATTAATGATTTAGATAAAGTTTTCAACCGGCTTAAGCAGTTCGGCTTGCGGGTAAATCTAGGAAAATGTAATTTCTGTTGCGAAGAAGTTAAGTTTCTGGGACACATTATTACGATAGATGGGATAAAAACGGATCCTGAAAAAGTGTCAGCCATACTTAATATGCAACAGCCAAAAAACGTGAAGCAAGTTCTCACGTTTCTACAAACCTGCTCATGGTATAGACGCTTTATACCTGATTTCGCTAAAGTTTCGAAACCAATAAGCAGTCTTACAAAAAAATCAGCTGTATTCAGGTGGAGTGCATTGGAAGACGAGTCATTTCAAAAACTCAAGAATCTCTTGGTGACTGCACCTATTCTAAGTCAAGCCGACTCAACAAAGCCATACCTTTTGAAGACAGACGCCAGCAGTTATGCATTGGGAGCAGTTTTAGTCCAGGGGGAGGGCCCTGACGAGCACCCAATAGAATATGCTAGTCGCTTATTGACATCAGCAGAACAGAACTATTCGACGACAGAGAGAGAAGCACTAGCGATCGTCTGGGCGACCAATAATTTTCGCGGCTATATTGAAGGCGCAGACTTAACCCTTTTAACGGACTACCAGCCATTAAGGTGGCTAATGATGATCAAGTCACCTACTGGGCGCTTGGCACGATGGGCGTTACAACTTCAGCCATACAATATTCAAATAAAGTATATTTCAGGGAGAACGAATAGTGTAGCCGATACATTATCACGCCCGCCAATTGAATCCTGTGACATATGCTACACAGAAGTCGCGATTCCAACCCGTGGAAGCCAAGAAATTCGTCAAGAACAACTAAAAGATGATAAAATTAAAATTATTTTAGAAGCACTTGAGAGCACCGATGGTACTGAAGGTGAAAAATATGCCAATGAGGGATACATTGTGACTCATGGTGTATTATACAAGTATACAGATACTGAAGAAGCAGCGCTAGTAGTTCCAGACCAAGAAATAGAAACAATCATGAAAGCCCTTCATGATTCCCCTACTGCTGGACACTACGGAGTTGACAAAACCTTATCAAGGATAAGTTCAAAATTCTATTGGGATAAGATGTACTCTACGGTTCAGAAATATGTCAAAGAGTGTGACAAGTGTCAGCGATATAAGCCAAGTAATCTACGACCAATGGGACTTTACAAAACCACAGCAAGCAATCAAAGATTCGAGGCACTCTCTATAGACCTTTTTGGACCATTACCTGTCAGCAATGGCAACAAATGGATATTTGTAGTAGAAGACACAACTAGCAGATGGGTAGAACTTTTCCCTCTTACTGAAGCAACAGCGGAAAAATGTTCAAATGTTTTGTTACACGAAATCTTCCTACGATACGGAATCCCAAGAAGAGTAATTAGCGACAATGGTCCACAATTTATCGCTGCAATAATGCAGTATTTAACTACACGTCTCGGAATAGATCAGATGCTTACACCGGTATATCATCCACAGCCCAACATGGTGGAACGCAAGAACCGTGACCTAAAAACACAGTTGGCGATCCTCGTTGAAAATCAACATGACACATGGTCACAACACCTATCATCCATTCGTTTCGCGATGAATTCTGCAGTCTGTTCTACAACTGGACAAACAGCAGCTTATATTACTTTTGGACGCGAGCTGCAAGCGCCAATACATATCTCCCATGATCTCAGTAGCAGCATTGATGATCCGAATTTCGACTCTACAATACTTCCTTTCCTAAGAGAACTACCCAACATCTTGGAAACAGTATCCAAGTTAGAAGATGACAACAAAAACAAACATGTGCAGTACGCTAATCGAAGGCGCCAAAAGGCTCCAGAATATAAACTCGGGGATGAAGTCCTAATTACAACACACGTTCTTAGTAACGCAGGCAAAACAATAACATCCAAATTTGCACCTAGGCGAGATGGTCCATATATCATTATACGGCGATTCAGCGAAACACTTTTCCAAATTGCTGAAGCGGATAAGTTAGATGTACCTCTTGGAACCTATCATGTGTCTGCTCTAACTCCATTCCGAGCGAAGGACGCATCCACAATAAATAAGCCAATACGACCCCTAAGAAGGAGGGGACGACCTTCCAACCGACGCTGACCTGTACAATCGTCGAGACGACTTCATGTCCAGAGGGGGAGATTGTAGCACAGCTATTATTTTATTATTTTGTTATAAATAAATTATTAATTGTTTTGTGAATTATTTAACATTATTTCAGTTTTAATTAACATTTAAATTTATGTACCAAACAAAATATAATGATGTGGCAACTCTCAACTTTTATTTGTGTCGCATCATATAATTCACACTCACTTCAAGTACCAAATTACTCTAATAGAAGAATAAAATTTTATTATATTGTGAAAAATCCACGTAAACCGTTGTTAGTGTTTTATTTAGAGAACAGCTTTTACAAGTTTACGCTCCGATTAAAAGGAATCACTCATACGTTTCGACCAAGACTTGGCCTTTCGTAAGTGATTGGAGGTTTAAGTTTATTCGTGTGTCTTCGACCAAGTTTTGGTCTTTTCACATAAATCAAAACCAATTTTCACAAGTTTCATCGAGAGGACGAATTTTCCTTCTACAAATGGGACTTATAGCAATTCTCTTACTATTAAGAATGGTGTCCCTCAGGGTTCTGTACTTGGCCCTCTGTTATTTTTAGTTTACATAAATTCTCTATTTCAACAATCTTTTAAAGGACAACCAACAGCTTTTGCAGATGATATAGCTTTTATATATCAAGAACTAAATTCGTTTGATTGCGTTGCCAGTATGAATGAAGATATACATAAGTTAAGACAATGGTTTGCCTCGCACAAATTAGTAGTCAGTGATAAAACTAGACTAATGAATTTTAAAATGATAGGCAATGATCATTTTGATCTAAACATGGTATTCCACTCACATGACTGCAAAAGGTTTAGTCTGTCAACTCATACTTGTGGTCAGGCAAACTATAATGATGCACTTTCTTGTTCTGATAAGTGTTTCAAAATCGAATCTGTTAACGAATATAAGTATTTGGGTGTTGTAATCGATTCAAACTTGAATTGGAAAGCACATATACAAGCTGTAAAATCAAATATGATGCACGTTATACGAAAATTGTATCTCTTAAAACCACACTGTTCAAAACAGATACTATCTATGATATATTATGCACTTGCAAACTCTAAACTGCAATATGGTATTATAAGTTGGGGAGGGACTTATAATAACACTTTTGTTCCCTTATTTAAAACACAAAATTGTCTTATTAGAATAATTTGCGGTAAAAATTGCTTGACTCATTGCTGGCCGTTATTTAAAAACTTACATATTCTTCCTCTACGACATCTTTACATTTTTAAAGTTCTGAGAGAATTTTTCAAGCGCAGTGGTAACATCTTAAATAGGATGTCTAATTATTATGGCTTACGGATCAACAATCAGGCTCTTGTGAATATTCCTGTCGCACATAAAACCATATTTGCTCACTTTTTTACTGTTACTGCTCCTAGATGTTTTAATAAACTACCTATTGTGATAAGACAAACTAATAATCTTTATGTATTTCTAAAAAAAGTAAAGGATTGGCTATTCAATATTGATTATGTGAAAATTGAATCTATCTTTCGATGTGTGCATTCAAAATATAACTTCGCTTTTTTGTTAACATTATGAAGTCTGAAATGTTCTTTGTATTTCGCTATGTATTATGTATATCCTCTCCACGCTCCTATTTTTGTAATATTTACCCCACATTATAGTACATTTATTTGAATTGTAAGTTTGTTAAATCATTCGACACTAACTTCCAAAGTTATAGAATGATTATCTCTTCTTTCTTAAATTAATTTGAATTTTGTAATGAAATGGTTGTAAAAATTAAGTTAGAATGAATAAAATGAATGAATGAATGAATCTGTACCTAAGTTAGTTTTTCAAGATTATTTACAATAAACGAGGTCATGCTTATTATTAATTTTTGGGCTCACGGTAAGTTAAAGATTTGAAATCCCTTGCATGCAGCTTCCAGTTTGTCATACTACGAAATCCTCGATCGCTTTATGATAGAGATTCAATTCAATTCAATTCAATTTATTATTAATAAATTAAGGAAAGTACAAATAAGACTTGGTCTTTTACAGTACATTATTTTGGAGTGCATATAACATTACAAAATAAACCTTAAAACTATAATTGAAAAGATAGAAACAGAAGGGAAATGAGATAGCGAAAGGGGGGAAAAAAGAAAAATATAAAAATTGGGAAAAATAGAAAGAAAGAAAGGTATTATAAATGAGGAAAGAGGGAAGAGGATTGAGGTGAATAGTTGTTGCAATTGTTACAGATATTGAAGAGCGGTAGTTTTGAATTTATTTGTTCCAATGATTTGTTTTGTTGATGTTGGAAGGCTATTCCAAAGTCTGGTAACATAAATGAAGAAGAGACGAGAAGAATTTAGGTAGTTAAAATAAGGCATAGTTAATTTGAAGGTCCTGGTAGATTGGAGAAATTGAAGTTTTTCAAACAGGTACATTGGAGATTTTTTATTGACGAGACGGTGCATGAATTGGCAGCATCTAACTTTTAAGAACTGCTTAAACGTACAGTGATGTGATTGTATCGCGGTAATCCAAATACATATCTTATAGCATCATTAAAAGCAACAAGTAACTTATGTTCGGATTGATAATCAAGTTTGCAGTACACAAGAGTAGAGTAGTCAAATATTGGGAGCAACAGAGTTTTAATAATTCTAAGTTTTGTTTCTACTGGTGTAAAACTGGAAGACATCCAAAGCTTTCGTAGTCCAGCATAAATTCGTCCAACAACATAGTTAGAATGGTCTTTAGCAGAAAGAGAACGATTAATTTTGAATCCAAGATTTGTTACTTTTTCGACAAATGGAATGGGCTTATCGTTTAAAAGTATTGATGGAAAATCATCAGTTACAAAATATTTTTTCGAAATTAGAATTGCTTGCGATTTTTCTAGATTAAGATGCAGCCCGTTTAAAGTTGACCAGTTGTAGATTCTAGATAGATCTTCGTTCATGCTAACAGTGAGGTCTTCAGCTAGTCCGGGTGGCCGTGATAAGTATACTTGGGCATCGTCAGCGTAAAGGTGAATGGAGACATTTGAGCACACTTTAGGCAGGTCATTGATATACAGACAAAATAGTAATGGACCCAGAATGGAGCCCTGCGGGACACCCGTTAATAACTCCCTAAAATCGGAACATTTGCCTAAGTAAATGACCTTTTGGTAACGATTACTCAAATAATTCCCTATGAGACGCACGGAGTGTTCACTGAAGCCAAAGTATAACCTCAGCTTCTGAAACAGTACGTTGTGATTCACTCTATCTAAGGCTTTGGAAAAATCAAGCAAACAGAGCACCGTTAGGTTATCCATATCGTATCTAATTCTAATGTCATCGATAATTTTTATCATAGCGGTAGAACAGCTGTGACCCGCTCTAAAGCCTGATTGAACTGGAGAAAGCAAACTGTGTTGCTCCAAATACCTCGATATTTGCATAGCGAGGATCTTTTCCAACACTTTTGATAGACATGACAAAATACTTATAGGGCGGTAGTCAGATAAATTCGATGGCTGAGGTTTTTTAGGAACAGGGATAACTTTGGCCAATTTCCAACTATCAGGAAAAGAAGACGAAGCTATGGAAAAATTGATAATTGATAATTGATACATGGATCAAAATCATTTTAATAAAGCGAATGGGCACACCCTCCTCACCGACAGCATTAGATTTCACAGAACGAATAACATTAATTACGTCCACTTCTGAAACAGCTTCAAAGTAAAAACTCGACGAAACAAATAATGAATTTTCAGGGGTAAAGCGAAGATTATTGATATATCCTGATAAAAAAGCATCATTAAGTTCATTCACATCTGGAATGATAGCAGCAACCGTTGAATTTTTTCCAACGCCAATAGAACGCAAGTTACTCCATAGTTTTTTAGATGATAAACCCGGGTTCAGTTTGGAAAAGAAATAGCGTTTTTTGGCCCTTCGTGTAATAAAAGTTGAGTAATTACGAGCTCGACAAAATATTTCCCAATAAGAAATATAAGCTTGCATCTAATTGTAAGGCATTATTGTCTACGGAACTATAATCTCTGAAGGTGAAAGATGAAGGACGAGAAGCACAAGACAAATCAACATTATAAGTACAAAAAATTAGGTCGTGGTCAGATATTCCTGCAAGGGAAAGCTGATCTTGAAGTAAGACATTGGATAGATCAGAAACCATAAAGACGTCCAACAGACTTGGAGGAGCATTTGGAGAAAAACGAGTGGAGTAAGAATTAACTATTGACAGCCCAGAAGCAGCAGCTGAATCCAAAAGCTCGTAAGCTTTGCTATCATTTTTTAAAAGATCAGCGTTGAAATCACCACAAACTATAATGTGCTCATAAAGTGCAGTGAACTCGTACAGAGCAGAAAAAAAGGGTTCTGAAGAGTTACACCGGTTCGGATTGTAAGCTACACCAATAAGGCACTTCGTGATCCCATCTGTAACTTCTAACAGCAGGTATTCAATTGATTCAGAGGACTCTCCTAATATGGACTACATCCATACATATGTTGTTGCTGGTCATAGAGTTTATCATTGCTGTCCATTTCCCAGTTGTTTCCCCAAGCTGTGATAATCTCTCTTGAAGAGTTCCACTTAACTCAAATCTTTAACTACTTCGAAGTACATAATAGCTGTCAGCTTATGGCAATATGTCTGCTATAACCGCCTTGTAAAGCCTAGTAACGAAAGAGGGTGAGTCGAACTAATTAAAGATGGCACCGAACAGTTAGAAGTAATCGTTGAGGTCATGGTGAGAAAGGAAGGATCAATTTTTTACTGCCTATCTTGAACGTATTATAAATACAGAAAAGGTAAAGAAGGAACCACCGATAAACCTTTAGCCTGGATGAGGCTTGTCTTCTCAAGAGTTAAGGTTTGTTGAATAGAAGATTATCGTTTGATACTGCGATTGAATCGAATTCAATGGACTTACATGAACAATGTGTATCCCCACCTCCACAGTCATCAAAGCAAAATCTGTATCCCGATAGGTTTACTCTCTCCACATACTCGAATGTACGAGTATGTATAATATTGTAGAAATACTGGTATCTAAAAGAAAAACCAAAAGCATTCAAGGTGTCCTGGAGATATGTCGGTTCGGTTCAGTCACCAGACTTCAGAGGAAGCCGTTTAATAGTCACATTTCTAGGATATTAGCTCGATTTCAGATGACTGAGATGAATTCTGTCAGTTAACCTATAGAAAAGAAAGAAAAGACCTGTTCTACTCGTATGTATTGTGTAATACATATTTGTACATTTGAGTACGAGTATATTAAAAGGACAACGACACAACGATGTCACATCTTTCCTATGCCACAATAAAAGAGTCACGTGACAAAAGACAATCGGAATTTCATCTATTTATCAAGTAAACGTTGTCAAAGACGAGCTATATGCACAAAGGATTCTTCCAAATTGAAGATGTTTGCAGTTTCCCTTCATCTCCTGCTACATAAAAGAGAAAAAAAAAAATACAATAAAAGGACTCCATAGATGAAACCAATTACCAGAAACAAAAGGACATAAGTACGAATGTCAGTATTTGTTTTGGTTTAATTTTTTCTTTTTTTTTCATTGTTAAAAGTCCTACCAAGCTACTATATAAACGGAGAGTCCTGTTATACCAGCAACAGAGTGTAAGTGTACCTTGTATCCATATGAGACGAGAACATAGTACATACCCGTATGCCTTTGTAGAGAAACTTTAATCCGATTTAGCCGGTTCGACTCATGCGACTATGGCTGGAGGGATTCCGTCCTCAGATTCGGATTACGCGTCTCAATTTACCAGGGAATAGAATATCAAATGTTTCCCCTTCGTTTCAGAGTACTACTCCTATATTGCTTTATACCCAAAGGAAACACAAGCGGATTCGAATCTTTTGGATTTGAGTTTGCGTTCGAAAGAATCCTTTTGGTGTGCTTGTGTTTTGGTTTTCTATTTCTATTTCTGTTTCCGGTGTGTCCTTCGCCCGCGACTTACGTACTCATTACTTGCTGCACATTATTACAGAGAGGGTACACTGTAAACATCAGTGCATTGAAATTCTTTGGAATTCTTCCATTTCAGTCATTCTGAGTGGTGTCGGTTAGCACCAGACAATGGGTACGGATTCTAAAGGTATTTGCTCCTTCTTGGTCAAATGATTTATTTAATACCTTGAGAGAGGAAACATATTTCCTTAGGTTTATTAGCCCTGTTTGTTGGGTGAATTTGGGTGGTAGCTGCAGTTGGGGATAAGTCCTTGGTGGTTGGTCTTTGGGTCCTTTTGTTGAGGTTGAGAGTTTCTATTTATTTTTATTTTGAAAATTATATTGCAGTGCAAAGGATTATGCTATTTGCAGTTATGAAAGCAAAGAAGGAACCAGCAAATCCAAATGATTCCTTGTGTGGATTTGTTCGGCTATAGCATAGTTATCGTGGCCAGGTCTTTCGATAGTTTTGCAACTTCTTGAGCTAACCAAGTACTCTATAGATCTGCAAGGAAAAGAAAATCATCAAATCCTTGGAATGTTGTTTGTTGGAAGTATACTCGTACATAAGTACATGAATGAAGCGATCTAACAATAGGTGAATGGGAATTCTTTTCATCTTTATAATCAGAAGAGAAACCGAACCCAGGGAACCGAGAGTGGATTCGGTCCAATTAATGATAGTAACGGTAGTACTCGTAGTACCTACTCGTGGAAAAATGGAATTAAATATTGATTGGCATTTTTTCCTTCTACTATTGATGTAGAGAAGTGGATGCACGAGTATTCCTAGTATGTGGTTGGTTTAATTATTTTAATGGACTTGAGAATTGAGTATTTAACAAATTCAAAGGGCAGAAGTTTGTTTTGAACAGATAGCTTCGCCAATTACTAAACGGGAAGTACTTTGAAGTATTGAATTTATTTAGCTGCTCTTCTACCGTTTCCTAAGAAAGGGACTACGTGAACAGAGGAAAATGAAAGCGCTTCTTGGAGTCCGTAATTTAGTAGAAAATATCGCCTTTGTACTTTCGTCAGCATTGAAAATACGTTTTGTCATCGCGTTCTCTCTTTTACTTGACAGAACCTCAAGAGGAAATGCTTGCCTTTTAACCATTTTCAAATCAACAACACATGATTTGAGGACGTTCAATTTATCTCCTTCATCGACTTTACTCAAAATAACCCATTGGAAGGAAGGAAGTTATGTGCTGGCTAACCCTACAATCTTCGTGAGGTAGCTTGACAGAGCACCTAGATATTTGATGGGTGGACAGAAGAGAAGAAGGTGAATGTACAGAAAGTAAGGGGCACTTGTTTCAGACTTGTTCTATCAGCACACAGTGTTTCGAAATAGAGTGCGGAACCTAAAGAAACCTTACTGACCTACGCTATCCAGTTTCAATGTCTATGAGTTCTATGTTTTTTCACAAATTAGTGAGGGAGATACTTTTTAGCTAACAGAAGCAACCGTTGAATTCACCATCTAACAGAAACAATGATTATGAGGGATTATGATTTCTCCAGTACTCAAATGGCTTCAAATTTAGCCGAAAGGCGGACGTAAAGACCTCAGAAACAAATTGGAGAACTTCTAAGTTAATCAGATCTTTGGGGGAATTCAGCGTATCTTTGGGGCAGTTCTCAAACCGCAGTGGATCAGGTTTTGCTGCATTCCTTAAACAGCCATCGTAAAGGGTCAGAAAATGGATGCTCTTGAATTGAAAAATATACCAAATCGAAATTTGCTCTTTCCTAGAATTTCTTTAGGCATGTGGTTTTGCTCTTTTACATATTTAATGAAAGCGGAAGCCACAATACCGATAAGAGATTTGCCACAGCACTTTGTTATGCAATATTTGATCCTGATCTGTTTCTCTGACAATAAGACCGGTACAGAAACAGGTGGAGATATAGAATAAAACCTTGTAGTAGAGTTCCAGTCGTTGCTGAGAATATTGAAAAACTTCTTCTGCAGACTGTCGGTGGTAATGGTGACGAAGACCAATATTCCGCTATCAGGCAGAATAGACTATGCAACTTAGACGACAGTAGCAAAACTTCTGTCCACCTGATTGAAAAGAAGTAAGAACAGCAGTACCCAATGCCAATACCAGTCGAGGTATTCAAAGTGCATTTGTGGAGAGCATACACTATTCATCCCAAAGATCTGGTCAGAAGACTGTATGTTCGATGAATCGGATTTTAGCGTTGTTTTCTCGATCCCCGAAAATGGAGACCTCCTCAACAGGGCCAACTATAGAGGTATAAGTCTCCTGAACATTGCGTATAACATCGTAGCCGTCATTGGATCTGAATTCCTTTGTCAATAACTTGACTAGCCCCTAGCAACGCAGTTTCGGCGCAGAAAAGTTCAAAATCAATGAAATTTTCAGACTCAGTGAATTTAGCCTTGCGATAGTGATGCCTTGCATTCTTGAACTAGCTTGGAAGTCGTAGGATGGTTCATAAAGGCTCTCTTTCTAGCCGAAACCAGTCCTCGGCACAGTTCTTATGCCATTGCATCAGACGGGATGTCCATAAGACCAGAGTCAAAAGATAGCCAGCGCGCAAGATTATCAAAGTTCCAGTGCGTGTTGTACCACTTATTTTTAAACGGAAGATGGGTTTAATAGTGCAGCCGATGACATGAATATCGAGAAGAGTGAGATTCACCAATGCAGCTAGAGCGAAGTCAGATGTGATACGGAAAGCCCCAATCCAGCCGAAACAAAACCAGATCCAGAGGAACTTTCTCCGTGGCAACCCCCATTTCTAGCCGATAGTTCATTTGCACTGCCAGAAAGCCGACAGCCTTAGAGGCTTCCGACGGAACATGTTTTCCAGGATGACAACCTTAGTTTTCAGAGGATTGACTGAAAGGGTGCGCTTTAGAGCAGACAGTCACTAGACACGGTCCAACAGACAGTACAGCTATATTATCAGCGTATGCTTGGGCATAGACGTCGAACTATTGAGCGCGTTGAGCAGTGATTCCACCAACATGCACCACAGCAATAGAAACAGAACGCCGCCTTGCGAGCAACTCCTGTTTACTCCTATCGGTCACAGTCAGCATCCACAATCAATGTCCTATTCATCAGCATTGCTTTTATCCACAAAACCAGTGATTCGCACATGGCGGCGTGTTGTCCGGCTGAGCTACCTATTCTGTAAAAAGTTGCGTTTTCGAAAGCTCTCTCAACATTGATGACAATGCCCAGCACGTATAGCTTCCTGTCGAGAGCACCTTCAATTCTGCCTACCAGATTCTGAGGCTTACTCTTGCAAGATCTGTCGCGTTGGTAGGCGTGTTGCATCGCAGAATGTGCGCAGTAATTCGTTGCTTCTGCGACTTCCATGTAATCGCCGCACCTCTGAGTAGAAAAATGTAACCAGTGTATGAGAGACGATCTACTGTGCAACCACGCCAATCAGCATCACTGTATCCAAGTAGTGGCTTGTCGTTTTTTTATAAACACCAATCCAATCTCCGGAGTGCAAGCAAGATACCTCAGAAGACGTTTAACAGCAAGCCAGTGACACCTTTTTGGATTATTTGTAAACTACGCCAACCTTGAAACAGTATTCGCAATATCGGGACATGTGGCAACTGTCGCACGAAGCGGCCAATCCTCTTGCCAATCACCACCTTTCTCATCATCAAAGCGCGCATTTACTTCAATGGCGTTGCAACAGAAATACAATTTTCCATTCCGTATCGCTTGGGAAATCTCAGTATATAACCTGTCTGGGTGAGTTCAATTTTGCACTCACCTTGGTTAATCTCCAGCCCAAGACAAAATTTAGCAAGACCAAGCTCTTTTATTTCGAAATCTAAATCTTCTAAGAGCTTATTTCGCACATCCGAAAGATACTCCGTCTCTCGGGTCACATCGAGTATGTTATCCATGTACACAAGCACGAACTACAAACTCCCTCCATTACTTTTGTAAAATAAACATGGCTCGTTTGGCGTAATCCATACAGGGCCTTCCGCAGCCTGCGCGCATTACCGCCGTTACGTCCATCCATCATTTTCGCCGCCCGAGTTCCTGAGTCTGATTGTTAGCCATGTATGGCCAATATCCTCTCAAGCATCTCAGTCACTTCTTCGTCCAATGATACATTCAAATACGCTGTTACTACGTCAAACTGCCAAATTTTAAGTCCCAATTAGACGGCCAGAGCTAATAACATACGCAGCGTCTCCAGTCTTGCCACAGGAGCAAACATTTGGTGATAGTTGACTCAATACTTCTGACTGTACCCCTCGGACATCAGTCGAGCTTTGCGCCTCTCTACTTTGCCTTCAGGACCATGCTTGTTTGAAAGAACCCAACGGCGTCCAACAATATTTGTCCTATCGTTCTTTTCAATAATCTCCCAGGTGTCATTCTTGATAAGACTCACTATTTTAGACTCCATTGCATCTTTCCGTTCATCGCATTCGTCATCCTCAACGCTGATCTCTGCTACTCCAGCAAACGCAGTATAGTCATCAGGGTCAGATTCAGTTTCCCTAATGCTGGTCCCGTCTTCATTTTGTCGTGCTGCCATTGAGTGCCTTATCCGAAACAGCTTCTTCGGTTGCCCTTTGATTCCAGTACGCAGCAGCCGTGGTTTTTCTGGAGTTCAGATTTCTTCGTTAAATCCGGTGCTACAGATAGATTTTCAGACAATTCATTGGCCGTGGTGAAAACTCAACAGTCTTTGGATTACTTTCAGCAATTTCAGCTTTCTCTGTCGATGTTAACAACTCTTCCAAAGCAACCGTATCCTGTGGAATGTTCTGAAACTCCTCCAAAAATCTCACATCCCGTACTTCAAGTATCTGATGTTTACTTGGGAACCATACCCGGTATCCCTTTTTATTCCGAGGGTATCCCACGAATACACCTTCCACCGATCTTTCAGAAAATTTATCTTTAATAGAATCTTTATTTGTTTTTTAGTCCATTTTTCAAAAGGAATTTTGTTGCTCAAATTGGTGGTCGGGCATCGGTTTCGTATATGGCAGGCAGTGGCGACGGATTCGCACCAAAATGAAGCAATTAAGCCAGACTATATCAACAAATATCTTGCCATGTCCAACAAAGTTCGATTCATTCTCTCCGATACTCCATTCTGCTGTGGAGTCCGAGCAACGGAAAGCCTCCTTTCTATACCTTGTTCATTCATATACATATCAAACTCAGTATTGCAATATTCACGGCCATTGTCCGACTTCTTCTTCTCCACAAAACTCTGGTACAGCCTGAACGCATCAAACACACCGCACTTTTGTCGCAAGAATTACACTTCACACCAACGCGTGCTATAGTCTATGAACGTCGCGAAGTATTTCGCACCATCCAAAGACTCCACCCTGAAGGGACCAACAACATCAGAGTACACAATTTTTAGTATTTCTCTACACGGCACACGACCTTTAGAGAAAGGTACTGCAGTCATTTTGCCGATAATTGTTCAATGTTTTTGCCATTAACCCCGGAAACAACACCGTTATGAACCAGCTGTAATAAGTCTTTGCTTCAATAGTTCGGACAACCGCTTCCGAACACACACCATTTTCACGAAGAAAATATAGATCCCCTCTACAATCTGCAACTATCGACACATTGCCATGCTCATTACGAATGTAAGCGTAAACGAAATATCACTTCGTGACCCATGTTCGTGATTTTCGCAACCGATATCAAATTTGTTCGTAAGTCCGGTACAAACAACGTGTCCTTAAATTCTATCAAACGATAGCCACTTTCATTTGCCACTGAAACATGAACTAGTCCCTTTCCTTTGACATCAGCTGGTGCTTTATTGGCGAGATTCAATTTGGTCTTCGGAGATTCACTCACAGATTTGAATAGACCATGTTTTATTCGTCTGCCCCATGTCTGCACGATATGTATCAGTAGCATTCGTGGCTGCATAGGACTCATCAACACTATTTGCCGAATGTCTTACTTTTCTTCAGTGATTATCAGATGTTCTTGTGTCCAAGCACACTTGAAACACTTAAACTTTGTTGATAGATCTGGATGAATACTGTTAGTACTCCCAGCAGCCATTGCTGTCACAATACTACCACCACTTGCCTGCTTTCGTGCCTCGCTTTCCTCAAATATTTTGACTTTTAACATCTCAGCAGTCGGCAGCGCATCACGCGACGAAGAAGGAAGACTATACAGCAACATAATAGACAGCAGATCCCCATTAATCTGCACATCCATTCCCTCAAGTTTGTCCACAGCAGCGAAAAATTTGGTCATGTGCTCTTTGGCATCATTCCAATCAACCAACCTTTGAAGCATCAACTGCTTCAACAGCATAGCCTTTCCTTTCGATGCATAAATGGACTCAAGCTTCTGCCATACCTGCCGTGACGTATCACATCCACGATTCTGTTTAAGCTCTGACGGTTGAATCGACAAAATTAAATCCGCCTTAGCTTGCCATCTTTTGCAGCTTTATCGGTTTCTGGCATCACAGAAGTCAGTTAACGAAACAATGAATAAGGGCTCCTGTAATCTGCGGAGTTTTTTATCCTGCCCATCACTCGTGCCGAGAAGTAAAGTTCAGTTGCGCAAGACCAATGGTTTTCGCATTTATAAAACAAGCGGTAACCGTTGAGCTCACTTTTGTCATATTTGTCCTTGGTCTTCATTAGTTTCAGACTATGTACATCAAATTGTGAAAAAAGTTCAAAACTTTAATTATGTCTCTTTAACTTCCGCGAGCAACCACACCACTTAAACCCACAATCGCTCGGTTGCAAATTTCTGCAAAAAAAAACTCACCAAACTGCCCGCATCGTTTGCCACAAATAACTTTTCTACTCCATCCTTCGAAGGAGCATATGTTTCCAGAAACTTTTACCTAACACACTTCCCACTTTCACAAAAACCTCCTTCTAATAATTTCGTTACGAACACGCACTAAAAATTCAAAACTAATTTCAAACTGGAACACATTCATGTCCTTCAGCTGAATACTCCTCACTCACCTTTCCCATACACCAGACGTGTAAAGTTAATTTCCATTTTCATTTTCACTTTTGGAAAATTACTCAAGAGGTTTCTGCCTAAAACAGCATCCTAACTGGCCTAACCAACCTCAATTTCTCTGGGTTCGAAAATTGAATTCGATTACACTTGCACGGTAGTGTCATGTCATCAGAGTTGTGTTGACGTGCACGAATATGCACCAAGGACATGCAAATTCTATTTATTTCTTCTTCCTCCTGTTTTTGACCACATGCTTGAGATAAAGAAAATTTATACCACGAGCAAAGAGCAAAAGAAGGAAACCCAACACTTGTGTCATTGTGAATCTTGCCATTTTCTATTCTTTGGGAAAACTTTGTTTGCAAGTTGCAGCAAGGATACGTTTCAAACTCACACATGGCTTCGCGCCATTTGGTCATATTGATGGCGAATGAGATATGTCGCCATTGTGCGGAAAGTCGGAAAACTTCAACAAGATGTTATCGGGCATTTGCATTGGGAAAGTTGGGTGGAGAGGAGTTGAATGGTGAAGGAAGACTGAACGAGTTCCAATAAACCGCGAATCGATCCTTGAATTTTAAAAGACTGCACACAAGGATACCCCACTTGGGCATTTATCATTGCAAACTCCGTAGAGAGTCACAATTTACAGAGTCGGATATTGGGTAGAGGTGGGGAGCAGCAGAAGGCACAGGACACAAGGCATTGCCTGGTTGGTCGGTAATCAAATTTACATAGAATCCCAATTTAGTGTTCGCAGAAACCAAAAATAAATTGATTCCTCGGGGTTGTTCCAAAGATGCAGGCATGGCAAAAATAGTAAAGCTATATATACTCGTATGTAGGTAGAGTGGTGTCGAATGGTATGGTGTCCCTTGGTTTTGGATGAGTATCTACAGCTCTTAAAGACAGTTTGAGTGCATTAAAGTTCCCAACGAGAATGAGGACGACCAGACGACATTTGAATAGATGGGCAGTGGTATTCGTTTTTCAGGGTGTGGGCAGAAAGGGTGGATTGCAAAGTATCCCTAAAGGAAATTAAGTGGTTATTGAAGATTTAAAATACGACTTGTTTCTACCACTCCTCCAACTTCTGTACTTTAACTGGGACTGAGAATCTCAGCCCAACTGTGCGGACGTAGTAAATGGGATATTCGTACCATATCGACTGGTAGTGATTTTTTGTACGCACACACACAGCATCCAATTGAGTTGATAGTTGAGCTTATAGTCCCATAGATATGTGTATGTGTTTGTATCTGAGAGTTGTTTTTTTTTTATGAAAACAATTCCGAGTACAAAAAAAGTGAAAAAAATCTGTTTTGATGATGTGGCAGGGGCAACAAACGCAAACAATACATAAACCACTCAACCTCCTGTCAAAATAGTTTTTGTTGAAGGTCCTCGTGGCGATGGCGGCGGCTGTACGAATACTACTCGTTGTATACGAGTATACTCGTATGCGTTGCGATTCGCTCCTTTTTTATGCTGAGGTAAAGAGTTTTTCAAAAAAAAAGGGAGAATGGCGACAGTATGGCTTTGTGGGGTTACCTCCAGAACGCGACGAAAATCCTTGTTAGAGTGAAATATGGACGAAATTTATTCCTTACTGTGTACAACCAGTATTCGTACTCCATACTCGGACTCGTTTGTGAGTTGTAGCCCTAAAATATGTGGCCAACAACGGTTGATATCCGTAGAATATGTTCCCTGTTTTGGGTGGAAATTTATTAATTCTCGGGACCGTCAATGAGCAGAGTTCGATTTATCGTTTGGCCGATGGCGTTCTATTGCTCTTGTGGGGGTGCACGATAGACGTCCTGTGGGAAAAGTCAATCGGTTTGATGGATTGAAGGTGCATTGTCGACATGAAAGCAATATAACTTAAATAGACGGGAAGGATTGAATTGCAATTAGTTTGGAATGAGAGACAATTTTTACGGTTCGATGGACCTTTGGGGATTCAATTTGAAGGCTGGCCCGATATAATAGCCATGTCATGAGATAGACTGTAGTAAGCGAGGCCTATCGAGTGGAATTGTTTCGACGATAACAACAATACCATACATACCCAAGAGGTTTTGGATGGAATACCATTTAGTTGCATTTAGGTTGGTGACTCATGTCTGCTGGGATGATATTAATGTCATTGACATCAGGAAATCTATATCGTAGGACATGCCACACTACTCGTACCTCGCAACCCCAATCAACGGATATTCGATTATCTGAAAGTAACTTCAACATTGACTCCGATCATTTAATTTTCAAAAGAAATAAATGGAAACAACGCGAATTTCTCCTGGCTCTTATACAGCCGAAAACTTTTGTGCAAGACACTTTTTTGAGGATATTTCTTTCAGTTTAGACACATATTGAGCCGTCTTCAAAGACGGGATATCGGCTATTCATTAGGCCGTGTCATTACTACGCCTGAAACCAGTGAAAACAGTGATGAGATCCCTATCTTTGAAGACCATAAATTCGAGAGTGGGTAGAAGGTACCGCGCATCTTTCAATGAGATGTCTAAGCAGCACATACAACTTTGTTGGGGTCTGGGACACTCGCTCGTTCAAAGGCACTTCATAGATGATGAACTGGCCGGATTCGATATTATTCACGAGATCTTTGGACAGCATAACGCCTTACGAAGCTTGGTACGGAAGAAAACCTTCTGGTGTTATTATTGGCCCGGGTCTACCCCGGACAACTTTATTAAGCTTATTAACAAGCCAAACTTAAAACTAGACTTAAAAACTAACAAAGATATACTTAACCTAATGAGGCGAGGAGAAATGGTGGACGGGGGAGATGTTAAGGGAGTGGCATATCGAGCAGCGCTGTTTTTATTTCTTGTTTGCTGCTATTTAGGTCAAAGACTTCGGCGTAATTGTTCGTTATACGCAACATTCTGGATATGGGTTCAAAGTGACCGTAGTTGGTTCGGTGAGTACGGATCAGGAAGAGTGGGACAGATCTTAGATTATGGGGAGTGGGAGTGAATGCAATATTTTGCGTTATTGTCGAGCAGTCGATATTTCCAGTCAGTAACTGGTGGATAAAAAGTACATCAGCGACTTCACGACGTTTTTTTAAGGTATGCATGCTAATTAGTCCATATGGATCGGCCCAAGGTAGACCACGAAGTGCAAAACGGATAAACCTGCGTTAGACTGCTTCTATTCCTTGAATGTGGGTTAGTTTATAGGGTGACCAAACTTGGCTGCAATATTCGAGAAGAGGCCTTACAAAAGTAATGTACAGGGACTTTGTAACGTAAGGGTTGGAAAATTCTTTTGACCAGCGTCTGATAAAGCCGAGTGAAGAGTTAGCTTTATTTATAATGCTGTCAATATGTGAGTCGAAATTCAATTCTCTATCACAAATTATACCTAGATCCCGTACTTGGGTAGTGGAAGGAATAGGCTCATCGCAGATGATGTAGTTTCTTGGAGGGGGAGGTAGACGTTTACGGGAATAGGTTATCGCTTGGCATTTGCTGACATTAAGCTCCAAAAGTTTTGCTTGCACCATACCGAAAACTTATTCAAGTCATCTTGCAGGCAATGGGAGTCAGAAGGCAATGAGATGACTTTGGAAATTCTCATGTCATCAGCGAAAATAGAAAGATTAGAGTTCGTTAAAATTAAATTTATATCATTAATTGTGAGGATAAAGATGATTGGACCAAGGTGACTACCCTGAGGGACACCAGATGTTGCTTTGATGGGTTCGGATATTGAAGATCTGAAGATGACCCTGTATTCTCGGTCTTCTAAATAGGATTTGGTCCATGCCACAAAATGAGGGGAAAAGCCAAGTTTTTTTAGTTTAAAAATGATAAGTTGGTGAGAAGTTTTATTGAATGCCTTGCTGAAATCTGTGGAAATTGAATCGACTTCGTCACCGTCTTCTAAAGCATTAAGCGTCCTAGAGACGAACTCTGTTAGGTTAGTGGTCGTTGATTTACCTTTCATGAAGCCGTGCTGATTTGTGCAGATAGTTGGCCTACAGTACGGAAGCAGTTGTTGATAGACTATGCTTTCAAAAAGTTTGGGTATGCAGGAGAGTTTTGCTATGGGCCTATAATTATCGCCTTCGGCCTTATTTCCTTTTTTATGAATAGGGATGATGTAAGATTCCTTCCATAGGAAAGGGAAAGTACCTGTTGAGACAGACAAGCTAAACAAGGTAGCAAGAGGAGGACCGAGATGGGTAACACACTCTTTCATTACAATAGTCGGAATTCCATCAGGGCCGGACGAGAAATCATCTTTAAGTTTGGTAATGTTTTCAGATACCAAAGTTGTTGTTATATTTAGTGAAATGGCTGACGTCTCAGGATAGTTTCTCATATAGCTAAAGTAGATAGGATCGGGTTCAGCTGTTTTCTTAGGAAAGGATTTGTTAAAATCAGAGGCAAAGAAATTTGCAATGGTTTTTGGGTCGGCAGAAGATTCACTAAGAAATTTAAGAGTAGATGGGTAGCCGTCTGACTTTCTTTTGGTATTACTAAACTGGTAGAAGCGTTTAGGGTCCGAAACTAAGCTAAATTACATGCGGTAGAGGTACTCAAGGTAAAGAGACTCACAAAGTTCAGAAAAACGATTATATACCGATCGATAATTACTGTAGTCGGAATCAGATCGAGTTCTTAAGAATTTGTGCCACAACTTGTTTCTGTTATTACGGAGAGAGCGCAAGTCCTTTCGGAAGGTATACGGAACCGATTGGGCAAAGCAGGAGAAAATTAACGAATAGAACGTTGATAGGGCAAGATCAATGTTAGTTGTCTCACCAATAAAGTCAAAGTTAATGTTGCTGATGAGGTTTTTAAGTTTGTTAAAGTCGGTTCTACGGAAGTCAAATGAGAATGAATTTTCCGAATCGACACATATGTTGCCATTTTCATATGAATATATAATTGACAAGGGGGGATGAAGGCGGTCTAGTTTAGAAAGAAGATGATCACTCCTATAAAGGACACAGTTGTCTGAATCGGATGTGAAGACAAGGTCGAGTTGTCTGTTCATTGTGTTAGGTATTCCACTAATCTGAAGCAGACTTGAGTTGGTTAGGCAGTCCACCATCAATATTTCTATTTCAGATGTCGAATTACGAGAGACAAAATGAGACGAATCATCGGAAGGCTCCCATATAAGGTGAGGGAGGTTGAAATCTCCTACTAGGACAATGCAATCTTCAGGTTGTGCATCCTCAGTCAAAAAATCAACTGCGTGAACTACAGGTTGATAAGACTCAATGGGTTGAGATGGGTGAATGTAGCAACAAAGTACGTAAAGACATCGTTTGGGGAGCGTAATGTTGGCGCATACTAACTCAAAGTTTTCAGTGTGGGGAATATCGACAGGAGTTGAGTGAAAGCAGTTCCGGATTGCTAGTAAAACACCGCGGCCATAAGGATTATCTGCTCTTTCAAATCCATCTTTTCGAAAAACGTTGAAATTTGGAGGAAATAGCTCATGGTTTTTAATGTCTGGAATTAGATTTGTTTCAGTAAGAGCAATTAGGTCATAGGGAAACTTTTGAGAATTGAGATATACCGAGGAGATTTTAGAGCGCAAACCTCTTACATTTTGGTAGGAAATGGAGAGGCATTGTGGACTGGAGGATACAGATTTCAGTTTGTTAGGAGCTGTAATAGTTTTTAAAATTTGAACGAGTTCTTTGCAAATGGGAAAGACGTTTGGAGCTGACATGCGAAGACAACGTAGAAAGATCATTGTGAACTTCGTCGGAAGAGATGTCGAAACTCTCATGGTAGCGAACGAAAATTTGCATTAATTCCGCTGGCTTAATAGGAAGACCTTCTCGTTGAATCGAAACCATTATGTTGGTTTTGGTTATGCCATCAATGCAAACGGAGTTGGGTTTGTCGTGTAAGTAGGCAAGGTAGAGCCGAACATTTTCATAAATGCGGCGGTCTCTCAAACGAGATACTACATAACGACTGTCATCATTCATATCAGAAAATTTTTTAGTGAGTTTGACAGTTGGTGGAAGGAGTGGGTCAAGGTATTTTGGGTGAGAATCGGAGGCACGAGCGGATGATGAAGGGACAGGATGGTCAAGCACCCCGGAACTAGAATCTTGACTAGTGAGGGGGGTTGAATCAGGTGGATTGATAGATGAAGATGAGGAATGGGTGGTTGGGTTTAGTATATGGGAGCTAATAAAATTAGGATATTTGTCGGATGGGGCATTGTGGGTAGAAGGCGCAGGAGCAAGGTTGAATGAAACTCTGTTTTGAAGCGGCTTTAAAGATTTGGTGAGGGGAGGGAGAGAATTTGGTGTAGCGACTCTGGTGTTCTTTTTAGATGGTGCAAAGGGGGGAAGGAGTGAGGAAAGTCTTGGAAAGATATTGGTCTTAAATGACCAGTTTGAGTCGGGATGTTGATGGGATGGGGCAGAATTGTTCGGGCTATGTTTTCTTTTAATAGTAAACTTATTATCTACCATATCCTTCCGTTGGGTGATGACCATCTTTTCCGTTATTGGTATGCCGTCCGATGATTTGAACATCCAATCGTATTTAGTGGCCATACGTATTTCAAAACACTGGCCGTTTTTGCTCTTGACTTTGCCAACTTGTTTACATTTGACGTCTTGTATACCGAATTTACTCCTAAAAAGGGCTTTGATCCAGGACGGGCTTGCGTGACGTGGGGCAGCTTGGAGGAAGAAAGTAGACAGTTCCGGTTTTTTGATCGCTTCAAAATTCATTTTATTTAATTTTTGAATTCTGTTGGTGCATTCGGGGAGAGTCCAGGATGTCCCAAAAGCCCTAATTATTGGCAATGGTCTTGGGTCGGGATTGGTGATCGAAGTTGCATTTATCGTAGAGGGTTGAACGGGAGCTTCGGTGGTAGCGGCTATTGAATGAGTAGGGGCTGAAGTGGTTGAAGGTGATGTATATAGCTCGTCGTGCAAGGATTTGTTACTCGGGCTTACTGCAGATGGAGGCGCATCCGGCTTACTAGAGATGTGCTTTAATTCCTCCAATATCTGCATCGTGGTTGATCTAGTGGATGCAGCTTCCTCACTAAGAAAATTGAGGTCATGTTGGATGGATCCGATGTTTTCGGTATGTTCAGCATGCTTGAGATGTAGAAGAGTTGATTGGTCAGCCAATGTTGACATAATTTTTCCCAACTGAGTTGAAGTTGACTGAATCGCTGGTAATCTGTAGAGCATTTCAAAATATTTGGATCCATAGCAGTTATGTTGGATAAGCGGCCTAGGAGGTCGAAATTCAGTGCCAAGGGGAATTGAATGCTTCATGGTAGGCTATTCGCCTGAATCAAAAGCATACAGGTTATATGTATGTTATATGTACTCGTATATGTATTTAAGAGCCGGGATGTTAAGTTTTAGGAGAGCATCGGCAAGAATATCTCATCAGGCGATTTTAATGACTATACCATTATAGACTTACCAAGGGAGAAAGTCCTTCCTGTCAAACAAACCACCGAGGCTATGAAAAGCGGCAGTACGAGTATTTTGTCTGAGAAGAGTTTTGATGACCGTGCTGTTGATGCTGTACAATCTGCTGAAAAAGTTGCTGACTGTGTGATTGATACTGGTGTTATAATAGATGTGATTATAATAGCAGTGATTCAAAGTTCTGGTATACTCTGCGTTCACGCCAAAGACTTAATGCACATGTAAGTGAATCAAATCAAATTCAAATTGTTTCAAACCCGTTGACAGTAAAAGAGGCATTAAATCGGAGGGATGGTCAAAGTGGGTTGGAAGCCATGAAAAGTGAATATGATTCTTTGTTGGCAGCAACGAGTCATAATATATAAATGGGTTTTTAATATCAAAAGGGATACTACAAATGTCGGCTAGCGGCAAAGGGTTACAGCCAGAGGTTCGGGGTGGATTACACTGAGACGTTCTCACCTGTAGTTCGTTTTTCATCGGTGATACTCATATTGGCGCTTACTGCTGAATTTAATCTCGAGGTACATCAGATGGACGTGACAGCAGGATACTTAAATGGAGAACAAAGAGAGGATGTATATATGAACAATTCATCGCGAAGGGCAACGAGCAAAAGGTTTGTAAATTAAAGAAAGCGTTGTATGGGTTAAAGCAGGCCGAACGTGAATGGAACACCAAATTGCACAATATCTTAAAGAATTTGGGCTTCAAACAGTGCAGTGCTGACTCTTGCGTTTACACGTTGAATGAAAATAAAGAAATCAAAATTATGGCTGTATACGTGGACGGTATTCTCTTAGCTTGTTCCAAATTAAAAGTTTTAACTCGAATCAGGAGGTTACCTGTGAAGACGACAAGAGTATTACCGTCTCACAACAGCAGATCATATGCACTTTATTGGCAAATCACAACATGGGTCAGACTCTCAAATGTAGCACTTCTTTGGATTCTGGTCAAAGATTTTCGAAGTGCAATGGTTTCTCCGGATGTGGAAAATTCGACAGAGCAACACATCAGTCAATAATTGGGTCATAATTGTATGTGGGGGTGTCAACTCGGCGGGATATTTTACATTCAGTGAGTAAAACATCACAGTTTAATATAAATCCGCATGTTGAGCATCTTACAGCTGCCTAAGACATCTTAAGATACCTAAACAATACACTTAATTTCAAACTTATTTACCGAAAGACTGGTGGGAAGCTAAAAGATTTTGCTGATGCTGACTGGGCTTGTGGCAGCGGTTATGCTTTCTTTATTGGTGAAAAAACTGCGGCGATCACTTGGGAGCCCAGGAAGCAACCTTCAGTGGTTTTGAGTAGCACCGAAGTCGAATATATGGCCTTATCAGCAGCAGCGAGAGAAACAGTTTACTTGTGGTCTATCATCAAGGAGATGGGCTTTTCTGAGTTAGTGAGGGAACTCATCGAGTTCAATGGTGACAATCTGAGCTCGCAGCAACTAGTAACAAATTCTGTTTATCACAGTCGTAGTAAACATATTGATGTTCGTGACTTTTCTGTAACAGACTAGAGGGATTTTGTTGCAGTAACCAATCTTTTCGATTTCATCAAATACCTTATACAAGGTGCGGCAAGATAACTTCCTTATTTGAAGTGAACGCTCTGAAGCTGTTGGGAGTCCGAGGCGCTATGAATGTTCTCGTTTGAGAAACAGGATCCTAAAGTTTTTTTAACTTGTATTTTAGTCTTCATCATGCATTAGAGACTTACTTTTCCAATGGCCGTTCGTTAGTTTCAACCCAGTGTCCCATCTGAAATCTTTTCAATATTGTGCGATTGGGTCTAGTTCCGGACCGGAAATCAATTCTTTTGTGGGTCGCAACAGGAAACTGGTTCTGTGCAGAAAAGAAGAACTGTAATTATCGGCCCATGGCTCGAGGAGTTATTTTTACCATGACTTGATGAAATGGACTTAGGGGGCACATGGTTGCAACAGTATGGAGCAAGGGCAAGGGCATCGATGCCTGTATTGCGAGAGCATTTCCAAGGGCGCCTCCTCTCACTGAGGGGTGATTTTTGGAGTGACCGGCGGATTTATCCGATTTCACTCCTTGCGACTGCTTTTTGTTGGGGAATTTGAAAATCCGTGTTTTTACGACTCGAGATGCAAGGAGGCTGTCACAGTTAGAGAAAGGTTTTTTCGGTTCTTCAAGACCATCCCGACAGAGGAAAATCGAAAAAAGTTCAAACGATCCAGGAATGAATGCAACGTCTTTCAAGCATGTGAAATTTTAATACAGCCAAAATCCGAGGCAAGAAATACTAAAATGTACAAAAGGTAGTGCAAATTGTTGGTCGTTCCTCAAAAATATTAGAAATTCTGCATCATCCTCCATCTCAATGCTCATTCTTAATGACATTCCAGCTGTAACCTCTTTGGATAAGGTGAATCCCCTTGCTGCACAATTTGCGGCGAACTCAACACTTCCAAATTGTGCTTTGTCTCCACCAACACTTGAGTGCATCCACGAATCCACTTTCATATCTTGGTACATCTCCCATTCTTGGGAAGAGGTGTTCTTCCACGCTTGCAAAATCACTGCGTAAGCTTTAAGACTCTTTCTGAGCAGATGGAAAACGTCATTTGTCCAGCCTGTCCCTAAAAATGGCGAAACTTCTTCTGTCTCTTCCTTCAGATCCATTGTACTTACATCCCTTCTTTCCAAGGTCACGGAAACGCTGATAAACTGTTAGCACATAAAATATCTCATAACACAAAAACTTTCCAATGACCGGCAGTACGGTTTTCGTAGCAACAGGTCCACTGGTGATCTGATGGCATGTCTCACCGAAAAGTGGAACCAAAGTAAGATATTTGCACTTAATATTTCTAAGGCATTTGACAGAGTTTGGCATCAGTCTCTTTTGTGGAAAATGCGTGCATTTGGGGTTGACGACTCTATTCTTCAATGGATTAGAAATTACTTTTCGGATCGTTCAATTCAAGTTTTCTTGGACGGTTTCAAGTCTGATATTCACAAAATAAATGCTGGTGTGCCCCAGGGCTCTGTTCTGTCTCCGACACTCTTATTAATTTTCGTCAATTATCTCTTATCTGCTACTTCAATCCAATATATCCCTTTGCTGACGGCAGTACTCTCTGTTTTTCATATTTGTTCCCGGACTCAGTCCCTGCTCTTCGGCTCATTAAGTTCTGATACTGACATCATAACTAAATGGGGAAGAACTAACAGAGTAGAATTGAATGCTTCAAAGACACAATGCTATCTGCTGTCGTTAAAGTAAAATTTAAATATCCAGCCATTGTCCATGAATGGCAAAAAATGCTATGAAATGTCTGTGTTTCCTTAAGCGATGTAAGAAATATTTCTCCCCCTCTAATCTGGCCTCAATATAAGTAGAAGGCATTTATCCGCTCGAAATTGGAGTACAATGCCCCCATCTGATCAGGTGCGCCCAAAACATCTGTGCATCTGCTAGAGAGGATTCAAAACCGTCTGATAAAACTCATAGGTTTCATTACTGTTTCTAGGGCAGTTCTTCAAAAAGTTGGGTAACGAGTCCTGAATTTTCGTATTCGCTTTGTTAACTCTTTCAAGCCTGTTCTTCCATTCGGTTGGTGTCCACCAGTACCCGAGGTGAAAAGCGGATTCTATGTCATTTTCTTTAGCGATGAGAAGTTTTGGGACTGATTGCGAGTGTTGGCTTAAACCTCCTCTTTGACGTATCCCAAAAGAAAGAAGTGTCAAGTGGCGGACGAGTCTGATGACCATTTCGAAAACTGACTTGGTAAGGAAACTTTACCCGCAAACCAGCAATAACAAAAATTACTATTAGCCCATTAAATTCACGGTAAAACCCACATTCACTTCAGCACAACAATGGAGCGTTGCTTAACGATGGAAATGTGGCCCACCACTCAGAGTGCTTTCTCGGTTAAGTTCCTGATCAAGTCCATGCATTCCCGGTATCTAATTTTCAAAGTTACGACATTGTTGATGATCGGCAGTCAAGTCTTCATGCAATATTCGGTGGAGTGTTGCTTCTGATATGCCAAATTCCTGAGACCGACGTGGAATCAACAAAGCTGGGTTCTTGTATACACATTCGAACCACAGAAGAAATATTCTGAGTTTTTCTCCAGACGAACTTGATTTCCATTGTTCACATCAGAAACTCATCCCAAAAGATTCAACAAATTCTAAGCAAGAAGGTGCTTAACTTTTCGAACCATTTCCTAGTTATACACCTTTGTATATTTGTTTTACCCATAAAATGAAATTCTGGAAATATTTCAGGTACTCGTAGAACTAATGAAATTGAAAACTCATCGGTTTATCAAGTTCTCCATTTTCGGTTGGTTAAAGTTCTGTCCGATCTCTGCTCTTTGGGTTTAAGCCGATGGAATAGTACATCAGCACTATAAAATAGTTTTCCCTCTTCCAGTTTAATCTCATAACAACTTTGCTCATCAATCATCAACTTGACCGGTTTGAATTTCTCTCTGCTGTTCGATTTCATTTTTAATAAAAACCGAATTACTTGCGACTTACGAATACTCATCAATTCCAATATTAATTACTTAACCTGTGCTGGGAAAATTATTTAAAAAAATCCAAACAACCCACCATACAGATGAAGCATCACTTAAGAATATAAATGCACGTGTATCTACCTGTGTGAGTTCTTTTTTGCAAATAACGATTATCCAAGGATGAAATTCCGGATTTATTCCATTTGGTGTAAAAACTCAAGTGGCATCCTGACCCACTTTGGGCTGTTCGTTTCCTGCTCGATTCCGTATATTCATCACCAATATCACCGGATCGGTCTTTGAGTCATAATTCATTAAAAAGAAACAAAAAACCTTCGACCTTCCACCACAATCGCTACGAATAGATAGCGCATAAAGGCTGCGTTTGTGGCAGGAAAAAGTTGTATCCTGCTGACGCAGCAAGTTTTATATAAACCAGCACGAACGGGCCTTCCATCGAAGGCTCAATTAATAATTTGCTTTCGTTGTTTGTGTACTGAGAGAACGACACTTGTCCAATATTTAAATTATTTTAATGAGCAATGTTTGCTTGCCCTTTTTTTGTGCAATTTTCAATTTTGTTTTTGCCATTGTGCGATTTTTTTTTTAGTGAATTACCGACTATGTATAAGCGCTGAAAACATTGAGTGGATTACAAATTGAAATTCAATGTTGGCGAAATTGAATTTCACTAAAATCAGTAGTTGAACGAGTACAAGTAGTAGATACACTGGTAATTGGGTTATGCATTGCCAGTGAGCACTAATTGACACTCATAACTTTGATGGGTTTGCACTGTGAGCAATGAAGGTTATGTGCAATACGTTGGGAGTTGTTTGGATTGTGG
Source organism: Volucella bombylans (assembly GCA_949129095.1). NCBI lineage: Eukaryota > Metazoa > Arthropoda > Insecta > Diptera > Syrphidae > Volucella > Volucella bombylans. The sequence goes on from OX422144.1 coordinate 14,515,688, forward strand.
TACTTTGTTGCTGAGCTTAAAGCCATTGGATGAATATAAATGATGATCACTTGAATTGTATTTCTACGTGTAATCGATGTTGTTTGAGAAGTCATAAAAATCCATATTCCATGAATTTCAATTCATTTAGTACATCAGGTTGGTATAGGCAAACCTATGCATTTGGGGCCATTTTCCATCATCCAAAACCCATTCTGGATAATAATGACATTAGCTCCAGTTTTCCCAGGAGTGATTTGCAGTTCATATGTTTAATGAGGTCTTAATGAGTCACAACCATTTCTTTTTGTAGTTTGCTTCGAGTTAGTCTATGGTCGATCCACAGAGACGTTTAGAGGTTTCCCATTGTAAGTTATTTTGAAGAGCCGGGTGTTGATTCGTTGTACTATTGGATGTGGGCCAGTGTATGGTTGTTGCAGAGGTTTTTTCACAGCATCGCAGCGAAGGAAAACATTAGAACACTTATAAAGATCTGGTGAAACAAAAGGTTTGTGCTTTGCATGGTTTGAAGTCGCTGTAGCACGGAATTTGCGCATGTTCGCTCGGTACTTCTCGACGAAGATCTGTGGATCGGACACGAAGCTGTCGTTAGCCAGAAACTCACCAGGAACTCTGAAGTTTGTTCCATATATCATCTCTGCTGCGGAGGCCTTGATGTCTTCTTTATACGCTGTGCGTAGTCCCAGTAAAACTGTTGGAAGAGCATCAACCCAGTTGCTGTCTTCATGACACATCAGAGTGAAAATTTTGTTGGTGCACTATTTCATATTGTTGTAAGGGCATAACACCTACAAAAATTTGATTCGGTAAACCAACGTCAGAATTTCCACTTCGCAGCCTTGCTTAGTATCGTCGGTGTTTGTGTTTTCTGTGTTTGTCTGTGATTATGACTAGGGAATTCAGGGTAGACGTAGCCAATATACGCGGGCTAAAACGTAATCACTTTTCTGCGTACGTCCACGTCTGTAAGTACAGACCAGCTGTTTTGGCACTTAGTGAAACACAGGTAGATCCCCGCCCACACCTCTCAGATCATTCTGATCTGAAGCTACCTGGGTACGAACTAGTGCCATTATTCTTCTCTCACCGCGGTCTCGCCATGTGAACTCCACCACAATGTGATCCATGTTCCAATCCGGAATTCAATTTCATATGGTTAAAATTCCATCTCCGTAAGCAAATTATCCACTACTGCTTTATTTATAGAAGCTCCAAACTGGACAGCAATTCAAGCTTTAACGAGTTTGATGCGCTGTCTGACTCCATTCAAAGAATTGTATCCCTGTATGCTCATACTGAAATCGTTATTACGGGCGATTTAAATATACACAATTCTGGGTGGCTTCGACATTCTGGACAGACAACACCCGAAGGACGGTGTGTTGAGATCTTCGCTGCGGAAAACAACCTAACGCAGCTTGTAAATGAGCACACGCGAATACCAGACGTTGATAGTCATACCGCCAACACCCTGGACTTGTTTTTAACTTCTCACCCTGATAAATACACCATTGATGTGCTCTCCCCTCTAGACTCGTCGGACCATTGTGTCACATCAGCTAATTTCTCGTACACCGACCACACAGTTAGAGAAAAAATTCCTAAAAGAACCGTATGGCAATACGAGAAAGCCAACTGAAGCGGTCTTAACAGCTTCTTTAGGAATTTTAACTGATCGTTATGTTTCCTCGATAACGATGTGGATGCCGCTGCTGATATGATTACAGACACCATTCTCTATGGAATGAGATTCTTTATTCCTCTTCGGATGAAGAGTATCAAACCAAAAGAAAAGGCATGGTAAGACTCGAGCTGTAAAGAGGCCGTCAGGGTTAGAGAAATGTTTTTTAGGTCCTACAAGACCAACCCGACAGAGGAAAACCGAAAAAAGTTCAAACGAGCCAGAAATAACTGCAACGCCTTTCTTAAGCGTGTGAAATTCCTATACGACCAAAAACTGAGGCAAAAATATACTGCAATGACCCAAAGGCAGTAACAATTTCTGGTCGTTCGTCCGCCTCATCCTCCATCCCAACGCTCATTTACAATAACATTCCAGCTGTCAGCTCTTTGGACAAGGCCAATCTGCTTGCTACACACTTTCCGGCCAGCTCAACACTCCCAGACTGTGCTTTGTCACCCACAAAACTTGAGTGCGTCGAATCTCCAATGGAACGAATCCACTTTCGCATTCGTGTAGTAGCAAGAGTACTTAAAGATCTTAACACACATAAACCCGCTGGTCCAGATGGTATATATATCTCCCCTCCTTCAAAAGAGGTGCTCTTCCACGCTGGCAAAACCACTACGTAACTTTTCCATCAATCCTACTCTTTAGAACTCTTTCCGAGTAGATGGAAAACAGCATTTGTGTTCTCCCTACTCCTACAGACCCATTGAACTTACGTCCCTTCTTTCCAAGATCATGGAAACGCTGATCAATCGTCTGCTTATGAAATATCTCGAAACACGAGAACTTCTCAATGACCGGCAGCAACAGGTCCACTGGTGATCTGATGGCATGTCTCACCGAAAAGTGGAACCAAAGCGTACATCAATCTGGCGAAAGCAAGATAGTTGCACTTGATATTTCTAAGGCATTTGACAGAGTTTGGCATCAGGCTCTTTTGTCGAAAATGCGTGCATTTGGGATCGACGACTCTCTTCTTCAATGGATTAGAAATTACCTTTCGGAACGTTCAATTCAAGTTGTCTTGGACGGTTTCAAGTCTGATATTCACAAAATAAATGCTGGTGTGCCCCAGGGCTCTGTTCTGTCACCGACACTCTTTTTAATTTTCATTAACGATCTCTTGTCTGCTACTTCTAATCCATTATATTCCTTTGCTGATGACAGTACTCTCTGCTTTTCATTTTCGTTCCCGGACTCACGGCCCTGCTCTTCGGCTGTAGTACGAGAATGGCAGCGTATGCTAAGCTCATTAAATTCCGATATCAACAGCATAACCAATTGGGGAACTATCAACAAAGTGGAATTTAATGCTTTCAAAACACAATGCTGTCTGCTGTCTTTAAAGCGAAATTTAAACACCCAGCCATTATCTATGAATGGCCCTTGCATCGTCGAAACCGAAAAACTTTCCATTCTTGGTATGTGTGTCAATGACAACTTACGTTGGAATGACCACATATTTGATATCGCCAAAAATGCTGCGAAATGTCTAGGTTTCCTCAAGCGATGTACGAAATATTTTACCCCCTCTGATCTGGACACAATATATAAGGCATTCATCCGCCCAAAATTGGAGTACAACGCCCACATCTGGTCAGGTGCTCCTAAAACATCTCTGCACCTGCTAGATAGGATTCAAAACCGTGCGATAAAACTTATTGATGATACTAATATCAGTCAATCAATGGACACCCTCGAACACCGACGAAATGTCTCGTGTCTCACTTTGTTTTATCGCTATTTCCACCACCAGTGCTCCACTGAAATCGCCAGTAGCATTCCGCCCATTCAAACTTTCAACCGTAACACCCGTCTCGCTATGAATGCTCATCAGTATATCCTCAAGCCCATTTTCGGACGTACTCTAAAATATCGTGATTCGTTCCTAAGCCGTACAACTCGCTTATGGAATGCCCTGCCGATCTCTGTATTTCTTGATCGTTATAACTTGCAAACATTTAAAAACAATGTACATCGGTACCTCTCTTTTCTTCCTCCCTAAATATCCTTTGCCCGCGCTGTGTACAATCACCTTAAGGGTACTCAAACCCCTTGAGCGCGCGCTCATTATAAAAAAAAAAAAAAAAAGAGCCCCTTCACTCTTGGATCCGATTTATGGAATATATCCTACATATCTCTAGTAGACTGGATGTTAAAGTTTGGCAGGTTAGAGACCAAGTGAGTAAAGAAAAGTTTAAAGCAAGAAAAAAGTCGATTCAGGATAGATTTATAGCGGAAACTGGGTTATTGGCTGATATGCCAACTCAGCAGTCAGGCAATAGGAATGATGGAAACATGGCCAGAAGATTTTTCAGAGCTGAGGAAAAAACTGCTGAAATAACAGGGATACTCGTAGATAAGGAAATTATCGAAAAATTTCAAATAATTTTAGAAGTGATTGGGTCTGGGTTTCCAATTGACATAGATGCCTTCGAAACATTTACAAGAGAAACGAGAGAGCTATATATCAGTGTACATAAGGTATTATTTCATAGGAAACAAATAATTTCTACTTGTATACTTCCAATTGGACAACTTTCCGAGGAAGCTCAAGAAGCTAGAAACAAGGAAAATCGAAAATTTAGGGAGCTGTTTACCAGGAAAACCTCGCGAGTGGCTACGAATAGATACTGATTGGTTGCTAGTATGCTCAGATCCATTTTTGGTAAGTCTTCGATGCATTCCAAAAACAAAAACAAAAACCTTAATTGAACACGAAGTTTTACAAATTGTTAAATATACCAACTGAGTAATAAAATGCAAATTATTGGCTGTTGTATGTTTTTTTTTCATCACAACTGTTACAGATATGTTTACAAAATTTATTACATTTCATTCTGTAAATAATTCTCATGAAAGTAAGTAAAATACATTTCACAAAAACATTTAAATCTAAGCGCTATTAATTTAATCCCGCTAAATGAGCGAATTGTCACACTGTGCGTCGATGAGGTATCTACTCGTAGAGCCGAATCGATTTTATACCACATCACACTTAGATCTGTGTAGACCCATTATGATGACCGGATAGGGGAGACGCTTTCCGTCTCTAGTTAGTTGTGGCTTGGTTCTTGAGCGAGTCTAAGCTATCTTCCTGCATCCACAAATCTGAAAAAAAAGATGTAAGTGAAGCAGCAGATAGTTCTGAGAGGTCGTGGAAGTAATAACTTCCTAAAGTTCTTTGTCCCAAATTGAGGCTGGCACAAAAAGTGGAGCGTATCCCCCTAAAATATTGCCTCGATTGTATAATAGTCAATTTTGTCCATTTGTTAATCCGGATGTAGGATATGCGTTACTATGGTCTAAGTCAATTTCCATTCATTTTATGGCATACACGATGTTTATTGCCTCACCATCCAAAGATCCTATTTTATAAGGGGTTCTCATCGAATTCCCCCAGCCTCATCTTCGTAAGGTTTTATAACGGCTATTTATCACGAGCTTCGAACTATTAACGAGTAGTGAAAATTTGATTCGGCAACTCCTGAACATTTTGTTAATTTTGCTTTCAAAATTCACTTCAAATTCACTTCATTCAAAGAGCTGTTGTAAATATTTCTTTCAACAAATAAATTGTCATCTGTCTTGAGTTCCCACAATTAGGCTGGCACTTCAGCGCTCAAGACAAAAGACGCCTGCTCAATCATTCATTAAGAATTTGTTGTCGTTGTCGCCGACATTTGTCCATCTCCATCTAAGCAAAAGAAGTAACTCAAAGCAAGATATACGACCACAACTGAAGGTAGGTAAATTCCACCCGCTAAAGGAGCGAAGAACTCTAACGATCCCAATGGTACTCAGTCCCCCATTGTTTGTAATTAGCTATCGAGAAGAAGAAGAAGAAGGTGGTTGTTGTTCCAGAAACCTCCTTAGGATATACTCTGTCTTACCCAGAGAAGGTAAATATTTAATCAGGATAAGTAAGGATTGTAAATGAGTGTACACTTAGCTAATTAATTTTCTGTTACCTCATGACCATGACCACCCACCATCGTTTACATCGGCGGCGGTTGAAAGTGGCCGTAGCTGCAAAAAAAAGAAAAAAAAACCACCAGAGCGTTGGTTGTTGTCTTGTAAGACGTTCAAGTTTTGAAAAGTTACAGGTGCGCCGCGTATATAATTTACGTTTCTCTCAATAAAAAACGATCTCGGGCGATTCTCGACAATTAATAAATAATTCACAGTGGGTTGCATCACCTTTCCATTTCTCTTGCATCCCCTTCTGGTTCTTGTTCTGGTTCACCATTAAGAGCCGATCCAATTAAGGATTAACATTTATTACGAGTGTTTTTCCAATCAAATCAATTGAAAAGCACTCGTCCGCACCTTTTCAACGCTACATGTAAACGTCACTGTGAAACGTAAACGGTTTTTCATCATTTTTCAGTTGTACCGTCTACATGCGAGCATCAGAGGATAGGCAAGGAGCACGGCTGCGGCTCATCCTCACATAAAATACATCGGCACCAAAATCAAACAATAGGCGCAGGATCTGCTAAAAGGTATCTGAACGTAGACAAGGATAGTACAATAGTATGAGTTCGTGTATATGGGGACGAGAAAAGGGATCGATAATTCAATATCCGCTTAAATGTCATCGTGGGATAGACGACTCAGGAGTCGGGACCTAGGGATGAGCGCGCTATGTGTACATTTGAACCTGTATGCTTGAGTCTGAGCCTATATGCCATTAAAATTAGATGATTGGGGCTGCAGGACGTCATGTGGAATACGAAAAGTTTATTTTCAAATCCCAGTTTGAGATACTCGTAGGTGGGCGGAATGATGGCAGCAATACGAGTATTCCGCATTCGTTGCATGTTACATTTGAGTGATTTTTGTTGTCGAGGGGATCATATGCGATGTGAACTCAATGAATTATTGATACACCGGAATGGAATGGAATTCATTTGGTATTTTGATAAAATTGTGAATGAATGAGAACTGGGATTCGATGGGGACTAAGACTGTTTGTCAGTCAACTGTTTGGAAATATTATGAAAAGCCGACAGAGTGGAGGCTTAAAGTTTTGTTAATTTGTTTGCCAGTGTACTCGTTGATTGGCAGTAATCGTACAAAGTGGCAATATTTTGACGTATGAATTGACAGGGAATGTGAGCTTTGATTGAAAGTTTTGAATGGAATTTTATTTTACGAATGAGAGCTTCAGGTACTTTTTTGGGAATTTCATGTCCTTATTTGTAGTCGGTCGAGGGTGTGATTAGATTGAATTTGAGACTTTTGAATAAATGCGCAATTTGCTTTTATCAATGAATATGGCTGATATTGACAGCAAATGATGCAGATGTCAATTTTATAAATATTTGAATGTTTCAATGTGAATTGAACATTTTGTCAATGATTTTTGTTGTATGCAAGGCGCAACAGCTGGCACTTTTTAGCAAGCGGATGACACATCAATATATACTGAGCAATCCGAATCATATAATGTGAGAGCATGCTTTGTATTTGTTAAAAATTTAATGTAATGGTACAAACATACTGTATTACGCGTTGATAAATAAAACGTCCGTTTACTTTTTATTGTTTGTTGTGTCTTTATTCGCGAGATGTTGCTCATACAATGGTTGATGATGGACTAACTATGACTGCCTTACATGTATTTGACAGTTCAACCTATTCTGGCATCACTTATTACACGCTTTTCTTTTTAATGAAATTTTACGTTTTACATAACATTGTTTTTTTTTTTTTTTTTTTTTTTTACAGATGGACCAGGCTTTAGTTAATCATCAAAACCATATCTTATAGGAGCCTTGATTGTACGTCCACTGCGTGTGGTGTATGAATTGGTATTGCCTACAATTCGGTTATCATGTAAAATTGCTTCTGAACCACTACAACCATGAGCATTTTCGTTCAATAATCGTTGGTCAGTAGTCTCATTAGCTTCAGTGAGTATTGGTTCATCCACAATCCTTACACTTTCCCCCTGACTTTCTAGTTGGCTTACAGGTCGATTGTTCTCCTTATTTTCAATGCTACTTCTTTGGGGTGCGGTGATTTGAATTTCCTTTGACCCTCCCGTTATACAATGCGGACTACATTTAACATTAGCTTCATGCAATAAGTCGCTAGCATTAAAATTTATATTGTTTGTTTTAGCAATAAATCTTCTATTACGTCTATAATGATTATCAAAACTATCTTTGATAATGTATGACCTATCATTAACAATTTCAACTATCGACCCATAATGCCATTCTTTTCCTTCTTTTTTAAAAATTACTAAATCACCTACATGCAATGCCTGCAATAACTTTGCATTTCGATTATAGTAGTATCTTTGTCTTTCTTTTTTATTATTTATTTTCTTTTGAACTTCCGCTTCATTTACGCTGTTTCTGACCAATAGTGAATCCAACACTGGTAATTTAGTTTTGATCAATCTGCCAAAAAACAATTCCGATGGAGTGGTCCGCATGCTGGCCACAGGCGTAGTATTGTATTCCAACAAGCGGTACTGAAACTTATCGACTTGATTTACTTCGAAACATCTTTTCAAAATATTTTTTGCTATAGACACTCCTTTTTCCGCCAACCCATTACTTTGAGGATATCGAGGACTTGAGAATTTTAATTTAATATTGTATTCCGTTGCAAACCGATTAAACTCAGACGATCCGAAAGGACTATTATCACATTTAAGCGTTGTTGGATAACCGATTATGTTAAATATATTTTCTAACAGAGATATAATGTGCTGTGATGTCTTACCCTTCAATTGTTTCGAGATAAGAAGACCAGAATATGCATCAATTATCGCAATGAAAATACGTCCGGCATATTCAAAAATATCGATACCGACAATATGAAATGGGTACTTTGGCGATTCTTCCTGAATCAATGGTTCTTTTTGATGATTTCTTTTGAATTTTTCACAAATCGCACAAGACGCAACCAATTCCTTAATTTGTGTTGACATTCCAGGCCAATAATATAACATTCTTCCACGCGCAAGCGTTTTTTCAACTCCGAGGTGCGGTGCATGTAACCAGTTAAGCATTTTCCTTTGCATCGTCGATGGTATGACCAGTTTATGGTCCAAGAACAATAATCCGTGTTCAAGATGCAATTCCGATTTAAGTTTATGAAAGTGTTGACTCAAATCATCAAGTTGATGAAACCTTGGCCAATCGCTTTCCACGTATTTACAAATTCGACTATATTTCTCATCCCCCTTTAATGATTCAATATAAAAATTATAATTTTCTTTCGATAAACAAACATTCTTTACTACTGAGTGAATGACACCCGATAATCCTTCAAATTCATTTGCCTCTGGTAATGGGGCTCTTGATAGGCAATCTGCCACGAGCATATCTTTGCCTGGTTTATAAATTACCTTCAAATTAGGATATTTCAGCAAAAACATAAACATTCGCTGTAGTCGCATAGTAACATCATCGATATCCCATTTGACCAGTGTCTCCAATGGCTTATGATCACTTTCAACGGTAAATTCGCGACCATACAAATAATAATGAAAACGATTGCATGCGAAAACAATGACCAGAAGTTCTTTTTCAATTTGAGCCCATTTTTGTTCAGTTTTACTCAAAGTTCGCGATGCAAATGCGATAGGACGTCCGTTTTGTGCAATTACACAACCCAATCCATCTTTCGATGCATCAGTTTGTACAACAACTGGTTGTTCCGGATTATAAACAGCCAGCACCGGTTTCGAGGTTATAATGTTTAACAAATTCTGCAATTCCTTTTCATGTTCCTGCGTCCACTTAAATTTTACATCATTCCTTGTCAAATCGCGTAAATGTGCGGATTGCTTTGACAAATTCGGGATGAACTTAGCCAAATACTTGAACAGACCTAGTAGCCTAAGTATTTCATTTTTATTTTCTGGCTTCTTCATTTTAAGGATTGCATCCCGATATTTATTATCCGATTTAATCTGACCTTTCGACAAAATGTGACCCATTAACTTGACCTCCGTTTGGCGATATTGAATCTTTTCCGGGTTAAATTTAATATTATTTAATCGTGCACGACAAAGAACACTCGATAAAATTTGATCATGTTCCTCTTCGCCACTTGCAACAATTGCCAGATCATCAAAGTAAGCTAAAACTCCCGGTATATCACCAAAGATCTGCACCATCTTCCTTTGAAACATCTCAGGAGCACAACTAATACCGAATGGGACACGATTAAATTTGAAGCGGCCAAAAGGAGTCATGAATGTAGTCAATTCCGAACTGGCCTGATCCAATTCCATATGCCAAAACCCACTACTTAAATCAAGTACGGAAAATATCCGTTTATTTGTTAATTTTGTTACAAAATCCTCAATAGTAGGAATCAAGAAGTGTTCTCGTTTGATGCACGCATTCAGTGGTTTTGGATCCAGACAAATTCGGAATTTTCCACCGGGTTTTTCAACAATTTGCAAGTTATTAACCCAGTCCGTCGGGTATTCCACGGGTGAAATAATTCCTTCCTGTACCATATTATTGATTTCCAATTTTAATTTTTCAACCAGTGAAGCAGGTATTCGCTTCTTATAATGCAGCACTGGTCGTGCATTTTCTTTTAAATGAATCTTGAATTTTCCGGGAAATTTACCGAGTCCGTTAAATACATCTGCGTTTTCGGCTACGAAACTATCTTTCGCTTGTGGTAAGCATGCAATGGAACTAACATCTAACCGCTTAATCAATCCGAAGCTAATACTATTTTCAAGTCCGAGTATTGGTTCAAACCGATCATCAACTACGAGAAATTCAGCTATTTTTTCATTTTTAGTATTCAAATCCATGCATTTCAATTTAACTGTTCCAAAAACTTTTATTTTATTACTACTATAATCGAATACAGTAAAGTTATTTTTTTCATTGTTCATGTTTACATTAAGATTCTTAATCAATTTTAATGGAATACAATTGACATCAGATCCTGTATCGATTTTACAAGTTACAATTTCACTTCCTATTTTATATGCCTTGGTCCATCTTTGATTTTTTCCGATTGAATTTATTCTACAAAAACAATTAAATTTAAGCGTATAATCTAACGAGCTAATTTTCCTAACTATAGTACCTGTTTAATCGTTCCAGTTGATACCAGCAATGTTTCGCCGTATGTTGTTGTTGTTGCTACCACCACCACCACCTCTGTTATTGTTGTTGTAAGCACCATCCTTTTCCGATGTGGGTTTCTTGGCTACCGTTTGCTTATGCGCATTCAAAATTCCTTTGTTCACATTGGCCGCTTCATAGACTTTACAAGTATCAATAACACGTGCCAATGGTTCATCACGCCCATCCAATAATTTCAATTGCAGTTTTTTGTCGTGGACCCCGATGACTATTCGATAACGAAGCATTCTTTCCTCGTATGACGCACCACAAACGCATTTGAAGTCACACTTGCTTAGTTGTGTGCGCAATACCGTTTCAAATTCTGTGAACGATTGCATTTCTTTTTGCACGATCGAATTAAATTTATATGTTTCCATCGCAACACTCTTTTGTGGCAAACAGTGTCCATCAAAGGCTAATAATACTTCACTTAATGTTCGTTGTCGTATTTCTTGTTCAACACGAGCTGGTTGCTGTTCTACACCATTAACAATCACTGCCGGTATTTGTCGCGCAACTACTGTTCGACCAAGTAACGAATCTTCGGATCCATCATTTGGGAAAAGCGAATTATAAATTCGTCTACCACCAGGTCCAATTGTCCATACAAACACTGCGACTTTTGTCTTTTCATCTTCACTGGTTTTTCCTCGTGCGAGCATTTACACTATGAATTCACTCTTCCATAGCGGCCACTCTATTTCCAGGTCCGAACAATTCAATGGTTGTGGTTTATCTTCCATTACGAAAACGTGATTTAAATCCCACTTCTGACACCATGTATTACGCGTTGATAAATAAAACGTCCGTTTACTTTTTATTGTTTGTTGTGTCTTTATTCGCGAGATGTTGCTCATACAATGGTTGATGATGAACTAACTATGACTGCCTTACATGTATTTGACAGTTCAACCTATTCTGGCATCACTTATTACACATACACATATTTATAGTCTCTTATTTTGATAAAAATGAATTCTCTTTCTTCGTCTTAATCAAGCCATCTAACTGAATTATTTTTTGATTATTTGTCTCTGTCTTTAAAATCATGCCATTATTGTGTTAAACGCAAATTCAGTTCTTCCTTCAAATCCGCCGCGGATGGTCGCAAAAATTAAAGCATAAAGTATACTGTATTTTTTTTATGATAAAGTGAAATAAATAAATATAACTCAAAGGAGCCTTTTATTTGAACGTTTTTCAACATTTGGTGCCGAAACCCGGGAAGGCTCATCGGTAGTTCAAATCGATTTTAATAAAGATTAAAAATACATCTCAATTTAAAGTGATGGAACTCGCAACACGTGCGGCCTACTGAGGCCAATTAACGAAAATTGTAAAGGCGGTGTCCGATTACCTGAATTCCGACGAGTCGCGAATAAACCAAGACGCGGATCTTGGTGCGATAGAAGAGGAACTCATCACGTTCGTCCAAAGACTAGGAGCTGTAAACGACAGTCTTAATACAGTGAATCGTGAAATCGCCGAAAAGAAACTTGTCAATGCGGATATCGAACGCGAGTTAATAAAAGTAACCGAGTACGAGGATTCTGCCATTAGAACTCTCGCACGCTTAAATTCTCGTCTTAAAAGACTTAACGAAAAGGTGCATCCCCCATCTCTACCTGTCACTACTGGATCAGTAATGCCACCCAATCCACCAAAAAGCCTAGTAAGTCTCCCTAAATTGTCCTTAAAAAGATTTGACGGTAGCATAAAAGACTGGCTTCCATTCTGGGAATAGTTCCGGCTAGCCGTTCACGAGAATACCTCATTAAACTGCTCCGAAAAATTTAATTATCTGGAGTCATGCCTCACTGGACCTACCAGAAAGGTTGTAGCGGGATTTACAGCATCAGAAACATGCTATGATGCTGCCGTTTCACTACTGCAAGAACAATACGGTGATTTAGAGCGCCTGATTGACAGCCAAATCCAACAACTCGTTTCACTCCGTCCCGTTCACTCACACTCGGATGTCCAAGGTCTTCGAAATTTGTACAACAACATCACCACTTGGAGACGGTCGTTAACAGTTTTAAACGTTCCATCGCATCAGTACGACGTAATGCTGATATCTATTTTGCTGCGATGCTTGCCATCTGCCAGTGCACAAACTCACGGATTTCTTACAGACTGAAATTGAAGCACTCGAAAGAAGTAAATTTCCTAACATCACCCAAAGCCATTCCAAAGTATACGACAATACTACAGCCGCCACTTTAGTTACAGTAAATGCACAAAATAAATGTGTTTTCTGTCATTCCTCTTCTCACCACACAAAAGATTGTGATACCATTAAGACGATTGCGCAAAAAAGAGACATTCTGGTAAAAGAAGGAAGATGTTTTAGGTGCGCGAAAAGGGGTCATTGTTCAAGAAAATGCAGAAGTGCGAAATGGATTACATGCAGTAAGTGCAAGGGAGCACACATATCATCCATGTGCGACCCAAAGTTTAAGCGTAATACAACAGTGCCTGCATCTATAGCAAAAGAAGAGGATAAAGCAGAACAGGAAACAGTTTCGTCCAACCTCATGTGTAACACTAAAGGTGAAACAAATATATTTTTAAAAACGGCTCGTTGTATTGCAGAGGGAGATGGATCGAGTGATGGCCTACGGCTTCGAATTGTCATTGACGGTGGCAGTCAAAACACTTACATCAGCGAAGAAGTTGTAAACAAATTAAATCTTACGGAAATTGGAAATTTAAAGTTGGCCGTAATTCCCTTTGGATGCAGTGAGCAATCTCCACAGAAAACCTTACGAAAGGTAACAGTTAAATTAAGAAGCCAATATAATTTCCAAGTTGTGCAAGTAGAAGCTTTAGTGGTACCGCAGATCTGTATTGACGTTCTTGAAACTCCAAATGAAAATTGTTTTTCGATAAAAAATTTCAGATTGGCCGACAAGAAACACTTAGCAAGCATAGAAACGGCAAACGGACTCAGCATGCTAATTGGTGCAGATTTTTATTGGGATGTTGTGACCGGGAGGCAGAAAAGAATTGATAAACGTCTTAGAGCTGTGGAAACGCTATTCGGGTGGACTTTGCAAGGGCTTCACGAATGTTCAAATATTAAAGGAGGTAGCAGAAAGGTTTCATTGTTTGGGTCAAGGGTGCTGTCTGTGGATGAACTGTGTGCTACTGATGTGTCGACAATGTGGTCATTAGAATCGGTGGGCATCAGAGGCGAAGAGCAGGAAAAGATCTCGTTGACGGAAGAGCTAAAGCAGAAGTGTATTCAATATGTGGGCAATTGCTATCAAGCATCCTTACCATGGAAAGACGAATGTTCCACCTTCATAGGCGATCGGAATCAGGCTGTTACTCGTGTCGAATCACTTGTCAAACGACTCCCAAAACATCCAGCTAAACTGCTAGAGTACGATGAGGCTATGCAGAACTTAGTAAATCAGGGATCTTTTATTTACCACACCATCCTATATACAAAGAAGGAAGTGAAACAACCCGATTACGCATTGTGTTCGATGGTTCATTTCACAAGGAAGATATTCCGTCTCTTAACAGCTTTCTTATTTCGGGAACGAACTTGCTAGCCGACATACCCCAAATTTTGCTGAACTTTAGGATGGGACCTTATGCGCTTGTGGCCGATATTGAGAAAGCGTTTTTACAAATTTCACTGGCGCCAGAAGATCGCGACTCTCATCGATTTGTGTGGTTTTCCTCCTTAAGAGATCATCAAGAGCAAGATTTTAGAATGACGCGCGTTACATTTGGCGTCAATTGCAGTCCATTTTTTTTGTCAGCAACGCTGCAGTATCATCTACAACAGGAAGAGAAAAGGTATCCGGACACATGTAAGATTTTGCAGAAAGGACTTTATATGGACGATTTGGTGTACTCCAGGCAATCGCAAGGATTTATGATCCACTGGGTATTATATCGCCAACAGTTCTTAGATTGAAGGTCCTGTTCCAAGCCATATGGAAAAGGAATTTGAGCTGGGATGAGACTCTTCCACCAATCCTTTTGACCGAATGGGATGAATGCATCAAGAATGTGAATCAACTGTCAAACGTGTGCATTCCCAGGTCAGTGCTACCATTTTTATGTACAAGCGCTATATATTTACATATTTTTGCGGACGCAAGCCCAAAGGCTTACGGGTCTGTGGCCTATGTAAAAAGCCTTAACGAAGAGGGTAAGGTTAACGTTTCTTTTCTTTGCGCTAAGTGCAGGGTTGCGCCGTTGAAGGTAGATAAAGACGCTGAACTGTCTCTTCCGAAGTTAGAGCTCACAGCAACTTTGATAGCAGCGCGGTTATGTTCATTTTTAAGGCAGTCATTGAAGGTCAAAATTAAACAATTTTTCTTATGGTCTGATTCCAAGATTGCACTTATTTGGATCATGGGAGAATCACAACGTTGGAAGCCATATGTGCAAAGTCGTGTTAACGAGATAAGGAAGTTAACGAATTCAAAGGATTGGAATCACTGCAGCGGGAAGGATAATCCGGCAGATTTCTTGACTCGTGGGGTACCTGGCGACAAACTACAAAATTCTCCAATGTGGCTTCAAGGTCCGAGGTGGTTGAGCGAGTTGTTAGAAGAGAAATATGACTTTAATCTTAAGCGGCAACCAGAGTTTCAAACTGTTCTTCTGGCCGAAGTTGAAGATCGTACAAATGAAGAACCTGTACTCAACTACAACAATTATAGTACCTGGGGGAGACTGCTAAGGGTAACAGCGTGGATTCAGCGTTTCGTTGGAGCGTGTCAAAAGAAATCTAAATTGACTTGCTGGCAACTGACAGTTGAAGAACTAATTGCTGCAGAGTTTTACTGGGTCAGGTACGTACAAATAAATACATTTACAAACGGAATCCAGCATTTACAGAAAGGGAAACCTGTACCTGGCAATTCACGAATTATGGAATTATGTCCCCTTTTGGATTACGAAGGAGTATTGAGAGTAGGAGGTCGCTTACAACACATAGACGACAGTTATGATGTTAAACACCCAAAAATTCTCCCACCGGACTCACCAATTACCATGTTGCTCATTGATGACATCCACTTAAGAACACTTCATGGAGGCGTAAGCGTAGTACTAACTAAATTACGCGAAAAATTTTGGGTCATAAGAGCTCGACAGTTGATAAAGAAGCGAGTAAAGCAGTGCAGCGTTTGCAAGAAACTATTTGGAAGTCCAGCCACTCAACCCTTTGCTCCGTTACCAAACCAAAAATCGCTCAAAGAATTTTAATATTAAAACATGCTTTCACTTAATATATAATTAATAGGACTGCTTAAGGCTTTGAAGAACCCTATATCCCATGGGTTTAGGAGCACCCTGTCTCTCAGCACAGGTTTAACATCTTGCGGGTAGATGGTCGACTCCACAAAGCATCTGTTCCTCATGACCATGGCTTCCCAATCATCTTGTCAAGGAAAAGCGATTTCGTTTGGTTGCTGATTAAGCATGCTCATGACAGCACTCCACATGGTGGCATGCAGCTAATGTTACAAACACTTCCCAGCCCCTATTGGATATTGAACGCTAAACAATCTATATGGACTTATGTGCATAGTGCCACTATTAACCAGCAAATGGCACCACCACAACGCTGCTAGGCCTTTAATCACATCCGGCGTAGACTATCGCGGTCCCTTCACCTTACGCATTGGAGCAAAGAGGTCCCGATCTATAGTCAAAAATTACCTGGCTCTTTTCATTTGCTTGGGAATGAAGGCTGTGCACATAGAGGTTGTGGATGATCTTTCATCGCAAGTTCAATAGCAGACGTGGCCCCTGCCGAGACTTATACAGTGATAATGGTACAGCATTTATTGGAGCCAACCGACTACTTCAGGAGGATTTGGCGAGTTAGCAAAGCGAGCAGACCCAACAGTCATTGGCGCATATGGGTCCACCTGAAACTTCATCACTTCATCACCCCCGTACTCCACATCAGAGCGGTTTGTGGAAGGGAGGCTGCAATCAAGTTCGCGAAACGGCATTTGGATTGATTAGACGGAGCACAGAGTTTATGGTATAGCCAGCTGCAAACATTGGTGAGACGTGCCTCAATTCTGGTTACGGCAAACACACTAGCACTTCTGGCAACGATGGACCAACAAGTACCTGTCCACCTTGCAAACACGCAACAAGTGGCAGCGGCATATGGAGGATGTTAAGGTGAGTGACATTGTGATCGTTCATCATGAAAATTTACTACCGACGAGCTGGCGGTTGGGCCGAGTGGTCGAAGTTCATCCGGGTAGCGATGGATTGATACGCAATGCGACTCTGAGGACAGAAAATGGTATGTGCACCCGGGCAGTGCAGAAATTATGTCGACTCCTGGAACCAGAATGTGAGAGTGAGAGTGTCTCCTTAGTCCAAAGAAACAGCGATTAGTGAGAACGATTCTTCGATTTGTCTCTACGGTTGTATTCTTGTTGAGTTTATAGCTGGTAGACAAAGTCGTTTACCACCTTTAAATTATTGTTTCTTATTGCGGCGTGCTGTGCGAGCCGTTAGTGTTAGGTGTCGTCACTTATCGACAAGACATACCTTGTTTTACACTTATTTGCCACTAATCCTATCAAACATACAATGGCTGCAAGATGACCAGTCAAACCGCTCCCTGATTGCTGGCAGTTGTACAGACTCTTTGAATATTGCGATTGGTCTTTGGCCTCTAAAATTCCAACAATTTATCCAAGTGTGATATTTTTTCAAAGTCTGCCGTAAAATGAATATCAGAACGACCGGGCTTAAAACTAAGCTAAGATCATGTACACGGGCTTAAGAGGACTAACTCTTCTATATTTGGCGCCGCTCAGAAAGTATTTCTTATTAAGCATTACGTAAACGATATTGCGATTCCATTCACCGGACATACTGCCATACATATTTTACAGACGAATTGACTGCGGCAGGTAGTCCGTCTGCTTCTGCAGTCTTATTGTTCTTTAGTTTAAGTGTCGATATGCAAACCTCTTCATCATCATCCAGTTGAAAGCGGAATATTGGTCATCTTCGCCCTTAAACTGCCTACAGAAGTAATCTTTCCAAATTTGCAACAGCGATTGTTACTCTACTATAACATTCCCATCATCATCACTGCTTTTGTTTATAATTTTTATCCTTGAGAGGATTTTTTCACCTTTTGGTTGAAGATCGGAATACGTTTTCTGCAGAAGAATTAGTCCAGTGCCTCTAAAAACCGATATTCCTTCCGTTTTCTTTGGTCGTTGCTTTCTACGAAAAAACAGATCTATAGGTTCAAAGCAATTTGCCTATTTTCGGATGACTGGACCGCGGTTTGGTAAGCCTGCACGAACTGTTGGATATAAAACACGCATCCACTGTTAAACTTTACGAAAACAATTTAAGGTAGGACGCTTTTTCAAGCCTAGGACAGATAGAAACTACAAAGAGCAGATGAATGAGGGACTCTATGCTATGAACTTAACCTTTTACAGCAACACCCATTGGGTTCAGTATCATAGGAGCTAGCCGAATTTGTCTTTGTGAATAGATACCTTAGTTGCTGATGAGGAGATCCCTCAGCATATCAGAAAGCTCGCCTGTGGCTTTCCCGTTTGTTGAGAACTTGTTCACCAGTGCGACCTGGAGGTAATCTCAGGCCACCTCGGCGGACAGTCGCTTTTGAATAGCACTGGCGGACGACGTAGTTGGTTTGGTTGTGATCTTGGCAGCCGCACCTACGGCAGCTTTCGTTTCTTTCCGTGCTGAGCGCTGGAGTGTCTTATCTTGAGACCTGTTTCGCATCGCGACCCGTCTTGGTTTATTCTTCAGGTACTCGTTATACTCGTCAACGATTACCTGGTATTTCACAATGTCCGCCTGGTCCTTTTCGTGGACCACTCCGACCACCTCATTGTTGGCGATCTTGCCTAAAACGTAGAGGACCGCGTGGTACTTTCTCTTCATAGCTTGCCCAGCGGACTTATGTCTTTTCTGTTGTTGTTCTTGTGTTGTTTGCTGGTTAGTCGCCGCGGTGCTAGCCTTAGCACTCACGCCGCTTGGTGGACAGACGATTGTCTCCTAACTGGAAGCCAGCAATTCATTCTCGGATGAGGACGATCCTGGCAGAGCTGTCTTACCAGAACAAATCATTGATACTATCGACCTTTCCTGGGCATCGGAGGGTTCCGTTTGTGTGCAATTTAGTTTATCTACTTGTTGGCCGTACAGCCGTCAGCACGGGTGTCTCAACACTTTGGCTTAAAGCATTTACCAACGGATTTTGAATGGTGTTTATTCCCGGCACCTAAATGTAAAATTTGGGCTTCTTCCAGTTTTGCTCTAGAGACAATTCAGAGTCTGTAGGCATTCAGTTTGTTGCCTTGCGACTACCCCCTTGTTGCAATCCCCCACCCAATTATTAAGGCTTCGCCCATCAATGACGTTGTCTTTTTAAAAAAAGCGGGGGTAGAGTAAAGTACTTGTCTTATCGGAACGGCCGAGTTACAAGCGGTCAGTCATAGGTCTTGTTGCGAGCAGAACCACCGGTAGTCTCTACCAGGACTTAAATCACCGTACCATGTGAGTCAGGAGCCACCGGATCTCGGTCCGGGCCCGACTTGTTAGAGGTAGGCCCCCTTGTAGGAGCGTCATGGTGACTGTGATTTAAACCCAAATCGTGTGAAGGGTCTTCCTGTTGCTTTGAACCAATGTAGAGTTGCAATAAGTACTGGGTGCTATGACCCTAAGAGAAGCAAAAAGTTTTAGATCAGCTTCGACCCATACCAAGGGAGGAATTTGTGCCACCAACACAAGTTCTGCTTTGGTATCAAAGTTAAATGACGGAGAGCGATGGCAAGGCGTATCCTCACTCCCATGGATGTATGGGTATCACGTGAAATTTTGTCTTTCCGACAGGTGTTTATGCTAAGAACCTTGATGACATAGTTGCCCGTCTGGCGCCTCCCGTGTGTCTAGTAGACTTACTACAAAGTGACGCAAAAGTTGTAACCCAATGTTTTTTTGCTGTCATTTTTTTGAATGAAAAACTCTCGTTCTGCGTTTGGGTTATGTTTACTTCAAGTCGAAAAAATGATATTGGCCGCCGGCAGAATTGTGGCATTTTCCATCACTCTTGCCAGAACTTCCGGCGAAAGGTCCTCGCATTCTTGACGGATATTCACTTTGAGGGCCTCAAGACTCTGAGGCTTGTTAACATAGACTCGTGACTTCAAAAAATCCCACAAAAGAAGTCTGGAACTGTTAAATCAGGCGATCTTGCTAGCCAGAACAGGAGATTAGGCGACCCGGAAATACAGCCCTCAGAATTTCGGTTGTGGTTCGTGCAGTACATGCCGTTGCTCCATCCTGTTGGAACCACATGTTCTCCAGTCCCAATTCATCCACAGTAGTGGTTTGGCCCGCGGTGTTTGCGAAAAGATAAGACACAATGACGCCTCTAGCGTAAATAGCACACCATGCAGTAATTTAGTGGCGGGTTTAATGGGTCTTCGTGGGTTATACGCGGGTTTTCGGTGCCCCAGAAGCGATAATTTTGTTCATCATTCACATATCCGCAGAGATGGAAACGGGCCTCGTCGCTCATGATGATTTTCGATGTAAAGTTGTCCCTCTTGTGGTCGAGATTCAGGATGGCTTGAGCGTAAGTTACACGCGCTTGGCGGTCAACAGCTAACAGATCATTCACTGTCTGCACTTTGTAAGGGAACATCTTACAGTCACCAAAATTCTCTCTAAAGACCACCGATTGATGCCCAATTATGCGGCACATGGTCTGGTCTATACTCTGGGGTCCTCTGCGACATCTCCAAGCGCAGCTGTAATATTCTCCGGGCATGCCAGACCTGGCAGCATCTCGTGTTGCCCCATACTCTTCTAGACGAGCGGTTAAACGTCGTAGTGTTTGCCAGTTGCCCCGGGAAATCTGCGCTGAAATTCATGCTCCGCCAACGCCACCGACGAATTAGTCTGCGTTCTTTAGGAGTATAGCGATTCATGTCGTGTATTTTCTATCCGTTTACTTCACAAATGTCAAAGTCGAATTGACATTTGCCGCCATTCGCAAAAATTATGCGCCACCTACCGACGGACAAGATTGAGTACCAAAGGAATGAATATCTTCACTCAAACTATTTTCTAAGTATTTCAGACAGAGCAGGACATCGCCGGAAGAAGAATATTTACCAACGGATTCGCATACAAATTAAAGCAAAATGTCGAGATATAAAATGTAAACAACTTCCACATGAATAATCCAAATGAAATATTCATTAAGTTGTCCCATCCCGAGTGTTCCAATAAAACATCAAAGAACAAACCCAATTCGATAACGGTTTCCAATATTTTTTCCTGTTTTCTTTTTATATTTTTTTATAAATCAAATCCTTGAGAATCGGAAAAATGAAATAGGGAAATGGAAAAATCATAAACACATCAACATCGGTTGAAATGTAAACTATTTCTCCAAATTACCCCCGGGTCAAAGCAATTTCAAATACCCCAAGGTAACCTACCTTCAAACAAAGTCTACGAAGGTAAGCACAATTCGATTTCTCCGGCAAACACTTTGACAAAAACAGAATACAGAACGAATGCGAGAATACAGAAGAACAACAAGCAGCAGTAGCACGGGAAGAGGAGCAAATAAATACGAGCATGAAACTTGGGGGGGGGAGAGAAAAAAATGCAAACCTTGTTTCCGTTTGTGTCGCTAGTACGTATAGAAGTATTCATACCTACTCCCCGCAACCAATTTAAATGCGAAAAGTGTTGAGGCATCCTCAATGCAATTCAGATACAACCCCTCCAGCCCGGTATTTCTATCGAGAAGCAACTTAAAAATTCCTGTTTGAACAAATTGAATCGTCTCCAGATATAGAAACAAAATCCGAGATACAAATATCCTTGTCATTTGGAGGTCGGGTATGGAATCGAGAAAAATCAACAAACGAACACCGTAAAGAGCTTGAAGTTGTTTTGATTTTTTCCCCCCACTTGATTTGTGGGTGTGGCTGAGAGGATGGAGAGACGAGATATTTCTTGATTATTGCAACGGGAAAATTGTCGAGGGTTGACAAATTGTGTAGCAATGCAGCGTTTGTCAATTGATGGTTGCGGGGTGGGTAGAAACTTTGGACAGGACAACTTCAATTAATCCTCAATGTCATGCAGTCAGTGGAAATGGCAATTTGTCCTTCTTAAGGATACAATACTTAACCGCCACACACCCTTATTGTCTTAGAAACGTTGCGTTGCGTGAGTTCATAGCTCTGTAAATAAATCAAATTAATTTCTCTTGGGAATGCCATTAAGTGATACCTGACACAAGTTGGTCATTAATAAGAGCGACACTTAATTTTGGAGGGAGAATCGTTTTGGGAAAAGCGAAAAAATGAAGGGATGGAGCCACCGATGGAATCAATCATCAAGTAGAGATAGTGATGAGACAGGGTAAAGTAATGTCTTCGGTTGGCATTAGAAATACGTAGCCAATCGAGCCGGACTTAAGAATCACCAACGACGAAAACAGGAAGTGGCTAAATTTATTTTAGAATGTATAGATTACATTAGATTTGGTTTTTATTTAAACTAAAAATATTTACAAACTGTTATACAAACAAAAATCAGTTAACATGGCATTGCCGTCTGCCTGTTCGACAAGAACGTGAGCATCTGCCAATAAAATGAAAAATATCCTCTCTCTCTCTTGGCCAAATTACACTTCCTGCATACCATGGGTAGATGGTCCCTGTGGAGTACATAATTCAGCTTATGTAGCCCTCCAACATGCCTTCAGCATCTCCGCTACTTTTTTTATGATGTGTTCATCACGAAAATAGTTACAGCGCTCAAAATTATCGCATTACCGATTGTAGACTACTCTGTGGAATGATCCTTACGGTTCTCCTCGAAACCCTTCTCAGGTTTGCTCTTCTGCTCGCGCGATCAACTCATAAGGTTTGGGCTTCAAACTCGCCAGATTCTCGACACTCAATCCCATACCGCAACACCATAGTTCCAGCCACTTGAGCTACTTTCCTTGGTAGGCGATAATCCAGCATGTTCAGTACTTTTACCATGTACTCCACCTTTAGTTTCAAAGGCTTAAGCCTGATAACATGAGCATATGCTACATAGTACTCGCAAATAGTTTGGAGTATTCGGTGTAGGATGAAATGCGCTCTTTATATTTAGAAAATCTTGATGGTGATGCTTGTCGAGGAAGAAAATCTTCCAAAACCGCATGTCATCAGAAGGTTCTTCTACCGAGGCAGCTAGCGAATTTGTTGATGGCCAAAACAAAGAACTCAACACAAGAATGTGCAGAGTTCTGCAAGGATCAAACCATAGGAACATCACCCACCTGGAGCTTGCAATAAATGAAAGCGCTATGAAGTGGTTCGTAGAGCTGAAGGGCCTGGTCTATTTGGTTAAACTAAACTCATCCTCAAAAGCTCGGACAAGACAACCAACCAGAGCTCTAAATCAGCGACCCAAAACACGACGACCACGTCGTCAGTGGGAGCTGTCGGAAGCGTGAACGATATCTCACCTAGGGATAGCATCAGCGTTACCGCAAATGCTGTAGCACCAAAATGTGGACAAGATGCACCCGCAGCTGTAGCAGCACCTTGGCCAAAACCAATAACTCCACCAAACAGAACAGTTTCAGGTCAAATCCAACGGTAAATCGAGCAGGTAGCCAGACAAATAGAGGACACATCAGCGGTCCGAGAAGTAGATGAGATGGTCTTCTCAACAGTATGCCATAGGACGTAGGGGTTGTAAAAAACCCTACAGAGCACGGAACGCTGATTATGCACAAGAAATGGTATCCCTTCTGAGCGTGCTGCAGACAAACCTGCACCGAGCTATGGGTACCTCAGACACCTTTAGTCAGTGATATCCAGTCACTATTAAATAAAGTTAACAAACCAGCATTTAGAAACTGTATAACTCTCTCGTCTCCGTGTCTACTAAATATGGTGGAAGACTGGTACGTGTCCGAGATGGCATTTTTATCAGATCATATGTACACTGTGTTCAAGATAAGATGCAGCAACGAATAGACTGATATGACAGCAAACTTACGAACTGAAGGACATACCGCGAAAATTTAGCGGTCAAAGCTGTATTGTTGCCGCCCGCGCCGCTAACAACAGTGGACACAAACGAGACCCAACTCCAGCTAAACGACATCACTCTATCATCTTTTAAAAACTGCTGTAAGGTTAAGAGAACTGTAGTTAAACGGTACGTGTCATGGTACAATGAGAACCTAAAAGCTATTCGGAAAAGATTTAGGAAGCTTTTTAACAAAGCCAAACGCACAGGGACTTGGGAGCAATATAGATCCCTTTTTATGTCCTACAACCAAGAGTTGCGAAGGTCAAAGAGAGCCTCCATAAGTCTTCTCTCCCAAGATCATTCAAATCGCATGGGATTGTTAATCAAACTCTGAATACCTTGATTCTGGTTCACTTCCCAGGATCTTGTATTGTAATCCTGACATGTCCTATGGACAGTCAATGGAGGTTTCACTTCCAAGAAATCTCAGCAGAATCAATAGTTTATCTGGAAAACTTTTCAACCCGGATATGACACCAGGCACAGCCGGAATTTTTCCAGCTTTGCTACAAAAAGGGCTGGACTTCCTCGTATCATAATATCCTTATCTTGGTTCAGCTTCAACTTGGGCTACATATTCGTACGACGCACTTGAAGGGAAGTCAACGTGGTGTATATCCACTGCCTGGAACTGCCTAAATCATATCTCGACATGGCTTTATCTGAAAACAATGGAAAGAATTATTGATTTTCATATCAGAGAAAGTTTAGAAAATAACTTGCCTCTGCACCCATGCTAGTACGCCTACCGGAAAGGCAATTCAACGGAAGGTGCTCTAATGAAGCTGACAGTTGAAATCAAAAGCTCCTTCCGCTCTAAGGAACTTGCACTTTACGCATTCCTTGACATAGAGGGTGCTTTCGACAACACTAGATATGACTCCATATCAAATGCTTTGCTCCATTGAATCATGGATCAGCCTACCATCAACTGGGTCAAATTGATGCTTGGAAGCCGACTTCAACAACAGTATCAGTCGTAAGGGGCTGCCTGCTTGGAGGCGTACTATAGCTCCTCTTGAGATCGTTGGTCATAGATGATCTGCCAATGACCTAGTTATCATCATTAGGGGCAGATAGACTAACGAAGTCACTGCACGTATTGAAAACGCCATAAAGACAGACCAGAGAGAATCTCTCCATAAACCCAAACTAGGTTGTCATAGTTCCTTTCACTAAAAGAAGAAACATAAAATCACGTATAGCTTCACTTAATAACACATTCGTTGAGTACTCCGATGAGGTCAAATATCTGGGAGTGATCCTAGACAAAAGACTCAACTGAAACTCTCACTTAAACAACAAAATAACTAAAGCAATCAACGCTTTGTGGGCCTGCCGTCCTATGTATGGCAGCACATGGGGGATCTCTGCCAAGATCACTCACTGGATCTATACAATGATGGTTAGGCCCATCATAACATATGTTTCTGTATTAAGTTGGACAAAAACCATGTAAAAGACTGTCATTTTAAAGCTCAATAGAGTACAGCGTCTCGCATGTCTGGGAATTTCCGGAGAATTCCGAATCTGCCCCCACTACAACGATAGAAGCAATAATAGGACAAACCCCCCTACAATTATATATAAATAAAGTGGTATTACGCGACACAGCAAGTCTGATTCAAATTAAAGAGTTAAGTCTTAGCAAACACCCGAACCTAAGGACTCTGCTCTCCGAAATACCGAAACTTGATATGATATGCGCAGTAAAAGATCGCTTTCAAAACACATTATGCTGCAATAAAGTCTTCTCCACAGAGATTCCCAGCAAAGAAGCATGAGTTAGCAATAACCCTCCTAGCAGCCAAAATAGCATAAAGTGGTATACGAATGGTTCTAAAATAGAATCGGGAGTGGGAGCTGGAATACACGGACCCAACCTAAATATAATCATAGCTATGAGAAAAAGTCCCAGTGTATTCGAGGCATAACTCCACGCAATTCAAGTATGTGCCAACCATATTTACAAATCTGGTATCAAATATTTACGGACAGCCAAGCAGCTATAAATGCCCTTAGCTCACACACCATTGACTCCAAATCAGTGGTGTACTACTTTAAAACTCTCTAAAAACTAAGCTGTAGGAACAAAACCAAACTGTGGTGGGTTCCGAAACTCAGAACTTCTGATGCGCTCCTAAGTCAGCAGTCGATTTAGCTGGGAGCATTCGAGATGCATCTCATATTGGCAGAACAGACCAAACGAGCCATCCTGCCCTTCAACAAAAATTCCAATAGGTGCCTAAATCTAAGTCGGCAACATCTTAGTAGGTTACCTCACAGGACATCACGGCTTAAGATATCACCTCAACAAAATGAATCTAGTGCCGACTTCGTCTTGAAGAAGACGAAACAGCTGAACACATCTTATGTGAATGTCCAACAGTTGACGGAGTTGGATGGAAGATTTTCTTCAGGGAACAATAAGGCTCCAACGAACTAATGTATTCCTTTGCTTCCTTGCAATTCCTTGTGTTATCACCTTCATTCGGAAGGTAGAAAACCTACTAGCCTAACTACAGTTCTGACTAAATGGTAGAAAAGATCTCTTAGGACAAAGTGCCTTACTTCGCTACTGGCAGAAAATTTGAAAAAAAAGAAGTAAATTTCGATTTCTGTACATCTAGAAAGGTCTTCCTACTAAGTGCCAAAGAAGAAACAAATTCATTTCCACCAGCAAGGCACGTACAAAATATCATTTAGACTGTGATACACCGGTGGGTCCTCTGGCCTCCTGTGAAGCTTTTGCGTGATTTACGGCAAAGGGCAATGTTAAAATTTGTTAAACGATCACATTTTCTACTACTACTCATTCTATTATATTGTTTTGCTTCAAATTGTAAAAAATATAAGAAAAAAATCCACTTACCGCTTATATCTGCATTCATATGTACGTACGTAAGCCTTTTGAGGTTTTTTACTTGCCACATGGTTTCTGCTGCCGATGCATGTTGCTTTATAGCTGCGGCTGCAACCACTCAATGTGTAAATGCACTATAAAAGAGAACACGCACTTTACACACTAGCCAATCCACCCACCCAAAAATCACAACAAACCACAAAACAGACAGCCGCATTCTTCACACACTTCACTTTTCACTTACACTCTCTTTCACTCGATTAAAATCGCGCACTTTTCACTTATTAGCACTAATCACTGTAAACACCGGCCGCAAACTGGGTCATCGGTCGAACTGATCCGCACTTAAATAGTAGCACTCTGCCTGGAGAGAAGGTTGGGGAAATACTTTCGGCAAATACGAGTAAGTCGTCTGAAGATGGCGAGAATCAATGTGCATGTTTGTGTGAGTGACAATGCCGGATGATTGCACTGATTTACAATAGTTTGGGCCAACACCATGATATGAGGGGAAGATCAGCATGTAAATATTGCTAGGGTGCTCAGAGGTCGAAGAGATTCAGAATATTCAATTTTGAATGAGGAAATTTGCAATAAAAATTTGACAAAACACTGAGCGCGAAATTTGAATTTGAAAGTCTAAGACGGTTGGGCTGTTGAAATTCAAAATATTGTACTCTGAGTCAAAATATGGGGTTGGCCAACAAGATCAATCTGTTCCTTTGGTTTGCAAAGAAAGACTGAATATTTACTAATTGTTGTTTCTATTTGTCGAGAGTTCGTTGAGTTTGTTCACAGTACTATGCTCGTCGATTGAGCTATGAGCCAAGTGTAAATTCAATTTGTTTCTGGATATAAAGGTTCTGTGAAACTTTTGCAGCTCCGAATAGCACTCAGTTAGGTCCAAACACTGTCGAAGAGTATGTATTTGGTGCGCCTTATCGATGAATAGAAACGGGTCCTTTCTTTTTAAAAACTCCAGACAATAGGCGATGGATGCGCATGATCACAGATTATTTTTTACCTAACCTGCAAGAACAACCATCTTACTCCTCTGTACGTGATTTCAGCAAGATGAGGCGGCTCAACATACCACAAGCACCTCCATGAATTTGCTGCGCGAACATTTCCCACGAAAACTGATCAGCCACTTTGAAGACGTCCCATGGCCACCAAAATTTCCAGGCTTAGCTCGCTTCGATTTTTTTTCACTGTGGGTACATC
This sequence comes from Volucella bombylans, assembly GCA_949129095.1. Classification (NCBI taxonomy): domain Eukaryota; kingdom Metazoa; phylum Arthropoda; class Insecta; order Diptera; family Syrphidae; genus Volucella; species Volucella bombylans. The sequence continues at coordinate 14,543,700 of OX422144.1, forward strand.
AAAAGTAAAGTCTGCGCTGCGGTCTGCCACGGAGACGAAAGGAAATATCCACCGTGAAATTCACGACATCAAGCCAAGCCTGCTCCAGCACGTGTCACGAAACACAGTGGTCCGCTTCCAATACTGTGGACGGCATTTGACCGATATCATTCGCAAAAAATATCATCTGAAAATAAATACTACAATGTCCCAAAAGAAGTACAAATATTTGGTCGTTCGTCAAAAATATTAGAAAATCTACCTCATCTTCCATGCAACTGTCATTCCTTTGGATAAGGCCAATCTGATTGCTACATAATTTGTTGCCAGCTCAACACTTCCAGATTGTGCTTTGTTCCCGCCTAAACTTGTCTGCGTCCAATCGTTAATGGGACGCATTCACTTTTGCACTCGTGTAGTAGCAAAAGTACTTACAAATCTTGACATTCACAAATCCGATAGTCTAGATGGTATATCTCCTCTTCTTCTTTTACAGATCCATTACACTTACATCCACTCTTTCCAAGGCTATGGAAACACCGATAAACCGTCAGCTCATGAAATATCTCGAAACACGAAAACTTCTCAATGACCGGCAGTACGGTTTTCGTAGCAACAGGTCCACTGGTGATTTGATGGCTTGTCTCACCGAAAATTGGAACCAAAACGTACATCAATCTGGCGAAAGCTAAATAGTTGCACTTGATACTCTAAGGCATTTGACAAAGTTTGGCATCGGGCCCTTTTGTCGAAAATGCGTGCATTTAGAACCAACGACACTCTTCTTCAATTAAGATTAGACATTGCGTTTCGGAACGGTCAATACAAGTTGTCTTGGATGGTTTCAAGTCTGATATTTACAAAATAAATGCTGGTGTGCCCCAGGGCAGCGTTCTGTCTCCGACGCTCTTTTTAATTTTCATCAACGATCTCTTGTCTGCTACTTCTAATCCAATATATTCCTCTGCCTTCTCTTCAACTGTAGAATGGGAACGGCAGCGTATGTTAAGCTCATTAAATTCCGATATTAACAGCATAACCAGTTGGGGAACTATCAACAGATTGGAATTTAATGCTTCTAAAACACAATGCTGTCTGCTATGGTAAAAACGAAATTGAAATACTCAGCCATTATTCAGGAATGGTACTTGCATCGTCGAAACCGAAAAACTTTCCATCCTCGGTATGTGAGTCAACGACAACTTGGAATGACCACATATTCGATGTCGCCCAAAATACTGCGAAATGCTTAGGTTTCTTTAAGCGATGTAAGAAATGTTTCACCTCTTCTGATCTGGCCTCAATATATGTACAAGGTGGCACAAAATTATTCACCCTACATACGACCCTGGCGTCGTATGTCAATCATATTTGATATTTGTGAACTAGACAGCTGCAGTATACAAACAGACAAGCAATGGAGCGCTATACTCCGCAAGAGCGTGGAATAATTGTGTCGATCTTTTTGACCAATAATGATGGGTGGTGTTAGCGCAGAGTTAATTTCGACGTCGATTTCCTAATCGTGTTCAAACATTCCGGCGCTTAGCTACTCGAATCGAACAGAGTGGAATCACAGGAAACCAAGCAGGGCGTGACCGCCACCGTCCTGGTCGTTCCGCCGAGAATATCGCGGCTGTGGCTGCCGATGTCGCTGAGAACGAAGAAACATCAACCAGACTACGGGCCACTCAATTGGGCATCACCAGATGGACCTTACAGCGAATTTTAATGAAAGACTTACACATGTTCCAGTACAAAGTGCAAACAATGCATCAGTTAATGCCTCCTAACCGTCAGTCGCGTGTGAATTACTGTAAAGCCATCCTTAATCTTTTGTATCGAAAATCGTTTCCACTTAAGCGGTTACGTCAGTAAGCAAAGTCTTCGTTTCTGTGACAGTGAAAATCCACGTGTGATGCACGAAGAGACATTACGTCCACTCAAAGCCACTGTGTGGTGCGGCGTTGTAGGAGTGATTGGGCCGTATTTTTTTGAGGACGGTCACTGTTACTGGCGAACACTAAACGACTTCTTACTGCCGGAATTGGATGAGCACTGCTTGGTGAACATGTGGTTTCAACAAGACAGTGCAACCGCACACACAACACGAGCTATTTTGAGGATATTATGAAGGAAGCGTTTCCTTGTCGTGTAATCTCCCGTTTTGGCGATTCGGCAAGGCCAGCAAGATCGCACATCCCAGACTTCTTTCTTTGGGTCTACTTGAAGTCGCGGTTTTATGCCAATAAGACTCAGATAATCGCAGCCCTTAAGGAGAATATTCGACAGCAATGCGAACAGTTATCACCGTAAATCTTGCGAAAATCATGGAGAATGCGATAAAATGGGCACAAATGTGTATCAACACTGGCGGCAGTCATGACGTAACGTCTACAGTCTCATATTTTTGTATCGCTATATGTTTGTTAAAATACAGATATTGATCTAGCCAGATCCCAAGGTATCTGACTACATTTCGACAAGCGAGTGGCTGTCCGTGTTGTCCGAGGATAGAAAAATTTCGCCAATTCTTTCTGGTATCCCTAGAGGCCCCAGACAAAGGCGTCCTAAACAGAATGGTTTCCGACTTCTGAAAGTTGATTTTCAACTTGCAGTCATCGCAATATCGCTTAATTTTGTGAAAAACACGCTGCAAAAGTGTATTAATGACCTCAATCTATGGACCCGATCTGTACGCGATTATGTCGTCTGCGTACGCTATGGCATGGTGAAGTGAACCTATGAGATCACTCGTGTAAGTGTTGAATAGGATCGGCGAATTTACCGCACCTTGTTGCAGACCGTTTTTAATGTCGAATGTTCCAGCAGAAGTCACATCGCCATTCTTCACGATGAACTGTCTACTGGAGAGCATATCAAAAAGAATATACTGCAGTGGTTTACTAATTCCCAACCTGTCCAGCTTGAAAAGAGTCCCTCTAACCATACGGTATCGAAGGCCTTCTCCAAGTCAATCAGGCAGGCACCAGTGCACTGGTTCTTGCCTTTGTTCCATTGGATATCAGAAACCGGTTTAGACGCAGCATGAATGATATCATGCCCCCCCTTGAAACCGAATTGATTATCCGGAACTATATGTTTGTCCTCAACCCACTTAGTCATGACTCTATTGATCACCTTCTCGAAAACCTTACTGATGTTTGGAAGAAGACTGATCGAGCGGAGATTCTCCGGATTGGAAGTGTCCCTTTTGGGGATGGGATGTACCACCGCAGTTTTCCAATGCGCTGGATAATGTGCATTATTCATTGCATTATTAAACAGGGTGGTATAAATGTTCACCGCTTCTAGAGGGAGATGTCGAAGCACAATGTTCGGTATTTCATCGGTTCCCACTGATTTCTTCGAAGATCGTTTGGAGCTCTTCCTTCGAAATGAACGGGGGTAGTGCCCTATCGTTGGTGATGACATTATTTGCCATATTCTCGTCACTGAACTGGGTGAAACCCGAGCTCTCGAATCGCCAATTCACAATTTCATTTCGAAGGTAGAAATTGTGCACAAGGACTTGTTTCTCCAGATCGTGGTTCGGGCCATGACATCCACTGTGTTACAGTGGATCGCATGCTTGTCTAATGATAATCTTTTTATAAAAAAGTTGTTGCCTATGGCAGACTTACACAGTTCTATCGTATCTTTGAGTTCCATTTTGTACGTGTTTATAGGTGAAACCCTTGGTTTAGCTGTCTTTTGTTGTTGTGGTTGCTTTTGTTGCTGTTGTTTCCGCTGTTGTTCTTGCTGGCTCTTCTGCTGCTGATGTTGCTGTTCTTGTTGTTGGTGGTGTAGTGTCCGCTGATTTGTTCTTTGAGCCTGTGTATGTTTAGGCTGCTGTTTTGGTTTTTGTTGTTTCTGTTGTGTCTTTATGTGTTCAGTTTCTTTTTCCGCTAGTTGTTGCTGTTGTTGTGGCTGTTGAGAATCGAGAAGTTCTCTCAGCTGTTCCTTCTCTCTCCTTGCTAATTGTTTAGCTTTAATAGCTAGCACACTTTGCTGGAGAAGCTCTATGCTATTTATAATTTCCTCTACCTCCTCCTCTTCGTCATCTGACTCAGAGGCCGCCAGAGATGCAAACATATTGCCATCTTCCATACATTGGCCTTTTCTACCATCGGACCCATCTGGGAAATGACCTTTGTGCGCCTGTCTCGTTTTCTGCTGTGCTGCTGCCCTTGTTAACTTTCTTGGCGCTCCTTCCCTCGCTCCGCCAGGCAGCTCTTCTGTTGATGCTGACAGGGAAGGGCGCTTCATTACGTCAGGAGTTGGCTTCAGCGTCCTCCTTCTCTTCATCTTTGGCTCTGGTTGACTTGAAGAGCTTGAAGTATCGCCTGACTTTTCCGCTGGTCCCGCTATTGGCTTAGCGGACCGCTCACCGGAATTCATCGCGCGATATTTTCTCACTTTTTATTTATTTTTATTATTATAATTTTTTTTTTTTTTATTATAAAAAAAAACTTTTCGCTCCACGTGGAGTGGACTCGAACCCACGACCTGTGTTTTGTTAACCAATCACACTGCCACTGCGCCAATTGGAACCTAATAAAACTTCGCAAATGTCTTATTTGTTCGTTTTATCGCTTTTTTCACTTTTTATCACTTTTTTTTTCACTCACAAGCCGAGACACGTTTACACTCTACTGAGGTCTATGAACGACTGATTATTATTGACTGATTAAAACTCATATTACCCAGCTTTGTTTAACTGGAGCCAATACGCCTGCATCTTCTCCAGCCGACTTGTTTTCCTTTAATGAAGTAATCGTTTTCAAAATTTCTTCCGTACTAACTTCACTAACTTCACTTGTGATTTCAAACGCGTATCCACGAAATGACAACAGACAACAGTTACCGACTAATCGATTTTGCAGCAGCTCGTAATACTGTGATAAGTAGCACTAGGTTTCCAAGGTTAAGGATCCACACAGCAACCTGGCTCTCTCCAGGCGGTCGAACCGCCAACCAAATACACCATGTGCTAATTGATGCGAGGCACGCATCCAACATCCTCGACGTGCGCAGATTCCGAGGGGCATATGTTGACTCTGACCACTTTCTTGTTGCGGCTAAATTCAGAGCTCGACTGTCCAACGAGAAGAAGCTGCGAACCGTCCAGAAAAAGAAATTCAATGTTGGACGCCTTAGCACACCTGGAGTAGCCAAAGACTACAGAGAGCGCCTGAGTGAGAAACTCTCCACTGTGAACTCACCTACCACAGACGCCAACCATCAGTGGTGCCAGTATCGCGACATCATCAAGGAGGTAGCCGAAACCGCCTTAGGGTACCAGCCACCCCAGAGAAAGAGCCAGTGGTATGATGATGAATGCGTTTACAGGAAAAAGGTGACAGAAGATGCACACAAGAAAATGCTGCAGGGCAAAACAAGGGCAACAAGGGAAGAGTATCGAGCCAGAAGGAGGGAACAAAGAAGAAGATCCTGCGTAGAAAAAAGATTGCCCACGCAGCATCCCAGCTCAAGGAGATCGAAGAGTCTCGTGATCGAAACAACACAAGCTCTTCGAAACACGAAGGAAACCTAGTCATCGAAGCACAGAGAATAGTAGATTTTTTTAAGCAGCATTTCCAACAGCTGCTAAATGAGCATCATGTCGAGAGAATGATAGGGCAAGAAGAGAACCCACGTCCAGTCAATGAAGAACCGGTTCCACCACCCAGTATAGAAGAAGTTGGCTTAGCTATAAAAAAGCTTAAGAACAACAAGGCTACAGACTCTTCAAATACGGTGGCGATGTTTTGGTAGGGTGGAATGTATGGGTGGAAGAAAGCATGCCGACGACTGGACTATCAGCTCCATATGCCCCATCTACAAAAAAGACAATCCTATGTCTTGCAAGAACTATCGAGGCATATCCCTACTTAATGTCGCATATAAGATCCTATCCAACGTACTGTGTGAACGTCTCAAACCGTTCTGCAACACACTAATCGGCACGTACCAGTGTGGCTTCCGGCCCGGCAGATCGACTATAGACCAAATTTTCACACTGAGACAAATCCTGGAAAAGACCAACGAATTTCAAGTCGAGACTCACCACCTTTTCATCTACATCAAGACCGCATATGATAGCATTAATCGTCAGGAGTTTTATATAGGATGGCCGAATTGAGGATCGCGGCAAAACTGATCCAGTTGTGTCGCGTGACACTGGAAAACACGCACTGCAACGTGCAGTTTGGAAGTAGCTCCTCCGAACTATTTCAAACATGCACCGGATTCCGGCAAGGTGATGCGCTATCATGTGATTTCTTCAATCTCGTCCTAGATAGTGCGCCGGGCAGGTGTCAACATGAAAGGCACTATATTCAAAAACTCCGTCCAGCTCCTGGGATATGCGGACAATATTGATATTATCGGGCGCTCGCAGCGTTCCGTGATAGAGGCTTTCACGGCGATTGAAGAACAGGCGAAATTCGGTGGCCTGGAAGTAAACGAGAACAAGACCAACTGTATGCTATCAAGAAACAAAGAATCATCTGTCCATCGCTTGGACAGAACGTCACTATTGATAGCAACAATTTCGAGGTAGTTAAGGAGGTCATCTACCTCGGAGTAAAAATGAACTACACGAATGACACCCTAGTGGAGATCCGACGAAGAATTACCATAGAAAACCGCTGCTACTTCGGTTTGGCGCTTTGTACGCTTTGCAAAATACTTTGCCTTTGCCAGTTCTACTGTATGGCACCGAGCTCCTTCTGAGCTCCTTCGAAAGAAAAATTCTTCGACGGATTTTTGGTCCTATGTGCGAGGAGGGCGAATGGAGGAGAAGATACAACCGCGAACTCTATGAGCTGTACCAAGATGTGGATGTAGTCCAAGAAGCTACTACATTGGCTCGGCCACATCGAGCGAATGGACAACAATGCTTCAGCTAAGAGAATCTTCGAATCTCAGCCCTCAGGTTCGAGACGACAAGGAAGACCGAACCTACGTTTCAAAGACCAAGCTATCGCGGATGCCAGAGCGCTTGGTCTGGATAACCGGAAGCAGCATGCCCGGGATCGTAGAGGATGGAAGGCTGAAATGTCTCAGGCAGAGACTCTACACGGGTCGAGAGCCCGTGATCAAGGGCAATATATGCCGAAGATAACCACTCTGTGCCTTTGGCAGTAAATCTTGCTGTGGAAATGTCTCGTTCGATGAAATTAGTGCAAACCAATATGCAGGATCCAGGATTTTCGATACATATACTACGAGTCTTGGATCAACGAACCACGTTATTGGTGACCCAATGTTCTTGGATCAACAGATTGTCTTTTTTATCTTTAAAAAAAAAGACAGTGAGCAGCCGAAGCCGTTGATTAATCTGAACTAATTGCAGCATTATTACTACAACTAGGCAAAGAAACCTTCACTTTCTTCACTCAACAAATAGATAGTCTTCCATATCCATGTTTGACGATTTGACATCGATGGTAGCAGGCAACTTGGTGTAGGTCGGACATACTCTGGAGATCCTGAAGCATCAGGTTCCATCCCATGGAATTTGAGTTCACTTGATTTGTGACCAGCTTAACTACTTCCAATTAACTTTGAACCCGAATATGACTTTGGATCTCCGATAAAAATGTAAGGTACTTTATTGATGACCATAAGCACGCATCTATAAGGTCATTCTGCTCTTCTACTTCTAGCTTCACGACCTTACAGCTGTGAATCGGAAGTGAAGGTTTGTTATGATTAATAATCTGAAGTATTTCATCCGCGGAGGGGGGCTTAGTTGCGATCTAGATGAGAATTCTCGGCTTCGCATGAGTCAAACTTCACTTAACGCGTTTATGGCTGTCCTTTAATGATCGCATAATTAATCTTCATCATAAGCGATAGCTCTGATGGCATTCGCCATTTCATGGCGATTCACAATCGATGTGGATCGCTTCTAAGAACGCCATGGAAAAAAAATTGGAATATGGCGTGAATGTGAAGCCTTGTTAGTATGTCGTTTCGGTTCCTAATCGGATCGCTGTTTAAAATGTTTATAGACCATACTTGCTTGTCTTTTACCTCCGCACTTCTTTTGCTAAAGAACATCTTTGGAAGTAGTCGTTCTAGCAATGGAATTTCCACGGTTAATCATAGTCTCCCCACCGCTATTCAAATGTTTACCTATTTTAAGTTAACAGAACATGCCCTACCTGAGACCACACATGGTGAACTCCTTCGCAAAGATTAACTCCAAGAAGGGAGCATAAAAATGCCATAAAGGCGACAATATTAGAAAGCCGTCTTGAATGAAGCCATTGTAGTATTTGCTATAAATAAATAAGCTTGAGAGGCATGTCAGGCAAGTCAGTCAACCATATCTCGAGATACTCAGACCCTGCATTTTACTTTCGTCTTCTTATGCTCCAGCGCACATGAATGCCGCTATATTTTCGACAAAAATACGCCAACAAACTTCAATGAATAATTATCTCCTGACACATACACAACTTGTTACTTTGCATAAATTTCTCGTTCACTCGATTTCGTTTTGAATATCAATTTTCCAATTTTCCGCTTGCCATCACAGGCTCTGGAGCTTGTTTTCTTTCTTTTCGATCTTCCCGATTTCCTTATAGCCTCCTTCCAAGTGTGACATAACACAAATTTTCTAACAATTCACACCATTCACCGTTGAGCATTTGCCGCATTCACCATTTCCTTTAGCAAATGTTTGGCAATTTTTCCATGTTCTCAACATACTGCCGTCTACCCATACCCAAGGGATCAGGTGCAAGTTGCCTTGGAGCGAGAGGAGCAGTCATGGGCTACCTCCGTGGTATACAATTTTTCATAAGCATACACCTAGGGAGGACTAGATCTGTTAAAGCTGGATACCGGCACAGACTTGATTATGATGAAATACCAACGACTTAATGGACCACATAGGAAATTTCTATTTTCGCTTTTCGTTGTTGTTTTTGTATAGACAGTCGGTACTGGTCCTTCATGTTGTATGTAAGTTGTGCCGCGTCCTTGTAGAAAACAATTTTCCATATGAGTGAGTTTTTTTTTTTGATTTTTTTTCCATTCCAAGAATCAGAAGGGATGGGAGTGTAGGGAATACGAGTAATGAAAGTGAGAATGACGATTGTAAAGAAGTGAAAGAAGCACTGTCGTTAAAAGTCAATTCCAGTTGAAGTGGGTGGGAGTAGGCTGACAGAGTCGCATTGAACTTAAACAGTGCGACAATGTTGGAACCAACTTACGAAGATTCAACTCGACTCAACTCTACGAAAGTAGGGCAAGCATGAATTGTGTAAAGAGAAGGAAACAACGCAGAAATAAGGAAAACCGTTCAGGATCATTTATCAGAAGTAGCACCCAGTTACCGGTTTGGGATGCCTGACATTTTCCGCCGCATACCAGGGAATTTGGTTTCCTTCTACACATCTCCTCATCGTGCCTATCCTCTCAGGTATAAATGGGCCTACAAAGAAGTAGGAAGTAAGAAAAGAAAAATAAAAATAAATAAAAAGGAGCAGATCTGGCGACACACCCTCAATGATTTGTATCCTTTAACTGTTTTCTTTCATTTTGGACAAGTGTGGTTGGTTTGGGGTAAAGGTTGCTATTTGCTTTCACAGGACATTTCTTCTTCTCCACGCTAAACAATACGCGTAGAGCACAAAGCAAAACAAAAGAGAAAGGCGCAAAGTGCCTGGAGTGATTTATATGAAACGTCTGGTACTTGGAAGAGGTATTTCGATCAGATAGTCAGGTTAAGAATGTTTCGGTATGTTGCAGGACGAATAAACTGAGGAAAATCCATTTGGATGTATGTACGATGTGGTCCTCTGCAACCACTGTGGGGGAATAAAATTATGTTAAGCTTGGGGGCGCATAAATGCTCTTGGGAAAAATTTTTCCAAAGAAGCTAGATTAACATCGGTACGAGTATTTATCCTTGTAGTTGAATTAAGGTATACATATATACTTATGAATAGAGTACTAGCACACTGAGGTACACTTTGATACCCAGCATGTGATTTCTGGTTTGATAGATCCACCTAGAACAGCCTACAAGAGACTACAGAAGTCTTTTCTCGAGTTAGCGCAAAGTAAAACACAATTTACGGAGATGATTCCATACACAACGTAAGCCTACTGAACAATCGCCATCGTACGGGTGGATATTGAGTAGAACTCGACAAAATCCTAAGCACTAATACGCTCTAAAGAGCATCTCCAACGACTCAAAAGAAGGGCGCCGAAGCAGCATTATATGTATAGCAGGAAATTCTCTTCCTGCTAGGATTAGTGCTATATCCAGCCCGATGAAACATAATGGACTACATCGAATGCAGTAATGTAGAAAATGGTATCAGTAATGATTGTGTCCAAAACATTTAGAAAAATACATCACTAGCTTCAGAGATGTCAGCTTTTTCAGCCTCAAATTCGGAGGGTCCAATGTATTCTATTGGACTGTACCTACATATTGATGTGTCGCCGCTTGAATTTTAAAGAACATTTACCCTACGCAATGAACAGACTAATTGATGGACTCAGCCAGAAAAATTAACTCTTTATCCTCTGAAGAGTGTTGGTGAAAAGATTGCAATAATATACACTTGAGATGTATATTGTTCGTACATAACCTAGGTAAGCCCGATCCACTCCAAGACTTGTCTCTTCTCCATAATGTGTGGCCAATCCATTGCCATTTCTCTCGTCAAATAAAGCTTTCCGCAGGCTCCTAACCTTTTTTTTTAAAGAATTTTTACGAGCACCAAACGAGCTTTCAACGGCATCAAACGTGGTTGTCAAGTGCGGTATTATATTAGATCACAGAACCGGTAATTTGCTTGTTTTTCTTTTGTGAAAAGTACACTCAGTACTAATCTCGGCGTAAAAAAAAACTAACTTGCCCATGAATTGTTGTTAGTGGTTCCCGCCAGTATGGCGGTAAACTCTCATAATCGGTTCGATGGCTTGAATTCTAACAAGGCAATGCATTCTGATCACGCAGTGAAGAAAAAAAAAACAAAAATGGCCAATATTGACAGTTCCATCACAAGCTGCTGCCGATTTCTCGCGATTTCTTATCATAACCAACTTTCCAGTCGACAATGATAAAACTGTACCCGATCTGGGGGCCCCCGCCCAATTATCAAGGCTTCGCCCTTTAATGACGTTGTCTAATAATGAACGGGGGCAGAGCAAAGTACTGGTCTTATCGTAAACATCTTCAGATGACGCTACCGAAGGTTGCTACGATTTGATCAGTCACAAGCTGCCGGTCATAGGTCTTGTTGGCGGCTGGACCACCGGTAGTCCCTACCAGGACTTAAATCACGGTACCATGGGAGTCAGGAGCCCCCCGGATCTCGGTCCGGGCCTGACTTGTTAGAGGTAGGCCCCCTTGTGGGAGCGTCATGGTGGCTGTGGTTTAAACCCAAAATCGCGGGTAAGAGTCTTCCTTTGGTTTTCCTTTTGGTTTTCCTTTGGTTGACTCAATGTGGAGTTGCAATAAGTGCTGGGTGCTGTGACCCTAAGAACAGTAAGAGGTTTTAGGTCGGCCTCGACTCATACCAAGGGTGGAACTTGTGCCGGCAACACAGTTCCGAATTGGTATCAAATAATGATTATCATTGTGAGCGCTGGCAAGGCGTATCCTTGCTCCCATGGATGTATGGGCATCCCGTAAGTTTAAGCCCACATGGCAGGTACTTACGTTAAAAACATGAGACATCTGTACCCGATCTGGATAGTGCAGGTTGTGTACTTTTAAAATTAAAGTTTGAAAAAACAACCATCGATATTGTCTGCATATATCGGCTGCAGTTTGTTCACAGGGATATATTCTTAACCGAACTCGAAGGCCTTCTCAACTCAATCAAAAGTCAAAATGTCTGCCTTGTTGGTGACATAAACATTGACATATTGGACTTTCCTCTGAGCTGTGATAACTATTTACTTCTTCTGTCTTCCCTGGGTTATGAATCACTCATAAACGTTCCAACTAGGGTAACTGATGTAACGAAAACATGTATTGACCATTTATTTGTTCGAGCGGAAAATCTGTCCAATGTCTGTCCGTTTGTAATGGAATGAGGTATAACTGACCGTTTTGCTACTGGTATATCGGTTTCAAATCTACTCAGGAAAAATAATACTAACCTCAATCTAACCGACTCGAAAAATAAAAAATCGCTACCAGAAGTAAACTACGCTTCGTTGATAGTGAGTCTTTCTAAGGAAACTTGGAATGATATATATAACTCTACCTGTATTTCAAATGCATTTGAACAATTTTTGAAAAAGCTGTCTAACCTTATAAATGTAAATAAAACAAAAAAACTGGGACGTAAGTTCCAAAAGATCCAACCATGGATGACTGCTAATCTCTGCCAAAGAATTCGGGAAAAAAATAACTTTTATGTGTTGAATAAAAACAACTTGCATCTACGCTCCATAAAAAATACTTACTGTAAGATGCGAAAGGACATTTTCGAAAAAATAAGAAGGCAAAAAGAGATATATTATCAAAACAAATTTGAGCAAAATAGGTCCAATCCAAAACGATAATGGGATATTTTAAATGATTTGCTAGATAAAAACAGGTAAAAAAAAATACTATAAGATGTTTAAAATTTGAAGGAGAGGAAATGCTGCGGAAAATACAAAACCCACTCATTCAATCCCTACAAGTACAGCCTCTAATAATTCCCTCCTTGCTGATATAGTAATCTCGTCATTTTTCTTTGGAACGGTGTCCGAAGCTGAAGTGTCCGATATCATATCGAAATTAAAAGTTAACAGCTCTTGTGGGATGGACGGTATTAGTAGTTCACTCTTGAAAAAAATTAGTAGCCTAATTATTAGGCCGTTAACGTACTTTTTCAACCAAAGCTTCGAAAGGGGGATATTTCCAAAGTGCCTATAGTACCAACTTATAAAAAAGATGACAAAAGTGATCCTAACAATTATAGACCAATCTGCTTATTGTCAATTTTTCCAAAAATCATGGAAAAATTGATTGCGAAAAGAATGTACAAGTATTTAGGTAAATACAAGCTCTTAAATGCATTCCAATTTGGCTTTATGAAAGGTAAATCCACCGAAGATGCTCTTGTTTCATTCTTGGAGGATATTCATGACGCGTTGGATAAAAACAACAAATGTGCTGGTCTCTTTTTATCTCTTTATGGGTAATACCCATAACTGGTCCATGTCATATCTAAAACATCGAAGGCAACACGTTCGTATAAATGAAACTTTGAGTGAACTAAGTCCAAATGCTGGCGTCCCCCAAGGATCAGTCCTTGGACCTTTGCTGTTCCTTATTTATATAAATTCAATTTTTAAATTGCCTTTTAAGGGTAAAATTCGTGCTTTTGCTGATGATCTGGCGATCTCATATAAAGCGTCTTGTGTTGACACTATACGACGTCAAATGAGTGATGACCTAGCTATACTTAATAATTGGTCTATTTTTCATCAAATGGTGCTAAGTAACAAATCGAAAGTCATGCCTTTCTCCCTCGCAAATAAATACTGCATTGATGGAGTAGGTCTTCATGTCTTAAATTGTACACATGCTAACTGCAGTGATGCTTGCATAAACTTAGAATCTGTCTTCGAATTTAAATATCTAGGTGTAACCTTAGACAGCAAGTTAAACTGGAAAGCACATATAACAAACATTAGAAAATGTGTATATATAGCTTTAAATAAAATATTTCATCTAAAAAATTTGGTACCTCTTAGCTTAATGTCTACTATATATTACGCACTGGTTAATTCTCGACTAGAATATGGGATTTGCTGTTGGGGTGGTGCTTTCAAGAGTAACCTCCAGCCCCTTATAACAGCTCAGAAAAAGATAATCAGGGCTACTCTTTTTAAGCCAAGATTGGAACATTCATTCCCCTTATTCCAATATCTCAATGCCTTACCACTCAGACATCTATACGTTTTTAAAGTATTAAGGCTATTCTACTTGCGAAGCGGTTACACTACTCAAAGTAGCAATACAGCCTATGCACTGAGACCAACGTCCACGGTAGTAGTTCCGCGAGTATGTAAGGAACACTGCAGACGCTTTGCTACGAATATATCTCCCTTTATTTATAACAAACTGCCCCCTGATGTATTAAGTCATGTTCAATCCAAATCCAGATTCATAAAGAACTTAAGAATCATCTAACTATCCAGATCGAGTGTAGAGGATTTAATGCAGGTCTTAATCTAATAAGTTCTTTGCCTATTCTTGCTTGTCATCATTAAATGTAATTTCCCATCTATGTATTCCATATTTATCCATCTACTTCCTCCTCTTTACCCATTTACTATTTTAAATATTAAATATAATGCTTTTCTCGTTTGCATCACAAATCATGACTTCTTTTCTCAGCGCGGCTTTCAAAACCTTTAAACAATTATATAATCAACGCACTTGTTACTGGTATTTCTTTTACTACAAAGTGTGTAAGAACAACCATTCCAACTTGGTATAATTACTTAATTCATGGGTCTAGAATTCTTGCGTCTTAAAGTTTCTCAAATGACAAATCATATGTATAACTGTAATAAATAAAGTTTATAAAAACCATGTCAACTAGTAGAACTAAAACTTTTCCAACTACTGAATTGTATATCATTAATACCCACCAATTAATATTGTAAAAAAATGTATTTGTATTGAAATGGAATAAATCAAAAAAAAAATCTAAACTCCCATTGCAAATCGTAATTCTATCATTATAGGCAAAGGCATTGATGATGTTTGCACACAGTACAAAGAAATTAAAGCTCTAAGGAATGGCGACCTCCTCATTCAGGTAAATAACAGGTTAATCGCTGAACGGTTTTTAAAGAGCAAATCGCTGGGCCGCAGTCGAAATTAAATACCACCACTCACTTAACTCTTGTCAAGGTCGTATATTCTCTTTCAACTTAATTTCTCTAGAAGAGAGTGATATCTTGGAGTCTTTAAAAAAATTCAAAATCACCGAAATTAAAAAATTGTTCAAAAATGATGCCGGAATAATGATACCAACAGGGGCTGCCATCATAACGTTCGATGCACCACAACCCCTCCCGGAAAGCTCGGATGACAGATATTAAAAGTAGATATCCCAATCCTATATCTTGCAGGACATGCCAACGTATAGGATACACAGAAAATTATTGTAAGGAATCAGCTGCTATCTGTGGCACCTGTGCTGAAGTCTCGCCTCATCTAGAGGAATGCAAGAGAACATACTGCGTCAATTGCCTGACGGATGAGCACTCATCCAAAGACCGTAATTGTCCTAACTTTCTGAAAGAAAAAGCCATAATAATGATCAAAAAAAAAAAAAAAGTGCACCGTAAAAGAAGCCAGAGAAGAATATAGAAAGTCCGGTCATCTGTACGAACCTAAATTTCAAGCCAATGCAAGCCAAGAAAACCCTTTGCAGAAATCATAAAGTAAAGGATTTCCCTTAAACAGCCAGGTTCTAAACATGTAACTGACAACAACATAATCCCGAAAACAACTATAACAGCAAACATTTTCGTTCATTTCCAACGAACTTACAAATGACTATGGAATCCGACCCCACGAAACAATCCGTTCCCAATCCAACACTCTCTTCAATTACACCTAACAGTTCTTTACCTTTTCCATCAACACACCCTTCGTTTGCATCATTAACGCACCTACATAGCATTTCAAGAACTCTCACATTCAATAGCTCATCTCAAGCTACAGGAAAACTCCCACAGTCAAATCTTCATCAACCAAAACCAAATTTTCAATAAGCACTCTACAAATTTAAATAAAAATATATACAAACGGATTGACTAAAGAATAAGAATAACATAAAAATCCGTCAGTGGAATATCCAAGGGTTTTTCAATAACCTTGAAACCCTGGATATCCTCATCCAAAAATTTTCACCAACAATCATTGCATTGCAAGAAACAAAACTGTTAGTACACAATGCACCTACTCGATATAAAAATTACACAGCTTACTTTAACAACAAATCACATAATCGTAATAAAGATGTCAAAATCAACCTCTCTCAACCTCTGACGTTGCAAAACCTTTATGGGCAATGTAACCTTTTGGTGTCCCCACAGGAATATCTCAGTTTGGCTGCCAATCGTCTCTCGCACAGTATTGTGCTGGGGGACTTTAACGCTAACAACTCCTTATGGGGGTCCCTGCACACCATCAGCACTGGAACAGTTATTGCAAACTGGCTAAAAAAAACTGTGATCTTGTGATGCTAAACATGGATCACGCCATGCGGCGCTAGTTGGAATACTCATGATTGTCTCTCTGAGACCTCTGTTTCGTTCGCTTTTCAAAAACTATTTCACCTTCGGTTTATTGAAACTAAAGCGAACTGGGCCAAATTTTCGGAGAAAGCCCAACAGGCAGACAATTTTATCCCAATTTCTCAGAATATCAACAAAGAAGCTGCTAATCTGAAAAAAATATAAGACAAGCTGCGGCCACGTCGATTCCAACAGCACACCCTCCCTCCAGACCTACTCAACCTATTTGGTTTAACTCGGAGCTAAAACATTTGACCAAAGACAAAAGAAAGGCATGGTTGAACTTATTATTATTATTATTATTTCGAGGGATCTTTACAAATGAATTTGTAAAGTCCGGGATTTTCACGCCGGGGTACAATGCAACTCAACAGCACGCGGTGTACCGAGAGTTCCCATGTGGTCCTCCATCTAGGTACTTACCGCGCCCACACGGCTTGATTTCGGTGATCTAGTGGGAACCTTAACTTGAACTTAAAAAGGACACAAACGTTGAAAACATCATTAAATACCGTCGCATAGATGCCATTATTAAGTGAAGTGTTCGTGAGGCTAAAGCTGATGCTTGGGCACAATTCCTAGTTTCTCTTCATCCATCCATGGAATCCAAAACGATTTGGGGTAAAATGAAAGCTATAATTGGGAACCTTTCACAGAGAGTTATATCCACTGTTACTCATAACTCCAACAACGTTATTGACCCCTCGAAAATAGCACAACTTTTCGCAGACAAATGGGCTGGATATAGCTCCAACATAAATTTATCCGATAAGGTTCGATTCCCTCCCCCACAGTATGCATACTTCTCCTGAAATTATTTCTCCAATCACTCTTCTCGAAGTCATGGAAACCCTTAGATGAATTAAAGACTCTACACCCGGGTCGGACAAAATAACATTCAAAATAATCAAACAGCTGCCAGTAAAAACTATGTTAAGACTAATTAACTTACATACTCGTATATAACAGCGTTCTAGAACGAAGTATATTTCCGCACGAATTTAAGAAGGTCCATTTGGTTGCCATACCCAAGCACAATGCTGACAAACGTTCCCTCGATAGTTTCCGTCCTATATCTCTGCTTTCCGTCCTGTCCAAATTATTGGCCGCGCGTAATCATTCGATTCTCTTGTCCATGGATTTCGAGAAAGCTTTCGAGAGAGTGACTGTCTTCGGAATCAAGCAGTGGGGTATTCACAAAAATTACCTTGGAGTAATCAACTCATTTGTGTCGAATAGGGTTTTTATCGTGAGGGTTAATGGACACTTTTCAGCATCTACCCCTATTGATAACGGGATTCCACAGGGCTCACCTATATCTACTGCCCTATATAATGCGTATGTTTACTCAATACTCGTGGACATCGAGTTAATCAGCGAACACATTAAAACAACTGTAACGTATGCGGCCAATATCTTCCTGTTAGCTTCAAGAAAGCTAAATGAGGTTCATGACGCGTTATAGTCGTCGTGCGCTTACTAAAAGCACTTAAGTGGTGCGAAAATTCGGGAGCAAAGTTACCAACTAGCAAAATGGAAGCATTGCATAGATGTATGTCGAAAACACCACTGCCCCAACACACAAGTCAAAATCGGGAATGTGACCCTAACTCTTCTGGACAAAGCAAGAATCTCGGGACTGACTTGCACTAAATCCTGGAAGTGGAATGCACATGCGAAAGTAGTAACAGAAAAACTGGGAGAAATTCATAATTTAATGAAAATAGTCTGCAACAAACACAAAGGACCGCACGTAAACACAGCCATCAACATAGCGCAAGTCCTAATTAAAGGAGCTACGCAACATGGTCTAACCATATATTCACACTGGACTGAAGGTTGCGACAACCAGGTACAAATCAAAATAAACGCCATATTACGTGCTGCAGTTGGGGTACACTACCCTCTACACCAATCGACGCTCTGTTAGCAGAAACTAACACTCCAAGCTTCGCAGATATGAAAATGATCGCTCAGGTTAAAATTGCTGTAAAAAGTCTCATAGGAACGGCAGAATAGTGGTTAAAAAAAGTAAAATCAATAGCGCGCTCTACAATTCCTTGAAGCTTCTCACAAATACGGCTATTCCAATGCCCACCAATTATGACAATAGCAAACCACCCTGGATGTTCCCAATAAAAATAGTTTACACCTCTCTGGACAGTAAACTAAAAGAACATACACAAGCGGAAATATACCAAAAAAAATTGCTGAAATAATATCTACCGATATATTTGATTATGTCTTATACACTGATGCTTCCTGCAACAATTCAGTAACTGGTTACTGCGTCTACAGGCTGGACCGTAATTGTGACAGGTTGATTTCGCAACAACTCACCACACCCAATCAAAACTCATTCACTGGAGAAGTAATGGCATTAGCGGAGGCAATTGAATTTGCAAAATCAAGAACGGATGCAGTGATTCCCTCAGCGCCATTCGCAGTATCCGAAACAACACATGCAAATCTCCCATCACCCTGAGCCTTCGAGCTATTATGTCTTCAAATTACTCGAGAATTCATTTAATATGGTCACCTAGACACCTAGCCCACTTGTATAAAAAGGAGTCTCCGTCAGTTTGCGATTCATGCAATGAAATTGCAGCGTATATCACATACTCCAAAGCTGCCAAATCACAAGACAACATTTCTCAAACAACGTTCCAAAGCTGAAGAACTACTTAATCCATCTATACCCCCTGAAACATCAACCCTGTTCCCAATTCTAGCTCAACATAGGATTAACATAATTTAATTTAAATAATGTGCTTAAGTTCCCACTTTAAAAATTAGCCAGTAATGTACATTTTTGTATTGTAAATATTTATTGTAACTCGCACAATCTGTAACAGCCATATGGGCATAGTACCCCGGCGTTATACTCCGGACGATACAAATTTACTTGTATTGCTTCCCTTGAAAATAAAATAAAATAAATACAATTTTGATGAGGCGGTTTAGCTAGAAAACTCTCATTCTGTTGGTGGAGTAATTTTTAGAAAAAGAATATTTTTAACTTTGTTAACCTCCAGTTCTGACATTCAGTCAGGCGGCAGAGCTGGAAAGCCTAAGGATTTCGGTTTTGGTGGATCTGTCTTAATCTCTACTCTGCCAGCTTCAGGCTCCAAGTATTGGATGATCTGGTGCAAAACAAGCAGATTTCGTCAGCGTAAGTTAGGTGCTCTAGGCAAGATGTTACTACTCCTGGAATTAATTTGCTGCCTTCAGATAGTGTTAAACGAATAACATCGCTAGGCAGCAATAGACAAGTTAGTAGTAGTTAGTGTGGACCTCCTACCCTTAACAGTAGCGATGACTTTGTCAAAAACAACACTCCTTTACCAGGCTCCCCATATGAGTTTTGATTAAATCTGGAAGAACACACATTCAGCCGCCTCTGAAAAATGCCAATTTTCCCATTTCCTAACTGATATACGAATTGGATGAATACTCGTAGGTCTGTATCACTCTGATGGTACGTACTAGGAAGTTTGTTATATTATTTCGTCCTAGGATCAACTTTAAGTCGGAGTTACAAATAAACTATGTAAACAAGACAATCCATCATCCTGTTGCTTTTCAAAATTAATTCCATCTCCATTTACTTACTCGTACGTACTCATTCATCCTCGAAGGGTTTGTTTTTTTCCTTCCTTTCAAAACTACAACGACGCGGGAAAAAAAAATTCCAATTAGTGCGGAATATTCACACGTGCTGACTCTTGGCAATCTCTTTTCAAAAGAAATGTAATTCATCAATTAGCTTTGTGCATAAATCCACCTCTGATGGGATATCTTTTCTCCTGTCATTCATATCCTGGAGCAGATACACACCATATCATGCCGCTCTCATGGTCCGTGCACAACCAAGCGTTAAACACTACCCTCGAAAGATTATAACGGATGAGCTCTGTCCAATCCAATAAACCAAAGTAAGTAAAGCAAATCATACCAAACAGCGTGGAAGGACACGAAAAAAAAATATACTACCAAAGGCGTTTCATTGAAAACATTAATCTGTTCGCATTTCTTTTGCATCCGTTATCATCCAGAACAGGATTCTGTAGTGTAGACCACACTAGGACACATTCTACACCAGGATAACACCAACAAAAATAGATACACCCCCTCTACGTGTTCAAATCATTTAATTTATTTTGCTCGCAACGCTGAACATGCATTCGGTGCAAGGTAGTGTTGCCAGATTATGGGAAAAGTCCTTTTTTATGTCCTCGGTTACAAGTTTTACTAAAAATTTATTCGGCATTACATATATACAAAATATACATATAGAGATACACAGACAAGTTATTGCAGTCTATGAGGTTCAGAAGTTACATACTCTTTAGTGGCAGTGGAGACAACTAACTAAAGGCTGTCTTAAGCTGAATCAAGGTGGATGCCATTCAAATACAGGAAATGCAGTGTAATGGGTAAGGGCATCTACTTCTTATAAAGGCGTAATTGCATAAGGCGTTGTGAAGATTTGGAATGTGTACGAAAGCTTCATAGAAATCCTTTATAGGATTAGCGTATTACCAGCTCGTCTCAGAAAAATAAATGTGGTGGCTAGACGGATAATTTCAACGACCTAATAGATTAAACTTATGTGCTAGTCTATGCCCCGAGAAAAGAAGAAATTTAAACCCAAAAAATATGTCTATTAATGCCACGCGATTCCTTCGATTTCCAGTGACTTCCCGCAGAACAATGATTAACCAACTCGTCCTTGACAACAGTAACTCGGTGTCCAAACATTATAGGAATATAAAGGGTGTTTTTTTTTTAGATCCTCGGCTTTTAAACTGGTAACACTGTCTCTACAGATTGTCAATTTGACAGCTGAAAGTTGATTTGTTGTGTAAACTTATTTTGAAAACTATGTTTCGGTTCGCCAAACTTACCGTGTGCTACGTTCATTTTACGGTCGTCATAATCGTCCATCTGAGCAAGTTATACGGCACATGACGAATCGTTTGCGCACCACATACACCTCTAGTGCGAACAGAAGAAGTTATTGCCGTTGTGGAGCGCAGTGTTGAGGAGAATCCGAATGAGTCGATTCGCCACAGCAATTAGAGCTATGCCCATCCACTTTGTGGAAGATTTTACGGAAAGATCAGTTTGTGCAAGAGTTGAAACCGCGTGACCATTATAGCGTCGTAGGTTCCGTGAATGGACCGAAAACATGATTCAGTTTGATCCTCATTTTCAACGCAAAATGTTGTTCTCCGATGAGGCTCATTTTTGGTTAAATTGCCGAATTTGGAGTGGAGAAAACCCTTTGTCGAGACACCCTCACAACCATTAAAATGCACTGTTTGGTGTGCTTTATGGGATGGTGAAATCATCGGCCCAAATTTCTTTGAGGACGATGCCGGCCAAAATGCTGCCGTCATTGGTGAGTGCGGTGAGCGAAACATTTGCTAAGCGCATTTTTTCGCGTAATGGACCTCTGAACTGGCCTCCACGATCCTGTGATCTCACACCTTTAAATTGCTTTCTTTGGGGGTATGTGAAGTCGCTAGTCTATGCGGATAAACCAGAGACGTTGGACTATTTGGAAGTCAACATTCGCCAGATTATTGCTGATATACGGCCGCAGTTGCTCGATAAATTTGTCGAAAACTAGACTTCACGATTGGGCTTCGTTCGAGCTAGCCGTGGCGCACGTGCCCGATATCATATTTAAATAATAATGGCATAAAATTATCTATTAAATAAAACTAATATGAAAGACATTAACGTTAGCTTCAAGTGTTCTATTTCATATTGAATTTGTATACTTCTAAAAAACACACCACTCTTTACATATAGGGTTTTCCCATAAGGATTTGACAATTCTTTTTTAAATAAAACGCGAACCATTTGAGATATTTCAAAAACTTTATTATCGGCTTGAAGTACAATCAAAACATTTATGAATGGAACTCGACTTCGTTCATATGGCCACGGCGGGAGCGTTTGCAACGGTCGATTCGTTGGACCCAATTTTCAACGACTCGGCCACTATTTCGGCTATTTCGCGTTCAATGTTGGCTCTGAGCTCTTCCAACATCGTCGGCGTATTAGCTTAACGTAGCCCCACAGAAAATGGTTAAGCGGCTTTAAATCGCACGAACGAGGCGGCCAATCGACTGGCCCATTTCTTGAGATAACACGCTCACCATACTTACTCTTCAATAAATCGATTGTAGCGTGTGCTGTGTGGCTTGTGGCACCATCCTGTTGAAACCACATGTCGTCCAAGTCCATATCTTCCAATTCGGGCCAAAATCGGTATTCATGGAGCGATAACCCTAACCATTCACAGTAACGTGACGACCGTTATCGTCGACGAAAAAATATGGCCCAATAATGCTGCCGGCATGCAAACCGCACCAAACAGTTATTTTTGTGGATAAAGTGGTGATTCATGAAGCACATGTGGATTTTCACTCGACCAATAACGCATATTTTGCTTCTTGACGAACCCATTGAGCCAAAAATGAGAACTGAAGATGATTTTGCGATGAAATTCATCATCTTGGCGCATCTTCTCCAGAACCCAATCGGATAACGTACGTCGCTTCAAATGGTCCATCGGCTTCAATTCTTGAGTCAGCTTGACCTTGTATGGGTGTAAACCAAGATCCTTACGCAAAATACGCCATAATGTGGTCTGAGCGATGCCCAATTCTTGAGAACGCCGTGGAATTGACTGATTTGGATCGTTTGCTACGGACGCCTGAACGGCAGCGATATTTTCGACACTTCGACCAACCCGTTGTCTCACTGACACGGCAACATCACACAACGAATATGTAGACTCAAATTGTTGCACTAAACTTGTTATTGCCTGTTTACTAGGGCGAGAATTAATTACCATGATGAAAATGCTGAGTATACTGAATAAATTGACAGTGACAGTTTAATGATTAGTGAAAGAGTGTGTTCACAAATTAAATTCAAAGTTGTCAAGTCCCTATTGGAAAACCCTTTATGTGGACTTTGTGAATGGTCCGAAGCCCTGCAATTTGTAAATCAAGTGATACTCTAGAATATAACAGGAACCACACCTAATCGTCAAACAGAAGTTTGGCTCTGATTCGTACAAAAACAGCGTTGTAATAAACGTCCTGATCTTTGCTAGAGTTGAACAATCACAAGGAAATAGAAAGCAAGTCTTGAAAGTCCTGCTGGATTCACGGGCTGAAATAACGAAGTTATTAAGTTTGTTTCATTTTGAATAGATTTTTGAAAGAAAAAATCTGAGAGATGCTACCTTTGAAGATACTTACTGCATAGAGGGCTTCTTCGGTACAACGGATTCCAATGTCTTAACCACGTCGATCTAGTTTGTTGTGTTTTTCATATTCCACATGTGTCCGGCAGCTCAAAAAAGAGCTTCTTCTTCCCTTATGCGCAATGAGCTTCAAATTAAGGGAGCTTTAGTGCAGTGTACAATTGCGTCGAAGACTACCCTACGTCTTGGGTTCTATACTCAGGCAATATACCTAAAAGGCAAAATACTATTTTCGAAGCCAAAAGCTTTTCGGCAGGAACTAACGAAAAGAAAAGTTGGAAAAAGGAATCGATTATCTTGGATTGGACTAGCAACGAAAAAATCAAGTTCGTAGAGAAGCGCTTGCCTTACCTCACATCGGTGGTCCCCGGGAACTGCATGGTAAACGCTAACTGTCCTACGCTGTCATAGGACTCGCAACCCTATACAGAAGAGATTCAAAAGATGTGACGAACCAACTAATGGCCTCGAAAAGAAATGGACTCACTGTTGAAGATCCTAGCAAACGTTTAAAGGACAACGAATTTCGGATTTGCAGTTGAATGTTCGGACCCTTAACAGGCCCCATGCAGCCGAACAATTAGCAGAGGTTCTTGATTGATATCACGCAGCTACCACTGTTATCGACGTCAAAGGCAGCAACTACTTGGATGAGGATTTGTTGTTAGAGTCAGATTTAGCTAGAAGAGAAACTAAAGATAGCTTCTACGAGCTCTTGGACAAGGCTTACGGCGGTTTTAATGCAAAGCTAGGTAGGGAGGTTATTTTTGGTAGTACTGTCGGAAAGTGCATTCTGCATGACACTACCTCCAATAACGGATTCAGGCTAATCAAGTATGTGGCGGGGCGAAACATTGCTGAAGTTAGCACGCAGTTACCGCATCACGATATTCATAAAAGGTCTTGGAGATGTTCTGATCAATCAACCAGATTGGCCACATTGTTATCGATGCAAAGCACTGCTCCAGTATTATGGATGTACGCATGTTCCGAGGGGCCAGCATCGTCTCGGACAACGTACAGTTGCGGATATTCCGAACATCACAATGTCAAGCTAATACTATGCGGTAGTTTAAGATTGCAAGATTCTTTTCCGATCGGGTTGCCCTTCTCTAAGAGGTTCTATGCTGTTAGCATCAAGTATTGAAAACCAGTGGAAATATTGCCACAAAGCCATCAGAAATGTCGCTTCTGTTGCGTTTCACTCGGCCACCACAACGAATGTCCTGGTTTGACGACGAGTGCCGGAAAACACATGCAGTTGAACAAGATGCATACAAAGCGGTGTTATATAGAGAGCAAAAGAGTAGGGACGTACACCCATTTCACACCCGTTTCATGCCCACGGACACAAACCCCGAACCGAAGCCTGTAGAGACGAACAAGGGAATATACATAGTAGTAGAGTAACAGTCGATGCTGAGGATTTGGGAATAATATTTCCGTAGACTGTATGACGGCGGTAACGAACCAAATACCTCTGTCTGGCAGAATAAACCTTACAACTTGGACGATGAATGAAACCATTGTTTGCCCGATCCTTAAGAAATGAGACCTGAACTGCGCCAGCTCAGTCTTCTTAATATCGCCTACAAGATCCTATTGTGTGAACACTTGAAGCCATTCTTCAACAACTTGATTGGTCCACATCAGTGTGTCTTTAGGCCAGGGGGCCCCCGCCCAATTATCAAAGCTTCGCCCATCAATGACGTTGTCTAATAATGAACGGGGGCAGAGCAAAGTACTGGTTTTATCGTAAACATTTTCAGATGACGTTGCTACGATTCGATCAATCACAGTTGCCGGTCATAGGTCTTCTTGGCGGCTGGACCACCCGTAGTCTCTACCAGGACTTAAATCACGGTACCATGGTAGTCAGGAGCTCCCCGGATCTCGGTCGGGGCCTGACTTGAAGAGGTAGGCCACCTTGTGGGAGCGTCATGGTGGCTGCGGTTTAAACCCAAAGGCGCGGGAAGGGTTTTCCTGTTGGTTGTACATGCAATAAGTACTGGGTGCTGCCACACTAAGAGCGGTAAGAGGTTTTAGGTCGGCCTCGACTCATACCAAGAGTTCAACTTGTGCCGGCAACACAGTTCCGAATTGGTATCAATGGAATGACGGAGAGCGATGGCAATGCGTATCCTTGCCCCCATGGATGTATGGGCATCCTGTAAACATATGTCTACGTGACAGGTGATTTACGTTAAAAATCAGATACGGCAGATCTTGGAAAAGACCCATGAGCTCTATATCGGTACACACCATCGATTTTAAGTCCAAGTATGACAGTATCTGTGAACACGAGCAATGTCTAGTTTTGGCATCTCTGCCAAACTCTTCCGCTTATGGAGCATAACGATGGAGATGTACAATAGATGTACAGCGACATCGACTTAACCAGAAGAATGAAGATCCAACGACTGAGATGTATGAGTCATGTAAAGCGGATGGACGTACCCGAGGGACAGCGCAGTGGACGAAGACCGCGACTCAGGTAGCACACGCAAGGAAGGAAGGAGACCGCAATCAACTGCGAAAATGGAATCAGCTAGCTACAGTTCGAGCTGGCTGGCGACGCTTGTTGGTTGAGACAGAGGTCCAGCCCGGACTGTAACTCCACTTAAGTAAGTAAATAAGTTATAATTTGAGTCCTCTTCTGAAGCAGACCCGGGAAGACTGTCTCATAGCTGGATTCTTTGACCATTTTATTTTGTCCTCAGTCAATCCTCTCTGGAAGGCCTTATGATACTTTCCTGGAGAGGATTCCCGGGGTATGCGGAATAATGAAGAAGGACAGTAAGTATGTTCCACCTAAGACCGTTTTTATCAAAAGTGCTATATGCCTTTTCCAACAACCCAATTTGATTACCGGAGAGGACTTTAAGTATGTGTGCGTTGCTGCGAGTTTCACAAAGGTTTTAGCAAAAGGTTTTCCACGATCTTCTTCTAACTCTAACCCTATAACTATCTCATTCTCGATATCTTTTCGCTCTGTTGAAAAGTTTTCTGGTCTTAGTTCTCAACTTCGAGAGTTTTTTAGACCAACAAGGGGTGATTCTACTGCCCTCTTTAGTGTACTTGCAATGGCGGTGGTTAGGTTGCCACAAACAAGTTCAAGGCAACGAATATATTTTACTACCTCATTACAGTTACTCATGTTTTGCATGAGTTTTAGGCTATATGAGGCCCAGTCTGTGGATCTTGGCTATTTGTATGTGTCCAGAAGGGTAGCTCCGACATTGACATTGAACAGATTGTGGCGATGATATCACATTTTCTGTTTCTGTTATAGATGCCAATTTTCAATGAAATCTTTTGTAAATGGGGTGCCCAGGGAAGATCTAGTTAAGTTAAAAGTTGTTCGTTAATCAACATTCGGGTGACTGATCTTTCTACACAGAGTTTAGTTAAAGAATCTTACGTCTCCTGCATAACCTTGACGAAATTGTTAAATTTAGATTTAGATTTTTTAGATTTAGATTTAGATTTATTCCATTTCAATACAAATACATTTTTTTACAATATTAATTGGTGGGTATTAATGATATACAATTCAGTAGTTGGAAAAGTTTTAGTTCTACTAGTTGACATGGTTTTTATAAACTTTATTTATTACAGTTATACATATGATTTGTCATTTGAGAAACTTTAAGACGCAAGAATTCTAGACCCATGAATTAAGTAATTATACCAAGTTGGAATGGTTGTTCTTACACACTTTGTAGTAAAAGAAATACCAGTAACAAGTGCGTTGATTATATAATTGTTTAAAGGTTTTGAAAGCCGCGCTGAGAAAAGAAGTCATGATTTGTGATGCAAACGAGAAAAGCATTATATTTAATATTTAAAATAGTAAATGGGTAAAGAGGAGGAAGTAGATGGATAAATATGGAATACATAGATGGGAAATTACATTTAATGATGACAAGCAAGAATAGGCAAAGAACTTATTAGATTAAGACCTGCATTAAATCCTCTACACTCGATCTGGATAGTTAGATGATTCTTAAGTTCTTTATGAATCTGGATTTGGATTGAACATGACTTAATACATCAGGGGGCAGTTTGTTATAAATAAAGGGAGCTATATTCGTAGCAAAGCGTCTGCAGTGTTCCTTACATACTCGCGGAACTACTACCGTGGACGTTGGTCTCAGTGCATAGGCTGTATTTCTACTTTGAGTAGTGTAACCGCTTCGCAAGTAGAATAGCCTTAATAATTTAAAAAAGTATAGATGTCTGAGTGGTAAGGCATTGAGATATTGAAATAAGGGGAATGAATGTTCCAATCTTGGCTTAAAAAGAGTAGCCCTGATTATCTTTTTCTGAGCTGTTATAAGGGGCTGGAGGTTACTCTTGAAAGCACCACCCCAACAGCAAATCCCATATTCTAGCCGAGAATTAACTAGTGCGTAGTATCTAGTAGACATTAAGCTAAGAGGTACAAATTTTTTTAGATGAAATATTTTATTTAAAGCTATATATACACATTTTCTAATGTTTGTTATATGTGCTTTCCAGTTTAACTTGCTGTCTAAGGTTACACCTAGATATTTAAATTCGAAGACAGATTCTAATTTTAGGTAAGCATCACTGCAGTTAGCATGTGTAGAATTTAAGACATGAAGACCTACTCCATCAATGCAGTATTTATTTGCGAGGGAGAAAGGCATGACTTTCGATTTGTTACTTAGCACCATTTGATGAAAAATAAACCAATTATTAAGTATAGCTAGGTCATCATTCATTTGACGTCGTATAGTGTCAACACAAGACGCTTTATATGAGATCGCCAGATCTCAAAAGCACGAATTTTACCCTTTAAAGGCAATTTAAAAATTGAATTTATATAAATAAGGAACAGCAAAGGTCCAAGGACTGATCCTTGGGGGACACCAGCATTTGGACTTAGTAAAGGTTCACTCAAAGTTTCATTTATACGAACGTGTTGCCTTCGATGTTTTAGATATGACATGAACCAGTTATGGGTATTACCCCTAAATCCAAGTCTTTCAAGGGTCTTGAGTAATAACTTATGATTAACGAAGTCAAATGCCTTAGTCAGATCTAAAAAGAGACCAGCACATTTGTTGTTTTTATCCAACGCGTCATGAATATCCTCCAAGAATGAAACAAGGGCATCTTCGGTAGATTTTCCTTTCATAAAGCCAAATTGGAATGCATTTACGAATGCATTTCGTAAGAGCTTGTATTTATCTAAAAACTTGTACATTCTTTTCGCAATCAATTTTTCCATGATTTTTGAAAAAATTGACAATAAACAGATTGGTCTATAATTGTTAGGATCACTTTTGTCATCTTTTTTATAAATTGGTACTATAATGGATGTTTTTAGACACTTTGAAAATATCCCCCTTTCGAAGCTTTGGTTGAAAAGGTACCTTAACGGCTTAATAATTAGGCTACTAATTTTTTTCAAGAGTGAACTACTAATACCGTCCATCCCACAAGAGCTGTTAACTTTTAATTTCGATATGATATCGGACACTTCAGTTTCGGACACCGTTCCAAATAAAAATGACGAGATTACTATATCAGCAAGGAGGGAATTATTAGAGGCTGTACTTGTAGGGATTGAATGAGTGGGTTTTGCATTTTCAGCAGCATTTTTAAAGAACAAATTGAAATTGTTTCCCATTTCAATATCCGCAGTGATTTCCTCTCCTTCGAATTTTAAACATCTTATAGTAGTTATTTTACTTTTTTTACCTAGCAAATCATTTAAAATATCCCATTGTCGTTTTGGATTGGACCTATTTTGCTCAAATTTGTTTTGATAATATATCTCTTTTTGCCTTCTTATTTTTTCGAAAATGTCCTTTCGCATCTTACAGTAAGTATTTTTTATGGAGCGTAGATGCAAGTTGTTTTTATTCAACACATAAAAGTTATTTTTTTCCCGAATTCTTTGGCAGAGATTAGCAGTCATCCATGGTTGGATCTTTTGGAACTTACGTCTCAGTTTTTTTGTTTTATTTACATTTATAAGGTTAGACAGCTTTTTCAAAAATTGTTCAAATGCATTTGAAATACAGGTAGAGTTATATATATCATTCCAAGTTTCCTTAGAAAGACTCTCTTTCAACGAAGCATAGTTTACTTCTAGTAGCGATTTTTTATTTTTCGAGTCGGTTAGATTGAGGTTAGTATTATTTTTCCTGTGTAGATCTGAAACCGATATACCAGTAGCAAAATGATCAGTTATACCTCATTCCAGTACAAACGGACAGACATTGGACAGATTTTTCGCTCGAACAAATAAATGGTCAATACATGTTTTCGTTGCATCAGTTACCCTAGTTGGAACGTTTATGAGTGATTCATAACCCAGGGAAGACAGAAGAAGTAAATAGTTATCACAGCTCAGAGGAAAGTCCAATATGTCAATGTTTATGTCACCAACAAGGCAGACATTTTGACTTTTGATTGAGTTGAGAAGGCCTTCGAGTTCGGTTAAGAATATATCCCTGTGAACAAACTGCAACCGATATATGCAGACAATATCAATGGTTGTTTTTGCAAACTTTAATTTTAAAAGTACACAATCTGCACTATCCAGATCGGGTACAGAGACTTCTGCGACTTCAATATTGTTATTAACAAAAATAATTATTCCCCCAGCAGGGTAATTTTCATTGCACGCTGGGTAAGGAGTATAGCCCGGAATAGAATAATTACCTAATTCATGGTTAAAAATCCACACTTCAGATAATATAATTAATTGTGGTAATATTGAGAAAGAACTATACAAATACGAATAAAATCTATCAAAGTTCATTCTCATACTTCTTATATTCAGATGGCATAATGTAAGATCATAAATAGAAGGGCAAAAATCTACGCCGATATACGTATTATTACTTGCACTAGTACTATCAAGATCAATTAAATCCTTATGTGATAACATGAATGTATTATTTTTGTTTAGAAAAAATTATGACTTAATCATAAATGATTAAGATCATCAGAGCACTTAATAAATTTGATCTTCATACCATTCGCTTTTCTCATCATGATTTTTCCGTATCGTACCCATAGAAACTCATAGCCATGGTTCTTTTTCGCCTCCTTTAGTAGAGCCTTAGTTTCGCTTGACAGCCAGTCGTAAATGTTTGCCTTGCTTCCAGGAAAAATTTTGCCAGCATTAATCGACGACTTCTTAGCGTATGCAGCAGACAAAATGCGCTCCTTCACTCTCCTGCTTCGAATTTGTACAACCACAACACCAGAAATTTTCCCTTTAATTTTTTTTCTATAGCATACATCGAAATCATCTTCAGCTATCTGCACACCAACGCCCTGTTCTACGATTTGAATCACCGAGTTTCCCAAATTTTCCTCCTCCATTAGCGGTACGTCACGCAGTTCAATATGATTAGTGTGTATTTGGTATTCTGTCTTATTTAGCCTTTCTTTTGTTTCGTATAGTAGATTGAAGTGTCGCTTTGATCTCCACTATTTGAAGGTGAATGCCCTCAAGTGTTATTTGTTTTGGATCGATCCCGCTGCTTGCACTGACACTGCACGATGATGACGACATAGATAATCTCCTTGGATTGTTTCTTTTTTGTTGTGAACATATAGCACAGCACCACGACTTTTTGGATTTGATTATGTAATCCACATCTGCAGGTTGCAAGTTAGCGCAGGTTGCATGCAAGAGACAGTTGCAATCATTGCAAGTAATTTTACACGTTTCGCGGGCAATTTTCGCACTACAAACTTTACAGCTCATTTTATGTCTTCTCTCATCGACGGCTAAATAACGACCCTGATAGTCAATTCTGTTCAGTTATGCAACGAAGTACTATTCAATATTTTCTAACACTGGGAATTTTCTCAATAGCAGACGGGAATTCCCCTGCACTTAGACCAAGTCAACACCATTAGAGTGTATTTGACGCTGCTACCCGTACCTTTGTGTGTTATTTTTTGCCGTACAACGAAAGAAAAAGCAAAAACAAAACAACACATACTCGTACAAAGCAAGGAAGAGAATAAATAAATGTAAAACAGGACACACTCATTAATCATCGATACAACTGACCGCACCGTAACCCATGGACCGTGCATAGTCTACATTTTGCGCTTTGAATTGAAAGCGGAAGGGCAAAATGCCTCCTTCACTTCCACCCGGAGTGGTAATTCTAGCGGAAATGTTTCACGATGTTATCGCCGCATTCATAAATATTCCACGGAAATAGATCCTTTTCTACCGATATCCTGTGCTGCCGCCATAGCCATGCAAGAATTGCTGTTTTTTTTTTTTTTTTTTTCTAGGAATAGTGGGCAGCTTTGTCGGTTGTCGGTAGTGGGTAGTTCCGTGGGTGTCGTGCAGTCCTGTAGTCCTGTGTTCGCTTCGTCCCTGTGTAGCGATTTGAAAATTACAAAATTCCGTGCTAATAATGTGATTTACCGCTTAATTGCCGTTTTGAGGGTGTTTAGCCTAATGACCTCTTCAGCGAGTTGGTGTTGGGGTTTTCGTTGTTGTTGTTTTTTTGTTGCTATAAATTGCACCCCGGTGACCCCGGAGAGGAAAGGCATGAACTAAATCAAAGAGAGGAAGGACTTTTATGTTATTCTGGCATTTGGAATTCATAATTAATATCGACACTGATTCTCTCACAGTTCTCACCCTATCCGTGTGGTCTCTCGCGTGGCTAATTTAATGGAACTCGCTCATTATGGACTTCCGTCACGTACAGAATGGAAGCCCAAGTGGCATTTCTCGTTTCCTGGGTTTTATGCGTGCGCGTCAAATTGAATTGCAAACGCCGTCGCTGTTGCTGTTGATGTTGTTGGGGCTGGTGAATGGAAATGAACCCGGTGATCCAGCGGGATGGTGGTGGTAAAACATCGTACCCCGGAGCTTACCAATATCCTTAATTATGCAAATTAGTGGGGGATATATCATTTGGTTGAGTATTTTAATATTTATTATGTTCGCGCTTTGTATACTCACGGCATTCAGCTATTCAGCTAGTCAGTTATCCCTTGCCGAAATTAGCTTAGCTTCGTTGTCTGCATACCAAATGGCAGCCTGGTGTCTCATCACTGTCACAGTTTCGCATTGATAGACGTATTTTGTCCTCTCTGTTTTTTTCTTTTTAAGTCTCAACAATCTGCTACTGACACAGCTACTGTTACTGGTGAATAGAGGGTTTTAGATTTTGTTCGGATACCGGAGGAGGTGCGGATAATTTAACAATGGCTTTGCTCAGAACAGAGGCAAGGCGAGAATTTATTTGCTGTCATATTATTTATGACAAATTATGTGTCTGCAAAGGATCGTTCCTTGCATTCGAAATCAGCTTGCGCCAGTGATTGGGGGCGGTTATTCGCACTCTTGACTTTCACTTTTCACATTGCGCAGGGATACAGATACGAGACACGAGATACGAGATACTCGTACTGGTGCTGGAATTTCCTACTGCTGCCTTGTTGACGGTATTCGTAGTGTGTAATGTGTGGTAATTCTGTTGTTGTTTGCAAAGGTGCGGATGCTAGAGACAGATTTATTATACACTCATACTTTTGGTCGTTTTCCTTCTATTTTTTTTGTTTGGTCCTCCTTTTCGCTTGACACCTTTTTAGGGTGGTTGGGTGGTTTCACACGGCTGTGAATCGGATTCTGAGAACATATGTCGTCTGGTTGATGATAAATGTCGAGTACCTACTCCAGATGGCAGCATGCCGTGGACTTCTTCTCCTGATGTTTGACTTAAACCCAATTAAAAATCAGTTTCCTTGTAACATAATTGGAAATAATGTTCAGCACCTGACAAGGACACCCTCGTTATCTACACGATATCGATTTTATTTTATTCTTCATCAAATACCATCCATACCGGGGCGTGTATGTGGTTTAAACTGATTTGAATTTTTTGTTCTCTGATAGAGAAAAGAGGAAGAGGAAAAAAAAATGGAATATACGAGTATTGTACAATCTAGTGTGTCCGCAATGTCCTTGTGTGATGCAGACACAGGAATAGATTAGATTCAGCAGGTGTCACTGAATATGCTATTATATTGCTGATATCTCGGTCTCTTACCTGGGACACATGCATAGCTACCATTGCACACCGCAGCATAAGACAGCAACAATTGGGAATGAAAAACAAAAATCACAAAAACAAAAGAGAAAGCAAACAGGAAGAGGAAACCTTTTTCATCCATATTTGATCGTATGCAAATGAAAAGTTATTGAATTTCAAATAACCATTCCGTAGCCGCTGCCTATAACAGTATAACCAGACAGGATTTCTGAAATCAATGTTGGAATTTATTTTGCCATCGTCCTTCGATAGATAGAGGAAATATGCTTTTACTTAACACGGCGCTGTTCATTCAATTTCGTAGATTGCACACGAAAGGAGTTCTTTTTTTTAAATATCTTTTTTTTTTTTTTTTAATTGAAATTGAAGATGAGAATGGTAAAGTTGGGTTACTTTTATTGATGCATACCCTATATTTCGTTCGCGAACAATTTTCAAATACATCTTTATGCTTGAGCTCTGATCATTCGATT
Source organism: Volucella bombylans (assembly GCA_949129095.1). NCBI lineage: Eukaryota > Metazoa > Arthropoda > Insecta > Diptera > Syrphidae > Volucella > Volucella bombylans. The sequence goes on from OX422144.1 coordinate 14,577,812, forward strand.
TCACGGTTTAAGCTAGATGTCCTAGCGGGGATATTGCCAACAACCAGCAAAGGCAGTTTGTGCATTCCGGTTGCGTTTGCGCATGCCATAAATGTGATCCTCTCCTTCGATACTTTGGAACCTGGGGATCTACTCTCTGACCCCAGACGCCAGCGTTTTGTTTGGTATCATTTTCCGATGCAAGCCTGATTCGTCAGCATTATAGATTTGATCTGCAATCAGATCTTTTTCCCTGCAAACGTCCATAATTTTTTCCTGGATGGCTTCACATTTGGCCTTTTCCATCAATACTTCACCTGACGAAGGGACGTTCTTTCTTCGCTGCTCTAAAAACCACGTAAATAAATCATCTTCAAGCTGGGAGTTTTCAGGAGGTTTTAAGGGGTTTTTCTGGTACCTGGACCCTTTTCTGTGTTTATTGCAAATGATTTTATTTTTTCGTCCTTTTTATTTTAATTGTCAAAAATAGTGGATTTTCCAACGTTATACTGCATTGCAAGAACTGATAACGAGATACCTTGCTCAATCTTGTCCAAAATCTCGCGCTTTTGTGATATTGTTAATGTGATATGTTTCATTTTCTTCGATGTTGAGGTCATAATTCAAAAAGCACTACGCAATAATGTTAAATAAAACAAAACTGCGCGACAAACCGACTGTAAAAAATGTTAGCCCGATTCAATAAATAAACAGTATTCACTGACTTCACTTTTAAGGTGTTATGACTTAAGATCCTCCCTATTAACAGTTATATCGTTGCAGCTGTTCACCCTGAAGACACGCAGTTACGCCTACGCAGTTAGCCTGTGGTCTACTGCGCAACCAAAAATTTACGATCCCCCTTTGTTGTTGACAGGTAAAGGGTTGTAATGGTCCTGGATTGAGATGTCATTTTGCACGATTTATAATCGAAATATTTGTATCTGCGTATTGTTGATGTGAAGTGATACCATTCTTCGTCATCGTTCTCCGGTACATCTACTTACTCTGCGCGTCAACTTAAAGTTATTGGAAAAAGTAAGATCCGGTGTACATAAACTGCAAAATACCTAGTTCTGCCATAAGTTCTGTTACACAATTTCCAGCGCCTATCGTTCAAGACTCCTTGCGGGAATAGAACCGTTAATTTTTTTTTTCAGAACATATGCACTGATCAGTGCAGTTTGGTTTCAGTGTGCAAACTATCAACATAAAGTGGGGCGTTAAAGAGAATCGAGTGCGGAAAGAGTGCTGCCAAATTTTCGAGTTGCTAAAACCACTCGGAATATCGAGAATATTCGTTTATCAGGCTATTGCTCGCTTCGGCGAATTATCTGGAATAGAGGACAGGCCAAGAAGTGGTCGTCCGTACGAATGCAATAGTAAAGACAGTGCTTGCACGAATTCGGAGAAATCCCCTTAGGAAGCAGAAGATCATGTCAAAGGATTTGGATATATCAACCAGATCCATGTGTAGGCTGATTCGGGATGGTCTGCATATGAAAGCCTATCGTCAGTTCACGGGTCATCTTCTAACTCCTCAACTAAAAACATTTAGGCTGGAAAGATGAGACTTTTGCAGTGGCACACGAACAATGGCCATGAAAATATTCCGTTTACAGATGAGAAAATTTTTACCGTGGAAGAATTTTTCAACAAATAAAATGACAAAATGTGTGACACTTCATCTAAGGAAGCTGTTGAATATCATGTCGTACCACATGTAATTACTTATTACTCTAATACATTCACATCAGCAAAACATAACCAATGCAGTAACTGTCATCCACACTATTTTTCACCTCTGTTAGCTTATTTACATAAGAACAAAATTGTACATAGGAACACGTATAAATTGAAGTCTCTTTTAATAAAACGTTTCATTCCTTCTAAACGAAAAGTCGCCTGAGTTTCTTTTTCCAGCAACAAAAGGTTATGGGCCCAGTCCCTTATTTGTGAAAAAAAATAATTTTAATTAAATACGCAATGAGTTCCGGGTTGTATAATATCGAGAAGCTGGACGATGATAACTGGAACAGCTGGAAAGTGCAAATGCGATCGGTGCTGTTCCATAGCGAGCTCTGGGGATACGTATCTGGAGAAACTTCCAAACCAGCAGCATCAGCGGGTACAGCATCTGCTACGGCGGATTGGAAGTTAAAGGATGGTAAGGCACTAGCAATGATGTTGTTGTCTATTAAAACTTCACAGTTATTGCACATCAAAAACTGTGAAACGTCGAAATCTGCATGGGAGAGGTTGGAGGAAGTACACGCTCCACAAGGACCAGGGAGGAAGGTAACTCTATTCAAGCAGCTCATTAATTTGAAAATGGCGGAAAACTCATCCATGGTCAGTCATCTAAATAGTTTTTTTGATGTGTTTGAAAAACTAAAAGAGACCGACACTAAGATGCTGGATGATTTGATCACGATAATTCTCTTGTCAAGCTTACCAAAAGGTTTCGAGAATTTCGTGGTTGCAATTGAATCCTGAGACGATCTACCTACAACTCAAAAGCTTAAAACAAAGCTTTTAGAGGAGGGGCGACGGCGTGAAGGAGAGACACGAGCAAATGGAGGTGAAGTTGGTGAGTCTGTATTTTTTTCTAAACAGATAAGGTCAAAAAACCAAGGACAAACACAGCAACAGCATACGCCGAAGAAGGGAAAGTGCTATAAGTGTAACAAGAGCACTATGCATCGGCTTGTCGCTCTTCTACCACAGTAAAGTCTACGGCTCATTTCGCGGCATTCAGTGCAGTAAATAGCACAAACACTCACCCACTGCTAACAAAAAGTTCATGGGTTTTGGATAGCGGCACTACTAGTCATATGTGTGGTGACAAAGGTATATTCATTTCCCTCACACCACATACAGAAATAATCGAATTAGCGGCAAATCATCAAATACAATCGACCGGGATTGGTGACGTCGTGATCGAGGCGGGATCGGTGCGCATGCATTTGCATAAAGTTTTATTTGTCCCATTGCTTGAAACTAACTTTATTTCGATAAACAAAGTTACGGAAAAGGGGCATACGGTGGTTTCTTATAAATCTTGCGCGGTTATTAAGTCAAATGATGGCAAAATAATTATGAAAGCTACAAAGAGCGGTAATCTGTTTATTTTCGAAAAGAAACAGTTTCTCTATTCGCGAACGTCTAATGACAGTTTGATGCGCTGGCATCAGAGGTTAGGTCACCTTAATGAAAAGGATTTAAAATTACTTTTCTCCCGTGATATGGTATACGGAATGGACTCTATCAGTAGTGGAATGTCATTGAACTGTAAAACTTGTTTAAGAGCAAAAATCTGCACCTTACCCTTTACTAGTAGCAAGTATCGAAGCACCGGCGTGCTTGATTTGATCCACAGTGACATTTGCGGTCCGATGAGAGTGTCTACCCCTGGCGGTTTCAGATATTTTTGCCTCTTTATTGACGATTATAGTAGAAAATCGTTCATATATCTACTAAAGAACAAAAGCGATATTTTTAATGTATTTAAATTATTCAAATCTCGGGTAGAACGTGAAAAGTCTAAAAGGATAAAGTCACTTCGAACTGACAATGGGCGTGAATATCTCAGCAAAGAGTTTTCAAATTTTTTAGACTCTGAAGGTATTGTTCATCAGCTCACTACAAGTTATACACCACAACAAAATGGTGTTGCCGAACGGTCCAATCGAACGGTGGTGGAGATGGCGAGATGTATGTTGCTCGATTCCTGCCTTCCTGAGATGCTGTGGGGAGAAGCAGTAAAAAGTTTTTGAGCCACCAGATTGAAAACCGATAGAGGTCTTCTTGAAGAAGAGTGGAGTCGTCTGAAGAAGATATAGCTTAAAAAAATGTTGTGTCTTCAGCATAAAGGGAGAAGGAGGAGTGTTTAATGAGCCTCTGAAGATCGGTAATAGTAAGAATGGAAAGAAGTGGACCAAGATGGCTGCCTTGTAGAACCCCAGATGAGGCCAGGAAAGGGACAGAAAGGGCGGATATAAACCGTGAACACTATAATATCGGTTTACCAGGTAAAAAGTTCAAACCCGAGAGCAGACAATTTCAATTATCAAACGCTTTAGTGAAATCAGTTGCGATAACATCGATTTCTTTGCTATTTTCCAAGGCTGCGAGAGTAAAAGACACGAATTCAACTAGGTTTGTGGTAGTTGATCTGCCTTTTAGAAAACCATGTTGTCTGGGTGAAATAAAAGACTTGCATTTGAAGATTATGGCTTCGTCCTCTAGGGCTCCCATTGACATTCATTTCAATATTCGAGTTTTAAAATTATGTAAGCCTTGAAGCAAGAATATCTAAAATAAAATGTAAATGACGCGAGAAACAAGTACAACCGAGTTCACTTCAACAATGTCACTACTCAGATATGAATCAACCTATGTATGAATTAGTATAAAAAGTAAACAAGTGAAATTCTTAAAAATCACACTTCCAACTCATACTTTTTTGTCTGATCCATTCAAACTTAACTACATCTCGATCCTTGATCATAGACCAAACCCGCAAAACCACATGTTTTCAACTAAGCAGCACTGATCAGATAGGGAATTGGTGTAATTCTTTGACTTAAAGTTCAGAAGAAATAGATCCTTGGAGTCGAGAATCGATACATATATGACATTAGTGCTGAGAGCACATACTTAACCCACCGTAATTTGGCAAGATCCGAAAAATAATTCCCCTACTTTCAGCTTTTCACTCCTGCCATCCAGAGACATTATTAGAGAGCAAGACTTTCAAATCATCATCAGTAACCTAACAAGGACAACATGTTCTCACAAAACACACGTAAGTTTAAAATAGACCAATATTTCGTATATTGCTATTCGAGTCACAATAATGGGGAGACAAGATAATTACTCTGATCGAAATCGGAATGCTGACTGCAAAATATTAGCAGGCTTTCGAAAAACTGAAAATTAAGAGCAAGACGGGCATAAGTGCCACGGCATACGCAGGGAAAATACTTAAATATTTTAAGCGATATCAATGCCAACCCTTCCAAACCGGAACTGGTTCTTTTTACCAGAAGGTACTCCCAAAACTCAAAGGATTCGGACTCTCCCTCTCGGACAGCGCGAAGTATCTGGGTGTGATTCTGGACCAAAAACTGAATTGGAATCTTAACTTAGCGGAAAGAGTCAAAAAGGCATGTATTGCTTTTGGGCTTAAAACCTACCATGGTGTTCAAAGAACGGCTTCCATAGCCATTACCTACCATCCCTACGCCAGCATTGGACACCTTTCTGCCCCTAACACCGCTTGATTTACAGATCAAAGCACTTGCTGGTAACAGTTCGATACGACTCGCTAATTTGGGCTGCTTCAACAGCAGTAGTTTCGGACATGGCACGGTCCTAACGGAGCTACTGCCAGGCAATCCAATCCTGATGGATGAAATTCCTTCCTTAATCGACTTCGATATAATATATCCGGAGAGAGAGAGGACTCGGAAAAAAATACAATATTCTGGTCAAATGAAATTCCAATTTTCATAGATGCCTCGAAAACAGAGGAAGGAACAGAAGGAAAGATTCAGATTCTACCGGACGCAAGCAGCGTGTTTCAATCAGAGGTTCAGACTGTCCTCAGGACGGCTCAGCTAATGCAGATGAGATTGGTATCCGAAAGAGATATCGCTATCTACATAAATAACCAGGACGCACTCAAGGCAATGGAATCGACCAACATCAATTCTAATACAGTTAGGGGCTGTCGCACAGTGCTCAGGCACTATGCAGTCAGAACCGGGTGAGACTGTCCCTGGTGCCAGAATACTGCGGTATTAAAGGAAATAAACAAGCGGATGAGCTTGCATCAAAATGAGGGCTACTCGACAATAATGAGGTTGCCAACGTCAAACCACCCCTTTGCATAGTGAGGAGCACTATCGATGAAAAAATCACAAAGACGGCCGACCTAAGGTGGTCAAGTAATGAAGGACACAGAGTATCCAAGGCTCTCTGGCCACATTTTTCGGCAAAAGATCTAGCGAGTTAATAAAATTAAACAGGAATAAGCTTAGTAATAGGAATCCTAACAGGACACTGTCTCCTGCAGCAACACGCAAACAGACTCAAATCATCAGATATTTGCAGATTCTGCGGTGATCTGCAACATAACACACGTACTGTGTGAATGTGAGGCAATATCGCGTAGTCGCAGAAAATTTTTAGGGAAATACTTTTTTGAAAACCTAGAGAAATTAGACGGCACGAACTTAAGGTCAAGAAGGCCTGGATTTTGCAAAGAAATTGTATGTTTCACTAGGGAAATTGCTTAGGTTCCTGGTGTCTGTGTGATGACATATCCATCATATCCCTGTTTAACCAAACCTATTCCAAAAGCATGACCCTCAGAACGCATATGTATGCACCTGCATGAGTATGAAGAACCACTTCTTTCTCAAAAAACACCTACCAACCCACAATAAAACCCTATCATCCTCGAGTAGTTTTACTCTCAACACCCATTAAGCAATTCACAAACCCATAAACGACCACACATCCAGAGATGGCAATTCATTCAAACAACAAAAGAACCATACACTCATCGTCGGTCTACTTTCACCTCCCAAATAGTCCTTCAAATTTACCCAACTGAATAAATTTTATTAGAATTCGTCCTGAATCGGTCTTATAGCCCGGTCCACCAGTCCCATCGCGTTGAATTTCTGTAAAATCTCGATCATACACCGTTTAAGTGTAAAAACAACCGAACAAGACAAATCCGCACAGATATCTCGCATCTGTTTGCCAATTCAATCCTTGCACACGAAATCACAATCAATACGAAATCCTTTTCGCTTTTTTACAGCTTCCGCTGATGATGGCACATGGTCGACGAAAGGATTCCTTTCCACCACCACCCGCTCCGTAAATCTTAAAGAAAAACACCACCAGCAACATCTTAAAATAATAAAGCGTCCTTTTGATGGTTCTTTGAATTCTTCTTGCCGCCGCCATCATCGTCCCACATGTGCACAAAGCACAGACAACCCTTTTTGTTATCATTTGTCTTCTGCCTTTTTTTCGTTGTCGTTCCCTGTTGGGTTTTCTTCTTGTTCTTCTTCATATTTGTCTGAAGGGTTTAATCTTACGCTCAATGATTTCGGGTCCTAAAGATGTGTTATACGAGTATGTATGTTCAGTTGACAGGCATTTCACTCAAGCCCACTCAAATCCAGCGAACTACCCGTTCCAAGTGACGCCTCGTCATCATTCCATTACGCACGAGAAAGCATTAGACGGGCGAGCAAAGCGAACATGAAAAGGAAATATGATGAAGCATCGAGAATTCCTGGGATCATGTTACTTCAATCTTAGTTTTACATTAGGGACAAGATAATATCCTTATTTCGCAGAGACCTCCCAGTGGGAGGATACGAGTAGGTATGACTGCCACCCATCGCTGTGTGTTTGTGTGTAGTGTTGTGGTAGTGGCAGTGCTTCATCAATTACTCCTGCCCAATCATCCGTGTCACTTTTGTGTGGAACATTGATGTGCGTGTGTGCGCATATGAAACGCTGTGAAATCCGCTCATGCTGAAGAATTAAATTGATTTTTATCCATTTCAGGGGATTTCCCGGATTTACCCAGTACTCCTGCCCCAACAGAGAGCTCTGACATACAAATGGAATCGGATGTTAAGGACATTAGAAACAACTGATAATGTGATTTTCATCGAAAGATTAAAGGAGTTGTGGCAGTCTGTTTTGCGGGCAGTCAGTTAGAGGATACTGAAGGTCGGATTAACATATTTGTTAAAGCACTGAAGTAGAAGGCCTACTCAACACAAGACAGTGAGTTGAAACATTGACTTCTGGATAAGTCTGCTCTTCCAATACCTTTTTAATGTTTAAATATGAGAATGCGGCGACTGGTAAAATTATTGACAGAGGCAGGATCTTGTATATTGTACATCGGAATAGATAGACTCGTATGAACAGCAACAAACCTCAAAATGCATTAGACTGACTTTGAGGAAGACTGTAATAGGACGAAGCAAAAGAATATAATAATCAAATTCTGACTCCAAAGAAAGGGTCCTAAAATAAGTTGTGCAAAAGTTCGAAGCACTAAGGCCAATTGGTGGTGATTGTACCTATCGAAATCGAATCGAAAGTAAGTCCCCTAGTCTCATGCTCGAGGTCTAAGTCCAGAACTTATCGATGAAGAGCTGATAACTGGTAACTGATATCTGTCGTCGATATTGATAACAGAAGGACTGAGATAAATTTGTAGACTAGTTGCTTGACTAGCTTGACAGTTGATTTTATTTAATCGACGATTGTTGCACTTATAATGGTTGCATTCTTAAAACACTAATACACTGGATTCCTTTAAACCTCTCACCCTGTTTAGTGCAGTGTTAGAGCATAGTCCTACATCAACTAATTCCTCATACTGATGACAGAGAATGAGAAAAAGATAGAAATACGGCAAAGTCAATTGAAACGGATTTGTGGATTTAACAGCTTCTTCAGCTTGAACTGGCCGTTGTGCTTCCTCGATAACCGCTACTAATATGATTTTTTGGTCTAAGATCCCTCATCAGATGAAGAAAGACATAGTACGACTTGAGCTTTAAGGAGAATGTCAGGCTAAAGATCTGATTTTCGATCTTGCAAGATCAACCCATGAGAGGAAATCCGAAAAAGTTCGAAAGAGACAGGAATGACTACAACGCTTTACTTCTACGCATAAAACTTCAATACGGCGGAAAATTGAGGCAAAGACTTCAACTATGCCCTGAAGGTAGCTAAGGCTTTGGTCGTTCCTTAAAAATATTAGAAACTCATACTCCATCAAACGCGCATTTGTATCATTCCCCACTGTCGAAGAAGTGCTAATCGGTTTGTTGTGAACTTAGCATGCAGATTGTGTGATGTTCCAAATACACAAGAGCGCGTATAAAAATCCTATGCGCGAGTTTATTTTATTCTCCACGTTGGAAAGATTTTAGGAAAATAGCATTTGTCCAGCCCACCTGGTGTATCTCGTTCTTTCTTCTCCTATAGTCTACAGACATTGCAGCTGTCAACTCATAAAATATCTCGAGACATGAAACTTTACGGTTTCCGTAGCAACAGGTTCACTGATGATGTGGTGGTATGTTTGATGGCAACATGGAGCCCAATGTGTTCACTAATCTGGCAAAAAAAAAGATAGTTACACTTCATATTTCGAAGGCCTTAGACAGAGTTTGGCAACTGGCTATATTGGCTCAAATGCGTGAATTTGGGATCGATAAATCTTAAATGTTAAGCTCATTGCATTCCAATATTGTTCCGTCTACACTACCATCTAAAGTTCAAACATCCCTAAAATTTCACACAGCTCCCATATTCATACCAAATTTGTACCAGCTCGTCCGTGAGTATTTTGAGAACAAAATATAACCGTATTTATGACAATTCAGTAACTGTAAATTATTTTATTCCAAAGTTTTTACTCGCACGTGAACTCAGAATTTCGAGCTTGTGTTCTTTTTTTGTAGTTTAGTGTATAAAAAATATATATTTTCGGAAAAAACAGTGAATACATACATCATAAATTTATAAAGTGTGATAATATTATAAAAGGTAAGTGATTTGGATCAAAATGGAATAATAATCAACAAATAAACGTGGATGGTACAATAGTGTACCATTCGTCCTGTATGTTGGTACTTATAAGTACCGCTCGTCATTTTTGGATACCGTATAATACTTCTTTCGTTCTTAGATTTCAATGGACCACGAAGAAATTGAAAGATTGTTGAATGATGAAGGAGAAAATTCAAATGGAGCAGACTTTTCTTCTGGTAGTGACGATTCGTTTCGACCAGATCCAAGTGATGAATCCGAAACAGAAGACGACCAGGACTCAAGCTCTGGAGCAGATTCAGATGAAGAGATGACTGTTCCTGAAATTGGTAATAACAATCTTCGTGAAGCCGGTTCTACAGGTGATACACAAGCTGAAAATGTAATTTGGACTACGGTCACCGGTGTATTTGTTCCAAAAAAAAACAGTTTTTCCTTCACGACCTTGCAATATATCACAGACCATTCACCGATCGTCCTCAATCGTTCAAATTTTCCACAAACTTTGGCCAAGATCTGTCTATATATATATTGCACAGTGCACGAACGAACGCTTGGATATTCATCGCAGATCATCACAAAATAAACGCTGCAAGACTATGGATCCAACTAACGCGGATGAAATAGAAGTAATCATTGGTTGTATGTTCACAATGTGCTACAATCGGGTGCCAAGCCTAAAGGATTATTGGTCATCACATTCATCGCTGGGAAACCAAGCAGTTAAAAATGCAATAACTCGCGATCGGTTCCTTATGGTTACATCAAAAATGTATTTCTCCCCACCCGAAAAGCCAGCTGACTGTTGTAAGACGTACTACGTGAACGATCTGGTTGAATGCTTGAAAAAAACGTTTCAAAACTGCAGACAAGATAGTGTTTATCAGAGCATCGACGAGTCAATGACCAAATTCAAAGGGCGCAGTAACCTCAAACAGTACATGCCTCTAAAGCCTGTAAAACGTGGAATCAAAATGTGGCTTCGATGTGATGCCCTAACTGGGTACACGTATGATTTCAACATTTACAGCGGAAAAGAATTAGAGGCACTTGAAGGAACTTTGGGTGAAAGAGTCGTTAATAAATTGGCTAGCACGATAAAAGAGATAGATGTAAACCTATGTTTCGACCGTTTCTTCACATCAGTCAAATTATTGGAATCTATTGGATATCCATCGGTGGGAACTATAATGTCCAATCGCAAAAACGTTCCCAAATTTGGAAGAAAATTGCAGAGGGGAGAAGCTGAGTTCAAAGGATCCTCAGGTGGACTTTTATGCGTGAAATGGCAAGATACCAAAGAGGTTCTAGTGCTAAGCAACTGCCATAGCAATAACATGGAAGTCGTTACAAAAACCTTGAAGACCGGTGAAAAAATTCAAGTTCCTTGCCCGCAAATGATTAAGTTTTATCGAGAGATAATGGGCGGCGTTGATCTGGCAGACCAAATGAGCGGCCTCTATGAATACGACCGAAAGTCAGATAAATGGTGGAAGAAGATTTTTTACAGGCTGATAATGATGGCAGCAGTGAACGCATGGGTCATTCACTCTGAAATGAATCGACAAAAATTGCCATTCAAAACGTTTTTGGTAAATTTATCAGAGGGCTTGGTTGCTCAAGGACTCGAAAAAACAGCTGTACGGAGATCGAATCATCGAGGTCGTCAGCCAGTGAGAGGAGTAGGGTCTCGACATTTGCCAATCGAGGGCACTTCCCGACGCCGTTGCGTAAATTGTGCGAAGTCTAAAAAACAAACGCGCACCAAAACAATATGCGAGGAATGCGAAATTCCATTATGTAAACATTGTTTTGCACCATATCACACTTCCTAAATATATTTATGTACAATATTATCTTATGTAAAATAATCAACAGTATTTATGTTTTTGTTATCTTACTTTTAGAAAAAGAATAAAGTTTATGTTTTCGTTGCCTAAACTACGACTGTATTGTATTTTGTGTTATACAAGCCGAATGGTACTTAATTGTACCACGGAACAACCCGAATGGTACACATATGTACCAACGCCCTCCGGACACGCCCATACAAAATGTCTTCTTTTTTTATATGAATTACACTAATGAAAAGCTCCTTAACTAATTCTAAAATGAAAAATGTCTATAACTTCATCACCTGAATTGCGTCCCGAAAGGGTTAAGAAAAACACGTTTTGAATTTTATATTTTCTTTATTGGCGTGCTGGACAAACACTCACGCTTAGTTCACGTTTGCAACTAACAACTAACTATACATACTCACCAAAATCGTATACATGTACTCATAATTGAGAAAGCTTGTTTGGTGTAACAGTCTGATCGTATAACAATATAACATTTTCCTCCGATCATTTTAAGGTTTCTTATTAAACATTAGAATTGAATTAATCTGTTCCAATAGCTTAATTATGTAAATCTTAAGTGGTTATATCGTAATCGGATATTAAATGCTTAAAATTTGTTTGACAAAAATAGTTTGTTTGTCTTTTGACTTAAATTAAATCTATGTAATTCATGTTTTAACATTTAAGTATAGATACTATATTTCAAATAAGCATGTTAAATATTCTGCTTCTGTCATATTCTATAGAAAATTTCTTTCACATTTTTTTAAGAATTCATACATACTACTATTATCATTACTTTTTCCATTAATTAACTTTGATATTTTATTGTATTTTTTTTTATGACGCTTGGAAGCGCTCCACAGTTTTTCTTACTCTGGTTGGATATCTTTTACATTCTTCAACAACTACTTTATCTTCATAGACATTTTGTGAATTAGACTCCTTATCTTTGCTAGCCGTTGGGGAACCCTGACTATTTTTAATTTCATTCTCAATCTTATCATCGACTCTTGAAAATATATATAGTCTTCAACTTGAACTTCATCTTTTTCGGGTATTTTGTTCTTACAATAAATGTTACCGGCCCTAGCTGTTCCTCAACTACCCCGTTCACCCATTTCATCCCTGTGTTTCTATAATCTCGAATTAAAACTGAATCTGTTGCTAATTCGATAATCAAAAAGGAATCTCGCTAACGCAGCTTCTGAATCCTGCCCGTCAAATTTCTTAAGGCAGTTTTTGACAATCTTAACTGCACTCTCAGCCTGCCCATTTGACGTGGGATTATATGGTGGAGAAAAGTTAAGATTTATAAACAACTTGAATTCTTGAGCAGTAAATGTTCTGCCATTGTCCGTTACTATATGTTCAGGAAACCCAAAACTAGCGAACACTTCTCGCAGCTTGGATATGGAGTATTTTGTCTCCATCGACTTCATATTAAAAACCTCAATTCATTTTGAGAACGCGTCTTCTAAAACTAGATACGTTTTACCTCGAAATGGTCCCAAAAAATCTAAATGTAACCTCCTCCAAGGTCCCTTTGGAACTTTCCAAAAATGAGATTGATCTTTTGGTGGATGCTGTCGATATTTTAGACATTCAATACAATCGTTCGCGATATCGACTATATCTGCATCCATATAGGCCCACCAAAAATAGGCTCGTGCAATCGATTTCATTTTTGTAATTCCTAAATTATTAGCTACTATGTAAATCTTTCAATATTTCTTTTCTTATGTCTTCAGGTATAATTACTCGATACCCACACATTAAAACTCCTTGTTCTAATGTCAACTCTTCCTGCCTTTGAAAATATGGTTTCATATCCTCCCTAACCAACTATATGAGATAATATCGGTTCTTTAATTGTGCTACTCCTAATCAGCTTGCGATCTAAAATTCTTTGTTCCTCAATCACATTTAAATAAGATTTCTCTTCATGCTCCTCATTCTCTTCATTAATAAGAGGAACATGCGATAAGCTATCAGCAATCTGATTATTTTCCGATCTTACAAAAACTAACTCATAGTCATACCCAGATAGAAACACTGAATACCGCTGGAGCCTACTTGCTGCCATAAGGGGAATTGCTTTTTTCGGACCGAAAATACTAAAAATGGGCTTACAATTGCATCGAATTGTAAAATTCCGGTCCCATAAAAACCTATTGAATTTCATAACTCCATTTACGATTGCCAGTTCTTCGTTATCAATTTGGCTATAATGCTGCTCAGCTTTTGTAAGTATCCGAGAGGCAAATCCTATTAACCTCTCACCACTCTGCATTTTATGTTGCAGCACTGCACCAATGCCGTAGTGGGATGCATCACAAGAAAGAATCAGTGGCACCGAAAATCAGAACTTCATCAAAATACGCCCTAACATTTTTTATTTGACGAAGTTTCGAGCTAATTTTGTTTTGAAAAACCGCTGGGGTGACATTGATTTCGTATGGAACCCTATTGTATGTCATGTCACCCTGGAGCGTCGTTATCGTGACCGGCTTTTTCGACTCACTATCTAAAGCCATTTGTTGGTATGCATGACTCAAATCTAGAATTGTGAATCCACCACCAGTCTTAATCCCTGTCATTCAGTCATCTATTTTGGGAATGGAAGAATTTTCGGGGATCAGAAACTTATTAATGGTGATTCTATATTCATCGCATATTCTTACAGTTCCATCTGATTTTAAGATGGGGACTATTGGAGTACCCCACTCACTTGTCTCTATCTACCTTTACCAAAATGTTTTCCTCAAGTGCAATTGGAAGAGAACGTGCTGGAACATATTTTGGCTTCGTGCCGTCAACCACTCGGATTTTCACTGGTTCATCCTTTAGCATTCCTAATTTGTCACAAAATACATTAGGAAACATTTCATATAATTTTAATTTAAATGACACACTATTCCCTATCATTCCTTTCATATATTTCACCTGACACGTGAATATTGCTTATCTTGTAATGAGATATTCGGCTTCTGCAACCACTCTCGACCTACCAGCATTTGAGAACCACCCGCAATAACATATAAATTTAATGGAAGCGTTATTGACCTGTATTCAACTTGCAGCTCAATCATTACAATTGGAGAAATTTGTTCTCCTGTGTACGACTTTAATACTACATCGCTTTTTCTAAGAGGACGATAAGAACATTTTTCACGATACTCATTTGCTGAAATGACCGAGACGCCGGCGCCGGTATCCACCTGAATACTTCTCATGACGCCGTCAATTTTTATTTCAATAGAAAAGGGGTCTAAATTATTATTACTTCTCAGCGGATGCTCTCCAAAATAAAGTTCTTCTTCTTAAGTCGTACAAGTCACTTATGGAATGCCCATTCCATATTCCAAACCAAGGAACGTCGTTATATCTCGGATAATCAATTCGATTTTATGGCGGGGCATTCATGTCATTCATGTTGCGTCGAAATTAGTTCTGATATCCAACGGAACAAAGGCAAGAACCAGTGCACTGATGTATGCTTGATTGATTTGGAAAAAGCCTTCGATACCGTACGGTTAGAAGGACTCTTTTTCAAGCTGAACAGGTTGGGCATTAGTAAACCGCATTATTGAGACTTCGTGAGAGAACATAGACTAGTAGTTGACTTGGGGCAGAAATCTTGAAATATGGACACATGGAGATACCACTGGTATACGGAAACGCCAACTTAAAAGTCGTCATCAGCAGAAATCAGATTCTACCGCCTTGTTCGGAAGCAATTGTTTGGACAAAAGTGGAAAGTGGACCTTGGTGGAACCAAAGAACAACATGGTTCCAGTAAGGATTCTAAATCCAAAGACATGCAGTGTAAAGGTGGACAATTGAGAGGTAGTGGGAAAATGTGCACTTATTGAAGCACAACGGAAAGAATTCGTGCAACACCGGTCGCGAGTGTCCAGAATATGAAAATCAAGAACGAAATTCTCAGACTCTGTAGTCTGATTCAAGAGCAGCGTATCCTGGCAGAAAAACTAATCGACTAAAAGGAGAATATGGACGTACGCAACTTGTTCAACACCACATTGACACCGGAGATGCCCAACGAATCCTTCAATCTGCAAGGCGTCTTACATTGACAAACCAAACAGAAGTTGCCGAAATGGTGTCGAAGATGAAAGCTGGAGGGCTGATTGAAGAATTGCATAGTCCATGGGCATTCTCTTAGGGTGAGATACAAATCTGACTTACTTAGCCCCTCCAGTTAGTCCGATCCTTAGCAAACGGCCTTCAGTTACGCACTCCAAGACGGTTGAGGTCCCCTTCTATTGTACATGAGCGCGACACCTAAGGTGAGGTTTTCCTCTACAGCGTTGTCCCCCTTTGTTAGACTCTAAGACTCTGCGTGCCGGAGCATTAGTGTCCATGTCCTAGCCATCTCAGGCGACTGATGTGCAGTTTTCTAACAAAGACCATCAACGCGCACTGTACCGACGATTTTTGAAGTATTTTTCGCTACAAACGACTAAAGATATCCCTATAAGCTTCTGCGCCATAAAGCAGGACTGGGATGATCAAGGTCTTATATAGGGTCTACTTAGTTCTTCGGGATAGGGCCTTACCACTCAATTGCCTTCTTAGCCCAAAAAACAGCGAAAGCACCGATGACAGCCTGATGAATTCTCCCAATTAAACCGATATCATCGGCGTCTGGTAGACGGCTATCAGCCATGCCAAAAAAAGAGACTTAGAAATTACTGTTTTTGTAAACTACTTAAAATGAAATAAAAGTCATTTATAACTAACTAACTAACTACTTCATCGGCGTACGCCAGTAGTTGCACAGACTTTTGAAAGATTGTACCTCGGTTAAGTCGTCACCGACCTTGACGGAGGAGCAAGCTTTCTCAATCGTCATTCTGTACAGACGAACGAACTTTGGCAGGGATGCCAAAATTAGACAAGGTTCTATATAGCTCCTTTCTATAATTGCTGTCACATGCGGCCTTAAACTCGATGAAAAGATCATGGGTATGGATATTGACATCTTGGATTTTTTCCAGGATCTGCCGGAGTGCGAAAATTTGGTCGATTGTGGTCTTTCCTCGTCTGCAACCGCGCTGATAGGGACCAATCAGATTGTTGACGAAGGGTTTCAGACATTCACACAATATGGAAGATAATATCTTCTATCCGCTGTTGGTGAGATTTACACCTCTAAAGTGGGTGCAGTTGAGTCTCGTTTTCTGTGGATCGGGCATACAGCTCTGAGATTCCATTTTTCAGGCATACACTCTTCCGACCAGATCTAAGGTCAGGTGAACGGAAGTTTTCGCTATCACCGTCTAAGTTGAATGGTCTATTCTGCTTGACGACGAGATGTTGGGCTACGTCGCCATTACACAGTCTGCAGAAAAAGTGTTTCCATATTCTCAGCACTGACTGTGACTCTACTACGTTCTTTTTACCTGCTGGTAATACTTCCATACGTTACTTCTGAAGTACAACCCTTCAATTCGATCGCGGGCTTCTCCTGCTCCTTTTTCTTCTTCTGGAGAAGCGGATGTCCTTTCCGTCTATTTTGTTCTTAGGGCTCACGAGCAGCTCTTGTCATTCGTTGCAGCTCCACTTTGTAGGCGTTTTGTTTAGCTGCATGTGTCTTCCGGCATTATTCATCAAACTACGGATTTCTTGGTGGTTATCGGTGAAACCCTGCACATAGGTTGCGGCGTCTCTGATGGGACGTTGGCAGCATTACCACTGGTCTTCGGTACTTGACTCTGGTGGCATATGTCCCCTTGTGTATACTGAGAAGAGGAAACGGTGTACTTGGTATAGCAATATTTCGTCCCGCCGCAAAGTAAATAAGTCCGTTGCCAAATATCGTGTAGTGTAGGTTATGTTTACCAACTGTCCTCCATTCATATCCTGGAGTATAAATCGCCTAGTAAGATTCTAACGTCATACTTCGGACATTGCTCATATGTCTTGTCGAGGAGCTCGTAGAAACACTCTTTGGAGGCATCGTCTTTGTCTTCCGTATAGGCAATGGCGCGTATTTGGCTTATGTTAACGACTTCAGCCTGCGGATTGTCATAAGATGCTCGTTCACGTGTGGGAAGTTCAAAACTTCTTGCCTTAGTCTACCGCATATGGCAATCCGCAACCGAATAATCGCTGTTTCTTTTCCCTATAGCACATGTCACAGTTTTCCATCCTCCTTATGTCCGGCCCGTCCCACCGAACTTCCTAGATCGTGGTCATATCTGCGTTAAAGCAGTCAATGGCATCTGCTAATTGTTCAGCTGTACGTGGCCTGTTAAGGGTCCGAACATTCCACTTGCAGATCTGGAAGTTATTGTCCTTTAAACGTTTTCTAGGGTCGTCAACAGTGAGTCCATTTTGTCCGAGGCCATTAGTTGGTTCATCATATAAAAATCAGCATCTGTTTCTCCAGCGGAGTTGAACATCTGAATGCGCAGCTGGCTTTCTAGCAATGTCAGCAGCTTTCTCTCTAACATACCTGCATCCGCTTTTGACGCATTCATGTATGATAATTCTTTCGCTTTATATTGATTCATGGGTTGCACACTCAGAGCTATTTTCTGACATGACACAACTCAGCTCGTTTCCTTGACCACACTTGTTGTATCTTCACAGCCCGATCATAGTTACACTCCTCATTGTATCCAAATGGATAAAGTACTTAATAAGCAGTTCCCTGCTTGAGCTAGGTCTATCTTTCTTAGCATATTTTCTTAAATACCCAGATCTGTCGAGCAATTCCTAAATAGACAACTGCTATCAGTCTCCTTAAAGCGAATTGTAAATAGTATGGTCCTAGTACATACCCTTATGGAACACTGCGTGATGTACGAGTAAGATATCAAAGGTAGCTTCCAAATCTGTCGACACCTAGTACTGTCTCTCCGATATGAGCTTCTCACAACGTATTGTCAAGTAAGCCATTATTTTTTCAAAGTGATGTACATGTGCTAGCCGATTACTCAATAAACCACGTTGCAGCCATTAACTCACAAAGACCCAATGTCAACAAACAACACGAAGCGAAGAAGAAAAACAAAAGACAATTGTCAACGAATATTTAAATTTCCATTTACAATGCCGAACATGTCCAATAGGCAGATGTCCTATCCGTTTTTCAAGTGACAATTCCCGTCAGCCCTACCCTGCTTAACCGAGCCAATTGTGTGCCTATGACGACGACTGACAGTATAACATTGCTGCTTTTGTTTGAGCTGTTCGCGTGCGGTTTCATCTCTTCGTCTCTCTTAAATTCATTCTACTCATTGTTCTCGCATTGGGCCAGCCGTAGCCACAAATCACATCCCTGGCAGAGCACAGCTGGACTTAATGGACTGGAAAAGCGCTAAAAAGCGTATGCACCTCAACACTATATGACTGGTTGAATGTTCGTATGCATGTATTATGCCATTCTGTTGCGGGACAGAGCTACAAAATGCAGTTTGCAACCGCGGTGGCGGCACAAAACATGCTCGTCATCGGTCATCGGCGTTATTGTGAAGCCATTATTGTCATTTTCACTTCTACCAAACTAGGGAGATGAGACAGAGGTGGTGTGGTAGATAGTTTTATTTTACATTTTCCCTGACAAGGATAAGGGTACAGTTAGTTGTTTAACAGTTTAACAGCGAGACTCAGAGCCCAATTCCTGTTGTGAACAAGAGCAGGAAGAAAAAAAAAAGTTTGTATCTGGTGATGGTCGAGTCGATTGTTTCACACGCGTGTAGCGACAACTACTTGTACTGACAGTGATGCCGATACTGCTACTACTGCTGCTCAATGAAATGTAAAATGCACCGCATGCCGACTGCACTGTGATGGATGTTGTGGCATGAACGCAGCCATGAGAGACAAAAGGCTCTTCGTGCTAAACCGAGCACAAGTTAGCAACCGGAAATAGTTTATCAGCCATAAGCGTGACTGGTCAGCAAGCGCCTAAATTGTTTAGATATTTTCGACAGGACACAGAAATTGCAAACATACCTACATTTACGAGTAAGTACGAGTCCTCATGTACACCCGTGTATACATATGCAAGTGTACGTGTCGAGTGCGTTGTTTTATGCTAATTAATGACATATCTGGCAAGTACGCTGTCAAATTAAATTTCAATCGTTATACAGTTATAGCAAGTGAGTGTGAATGTCCTTATGCGGTTTCACCATGCCACATGCACTCACACACTTATACACAAGCACACACATTTGCTAGTAAATCCACGGCATACTCGTATAAGCGACCAGGTTTGAAACCGCATTTTGGATGGCAGTGTGCTCGCTGATGAAAACAATTTGCCTTGTGGTGGATATTAGTACGAATCGCTGCGCTGTGCTGGGAATTGTGCTGTATAACGGTATGCCGCCATTGATAGTTTAATTGAGGGTCGATCGATTTGGTTTTGCTTGATTGTGGTGGCAAATTATTTCAATAATCAGGTCGTACAAGTTTGTAAAACTGTTGGTAGCATTGTTATTAGTAGGCGATGGATTAAAGAAGGTCTAATCAGTTTTAAAGTTGCTTTTAAGCATTTTTTGCGCTCTGCTAACTGTCGGAGTTGCACGAAGACAGCGCCAAGGAAGTGGTTCGAAAAAACAAAACTAAGGCCGAAGCCAAACGAGGAGACTCCAGACTCGAAATGGAGGCAAAAACCAGTTCTTACTGATGGGAATAGAAAACATCGCAACAAGGCGGGCACGCAGACTGAGGAAAAAAATTGCGAAAGGTCATAAAACCAGGCCTCCAAAGGCCGACAAACCGGCCACAAGTGACGACAACAACATTTGTAATTACAAAGGTCATCCAAAAGAAAGAAGCAAGGATCCAACAATGATGATGACAAAAAAGCGGGAGCTTTGCAATGCAAAAATACTTCCGAAAGTTAAAGCGGACCTAATAATCAGCTTTCTCTGTAAATGGGTTAAGAAAATCAAACAAAACCAACAAGTTGATCTGCTGATGCAACTGAAGGAAGGAGGAGAAGAAACAGACAAATCGGGCTATGACACATCGCATTACTATAAAAATAAAGGACATCGACAAGGCCACGATGGAGTAAGAGATCCGCCGAACAGCTGTAATACCCGCTCAATGACATAGACAATGCAAACATAATTAGTCTGGAAAACGCCTATGGGCACACCCAAATAGAGACGATTAACTTGCCTGCAAGCAGTGCACTAAAAATGCTATAGTCAGGCAGAATCAAAATTGGATAGGTAAACTGTATCATCCGGGGACAAAAAAACCTAACTACATGTTTCAGATGTCTTGAATTCGGCCACACTGCACGCCAGTGCAAAAATGAGATGGACTGCCCAAGCAGTGGTGGCCGTGGCTCAAGTGGTAGTGGACTGGCTTCCAAATCGGAAGGTTGGGTGTTCGAATCTCAGCCTTGCCCGAAAGACATTCATTTTTTCAATTAAAGAAAATCAAGTAAGATGAGCAGTTGACTAGAAATCAACAACAAGCCAACTTCCTCTAAGAATTTAGTCTCTCCATTAAATGTTGGATGCCAACCACTGAGCCCAAACATCTTTCTTTCTCTCTCTATCCCATTTTCCAAAAAAAAAAAAAGCATTGTAGAAAATGTGGGGAAGAAGGCCATATAGCCAAAGACTGCAACAAATACTTGCTTTGTACCTTCTGAAAGAAGGTGAACCCGGAGAACGCTAGCCATATACCCGATAGCAGCAAATGAACGATCTTCTGGAGAGCCATTACCAGCGAATAACCATGAAGATAATTCAATTTAACCTTAACCACTGTAGATCAGCCCAGGACATCTTTGCACAAACGGCTAGAGACGAGGGAGAGGACACTATTTTGATCAGCGTACCATATGCAACTTTCAACAGCAACATCTGGATCTGCGATAAATCAAGGTACGCCACAATTTGGACATATGAATACGGCCAAGTTGGACGATGACTGAAATTCCAAGCGTAAGTGCAGATACACATGAAAGATCTCCAAAGCTTAAAGGCGGAGGCTTTAAATCCTGGGTAATAGAGTGGGATAGTGGACTCACCAATTACAGAGGGCGTATCCTACTAGAAATATTCGCATCCTTGGATGTGAGCATTGGAAATAATGGTCGAGCAAACATTTCATCGATATTGCCTTCATAAATAACTCCATACTGCGCAACACAAAATGATGGGTCAGCGAAGAATATACCCATAGCAACCATCAGGCAACTATTCCTTTAAAGACCAGCGACTCTGTGCAATATAATCAGGGAATCCATCACAGAGGCAGTCCCAATAGTAACTTCTCATCGCAAGCAAGAAGATAGGCATCAACAAAACGCCTAGACCTAATGTCATCCCAATTAAGGCAGTTAAAGCCGCCGATGTTTAAGAGAGACGCTGGACATAAAAAATGCTTTTAACTAAGCAAATTGACCATTTGTAAAAAGGGCACAAGCCAGAATGAATACACCATACTGCTTACGAAAAATTGTATCCAGCTACTTCACCAATAGATGGTTGAGATATGAAATCGACAAAGGAAAAAAGTATTATAAAATCCTCGCTGGTATACGACATGGATCGGTACTGAGGCCCCTACTCTGCAATATCAATTAACATTGGCACCAAACAATTGTATTCGCTGCCAACATCGCAGTTGTAACTGTTGCAAAGAATATTTTCGAGATAGAGCCAGCTACAAAGGACGAAATCAACCTCATCAATGACTGATAACTATCCACCGGAATAGAGCAAATAACAAAACAAAGTAGCGTAGTACCTAGGACTAATACTCGACGATAGACTTAGCTGTATGCATCCTATCGACTATTCGGTCAAAACGGTGCCAATGCTCCAGGCAGCACTTTCTGGTATACTACCATCGGAGAACCTGGTCTTGTTATACGCTGATCCAATTTGGGTGATAGCTCTAGCGATAAAGGAGCCAAGGAGAAAGTTATCATCAACATATCGAATTAGCGCATTAAGGGTAATCAGTGACTATTTCGGGATGATGGGATGATTTCAATCGATATCCTTGCGGATGAGATGCAGACAGTCTATAATAGGAGAACTTCCAGTAACCAAGAGGTGGTAGTTATTAAAAGGATCAAGGAAGAAGAAAGAGCGACTTTAATAACCAGGTGGCAAAATGAAATACTGCTTTGAAAGGCAAATGGACCTACAGGTTGATCCCATCCATAGACGTTTGGACAAGTCGAAGATTTTGAAACTGTAACTACCATCTTATGACCAGTTCCTATCTGGTCAGGGTGGCTACCACTAATATCTAAAAGGCTCCGGGCACGATAGCTCGCCTTTTTCCTCAGACTACCCATTGCATACGCTTTCTGAGATGGAGACCTTTTGGAGATTTGCACATTCATAACAAACATGCAAAACGAGCTGCGAAGGATCGAAAGCATAAGAAGTCCAGATGCAGGAGACACACTCATGGCATAGATTGCTTACAAGCTCCGTGAAGTAACGTCTAACGTCCATCCCGCGGGGAGAATGGTCGAAGTGTTTAGGTGAGGCTTAGTACGTAGACGTATTCCTGTAATCTAGCAATCAGGCTAGTGAATCCAGATCACGGGATTAAAGCGTACGTACATTTACACAAGAAATCAGAAAACCTGTTATGATATTTAAAGCTAAACGTTGCGGTTGAATGCTGGCGTGTATTTGTATTTTACCCATGCTCTGATCGACAGGTTGGAGTTTCGTGGCAATTGATCGGGAAACTGCTGAGTGTTCTACATATAACTTGGATTCGACCAGCAGCGCAACAATCAAATTCGTAGCGATGCCTGCCTGTGGTGATTCCCTGTAAATATATGAGTAAACCCTTACTCATACAGGCGAAAATAGCAAGGACATGCCCGGTCAGTAGCATTATACTGGCCTACGCCATCATAAGGCTCACAACCTTTTATGGAGGAGATTAAAATATGTGACGAATCAACTAATGGCTTCGGAAAAAATATTGCTTCACTATTGACGACCCACGTACAGCCATATAATTAGCAGAGTAAGACAGAGATTGCTATAGGGAAAAGAAACAGCGCTTATTCGAATGAGGATTTGCCTTATGCGACAGATATAGACAAGAAGTCTTGAGCTTAAAGCGCGTAAGATAGCGTCTTATGACAATCCGCATCAAAGCTAAATTCGCTAACATAAGCCTAATATGTTTCTGTAATCTTCTCGACAAGATTGTAACTCAAGCATAGGACAGGAGGACATACTTGATAGAACAGTTGGCGAGCATAGCCTACATGATACCAAGTCTGGCAATGGAAATATTACTGTAGCAACCACATGGTTTCCTCATCTCAATAAACACAAAGGGACATGGCGGTCACCGGACCATCAAACGCTAAATCAAATTGATAATGTTTCGATAGACGTAAGGCACGCCTCCAGTATTCTGGACATTATAACATTCCAGGCAGCCAACATTGACTCGGACTACCACCTTGTTGCAGCCAATGTGCGAACGCGAGCTTCTCAAGCGCCACAATACGAGTAAATAAAAACTACAGTGAGAAGATATAATGTAGAAAAGCTATAATCGCAAGAGACAGCCAGAATTTTCGCCGAACGCGTAGTAGTAGTAGAGTCACAGTCGGTGCTAAGAATATGGAAAAACTTTTTCTGCAGACTGTATAACGACGAAGAAGACTGTATAATGGCGAAGACGATTCAACTTAGATGATGATAGCCAAAACTTCCGTCCACCTAATCAAAAAAATTAGCTTTACCTGATGGCTTACCTGCCGAGGTATTCAAAGTTAGTGTATGCCTTTTGAATGGCATCTCAGTCCGAACCACAAAACAGGAGACTCCCTCAACTGCGCCAACTATAGAGGTATAAATCTCCTCCTCTGTCATATTATGCAAATGTCTAAGGCCCTTGGCTAACAACCGGATTGGTCCCTTTCACTGCGGCTTCAGACCAGGGAAGTACATAATCGAAAAAATCTTCACACTCCAGCAAATCATGGAAAAAACTAAAAAAAAAATCTAAATCAATGCCCACAATCTTATCACCGATTTTAAGGCCGCATATAACAGCATTTATAGAGACAAGCTGTATAGAGTCAAGTCTAGTTTTGGCATTCCTGCCAAACTCGTCCGTCGGTGCTGAATGACCATTGAGAACGCTCGTTGCTCCGTCAAGGTCGGAAACGACTTAACTGAGCCCTTTGATCCCAAAGAAGGTTTCAGAGAATAGACATCATACTTGAAAGCATTGTGTGGAACTCACAGGCGAACACCGAAAGCATAATCTTTCAAAAATTTGTACAACCACAAGTGTACGCCAATAGTATTGACATAATTGCAAGAACTCAGAGGAATATCACCGGTGCGTTCACTGGTATTCAATTGGAAGTTGCCGATACGGATTTAGGGGTAAATGAGGTCAAAACCAAGTATACGAACTTTATCAACCTTGACTCTGGAGGCAATTCTACTAGTAACACGTCAGTAGAAATAGGACCAATAATCACGCTGTTTCTTTAGATAAAGAAACCAATTAAGTACTAAGGCCCTATCCCTAAAAACTAAGGAGACTTTATATAAAACCCTGATCATCCCAGTTCTAATTTATGGTGCAGAAGCGGATGAAGATATCCTCAGACGTTTCGAGAGAAAATTCCTTCGAAAAATATTCATTCCCGTTTGCGTTGATGGGCTTTGGAGGAGAAGATTCAAAGAAGAATTATACGAGCTATATAGCGACATTGACTCAGTCAGAAAACTGCACAGTGCACATCAATCGCCTGAGATGACTAGGACATGGACACTAATGCTCCGGCCAGCAGAGTTTTGCCATCTAACCCGGAGAGATAACGATGTAGAGGAAGACCTCACCTTAGGTGGCGCTCTCAATTATAAGAGCACCTCAACCCACTTGGAGTCTACAACTAGAGTCAGTTAGCTAAGACCGGACTAACTGAAGAGGCTTGTTATTCAAATCCCAGATTCACCCCGAACTGTAGCGCCCATTAAAGGATATAAGTATGCTGTGGTCGACAAGCTTAAAGTGATCAGAGCTTGCATAAATACTAAGATATCTTATCCACCGTCGTATGAATTTGACTAAGAGGTCTTTAATATCCTCCTTGATACAGTCTTCAGCTCTTTCAGATAATGAAATTTACAGAAGTTTGCCGATTATAGGAAAGAGATCGGTCATCAGATTAAAGTCAATCAATTTCTGATCCAAGCCGCTTTCTCAGATCAAATCTTCAACCTGATATGGGTAGTCCTTTGAGACAGCTGTAATAAAGTTTTATGTTTTCTTTTAAGCAAGCATGCACCTATTCGTAACGAACTGGGGGAGGACTCTTCCTGGTTTATGTGTAGCTGGAGCGGATAGCGCAGGTACTCCAAGTATTTTTAATTAGTTGTCGCTCACGTGATCTTAAATCGCCCGTGCTGTGTGCAAATATTTGAATGGTACACTAAATCCTTTGTGTGAGCCAATTATAAACAAAATAAGTTAGTTATCCGCTGTATTCTTACCCAAGCCGGACTTTTTATGTGACATATCTATTCTGACAAACCTTTAGAAAACGTGAAAGAACTTTGGCTTCGAATATGTTGAAGGAGCTTTATGAGTGGTCCACTGTTCTAACTATAGACGTCAATGAGGGAACTCTTTCGCCGACAAACCTCATGCTGATGGATTTTTTTAAGATTTATGATGCATCAACCATCGCAATTTCACAAAAGCGTAAATCCTCCTTCCAAGTTCTGGCATGAAAACATTACTGCTTGGTGAGTTCTAAGTTTGGAGATAAATCACTAGTCTCGGTGACAATCCGCACTGTCAAATAATCCCCCAAGAAAAGCAATTCCTGTCACAACTTCTTCTGGTAACACGACCACACCATAGTTACTTCTTTCTTTTCAAACAGGTTAAACTGTCACTAAACTCGCTTATTATCTTCCAATCAAATCAAATTTCCTTTGTCTACCGGCAAAAAGATTAGAAACCAGGAAAACCTTCCGATTGTCCAAAAGTCCCACCATATCCGCCAAAAAAGGATCCCATTTCCCTTCGAATACGAAAATGCAATTTCACTGCACCACCCTCCATATCAAGTTGCCAATAAATCTTTCTCTTATTTTACCAATTTCTCACCTCCTTCGACTTCTCTGTCATGTCAAGAAATGGAATACTATAAGAAAACCGTTTCTAACGCTTTCCACAAAATTACCTAAAATGCATAGACAGTTCCTATTTCCTGTTTGGCATATCGCGCGCATGTCTGACAAAGAAAACAAAAAATACGGAAACGCCACAATTGGATATCTTGAAAGTCGATGTTCATCATTCCGAGTGCCAAATCCCTTCAAAAAGATACAAAAAAAAATCACATCGACAGGACAACAGGGGGGAAAAAAAAGAAGAAAATAGAACCCAACAAAAACACTCCTGGCTTCCATCCAAAAACAGGAACTCCTTCCTTCCAAGTGAGTAATTTACTATGCCTTCCGTAAACGAGCTAAAGTCCTTCTAAAAACATTCATATAGTATTTATGTATACCCCTCCCACTTTACCTTCTAAAGAGCATCATTAAGCCAAGAGTCCTCAAAGGGCTTTTGACTTTGAAGGACCCTTAACAGTCTTGTCGCACAATTAAAATGGAAGAAACAAATGTCAACATTTTTGTCCACCCAAAATCTCAAACCCTTTAAGGTAAACACAAGAGTAAACGGTGACTACAACAATGACGACTACACTGATGACGATGATTGACGACGGGCCTAACAAATCGAATTTACTAAGCAAACACTAGAAATCAGCCGCCCCTGCATATGGGGATTGTGTATATGGGAGGTGAGCGTATGAAGAGAAGGTTATATTGTAGCTGAAGCTCTTTACAAAAAAGAGCCTCCGCCTGGTCAAACACTAATTAAGGCTGCAGTATAATTAAAACCTGTACACATACTCGTACTCAAGTTCAACACTGTTGAAGTATCCGTATCCAAGTAATGCACCTTCCTGCTACAAATTTCGAATTGATTAAGGAAAACAGGGGTCGGTAACGTGCTGTATAAATGAGGTGGAACCAGTGAGATAGGACAAATGTCCTGTAATTCATTATTTATTTACCCGATGCCAATATTAGATGGATGAGCTTTATGGCTGGCTGACTGGGGTGAATTTTAATTTGAAGGACTGCCAGACCCAGGGTCGTTTTTACTCAAAATTCAATCAGCGATAAGCTGATTTTAATACAACAGAAAATTGGGTCTTTGAATATCGATATTGGAGTCGGAATTTTATTTTGATTGGAAAAGGGACAGAAATATGTGCTCGGTGACCGGTGGTCAGTGTCCGGATTGTATAGCGAGTGGGATTTTTAATTTGTCGCAATCGAATTCCAATAAATGGTCAGGCTTCCTAATTCATTTTTAACAGTGATGGGGTTTGACATGGGGTTGTGATTTTGATTCCAGTTAAATGGATAAGCATTTTATCGAAATTAGCTTCCTTACCAATGAGCTTGCTCTGTAGAAGTCATTGATTGGATGGATGCTTAGATTGATCAGAAAAATCTATGAAAAGAACCAACTGGATAAGAGCTATGCGGAGATTGATATGAATCTTAAAACGGTCCTCAGCTTAATATTATCTGTAGTTCTGTAGCTCCTTAAATAAGCAACTATACAGAATCCTCGTTCTTTTCTAAACAGAGAACAGGACAGTCCCACAATAAGTGAAAGACAAACTCAATCTCTCTTTCGTTCCTATAGTGTACTGTGATGATACCAGAAACAACTCACGCATCTCAGCGTCTAAGTTCAATTATAGAATGAGATCCTTTCTTGCTATGTATCATCTAAAGAATCTTATCGCCGAGCCCTTATTGTCCAATTCATCAGCTCTCTCATGAACTGGGTCTGGGCATAATAGCTTTCTGGCTATTAGAGAAGACACCAGTTTACTTTCCGGCTATATCATTTTCAATAATAACTCTTGTGGGGTAGATGATGGTTGTTAACAACCCTGTCTCGAACAGCCCCCAATTTGACAACATTTTACAAAATTCTTTAAATAACAAATAACCACTATCAGCATTCACGGCCAGGAAATAGCTAAAAATGTCGCCGCCTCCAACCAATGCAGACGCAGATTCATTAGCCAAGTCAAGCGCGGAAGAACACCACCCAAGCGAATACAACTGTGCGTATTACGTACGAGAAATGTTGAACGTATTCTAGGGTCCTCCAAAGCAGAGGCAACCAACATCTCCGAGGCTTCAACTGGAGTTGCAGAAACTGGAAAAATGAGGAAATATTTTTTGCCAAGAAAAGGGAGTAAAAAGAGCGCAAAGAAATACACCAACAGGTTCAAGATTACATCAACAAAAAGCATCGAATTCTGCGCTTGATGGATGATGAATTAAAACCTTGGGGTGTCTAAGCCGATAAACCTAGTGAAGCCCATTGAAGAAAAGCAAGTTCTTGAACTACTAAAGAGCTGACCTGCTTCAAACCATGGCGCTTTGAGATCGGCTTTCTGTAGAAGTACGACGATTTCGAACTGCCGCACAGTTTTCCGATGGTACTCAAGGGCGTTAGGAGTCTACAAACAGAGTTTGTAGGAGAAAATGCAAAGGGTTATACACAAAAGTTGTCTGCAAAGGAAGTTGGAGGAAGATCCGAATGTGCATAGTATCTTGCTATTTTCCCATTCACTAATCCGAATAAGCCCTACAAACTGAGGGTTGTATGAGATGCCGCTGAGAAAGTTGGACTTCGTTAAAGCGTTCTGATCAGATTTCTAATTTAGAGCAAGCTTAGAGCACAGACCGTAGTCCTTTGCGGCGACATCATCAGAGACGGGGACCAACATTCCCAGCGTTTTTTGTGATGTGACAGCTAGAACAAATATCCCGACATTTACTGCATGACGTTTGGGGCAACCTGCTTACCTGCCTGCGCTCAGTACATCAAGAATGAAAACGCTAAAAGGTTTGCCAAAATATATCCTGTGACGACAATAGCAATCATTTTGCCGACGAACTGCTTGTGAGCGTCATTCCGCCTAAAGACGCTGTAGATCTGGCAAAAAACATCAGTTTTGTGCATAGCAAAGGTAGATTCGTCAATCTCCGCAGAGTTCGTTAAGTCTCTTCAATCAACCAACACCGAAAAATTGGATTTAAACATGGAGTCCGAACTTGCCTTAAGAAAGTACCGCCGTCCTACTAAACGAGAAGTTCTTCTGAAATAAATTTGGCGGTCGGAAACAGAGTGGGATGAATAATGAATAATGTTAACATATATTCCAGACGTACAATATACCAAGTAGTTGAACTGGATTCGTGGCTTGCCTCAGATCGGAGCTCATCAAATACCGGAATGCTACATAACTTCAATCGTTGCCAGGCATCTTGCGATGCAGCTTCATCTACTCGTCGACATCCGAGGGTGTTCAGACGGATGTTTGACAGATATCTGTCAATTCCAAGGCTGGAACTGCAAGCAGGTTAGATTCCAAGATCGTTATGGTCTGGCTGCCAACGAAACATCAAAAATATAACTAATTCGTTGCATTTCACATCAGCGAGATTATGGAATAATCAGATGTGTCACAACACACACAACGTAGCTGACGTCCATTCCTAAATGGTCTAGGAATCCTAGGAATCCTAGGAATCAACGGACCATCTTTCGCCTTCAGAAATGTGGCCAGAGGAAGGACAGTCACCGAGAACGACTCGAGAAGAATTCAAGAGCCAGTTTGTAAACGTATGAGTACATGTCTAAAATAACGAACCTGCTTGGTTTATTAGTAAGTGGCTAGCAAAGTTCAAGCTCAAAAAGAATGCATAATGACTTGACATTTGCCAATGGGCCCTTCACTCAGATGGGTTTGCAACGGGAAGAACAGATTTTGGTAAAATAAGAACAGCGTAGTGCACATCGCGATGGGTAAAACAAGCTCAATTTACAAAATTTGTCTCGAAAGACGATAGTGATGGTTTAAAAAATCCAATTGTTCTCGCTGGACTATCACCATCGGCACACACACTACAATTATGAGACCACCCTGAACGAGATTCGCCAGCTGTTCTATATTCAGTGATAGAAAAGTGGCGGATATATGTAAGTTAACAGAAATATATGTTAGTAGTTAGAGTACAATTCTCTGCTTCATATGTTCTGATGAATTTTGTTAAGCAAATCTCTTGAGAAACCAGGTATCGCCGTAGAACCTGAAGGAGAATTCGATAGTTTTGTTTCCCAGTACGGAGGACTTCTCATTGCACAAGGTACATTGGGAACTGCCGTGACATATATTTTTGCATTGGGACCTTCAAGAATTAGATGACCGTTTGTATAGTCTAATAAATCAAAATTAAGATCCTTCATATGCGCTTAATTCTGGTCAATTACCACAACAACAGCAGCAACCTCAACAAAATCTGTCCACAAATTTGTACGATATCAGAACATTTCTGTTCTGTACATTCTGTTCATTTCTGAGTTCACCGCCACCGCCTGCTCCAATATCAACTCATATACTCGTACGCTCACCGCTAGCAATGTTTTTACCTCAACAAAATTCCAATTTAAACACAGATTTGGCATATTCAGTGGCACCTCCGCTTACAAATCCTCCAGTTGTTGCTTAAGTTGACGAAAGCTTAATGCACCCACCAAGGACGTCTAGTCTGAGTTCTCAAGCTTCAACGACATTGCCGTCACGAGTGAAGTATCTTCTGGATGGATCTGCATCTAGTGGCCCTGAATATGGTAGCGCAACCAATTTCAATACAATATTACTCAATTTAAATTCAACACCATATCACCATTCTCTGTAAACTTCATCCAAATAGTCATTTGCTAGATATTGCTCCAATAGAACCTGCTCCTCCATCTATGCCAACAGTGGAAAGAAATCTGACTGCCCCACAGGGATGAAATGATCCTCCTGTACTTAAGTCCAATAGGCAACAGGGTGAAAGAATGGTGTCGATCCGAATCAAAACTTTTTGGACCCTAATGCACAATATTAAAACCATGTGTTGCCGCCAATATCCAACACGAATCAGCAGCAGTATCCACCACAAGTTCTCTTCAATCAAAATCAACAAAATAACAATCAAAGCAACCAACTTCAATGGAAAAATGAACTTTTTAACAAGCGCAATCCATTTAAGCAAGTAGCAGCATCAACATACAGGTTATACAGAACAGCCAGACCCTGCAGAAGCCAGAAGTAAGAAGTAAGTAAGTCAGTGGTATATCCAATTTTATGGCAGGCAATTAGACCTTATTTTCACAACAGTCTCACTTTGTCCCCTATCTCTCTCAACAATCGATAACTACCATCCCCCCCTTCTACTTTCACTTTTTCATAACTCTTCATTCCAGTCCACTCCCCCCACAACTCTCTCATCCCACGACTTTCATAAAGCAAACTTTCGCAAAATCAGTGAATATCTCAGCAGATTCCTCTTTAACTTTCACAACCTAAGTATAAATGATGCCTTATCCATTTTTTATAAAGAAATATTTAATTCTTTTTCCCTTTACGTTCCGTTTTCCCGCCTTAAAACTTCATCTATTAGTCCTCCCTCGTATAATCGCAAGCTTCGTTCCTTACGAAATCAGAGAAATAAGTTATGGGCTGTTTTCCTGCGTACCAGATCCTTTACCGACTATTCCAACTATCTTGGTGCTTATCTTCATTTCACCGAACTTTACGATTCCCTTTACCAGCGCTACCTTAACAATGCGCAAGTCAACCTTATAAACCACCCTAAGTCCTTTTTCCAATTTGTTAAGTCCGATGGTTACCCTCCTTCTCTCTCTTTCAACAACAGGTCATCAACCGATCCACTCACCATTGCCAACCTATTTGCCACCTTTTTTAAACAGTCCTTCACCAACGACTCCTTTGTACCAGATCCATCCTATTTTAGTTACCTACTGAACTTCTCTAATGGCCCACTTCTCTCTCATATTTTTGATCCGTCTTATATCGAACATAAATTACACCAACTCAATGACGAATTCACACCCGGCCCAGATGGCCTCCCTGTCATATTTCTTAAAAAATGTTCTTCCTCTCTTTCCCTTGCCCTTTCTAATCTCTTCCGTCTATCGCTTTCACAAGGAGAATTTCCTCAGGTTTGGAAAACCTCCTTCATAACCCCGATCCACAAGAAAGGATCAAAGAATGAAATAACCAACTATCGCCCCATCGCTAAACTCTCCCATATACCCAAACTCTTCGAAAGTATTTTGTATGAAGGTCTAAGCTTCCAATGCCAATCACTTATTTCCTCTAGACAAAGTGGCTTCCTAAAGGGTAGGTCAACCACGACAAATCTCGTTGAATTCGTATCCTTTGCCCTCTCTGCCCTAGAGAATGGCAATGAAGTCGATGTAGTTGCAACCGATTCTAGCAAAACCTTCGATAAAATCTCTCATCGGTTAATCATCTTTAAATTGTCTGCCCTCGGCTTTGAACCCATACTGTTGAAATGGATATCCTCTTACCTCGAAAACCGTATTTACAGTGTTCATTTAGGTCAGCCCACTCCGCTCCATTTTTGGCCACGTCTGGAGTTCCACAAGGCAGCCATCTCGGTCCCCTTCTTTTTATATTAACCATAAATGATCTCGATATGATCATCAAACACTTGTCTGTCTCCCTTTACGTCGACGATACCAAATTTTTCAAAACCATTTCCTTCCCTCCTCCCAATGACTCTTTCCTCCTTCAACAAGATCTGGATAGTTTTTCGATCTGGTGCCTCAAAAATTCTTTGGAACTTAATATCGCCAAATGCCAATCCATCACCTTCTCACATAAGACTACATAAGTCTACCTTCTCCACAACCAATCTATTTCCTCCGTACACCCTCTTCGTGACCCCGGCATTTTGTGTGATAGCGAGCTCAACTTCCGTTTACATATGGATGAGATAATCCTCAAAGCCAACTCTGCACTAGGTTTTGTAAAACGGTGGTCCAAAGAATTCACCAACCCATACGTGACCAGGTCCCTCTATATTACCTTTGTTCGCCCCCTCCTAGAGTACGCCAGTCAAGTATGGTCCTCATATCATCGTGTTCATATCTCGAGAATTGAAGGCATTCAGCGCAGCTCTCCGAGGTATGCCCTGGGACGATTCTTTTAATCTGCCCCCCAATCAAAACCGTCTCAACCTTATCAACTTAAACACCCTTGAGATCGCAGAAATGCAGCAGACTTTCTCTTCATTCATCGACTCCTTTCAGGTCACGTTGAATGCGCGTCACTTCACAACTCCATTTTCCTCAACACTAACCTTCATAATCTACGTACCCCTCGACTCTTCTATCTACCAACCCACCACACCTCCTATGGCGCTAACGAACCAATCTCCCGTATGCTACGTCAAATCAACTCAAACCCTACCGTCTTTGACTTCCACCGCACCACTCCCTACCTCAAATCCGTTCTCCTTCACCACTCCAACCAACCTTAGTTTTAAGTTTTAGTTTAAGTTTAATTTTTAAGTTATAGCTTGTATTAAGCCGAATAAATTAGGGCGTTAGCCCCCACCTAAATTAAATATTTACAAACGGTTTTTGAAGACAGAAGTTGTTGCAGTTTTCCCTTTATTCTCTGTCTTCTGTAGCCGATCTCCCGGCAGGAATCAAACTTCGAAAATAAAAAAAACAATGAAGCGATCACGAACCACACAGGTGATGGTTATTTCGGTAATGGCGGACTGCAGCGCCAACAACGAAAAAAGACCAAAAAGGGAATTTTGCAACAGGCAGCAGGTTGAGTGCTGCCACTTTCGGCTGCTCAGCTAGTCTTCCTGAACGATTGAAAATTATTTTTTTCTCTAGCGGGTCGCGTGTCCCGTTTACCTTCTTTTGTACGGGGTAGTAATATTTTTCTTTCATGTTGGCGAAAGCCTACCGGGATCTCACTATACACTCTCACTACACAATACTTAGCTTTGCCTGGTATCCTTCTTTCCTCGTCTTCCCAGTTCTCCCTGTTCCTGTCCTCTTTTCCTTTGACCTTCCACTTAAATGTTTTTCTTTTGTTTTACTGTTTAATTTTTCCTTTCTTTGTCACTTTGACCAAGATTTGCGTTATGGTCAACCAAGAAGTGGCTGCCCTGATTCGACTTTTGTCCACTCAGCCGATTGGTCACTCACCCACATATTCGTGCATTACATCTGCTCGGTTAGCGGGCCCAATGTCTGGTATATGTGTACAGCGCTCCGCTACATAGCTAGCTACCATGGCTTGGTGCACCGCTAGACCGTTCTTTCATACACTCAAGTGTGCCACTTTGACTACTCGGATCCTCGGGGAAATTTCCGAATTCTGGGAATTTCCTTTGGCCTGACTGAACATTTCCCCTGAATTGTCTTGGATTCAAATAACCCGATTCTTTCCCCGAATTCGATCCCTGAAGTAAGTTGAAATGGCAAAGAAAGTTCATTTTCTATTCATTTGCGATTCCGAAAGGGGAACTAAGTCAGGATCTATAGATCTTAGGTTAAATTTTTGAAAAGTGACGAAGGAAGAAGGAAGCTTTTCTCAAATTAAATTCCCGTGCAGATTTTGGGGGGGAAAAGCGAATATCGCATAGCGTCCCACTCTTTACACTGATTATGTTTTATTTTTCATTTTACAATTTGTTTTTTGTTTTTTTTTTCCTCTGTCTTCTGTTTCGTTTGCTCATGTGTTTCTATAGATGTGTTGTGTGGTGTGTGTTGCAGAGAGTTGCAGAGAGTCCGCCTGGCTCTAGGCAACTTGTGCGAGTTGTAGATGTTTCATTTACACAGAGGGTTCCAGACCGTGCATCTGGCTCTAGGTATGTAGTCCAAATAATATCTCCGTGCGCTATATGTTCAGAGTTTTCCAGGCCGTCCGCCTGGCTCTGTCTTTCTCGGGCGGACCTACTGGTTGTCACTTCCGAGGAGCGTAAAGGCAGAATTCCGGGATTGGAAGAATCCACAAGTGCCTTTCGCAAATACGCTCCTCCAAAGCGACAACGGACATAACAGACAATTTGGGTCAAAAGGTGAAGGGTTTAAGGGCTGGAAGGATGGAGCGAATGTCTTAGCTCTACTTAAGGCTGGAGACTACCAATTAGAGGAAACAAAACGACATTTGGGGCCAAGGTCGGCTATTTCGTGTTGGACACTTGCACAACACCCAAAACCTATAGCGCTTTCCTTGCGCAGCAGAATTTTTTTTTTGACCGTCCGTCGTACCTATTTATGTTGTCCTGCCAAGATGCTGAGAAAGTGCAACGATGGCAGATGCGCCTATGGCTACCCATCACTCTCCCAGAATTTTGGACGAACAACTGTTAAAAGGTAAAATTTCAAAGGAGTGAAGCGAAGGTTTCAAGGAAAAAGAGTCCAGCTTGTTGTGGTAAATTTTACTGCAACAAAGTGGAAGCCCAGATCCTCTTACTAAAATGATGTTACGAGTACAAAGCATTTAGACAATTTGTACGACTGCCTAAAGGACAGAAGATTCACTTCTAATACGATTTCAGCTCTCAAACAAAGAGTACCGTATATTCAAATAAGCGATTCTTTCACTAATCATCAAACTGTCACTGTCAATTTATTCAGTAAACTCAACATTTTCATCATGGTAAAGTGCACGAACGAGCAACGTCTGCAAATTATAAAAATTTTCTACCGAAATTCGGAGTCGGTGACTGCAACTTTAAGAGCGTTAACCCCAATTTTCGGTCATAATTCTCGCCCTAGTAGACAGGCAATAACAAGTTTAGTGCAAAAATTTGAGTCTACGGGTGAGACAACGGGTTGGTCGAAGTGTCGAAAATATCGCTGCTGTTCAGGCGTCCATAGCAAACGATCCAAATCAGTCAATTTTATGGCGTTCTCAAGAATTGGGCATCGCTCAGACCACATTATGGCGTATTTTGCGTAAGGATCTTGGTTTACACCCATACAAGATCAAGCTGACTCTAGAATTGAAGCCGATGGAGCATTTGAAGCGACGTAAATACGTTCTCGCAAAATCATCTTCAGTGACGAAGCTCATTTTTGGCTCAATGGGTTCGTCAATAAGCAAAATATACGTTATTGGTCAAGTTAAAATCCACATGTGCTTCATGAATCACCACTTCATCCACAAAAAATAACTGTTTGGTGCGGTTTGCATACCAGCGGCGTTATTGGGCCATATTTTTTCGTCGACGATAACGATCGTCACGTTACTGTGAATGATCAGCGTTATCGCGCCATAATCACCGATTATTTTTGGCCCGAATTGGAAGATATGGATTTGGACGACATGTGGTTTCAACAGGATGATGGCACACAGCACACGCTACAATCGATTTATTGAAGAGTAAGTATGGTGAGCGTGTTATCTCAAGAAATGGGCCAGTCGATTGGCCGCCTCGGGGCTACGTTAAGTCATTGGTTTATGCCAACACGCCGACGACGTTGGAAGAGCTCAGAGCCAACATTGAACGCGAAATAGCGGCCGTTTCGGCCGAAATGTGTGGCGGAGTCGTTGAAAATTGGGTCCAACGAATCGACCGCTGCAAACGTGCCCTCGGTGGCCATATGAAGGAAGTCGAGTTCCATTCATAAATGTTTTGATTGTACTTCAAGCCGATAATAAAGTTTTTGAAATATCTCAAATGGTTTGCGTTTTATTTTAAAAAAAAGTTGTCAAGTCCTTATTGGAAAACCCTATATTAATACAAATTAATTAAATATGTATATCGTTAAATAAAACAATAAGGCAAATTTATGTGCTATAAGGGAATAATTGACTTAAGTGTGCCAGAAAAATAATATCCTCGAAATAAACAAAGACCTTGTATTTCAAATTAAGATAACGAGAAATGCGAATTAACAACGGACGATGTGTTTTACCTCCTACGTTTTATTCATATTTTTTTATGACCATGTGTACTGTGAAGCGAACAACTTATATACTTTACATATTCAAAAAAAAGAAAAATATTTGCCTATATCCTTGACAAATACATAAATCTCTTCCCCCTAGTTTTCATTTCAGTTCTGCATTTATTTACTTGTCAAGTATGATTGCTGCCTGATTGACAATGCAAAAGGTTTATTTCCCGGAAGTTATCGTTTACTTTTCATAGTTCCGTTAAAAATGTATAACAAAACTCCAACTCTTGTATCGTCTGTATGCAAACTACATATATGCGCTCGCGATAAAGCTATTTATGTATCATAGAAAATATTCTGCTTATCTCCCTGAGGGCGAATGGAAAATCCCCTAACCACAGAACGCATCCTATGCAGTGATGATACTACTACCAAATTGTACAAAAGGGCATTATTCACAACCCTTATCCTTTCGTTATTTTTCTTTTGTGAAAATTATGAGGCGTTAAAAATTCTAATTACCCTCTAATGTCTTCTTGTTTACGCCTAGCACATTGGCTTTATCTAGATCCAACTCCGCACCCTTGTGTTCGTATCTGACGATTTACGACTAACCGACATATTCAGCCTGAGACATTATCACTTCCACACCGACACGTCGAATACTCACGACATCGAAAAATTTCGAATCTGCCACCCTACTTCGACACCTTGTCGACCCATTAAGGGCCCAACGCACCGACACAAAACATTGTGGAAATACGAATACGAGTATAGGCGCCATAATCCGTTTCACTTTGTGCCACTTCGATTTCGCTTATCTTTTTGAGTTCTCGTTTCTTGAGATTTTGGAACAACACCAGCTCCAGAAAGGGGATTCCATGAATACTAAAGCTATTGAGGGGATTTTCACCCTCACAGGGCTCACTAGACGACGACGATGACGCTACACATGACAAGTATCAATTTTTGTGATCTTAATTCGAATTTGTTTTTTCGCTTCGCATTCTGTGTCCTTTTTATCCCTCCTGTGGGAGGGATTCGGCTTCCGCTTCTGTTTTTCGTTTGGAAATTTCTATAGCGGAAGATGGGTGGGAGTTTCATATGGTTTAGATATGAGTGTTAGCATCATAAAGATATCAGTGATCTGAGGATTATTCGAATGAATGTATCTGCACCAAGAGATTTCAATATGAGGGCATTCAGATTCATTTATGCATTGCTATCACTTCGATTTGTTCCACGATGGTGAACGTAAAGTAATTGTATGAAGAACACGAAAAATATACCGGGGGTTGTACGGTTGGGGAATTTAGAGAATGGAAAGAGTTATGACTCGGATGAGTGAGGGTTTAAGATTCAAATATGTGCAGGGAGTTCTTTTTTTAATACCCGACCAAGGCTGTTTCCAAGAATTCAGTTTATTAATACAAATATTGTTAAATTTGCGTAGGATGACACATTTCCAGGATGCTCTGAGTATTTCGAATGAAAATCGACGCTAAAATCTTACATCTTGGACCAGTATTTGCTGAACATAAATTATACAAAAATCGTGGGCTAAGTAGCTTACATCGAAAAGTGTA
Organism: Volucella bombylans; assembly: GCA_949129095.1. Lineage (NCBI taxonomy): Eukaryota > Metazoa > Arthropoda > Insecta > Diptera > Syrphidae > Volucella > Volucella bombylans. Next base: position 14,616,699 of record OX422144.1, read on the forward strand.
TCTGTTCGGCTGTGAACGGACTCCTTTCTGTTACTTAAACTTGACCGTAAAATGGACAGTAAATCTTTTTTAAATAAAGTGGGTTCGAAACAGAAGTGTTCTGTCATTTTTCGTTTTTTTTCATCAATGGCATTGGTACCAACTGTTTTGGGGGGCATTGTAGCTTGGGTGCTTGAGTGCGTTGCCAGAGTGTGTCATTGTCTAACGACGTCATGTGACAACAGTGTCTATTTAATGCAATTAATTAAAAGTCGCTTAATTTATTGCATTTTATAGGTGGAAGTAAGTCCATGCTATGAGTAATGTTCTTTGAACTCTAAGCTTGCCAGAGAAATTTAACTTAACGACTTCTCGCTACTAAGGGACTGTGATGTAATATATTCAAAAACTCAACTTAGTAACAAGGCACTCGTTAACAATTCAGGTTCTAACCAAGAGAACAGCAAGAAAATTGATCATGTCGCTTGGTCATGCCTATAATTGTTGAATAATTTAGCTTTTCCCCGTCTCTGATTTTGTGACCCACGTCAATATTTTTCGCAGTAAAAGGTGTGTCTAATCCAGCACATGCCCACATAGTCCTCAGAATGCGACTCATGCATTTGATAATACAAGCCTTGGGTCACTGTCACTAATGGTGTTCCGCAACAATATATTCTGAAGACTATTATCAGTAGAACAATGATGAGAGTATACTGACCCTGACTGTATTAGTGGAGAAGGATACTCGTATGTAAGAAGAAATAAAAAGAAACTTAAAATAAAACAGAACTATCAGCGAAGCCGGGGACCTGGCTACTAACAAGAGTCCCAAAATGACACCGTAGATGTACGCAACAATTACTAGACCTACAGTCCCTTGTGTGGCATAAAACGAAACAAAAGTCCATACTGACCTTAGTCAGTAAAAAGCAACGTCTTCCTGTAAATGCACATAGAACAACATTAAGTACAACATGCATCGAAGTGTTAACTTCCCTCATATTTACTTCTGCTTTCAGGAAAAAATTATGAACTGGAAATGGTCAGGTGCACTTCTCTATTTTAAACCGAGATATACGAAGTAGAACTCTACATCGGAGAGAAAACAAATCAACCACTTTGCATCAAATTGCATACTAGACGCTCGAAACAAATGTGGGGCCGATATCGGAATCTCGCGCGACCATCATCTTATGTTAGCCACTATACGCCTTTGTACTGCATCCGTCAACAGCAACCACTTGGACTTGTTACGAGTTACCGGCAACTTACAATTCCGGCAGACTTCAGGATCCCCAAGTGCTGCGCCAACAATTCAGGGACCATCTTGCCACAGAAACAGAAACAATCAGCAGCTCAAAGCATTAAGACATGGATGATCACTGGAATGCTGCGAAAATGTTTTTGTATCTGGGAAGCTGTCTACATCGGCATAAGGTAGAAAAGTTACAGCACCTGGTTATCAGTAGATCACTGAAGCCGGATCAATGAGCGTATTTCACTTAAGGCTCGGATTGTAACCCGAGTTAGAAACCCAATATAGTGTGAACTGGAAGGAAGTGCAGCGTATTGTCAGACGTGACAAGCGTTCATACATCAACGCACTAGCCTCGAATGCTGAAGAAGCAGCTAGCAGGTGTGACACCAGGTCCTCTTACAGCATCACAAAACATCTTACTGGTGGTCGGAGTTCTGAGCAGCATCCATTGAAAAGTTTAGATGCCAGTCCTCTGATGCTCAACAGATGGAGGCAACATTTCGCGTCAGTGTCAAATAATTTAGCCAACACCGTCATAGTGCCAAATTTCAACGAGCATGTCGCAGCAAAAAAATACCGAATTTAAATCGGATCTTCCAGCGACACAGAAGAAATAAATAAATCGGTAAGCATTGACGATATCCCTGCTGAGCTTTTTCAAGCGGCGCCAACTACGTCGACAGAGTTACTCCAACCGGAGTAAGTGGAAAAGAGGAAGGGCAATTTGATGGAATGTGTGAACTAAAGAGGAATGCGCGTTTTCCTAGCCGTAGTCAAGATAACAGCTAAGATAGTTCCAAATCGGATAAGAGAGCATCTAAGCTCAATCCTCAATCGTAGATCACATCAATACCTTGCGAATCATCATTGATGCGTAGAGTTCAGGTCTTAGTTACTTCTACAGTTTGAACAGAGATGTTATCTTAATAGCCTTGCGCAGGAGAGGTATACCAGGAAAACTTATAATATTTATTGTTCCACGTTTTGCACAATGGTAAGGTGTCCTATGACTTGGAAGTTCATAGTGGAGCACATCAGCGCTCTATCTCAAACACCAGGACTACACTGCCTATCCGAGGCAAACAAAGTAGGGCCGTGAGGAATTCCTCCGATGATCAACTCAACATTGCCGGACAACAGGTCGAGAAAGTCGAAATCTCTCTATATGTAGGAAGCATCGTCTCGACTGATGACGGTACCGACCTGTATGTTGGCAGCAGAGTCAGGAAAGCTAAAACTGCGTTTGAAATGTTTTCAAAAGTCAGGAGAAGCAACGTTATCAGCACAAAAACCAAGCTGAGTGTGTTCAGATACAATGTAGAATTAGTATCGATATAGGGTGGTAGTACATGGAAGGTTACCAACATTGTCACTGGAAGATTACAAATCCTCTTAAATTAATGTCTACGTAATATCTTAAGGATTTTTTGGCCGAACTGCATCTCCAACGAACAGCTTCATCTGATAGCGGGTCAAAAACTTATAGACGTCACCACACGGAGGAGGAAGTGGCAATGGATTAGTCAGACTGTACGCCATGACAACGGCCCTATTTTGGAATATGCACATGTCAGGCACATGAGCGGGCGTCCTAAGCAAACATGGTGAAAGTAAGTCAAAGAGGAATCAGGACTGCTGGGAATGAGCTGGAGTGAGCTGTAACGCTTTGCGGAAATCCGAAGGCAGGCGTTGTTCAAGTTCTTTGTCTCCCGAGAGGTGACAAGACTTAAGTAAGTAGTAAATAACAATTTCCAGTTGAAGATAGCAACACGCGCAACACTTATTTCCACATGTTCATCCGACACCCAACATGCGCAATATTTCAACAAGAGAAATAGCACAACAGCACATCGCCTTTTCTAAGTCCTTTTTTGACATCAAACGTCTGAGTGAGTTCTTTACTGCCCTTGATGACTTCATTGTGCATTCTCCATCATCATCATCCTGTACAAACGGACGATCTTAGAAGGCATGTCATAACTTGGCATTGCGTGGTATAATTCGCTCTCTGTATGACTTGCTCTGTATACTATAACTGTATAGATTCTGTTAGCAGGGTCTCATTTCTTGAAGATCGGACAAATACTGCTGAGGTACCATTTATCGGGCATACTTTTGTCCGACCATATTTTATACATGAGTTGGTGTATTCATCGCCTGCTGTCCGGTCCAGCAGCTTTGTCGGACTTTAGCTTAGATATGGCTATCTTCACTTCATCGGAATTGTGGGTGGGCGCAATTGTGGGTCTACATCGTCCAGGTTGTAAAGTTCATTCTGTCTGACAATGGTATTTGGTTCGTTATCACCGTTATATAACCTACAGAAATGCTCTTTCCAAATCCTCAGCATCGAATGCGACTCTGCTATTATGTTCCCTTGTTTGTGTCTGCAGGCTTTGTCTCGGGGTTTGTGTTCGTGGTTCGGTTTTTACCTTTTGGTAAAACCTCCGAATCTAGTTCTTGGAGTGGCATCTCTCAATTTCCTTCACCATGCTCCTTTGTACCTTGCTTAACTGCATGAGCTTGCCATCACTCGACGTCAAATTAGAGGTTTCATTGTGGTAGCCGACTGAAACCCAGCACATTAGAGGCGGCATCTCTGATGGATTTCTGGCAATGTTGCCACTGGTCTTCGATTATTTATGCTAGCGGCATATGACCTCTTACGAGATTAAGGGGAGTCGATTGAAAAAGGATTTGTCGATCACTTGCGATTGTAACCGTTCGACGTAAAACTTTCACGCAGTATTAGCTCGTCTTTGCGATTTTCATGATATCCGCAACTGTACCTTATCTACAACAAGGTAGCGGTCCGAATCGATGTTGGCCCTTCGGACATCCATAATACTGGAGGAGTGCCTTGCGTCGATCGCAATCTAGTATGATATGGGAACATTGTGCTAGCTACGACAATATTTCGCCCCGCCGCAAAGTCGATTAGCCTGCATCCGTTATGGGAGGTGATGTCGTGCAGGCTATACTTCCTGGTAGTATGTACTAGCAAAGATGCTCTCTTTTCTAACTTTGTATCAAAGTCGTCGAACACAATGTCTATGTCATCGGGCACTGCTCATAGATCTTGTCCAAGAGCTCGTAGAAGCAAACTTTGCTGTCATCATCTTTCTCTTCTGTGGGGCGTGGGCGCATAAAAGTTTGATGTTGGCAAGTTTAGGATTAATATGAATTGTTACGAGGCACTTGTTGCATAAGTCTGCCTCTAACAACGAATCCGTTTTCAAATCGGTTCTGCTTTTACCAACGTTTTACCAACGATAACAGCTGCCGTAATTATTCATCCTCTTTTTGTCTGGCCCATCCCATCGCATTTCTTGGATGGTGGCAGCAGCAGTCTTGGGCCTCCGCTAGTTGTTCGGCTACACGTGGCCTATTAAGGGGGATCTCATTTCTCGATTTGGAAACGATTCTCAATGCTAACTGAGTTAATGCCGTCAAGAGAACTTTCCAACAAAAAAGTTTACTACCAAAGAAAACATCATTTAAGTTCGACAATTCGCTTTTGCATGAGTTTGTTAGCATGTTCCCAAGATGGTAATAGTCGTAATCCACTGACCATATTTTCCAACTCTTCTCCAGAAATCGCCAGTAAGGACTAGCGCAAATCACAAAAACCCATTAAATTGCACTGACAGTGCTTAACGGATTAGGTGCACTCAGAATCAGATAGTCGAACATCTGCTCAACTGTAGAACGACAACCAATTTATTGTTAGGTGTGCAGAACGTCTGAACGTCTTACAAGACTAAACATAAAGAAGTTTCAACTCTGTCAAACCACGAGTACGATACCTTTATTTCTATTACCCCAAGCCACCATAAATTTTTGTCGCTAGACTCTACAAATAACTCCGTCGTTGTCACAATCTTTTGAAGAGGATTTCCACATTCCCCCACCGTCTGCATATACGTAGAATTCCAATCACAGAGACGACGTTATTAATATGAGAGAAACAAACTTTAATTATCTTTGTTGCTACGTCTAGCGGTGTGTGAACGGATATGTCTAGCTGTCACCGGCACAAGTCGACTTATTTTTTTATTTTTTATTTTACAGAATTTTTCGAGCTCAATCTACCGAAAAGGTGAACATCCTTGCGAATATGTGTGTGCTTAAAGAATTGGCTAGATGAAGAAAGTATACGCAAAAGTGGAATTTATAGTTTAGTCAACAACCGAAGCCAACAATCCAGGCCATATACGAGAAGTCCCTGTAGTCGTAGTACACATGAAGACCTATGCTAACATGGAATGCACATCCGCATCCTTGCGTTTAATATTCATGGAATTTTAAACGTTCCGAGGCAAATAAACAATAATCTTTCTGTTGCATATCCAAATGGCGGCTGTAGTATGAGTATATCCCATCAGTTGGAGCATAAGTGAGGTTAAACGCCTGCTGTAAAGCATTCGCTTGCGATTATGAATCCTTCAAGTCTTACGATTCACAGATTTCTGCAGCTGCATAATCTATGCACACCAGCTTGTGTTATCGCACACCTGCCGGTACCTTGTATAGATCAACTCTGCCAACGGTGAAGGCATTTAAAGTTATAATAGATTCTCCGAACTCATAGAGTATCTCAACTCTAACGAGATTTTCCACTAAAAGAGCTATAACTGGAAGTGGAGCCAAAACAGGAATAGGAGTGAGAAAATGAACCCCATGAAACCGCCGGCTTCCTCCGGCCCCCCCAATGATGGCATAGTAAGTGTACGCGCAAAAAACCTCAGGACGATGGAAATATTTTTGGTAACACGATAAGCTGCAGCCCGCCAATACCGCAAACTCCGCTGACTCTGGAATCGCCCCAAAGCCGACGCTGCTGTGGCAAACGATGCCACTGGAAAAGTTTTCGCATTATTTAAGGTACAACAATTAATGAACTTATTCGAGAGCACTTTGTTGGAAGGTTGCTTTGATTGTGTACCTGAATTCGGGATTCTAGATGTGCTTCATGTTCAAGTGCCACCAGGGGGGCTGAGTTGGAGTCGAAGTGACAGCGGGAATGGGATATAATTTCGGGGAGAGTGGGTATCATTTCGGGTATCAGAAACAGAACTTTGAAGTAATTATTCATTTCAAGTGGCGAATAGATCTGATGTGGCGTTGTTGTGTTGTGATGGTGGTGTTGTTAGGGCACTGTTGGGGGGGGATCTAAATTGGTGAATGAGAAACCACTGTCAAAGACGAAAGTATCGGTTCTTGTAGACTAATTGCCAACATCGGCGGCGAAAACACGTAGACGAATAATTAGAGGCTTTTCTAGGATTTCAAAGAATAGTAGACGCTTTTGTGTCTACCTAACAATGTATCTAACTGATTAATGGCGTGGCATGGTTGAGGCTAGAGGAAAGTTTTGACAATTTTCGAGGGCCGTGGATTACGGAGTAGGATTATGGAATAGGTGAAATTTTTTTCTGTTTCAATGATTGAATTAGTTTTGAAATAAAACTATTTATTTATTTTTTATCTTTTTTAGTACTAAGAAATTATCGATTAGTAAATTAAATAATCTTTAACTTAAAACAATTGTATGGCAATAGATATTAGTGGAGTTTATGTGGGGGAGGATCAAAATTTAGGGTTGAGAAGTCAGGGAGGAGAAGTAGAGGATGACTGCACTTTTAAAGGTCGAACAGTTAGATATTAATTTGATTCGCTGTGGAAGGGAATTCCATAATTTAACAGCACGAATGAAAAAAAGACGCGACGAATTCAAGAATTGATAACGAAAAGGGACAATAGATAGATTTCTTAAGGAGCGATTAAAAACGAGTTTGTCAACGGAGACGTGCAAGTTATAATTTTGTGCAAAAATATACAATTTCTTGCATTGAGATACTGTTGTAGAGTGCAACTTAGTAATTTATTGGAGAATTCAGAGATATGGTTATGTCTGCGGAGACCATATACATATCGTACAGCATCATTGAAAGCAACTAAAAGCTTACGTTGCGATAGTGAGTCCAAATCACTATAAACAACCTCAGCGTAGGTAATAATAGGCAATATCAAAGTAAGTACTAGCTTGCGTCTTGTATCCAAAGGGGTAAAATAGGAAGTAAGCCACAAATTGCGGAGGCATCCGTAGACACGGCCGATAACTGCATTTGTGTGACTATATCCAGAAAGATTATGATCAACATCATAACCAAGGCTAGTGCACTGCTCCACAACAGTAATCTTAGTGTTATCTAGACAAATATCGGGAATTAAAATGAGATCACATTTTCTTTTGCACATAGGAAGGGATTGAGATTTGGTCGGGTTTAGAAGCAATTTATTAGCGACGGACCAAGCAGATATACGGCGAAGATCCTCATTAATAAGATGGACTAATTCAACAAGCAAGAGAAGAGGTTTACCTAAGTGAAGCTGTACATCATCTGCATAAAGATGTACAGGAGTGTGGGTGCAGACATTAGGTAAATCGTTGATGAACATGGCGAACAATAAGGGACCGAGGATAGAGCCTTGCGGAACTCCTTGAAATAACGCCTTACGTGACGAGGATCTGCTATTTAAATTAACCCTTTGAAACCTCTCGGATAAATAGCTTTTGATTAGTTTGTCTGCCCTGTCACTGAAACCAAAGAAGTTTTTAAGTTTCAAACTTAGAATATAATGATCTACCCTATCAAAAGCCTTAGAGAAGTCAAGCAAACAGAGTAGAGTAATGCGACCTTTGTCGTAGTCCTGTCTAATTTCCTCTAATAAGTTCACCATCGCTGTAGAATAACTATGATTAGTTCTGAAACCAGATTGCTTCGGGTAGAGAAGGTTGTTGTTTTTTAAATGGTCGAAAATTTGTTTCTTTAATATCTTTTCGAAGACTTTCGATAAATAAGAAAGTATGCTGATGGGTCTGAAGTCAGCAGGCGAACCAGCTTTTGCTTTTTTTGCAATTGGAATGACCTTTGCGAATTTCCAAGACTGGGGGAAGGTTGAAGTCACAATGCAGAAATTAATAATGTGAGTCAGGTGGCATAAGATAAGTGGTAAGATAAGTTTAAAAATCGAATGGGTATATTATCTTCACCGGTAGCGTCAGACTTGATTAACATCACACATTTAAAAACTTCTTCTTCACTTACGACTACAAAATCTTCTAGCAAAGGAATCGTGCCGTCTGAATTACAATATAGACTATCATTATTATTATTGCTGGAAGGTTGTTCACCTACAAATAAGTCATTTAGTGTATCTGGGTCAAGATCGCAAGCCGGATTAGTTCTTTTGGAGACACCTATCATTTTAAGATTACTCCAAAGTTTGTTGGCAGGTAAGGAGGTATTCAACTTTAAAGCATAATAGTTCTTTTTGGATGCACGTATTATTTTAGTAGCAAAATTTCGCGCCTTGTTAAATACTTCCCAATCAATACTTCTTAATGGACGGTTCCATTTACTATGCAATTTATTACGAGCCTTAATTGCATTAATAACTTCAGAAGTAGACCAAGGACACTTTTGATTTCTTATTTTTATTGTTTTAGTCGGGACATGCCGATCAATCCGTTGGGTTACAATAGATTGAAAGTAATAGACTTTGTCATTTGGGTCAGAGAATAGTCTACATTGTAACCAGGCGGCTGATAAAGTTGCTGGCTTTAGTGCATCAATGTTAATAGATCTGAAATCTTTGTATCGTAAGTAAAGTAACTACTTTACGGTAGTTAGTTTAGATAAATTTACATTATAAGTCAAAAAAAGTAAGTCATGGTCAGAAATGTCGAAAGATATTTGGTCAAAAAGAAGAACAAGCGCAGGATCGGAGACTATAGTAAGATCTAAAAGACTGGGTAAACGATTAGGGAAGAAACGTGTCGGGTAATTATTATTCACAATATTTAGACCGACAGTTGACACTAAATCTTTCATATGAAATGCACGTGAGTCATTTCTTATCAAGTCAGCATTAAAATCTCCACAAATAATTATGTTAACATAAAGTGCACAATAGTCCGAAAGAGCTGAAAAAAATGGTGAGGGAGAACAACCACGGTTTTTAACATAGACACATGACACAGTACATTTAGTACTACAGTCAGTTATTTCAACCATGATAAACTCAATACCAGGTCCAATACTAACTATTAGTTTTTATAAACAATTTTAATAAGTAAAAAAAATTACAAACTACACAAGCGTTGTATATAGTTGTTTTGGAAATGGTTGGAAGACGCGCTTATTGTAATTTTCGATCTTGGTTTTCTATTTATTAATTATTCGTTCAGTTTGGAATGAATTTTCACAAGAAACTTGGCGTCAAATAGGTGCATATTTAAACTTTTCTTTCATGCGTCAAGCTTTTTAAAAATAGGTATTTCGAGTGAGGCCGTCTATTGGCAATTATATGCGTCGGAAAGGTAGATCTTTCACAGATGTACTGTCAAGATTTCATGACATTTGGTCGAATAGAAACAGAGTTATTGCGTCTGACGACCAAAATTTGCTCAGAATTCAACATTCGAATGACATCATCAAGGAGACCAAAAAGAACAAAAACTTTCTTTACAACATTCTGACTGGTGATGAAACGTGGCATTTTGCCAAAGTGGAAGGCGCCAGACGGGTCAAAACTCAAAAAAGCTCGCCCGAGGGAATTTTCCACAAAGAATTTCGTCCACTGGACCAAACAGTTAACGCAAAATTCTACATGGCGCTTTCAAGCATTTGATGCATCGTATACGCCGTATTCGGCAGAATATCGTGCAGAAGTTGGTATTTCTGCACGATAATGCGCCATCTCATCGATCGACACTTGTGACCGATTTTTTGGCTACCACTCCCCGTATTCGTCTAATTTGCTACCGTGCGACTTTTACCTTTTCGGAAAAACTCCGTTTGCCGATGAAAGGTGTTGTGTATTCCAAAGTACTCGTATCACTCATTATTAAGTCTCAATATCATACAGAGGAACACTGGACTTTTTTTTTATAATTTACGCACGCCTAAGGGGTTAGATAACCATTTACTGTTGCCGGGGCGCGGGCAGAAAGTTAGAAGGAGGAGCAAGGCAAAATTGTTTTATAGTGGCTTAAAACTCAGGTGTATTTGGTTTCGATAATAGCTCTCCAAGGGTGGGAGTCCGCATAGGACGGAGAGTTTTTTATTCACTCAGAATGATTCGAAGACTATAATTCACACTTGTTTTTGTGCTTGAAACTCTACAACAGCCAAATCTACGTGTCAGTGCTATGCCTTCACATGCATAATTTTTCTGACTGAGTGCCAATTACACAAATGAAAAACTTGAAAAACTTGTCATGGGTAGGATTCGAACCTTGAACCCTCCGAGTGAGAAGCGATTGCTAGTACCACTACACAAATTATTATCGGACTGAGTTGTTATTCTGGGCAGAAACAGTTTAATTGGCAACGAGGATGGTGGAAACGGCTAATTTAATAAAAAAATTTCGGAAAATTACTTGACCAACAGCAGGAATGGGATGTCAGGTGTGCTAGCGGATCAAAAACAATTTTTTGGTAGTATAGTAGAAAATAAGTCGATTCCAAGTGTAGTGGGAGCAAATTCTTTAAATCTACAGACTCACAATAGTATCCCAGTATTTCCCCCGTTTGACAAGCGAAAGCAGTGCTGGAAGTCGTTTGTAGAACAATTGCAACAGCATTTTCAAGCTTATAATGTTGCTGACGATCAGAAAAAGGCTTTCTTTTTATCGTAGTCAGGCCCCGATTTATACAAGCTGATACAAAAATGAGAGAACAACAGTATCATTTGAAATGATTATCACTAAGCTCACGGGACATTTTTCTGACAAAAAACTGTTTCCAATTACGCATGAAAGAAGGTCAAACGTATGCAGAATGACTAGCGGATCTTCGTGGCGCTGCACGTGACTGCGTATTTGCGTGTGAGAAAGAAGGCTGCAAACAACCTTTTAATGCGTGGCTTTATTGTACTTCATACCCCGCATGATGCAATACGCTCCGTTGCCTTGCAGAAGTCCAATCCAAGTTTAACCGACGTTATTAAGATAACTGAAACTTGCTAGTGAGGTTAAGTGCGAAATAGAGAGATTAGTTGCAGTAAATATATTAACAGTTACAAGCCAATGGGCGGCCCCTATTGTCGCTGTTTCTCAATTAGAAGTTGACAGATACCCATTTCCACGAGTGGAAGAGATTTTCCACAAATTACAGGGTGGGAAATGTTTTACGAAAATCGATCTATGTGGTGCGTATTTCCAAATACCAGTGAATGAAGACTCCAAAAAATATTTGGTAATTAATACACCGCTTGGGCTATATTTGGTGTGTCTAGGGCTGTGTCAACGACTTATGGATTAGCTGATCACACGACTTGCATCATATGGGCTATATTGCAAACTAAAAAAAATGCTTCTTTGCTCAGGAGAAGCTTGAATATTTGGGGCACCTGATGGTATTAAATCTTCTAATAGCCAGGTTGAACCCATAAATAAGATGCCACCTCCGCAGGATATAACATATAGTAAAACACCTACATGCTTTTCTTGGAAAGGTAAGTTATTATGCTAAATTTATTGATGATCTGTCTCAAATTGCAGCACCACTAAACGAATTGAAAAAGAAAAAATGTGAAGTTCATTTGGACAAGCCGTCAACAGAATGCATTTGATATGCTCAAGGCTGGAATCGTTGAAACTACTCGCATGGCACATGCAATGGCTACTGATGCGTGCGTCGTCCCATGGAATTGGGGCTGTGATTTCTCATCGTTATCCTGAGTTTGATAAAAAAGAAGAAAACTATTGTTTTCAAGTGACTGTGCTGCATAAAGCGTTGATCATGGACCAATGGAAAATGCCCCGAATTATAGTTCCAGAACGATTTCAAGGAAAAATACTTCCTTTGCTAGATACTGGTCATTGGGGTATTGTCAGAACCAAACAACTGGCACGACGTCACTGCTGGTGGCCTGGAATAGACAAGCCGATTGAAAATATGGTAAATAGATGCACAATATGTTTAGAAAACAGTTCTAGTCCCCGTCAAGAATTAACAAGCTGGCCACTACCGTCGAAACCATGGGAACGGGTACATATAGATTTCACTGGTCCATTTCTGAAAAGCATGTAACTCATCTGCGTGTCGCACATGGCCACAGACTCAACAATAAAAGCGTTGGAGAACATTTCTGCTATCGAGTGTTTGTCCGCAGTTCACCTCTAAAGAGAAGGGAATCAAGCATCTTCGAACAGCTCCATTTCATCCTACATCCAACGGAGAAGCTGAAAGGATGGTTCGAACATTTAAATATTCTATGAAGAAGCTGTGTCGAGAAGGTAATACTTACTTAATTTCTTGGCTTCTTACAGGAGCTTACCAAACTGTACCGGGAAATTTTTAATATGATCCTGTGCCAACACGAAGTCCCGAGCTATAGTAATGAAATTTGCCGGCTAGCTTACCTCAAAAAACAGGTAAAAATTACAATTAGATATGGCTCAGTAGACGATGGTCATAATCGGCATGAAAATCGATAAAAAGGTGATTCCTATCGATCGATGTCACATTTCGGGGTCTTTTTCCAAATATCTATCGTCAACATTTCCCGACTCGCATATCCAAGAATTGATATACATATATTTCGTCCCAAAATGCCAATAATTTTGATGCCTGTATTGGGTCAAAAACGCGATTGGATTGCAGATCAAATTACTGTGGGGCAGTTCAAACCGCACAAATATCTGGTGTTAGGAGACGCACCAAAGTGTAAAAAAATCCACGAAATATGTTAGAGAAAAATTTTATTGACGAATCTGGAAATGCTTTTATTGATGTACAAGGGAGGTTGTTGGAATATTTCTAAAATTTAGTCTACAACCCTTTCATCGACTTTAAAGTTGCATTTGACTCTATAATATATCTTTTGAAACGAGCTGCATGAACGCCATCCTACTTTTGATAACTTTGCCAAATTTTGCCAGCTCTCTAAGATGGCAATTTTGTACTAAGGCCCGGGTCAAAACGTATAGCTTTATAAGTGTACTTAATACTGGATGTACCAACTTAAACTGACTATTTTAAAAAATTTGTAACTTTTATAGAGTCTACTTGTTCGGTGTTTTTCGAATTGGCTGTCGCTAGGCTAAATTTGGTTTGAAATGTCAATATAAGCAGACTTGTGTTAATTTACGAGTATTTCCATTTACGTTTCATATGCTCGTCCAAGAAAGTGATTCGAATTGCCATGGATAGTTTTCGCACCACGCAAAATCTAACTGATAATATGCATACACAGAGGAGTAACACAGTGCAACTGGAGAGCGTAGTATTAAAGCTAAGTACAGACCGTTGTCTGATCTGACAAAATTGTCAGGTCTACCAATGCTCTGGCAATGAGCTGACAATAACCAGCTACCTTACAATGCTCAATTGCCAATGAAGGAACTGGCAGATTTTGTCCCAAAGTTTGACAATTTCATTGTTGACTTGACAATCTCCTGACAATGTTGTCAATTTTCCGTTCTATGGCGTCAGTCTGGGAACGAATATAAAAAGCAGAGAGTACTGTCATCAGAAAATCTAAAATATATTGGATTAGAAGTAGCAGAAAAGAAATGGTTGACAAAAATTAAAAAGAGAGTGTCGGAGACAGAACGGAGCCCTGGGGAATACTATCATTTATTTTGTGAATTCCAGACTTGAAAGCATCCAAAACCGACTTGAATTGAATGTCCCGAAAGGTAATTTGTAATCCATTGAAGACGACAGTCATCGATCCCAAAAGCGTGCATTTTAGACAAAAGAGCCTACTACCAAACTCTGTCAAATGCCTTAGAAATATCAAGCGCAATTATCTTGCTTTTGCCACATTGATGTACTTTTCGGTTAGACATGCCATCAAATCACCAGTTGACCTGTTGATACGAAAACCGTACCGCCAGTCATTGAGAAGTTTTCGTGTTTCGAGATATTTCATGAGCGAACGATTTATCAGCGTTTCCATGACCTTGGAAACAAGGGACGTTAGCGCAATGCAGGCCGGAGAAGAGAGAAGAAAATTCGCCTTTTTTAGGGACGGGCTGGACAAATGCTGTTTTCCATCTGTTCGGAAAGTGTCCTGACGAGTAGGATTGATGAAAAAGCTTACCCAGTGGTTTTGGCGGCGTGGAACAACATGGGAAGAAGGGGAGATATACCATCTAGATCAGCGGATTTATGTATGTTGAGATCTTTAAGTACTCTTGCTACTACACGAGTGCGAAAGTGGATTCGTCCCATTGAAGATTCGACGCACTCAAGTATAGGCAGAGACGAAGCACAATCTGGAAGTGTTGAGCAGTCCGCAAAGTGTGCAGCTAGTAGATTGGCTTTGTCTAAAGAGCTAACAACTGGAATGTCATTGTAAATGAGCGTTGGGATGGAGGATGAGGCAGGCCTCAACTTTTGGTCGTATTGAAATTTCACACGCTTAAGAAAATTGTTGCAGCCATTCCTGGCTCGTTTGAACTATTTTCGGTTTTTCTCTATTGGTCTTGAAGGAGCGCAGAAATATTTCTCTAATCCAGACGGCCTCCTTACAGTCGTCATGCCACGCCTTTTCTTTTGGTTTGATACTCTTCATCCTATGAGGGATTAATCATCTCATTACAAAGAGGATAGTGTCTTTGATCATATCAACAGCGACGTTCACTTCGTTATAGAGGAAACATATTGACCAGAGAAAATCCTTAAAGAAGCTGTTAAGTTCCCTGGAATTAGCTTTTTCGTATTGCCATACGGTTATTTTAGGAATCTTTTCTCTAGCTGTGTGGTTGATGTACGAGAAAGTAGCTGATATGTCACAATGATCCGACTAGCCTAGAGGGGAGAACATTTCAACGGTGTACTTATCAGGGTGATAAGTTAAAAACAAGTCCAGGGTGTTGGCGGTGTTACTATCAAAATTTGACATTCGCGTAAGCTCATTTACAACCTGGAGCATGCAGTTGGATCGGATCAAATGCCCTTACTTTTGTTTACATAAGCTGGAGTATACCAAAGTAGTGTACAAAGCTCATTGCAAGATTTGCGTGCAGGACATAAGAATCTGAAGCACATTCCTTCCTTCTTCCAATAATAGCACTATTAAAAGCACCGACGTGGTAGCCCTTCAGGAAATTCTTGTTGACTGAATAAAGGCGCTATACCATATAGTAATATCTGCAGTGTCACTTTTCCAAGACCACAAACCCAACCCCTGACAGTACTTTGTGATGGGAAATTATCGCTTAACTTGTTAAGCACTGCATTCGTGTAGCTCTAACATTCGCATCGCTATATTGGACAATGTAAGAGAAATATTCGAGCAAACATAAAACTACCGCGATGAATATGAAAATGCTACGAGCGCCAGCGGATGTAACGAAGCGTGATCTAACAATTTGTAGAAGTCTCCACATTAATAAATTTATTGTGGACAAACTCTAGGCTGAGTAATGGTGGCTCTTAAACATGACAATGATCCCAAGCCAGCTTGTCAAAGTTGGTATCGTCTTGGCCTAGTCATCATCACATATCGGTGCCCCGTTTTTCACCAACCACTCGGAATAACATCATCAACGGTTCCTTTCCATTCCACCGACATAAAAGTAGACTGCTGTCAAGGCTAAAAACCTTGTACAGACAGTTTACTGACAGACATAACCCGGAGATTATGACGCTAAAGTCGTCGATCAAAAACCTCCAAGTATTAATAAAAGAAAATTACAGAGCATCTGTAAATTTGTATTGGCAAGGTTCGGGCTGTAAACACCAGCAACCCGAATATGTTCCCGCAAATAAATAAAATATTTCGGAGGAAAGATCACAACGACCTTTAGTGTCTTAAAATCGCCCGAACGACGGACAACGAGAACATACTCATAGCAGCAGGCATCGATCCAAATGAGGCTGTTGATGATGACAACTTCTTTGTGATCGAGGATCTCCAGGAGAAGGTAGAGGCTATAGGAGCGACTTTCAAGGAAGTATATAAGACGAATGACATCATTGGCCCGAACCACGACCTGGAAAATCGAGTCCTTGTGCACAATTTCTACCTTCGAAATGAAATAGTGAATTGGCGATTCGAGAGCTCGGGTTTCACCCAGTTCAGTGACGAGAATATGGCAAATAATGTCATCACCAATGAAATGGTACTACCACCGTTCATTTCGAAGGCAGAGCTCCAAACGATCTCCGAATCACTTAGAAGTAAGAAATCAGTGGGAACCGATGAAATACCGAACATTGTGCTTCGACATCTCCCTCTAGAAGCGGTGGACATTTATACCACCCTGTTTAATAATGCAATGAATAATGCACATTATCCAGCGCATTGGAAAACTGCGGTGGTACATCCGATCCCCAAAAGGGATAAAGACACATCCAATCCGGCGAATCTCCGGTCGATCAGTCTTCTTCCAAACATCAGTAAGGTTTTCGAGAAGGTGATCAATAGAGTCCTGACTAAGTGGGTTGAGGACAAACATATAGTTCCGAATAATCAATTCAGTTTCAAGGCGGGGCATGATATCATTCATGCTGAGTCGAAACTGGTTTCTGATATCCAATGGAACAAAGGCAAGAACCAGTGCACTGGTGCCTGCCTGATTGACTTGTAAAAAGCCTTCGATACCGTATGGTTAGAGGGACTCTTTTTCAAGCTGGACAGGTTGGGCATTAGTAAACCACTTCTGTATATTCTCTTCGATATGCTCTCTAGTAGACAGTTCATCGTGAAGAATGGCGATGCGACTTCTGCTGGAACTTTTAACATTAAAAACGGTCTGCAACAAGGTGCGGTAAATTCGCCGATCCTGTTCAACATTTACACGAGTGATCTGATAGGTTCACTTCACCATGCCATAGCGTACGCAGACGACATAATCGCGTACAGATCAGGTCCAAAGATTGAGGTCATTAATATGCTTTTGCAGCGTGACTTCGACAAAATTAAGCGATATTGCGATGACTGGAAGTTGAAAATCAACTTTCAGAAGTCGGAAACCATTTTGTTTAGGACGCCTTTGTCTGGGGCCTCTAGGGATACCAGAAAGAATTGGCGAAAGTTCTCGATCGTGGGGCAGCACGGGCAGCCACTTGCTGGTCGAAATGTAGTCAGATACCTTGGGATCTGGCTGGATCAATATCTGTATTTTAACAAACATATAGATGTTGCTCTGGCCAGAGCCAGAGGTGCTTTTGCCCTTACAAAGAGACTGTTCTATAACAGTCAACTCGATGCGAGGGTGAAGGTAATCTGCTACATGGCCCTTATCAGGCCCATGCTTGTATTTGGATGTCCCGTGTGGTTCAACGTGAGAGCAAGTTTATTGGAAAAGATTCGGGTGTTTGAGAGGGCAGAACACCAGAGTCTGAGTACATAAAATTCTATCCTAATGAGGTCTTATACAATAGGGCGAACCTAATAAGAGTGGACAATTTCGTCATTAAGTTGACTCGAAGGCACATTGCAAGAGCAATGACCTCATCGAACAACCTGATCTCCGGGGCTTTCTAGCCCAATTACATGTATCATGAGAGAGTTCGCTTTGATGGCTTTGTTCCCCCAGAAGCGTTCCTCTACCTAGATATGAAAGGTCTGATCCAGGACAGATTGGCGGTGCCGCTAATCTTCCACGTTGCTCGAACAGCTGCGGACAGGCGACTCAACTACGACAGAGACTTTGCACGTGGCAGTGCGGAGCGTCTCCGGTTCAGTAGGTCGGTAGGGAGTCGCGACATAAGGGATGTTGCTGGGCATTACCAACAATTCTGGTGGCTAGATGAAGGAGGGGAAGTCTCTTCGTCGAATTCCTCCAGTCCTACGTAGCTCAATAGGGAGCAAAGTCGGTCTACTGCATATTTTTTTTAGCCGTGGCCGGCTTACATAGTTTTAGGTAGAATTAGGGTAGTTTTAAGAAAAAATAAAAAAAAAGCAAAACAAAAATATATATATTAGAACGAAGGTGTTTAACACCCTCTAAAATATGGTATAGGATTAGATAGTTTAAGTAGGATTAAGTAGATTAAGATATAGTTGTAAATAGTTTATATGTTTAGTTTTAAGTTTTATATTATAACAAAAAGTCCATATACTAAGTTTTTCTACTTAAAGTTTATTTTCTTAGTTTTAGTTTTAATAAATGTAAAACAAAAATAAAAATAGTCTGTAAGAAACGTCGAAAGACACAGATTAAATATTATGTTTAACTTAGAGTGCCCGCATGGGGCCAGTAAGATATAATAAGATTATTTGTAAGTTATTTAAGCTAATTTTTAAGCGTTTTTTTGTCTAGCTGTAAGTGTAAATGAATTCCAAAAATAAAAATGCATATAAAATGAAATGAAAATGAATGGTTCCTTTCCATTTCAACAGCATTTAAATTTTACAACCCCACCTCCTGCCTTAAGTTTAGAATTGTTGACAAAAATAATTTGTAAAGTCAGCGGTTGTTATGAACAGGAGAAATGAAAAATAAGAAATGTTTATTGTTTTAGCTGTGTTCCAATCCGACACAATAGATCCATAACTCAAGAGTTTCTTGAGAGGGGTCTCACAACGTAAGAGCCCATTATCCATTTTCAGAATAAAACTCAAGTTTAATCGTAAAATGCGACCTATAACCTTATCGTGCCCCAGTTCAACCTGAAAGTTGAAAAAAAAAAATCATGTATTCGTACATACTCGCAACCTTTTCTCCTCTAAAATGTCAGAATAATTGCAAAATGCCTCTCACAAGACCGCTCGAATGTCAAATCAATTTGTCTCTCGGCAATTTTCTTGTCACTTACTGTTGACTGACTTTTGTAAAAAACAAAAAAAAAACAAAACGCCAACTTAACTGAAGAGTACGAGTATTTTTGTTTCAAAAGCTTTCTCCAAAACACGCATTTAAAATTCATCAATCAGAAAAGACGAAAACCCTGACATCAGTCCCAGAATATAAAATGCACATAATATTGTATATCCTTTCAGTTATACAGCCCTCGTTCAAAAATTTCAGATTCAGGATACACATAATCGACGAACGATGACCTACAATATATCTAGTCTCGAATTACAAACCATTTAAGGAGAATAAATCAAACGTAATCGAGGGTTCGAGAACAACAAACACTGATTCACTCGAATGTTTAGTAAGAATAAATGTCCCGAAAAGGGCCTTTTGTCCTCTTCGATAATAATCCAGCGACAGGACATTTGTTTCGTTTCATGTCTAAAAGTTTTGGGTAAGAAGAGTCGAGAGCACGACTTTGACTTGGATTGGTCCCGAATAAATATCGACGACTCCTTCCTAGAAATAAATTGAGTTAAAAGACTTCCCTCTGACCTGTGTGCGGGTGTACGAGTATATGTAATAAATAAGCTCTAAGGATTTGCTGTAGTCATATCTCGGTATTTGAATCTTTGGAAGCTGCACACGGAACCAAGGAAATTTTAATTAGATTTACACTCATTGTCAGGTTGTAGTTGGAGTAGTAGTAATCCTTCGTTCTCTGATCATAAAGGTAACCTTGTTTGTGTCCAATCTAAGGAATTGATTTCACTGGATGCCACTTGTAGTTACTTTTCGTATTAACAGAGAGGCTAGTTTTCTTTTAAATACACATGTGTGACGTGTACCAATATGTTTCTAAGGCAACTGTTTTAAAAAAAAAAAATTAAAAATAGTAGTAGTCGACATGCAAGCCTTTGCCGATTATCATTCCGAAATGTTCATCATCATCAAGGTCGATGTCGTTGAGTATGGAGCATCTATAGTTAGGTCGATATGTTCAAAGTTGTTTATCAATGGGTGACTTAAGCCAGCTGAAATGCAGACTGAAATCTTGTAGCACTATGGTTGAATGCCTACCATGTTAAGAGTTCAGAGGAATTGCTTATCTGGCCAATGGTCATTATTGCGCCCCGTGCTTGTAGGGCTTCTTCGCAATTAGATTATTTAAGGAATCTTACTATCCAGAGAATGCTTAACAAAAATAAACAGGGAATGCTGGCATAATTCATTAGTTATCATCAACAGCTTCCACCCTAGATAGTGGGTTCAATTATTTTACCATTCACCGAAAAGACAGAAAATGAGTTCTTGACATCACATTCCTTCCAATGAACAGTGGCAAGTTTCTGAAAATTAAAACTTCTGCCAACGGGAAGAATTATGTCGTGCACAGATGAACTACAGATGAAGATTTTGGACTGTTGCGCAATGTAACTTTGTAGTGGACCCATAAATAAAGTTGTCATGTAGTTTCTCACATCCTACTTAGAGAAGCTTATGTATCTCCTTAGACTCAATCAAACAGCGATTTGTGAAAAGGCCTTTGCTAATGCCCTTCTAATGCCCTTGCAGAAATTCGTCAATTTTCTTCTTGACCTTAACGGTATTTAGATTGAATTGAGATTTTATGAGTATTGTGTCTGTTGAGTTCGCTCAACAGAAACGTTCCGAAGAACCAACACTGACTCGGACCACTGCCTTGTTGTAACCAAAGAACGGCTCTGGATACCTCGAGAATGGCAAAGATAAGCTAATGCTGCAATCGCAAGAGATCGCCGATCAAGTCTTCCTTAATCTCTTAAGAGGTCGCATACCGCCAGCATCAAGCATTCAAGACTACTGACAACATTGCCAAGAAGCCATCAGAAATGCCGCTCAGATCACTCAGCCACCAAAATGAAACCCCTAGTTTGACGAACAGCGAGCTCTACGAGCAGAAAAGGAGAAGCGAATACCGGCTTC
Organism: Volucella bombylans; assembly: GCA_949129095.1. Taxonomy (NCBI): domain Eukaryota; kingdom Metazoa; phylum Arthropoda; class Insecta; order Diptera; family Syrphidae; genus Volucella; species Volucella bombylans. The sequence goes on from OX422144.1 coordinate 14,637,674, forward strand.
TCAGGAGGAAAAAGAAGGAGCATGAGAGATGCTACTCCAAGAATGAGATTCGAAAGTTTTACCAAAAGGTAAAAAAAACATACTACGGATACAAACCAGGAACCGAAGCCTGTAGAGACGAACAAAAGAATGTTGTAATAGAGTCGCAGTCGATGTTGAGGATTTGGAAAGAGCATTTCTGTAGACTTTGACTTTGGCAATGACGAACCAAATACCGCTATCAGGCAGAATGAACCTTTCCACCTGGGTGATGTAGACTAACATAGACCAACAATTCCGACCACTCGACCTGAATGAACTGAAGATAGCCATACCCAAGCTTAAGTCAAACAAAGCTGCTGGAGCGGACGGCCCAACTGCTGAGCTCTTCAAAGTGGCAGGCGATGGTCTGGCGAAAGTATGACCGTTGAATGGAACGTCAACATTGTTTGACCAATCCTCAAGAAAGGATACCATCTGAACTGCGTATGGATTTAGGGCAGGAAAGCCCACTATCGAGAAAATATTCACACCACCGCAGATCTTGAAAAGAACTCATGATCTCTATATCGCTACAAACCATCGATTTTCAGGCCACGTGTGACAGTATCTATAGAGGCGAGGTATACAGAGCAATGCCTAGTTTTGACACCCCTGCCAAATTCGTCCGCTTGTGCAGGATGACGATAAAGAATGCACTCTGCTGAAACAAGGTCGGTTAAGAACTCACTGTGGCTTTTTATGTCAAAAAATCATTTATATCGCTGTCATGCGATCTCTTCAACATCACTCTTGAATAGTGAGATAATAGTCTCACCCGCCAACACAAAAGGCACAATCTTTCAAAAGTCCGTTCATTTACTCGTATACGCCGATGACACAATCGGACGAGAACAGCGTGATGTCAGTGGCCCTTTCGCCAGTAAAATCAAGGATATGCTGTAAACAAGAAAGTACACCCAACGCCGACGTCTTGAACAGAACGTCGCCCAAGACAATTGATTTCCAAAGCCCTCTGTAAGACCTTAAGAATCCCAGCCCTGCTCTATCGCGGAGAGGCTTTATCAAAAATGGATGAGATTGCTCTTGGCTGCTTTGAGAGGAAAATTCGTAGGGTGACTTTCGCTTTCGTCCGTCTATGCGGTGAGTGGAGGAGAAAGATACGGGCTGTACAGCGACAACCAGAAGAGTAAAGGTCCAACCACTGAGATAGGTGAGTCATGTAGAGCGGATGAACACCAATGCTCCGGTCCGAAAAATCTTCGATCGAGTGACAACGCAGTAGAGGAACACCCCGACTGATATGCCGCACGGCGCACGCAAATAGAAGGAACTTCAACCAACTCAGCGCGCGAAACTGGATGCAGCTAGCTAAAGATCGAGCTGGCTGGAGGCGCTTGTTGCTTGAAACAAGTAAGCCTGCAGTATCAGCACCTACAGCCTGATATGTGCTATCCCCAGCGTACTTTACGTAGTACTCGTATCCCGTCGTGACGCCAGTAGGTAGTCTGCAGTCTTTCCTATTAAGAGACAGCAAGAAAGTCGCTGACCTGTTAGAGACGTCGGGATGCATTCATTTGATCAGCCTCAATAAAGCTCATATGAATTCCAACTGTTAATGCAGCAATAATCGTAGGTTCAGATCGTGAAAAATCATCTTCTAAGGCTGAAAACAAGAACTAAAAGTGACGTCTATAAGACTACCGGACGCAAGCCATGTTTTCCAATCAGAGATTCTGGCTGTCCTTAGGGTGGCTGAGCTAATGCAGATGAGACCGGTATCTGAAAGAGATATCGCTATCTACATCATTAGCCCGGCCGCACTTAAAGGATTGGAATCGACCAACATCAATTCTGATACAGTCAGGGGCTGTCGCACAGTGCTCACACCATTATGCAGTCAGGACCGGGTGAAAATGTGCTTGGTGCAGGACAGTGCGGTGTTGAGGGCAATGAACGAGCGGATGAGCTTGCAAGAAGAAGACGGCTACTCGATAATAGTGAGGTTGCTTACATCAAATACCCCTCTGCATAGTAAGGGGCACTATCGGGGAATGTGGTCAAGACTCTCTGGCCTTTTAATGACAAAAGATCTAGGGAGTAAATAAAATTAAACAGGGATTAGCCTAGGACAATAACAGGAAATCTGGCAGAACACTGTCTCCTGCGGAAACACGCAAGAAGATTTAAATTGTCAGATCCGGATATCTGCAGATTCTGCCGTGATCTGCAACCTGTTGAGGACATCACACACATACTGTGTGAATGCGAGGCAATATCGCGTAGTGGAAGAACCGTTTTAGAGAAATACTTCTTCGAAAACCTAGAGGAAATAGACGGCACGAACTTCAAAATCACTTTCTGCTTTTGCAAAGAAATTGGATATTTCACCAGGGAAATTGTTTAGGTTTTTGCCATTTGAAGACCAATTCAACTGATTCCACAGAGATCCACGATGGGTCCGTTTTGGTGCCTTGTGTTTGTGCGATGACTTATTCATCCCTATTTAACCTAACTTAACCTAAGGCTGAAAACAGTTTTTCAGTGATTTAATTTCCCGTGATCGCATTGTAAAACCTAAAAACAAGACTTAGTAAATTCAGCCTTTCCACCGTTCTACATTCTCCCACTAGCATTAGCCTGGAAATCAAAGCAGAGTTCAGCAAGGCTTGGTTGTTGCGCCATGTGCAGATACTTCAGCCCTCTAACCGATCCTTCAGAATGTAGTTCATTTCCATCAGTATTAGGTATATCTCCGCTTGGAAGACAGACGCAAGTTTTCCTAGCTAGGAGTGAAATCTAACGTTATCGTTCCATGAAAGTCGCTAGCCCGTCGATTTATATTTCTTATTTTCGCAGCAATTGGAGTTCTGGTAAGCTTATGTCAGACAGCTTGTCAATAAGACCAGAATCAAAAGTGTGGCAGTGCGCAAGTTATATTGTACAAAACACCAGTGCGTCTCGTACCAAAGACCATTTTTTCAAAACGGAAGAAAACATTGCGGAGGGAGATTCATCAGTGCGTCAAGAACAGAGACAGGCGTGCTAGGGAAAGCCTCGTGCAGCTAATACAGACCATTTTTAGAGTCTTGCAGGTTCCACAAAATAACCCAAGTATATATAGACATAATTGGTCTTACTATTATTAAGAGCGTTAAGCAGTAAGTCAATCAACATGCACCACAGCTGTCACATATTGGCCGCAGTCAACATCTGCAAACAGGGTGCTTCTCACCAGCATTGCCTTTATCCACAAAATAAGTGATTCGTATACGCCACGGTGTTTGCTCGAGTTACTCAAGCTGTAACTTCATTGTTGATGAAAGTGCCAGGACATTTTTCCTCCTGTCGAGTGCGCTTTAAATTCTCCCCACCAGATTTTGAAATGGAGTCTCGCAAGATATTTTACCTTGGTAGGCATGCTGTATCGTGGACAGGGGATGCATGGAGAAGCTTGCCAATTATTTTCATGATCTTCACATGAAGAAAGTCAGACTGATAGATCTGACTTGGTCCGCAGTAGCCGTTTTTTCCGATTTTGGATATAAGGGCTACACTTACTGTTTGCCAGGAGTTCGCCAGTAAAGATTATCTTCAGAGTTACGAGCAGCCAGATTCCAAGATAATTCAAAGCTGATTTAAGACAGCTTAGCTCTTTAATTATGTGCAAAATTAGTTTGGCGCATCTTCTTGAAAAATGCATCCCTGCTTGAAAAATGCCACATTGCTGTCTGAACTGTCTGAGCTAAGTAATTTCGGAGATCTATACTTCATGTGTACGGACCTTAAACCGTTCTCACCTTATTATTCTCTCTCACAACTCTGCCCATGCTCAACTGTCAATAACGTTTCATCACCGAAGGTTTCACGCCGCAAGAACGTGTTTTAGTGATTTCATCGAATTCGTTTCTAAATTATTGGAACATGGTAAATTAGGTGCCTCTGAAGAATATTATTCGAGATGTAACCCACAATTTGGAGGGCATATACAACAAAATGTTGCTGCAATGTGGGACAGGGTGAGTGAAAGTACGTAAATTTCGATTCGTAGTTGTGCTCAAAAAAATCCAAGGTCTTCTCCCGATTGTGTATCACAACCTGCATCTTTTTCTGTAAAAAATTCAACTGACTCATGAGCTCGACCACTAGATGATGGTAAACAAAAGTTCACCAATTGAAAGAAGAAAATTTTCAAAAATTCGTTAAGAGTAACGAGCCGCATTTCGACTTACGAGTAAATGGTCGTGTAAACTAACATTATAGCTGGATACGGGGAGTGGAAAACCCAGGACCTATTTATCTTCGTAGAGTGAGTTCTTTGTGTCGAATTTGGGCTGCTGGAATAATTGTAGCATATTTCTTTCCAAAATGACTGTAGCGAAGCTGCTATTGGCGATCGATATCGTGCGTTGTTATAACATTTTTCTTTACTCGAAATTGTCCGGATTCGTCTCCGTAACACGTGGTGCCATCCCATATATCCACATTAACAATGAAAATTGTGAAACCAGCATTTCCAGGCAAGGTCGTGGCGAAATTTGGGGATATCGATTGGCAGCCCGACTTCTTTCTTCAGGAAGGACAGGATGCAGAATCCAGGCCAGACACTTTCATATCACTGAAGTTCTTGAAGCCATCTGCTTTTCCCATTTCTTTTGTTGAAGATTGCCAAGGAAATTATCTTGCCCTTACTTGCTATGGCTCCCAGTTCTGATAGAATGGTGTTCTGCCTGAAATATGGCAACTGAAGTCACATACCCTGTCGCATTAAATTTATTAATATTGGTGCTGGTTGTATATCGTTCTTTTTGAATCTTTTAAGGAGAACAGCTCTTATGGAATCGCTCCTATGTTGAAGACTTTGATTCTATAGTCTAAAAAAGATCCTCTTCCCAGATGCTCTTCAATTTCTAAAAATGCTTATTGCCTTTGGACTACCAAAAGTTAGATCTACTGCCTCCCGCCTTACTATAGCTACAAAGGTTGATTGTTGATTGAACTCTAAAATGACTCACCTTTTTGATAATTAATCACAGTCCATTATCACTGTTTTCAATGTTTTCCTTCCTGCAGCGATTGACTAGTCTAGGTGTTACTTATTTTTCCGACACAGTACATCCAAATTTGTGGCGGTTTGGTTTGGCACCAGGTCAGGATCTCCAAAATACAATCATTTACTATAAATAGAATGGACGTTGGCCTCCGCTCAATAAGCGCAAAACCCAGTCATATTTCCACCCTATCCACTAACAGCCCTTTAGATATGCGGATGCATCTATGCTTATCTTAAAGATGGAAAGGATAAGGCAAACCAAAATGCATTGGCTGTTCCTTAGATGAAATGAGCAGAATTTGAGATAAGAAGTGCATTGCTTTCAATGTGGTGCGTAAATAGAATTTACCGGTTGGTTAGATACTTTTTAAAAATACATATTAAGTGGCATAACTGGCTTATCTCAATAACCACCCAGAGGGCACTTGTTCACGTCGTAAAATAAAACTAAATTCCTCAAACACTAGGACAAGATGTTTTGCATGGTTTCTGTGCTTATCCGAAATCCTTGTTGCTTACCATGGCAATGGCCACTTGTGACAATGATAAATGGCAATACTTGCGTGAAACTATTAAAATACGATTTGACTTGGTCGCCAAAATTTACACTATCAACAGGGTGTCGTCTGTTGTGGCATTGCCTGCATAGAAATTCTCAAATTGAGAGAATTTGGAATGGGATATGTTCAGTAGACCACAGTTGGACAGCAAACATTCCAAGATCATCACCGAAGGATTTATGGGAGACTTGACGGTAAATGCTTGTATCTGCATGTAGTACGGATTTCCGATAAGCCAACACTGCTGTATCTGAGTGTTCGGTGTTCAGTATTCAGTGTTCAGTGTACGTTGCTGCTGTATTGCACTCTGGCCTGGTTCGCATAAATTCTGGAACATGACAAGCCGACTGAGGGTGGACTTGAGTTGAGATTAGTTGCCTAGAATGTCTGTACAACTCTGACCCAATGTAAGTGCATTAATTATACGAAAAGTTCAAGTAAATGCCAACAAAATTAACCACAAATGGATATTCGAGTTGAGAGCGTGTAACATGATTTTTGGATTAAAGCTCTCTGTTGTTGGTACTGTTGGCTGTTGTTGGTTGAAATGACAGTAGATTTGGTACTGCGGTCGGCATACCGGAGAATGAAGTCAGATAAATGATACGAAGAGGAGCAAAACAAATGGATTATAAATTGACTTGGACAATCTTTTGGAGATTGCTGAAGATGGTTTGACAACGATGAGAATGGTGATGGTCATGGTGATGATGATGATGACGATTTCAATTGAATGAGTTTCTATTTTCAATTATTGTTCGTTACGAGTAGTTATGAAATTTCTTAACGTCAACACTGAAGCACGAAATAACTTTTGGGTTGTCAGAATGCATAAGCTGAAACACATGTTTATTAATTTCAATGCAAAACAGGACCATGGTATCTCAATTCACATTTGACTAGAGGAAAAGAACTTACAATCGCACAATCGGCTTAAATTTCTATTATTTTCTCCACAAAACCGATGGTTTATACCCTTTAGGGGTAGGCTATCAGAAATCACTCAAACGTCTATTTAATTCCCCGAATCCGAGTAGTATTATCCCATAGATCCTTTCATGTATTCGGAAATGCTGCTTCCCAAGGAGGATGTAAGGGTGGTTCTTGTGGTTAACTTGAACGTATATTCAACCAAATATCTTTGGTAGATTAGGTTGCATAGTTTTCTTTGTCAAGACTACTAAGGGAATCCTAGATTTTTTTTTTTGAGATTCCTGAAGGATGATGGTCAAAATGATAATACTGTTGGGGCTAGAGATACTTATATAACAGCGAAAGCAAACTTTAAATGGAACGTCTTTTGCAAACGGCTTAAAACCATGTATTACAGAATCCATATGAGCTCGGACATATGGACAGACAGCACAGAATTACAAAGGAAGATGCTCCAGTAGTTCATACCAAAATGATTTACTAACTTCCATGCAATGTGGCCCTGAACCTTGGCTTACTCGTATAAGTCTCTTAATTTTTTTTTTATACATTTCATTACAGACTTGCAAAGCTTTCTTTTTAAAGGCTTATCTGCAGGAGTTTTTAGATAGTTAAGTAATAGCTGCTAAAAAATATTCTTTTAATCTTTTTTTTTTTGCTGACGTTTAATTGATTCACATTTCGCAGACTCTGAGGAAGATTGTTCAGGATACTACAATAGGAATGGTGTTACTCAGTTGCTTCTTTCCGTAGATGTTGATGAAGTATGGAAGTTGGTAAACCCCATCTGTGCATCTTCTCGTATTAAGTTGATGGCTAACTGGTACTCGGAAACTTTGTTTGTCATAATACTCCAGCGCTGAGCACATTTTAAGGACTTGATTCACTTTAAGAATCTTTACATCGTTGGTTTCATTGTTTCTTCACGATATCAGTCTAATGGCCCTTGCAAGGCTTGCAGCTTGTCCATGTGCGTTTGTGATACACCTCCGCACGTTAGGGCTCCATACAGCAACCTAGACTCTATAAAAGCGTGATATACTTGTTTTTGCACGTGAGGGGTGGCTTTATAAATATTTTAAGCAAGCTAATGCAAACAGAGAACTCCGCAGCTTGTTACGTAAATCGTGGATATGTCGTTTTCAGAGGAAATGGCGGTCTATAGAGATTCCGAGGCATTTGTAGTTATCCACTAACTCTATTACTTCAACTCTTAATGGAGCTCTATTTGTGTCGCTGGGTACTGTGGGCTACGAATGTGCATAAGCTTGGTTTCGACCCATTGATAACATTATGATAACACCATCTCCCCGCTTTGCAAATTCACTTTGCTTCATCCTTGTTGCCCCCTCTATGGACTTGTGATATACTACGGTTGCCATGTCATCTGCATACGCGAATGGTTGACTTCGTAAGCAGAATAAATAGTAGAGGACCAAGTTTGAACCCCTGTGGAACACCGTACTGCACTAGGTTTTCATTACCGTAAAAGTTTTTTATTTTTACACGAAACACAGGACGTCTCTCAGATAGTCTACCATCCACTTTGTCAGATTTCCTCTGATTCCGGTGTTTTGTAACGCAGGGTCCCTGTATATTACCTTTGTTCACCCCCTCCTCGAGTACGCCAGTCAAGTGTGGTCCCCATATCATTGTGTTCATACCTCGAGAAGGATCCAGTGCCGTTTTCTTGGATTTTCCCTTCTAGGCATGCCCTGGGACGATCCTTTTATGCTGGCCCCCTATGAAAACCATCTCAACCTTATCAGCTTAAACAATTCTTGAGGAACGCATGGATGCAGCCGACTTTCTCTCCATTAGGGGTGGCAGTGGTGTAGTGGTAGTAGCAAACGCTTCTCACTCGGAGGATCCAGGTTCGAATCCTGCCCATGGCAAATCAGCTTTTCATTGTGTAATTGGAACTCAGACAAAAAAATTCTGCGTGAGAAGGCATAACACTGACACGTAGATTTGGCTGTTATAAGAGTTTCAAGCAATGAAAAAAATACTGGGAATTATATCTCGAATCCACTCTGAGTGAAGAAAAAAAACTCCGTCCTATTCGGACTCCCACCCCTGGAGAGCAAACATAGAAACCAAACACACCTGAGTTTCAAACCACTACAAAAAAAAACAATTTTCCTTTCTCCTCCTTCTAACTTTCCGCCCGCGCCCTGGCAACAGTAAAAGGGTATATAACCCCTTAGGCGCGCGTAAATTATAAAAAAAAAAAAAAAAAAAAAAAAAAAAAAAAAATTCGTCTATTCATTTCAGGTCACGTTGAAGGCGCGTCCTTTCTCAACTCTAATTTCCTCATCGCTAACCCCACCACACCTCCTATGGCGCGAACGAACCAATCCCTTGTATGCTACGAAAGATCAATTTAAACTCTACCATCTTTGACTTAAACCGCACCACTCCCTACCCCAAATCAGTTCTCCTTCTTCACTCTAATCCACCTTAGTTTTAAGTTTAAGCTTAATTTTAAGTTGAAGCTTTTATTAAGCCTTCTCCCCAAAATTTTGCAGGTTGGTCCGTAGACTATAAAATAGTGATCTAATACTGTCGCCAACTCTGCTCCTGGTCTGTTTTGGGCGGACAGAATTTTAAAGCGATGCTTAATGGCAATATTGTCAATTTAATTATGATACTTTGAGATCTTCTAATCAAACATGGTGTTTCTTGTCCCTTGAAAAGCCGTTTGATGTTGCAATGCAACAGCTGGCGTGAGACCGAAAGCTGCAACCATCTGTAATGCATCGAATACGTGGGCCAAGTGTACCAACAACAATAGTGTGCAGAACAAAGATGGTCTATTTTCTTTGGAAGAAGTAAATGCACTCACTGCAGAGATGATCTCCATGCTCGGAAATTGTACTACGAAGGCGGAACAATTCAACGCTATAACTCAACTTGCAATTAAGTATTTATATAATTCTAAGTAATGAATTATAGCTTAAGCATTATATGTTGGGAAACTCCTAGAATTTAACTCTTTCCTTAGTACATTCAATATTGACGTAGCATTAATCTGTGAAACTTGGCTAAATTCAAATGATCGTTTGTCTAATTCTGTTTATAAGTGTTATCGTTTGGATAGGGAAGAGAGAAGTGGTGGTGGTGTTGCCGTGCTAATAAAACGTACTATTAAACACGAGGTACTTCCTATTACTTATTTGAAATTAATTGAAGCCATTGGTATTGAAATTCCTTTTGTTAATGGACACACATTGAAAATTTATAGTGCTTATTTTCCGGGTGGAATAATCACACCTCAAAAAAGATTTGACCTCCGGAGTGACTTCCTAAGGCTGGTTAATACTAACGATCTATTCCTAATAGGTGGTGATTTTAATTGCAGGCATAGGCACTGGTGTTGTATGAGGGCAAATGCATGGGGTAACATTCTTAGAGATCTCAACATAAGACATCCGTTTGAAATCCTCTTTCCCGATAGTCCTACACACATTCTATCTACGAGTAGTAGGAACAGAAACCCTTCTACGTTGGACTTATATCTTACTAATATGCCTGATCTTTTTACTTCCCCTATAACCCTCAACGAACTCAGTTCCGATCATCTACCTGTTAAGTGTTGTGTGAAAGCTTCTCCAGTGCAGTGCGCAAATCAAGTCTATGACTTCAAAAATGCCAACTGGAACTTATTTAGAAGAATAATAAGAACTAATCTTGAAAACTCTTTGATTCAAAACAGCAACATATCTGAAATTGATCAAAATGTAGAAGCTTTTACTTCTGCGATCTTAGAAAGCGTAGAACATTCAGTGCCAAAGAAAACGGTCGCAAGATGTGCATCCAATGTTCTTCCCCAATTTATTCTCCAGATAATAAAACTAAGAAACACTTGTAGATCCAGGTGGAAACGTACAAGAAATGTGTCTTATCTCGAGGATTACAATAAAATGAATTCTTTGGTAAAATATGCAATAAATAACCATAGAAACCAATCGTGGAACGATAGACTACAGGGTCTAAATAAGGGCAGCAAGCCATTCTGGAATATCGTTAAGGTAGTGAAGAAAAAGAATACTTACATTCCTCCACTTAAGGTTGGCAATTCTTCGTTGGCTTCTTGTTGTGATAAAGCTAATGCGCTGGCAATCAACTTTTTCAAAAGTCATTCGACTGGTAGAAACGTAATTCCAGTTACGCATATTGAATCTTCCGTAGAACAATCACTAAACATCCTCAATTCACAGTCATTATTTAGTAACATTAAGCTTATACATCTTAATGAATTGAAGGATATTATACGTAGTTTGAAGACTAGAAAATCGTCTGGCTCAGATGAGATTAAGAATCAGTGCCTCAAAAATCTCCCTGATTTTGCCCTTATGAAGTTGATGGATTTGTTCAACAACTATCTTAGATTGGCATACTTTCCTAATAAGTGTTAAGTAGCCAAGATAATTCCAATCTTGAAACCGGGCAAAGCTCCAAATTTACCTTGTAGCTACAGGCCAATTAGTCTGCTAAGCTCTCTTAGTAAGTGCCTGGAAAAAATTATAAAAAAAAGAATTATATCTTTTGTTGACGAAAATGCAATTTTGCCTCCGGAGCAATTTGGGTTCAGGGCATTTCACAACACTACTCACCAAGTTCATCGTATCACAAAAGATATTAAAAATAACCTTTCAGAGGGCAAAAGCACTGGTATGGTAATTTTGGACGTTGAAAAAGCTTTCGACACCGTTTGGCATAATGGTTTAATACATAAACTTCTAAGATTTAATTTTCCGTTGTACATAGTTAAAATTATTCAATCGTTCCTGTCATCCCGAAGTTTCAATGTATCCATCAACCAAAGTCTTTCAGGCAATCATTTGATTAATGCTGGTGTCCCACAAGGATCTGTTCTTGGTCCAGTCCTCTTTAATACTCGTATATATACTACATTGCCTTATTCGCTGACGATACTTGCATTTATTCTTCAGATGCAATTGGTTTTAACATTGAAACTAATTTGCAATCTGGTTTAAATGCTGTTGAAGTATATTGTAGTCATTGGAAAATAAACATTAATGCTTCTAAGACTCAGGCTATCTTTTTTACTCGTAAAAGAAAAGCCTGCTTACTTCCTACTAACAACCTTCTCATCAATGGTACTCAAGTTGAGTGGAAATCGACTGTTAAGTATCTTGGCATCTATTTAGATAAGCGACTTACATTCAATCTACATGTTCAACAAATCATTAAAAAGGTTAATGTGACAATAAGAGTTCTCTACCCATTTATATGGCGGAATTCAAAATTAAGTGACGCCAACAAATTATTAATTTTTAAATCAATATTTCAAGCAATTATGTTTTATGGATCTCCTGTTTGGGGTAAGTGTGCAAAAAGCCATCTGCGCAAGCTGCAAATAGCACAAAACAAATTGCTTAAAATGATACTTAATCTTCCCTGGTTTTTTTCAACAGAGGAACTTCATATAATGGCTAACATTGAAATGGTTTCAGATAGAATCGAAAAACTAAACCATCAATATAATATCTCTTGTTTTTCATCTGACAACCACTTGATTTCAAACTTAGTCTTGTAGGAGTGCAATATAAATTTGTTTCATATTCATATTTATTTATTTATTTTTATTTTTATTTTTTTTTGTTCATATATTATATTCCAATACATTTATATTTATTTAATTACTTCTTTATTTATTTATTTGTTTCTCCTTCATTACAATTTTCCTGTTAATCATTTTATTTGTGTAACTTCTCACAAATTAATAAACTTTATTTTTGAAATCAAGTGTTGAAACCGCTTCTCCCTTCCACCTGCGAATTTTGTTTTAATGAAGGTTTTTAGTGGCTTTTCCTTCAAATTCTAAGTTAATCTGTGATATTATATTTAGTAAAAAATTGTACAAATATTTTAGAAGTAAGGTACCAAGCCAAATCTCTGTATCCCTAAAATTGTATCCTAAAAATTATAATTTCTTGCCACAATAAAATAAATAAATAAAATAAATAAACCAGGAGCAGCCTGGTCTGTTTTGGTGTTGCGGTAAAATTTACCACAACAAGTTCTACTCTCTCCCTTTCCCTTCGGTCTCATTCATCCACATTCCTTTCCGTTGGTTCTTCAAAATCCTAGAAGGGTGGTGGGCAGCCATGGGTCCATCAGCCATTGGTGCACCCTCCTAGTATCTTGAAGGATCAACCACATCAGGTAGGACGGACGGTCCATTGAAGCAACCATTTGGAGGAAGGCGCGAGACCAGCGTCCAACGTTGTAGTAAACAAGAGCCATTCACAAAGTCGTCGGCTCTTGCCCTTGTGTTGTGTTGTCTCTCCTATCGGGTAGATCCCTTAGCCTTACAAGGCATCTCCGCTCCATCACGGTCTCTCCTGCCCGATCCGCTTTTTGTCCCATCCGTTCATTTTATGTCCGTTGTCTCCTTGGAGAAGTATATTAGCGGGAAGAATTGGTGGGCTCTTGAGCTCTGTCCTTCTGCTTTTATACTTGTCGGAGGGGACAACCAATAGATCCACGAGACGAAGAGACGGGAGTCTCGGTGGGGTGACGGACGGTCACCTTAAGCCCAACGCGGTACGTCTAGAGCCAGATGGACGGTCTGGAACCCTCTACGTACAAAAAAAATACACAAAGCCATAGGACCAGGTGGACTGCCACAGATAATATACTTGGTGACGGACGGTCACCACCTTAAACACAAAAAGAACAAAATAAAAAAAGATTGTAACAAAAAGTGTTGTAAAGAGTGGACCCCTAGTTGCGCGGCCCACATTAAACTAATTTTTGACAAGAGGATTCGCCGGGATGTCTTTATTTATATTTAGTTTCATTGGACAGCACCCGTCTCGTGATTAGTTCCGTGTTTCGCCCTCAAGGTGATGATTAGGATGTAGAAATACGAGTAGGCCATATATTGTTGGCAAATTACCTTTTTCCTTTTTTTTATCTTTTGGGAAGGACTGGTGTTGCATTCAGACTGAATGCAACCCCAAGAAATGATCGTAAAGGGGAAAAATTAGCTCGGGCCAAAGGGAAATCCCAATCTTGGAGGAAATTCCCCCAGATTTGGGGAAATAAGAAAGAAGCACGAATGTGTGTGTATGAGAGAGTGAAGGCAACGGAAATCCAATGCACGGTGACACACTTCAGCAAATTTGCGGAGCGTTGCACACAAAGGCCAAAATTGGACCGTTGCTTCCGTATGAACGAATGTATGAAAGAGCGTATGTGTGAGGCCTACGGTTCGAGCTAATATCATCGGGATAGGGTTAATCACTTCTTGGTTGACCATCAAAAGTTTAAGACAAAAAAAAAAAACACAAGAGTTTAAAACAACAACAAAAAAAGGTTAAGAAAATTAATTAAAACAAAAAAAAGGATAAAGATAAAGGAAAGGAAAAAGAACAAGGACTTGAAGATATACCAAAACGAGGAGGAAATACGGACGAAATCAGGACGGGCAGGACAGGAGCATAAACGTATCAATTAACCAGATAAGTAGTATTATTTACCCCGGGCGAATCCTTTTTTTTTTTTTTGCAATCGAAATCGGGTTCCCAACTAGCGGTTCAGTCTATTGAGTGGTACCTTCAGTACCGCCATTAGATTTACTGTTTTGTCGTTGCTGCTTAACGGCTACCGCCATACTTTGTTTTGCTTCCATTCCGCAAATAAAGCTTGCATTATAAAGTGACAAGAAAAAAATTTATAGTTTATTTTTTTTTCTCCCGGGATATTGGTTTATCCTTCCGACGTCTTAGTCGTAGATGGTTTTGCACTTCCACTCGGAGCAAAAAGTGCATGGCGCCTAACACCTTTTTTTTCTATTGAGGCATTGGTAGTTTCTCTATTTAAAAATATCTGTTTCCCTGAACCCAGCCCAGCTGAGCAGCCACTTGGTTCAGCAATCGATATTGCTGCCATTACAAATTTCCCCTCAGGGTATTTTCTGTTCCCAAGGAATTCGAAGTGACAGATCGTCACACGGATCCCAACCACCGACAGTGTGGATCGATTTTTTTTTGTTTTTTTTTAATTGGTTTGCGTTTTTTTTGGTTTTTCGGTTTTGCCGGCAGCCCGGCAATCGAATAACTTTGAGCGGGAAAAATTGTGTAATATTGGGCGGACAGAATTTTAAAGCGATGCCTAATGGCAATATTGTCAATTTAATTATGATACTTTGAGATCTTCTAATCAAACATGGTGTTTCTTGTCCCTTGAAAAGCCGTTTGTTGTTGCTGCCAGAAAGATGCGGACCCAGATCCTTTTACCCAGATATCAGCTCTCTATCCAATTGAGCTATTAAATATCATCAGGCTTACTATAGATTCAGGACAACTGGTGTTAAACTGATAGGATAACCCTATATTGGCGCTGGGAGGATACTTCTTACCACTTGACTCCTTTCGAGAGGGCTCTTACTCTGGCATCGGCGTTAAATTAGCCCATAGTTTGGATTAGATGTTATTGTCAACATTTGCCCATTAGTTTTTATCAAGTCGGTGCGTCGGAATCTCCATGTCTAAAACGTCATCTCGAAGCTGGCGAATGTACGAGTACCATGTGAACAATTGAAGAGTGTACGAATGAGCTGAAAAGAAATGTTTGGCCAATCGATTTCATTAGAAGTGATATCTCCTTACTCGCCCTTTTAATGAAAGTTCTAAAGGCATCCAAACGAACTCGTATTGTTTATCAAGATCCTGCTTCTAGATGAACTTTACCATTAAGGTGTTATTGGTGACACCTATCATGCAATCTTTATCAGAAATTGATTTCGCCATCGCATGGCTTAAGATTAAGTAATAAGCTGCTTGAAGTATAACCACCTAAAACTCATCCATTTTAATTCGCAGTCCAAAGTAGACTCCTCTTTCATCAACGGAAATATTTCTCAATCTTCCCAAATTGACAATTCGATGAGAAAAATAGATTTGCTATTCTGTCCGATCTGTACGTAGACAAAAGAACGACTGACCACAAGACATCCTTCCAGATTCCATTCAATGTAAGCTCAATATGCTCTCATGTCATATCGAATGATAAATCGCAACGCGCATCAATTCTGTATCCATTTGATATCCCCTCAAGCTAAGGAATTCGTTTCCCTCATCCATGTAGCCCTTGTCATCGTTCGTTTCTTTTCTTTTTTAGTTCTGCTGACAACACCAAAGCAATCATTGCTATCTATTCGTGTTTGCCTCTTTCCAGTTCAATTCTATGAAAGTGGTTTCGGTTTGTTTCAAAGTAAGGACGATGGGGATACAAACTCGACAACAACAACGACGACGACGACGACGACGACGATGTTGAGGACGATACACAGGACTTGACAGTTTTGCCGCAATTATTTGTACAACAATAAACACCCACAAATCTTATTTTCCTATTGAACATCCTTGTCCAAAGAATGACCAGCCAACTAAAGAGATCTAACCCCAAGAATACACGAATACATAGATGTGCGTTTATAATTTGGTCCTTTTGTCCTCTGTTGTTGAGATCGAAAAAATGTTGTTTCTCTTTGGAAACATGAACAATATCCGGTTAAGGGCTGTAGGAAAATGAAGACAACCAACTTAGACAAACAGCACAAACAGACAAAACGAAAGGCAAAATGATTTATGGGAATTGTCTGGTGGCGACTTTTATCTGATAAAAACCCAACGATATCCTTGGCCAAGTTTCTCGAAAAAAAAAACTGACAACCGACTACAGCACTGAACCTGCTATACCAAAGGACATTCTCTAACGCATTTCCGTATTGGAGGGTATATTGAATGATTATCATCAATGTACGTCAAATTGTTAAGACCTTGTGGCTGAATTCGGTTGCAAAGAAAACTGACAGGTACACGTGCTAATGTCATGTCTCTTGCACTAAACGCTGATTGTGTTAGGCTGTGCTGGCGGGCACAATCGAGAGATGTCGAGTAGTCTGTAGGCGATGTGCTATTTAATTGATTTGATTAATAGATTCCAGGAGATATTTATGTGATGTTTCAGTTGAAAGGAAATATCTCGTCTCATAGAAATAGCAGACAAGTGCCAGTGGCAACTGACGAGGTAAATCAAAGGAACTTGGTGAAATAATAGAATATAGAGTTAATTGTTTTCGAAGGACTTGGAAAGGGACATACAAATTGTAGGCTAGTCAAAATCATGGACAGTATGATACATACGAGCATACGCCAGGAGAAGATTGCGATTGTGTCATGTAACATACTCGTACATGACAGCGGCATCTCCACTTACAATAGATAGCTTCGGTAGATCAGCTATTTTTAAAAATTGTAATAATTCCATAGCAAGCCCCACTTACTGGCTTTACCGTCTATGCAGACGGGACCGAAAGTCATCCAACGAATTTTCATCTCAAAGCATCCAAGAGGCCCTCATCACGTTTTGATAAAGTCCATTCCTCTACGCCATAGAGCGCAAGACTTTGCTAGTCAATTGCCTTCTTAGCCTGAAGAAGCAGCGATTGGCAAGAGATATTCTTCGTTTGATCTCACCGCTGGTGTCGTTGTCTGAATTGATAGCGGAGCCTACATTATAACTGACGAGTGTGACGTTATGTCCGATTTGTGATTTCCTCAAGTTAAAGCTCAGCCATGGTGTCTAAGTTACCAGACACTAACTAAATCTAGAGTAGCACCAAACAAGACTCTTAGAAAAGCGAAACTTGAAGTAAGCGCTATGCGAGAACTATGCGAGATTTCATACTGGACTGATTCAACCTATCATTCTTAGTTGGTTGCATGAAGAACCCTTCAAATCGAACACATTTGTAGCTCATAGATTCGCTTATATACAATAAGCTACAAGCTTTGATCAGTGGAAGCATGTTCCCGGGAAGCTAAATCCAGCCGATCTTATCACACGTGGATTGTTACCATCTGAAATTGAAACTTCTGCCCTCTGGTGGAGTTGCCCATCCTTTTTACGTGAAACACTATCGAATTGGCCCAAAGAATTCCAACTACCAAGGTCAAATGAAATGGATGTAGAAGAATTACGGCCTCCGAGATGTGCGCTAGCAGCTGTAAACATGGTGGACGTCATAAGCACTGAGTTTTTTGCAGAGATGTCGGGCCCCAAATTTTGTACAAAAATCATTAAATACGAAACTAAGAAATCGCATAAAGGCGCCAACATTGGGAGAAGAGAATCATCGTTAGAACCATCCTAGACTCGTCTCTCAGTTTATGGGCGATCTACCTGAAGATCGTGTGGTGCCAAACCAACACAAGACACTAATGTCACTGGGGTAGACTTCGCTGTCTTACAACTGCTTAACATTACATTCGCTACTGTCAAAATAAGGAAGAGCACTTGACTTTATTTATTTGTTTCATTACAAAAGCGGTGCACATAGAGCTGACTCCCGATCGTTCTACCGATCATTGCAGATAGGGGTAGAGTTTCTAAAATTTATTCTGATAATGCTACTAACTTTGTCGGCTCTTCCAACTACTTCCGGGAACTACCATGCAAAGAGACAAGCCTATTATTGAAAAGGAACTGAAGTAAGAATACATAGAATGGTCATTCAGCCCTCCACGCACACCTCATCATGGAAGCTTATAGGAGTCTTCGATTAAAGTTACGAAATGCTTAACACATACCATCGTAGGATGAATGGCATTAACAAAAGATGAGCTTCGTACGGTGGTAAAGCAAGCTGGAGCCATTATGAATTCGAGACCATTAACCCTAAAGACCTCGAGCCACTTACACCTGAAAATTTAATGCGCGGTGGCCCGCCGATTGGTATAACTGTGGAGCTCGTGCTACCTAAAACTATCAACTGCCTTGACTTAGCCCAGCGGATGCGATGCTCGGCACAGGAGTTGTGGAACTGCTTCTATAAGGAATATTTGCAAATTCCCGAAACACGGTCTAGATGGCGATTTAAAATCCGAAACACAGCGGTGGGAGATATGGTGTTGATGAAAAGAGATCAAATTGATTCCTTACAATGGCCGTTTGGAAGAATAACAGATGGGTCTGACCACCTAGATGTAAAAGATTGCTGCCTAAGGCGTTCTACATCTAAAGTTCGTATCCCACTTTGCATCTTATCACAAATATCGTTCCGCAGGGTGATCAGCGAATTGTAAGAAGCCTTGCATCCCAATTCAAGCATTTTGACTACGCTGCCATCTCAATGCATCACGAGGGTACCTGTAAGTCCTGACGTATTATCTCAAAATCTTTAAACTCAACAGTGACTCTAATAAAGAACTTCACCAGGGGGTTGAACAAGAACTACTAGGCACAACAATCCAACGACGACAGTGACAATGGTTGGGCCCTTCCAAAAAGGAGACAACCATGTCATACAATGTAATCCGTTAACACAGAAAGACTAATACGTGACGAGCTAAGAGAAACATTGGGCAGAACAGTCGAGAAGAGTAAGTTGTGGACAATTGATTCAAGTTGAACAAAAGTGCACCCCTTAAAGTCTTTTATCCTGAGGAGCAACAAGCAAACAGCTAGTTTTTTAGAAACTCTCAGGAGCTTTCAATAAGTCTTCTGGAGAACGATGTCAATCTACAATTATTTTCACAAGAAAGCTTATTATCAATGCAAGCCCTGACTGAGGATGTCGGTCGTCCAAATTCATGTTTAAGTCCTGAAGTGTCATCATCTGGATCTTCTCCACCAAATACATCGGCAATTTCAAGTGCAGTAAACTCACATTATTAGCTGAGAGGGGGATGATTTCTTCTTTCGCATTTACGCCTAAGATGGGTAAGCAAAAGCTACAAAGGCATATGCACCAGCCAACATTGAACCAGAACATTTTGTTATGACAAAGGACTTCAAAACGGATACGAAAGTGCATTATGGAACAGCATCTTAATAAAATTCGTTTAATGCAGTTTTAAAAGTGCTACAATTGAAACAACTTTCCTGAACTTATAACGAAGGGTAGTGCTGGTCAATCTCGGGTGTGTAGGCCAGCGTCATTGCCTATTGTCCACCAAAAAGTGAATAGTTTCTATGCCACTAAGGATGAACTAAGAAGCTCACTCAAAGTATGGATATACTTATTTTCTCCTACATGTTTAGATCTCGTAGGATCTTACAATCAAACTAACACGCCCAACTAATGACCATTTGAACAACATTTTGACATCTGAGTACCAACTGACTGATAACCAAAATACCAAAAAAAGTCGTCCTTCGGCTATGCTTCAACAGTCAAACCTATTAATCTGGTCGTATCGGCTTCAGCACACATCACCATATATACACTCTCTTCGAATGTAAATCAACAAAAAAAACTGTTACAAAGTCTTTGCCCAATTGAAGCTCCTATCGAAGTTGGAATCCACCATTCTCTGTATTCGAACGCCCTCTGACCTCCAATGTCAACCTTTCAAACCTTCATCAATTCTTCGAGAACCAAAATGGAACCAACCAAGAGAACAAAAAACCAAAAATTTGAAAAACCAAATAACATAAAAAAGAAAATAAAACGCCGAATATACCATGAACTTTTCCAATTTAACAAAACCCCATTTCTGTTGGATGTGAAGGAACTTACAAAGTTTTTTGCCTTCACACCCCATTGACACCGTAACCCTCACAAATTAATTTCCTTTGAAGTTTTCCATCACCTCTTTGCCTCCTGATACGCCACCAAGCGCTCCTCTATCCCCTTACGATCCAGATGAAAGTTTTGTGTGCTAATGGCTCTTAACATTCAAAAGCGAATGAAGAAAGGAAGGAGTTCACACTAAGGGATGAAGGAGGAACAAAATAAAAAAACATTAAAGTGCCAAGCTCAAGGAATGGAAATCCATAAATAGTGGCAATACTGTACACTGTTGCTCTCTATACCTGTGAAAGCTATGGGGATACCATACCAGCCACAGTCAACCCCACCGGTCCTTTATACACATGACTCTTGCTCCCCCCATGTGAAAACTTTCTTTGACATTTTGACACATGTGTCCAGTTCGCCTTGACAGATGTCAAATACATCAAATCTCTACAAAGTTGTTCGCGTATGTGTATATTTGATCCTTTCATCACAGCAGCAATGATACGAATAGACGGATATATTATGTTGGCTGGGAAAAATTCCTCCCTCGGGATCGATATAGACAAAACAATTAAAAATTAAACAAATGAAGGTTGCATCAGCAACGAGAATAATGTCCTCGTACAAGTTGGTCAAAACTTTGTCAAACGGGCAAACTTTGTATTGAACCATGATGCCGTAGGGGTGTTGCTATTATTGATGCTGCTGCTGGGCTCTACTATACTCGGATTTCCTGAAAGCACGACTATACAAAACAGTCCAAAGGAATGGAAAGGATTCGTAACCAACCAACCAAGCGCATGCTGTTTAACTTTTCGTCGACTTATGAGTTTCAGCGAGTTCCTGTTGAAATGCTTTTTGTTTATTTAACGTAAGGATATGCAGATTCTAAAGTCTCATTGTGAATCAAACTTCAAAAAGTTGCGAGTAAACGTAAACAGCAAGAAAGTTCCAAGTTCCAAGATGTCCTGTAGTATAGCTGTGCTGAATTTGGAATTCTGTTCGAGCAATGATATTTCTTTGCTTTAATGCTTTCGAATAATTTATTTCACTTAGGAGAATTCGAAAGCGGATTACGAATACGTTTCCTTGCAAAATCGGTTTAATGTTGCGAACGAGTTTAGAATTTGTTGTTTTGTTTCTTCACATCTTAATCTCAGCGGGTGAAGACTTGTAAAATCAATCATGGGCAAGGGATGATCTTTCAGTTGCTACGGCAAAATAGGGATTTGTTGTTTTTAATCCTAGCTGGGCTGCCACCTGCAACTGACTTTTGTAAATAGTGCATCATATTTCACGAGAGTGGTTTTTAGATCTATCACTGAGTAATCGGTCTTACAAGGGTAGGCACTGACCGGAGCTAATCTGGCAATGGCAAGATTGGTCTCGTGTAACCCACAGTGTAGTACTAACTCTAACAATCCCAAAACGAACCTAGTCCTCTAGGTTAGGAGCTGTGCGTGAGGTTAAATACCCGACCCGAAGAAGTAACAACTTCTGGACTTACACATGGACGGCTCGGACATTAAACTAACTACCCTTGACTGCTATCAAATAGATATTAGTGCTACGCAGGAATTTTGCTGCATAGGAAAAAGGATGAAATCTGCGATGATTGATAGAGGGAACAAAAGCAAAGATGTAGGTAAGAAGTCCTGGGCCTTCTCTAATATGAAAATAATATGCGTTCACACCATCACTAGAAAAAAACCACGGATCCAACCAAAGGCGGACATCCTCGAAAAAACTTGTTCTTTTCTTTTTTGATTTTCAACTTCCTGATAGGAAAGATCTTGCTTTTGTGATATCCTTACGATTTAAGGTGTCTATAATACTTCTAGCCAGCTTTTAAGAAAATACCATGCTACCAGCATGTGTGATTCGATTTCAGGATTATGCCAACGTACTAAGCCACATACACATTGCGACCACTCTCCCCACGGGACTCCAATTAGGTATTACTATATTACTATTACTCTTCTTCTATATTTGTTGCATCTGCAAGCTTTCGTTTTGCACGTTTCTTATGAATGTGCCAATCTCCATCCAATTTTCTTCTGACCGTAACATTTAGTCAGTTATTGACTGCGGGTTTCGTATGTCAGTTCCCGATCCCAAAAGCGTATGCAATGGAATATTGCATCTTCCATGTCTTCCTCTTGATTTGGGCAGAGTCTAGCCATCGTGCCCGAAACGGTCTAGACATTTCCGATAGCCACCATGACCAGATAGGAACGGCGTTAGGTGGTACTTACAGTCCCCGTATTTTTGATTTATCTAGTCTTGGATGTTCGATATTAATTTAGGCATCCATCTGCCTTTTGTTGTATTAGTTCAACTGGCCTGCCAAATAGTTATTGACGCTGCATTTTCTATTGTATATTTTGAACGTCTGCAAGGTTAACAAAGGCGGCTTCGTTCTTAAAGCCTCTGCCTATAATGGCGCGGTATACAGAAGGATTGATGTTGTTACTCTACAAAGTAGAATTAAATATTTGCGACAGAGCTACGAGTACCTGTATTTTCGAGGATTTTTCGCATATGTAACCCAAATGCTTTTTGTACTTCAGTTTGTTGTCCTAAATAACTCCCAGGTACTTAATTGTTTCTTTGAACGTGATGGTTTGGTTACTGATCTAAAAATTGACGAATTCAATGCTTCGGTTTTATGATCAGCCAGCTCCAATCCGGTGGAGATAAGCCAATCTTTCATCAGAGCGATTGCTTCATTTGTGACTGATTCTACTTCATTTATACGTTCGGCTGCTGTCGTGACACTTCATTATCATCGGCGAATCCAATTATCGTTACTTTCCTGGGCAGCGCTAGTCATAAGACCCACCATACATTATGTTCCATAACAGTGGCCCTACTACCCCCGTAGTGGCTTTGTAGTATTTCACCTCTGTATCCCAATTGCACCTCAGCTTCCTGTTGTTGAAATATTGTAGTTCGTCACTATCATCAGCAAATAGTACGGTAGGTCCATTCTAGTAAGCGCCCTTCTAATCGATAAACGTTTTTAACATCCAGCATAACTTCTACACAATATTCCTTTGTGCCGTGTAGTCATCTTTCCCGCTCGATGGCACCCTTTGTGATATTGACTACCGTCCATATGGCATCAACAGTTGACGCTCTTTTCTGCAGCCAAATTGGTTGTCTGATAGGGTTCCTTTCTCTCCTGCTACTACCAGCAGTCTATTAAAGATCCTATCCTCTCGAGAATCTTTTCCACGGTGTCCAAGAGGGATATTGGGAGATGGGAAGATGGTTCACAATGGGGCTTCATCCCTTTTGGTAGCAAAGGAAAATGCTGTTTTTTCCATCTTTCGGAAAAGGTTCGTTCTTCTTTCGGTCTCTTTTCGACAGCCTCCTTTATTGCTTTATTCGGTATGCCGTCATGTCCAAGGGTTTACTGTCGCCTGTCTTGCCGTGATCCTCCACTGTGATTAGTGGGATTTCCTCTGGACTGACTGCTTTAATAATGTTGCATATAGTAGGTGAACTTTTGCGGAAAAAGGTGCTCTATTCGTACTATTGATCTCGGTATTTTCGAGCATGTTATTAAGGGTCCTAAAGGCTTTAAGTTTTACATGCTAAGCCCCATGTCGGCTTCTTGATAGAGATTTTTGAAGCATGTGGTTTTGCTTTCTCTGATAGCTCTAATTAGGTTGCGCCTCGCCAGTCGAAGAGTGTCCAGCCATTGTTAGAAGTCTGGTCTCCTACTTGCACATTCAACTTTGCGTGAACCTGGTGAGTCATTCCTGCTATTTCCTGTTCTAGGCATTGATGCATCGCATGCCACTTTGATGATAGCTATGAGATGAGACGCACAGGTTTCCACTGTTCCACTTCTGGTCAAATCACTGTTTAACATCTCTTTCAAAGAATTCCAATCAAAAGATCTATCATTCCATTTTGGCCCCGTAAGTTTTGGGAGATGGGCTGGTTTCATTTCTTTGATCTCCACTAATATCGACTGATGGTCACTATGAGAATATTTCTCTTAGACCTTCCTCTTGATGGTACTTACAATTGAGTTGTTCGCAAAGGTGATGTCGACTATGGAGTCTACTCAAGCTTTCCAATAAGTGTTAGCCTTTAACAATATTTATTGTAAGGGGTGCGAATGTCTCTGACTTATGAGGTTAGTGAGTCTTCTGCCCCACTCTGTGCTCCATGCATTAAAGTCGCCTCTCATAACCACTGGGGATCTGTTGAGCGGATCTGCGGTCAGATTGTCTAGCATCAGTTGGTACTCGATCGCTTGCTTCTTAGAAGGTACAGGTCCAAATCGCTGTCTTTTTTGCCTTGCCACAGATCCAGTTTTGGCTTTGGTTGGGTCACTTATAGGGCACGCTTATTACAATATGATAACGTCCACCTTTTCACCCTTTGCCGTTTGTACAACGATATCCTGTGAGTGGTTCACTCGATAAGTCCTGTACAATCTGCGCACAGTAGTGGAGAACAGTGGAATCGAGTGGAATAGGAATATAGGAACAATTTTCTGAAGTTTAACCAAACTGCAAAAAAAAGCTTATCAAGGCAACAAGACCCGAACAAAGACCTAGAGAAATGAGCAACGAGTGTTACAGTCATTACAGTAGGTGCTTGTGATGCAGAAAGAATACTTTTGCATTCTTCTAAATTGCGAGTATGACCCTAATCCTTCTGTCATGCAGAACGAAAAAATTTACCTTGGCTATAAAAGCCAAGACCGTACGGCAATTATGCAGAATGTTGCCGTAGTTCGTCCCTCGAAGATGTGGGACTGCATTTCCAATTTGGTGGGTCAAAAGATAGTAAGTTTCAGGGTAAGTTTCCGGAACTACCGGAAAACTGATTGGTCAAAATACAGAGGAATACTGTCAAAAACGTTATCCTCTGAACTATCAAGTCCCCCGCGTGACACCAATGAGCTTGACATGAAAGTCAGGGAATTTACTCTGGCTCTCAATAAGGCTATGGCCGCTTCCTGCCCTCTTATTCAACCAAGAGGCAAGAAAAAGCCACATTGGTGGACATCGGCACTGGGACTGCTCAGAAACGCCTGCAGAAAACTTTTCAACGCAGCAAAAAGCACAAGAAAAGTGACCGACTGGGACTCATATAGAGAACCCCTCAAATTATACAAAAAAGAACTGAGGAAGGCAAAGCGACAATTCTGGAGGTCATTCTGTGACAAAATTACCTCTGAGGCATCGCGGCTTAGAAAAAATCCTCTCCACAAATCCTATGATGCCCAGCTGTTTGAAAAAAACCGTGGCTCTTGGACAACCTCAAGTGATGAATCACTCAACCTGCTTCTGGACACCCACTTTCCAGGTAGCTCCCAACTCGCGGCCAGTAGCAGCCCAAACAAGCCTACTGCAACCGTGACCAAAATTCATGGTCTGATTACGAGAGACAAACTGCTCTGGGCGCTGCATAGCTTCAAACCATACAAGTCTGCTGGTCCGGACGGTATTATACCTGCCGAGCTACAGAGGTACTCGGATATTATTCCACCAGTGTTGGAAAATATTATGAGGAGCTGTGTAGAACTTATCCACATTCCACTGTTATGGAGAGAAGTCAATGTAGTATTCATTCGCAAAGCCGGAAATTGTTCTCATGTTGTCCCAAAGGACCTCAGTCTATCATCATTCCTTCTGAAAACTTTAGAACGACTGATTGATATCCATATTCGAGCTAAAGTTGATCCAAGATTTCTGTCTACGGCTCAACATGCCTACTGTAAAGGAAAGTCGGTGGAAACGGCTTTGCACTCTCTGACTAGCAACATCGAACGATCCCTACAATATAAGGAGTACACAATGGTTGCTTTCCTAGACATAGAGGGCGCCTTTAACACCGTCAACACATCCGCAATCACAACTGCAGGTAGACGACTCACTTGGGGAGTTGATCGGTCTAATGCTAAAAAGCAGGATAATCAACTCCAAACCGGGTGAGACCTCTGCTAAAAGATATGTCAGCAGAGGTACACCGCAAGGCGGTGTCCTCTCTCCCCTTCTCTGGAACTTAGTATTTAACGAACTACTGATATACCTGGAAGCGGGTAGTAGCAGAGTGATTGCCTATGCGGATGACGTTGCCATAGCCGTCTCAGGAAAACATCTAAATACCATTAAAGAACTCCTCCAAGTAAATCTCAAGAGATTAACCCGCTGGGCAGATCGCTGTGGATTGGGAATAAACCCCCATAAAACTGATCTTGTCCTCTTTTCTAGGAAATATAAAATTCCAATCATAGACCCTCCTTCAATAAACGGTACCAGTTTAGCTTTCTCCGATATCTGGGTCTGATTTTTGACAGGAAACTATACTGGAAACCTTACATTCAAGAAAGAGTCAATAAAGCTACAATAGCTTTATTCTCTTGCAAGAAAGCCATTGGGAACAAATGGAGCCTTCAACCTCGCATAACCCACTGGCTATACATCTCGGTCATAAGACCGATACTTACTCGTACTTACGGGGTAGTTGTCTGGTGGACGGCCTTGGAAAATGCAGTCAACCGCATTAAACTAAGCAGAGTCCAAAGAACATCATGTCTATGCACAAGCGGAGCCTTGCGGTCTACCCCCTCTGCGGCATTAGATATTCTGCGTCACTTGACACCCCTCGACATTTTTAGCAAGCAAGTAGCTGCGACTGCGGCTATTCGCCTTAAAGCGACTAAACAGTGGACAAACAATTCATTTGGCCACGCCAATATTCTTAATACATTAGGAATCCTCACAGAGAACACCGATTACACCATACCTGAACTTTGGTTTGACAAAAACTTCCATGTAAACTTCCCCTCTAGATCATTCTGGGAGGAGGATGCTTTCATGGAGGACAAGTCAATCTATCTCTACACAGATGGATCTAAAACCGATAGCGGAGTTGGTGGCGGTGTTTTCTCAGATAAGCTAAATCTAAGCCTCTCTTTCCGCCTTCCAAATCACTATAGCGTGTTCCAGGCAAAAATTTTGGCGATTAAAGAAGCTCTGTCCTGGCTGAAGAAAAACGTGATATCTGCAAAGGATATCCGCATATTTTCGGATAGTCAGGCCGCCATCAAGTCCCTGGACTCGATCTCATTAAATTCTAAAACCGCCCTTGAATGCCGATCATCTCTCATGGAGATGGCAGAACAGTTCAACATTCACCTTTGTTGGTGCCGGGCCACAGAGACATTCCAGGGAACTGCAGAGCCGATGAACTCGCCAAAATTGGAACCACTCTACCTATCCTACCGGACAAAGGTAGTATAGGTATACCAATTGCTACGTGCATACTAACACTAAAGTTGGATGCCAATAAAAGAACATACCTTAGGTGGACTGCTGGGCTAACATGTCTAGCGACCAAACAGATCCGGCCAAGGCTGGATCTGAGTCGATCTAAGTGTCTGATCCTTTTAGATAGGAAACATCTCAGCGCCATAATAGGTGTCATTACCGGACACTGCCTCATAGGCAAGCACGCAAGAAGGCTTGGCGCTTTTGCTAACGATTTCTGTAGAAGCTGCATGGACGGGGAAGAGGAGGAGACAATCCCCCACCTACTCTGCACATGCCCAGCTCTCTCCCAGAGAAGGAAGCTTCATCTAGGAGCTTTCTTCTACAACGACCTAAACGATCTAGAAAAAATAGACGTTAACAGTCTCCTACGCTTTATTATAAGCTCAAACTGGTTCCAGTAGTAAGAAGATCATAGATCCACGTGGCATCACAATGGGCCAATAGGCCTAAGTGGGTTGGTATTTCCAACAGCCATTACTAACTAACCTAACCTAGCTAAACATATTGAACGCGCAACTCTCAAACTAATATTCCAATATTATAGTTGCGCAACCATTTCTGACAATCTAAGACTCTCCCTTCTTAATTCAAGGACGCTCTTCTGTAGATCAAATAAATAACTTAATAACTTAATATTAAACTTAAACTTAAACTTTCAAACCAAGAAGGTTATTTAGGGGTTATAAATCAAGAGCTTCATTAAGGACTATATTCAATGGCGGAATTTCTACTATAGGGTTTTACAATAAGGACTTGACAAATTTTTTTTTTAAATAAAACGCAAACCATTTGAGATATTTCAAAAACTTTATTATCGGCTTGAAGTACAATCAAAACATTTATGACTGGAACTCGACTTCGTTCATATGGCCACCGCGGCCAAGTTTGCAGCGGTCGATTCGTTGGACCCAATTTTCAACGACTCGGCCACACATTTCGGCCGAAACGGCGGCTATTTCGCGTTCAATGTTGGCTCTGAGCTCTTCCAATGTCGTCGGCGTGTTGGCATAAACCAATGACTTAACGTAGCCCCACAGAAAATAGTCAACCGGCGTTAAATCGCACGAACGAGGCGGCCAATCGGCTGGCCCATTTCTTGAGATAACACGCTCACCATACTTACTCTTCAATAAATCGATTGTAGCGTGTGCTGTGTGGCTTGTGGCATCATCCTGTTAAAACCACTTGTCGTCCAAGTCCATATCTTCCAATTCGGGCCAAAAATAATTGGTGATCATGGCGCGATAACGCTGACCATTCACAGACGATCGTTATCATCGACGAAAAAATATGGCCAATAACGCCGCCGGCATGCAGACCGCACCAAACAGTTATTTTTTGTGGATGAAGTGGTGATTCATGAAGCACATGTGGATTTTCACCCGACCAATAACGCATATTTTGCCACGAGCTCGTCCAAAACAGTTGGCTTGTTAGCATAGACTAAGGACTTGATGTAGCTCCAGCGATAATAATCAAGTGGTGTCAAATCGCATGATCGCGGCGACCAATTGATGAACACTCGCCATGAGGTGACGTACTCGGCAAATTTCTACCTCACAAGTACGAGTTTTGCGCTGGTTGTATAGCATGTAGCGCCGTTTTGTTGGAACCACAGCTTGGATATATCGGTGTTGTCGAACTCTGACTACAGAAAGTCGCTTAACGTCGCTCTATACCTGAGACCATTAACGGTAACGGTGTCTTCCTCCCCATTTCGAAAGAAATAAGGTTCGATGATACCGCCATGCCATAAACCGCACCTAACAGTCAATCATTCTGGATGCATTAATGCTTGGCGGAACACTTGTGGATTGTGTTCGCTCCAATGACAATAATTTTTGTTGACATAGCCGCTGAGCCGGAAATGGCCCTCGTCCGAGAAAATGATTTTTATTGGCAAAAATCCGGATCTCCGGCCAACATTAGCAAACTCACGGTGTGTTGTTGGCTTCAATTCTTTCGCAGGATAATCTTATACGGATGTAGGCCCAAATCCAACCGCAAAATAAACTGGGTTGACTCTCTGGCTGTGCTCAATTCAGCTGATCGGCGCCGAATCGACATTTTCTGGGTCTTCTTCGATACTGGCCGCTACGGCGGCTACGTTTTCCTCCTTTCGCACCCATCTCTGTCTGGTTGGTGGCTTCAGATCCAAATGAGTATACTCACGCTCAAACTCAGTGTACTCACTCTACGGTGCGATGAATTGCCTGCACATTGAAGCCATGATGACGACCTACCTAACGACGAAATTCACGTTGCGTATTTGCAACTGAGCCCGAATTTCGATAATATTCTTTAATAATTTCCGCACATTCGGTAAGATGAAATGGCAAACTTTACTGAATATTTTGACAGCTGGATGCCATTGGTAACTTTGACAGCTGCTGAAACATAACAATTCAAAGAACTATCATTGCTATCTGGTCACCATTTACTACTACGCACACATACTCGTATGTATTTTTTTGTTGGGCGGAGTGAGTATGTCCCACACCGTGAAGGTACCAGTGTAAGACGTCTACTCACTACACCTTACCTCCGCAAAGAAGCATCGTTTCTGTTTTCGGCCCCCGGAACCGCCGTAAAACATAACTTCGTAGAGCCGGGGAATAGCATTTGGATATAAATCATGAGCTTGTTAGGCGTTGGTTAGTCTAGTTCTGTTATTTCGTCATATTGTTGGCCAATGACGATCTCCTGGGTATCTGTTCTACGTGGATATGTTATGAATTTTGGAGTGGATTTGTGTGTCAAGTATACATGTGCGGGTAGAATTCAGCATGAGATATGCGGGTGTATGTCTGCAAACGTACGTCGAGAGAAGGGGAATCGCGAGTTATGGGTGTGTGTATGAGGCGCATATCGATTTTCACAAGTTTAGTCATTGCCTACGTTTTCTCTTCATCATTTTGCCTTTTTTGATGCTCGAGTCTTCTGAGTTCAATTAGGATGATCGCCACTAACTGGCCAACTTCACTCAATTTTTCCTCTGATAGGGTTATTTCGATAATAATAACGCTTGCATGTGAAAAGTTGCTACCTGGTCTAAAATTGCGTGATCTGCATCGTCTGCGTCGGACATTATAGACAGATTGGGGAGTAGTTTGTCCGAATTTGGGCAGATATTTTCTAAACAAACCATGACCAGTTAGAAACTGAGTGTGAAATTGAGCTCTTCTTTCCACCCAAGGTTCTATGTTGGGTATAAGTTGGCATCTTTCTTTGATGATGTGCGTTGTATTTCGATGTTGTAAAGTTGGACGTTCATTTCAACTTGCATGTATCACACTGTGTTATTGTAGAATCGTACTAGATAACATTTTTATTACGGAGGAGACACAAACCTCCTACTATTGACCCTCTGAATTAACGACCCAGAATAAAAATAGCTCTCAATCTGAGAATTTGGAGACTATATTCTCTTAGAACTAACCAGAAACTAGTAACCGTCCTCTGGCACTACATTGATAATATAATTGCAATCCGAGATACTTATATTCTTGTTCACCCATGTTTTAAGGAATGGGCTCAGATGGAAAGCCTGATTTCAGATTTAGACCGATGAGAGATCGCCTGTTTCTTAACATATCTTAGCTCTGAAATAGCTGCATATTTATAAGTAGGAACTAAACCGCAAAGATTTTCTTGTTTTGAAGGAAAGGTCAAAAGAAAAGATGTCTAGGCAAGTTTCTCACTGATATTACGTTTGTTCCAAGCCTACTGGTTTTTGTAGATTCTTTTTTCATGGAAGATGGAGCCATTTCAATTTGAAAAATATGCTCGGTTCAACAGCAAAAATTGAGTACACAAATGCTTCCAGCTATGCAAGTTAGACATGCTTCATCACGTATTGATCGATGCGTCTATTATGTCACTCAAACTTAAGATTATTTCCATTGCCGATAAAGTATGCCCTCTATTGAGAGCTTACAAAAATTTGTTTCGGTTAGACTGAAATATTTTCCGCTTTTTAAATAAGCCAAAGGGCAGGCACAGGAGACTGATTGGTTTCATCTTGGACGGCTGTCTCATTGCATTGCACCTTGGCAGACCTCCACTTTTAAAGCCATTTTTTAATCCCTTAGGTTATCCAGTCTAAACCTTCAGCAGCAACACCCTGACGACCAATCTTTACTCAGCGGCGAATATTGGAAATGGAGTTGGCAGTTTTACAGCACTAATCGGTCGGTAGTTTAGGAAAGCTTGCCTCTATTCCATCACTGGAATGAAAACCTGTAGTAAATTCCATTTAATTGTTGGTCTATCTCATTTATCACTTATTTTAAGTTCCATATCCTTTCTCTTATCAACTTTCCATCATGTCTGATGCAGTTTAACTAATGCTTATTTCTAGAATGCTATTTTCTTTAATAAAATTGTATTCCTTAGAAGACAGCAAAAACCCCGTCCTTCGTATCACTGCTAATGAAATTCCTTACCAACTGAGCCTCCCGACACCCATTGCGCACTTCTAGGGATTATATATACAAGTGTAATTTATTTGTTCAATAATGATCACTCTATTTGCAAAGCCAAAAACCAACCTCTCGTTGCCAATTTTCGATAAAATATTATTTATGTGACGACATTTCCACTTCATTCCCTCAGCAACATTACCTTCACCTTGGTTCTTCATATCCATTGTTGGCGTTGCTTCAGTAGGCAGACAATAAAAATTCGACAAATGTACCCGGCCGCTCCCATTAGGAAGAAAAGCAATGGAAAAGGCAACGAAAACGTTTCCATTTTAACCTCCTAATGGTGTCTGTACCAATGGGACTCAAGTGCTATAACCCATGAAACAAACCGTCGTCGTCGGCTTCAGCTATGATGTTGATTCTCTTCGTGTCCTCCAGACAAAATTAATGTCACAATGCTTCGAAAACGTACTCGAGTACGGGAACGAATAGGAGTATTCATTTGGTTAACTTTCATACGAGGACTTACAGTATTTTCTAATGTATGCACATATCCTATCTTTGTGTTCCGAAAAACACTCCAGACAATGGCCAGGAAGATGACACACTATAACACTATTTGTATGTATACTCGTAGCATTAAACGACAAACGATACCCAATGTCAATATTAAGTTAGCCACACCAATGAGAAGGGCAGGTTTCCTTCTTTTATAGTCAAATGCCATCATTCTTTCCCTCCTATATCCTCGCAGTCCTCAACGAGTATACTCGTACATATCTCTGTGTTGTATTTTGGAAATTTATTTACTTGTTGCCTTAAGGTCTGTTATTTCTATTAAAATAATAAGTTACAGCTAACCGAACGACCCACCTCTGAGGCCTTTGTTGGTTGCCCTTAAGACAACTTTCAACCAACCAGTGAACCAGCTACTAACTACGGATACCAGCCACGGCATCCAAGGAAACCAAGCCATTCAGCTCAAGAGACCAGCCAGTCAGCCAGCCATCTAGGCAATTATGCACACTTGGATGGATGGATGAATATTTTAGCCAAACAACTTTTATGTCAATATTTATGGTCTACACAAGTTTATTTCAGTTTCGGCTTTTACGATGTCCTTGAGTGAAAAGCCATACGAAGAGCAGGAGAAGCAGGGACAACGAACATTTTGGATTGTTATAATCCCAATCTTTGGCAAGGACACACTCAATGTCGTCGTTCTGAATCCAATTAAAAGTGAAGTTGGCCTTTTTTTTCGCCATGGGACACGTATGGAATCCTTTCAAGGGAAATCTACGAGTGTCCTTTATTGTAATAAATAGAAGAAACAACAACGATTGGGTATCAGCAGTAATATGTATGACAATTGAGCAAGTAAACTTAAATTAGCAAAAGGATTATGCACATGACAGGATGGAACCATTTACAATCGTTTTATCCAAAATCAAGTAATAATCCGTTTGTCAATATTTGTGTGGTGAATTAATTAAATGGACCTTCACGGATTGATTGAATGAGTTGAATGCTATAGAGCTTCTTCGTGGGAGTAATGAATTGGGGATGATACGAAATGACTTACTCGTATTTTAGATGGGTTGCTTTGTAGGATACCGAACGCGTTTATGGAGCAGCAAGATAGGATCAAGTAATACTCACAATAGCAACAGTTTACCCAAGG
Organism: Volucella bombylans; assembly: GCA_949129095.1. NCBI lineage: Eukaryota > Metazoa > Arthropoda > Insecta > Diptera > Syrphidae > Volucella > Volucella bombylans. The sequence goes on from OX422144.1 coordinate 14,671,163, forward strand.
TTGTCTCTACTGCGGCTAGGGTCCAGAATATGGAGATGCTGACTAACAAAAGCCGCTACCAATTTAATCGCTAGACCTTCGTTCGATTATATTACAAGAATGATAGAGAAAAAGCTGAACCTACTATACGTGAAGTTCATGAAAGTACACAGTTGGCTGTTACTGAAAGCCAAAATGAAAAAGCGAAATAGTTATACAGCCTCCAGCGAAGGTGCATTAAGAAAATCACTCGGTAGACATATGGTGCCAGTCGGAAAGACTGACAATGACAAAAAATCCAAACAGCTCACGGGACAAACACTGCAAAAATCAGTCGCGGATCACAGCCAAAACAGAGAGTGCTTGCATCCAAGGATAGAATTCTTACCTACAATAGATAGTGAAACCTGCAGAATTGTTAAAAACCTCTAATCGTCTAAAAAGCACGGTTTCCAAGTTTCCTTAATGGAATAGCGGAGCCACTGAGTGGTGCCAACCTGACTATGCCCAGTGTTCTAGCTGTTTCTACACATCAGTTGTGTCAAATCCCGAAATAAAACAAGGTTTGCCTTAGCCGGGCTTCTCAAACATATTTGGAGTTTAGGTCGGTAAAGTTTACCGAGACAAACGGCAGTGCTCGAATCTCCGAATGGATTACTGACTTCGGTCTAGCCGACCCCTCGTCCTAAGGGTATCCATAATGGAACTGGACCTCCAAGCTGGGGGTTGCACCATCGGGGTAAATGAAGAACAAATAAAAAGTTACTAAGCAACAACAAGCTCCGAACCCGAACGGATCTACTGTTGACAACCTGTGCAAACGAAGCACAGTATATCGAAGGATAAAGAACTTTGGATCTGCACGTAGAATTTTAGGTCCCTTAATGGACCCCGTGCAGCCAAACACCTTGCGGAGGCCCTGAACTTCTGCAAAGCAGATGTTAGCGTCATCCAAGAAATGCGATGGAATAGGCCGGCTGAAATCTTCGACACATACTACGACTATTACTAATGACGGCAAAAGCATATTTGGATGTGGATTTGATGTTAGGCAAGAAGTCTTGGATTTCCGGTATGTTAACTAGCACCTCGTAACCATCCGTATTAAGGCTAAATTTTCCAATATTAGCTTTATATGCGCGCACGCCCCCACAGTGGAGGCAGACGACGAAACCAAAGATAGCTTTTACGAGCTCTTGACCAAGACCTACGAGCAGTGCCCTAGCTATGACATTAAAATTGTCATTGGTGACTTTAATGCAAAGCTTGGAAGAGAGGGCATCCTTGGTAGAACTATAGGAAAGTATAGCCTGCATGACACCACCCCCGATAACGGATTCAGGCTAATTGACTTTGAAGCGGGGCGAAACATTGTCGTATCAATCAACCGTCAACCAGATAGACCACATTGGGATCGACGCAAGGCACTGCTTCAGAATTATGCATGTCTGAATGTTCCGAGAGGCCAACTTCGATCCCGACCACTACCTTGTTATAGCCTAGGTACGGTAAGGCAGAATCTCGAACATCATAAAGGCAAACTAATACTGTGAGGAAGTTTGAAATTGCCATATCCTTTTCCGATCGAGTCTTCCTTAATCTCTTAAGAGGTTGTATTCTGCCAACATCAAGTATTGAAAGCCAGTGGCAACATTGCCAATGCGCCATCAGAGATGCCGCCTCTGATGTGTTGTGTTTCACTCACCCATTATAACAAAACCACTGATTTGACGACGTATGCCGGCAAGCACATGCAGCTAAGCAATAGGTATACAAAGCTGTGCTAAATAGAAGGACTAGAGCTGCTAGCGAGCAGAAGAGGAGAGACCAACACCATCTCCAGGAATATACCATGGACAGAAACAGCAAACCAAAGCCTGTAGAGACGAACAAGTGAATGCAGTAGTAGAGTCATAGTCAAAGCTGAGGATTTGAAAGAGCATTTATGTATGTGGACTCAATGGACGGCCATAACGAAGCAAATACCGTTGTCAGACAGAATGAACTTTACAACCTGGACGATGTAGAACAACGATTCTGCCCACCCGCAGTGGATGAAGTGAAAATAGCCACATAAAAGCTTAAGTCCAACAAAGCTGCTGAAGCTAGTCAGCATTGTTTGTCCGATCCTCAAGAAAGGAGACTTCTGACCTAAGCCAACTATAGAGGCATCAGTCTTCTAAACATCGTTTACAAGATCATATCTCCAGTACTGTGTGAAAACCTGAAGTCTTTCATCAACGACCTGATTGGTCCATATCAGTGTGACTTTAAGCCAGGAAAGTCTACCATTGACAATATTGACACAATGGCAGACCTTGACAAAAAAAAACAACCCTTAAGTTGAAAATCGATACAAACCACATATTCATCGATTTTAAGGCCGCCAGCGTCTATAAGACGAGCCATATAGAGCAATATCTAGTTTTGGAAGCCCTACCAAACTCGTCCGTTTGTCTAGGATGACGATGGAGCATGCACTCTGCTCCATCAAGATCTGTAAAGAACTCTCCGAGACATTTTGTAGTCAAAAAAATGGATGAGGAAAATTCGTCGAGTGACTTTCGGTCTCATCTGCATAGACGGTGAGGGGAGGAGGAGATACAACGACGGCAGCACAGCGACATCGACTTTGCGAGAAGAGTAGATGGACACAAAAAATCCGGTCCAAAAAGTGTTCGAATCTGACCCCGAGGAGAGCAGTAGAGGAAGACCATGACTCAGGTGGCGCAAGCAAATTAAAGGGGACGAACTAAGCGGGTGAAACTGGAGGCAGCTAACTAGATATCGAGCTGGCGTCAGACGCCTTTTGGTTGAGGCGCAGGTTCAAACCTGACTGTAGTGTCACCTTAAGTAAGTAATTATGTTAAGTAAGCGCAATCCACGTTATGAGACAATTCACAAGGATGCGATACAACCTAGTGAAAATTTTTCGCTTAGAAGGAGAGAAGAAACAAGTAAAAAAAGTTAGGAGCATTAGATTTATGTACAATTACCTCCAATATTCAAATTAATCACTAATATTCCAGGACAATACTCGGTTACCCTAGTCGCTTTCCGGTATTTTTAGTCTTAAATGCTCAAACCTACTCAAGTATTGACATTGTCAATCGACTAAGAACCATACAAAGCACAATTGATCATGTCAACTTGGAACGTAGGGGTCAGTACAACATATTACTTTCACTCCACCTACTTCGGCGTAATCGCAGCACAGGTTGCCCAAGATTTTTTTGGCATCTGGAATACTAAAATAGCAATGGATGTATAAGGTTTTCCAATAAGGACTTGACAACTTTTTTTTTAAATAAAACGCAAACCATTTTAGATATTTCAAAAACTTTATTATCGGCTTGAAGTACAATCAAAACATTTATGAATGGAACACGACTTCGTTCATATGGCCACCGCGGGTACGTTTGCAGCGGTCGATTCGTTGGACCCAATTTTCAACGACTCGGCCACACATTTTGGCCGCTATTTCGCATTCAATGTTAGCTCTGAGCTCTTCCAACGTAGTCGGCGTGTTGACATAAACCAATGACTTAACGTAAATCGCACGAACGAGGCGGCCAATCCACTGGCCCATGTCTTGAGATATCACGCTCACCATACTTACTCTTCAATAAATCGATTGTAGCTTGTGCTGTGTGGCTTCTGGCATCATCCTGTTGAAACCACATGTCGTCCAAGTCCATATCTTCTAATTCGAGCCAAAAATAATCGGTGATCATGGCACGATAACGCTGACCATTCACAGTAACGTGACGATCGTTATCGTCGACGAAAAAATATGGTCCCTCGGCTTCAATTCTTGAGTCAGTTTGATCTTGTATGGGTCTAAACCAAGATCCTTAAGCAAAATACGCCATAATGTGGTCTGAGCGATGCCCAATCCCTGAGAACGCCATGGAATTGACTGATTTGGATCATTTGCTACGGACGCCCGAACGGCAGCGATATTTTCGACACTTCGACCAACCCGTTGTCTTACTGACACGGCAACATCACACAACGAATATGTAGACACAAATTTTTGCACTAAACTTGTTATTGCCTGTCTATAAGGGCGAGAATTACGACCGAAAATTGGAGTTAACGCTCTTAAAGTTGCAGTCACCGACTCTGAATTTCGGTAGAAAATTTTTGTAATTTACAGATGTTGCTCGTTCGTGTACTTTACCATGTTGGGTTTACTGAATAAATTGACAGTGACAGTTCTATCTAGATCTTGTTTCCTGTGTCAAGTTAGGAAAATTAATATCTTGAGGGAGACATAAAAAAAATTTGCAGCAAGACGAAATTTTGTCATAGGTATCACGTATTTTCCACACAAATTGACGAAAAATACGAGGGTCTGACAGTGATTCAGATCACTATCGTGTGATAACGAAAGTACAACTGGTGATACTCGTATACTGGAGCTACGAGGACGGAAGTTTTGCGTTAATCACCTGTACCTGCAAAAGAATACTCCCACACAGGAGACGGAAGATCTATCATCTTTTTAGAAAAAGGCCTCAATCGAGGTCATGAAAAGGTGCTTCTGAAATGGTAATTAGAAGTTTTGGCAGAAGGTATAAAAGAACATGTCAAGGACATAAACCCCAAACAGAAGGGCTGAATTCCAAAACACAGTACTCCTGAATCAAGCGTTCCAAAACGCAAACGAATTAATATGATGCAATGCATACTTTTTTAAAACGTACTGTGAATGCATCAACTGCACAAACAAAAGCAAACAGAGCATCGTGAATTGCAAATGTGCAAATGATCATTGTGGAATCGAGTGTCGTGGGGTGCGTATCGTTTTCTCAACCTAAGAGTTTATATCAAGTAATTCATTATTAAATCACTAAAATGAAGTGTTCAGTTTGCCAAGGCAAAATAGATCGCGGTGACGCAATTAAAGTCGATTGTAGCGACTGCAAACTCTTTTTTCACGGTCCTTGTGTGAATATCCAACTAGCCGACATTGACTATATGTTCGCAAACAATTTTAAATATCGTTGTGACAAGTGCAGTGCTTTGCGCCGTTTGTCTCTACAACAACAACCTGTAGTTAAACCATCGACATCAGCTGCAGCAGCAAAACATCAACAGTCTGGCGAAAAGCAGCAAAAGTCTACAACAACAACAAAACAGCAAGCAAAACCGTGCATCAGCAAGAACCAGCATACAACATCTCCGTTACACCAACAACAACATACTAACTCGCTGTCCCAGACGCCCAGCAGTTCAATAACCCTTCAGCTGTTATATGACGAATTTATTAGTTTAAAGAACAAAATTGATAGTGAACTTCTAAACTTAGTCAGGCAGTTGAAAGAGGAGAACAACTCTCTGCGATCGAAGGTTGTGAGCCTGGAAAGTAGGCTGAATTGGAGAGAGCAGAAACAGCTGGAGAACTTCGTCGAGATTGTAGGTGTGCCAGGCGTGAATAATTCCAACGCAAATGAGAGTGTACAAAAAAATTTTAATGATGCTTTGAATGTTCCCCTACCTTCAGAGGAGATCAGAAATTGCTACGTGAAACGAATTAAGACAAAAAATTCTTCATCTCCCAATACCAGTGCATCACACAATGACGTCATATGTGTTCATTTCACTTCACTTGAAGCTTAGCAGAAAATAATGCAATCTAAAAGAGTTGCTAAGAAGAAACTTAATGCATCTATTTTTGCCGAAGGTACTACGAATAATATTTACATTAACCATCGTTTTACTAAATATACTAGGGCACTCTTCATGGCAGCGAAAAAATGCAAAATAGAGAATAAATTTAAGTACTTGTGGTTTCAAAATTCTCAAATATTGTTGAGAAAGGTCGATAATGGTGAGGTTGTTGTTATTAAATCGTTTGATGATCTACCAGCAATCTAATATCAACAACATGGATGATGTTTTCGATATCACAAATAACAACCTCACTACTGAAACCTTTAGTTCCATTTGTTGTAGAGTTTTCCAAAGTATTTCAAATAATCACTCTTTTTTCGTTGTGCATCAGAATATTCGTAGTTTGCGTGCAAACTTTGATTTACTTGTTGCAAATCTTGAAGCCTTTGAATTTTTGCCTGAAATCATAATTGTTTCCGAAATTTGGATTTATTCCAATGAAATTGATGAATATAAAATTCCTAGTTATAACTTTTTTGCGAATCCTAATGATTCCTATTCTGCAGGTGGAGTGGGAGTTTTTGTAAGAGATTCATTTTATGGCGATATTAAATATATTAAACTTTTAAGTGTAGACATCATACACGTTTCTTACACCATATTTAATTATAATATACATTTTTTCTGTGTGTATAGACTTCATTCTCAACCTTTAAACTTATTTATTGATGAACTTTCTGATTTTCTGCGCACTCAACGAGCGGGTAATCTATTCATTCTAGGTGATTTTAACTTAGATATTTTAGTTTCCAACCCTTTTTCAGATTTTTACCTTGCAATGATTACAGAGCATGGACTCATTTCTTTTATAAATGGTATCACTAGACCATCTTCGGGCAAATGTCTCGACCATGTATTTGGTCGATTTAATTTTATTCCTTCTAATAATGTTTTTGGTATTAACCTTGATCTTGGCATAACCGACCATTGCATGACTGGCCTTCTTCTTGAAGGAATCTCAATCAAAAAAAAAAGAAGGTACTTCTCGTCTAAAAGTGCCTAGAATCGATTTCCTTGATTTGAATAATAAACTGCGTTTTGAAGATTGGGTTGAAGTTTATAGTATAGACAATGCTTCCTTAGCATATGACGCATTTCTAAGAAAATTCCAAAAACATATTAGTTCTTCTAGCTTTACTGTTGTGCACAAAAAATCGAATACTAGACTTAAACCTTGGATCAATTACTCGCTACTCAAGAAAATAAGGCTGAGGCACAAACTTCAAAAGAAATGTGCTAAAAATCCACAAAATTCAAATCTAAAAACTCGTCTCGTTCGTATATTCAAACAAGTTAATAGAGAAATTCGCAGTTGCCGTGATATCTACTTTCAGAACAGGATCAGGATGGCGAACGGAAATCGGAATAAAGAATGGCAAGTAATTAATAACATTACCGGTCGTAATACTCTTGATACGAGTACATGTAAATCGATCACGTTAAAAAGCGGAAGTTCAACTATTTCGGATCCTACAGCCGTAGCTAATGTTTTTAGTTCTTATTTTGCCACAGTTGGTCAGTCATCTTCTCCGTGTTACTTGTCCTCTTCTTGTTCCTCCTGCACAGAGTCCGATAATGATACGTTGTCTGAGCAAAGGTTTACACACTACAATTCCGAAGTTGGCTGTAGTGGAGATTGTTTCAAAATTGAGAGTGTTGTGGACTATAAATACCTAGGAGTTATTATTGACCAAAATATGAGTTGGTCCAAACACATTACCAATTTAAGAAAGTGCCTTCTATCATCTATTCGTTGTTTGTATCGTCTCAAGAATTTCTTTCCTATCAATACATTGAAAATGGTTTACTATGGTCTATTTCACTCGAATTTGCAGTATGGCATTGGCTGCTGGGGAGGTGCCTATCGGACCAAACTTCAGCAGCTAGTTGTCCTCCAAAAATGTGCTGTAAGAAACATGTGCAAAGTTAATCGATTAACACATTCTATGGATTTGTTTAAGACCATGAAAATACTGCCAGTGAGGCAATTATATTTTTTCAAAATTTTAAAAATCTTTTTTATAAGAGGAGGATATCTTCAAAGTCCTACCTCTGATATGCATTACTTGCGTAGCCAAACTAGTCATGTTGTTAGTATCCCTACGTTTCGCACTACATGTTTCAAAAATTTTTATACGATTGTCTCTTGTAAGCTTTTTAATATACTCCCTGAAGGAATTCGAATCATAAGGAATTTGTTCTCATTTTTAAAAAGTGTTAGGTCATGGCTTCTTATATTTGATCACAACGAAATCAAAGTTTTGTTACGCTCTATTATTTAGATTTCTAAAAAATTTGCTTGATATAAATTTTGTACACCCCACTATATTTGAAGTATTTATCTTTAATTTTGATGTGACATTTATTTCTATTTTTCCTTAAATATAAAATGTCACTGCTATTCTCTTTTGTTCTTGCTAGTAGATACATATATATACTGAAATTTCGATTGTTTTATATTATTATATTTTAAGAGAATAAGAAATAAACAAAATAAAATAAAAATAAATAAATGTTTGACATTTCAGTTTGAACCGCCAAATAAAATGGATTCATCGCCGGAGTCGTAAGTAAAATAATATATTTTGTAATAAAAAATGGACGAATGAATCCATTAAATTTTTGGTGAGTACCAGAATGCAATTTGATTCCGATTTTTGCCACAAAAGAAGGAAAAATAAGGTGCTGTGGAGAGTCGTTCTGCAGGAAATCAAAAAAATTAAGCCAGAATTGTGTTTTTTCATGGATGAAATCACCCGAAAATTTTTAAACACGAAGACTAGTTACAAGAGGATTAAGGACAGAAATTGCATGACTGGAGCAGAGGCCACATCGTGGGAGTTTTTTGAAGACTTTGCCAACCTTTGAGCTTCAGTTGTTAGGGAAAATAAAGTACATAAATTTGGTTTAAATTAAATAGTGTATTTAAACTTACCACTAAACGTGCTTTTATTCATGCGAAAATGACTAAAAAAACACATCGTTTGGATAGGATTTTATAACTCTAAAATAATTTCTACACTTTGGTACATTTCTTTTTATTTGTTTAATTGAAGAAAGCAAAGACATTCTCCGAGTAAACGGCTTCCTTCTTGAATAAAGGATGTGCTTAAACGTGTTGGCATTGTACGAACCAACATTGTTTATTGAGCTGTTAAAAAGTATGGTTGTTACTAATTGTTTAGACATTATTGGTGTTTGAAAGATTTTACAATAGTTCGCACCAAAGTCGTTCCAAAACGTCAAAAATTGCAAAGAATAATAAATGCAAAGCAGCGCAAAAGCATTCATAACCTGGCATCAGAAAAGGAGTGTGCATTCACAATACTGATATTTTGGACATTTTGGAATTCTGCGAAATATATGAATGTGAATCGATGATGAAAATTTGGAGCAAGATGCTGAGGCCGATTGGTTTGACTCCAATATTTTACGTACAGATGTGTTTCCTTCATAAATTCATCCAATCTTCTCCTACTACTGTTCAAGAAAAGTGATGCTACATATCTCGGTCTGGTTTGGAAATACAACGAGAAAGAAAATCAGGTACTTTAGAACACCATAGAGAGATTTCCATTTATTGAATCGCGCGTACAAACCATTTTCATTTTGCGAAAGATACATTTATAGGGACACTATAAATTTAAATTCATCCCAGAAGTGTTTTAAGAATTTTACTTATTCGTGAACGCACGTACTACTCGTCTTTGTTGAGGAATACAAAGAAGCTCTACTCTTTGTCTTCAGAAGTTCCTCATTTTGTCTTTTCAGCTGCGCATCCCGTTCATTGACCACAAGCAAAAGTTCTACAAATGCCAACATTTTGGGACTTTTTACTCGTTTTGCTACTTCCCGAGCAGCTGTCAGTACTTCCTTGATTTTTTCAATCTTACGCAAGACAGCATGTGACTTGCAGATTAGCAGCAATCCAACCAAAGTCCATACAAAGCTATTGCATCTTTTGGCTTCTGTTGAATAGACACAATTAATGAGAATATTTTGGGAATAATGTTCTATGGTTTACCATCGATTGATTTGCGTGCTGCCAAATAGGATTCATCCAATCGAGATTGCTTTAGGTAGCTTCTAGCGATTGTGTGAAAGATGTAGGATTTCTCTATTGGGAATTTGGAGAAGACTAGCCGTTTTTCCATCCGGATTATGAATTTTCTAAGAAGGACAAACAATTCATTATGGTAAATAATTGAGAGGAGAAGTATGATACCTCTGCCGGAGAAGGATTAAATCATCAGCATCCTCATCGTGATAAGTTGATTTATCTCCAAAAATAAATGCCATCGGCTCTTTGTCCTTTTCTTTAGGCATCCCCAAAAGAACGGCAAGACGATCTTCCTGCTTGAAGCGGGTGAGATTCTTCGGGGCAGCTAAATATTGGTCAAGGTAAGACAGTGCTAATAAATTGTAAACCTCGTTGATGAACTCAAACTTCCATGGCATTACTCGATGAGTTTTCAAGACCACATAGTCACCCATAACCTCTTCTACATATGTCGTTAGTTTCTAAAAAGACAAATGGCTGAGCAGACTATCTCATAATATTTATGAAGTTATCACCTCAATTTGTTTGAGCTGTCTAAGATACTTTATCCGTTTTAGAATAGCCAGCATATTACGATGGATCTGGTACTGAACCCTAAAGAGGTACTCCTCTGTTTTCTTTTTGGCCAATTTTTTGTTGGGACATTTCCGAATCTTTTCAGTGTATAAAGGACTGCGAGCGTGAAGCATTTTCTACAGATAGACTCCAATAAAACTAGGTTTAAGAATATACTCGTATTTACCAAAAATCGCATAGTGTCGTCGTATTTTCCTTGAGTTAGCCTCTTCAGTTGTGGTGTGCTCCACTTTGATTGAGGAAGTAATAAGTTTGGATTATCCTTTAAAGCCCGCAGGAATAGAACATCGATCCAACTACCGCGCATATATATCTGATTGAAGACATTGAATGCTCGTCTTCTTCGTGCCGTCTCTTTTGAAGACAACACTATGTCCTGTAATTTGATTGGATTTCTAACCATTCCCCGATTTAAGACGTATCTGATTGGATTACCTCCTTTTCAAGAGCACTAAGAACATCACAGTCATCTTCGTCTTTCAAAACCTTCCCTATTGACGAATGGTCACCGATATTTTGCTCCTCATGCATTTCTTCCGAGGCCTTGTGAAAATGCTTTTCATTCTCTAAGATAAAAGAACCTAAAGAATCACCCAGAGCGTCGTTGAAGTTCTCTGCCAGCTGAAAGAACGAAGCAAGGATGCCAGGAAGGTGGTTTTTATTTCTAACAATTTTTTCTTACCACATCACTTCGATTATTAAAAGCAGTCAACTTCAGCCCTTTGAATTTGAGAGAATTATTAAAAAGTTCACATTTGCACGTTTCAAATTGGTTCAGTTGATAGAGCGCATCACATACTTCCAACGCAAATGGCTGGCTCTGAGGGTCATGTTCTGTAAAAATAAGAAACCAATAACAATTTCGAAACATTGAATCGGGCTTGAATTTGGCTTCGTCATATGTATGTACCTAAAGCAGCTTTAGAATCATTTAATGCTTCTTCTACTTGGGATATGCTACGCTTACAGCGACTTCGATGATACAGTGCCTTAGGATCTGTCTGAAAAGATACGTACGTCAAGCCGAAGATGTATTCCACAAAAAACATAAAAAATAATAACGATTAATTAAAAGTCTTACTTTAAGGCTCAAGGACACATTATAGTAGTCAGCTGCAATTTCCAGTTTCTGCTTATGGGTGTAAAATATTCCCCATTCCCGGTAGATGACTTGGAGCTGTTCTTCCGTCAGCGCTATCCTCTTCCATGGCTCTTCCATTTTTTTTTTGAAAGTTTAAACAAAGTGTATGTATGAAATCTTGTATAAGAAAAAATATATTTGCGAGTGTTTTGTTTTTAATGTGAAACTAAACGAAACACGTCCGTGAATGATGTGTATTCTTTTGATTTAAAAAGCAACGCTGGTCAATTGATTTTTGAAAGCATAGCTTCAAGACACAATTTATCAAACAAAGTCCTCTCTGGCTTTGTCTTACTTATTTACTTATTTAGGTGGCACCACATTTCAGGGTCAACCTGAAACTCAACTAACAAGCCTCTCCAGTTTGTCCGGTCTTTAGTTAACTGCCTCCAGCTGCGCACTCCAAGTTGGTTGAAGTTCCCTTCTATAAGTGCGCGCCAGAAAAGGTTACATCCTCCTCTACTACGCTGAAATTTCGGGTTAGATTCGCTCTCGGTACATGTCCCAGCGTTCTCAGGCAAGTAAAGCGCAGTTTTCTGACTAGGTCGATTATGCCGTATAGATCCTATAGTTCATCTCCTCTAAAGCCCGTCGACGCAAACGGGACCGAATATTTTCGAAGTATTTATCTCTCGAAACAACTGAGGTTATCTTCAACCGTTTTCCACAGAGTCCATGGTTCTGCACCGTAAAGTAAGAGAGGGCTTAGTATTGAGGGATAGAGCCTTACTACTCAATTGCCTTCTTAAACCAAAGAAATAGCGGTTGGCAAGAGTGATTCTTCGTTTTATTTCTGATGAAGTGTTGTTGGCAGAATTTATAGCAGAGCCAAGGTAGACAAAGTGCATTACTACCTCGAAATTATACCCGTCGGTAGTGACGTTCTGTCCAATTCGTCGATGTTATATTTACAATAGTTTTGCCTTATTTACCTTTAAACCCCTTTTGGCAGCTACCGTTTCAATAGTAGCGAACTCAAACATAACAAACCTAAAACCTTTTTTGACATTAAAGGTCTCGGTTAAGCCGTTACCGATCTTAGTGGAGTAGCAGGCGCTCTCACTTGTCATTTTGCACAAACGGACGAGTTTGGCATAGATACTTAAGCTAGATATGGCCCTATATAGCTCGTCTTTATAAACACTGTTATAAGCGACCTTAAAATCGCTGAAAAGTTTGTGGGTGTCGATTTGAAATTCTTGAGTTTTTTCCAAGATCTGCCGGAGTCTGAAATGTTGGTCGGTTGTGGACTTCTCTGGTCTGAACCCGCACTGATAGGGACCAATCAGGTTGTTGACGAAGGGTTTCAGACGTTCACAAAATATGACAGATAATATCATGTATCCGAACTTGAGGGGACTTATAACTCTGTAGTTGGCATACTTGAAATGGTTCTCTTTTTTGCGGATCGGGCATATGGTGCTGAGATTCCATAAAGTAATTTCCAGCAGCTTTGAATACCTCGGCCCTTAAGCATTCAGGTCCAACTAATTTGATGAATTTCAGCTTAGATATTGCTATCTTTACTTCGTTTTGATCCGGTGAATTGTCAATTCCACCTGACGGCGGGATATTGAACTTCTTAGCCTTTACACAGTCTGCAAAAAAGTCTTTTCTATATTCTCATCACCGACTTTGACTCTCTTACAAGATTTGCTTCTGCTCATAGAGCAAACGAGCAACTCTCGTCCTTCGTTGTAACATCCCTTGGTAGGCTTCTTGCTTAGCTGCATATGTTTGCCGGCAATCTTTATCAAACCAGGGATTTCTTGGTGGTAGTCAGGTGAAACCCAACACATCAATTGCAGTGTTTCTGATGAAGCGTTGCGTTGGCAACATTGCCACTGGTCTTCGATACTTGATGCTGGTGGCATAAGAATTTTTGATAGATTTCGGGATACGCCTTCGGCGAAGATTCTGGCGGTTTATGCGACTGCAGCTTTTCTAGATTATAGCTGCTCACAGTAGTTCTTCTTTTTTGCGGCTCTTAAAGAAATCCGCAACAAAGTTGGTGATCCGAGTCAATGCTGAATACTGAAGGCATGCCTTACGTCTACCGCAAAATGATTGATTTGTGTTTAGCGGTCTCCGCCATGTCCCCTTATGTATATTGAGATGAGGAAATAATGTGCTTGTTATAGTAATATTTCGTCACGTCGTAAAGTGAATAAGCCTAAATCCGTTGCCAGACTTTATTCTACCAAAGATGTCCTCCTTTCCTATCCTGGAGTTAAGATCGCCTAGTATGGCTTTTATATCATACTTATGACATTTCTCATATGTCTTATCGGAGAGCACGTAGAAACACTCTTTGGTGGCGACGTCTTTGTCTTCCGTAGGGGTTGGACTATGCTAGCGAATTAAGCCTTGATGTAGATTGTCATAAGACTCTCGCTCACGTATCAGAAACTCAAAATTTGTTGCCTATAGGAATCACCATAGTACATATCACAGATTTTCATTCTCCTTTTGTCCGGCACATCCCATAGTACTTCCTCGATGGTGATGATATATGCGTCATAGCAGTCAATGACCTTTGCTGTTTACTCAGCTGCACGTTGCCTGCTAAGGGTTCGAAGGTCGTTGTCCGTTCATCGTTAGAAAGAGTCGTCAACAGTGAATCCATTTCTTTCCGAAGCCATTAGTTGGTTCATCACATCTATTTAATCTCTACCGTATAGATTGGGAGAGAAGGGCAGTCAAATGCTATCGTCCCTGCATGCCCTTGCTATTTTAGCCTGCATGAGTAAAGGTGTTAATTGGGTTCAAATCCCCTAATCATCTAACAGCTGACGGACAATTCGCCTCGAATGATAGGTTTCCGTTCTTCATAGTTTTTGCTACAGTATTTGTCGTTTGTGGTTCCTTATGGTCACTCGTCGGCATTTCATACCGTTTATAATGCAATTGCTTACCCATATTATGGGTTCCAAGCACTTAGGCCTCAGCGTCATCCATCAGAATTACGAACCGTCAACTCATTCAACGTACGAGTTTAGCTTTCCTCAGGCCTTCTTTTCCGTTCAAAGGACCTTTTATTTGATCGCTGGACCCCTGCAATAATTTGGGGAACTTTCTCTCAGATTTCCAGTCTTTCAGTCGGTTCCTTAATATCTGGGTATTCGATAACACCCATGTCCAAGCGAGTAAGAATTTTGAATAGACAGTACTGGGTATTTCTCGATGGGTGTCATGTTGTCACTTATTGTACTCGGTTCACCTGTTGATTTTGTTCATTCGCGATCTTTTAGTTTTGGATGTTCACTTTTCTATTTCAATCACTGAAAATATTTGATCTAAAAGCCACTTCCTTTTCTGAGGTGGTTCACCTTAGATAATTAACAATAATCGACTGCATCCTCTATTCCCCAAGGACTTATGAAGCCAGATGAATTTGAAAAACCTGTATCTGTTTATAGTGCTTGCGTGTCTGTTAAGTACCTAGTGGTCTGTGTTCTGTGTCGATTGGCCTCAGAAAGTATTCTTTTTCCCAACTTTAGAATCCAATATTAAATATTGTATGCAGCTCTTCACCATGTTTGCAGTGGGGTGTAAAACGACTATATCATATTAATTTTAATACAACAATGAATTTTTTTGCCTGATCCTTTTGCAGGACTTGTGCTTCAAATAACTGTCTTCATACTGGTTTCATTTCAAGATTTTACTTGAACTCTTAACTGCCAGGTTCAAGCTACACTTCTCTCTTCCAATCTGAAGCCTCTACTAGAGTAACTTATTGCTCGGTTGCATAGTTGAATTCCTATAGGAACATCGTAAACTGGACACTCTCAGCGAGATGTGCTGCGTATTACACTGATACGAGTTAGTGGAATTGCAGTATTACGAGTATCTACAGAAAGGCTGTGCTGTAGTCAAACTTGCTGATGTCCCTTTACATCTGTGTCGATGCTTTGGCATCAAACAATGCCGGCTCTTTAAGTTATGCGGTGCTGAGCTATTGAAATGCCACTAACTTTTTCGTGGTCGCCTTGTGAAACCTTGTATGCCATCACTGGCACTGGTCATCCGATCTTCATGTTGTTGAAACATTATTATGAAACAAGTTGAGGGAGACACGATCGGCAAAGGCCTGGCGATCTCTTGCGAATGAAGCCGCCCGAAGTTAATGCTCCTCACAATATTTTCCTGCCAATGTACTGCCGGATTCTTAATTTGGCTCTTACTAAGTAGCGGTTCGAATCACCATACACGTCTGAAATACTGTATACATATCTTTCATCTCACGCAATTTGATCATTTTAACTCATCGTATTTTGATCAGGAGGCCTCTATGTGCCCTTATAGATCATAGCACGTGAGAAAAGTGTGCTTGCTACAACGATGTCTCGTTCACTTGGATAATTTTTAGCCTAAGTCCTTTCCGGACATGATGCTGTGCATGCTCACAGGCCTACCAAAAGTTCCCTGTTTTTCAGTTTTGACATTAAAATCATCGAATATAATTTATATATCGCCCTCTCTAGGATCTCGTAAGGGCTTTCCTCAATATCGATGTGTTTTCCTCCGTTGGTACATGTGCGCATATAAGGATAATATTGGCACCAGCCTGATGATTTTTTCTGACGAGGCGCACTTTCATCTCGATGGCTATGTCACCAAATAAAATTGCTACATCTGGGGATCCGAAATCTCGCACGTAATTATCGAAAAGCCAACGCATCCGCAGAAAGTAACAGTTTGGTGCGGATTTAGGAGTGGTGGCATCATTGGCCCATTTTATTTCGAAAACGGCTGCTGGAAAGGCCATTTCGGTCAACGGTGAGCGCTACAGAACCATGATTACCAAATTTCTGCGGGCTGAAATTGAATACATGGACTTGGAGGATCTTTGGTTTCAACACGATGGCACCTCATCACATTATCGTGTTATCAGCCACATTGGCGATGTCACTTGTCAGCCTTGGAGATGCGATTTGACCCCGTTATACTTTTTCTAGTGGGGTGCCCTTAAAGGTCGATGTTATGCGGACAATCCAGAAACGATTCAATCCATTAAAGCGAATATCGTCTGAGCCATTCATGAGATTGAGGCAGAAACTGTCAACAAGGTCTTGGAAAATTTGGTTGACAGGATGCGCTACTGCGAAGCCAGCCTAGGCAGCTACATGAATGAAATCGTAGTCCATAACTAATGGGAATGTTTGACTTTACTTTGGGTGTACCCACAAAGGAAACTTCGGTGGACATGGGACGTCTTCACGTTGAATCACAAAAGTTTTTGCGTAAACTAGTCATACGTCATTGTTCTTAAGTTCTTTCACCAATAGAACCTTAAACGGGTCAAATTCCAAGACTTTCTGTAGAATTTGATGAAATGTGGCCTTTGGAAGTGCTAAAGCAGCCACTCTTTTCCACATTGAGATTCTTGGATTTTCACGGAAGCTTCGTTCCACCTTTCGAATACTTTTAGTGATGTTCTGTTTGGCCCTAACTGAGTGCCATTCAGAGCTGCACTTGGCTCATACATAGCTCAATCGCCCAGCATTGTAATGTAAACAAACTCATCGGCAGTCTCGATGATTCGAATCACGCCACTCAAACTTAAAGTTTTCGCCAACAATTAGTAAATATTCAGTCTTTCTTTGTAAACCAAAGGAACAGATTGATCTTGTTGGCCAACCCCATATTTTGACTCAGAGTACAAAATTTTGAATTTCAACAGCCCAACCGTCTTAGACTTTCAAATTCAAATTTCGCGCTCAGTGTTTTGTCAAATTTTTATTACAAATTTCCCCATTCAAAATTGAATATTCTGAAGCTCTCCTACCTCTGAGCACCCTAGCAATATTTACATGCTGATCTTCCCCTCATATCATGATGTTGGCCCAAACTATTGTAAATCAGTGCAATCATCCGTCATTGTCACTCACACAAACATGCACATTGATTCTCGCCATCTTCAGACGACTTATTTGCCGAAAGTATTTCCCCAACCTTCTCTCCAGGCAGAGTGCTACTATTTAAGTGTGGATCAGTTCGACCGATGGCAGCAGAAACCATGTGGCAAGTTAAAAACCTCAAAAGGCTTACGTACATACATATGAATGCAGATATAAGTGGTAAGTGGATTTTCTGCTTATATTTTTTACAATTTGAAACAAAACAATGTATTGGAATGAGTAGTAGTAGAAAATGTGATCGTTTAACAAATTTAAACATTGCCCTTTGCCGTGGGTCACGCAAAAGCTCCACAGGAGGTCAGAGGACCCACCGGTGTATCACAGTCTAAATGATATTTTGTACGTGCCTTGCTGGTGGAATGAATTTGTTTCTTCTTTGGCACTTAGTAGGAAGTCCTTTCTAGATGTACAGAAATCGAAATTTACTTCTTTTTTTCAAATTTTCTGCCAATAGCGAAGTAAGGCACTTTGTCCTAAGAGATCTTTTCTACCATTTAGTCAGCACTGTAGTTAGGCTAGTAGGTTTTCTACCTTCCGAATGAAAATGATAACACAAGGAAGCAAAACTAATGTATTCGTTCGTTGGAGCCTTATTTTTCCCTGAAGAAAATCTTCCGTCCAGCTCCGTCAAGGGTTGGGCATTCACATAAGATGTGTTTAGCTGTTTCGTCTTCTTCAAGACGAAATCGGCACTAGATTCATTTTGTTGAGGTGATATCTTAAGCCGTGATGTCCTGTGAGGTAACCTACTAAGATGTTGCCGACTTAGATTTAGGCACCTATTGGAATTCTTGTTGAAGGGCAGGATGGCTCGTTTGGTCTGTCTTAGACGTGAGCTATTCTGCCAATATGAAATGCATCTCGAATGCTCCCAGTTAAATCGACTGCTGACTTAGGAGCGCATCAGAGGTTCTGAGTTTCGGAACCCACCACAGTTTGGTTTTGTACCTATAGTTTAGTTTTTGGAGGTTTTAAAGCAGTACATGACTGATTTGAAGTCATGGTGTGCAAGCTAAAGGTATTTAGAGCTGCTTGACTGTCCGTGAACATATGGATGTTTGCGCCTTTCATAGCAGATTTGTAAATATGGTTGGCACATACTTGAATGGCGTGGATTTCTGCCTGGAATAAACTGGGACTTTTTCTCATAGCTGTGGTTATATTTAGGTTGGGTCCGTGTATTCAAGCTCCCACTCCGGATTCTATTTTAGAACCATCCGTATACCACTTTATGCCATTTTGGCTGTTTGGTGGGTTATTGCTAATCAATGCTTCCTTGCTAGGAATCTCTGTAGAGAAGCCTTCATTGAAGCATAATGTTTTTTGAAGGCGGTCTTTTACCGCTCATATCATATCAAGTTCCGGTATTTTGAAGAGCCGGGTCCTTAGGTGAGGGTGTTCGCTAAGACTTAAGTCTTTAATTTATATCAGACTGCCGCGTAATACCACTTTGTTTATATACGAGTATAAGTGTAGGGGGGTTAGTCCTATTATTGCTTCTATCGCAGCTGTGGGGCAGGTTCGAAAGGCTCTGACATGCAAGACTTTGTACTATATTGAGCTTTAAAATGGCAGTCTTTTACCTGGTTTTTAGTCCAATATAATACAGAGACATATGTTATGATGGACCTGACCATCATTTTATAGATCCAGTGAGTGACCTTGGGAGAGATCCCCCATGTGCTGCCATACATAGGGCGGCAGGCCCACAAAGCGTTGATTGCTTTAGTTATTTTGTTGTTTAAGTGATAGTTCCAGTTGAGTCTTTTGCCTAGGGTTACTCCCAGATATTTAACCTCTTCAGAGTACTTAAGTGAAGCTATACGTGATTTTATGTTTCTTCTTTTAGTGAAAGGAACTATGACAACCTTGTTTGAGTTTATGGAGAGATTCTCTCTGGTTTGTCTTGATGGCGTTTTCAATACGTGCAGTGACTTCGTTAGTCTATCTGCCCCTAATGATGATGACTAGGTCATCGGCATAAACAATTGTGTTGAAGCCTAATTAGCTTAATTTGTTAAGCAGATCATCTATGACCAAAGATCTCAAGAGGGGCGATAATACACATCCCTTCGGACAGCCCCTTATGGCGCTGAAGAAGTAGTAATCATTCGGTTTTCAAGTATCACTTTGACCCAGTTGATGGTAGGCTGATCGATGATTCAATGGAGCAAAGCATTTGATATGGAGTCATATCCAGTGTTGTCGAAAGCACCCTCTATGTCAAGGAATGCGTAAAGTGCAAGTTCCTTAGAGCGGAAGGAGCTTTTGATTTCAGCTGTCAGCTTCATTAGAGCACCTTCCGTCGAATTGCCTTTCCGGTAGGCGTAATAGCATGGGTGTCGCTATTTTCTAAACTTTCTCCGATATGAACGTTAATAATTCTTTCCAATGTTTTCAGATAAAGCCATGTCGAGATATGATTTAGGCAGTTCCAGGCAGTCGATATACACCACGTTGACTTCCCTTCAAGTGCGTTGTACGAATATGTAGCCCAAGTTGAAGCTGAACCAAGATAAGGATATTATGATACGGGGAAGTCCAGCCCTTTTTGTAGCAAAGCTGGAAAAATTCCGGCTGTGCCTGGTGTCTTGTATGGTTTAAATGAGTTGACAGCCCACTTAACCTTATCCGGGTTGAAAAGTTTTCCGGATAATCTATTGATTCTGCTGAGATTTCTTGGAAGTGAAACCTGCATTGACTGCCCATAGCACATGTCAATATTACAATAGAAGATCATGCGAAGTGAACCTGAATCAAGGTATTCAAAGTTTGATTAACAATCCCATGCAATTCGAATGATCTTGGGAGAGAAGGCTTATGGAGGCTCTCTTTCACCTTCGCAACTCTTGGTTGTAACATGTAAAACGGGATCTATATTGTTCCCAAGCTTCCTAAATCTTGTCCGAGTAGCTTCTAGGTTCTCATTGTACCATGATACGTACCGTTTCTCTTAACTTTACAGCAGTTTTTAAAAGATGATAGAGTGATGTCGTTTAGCTGGAGTTGGGTCTCGTTTGTGTCCACTGTTGTTTGCGGCGCGGACGGCAGCAATACAACTTTGACCGCTAAATTTTCGCGGTATGTCCTCCAGTTCGTAAGTTTGTTGTCATATCGGACCCGCGCGACGCCTGTTCGTTGCTGCATCTTATCTTGAGCACAGTGTACATATGATCTGATAAAGATGCCATCTCGGACACGTAACAGTCTTCCACCATATTTTATAGATATGGAGACGAGAGTGTTATAGAGTTTCTAAATGTAGGTTTGTTAACCTATAAGTCTTTGCTACATAGAAATTCTAATAGTGACTGGAAATGCTATGACTGGTTAAAGGTATCCGAGGCACCCATAGGTCGGTGCAGGTTTGTCTGCAGCACGCTCAGAAGGGATGCCATTTCTTGTGCATAATCAGGGTTCCGTGCTGTGTAGGCTTTCTTACAACCTCTACGTCCTACGGCATACTGTTGAGAGGGACCATCTCATCTACTTCTCGGACCGCTGATATGTGCATTTAGGTAAGAAATGCGGTTGGAACCGATAAAGTCATACTCAAGAGTTTTGGGATTACCACTTTATTATCTGATTTCAGGGGTGTCGTTTTCTTCATGAAAATTCTTCCTTAAATCCATGGTGTTATGAAAATCATACTTATATGATGGTTTACATATTGTAAGCTTAACGGCCGTTTATACAATACAAATCCTTTTTGAATCTATCATGAACATAGTCGTTTTAGTAATTTCAATACCCGCCCACGCAGAACCTTTAACTTACTTAAAAAGCACTACAGTCCGGGGTTGACCACATGCTCCTTAAGCTAACGCGTTCTCTTGCCTCTCGGCTGCACACACGAAGTTCCATTCCACTTGTGTTCGCCACCTAAGGACGTGTCCGTGCGGACCTAAGCGGACGTGTCCCACCTAAGCCAGTTTATCCGAGCTTTTCTGATGATATCGGCATGCCAGTACAGCCTGTATAGTTCATTGTAGAAACGTCTCCTCATTTTCCATTGATGCAAACGGCCAAGAGCATTTTCATTCGCTTTCGGCAGTATCCAAGGTTCTGCGCCGTAAAGCACGACTAGGATGGTCAGTGATTTGTAGAGGTTCATCCAACAAGAGGTGTCATTTTAAGTTTCACGCCATCATTGAACTGTCAACATTCATTATGATAAGTAAAAACCAGGGCCGTTGCATAAAATTATCGTCTCTTGCGACCATACTCGAAAGAGTTTCCCTCAGGTGTACACTTTGTGATGCGTGTTACATTTGTGTGCTTTGGGTTATAGGAGGAGGTTGCATCAAATCTTCCACTTGATCAAGGTGCTGGATGGCTGCTGGTGATGTTGGTGTTGTTGGTGTTGTTGATAGCAGTGGCGGAGCTAATAGTATTATTTTCCAAACTTTTGTGGATGCTCCTGGTAGCGACAGTATACTTGGGTACTTTACTATTGGCAGCAGAAGTGCAGCTGGATTCATATTCCAGTCTTTTCTGAATGATGTTGGTGTTTGGTTTTCCGACAGTAGTTGGTGTTTAGTCTGAGCCCTTTATTATGCTTACTGAATCGGTAGTTGATGTGACCCATAATCTCATTCAACAAATTCATGGAGCTGTAATTTATTGCAAGGACCTGGTGAACAAGGTTTGTCTCTTCCACTCTTTGTACATTTTTTCAGTTCAAGTGTTCCTATGTTTCGTGCGTCAAAGAACGCGAGAATCTTTTTATTTGTCACCCAGATACTTTGTGGAATGAATTGTCTTATGATATGTGGTTTCGTAAACGAATCTTCTTCCACTTAGGTACATCAAATCCAGACCGTATTTCTTATTGACCTTAGAGAAAAAAAATCTAATAGGAGCCAGCCTGCTTTGTGGCTCGAACTATCGAAGGATGGTGTGACATATCAATACCATTCTCTTGTTACTATGGGGGTTGGTATTTATTCCGTGACCCACTATAAGAAGTCCACTGTGTTTCTGGTACCTAATCTCTTACTTTCCGATGTCGGTGGAGTTAGGTCGACGGATCTCGTAGACATCACCAGGTTACTCTTTTGATGGGTACTTTTGATAGTGGAAATTTCTACAGCACGTTCCCTAACGTGACCTTGCTTGAAGCGCCTCCTTTTGACTTATCCAACCGATTACGGTGGCCTATTCTCAGCAACTGAGGGTTCCATCATGCGGCTGTATTCCACACCGAGCTCATCCGACATCATGCTTCTGGGTCTGGGTCATTAAGAGTGGATTGATTCCCTTCTCTGCTTCTCTTCTCGGTTTCAGACGGTTTCCTACGAGTAGGTAATCGGGAAAAGAAAGTTGGCAGTCAGAAGAGCTCGTTTTGCTGAGAGAAAGGCTGGAGGTCACTTAGTAGTGGAAGTTTACATTGTAATAACTTAACGCCCTTTTAGCCATGCATCCCTCAGCGTATGCTGTTCCACCTTGTATTAAGATTTTTTCTAAAAGGTGGACTTCTCACTTTTTGCACTTTAAGCGGAAGTCATATTTGCTGTCGCCATACTCGCGTAGAGTAGTCCCGAAAGTGTCCAAAAACACCTTTGGCTGAAACAGGGGTGCCGTTTAGAGGCAGTAAGTCTTCTCTCTGGTATTCACGAGAGTTGCATTATCGGTCCTTGTTTATTAGACGCAATAATCTCTTCACTTTTGGCACAGCAACATTATCTGTAATTCTAAGATTCTAGTCAATCTTGGCAATCTAAGGAAGATTGAGTCACGCAATGGCATCGTCAGGAAATTTAGAAATCGTCAAGCATTTCGCGTAATGCCAAAAACTGTTGGCCCCACAACAGTTCCCTGTGGTTGATGGTTGATATAAGAAACTTGTTCTTGCTAGTTATTTTTCCTACCCAAAACGGTGTCATGACGCTCATGGTTATATATGAAGAAGAAACAGTCAAAAGTAGTCACGATACGACTTAATCCAGCAAATGAAATCCTCCTTTCAAAATGAGGAAAAGGAAAAAGAAACATTGGAAACAAAATAATTCAATTAAACCTCGAAAATCCCTTCGTTTTGCTGACCATTGCTGCATAACAAAAAAGATAATCAAATCCTTTAACTCATGCGACACACAAGTTCGACAATTGTAATCTCATTTGATCCAACTCTGAGCTCCTTTCGCTTGGACAGAAATTTTCTTTCGCTAAAAATGCCGCAGTAAAATTGTTTGACGAAGTCAGCAAATGTATCCTGTGGGATGTCTTCCGAATACCTACAAAAAAAAAAAACTTCTAAACCCACTGGGAATTGGTAACAATGTGAAACAGAAACGAAAGTTGTTGTTTTTCTTTGCTTTGTCGTCTTTCTACTCTTCTTCGCAAAATTAACTTTTTCTTTTGAATTCATTCTGCTGCACTGCAATCGAAAGGAGACAGGAGTCATAGCAAATTTACTCGTACCCCCGAAAATTCCACCAGAAAGAACAAGTAAAGCCTTCAATAAACCACCAGAGTTATCCTGTCGCAGTGGTCTCAGTCTTGGTATTCTTTTCTCAGTCTCAAACTCAGTCCAAGTCGCAGTCTGCAATGTTTTTCGTTTTCATTACAAGATTAGTCGGGGAGACAGAGTGAATGAGAAAAAGGGCAACTTTCGGTTTCAATGCGATTTGAGCAAACTTTGCCCGAAAAGGTCCTTTCAAATATAAATATCCTCGTTCTTGGTTTTCGGAAGGTATGTCCTCCAGGGCAGATACCATTGTTTGAGCCAAATTACATATATTGAAGGAATGATGTAGCCGATGATAATGCTGATGATGAGGTGGATGGTGATGTGTCCCGTCATGTGCCTACAACTGCCGCCAGGCAATGTAGTGTTTCGTTCGAGTAGTAAGGGTTGAGATGAAAATGGTTATCATGTTAAGTTTGGCGCCCAAAGGGATTTATTCGAAAATTTGTTACAGGTCTTATTTTTTTTATTTTACCGGGAAGCGATTTTTGAAGTTTGTGGGAAGTTTAGAAACAGCTGTCATTGGAATTTCAAATCATGTATTGTACAAGGTACCAAGGTTCAGGTGAAGACATAAACAATTTTAATAAAATTATTTTTTGAAACTTTAGGTGGGGCTATCGAAATCTTTTTTCATTTTGAACAAACATGTTGTCTTGTCAGAGCAGAATTCGTTTATTCAATGGCAAGGGGAAACCATGCAAAACAATCTTCGCTCCACTTGGAATCAATGAAAAAGGATCTACAGGATAAAGTTGCTTTTTGAACGACCCATCATTTCTATATAAAAAAATTACAATGTTAGGACCGACAAGTTCTGAGGACTTAAAGTCACCCAAAAGTAGCGATATGATGGAATCTCAGAGCAACTCAAAAAAAAGAACAGTGTCTACAGATTCAGGACAGGGTTTTCTGAAAACATATTCCGACAACAAATGTATGGTGGAGGCATGCGTGTAGAAACATAAACATATGATGAGTGGTTTAAGTTTTAGAACTGAAAGTTAAACAATTCTGTAAAATAATGGTTTTTGCATAAATATTTCGTATAGTTCTCAATTCTCTTTGGAAGCATCGTTTATCCCCTGATGACGACAGGAAAATCTCGGATGCAAAAGGTGTCGCGATCTCATTGATAAGGACATTTGTAATTTACGAAAAAGACAACTAAGTCGATGTTGAAGAGCATTATTAATGTACGATACTGCATGAGGTTATTGGAAGATAGACTGAGAATTTTCCTGGAAAAGGTAGATGTCCCGTCGTATCCCCACAGGCCGTGAATCTACCGTGCAGTATTATTATATGCGCCATTGAGTTTTTTTCTGTTAGAGTAACAACAATTTCTGAGCACTTCACAACCATTTGTTACTAGTGCTTTAGCTAGCATTAATCGTTGTTCGACGGGTGTACAGGCACCGTATGCCTGACCAGCAATAGCATTGATATACTTGTCCCAACACTAGTCCCAGAATTTTTTCAGACTCAACGTACTCTATTGGGGAGTCTTGACGTAGAAGTTTCGGAAAATATGAAATTTTAAAAACCTTTTGGGATACTACTGTGCATTTTTACTCAAAAGAGCCGGTTCTCTGCGGTCAGCTTTTATACAATTGCACATCGTCCGCATACATTTGGGAAAATGACTATGTTATTGTCGACTGAAGCTCATTTATGTAAACACGATGACAAGAGAAATGGAACGAGAACCGATCCCTGAGGAATACCTCTGAATGTGAAAATGTAATAAATGGAATGGGTCTAAATTCTTTATAAGTTTGATCTTTTCGAATTGGTATTACCTCAAACATTTTTCATTGACTGCTGTAAGTACTAGTTGCCACCTAAGGTGAAGTCTTCTTCTACTGCTTAGTCCCTCCTTGTTATACTCGATAACTCTGCGGATCAGAGCATCGATGTCCATTTGCTCTATATGCTCTAGCCATATCCACTAGGCGACTGATGCGCAGTTTTCTGACTGGGTAATGTCGCTTTACTCGTATAGGTCGTCGTTGAATCTCGTCCTCCAAAGCCCGTCAACGCAAACAGGACCGAATATTTTTCAAAGGATTTTTCTCTCAACTACTGAGGATATTTTTATCTGCTTTCGAGACCATGCTTCTGTGCCATACAGAAGGACCGGGGTGGTCAAGGTCTTACATCGAGCCTCCTTAGTTTTGGGGGATAGGACTTTACTACTCAATTGCCACTTTAGCGTAAAGAAACATCGATTGGCAAGAGTGAATCTTCGTTTTATTTCTGCAGAGTTGTTGTTGGCAGAATCTATAGCAGAGCCAAGGTAGAAAAAGTCATTTTCTACCTCGAAATTATAGCTGTCGATTGAGATGTTCTGTCCAATTCGTCTATGTGGTGGCGTGCCTCATTTAACGCTATACCCGTTTGGCCTTTTTTTTTATAATTTACGCGCGCCTAAGGGGTTAGATGCCCTTTTACTGTTGTCAGGGCGCGGGCGGAAAGGTAGAAGGAAGAGAAAGGAAAATTGTTTTGTAGTGGTTTGAAACTCAGGTGTGTTTGGTTTCGATATTACCTTTCCAGGGGGTGGGAGTCCGAATAGGACGGAGAGATTTTTCTTCACTCAGAGTGATTCGAAGGTTATAATTCACACTTGTTTTCTTGTGCTTGAAACTCTACAACAGCCAAATCTACGTGTCAGTGTTATGCCTTCACACGCAGAATTTTTCTGTCTGAGTTCCAATTACAAATGAAAAACTGACTTGCCATGGGCAGGACTCGAACCTGGACCCTCCGAGTGAGAAGCGATTGCTAGTACCACTGCACCACGGCCACCCCTTTCAGCTGATACTAGTGAATGCACCGGTGACAGCTCGCTGAGATCTTCCAATGATGCCGATAATAATTCCATCAAGTGCGGTGTTAAAGAAGCCACCTTGTCTAAAACCTTTCTTGTCATCAAAGGCCTCGGCTAAGTCGTTACAAACATTGACGGAGCAGTGAGCGTTCTCAATCGTCGTTCTGCAGAGATGGACGAGTTTGCCAGGTATACCAAAATTAGCTATGGCTCCATAGCTAGTCTATATAAATACTATCATATGCGGCCTTCAAATTTACGAATAGAAGTTGGGTATCGATTTGGACTTCTTGAGTTTTTTCCAGAATCTGCCGGAGTGTGAAAATTTGGTCGATTGTGGATTTTCCTGGTCTGAAACAATTCTGATAGAAACCAATCAGTGTTGTTGCAGCTAAGATCTTATATCCGATGTTGAGGAGACTTATACCTCTTAGGGTGTGTTCAACATTGCTGTGCAAACTGCGATATTGATTTGCCACAGCACTTCTTGAAGAGAGCGCTTTCTAATAACAATATCGTGCTCACATTACCGATCGAAGCGTCTTTTTCAGCAATACCTCCACCTATTGAGTCCAACTTTGTCTTTATTATTTGTACAATACTGGAACAAGTCTTATTCTAAAGCTGTATTCGAATTTTAACCCAAATAAAACTGCACGCAAAAAAAAACACGTCTACTCGTTGGCCTTCTCCACTTGTTCCTCTGTATCCCAGTCATCAAAGCTCCGCGAAAGTTAATAGCTGATCTCATTAAATATTCTGCTAAGCAAAGTGCTGTCGTACATGGCAATCTTTTTTAACTTAACATGTCACACAGAAAACTACTACGGCGCTCTTTCTGACTGTGTTGCACTACAAAACATACGATTTGTCGCCGAGGGTGTTCATTCCTTAGGATTTTTAGGGGATTAAACTATATATCACGTCAAGTGTAGTAAGTCCACAATGGACCAAATATTTCCAGTATTGGGAAAATCTGAGAAGTCTAGATCGGTACTCACCACCTCCTTAAAGACTTTTGTGATAGCATCAATAGAGAAGAGGTATATAGAGACATGTCTGGTTTTGACGTCCTGCCTTACTCGCCAAACTGAGCAGAACGACCTTGTCAGGGCTCTGAGAACGTCGGAAACAATCTCACCAAGAAATTTTTTCTACCTCAGCACCGGTCTTGGCTCTAATAATGGTACTTGGTCAAGTCATACATTGTAATAATAGAAATCACTAAGCAGACCCTTAACTCGGTCTGTGTCATAGGAAGATGGGCCTCGGGGAATGCGGATGAAAATAATTATTGATAATGATATAATAGTGAACATTGTGAAAGACTTCGCCTGAGGTGGTGCGAGAAAAGGAACCTCAACACCTCGAAGCGCGCAATTGGAGACGGTATTTTTTTTTATAATTTACTCGCTCCTAAGGGGTAGGCGGAAAGGTAGAAGTAAGAGACAGAAAATTGTTTTGTAGTGGTTTGAAACTCAGGTGTGTTTGGTTTCGATATTAGCTCTACAAGGGGGTGGGAGTCCGAATAGGACGGAGAGTTTTTTCTTCACTCAGAGTGATTTGAAGGTTATAATTCACACTTGTTTTTTTGTGCTTGAAAACTCTACAACAGCCAAATCTACGTGTCAGTGTTATGCCTTCACACGCAGGATTTTTCTGACTGAGTTCCAATTACAAATGAAAAACTTGACCTTCCGAGTGAGAAGCGATTGCTAGTACCACTACACCACGGCCACCCCGTTCAGTGCAAAACCAATGCTAACTAGAACAGTTTATGAACCTTTCTGCCCTTGATATTCTTATTATAAGAAGCATCATCAAAGTTTTGAGCTAGTAAAGATGTGTTTTCAAATCTAGGCGGATCCAAGCCCAATCAAGACTGTTGCCCTGGCATCTTGTCACCCCTTAGATTTTATTCTTCCTTGGGTTAGTATTCATCTATCTTGCAATTGAAGGTATCGTTGCAATTTTAATAGGCACAAGCCAAGTTGTCTAGAACATGTGCAGCTGCAACAACAGCAACAAGCCGATATTTACTTGCAAAGTACTTCGAAAATGCAAGACTTACTACTATGTCACGGCTGAGTTCACTAAGCGTTGTCTTAGGCTAGGTTAAACAGGGTTGTGATAGAACCAGTTGAATTGGTCTTCAAATGGCAACAACTTAAACAATCGCCCTTGTGAAACACCCAATTTTCTTGGAAAAGCCAAGAGGGCCTTTCAAGTTTGTCCTGTCTATTTCCTCTAGGTTTTCGAAAAAGTATTTCCCTAAAAATTTTCTTCGACTACGCGATGTTGCCTCGCATTCACACAGTATGTATGTTATGTCCTCAAGAGCTTGCAGATCATCGCCGAATCTGCAGTATCTGACAAGTTGAGTCTCTTTGCATGCTGCCGCAAGATTCCTGTAAGGATTCCTATTACTGTTCTAAGCTTATCCCTGTCTAATTTTATTAACTTGCCAGATCTTTTGCCGCCAAAAAGCGGTCAAAGAACTTTGGATATCCTGTGTCCTTCAAGACTTGACCACCTCGACAGTACCCCTCACTATGTAAAGGGGTGGTTTGATGTTGGCAACCTCACTATTGTCGAGTAGCCCTCATTTTCTTGCAAGCTCGTCCGCTTGTTCATTTCCTTTAATACCGCAGTGTCCTGACGCCCAGCACAGTCTTACCCGGTTCTGACTGCAATAAGGCACTGTCCGATAGCTCCTGACTGTATCAGAGTTGATGTTGGTCGATTCCATTGCCTCTTTCGGATACAGATTTCATCTGCATTAGCTCAGCCGCCCTGAGAATAGCGAGAGCCTCTGATTGGAAGACAATTGCTTGCATCCGGTAGTCTTATAGACACTCTTAGTTCTGGATTTTCTGAGAAGATACCACAACCTGTTCCTTCCTCTGTTTTTGAGCCTTCTGTCAAAATTGCAATGCCATTCGACTTGACTATCACATTTTTTCCCCAGTCTTCCCTCTCCTGATATATTATAGAATATAGAAGGAATTTCATCCGTTACAATTAGTTAAGATTCCAATTCAGTTTTTTCATCCAGATACTTCGCGCTATACGAAAGGGACAGTTCCACTCCGTTGAGTTTTAGGAGTTTGAATTGCGGTATCTTGTACTTTCTGATAAAAATAAGCAATTCCATTTTGGAAGGGTTGGCATTGAGACCACATCTTTTTGCCCAAGTGCTGATAGTCTTCAGGGCAACCTCCATAACGTCGCTTAAAATATTCAAGTATTTTCCCTGCACTGCATGTCATTGATAACCTGCACTCACAGGAGTGGAGATATGACTCCACTCTGATGGGTTCCCCTGGTTACGGACATTCTGAGCTTTATTAAATGGAACAGTTTATCTTCCTGCTTGCAAGCATATTGCAAACCCAGTTTGTAATGCCATGTTCAATGTCTACTAGAGTATTTTTAATGGCGGTGCACTCCACGTTATTAAGGCTCCTTAACTATCGAGGAAGGCCGCCATCGCAAACCCTCCGAAGTGTAGACTCTTCTCTATTTTCCCCACCACCTCGTGCAGGGCGGTTTCTACAGATTTTCCTTCCATGTATGCATGCTGTGACTCAGTCAAAAAGCCATTACTGCATCTATTCCTAATGTGAATCTCCAAGCGTTGTCTTGGTACATACCAGATCTGATGGCAGAAAATGGGATCGCCGAAGAACTTGATAGATCAGGCAAGGAGGAAGACTACTCTGGCCCAGAACCGGCTTTAGCATAGCCCAGCCACGCAGGCTCCTTACTATGTAGAAAAGGCAAAATTTAATGGTATTCCTGATGTCCCTGTAGCAGAAAAGTCAGCCCACTACAGGCCGATTATACCATCTGCTTAAGTTGTAAACAAGTTTAAATCAACATTTACAGAAATTTTATTTGTTTTTATTATTTTCTTAGTGACTGGACGGCTACACTTCGATTGATTTACTTCTACTGCTTGCCAGTGACACGAAACTAGCCATACTCTTGGCACGTTCCTGCTTTTTCTTTGTGGTTAGATCGGCTTTATTCAAAGAAGAACAGAGATTGAAAAAAGCTTCTAATTTTGGGCTTTTTAGGAACTCCACAATTCGTTTGATTCTCTCTATAGCTGTGTTGGCCTTTTCGACTTTTCGAAGCACTGCATGAACCTTAAGTATTTGTACAGCCGCCAGAAAGGCCCACACATGACTATTGACTTTTTTGGCTTCTATAAAAGTGCTTCTCTCTAATGAACTGTTTCGAGTAATTCAAAGACCATCAACAAACCTGCAATGCATTTTTTTGCACTTAAAATTGATTTATCATAGTTGCGTTCCTGGAAGTCAATTATTGAAATTCGACACCAAAGATAGGCCCTCTCGATCGGATACTTGGCAAGTATCAAACGCTTCTCAAGTCTTGAAAGAAGCACTCTAAAAAGAAATGTTTTTAGGCATTCGATCTGAAAAGCGACTTGTGAAATACTTGTTTAGCATTGCAGCTTTATCTGTAGCATCCTCATCGAGAAATGTAGCTCTGTTCCCGAACTCATAAACTGGTCTCTCCTTCTTCAACTCCTGATGTAACTTCAATAGTACAATCAGGCGATTGCTTTCTTCTATATCGGTCAGATTTTTCGGTATATCATTAAACTGATCACAGAAGGCCAAGGCCAGGAGGTTGTATACTTCATTTATAAATTTAAACTTCCACGGCATCATCCTGTGAGTTTTCAAAACCATGTAATCACCCATAACTTCTTCCACGTAGTTCGTCAGTTTCTTAAGAGGACGAATACATAAAAAAAAGAAAAAGCTCGATGAGGGTATGCTCATACCTTCAACTGTCGTGACGCCCTTAGATGATGCATAGTCTTAAGCATCCTAGTCACATTCCGGTGGATCTGATATTGAACCCGAGAAAGATTAGCTTGTGTCAAGTGTTTCTTTCTTCGTCGATCAGGAGCGTTGTGCATTCTCTCGGTGTAAAACGGAGATCGCGAGTGTAACATTTTCTATCGATGTAAAGATAGAATCAAGATACGTATAACAGTCCTCGCCACGCTTACCAAAAACTTCGAAACAGCATCGTACTTAGTTTTTGTAAGGTCCTCCATGATTGGTCTGCTTAAATGGGATTGCGGTAAGAGAAGATCTTTATTAGTTTGGAGAGCTTTCAAAAATAAAATGTCATTCCAACTTCGACGGAAATACGTTTGCGTAAAGACTCGGTAGGTTAGATTTCTTTTGGCAACCCTCTTTGGTGACAGTAATACCATCTAAAATAGGTTCATTGCATGATGATTTCGTCTTCGAATTCAATACTCAACCTCGATTTCAGGAATGCTGAGGACATCACAGTTTTGTTGTTCCTTAAAGATTTTCCATAAGGGTCTCTTGTCAGTGGTGGCTTGCATTTTACGGTAGACCTGATCGAAATCCTTTCCATGTTCGAGAATAAAATGCCCGGCTGGGTCACCAAGGGCATCTTTGAAGTTCTCATCAACCTTAGAAGCAGAATATGTACTGATAAAATGCAACTCAGTCATTCTTAACGTACCACATCCAATCGGAATTTGAAAGCATTGACTTTCTTCCCAATAAATTTTCTGGAGAAATTGCTTAAGTTTATCTTAGTATCTTCGAACCTATTCTGCTCATATAGACCATCGCAGACTTCAAGATTGTAAGGCTGTGCTAGATCTTCAAGAGCTGAAATAACGCTGAGTTTAATACTTTTATAATTTTATAAGAAAGAGGCTTATTTTTATGTACCTAGGGCCTTTTGAGCATCAACCAAAGCTGCCTTAGTTTGGGCTATATGACGCTTGCATTTGCTTCGAAAATGCAAAGCCTTAGGGTCAGCAGGATTAAGGTCTAAGGACTTGTTGTAAAACAAATCGGCTACGTCTAGTTTCTGCTTTTTTGTACAAAATAAGCCACATTCCCTGTAGAGAACTTGTAGTTGTTCCGGTGTGCCAGAGATGGTTTTCCAGGGTTGCATTTTGCTTAAAATAAATTTGGAAAAAAAAATCTTTCACCGAATTTTTGGAAGACTATAAACAAGCTATAAACAATTTCAACTGAAGTTTATCTGCTGGGCTATGATGTTATTTTTTAGAGTAAATAGCTAAAAGTTCAGAAGCAACGTCGCATTGGGATCGTGGGAAATGAAATTGCTGATTAATTTGTTCTCTGAACCGGCGGCGGTATAAAAACCCCGACATTCAAAGAGCAGATAAATCACCTTTTCCAGGACACAAAAATTCCTCCTTTGCTCATGGAATAACGAAGTTTGGTACCGAAAAGAGTACGGTCTTCTTTCTCCTTCCTCTCTCTTTATCAACCAATTGTTCTTTGATTCGTAAACCTGTAATCAAATATATTTCCGTGCAATTTCTTCCACCTCATTACTCGAACAAACCATCATTCCGACAAATCGAAATCACAATTCAAGACGAATATCCCATTCCTGATTTTATTTACTCAACTCACAAAGGATCCCACTCTTGCGACCTCAATCTCATTCTGCAAAAACAAAGCACGCATACAAGGAAAAAATAAACTCTCAAATCACACTCAAATTGCAAAGTTAAGTTGCTAATAACTTTTTGCTTTCTTTTGATTTCTTTCTCGGTTTGCTCTCCTTGTTTTTTTTTAACATAGTTCGCCCTTTTGTTTTAGCCAAAAGTTCCACTGGCTGGGTTCCTTCGAAGGAATTCTTCTGACTGAGGAGTCAGTTCACAAAACCATTTCAGGTGTTTTTTTTTTTTTTTTTTTTCCATTTGCACGGATGAACTTTTTTCAATCATCACAAACTCCCATCAATATTCCTTCGATTTACCCCACAGATTTATACAAATCCTCTATCCTCTGTCCGCTGGCAGGAGTTCTTACGACCCTCAGTAGTCACGGGGTGTAGAAAGTAAATTAAAATCACAAAAAAAGGTTCGGGAATGGCTTTCGGAATCGTACTCGGGTACAAAGTAATTTTTGATTGAGGAACAACAACTGAATCCTGTCATTTCATTCCTCTAACCTGTATTTTTGAAGGCAAATTTAATTCGAAAAAGAAGAGGGGTGGGGGATGAAAAAAAGTCAAAATGGAAAAAGTTTCTGTCGCTAAACATAAATTTATCTTCATTCTCCCGATAGGAAACTACGAGTACGTTCAGGTAAATCCACCGAATCCGGAATTTGGATCGCAGAAGTTTTTCTCTAGCTCCAGCGTTGCCATAACTTCTCATGGTTGTCAATTTCCAATGATGGGTGTGTTCAGTGGTATTCAGTGACGCTACGTGAGTTGATTTTTCTTTCTTTTCATGTTTTTTTGCGAAAATACGAGTAACTCGGCAACGAAAACAGAGACGCGCGAGAGTTAACTCCTTTTTAATGGCTTCACACTGAACAACAACATATTGGCGTGGCCATGGGTAAAAAAGTTGAGACGATGACGACGACACGACGACGACGACGATTCCCTGGCAGACGGTTTTCATTGAATATTCATAAATAATTGTGAATAAAAAAAAAAGTTTTTTTTTTCGAAAATATTTATTTGCCGGGAGTTGAGATGGGTATCCAGGGGTTAATACCAAATCGTGTTGCTTGTTCGGGAAAAGTTTACGCGCATAAACTATCCGGCAGAAGCCATTGTTTGGATAGTTTCGTCTATGTGAGGACATGGATATGGCTTTTTGCCATGGTAATGTCGACGTTGTATCCGTAAATTTTGGGATCGTTAAATTTGTTATGTCCCTCAAATTCAGGCATCCGAAAAGCGTTAAAATTTGTATACTACAACGATAGAATTCAGGTTCAAGTTTAATGGACGGTTGTAGGGTCATGGACGTTACAATGTTGTAGGGTGCAAACTGTGAAGTTGAACTGGGTTGTAATAAGCATTTGGTTGTGATTAACGGCATAACCACTCTGGTGTTAATGTAAGTACTGGATACAGAAAAGGCAGACCAACTACTCATGGTAGCAAAGACTAGTGGTTGTATTTTCGTTTCAACCGGGAGAAAGCATTCAGATGTGTTCTTTGTAAGCATGTTCAAGTAGTTTGTAGGTAGTAAAGTAATGGCTAGGAAGCGAAATCGAATGAATATCAAACATTTTACTGTATTGGACTAGTAAGGCGGGTTTTCAAGCAAAATTAGTTGAGTGCTTCATTAACCAAATTCCCACTGGATGTGCGTAGGATTTTCATTGCATCTTTTTGACATTTCTTTTCCTCCTTCTTCTTTCTTTTTCGCACTTGCTTCATTACTTCTTCGGCTGTTGTTACGGCCACAACATTTCTGTATGGCGCATGAATTTAAATGGACCAAAGAATTAACAAGCGGGCTCATGAAACACTGAGCACCAAAGAAGAATTGAAAGAGAGCTGTCAAATAACATGAAAAACCAAAGAATGGGAAAAAGGCTTCGTGTAAAAGTGCGCGCATCACAGAAGGACAGTTCAAAAGAAAATAACCAAAACATGCGCATCAAACTCATGCGTTGTGTAAAAGTAGTCTAAGGGAATTGATCGT
The DNA here is from genome assembly GCA_949129095.1 of Volucella bombylans. Classification (NCBI taxonomy): domain Eukaryota; kingdom Metazoa; phylum Arthropoda; class Insecta; order Diptera; family Syrphidae; genus Volucella; species Volucella bombylans. The sequence goes on from OX422144.1 coordinate 14,706,339, forward strand.
GGATTCAGTCACATCTATTTTGGATGACAGACTGAAGAATATGTATAGTCCTCTATTACACGGTGACTCTTGAGTCACGACTCTTTTGAAATTACACAAAGGCAAAAGAGAGAAAACATGAGATAGCAAATCAGCACCCCTGTGAGTCGTGAGTAGATGCGCCTTTTTTGACGTTTCTCTTTCTCCTTGTTCGTAATTTTTCTATTTCGCTTCATTTTCCTTCCCAATAAGAGCAGTTGGCTAAAAAATGACGGAAGAAATTTATTGGTCATATACCCAGTTTATCCGACAGCTCAATCAATACGCTCGAATAAACATCACTTCAAACCGCATTAAAATAATCAACACGCATACATTCATACCTGCTTATAAAACGCATTGAAAATTTGTAACCGCTTTGAAATATCGTATAAACATCTTCAAATCGCAAAGAAACATTTTACTCGCTCCCGCTCTCATCATTCTTTCATCATCGGGCAGATATTAGTTGTGTATTTAAAATGTGGGATTGGAAACGAAATACAGTGGATTCCGCTTATTTGGAACAAAGCTTTATCGAGACAGCCGCTTAATTAGGACAAATGAACAAGAACGGAAACAAAAAAGAGATGATTTTGTTCGTTTATTGTGGACAGCAGACGTTTATTCGGGACACATTCATCGCACATCTTACACATATTTTGACAAAAATATCACCACATTGCTTGTCTGCTATGTCTCGAAAAAATTACAGCAGCTAAACCCACACCATCGTTTGCAGTAATAATGACGATGAAGACGAGAAAACAAATTGAGCCAATGCTTTTCAAGTAACGGTACTATCTCGTGGTGTTGCGCTCCGTTTTACCTTTGCATAGGGGTGGGTAAAACAGTTTCTTGTTGTTTCAATTTGTTATTCGCTTTGATGTTTCTAGTTTTGTTGTGCTACGACGCGACGCGACGTGGCGTGCTTTTGGTTTCGTCTCAGAAAGTGCCGAGATAAAATTAATAAGTCGCGTATCCGTGCCTACTGACCGATAAGATTGTTGCATTTGGTTAAAATGTCCAGAAAAGATTTAACATTAGCTGATAAAATAGCTTTGCTCGATAAATTAAAAAGCCAAGCCCCGAACACTTCCTATCGCGATCTGGAAAGGATCACTGATGTTCCTAAGTCTACAATAGCACATGTCAAAAGCCAAGAAGTTAAACTGCGGGAGGAATGGGGAAAAGGGGAAGGAAAATCAAGAAAGCGGAAACGAGGAGAAAAGGGCCCAGATGTTGATAAGGCACTGAACCAATGGTTTTCTATTGTAACTGGAAGAGGAGTTTGTGTTAGTGGCCCAATGTTGAAAGCTAAGGCAGACGAGCTTGCGGCAAAGTTGGGTTATGCCAATTTCAATGCTACGGATGGTTGGCTATCGCGATGGAAAACCAGACACGAGATCAAGTTTACGAAAGCACATGGGGAGAAAGCTAGTGCAGATTCTTCCAGCGCAGATCACTGGAAATTGTGTAAGCTTCCGGAACTACTACAGATGTGGAGTCCTAATGACATTTATACCTCCGATGAAACGAGGCTATTTTACCGTGCCACGCCAGATGGTTCTTTAAGCTATAAACAACAAAAAGTCACAGGTTCAATAAAAGCAATGTCAAGGATCGTGTCACTGTGTTATGCTGCTGTAATATGTCGGGAAGTGATAAACGGAAGCTCTTAGTTATTCGAAAAGCCGTTAAACCTAGGTTCTTTAAAGGTCTTGAATGGACAGTCTACCAGTACTATATTACGCCAATAAGAACGCTTGGATGACAGCCAACATTTTTACTAAATGGCTTTCCGATTGGGATGCGAAGTTGCAACTTACTTCAAGGAGAATTCTGCTATTCATTGACAATTCGACTGCACATCCTCCTTCAGTCAATTTAAAAAATATTAAAATAGAATTTCTTCCACCAAACACCACATCTTTGATACAACCACTGGACATGGGAATCATAAAAAACTTTAAGACTTTTTATCGAGGAAGATTGGTGCAGTTCATCCTTGAAGCAATTGAAGAAAATCTCTTGACAACATCTACAAATGCTAGAGAAGTTAGCGCAAAGGTGAATGTTCTACAGGGTACACAATTTGTTGAGGATAGTTGGAGACAAATAAGCTGCTCGACAATTCAAAACTGTTTTTCTCACTGCGGTTTCAAAAATTCAAATCAAGAAATCATGCCAGCTACAACTAATATTGAAAGCAACTATCCACTGGAGCGCGTTACAAACCATCAAGGGTTCTTATCCATTGATAACGACCTGCAATGCCACTGCGAATACGAGGATGTTGAGGATGACATTATTGGGGAAATTGCAAGAAAAAATAACGCAGAAGATCCTGGAAGTGATGTGGAGATTGATGAACCTGCTCCAGTTCCAGTTACCACTCGAGAGGCGAGGAAGTATTTACAAGAATTGCGGCGATACTTCATGCAGGACGGCAGTGAAGGCAGCCCATTATCAGCATTAGAGGTTTGTGATGATTTTATAACATCACAAAGAACTCAAAATATTCGCCAGGCGACAATCTACCAATATCTGAAACATTTCATATCTTATGTTTCAGATCAATTTCTTTTTTATACCTTTTTTATATTTTTTCAATAAAATATGAATTCTAAATGTAAATAAGCAGTAGTTTTTTTGTTACTTTCTATTCCACTGCATTCTTTTTTACATAAGTCGCTATTTCAATCGTTTTGCTTGATCATCACATCGCTTTGTTGGGACAGCCGCTTAATTGGAACTAAACCATCTAGCCCGATGTGTCCCAAATAAGCGGATTCCACTGTATTTTGAAAGAGAAAGAAATAAGAACAATGTATCAGTGTTAGGGTGAAGTGTCAGTTCAACCAGCTGTTTGTTAAACTTCTCTCAATTTTCTCTCGCTCATTTTAGATAATTTCGTATAAACACCAGCATTTTTACGGGTATTGAACTAATGCGGATTGCTTCAACGCAAATTGAGCTGTCGGATAAACTGGGTAATAGGAATTGACCTTGGAATTAATAGGCTTCAAACCAAATGCACCATCATTTATATAATACGACAGACATAAATTAGATAAATAGGGTGAAAAGGGTCGACGCCATGAACACGAATTTAGACGGGCTAAGCACTTGGCTCCTTATATAAACATCGAGGTGATTAGACGCAAACTAAAACCATTTCGAAATCAGTTTATATGCAAATTCCGGAATGTTGAAAAAAGAAAAAGAAAGTGGACCTGGCCTCGATGACGCATATGAGCCAAAGTTGTGATTCTACGACCAATTGTTTTTTCTTAAGAACATATTGTTGTAATTTCCACTGAATTGCGGACACTACACAACAACAACACGTCACTGGGAAAACAATTGCAGCAAATGGAAGTTCGGTACAAGGCGCTGAAGCGTAAAGTCGAGTCCATGGAAGGAAAAGCCATCGAAAATAAAATAGGGGTACGCACATAGATGAACTAACGTAAATACATGCCAAACCTTCCAGATATTGGAAAACCAACACCCGAAATCTACTGATCGCCTCTATTCATGTGACCCCGTCTCTAAATACGTGTAAACTGTCATCAATCTCAATTTCTCTGCCATTTTACACAAAACCCACCCATTTTACTCAAAAAACGTCATCCACATTCCACACTCATAGTGAACTTTACGTGCAAATCGCTCTCATTCTAACAACTTTCCTTGTACGATAAATTTCTCTCATTCTAGCAAATTCTGGAAGGTTGTACAAAGTGTTGGTAATTCACTTACAAGTGCGTTTGCACAAGGCGGTTAAGAGTTTGCAAAAGTAGAGTTTGCCATCTATATTAGTTCATCTATGGGGTGGATGCGGTCGGCATGGATAAGGTAATAAGCCGTTTTTTAACAAAAAAAAATATTTCCGCATAAATTATAACAAAAACATTGCGATGTGTGCTCAGTCAGTTTGTATACGCTATCCATTCAGCGGATATGAAACAGTGCTTCCAGATACTATTGCATTTTCTTCTTCGTTTCGATAAATTGTCAGAAATGTCAAACATTTGCCCACAAATTTTCAAAACAAATTAAATTTGTTCACCAACCGACAGATGAACTCCAATTAAACGTCATAAATATACTCGTACCTGTGCTACTAAGTTTTTATGATGAACTCTTAAGTGGAGTTGGGTCGTCATTGTTTGTGTCAAACGCTATCATGCGTGCAAAAAAAATACAACTTATGTCTGGAGCTTCTGAAAATGACAGCTTCTTCATTGGTTGTGGTGATGAGAATCAAAAACAAAAGGAATAGCCGACATGGGACACATCTTAGATGGGACAGCGAAACTGCAGAGCACAGGTGTCTCTATGCACAGAGACTACACAAGAGCGATGGACCAACAAGCTAAATTTTTAAAGCAATATCTCACAGAAAATCAGATGTATGAAAGTGGAAGTGACAAATGTTTTTACATCACATCACAACAATTATTTACGATGTGAAGCGAGGAACACATCGTGCCTCTGCGTGTGCGTCTGCGTCTGCTGCTGATGCGGAGAACTGTCATACTGTTCACTTAATGTGAACCATAGAAATGTCCACAATGTGCATCTGCGACTGCTGCTCAAGTTGAAATGAGTAGAACTTTTTGAAGCGAAGCAAATTTGACATTTACTGATTCTAGGAATGTTAGCAGAAATGACTTCTAATATTGCAGAGAATACGAAAATCAACCTTTACCAACTCCCAAAATATTTTTCAGGTTAATTTTCAGTTACTTCTCATTCAACACTTAAATTGAAAAATATTCGATTTGTTACTGTCTACAGTTTTTAAGCATTAGACTGGAGTCATAAGGTCCCCCTTCTACCCCATCCAATCCCTCCATTATCCACCGAACGACGGCTCCCTCATCTAGACACTTACGAGTACATTGATAACTAGTAAGAAAAACCGAAAAAAAAACAAAATGTTAAGGTCCATTCACAGTTTAACGAATTGCAAATGGGTTGAAATCATTTTTAGTACATTTAAAGACAGCCAAGTGACAATTTTACTATTTCAAAATCACAGAACTGATTTTATCTGTTGATTAATAAAAAAACTGAAATTCAATTAATTTTATTAAGCGAATGTTCTTTGCGAACTGTCATATTTAACTCGCATTCCACAAATGTGGAACCCAATTTACATTCCTACGACCAAAACATTCGCGAGAGTTTAACCTCAAAATCCTTGTGTTGGCTGTTTTGTTCTGCTTTATTCGTAGTTCGCTGCGATCAAATGAAAAAGCTGCTGTGAAAGAAACGTCAAAAAGTTCGCTGAGCTGTGAATGGACCTTTACAGTAGCATGCGGTGCTTCAAATTGACATTTCTCCATAGTAACAACAGACGCAGACGGAGAAGTGCGTTCTGTGTTCTCGCTTGAAGGAGTGGCCAAATGCGGAATGACAGTTCTTCTACACATGTTTAATGACAGTTGCATACTGACAGCCAAAACGTCCAAGGCTGAAAGACAGTAATGCAATGCTAGAGTCAGGAAGCTTTTGGATCTTTTCGGATAAGAATATTATATGGGAAGAGCGACAGTGATCGGAATGGATAGTTCCCATTTGTTGTAAATGGTGAATGAGGTGAATGAAACTCTTACGTAACAGATATGGAAGTGAAGTTTTCGATCATATTCCGATTGTAACCACTTTTAGACACATAGCTGGAAATCAGGATGTGGATATGAAGCTTTTTTCCAAGTTGGTATGGAATGCTTCCAAGGAGTCCTTGTATACATTTGTTTTTAATGAGGGAGTATAAATACAACAGGATGGAAATCTCAGCAAACTTTGAACTAATTGTAAAGGATGTACGAGTATGTATGCATGCGCATCAACCGGACTACTAAATATAAAAAGAAACATTTCAAAGAACCATAGTTTGACGAAGATTGCTTTAAGGATAGGCAAACGAAGGTGAGATGAAGTTCTGGCATTTGAAAGCAAACTGAGGGTACATGCCCACAATGAGAGAAAAGCAAAGGAGACATTACGAATCGCGGGCTTGAAGTCGCGAAAATAGTTCTGAACAGGCATAAAACTCAATAGCTGTAATTTTATATTCAACACCAAACTAAGTTCCAGTGTCCTTTCATAATATAACATTTTAATGCCCTTTTAAACCTGACCCCTAGTGCGTCTAACTTCCACTATGCTACGCACGGTTTTCAAAATAATATCTTGGACAGAGATGGGTCGTATGAAGAAGTTATCAGAGCGCCAAATATTTTGAAAGATGGTGACGGAAAACTCTCCGAGTTTTAAAAGTACGGTAATGATGAATTACACAAGAAGCTCTCCATGTTGAAGATAAGTTTTGACAGACGAGATTGCTAACCGCTTTAAGCAAAGGGATGTTCAGCGAATTCAGGAATTTCACTTCCTTTTGAAGTGCTTCTAATAAATTATTTATTTACAGTAATTCTATAGCGTTTGCTAGCAAAATGGATGAAAGAGAACAACCTACTCAAAAAATGCGTTCAGGCCAGGATATTCTACAATCGATCATGTGTTTGTTTTGAGGAGCATTGTGGACTCCTTCATTGGAAGAAGTGAAAAGACTTTATGTGTTCTTTGTAGTTTTTAAATCTGTTTTTGACACAATGGGGCATGTCGGTGAAGTTTGGACGAATTATCCAAATCCTGTATCCAGATACTAAATCAGCGGTGTCGAGTGGTGTGGAGTCGTCATGATGGTTTTGCACGTGGTCGGCTGTTAAACAGGGATTTTCTCTGAGATTGTTGAAATTCTGCCAGTAGATGTTGAGTACACAGGACTACTGATCAAAGCATTATTATTTGCTGATGATATAGTAGGTAGTGCTGACAGCGCAAACACCAGTATCTCTGCAAGTAATGGTGAATAGATTTTGCATATGAGTCGAGGATCATGATATTTAAAAGACGAGAAGAAAAATGCAGCAGAACTGAAAAATGTTAATATAACGGCGAAGTATAGAAGATCCAGATATGCTGTACTCGAATATGGCGCAAACCAGTGAAGAGGAGTCACGGTTATTTGAGGAAATCAAAAATTGGGGTACATTGCCACAAATCGCGAACAACGCGATTAACAAACTTTTATCCAATATTCATCCAATACGACTCACCTTATCTGATCTTCTTACAAAATAAGGTTCAGTAGCTTATTTATGATTCTCCAACTAATTATTATTTTATTTAATTTATTACAATTTATTTAAGTGAAAAGAACTATAGATATATGTTGTCATAAATATACGTAGAATTAATTAGTTTAGCCAGATCTCCTCCTTGTAACGTTGTACTGTAAATTCTTGATTGAGACAATCTTTCTTTTAGCTGCTGGGACACAACCGGGTATTAAAGCTCCCACGGTGTCGTCACGACAGTCTCCATTATCATCAACACAATCTCCCGGAACGGTAGGACATTGTGCATTTAAGCTCCTGAATAATCCAAGGAAAGCGATGAAAGCTACAAGACACACGAATAATTTCATTGTTGTTTTCCAAATTGACACTGCGGTGAAGTATTGAATTTAACTGACAACTTTGTGAGCAAGTCGTTCAGTTTTTATAGGAAAAAAACCTAATTTGCAAAAGGTAGTGATAGGTTCCGCATAAATGTTTGAACAGTCGAATTTTGTTTGCATTGTTAATATTTGTTGCTTACTTGTTATTTATGTGAGAGGGCCTAATTATATTTCTCACTTGAACTAGATAAGTGAATAATGAGATTAATGTCACGATGTGATATTTTAAGTAGATCTATGTGGGCCACATTCATACCACATCTGCTTTGTTGTGGAAATATGAGGTCTTAGGTTTCAATCCTAATGTTTTTTTTTTTCAGTTAGGAGAAATTCCAAATCCTTTCCTCGCCGATAAGTATGCCATAGACCTGATGCCAATTACAGGGAGTAACACCAATTAACCATCCGAGCGGATTGATCATATTTTGTTCGACGAAAGACGTTCTTTCACTGTTTCAATGCAATGAAGGGTAAGTACCTAGATATTTGTTGAAAATCGAGGAAACTTCAACATGCAACTTTGACATAGAATAAGCCCCAACAAAACATTCACCCATGGACCTCGTACATAGGTACCGCTTCTGTTTTGAAGATTACGACTCCATTCTTTATGATTAACAGACCATAAGCGAGTTGTACGGCTTAGGAACGAATCACGATATTTTGGAGTACGTCCGAAAATGGGCTTGAGGGTATACTGATGAGCATTCATAGCGAGGCGGGTGTTACGGTTGAAAGTTTGAATGGGTGGAATGCTACTGGCGATTTCAGTGGAGTACTGGTGGTGGAAATAGCGATAAAACAAAGTGAGACAGGTGACATTACGTCGGTGTTCTAGGGTGTCCATTGATTGACTAATATTAGTATCGTCAATAAGTTTAATCGCATGGTTTTGAATCCTATCTAGCAGGGAAGTTTTAGGAGCACCTGACCAGATGTGGGCGTTGTACTCCGATTTTGGGCGGATGAATGCCTTATATATTGAGGCCAGATCAGAGGGGGTAAAATATTTCTTACATCGCTTGAGGAAACCTAGACATTTCGCAGCATTTTTGGCGACATCAAATATGTGGTCATTCCAACGTAAGTTGTCATTGACACACATACCGAGAATTGAAAGTTTTTCGGTTTCGACGATGCAAGTGCCATTCATGGATGGTGGCTGGGTATTTAAATTTCGCTTTAAAGACAGCAGACAGCATTGTGTTTTGGAAGCATTAAATTCCACTCTGTTGATAGTTCCCCAATTGGTTATGCTGTTGATATCGGGATTTAATGAGCTTAGCATACGCTGCCGTTCGGAAACGAATATGAAAAGCAGAGAGTACTGTCATCAGCAGAGGAATATATTGGATTAGAAGTAGCAGACAAGAGATCATTAATGGAAATTAAAAAGAGTGTCGGTGATAGAACAGAGCCCTTGGGCACACCAGCATTTATTTTGTGAATATCAGACTTGAAACCGTCCAAAACAACTTGAATTGAACGTTCCGAAAGGTAATTTCTAATCCATTGAAGAAGAGAGTCATCGATCCCAAATGCACGCATTTTCGACAAAAGAGCCTGATGCCAAACTCTGTCAAATGCCTGAGAAATATCAAGTGCAACTATCTTGCTTTCGCCAGCTTGATGTACGCTTTGGTTCCACTTTTCGGTGAGACATGCCATCAAATCACCAGTGGACCAGATATTTCTGGTCACCAGATATTTCATTAGCTGACGATTTATCAGCTTTTCCATGACCTTGGAAAGAAGGGACGTATGTGCAATGGGTCTGTAGGAGGAGAGAGAAGATGATTCGCCTTTTTTAGGGACGGGCTGGACAAATGCTGTTTTCCATCTGCTCGGGAAGAGTCCTAAAGTGTAGCATTGATGGAAAAGCTTACGCAGTGGTGTTGCCAGGGAGGAAGAATATCTCTTCAGAAGAAGGGGAGATATACCATCTGGACCAGCGGATTTATGTATGTTGAGATCTTTAAGTACTCTTGCTACTATACGAGTGCGAAAGTAAATTCGTCCCATTGAAGATTCGACGCACTCAAGTGTAGGCGGAGACAAAGCACAATCTGGGAGTGTTGAGCTGGCCGCAAAGTGTGCAGCAAGCAGATTGGCCTTATCCAAAGAGCTGACAGCTGGAATGTCATTGTAAATGAGCGTTGGGATGGAGGATGAGGCGGAATTTCTAATGTTTTTGACGAACGACCAAAAATTGTTAATGCCTTTGGGACATTGCAGTGATTTTTACCTCAGTTTTTGGTCGTATAGGAATTTCACACGCTTAAGAAAGGCGTTGCAGTCATTTCTGGCTCGTTTGAACTTTTTTCGGTTTTCCTCTGTCGGGTTGGTCTTGTAGGACCGAAAAAACATTTCTCTAACCCTGACCGACTCTTTACAGCTCGAGTCGTGTCATGCCTTTTCTTTTGGTTTGATACTCTTCATTAGAAGAGGAATAAAGGATCCCAAATTCGGAGTCGGTGACTGCAACTTTAAGAGCGTTAACTCCAATTTTCGGTCGTAATTCTCGCCCTAGTAGACAGGCAATAACAAGTTTAGTGCAAAAATTTGAGTCTACATATTCGTTGTGTGATGTTGCCGTGTCAATGAGACAACGGGTTGGTCGAAGTGTCGAAAATATCGCTGCCGTTTAGGCGTCCGTAGCAAACGATCCAAACCTGTTAATTCCACGGCGTTCTCAAGAATTGGGCATCACTCAGACCACATTATGGCGTATTTTGCGTAAGGATCTTGGTTTACACCCATACAAGATCAAGCTGACTCAAGAATTGAAGCCGATGGAGCATTTGAAGCTTCGTACGTTCTCCGATTGGGTTCTGGAGAAGATGCGCCAAGATGATGAATTTCATCGCAAAATCATCTTCAGTGACGAAGCTCATTTTTCGCTCAATGGGTTCGTCAATAAGCTCAAATATGCGTTATTGGTCGGCTGAAAATCCGGTTTGCATGCCAGCGGCGATATTGGGCCATATTTTTTCGTCGACGATAACGATCGTCACGTTACTGTGAATGGTCAGCGATATCGCGCCATGATCACCGATTATTTTTGGCCCGAATTGGAAGATATGGACCTGGCCGACATGTGGTTTCAACAGGATGATGCCACAATCCACACAGCACACGCTACAATCGATTTATTGAAGAGTAAGTATGGTGAGTCATATGGGCCAGTCGATTGGCCGCCTCGTTCGTGCGATTTAACGCCGCTTGACTATTTTCTGTGGGGCTACGTTAAGTCATTGGTTTATTTCAACACGCCGACGACGTTGGAAGAGCTCAGAGCTAACATTGAACGCGAAATAGCGGCGAAATGTGTGGCCGAGTCGTTGAAAATTGGGTCCAACGAATCGACCGCTGCAAATGTGCCCGCGGTGGCCATATGAACGAAGTCGAGTTCCATTCATAAATGTTTTGATTGTACTTCAAGCCGATAATAAAGTTTTTGAAATATCTCCAATGGTTTGCGTTTAATTTAAAAAAAAAGTTGTCAAGTCCTTATTGGAGAACCCTGTAAATTGTCAGTTGTTAATATTAAAAAAAAAAAAAAAAAAAACATTTTACTTGTTACAACACGGAGAGCAATTGTGGAATTTTGAATTACAAAGTAGTCCTGATGACTTGCAAGCGCATTTATTTGATAAGCAATTTTTGAGGCAGTTACATTTTTTGAATCGTTGTCCTCCGGTCATAGAAAATTTTCCGACAACTTCTCCAAGACACTGTATCTTTAACAACTTCTTCTATCTTTATAAAGTCTTCAGAGCATGAGGTAAACGAAATCGCTGAAGTGCTGCTCTGCGAGCGCGTGCCCCATTGATACAAAGAGGTGATAGTCGGATGACGCCAGGTCTGGGGATAACAATCCATTTTTCGTTACCCGTCACAGTTCGATGAAAAAACTGATTTCTTTTCGCGGCGCTAAAGTAGAATTTCACAAGTGACTTTGCGATTTTCCATTTGACGTTCATTCAAATCGTGTCGGACCCATCTACCGAGTTTACTGATCTTCCCCATTGCTCGTGACTGACACATGTAATGCTTCTGCTAATTGCCATTGAGTTTAAGTTGGGTCATCATCCATAAACTCCTGAAATTGCTCGTCTTGGAATTTTTGTGGTCTACTATCTTTCACATCACCACTTTTAAATTGTCGAAATCATAACTCACATGTTCTAATTGATGGAGCATGTTCGCCCTATATTTCTACCAGCAAACCATGACTTTCAACAGCCTTTTTCTTTTGATTAAATAAGAAAAGCAATGCGTGCCGCGAATGTCCTTTTTCAGCCACAAAACTCGACATGATCACTGAACGATAAAACAAAGACGCTAGTTTTTGGCGGACTCAACTTGTGTGTGTTTAAAATTAAATGCTAGACGAACAAAATGACGTGTGTCTCAAATTAATACGCTGACGCCATCTTTTAGTTAAACCGGAAAAGAGTTATGCATACACCTGGTATACGAGTAATTGTATATTTTTCGGCATTTACCGTGTCTCTGCGGTAAAACCTAAGATTTACCTGGTGGATGGTGTTAAAAGTTCCAAATGAAAGATGATCACAGAACGTTTCGGACTTTTACCATTCAGGGCTGGTAAATGTTAGGTTTTACTGGAAAATCTTAGGATTTACTCGTACCATAGTTTGGGCTTTTACAGTAGCACATGCATTGAAAATTTCGGATTCAGAGTCCAAAAAAGAGATGAAGATAAGCAGAAACTCGAATCCATAATTATTTGCTGATACTCGGATGCCTTTCTTTGTCAAATGGGGATAGATTCGGTTTTAGTATGAATTAATCCTTTTATCCGTGGCTCATTTTACCCAAAATTCGCGGAAAAAATTTAGAAGATTAAGACAGTCATCAAAATGGCAAAGGACTACTAATAAGATAATTAGGGAACGAATTTCCCATCCAATTACTCCTTCTGAATTAAGTTATTTTTTTTTTCTTTATTTGATGAAAGGGAAATGAGCAATTAGGAGGATTACGGTAGAATTATAAAATCACAAAAAAAGATAGACTGACTGAAGTTACTTTTACCATAAAAAATATTTCAAATAGAGTCAACCCGCCTATCCATCTGACTTGGTCGAATTTACATTTAAATTTCCAAAGGGAAACATATTTACAATTTGATTTTAATTTTCCTCTCAATCACTCAGCTTATCGATGCCACATACTATACTCGCATGTCCGTAGGTGTTCCTTTTTCTTTTACCCCGTTTTGTCCTTTTTTCTTTGAGGACAAGAAAAAAAAAATATTTGCTTCCCTGTGCTTGATAGGGGCAACGAAATTTAATGGTAAAACTTTTAATGACTTACATTATGTGCCAATTTAAATTTCATGAATATAAATTGGCTTAACCGGGGAGAGATATTTTAAAACTTCAGTAATTCGAATATGGGCTCGTTACGTTACACTGTCCTGCATATGTTTTTCGGTGTTCGAGGAGATATACATAGTTTAAGTGCTGGAAGAACTTTCACTACTTCACTCTAGGGATAGATACTAACGAAAAAGGACATACAGGAGTTGAAGCCTTTTATGAATGAGAAACTTTTCAGTATGTGGATACACAAATTAGATTATGTGGCATTGATAGCTTGGTTTTACCAAAAAGGGATCAGGTGAAAGGATTTGGGGCTACGTGAAATAACCTATCTGACACCTTTCTTGTAATGCAATTGGGATTTTGTTTTTCCCCCCAAACTTTGTCTTGACCAAATTGAGGAAGGAGTTCTTAGTGATTTTTTATTTATATGATTCCTCAATATATTGGGAGGAGTACCATATATGTAGGATCCGAGTTAAAGAAAACACTCTGTTCTATATGTATGATTGTTTTTTTTATAATTCACTTTTAAATATAAAAAATAGTTGAATACTTTTAAAAGAGAATAAAAGAACAATGTTGAGTAAAATGTAAAGAAAAAAAAAGAACTTCACTTCGCTTCGCTTGATCTGCTTTACATTGCCGATGCTTCTCCTAGGACGTCTCTTGATCGACTGACTTCTCGCTCCCACATTTCGCACGCCTACATATATACGAAAATAGTTACGTATACTCGTAAGTGAGGCCTAAAACCTATACGATTTTCCGTAAAAGCTATATACATACGTCTGAATATACTCTTGTATCATACTTCCACAGCATTCGGTTTAGTTAATTTCGATAGTTTAAAAGATTGTTCAGTGCGAGTGGAACATGCACGGGAAGATGTGCGTTGACTTAAGTGTTAAAGTACCTACGTTACCAGGACCCACTGCATTAACCCCTAGTATCTGAGGCCTGCGGTGTAAGCTGAATATTTAATTTGCCAAGCAGTGCTTCGGTTATACAAAAGTGATCAATCTTCAGATTGAACTAGAGTTTTTATAGAGGTCGCGAAGTATTTGTTTCGATAAGTTTACCTCAAACATTTATGCGTCTGGCTTTATCGCATGGTTGAACGATGTAGCAGGGCAATATGATGGGCCCTGAAGGTAACAAGACGTGATTCAAAAGGAAGTATTCATATTCACGTTAGTCTACAAATATATAAAAATAAATATGAATAAAAAGAACGATAGTAGACAATTGCCAGGCTCTCAATTTTACTCAAGCTCAAGCCGATATTCGAAGATAATGCCGAAGGGAGGCATACAAAACATCTGCAAAGCCTCGGTCTTACCAACGATTTGATCCAAAGTAATAATAGCCTCGTAAGCTGTGCGACGTGTTAATCAGCCGACTACTATGCACGATGGTCTGATTTCCAATCTCGGCCAACACCGAAAAGTGGAAAAAGTAATTTATTTTATTTCCAGCCTTTTTTGGCGGACAAAGGCGAACGTAAGAAAGTGGAATCATTTGCATATAAAAATGTTTGAGTCAGGAAAAATTGTAAGTCCCATCCTCACTGGCCACCCCAGATTGTCGGGTCTACATTGCACAAGAGGATATACAATAGTTCAAGACCGTAGGATTATAGACGCATACACAACCACTTAAAGGTATATGCTTACCTGAGGTCAAGTAGAGTTTAAGGTGATCACCCAATGGTTTTGGAACTATCTGTGAAGATTTGGCTTAAATACCAGTTGTGCCAGCTACATGCGAACAAAAAGAGCACAAGCACAGCGTTTTCTCAGACATGTAAAATACATAAGATTTGTACCTTATTGAATACAGGATTTTAACAGGATACGAAGGGTGTAAAAGCCGGCCAATTCCTCTTGATTTAGCCGGTACATGCATCAGCAGCAAATAGAGCACAAGCTGGCAAAGGTGTTGTCTGGAAGCTCATTTCATTTTCTCAGAAATGTAAACTACTGGCGATCAGGTCACGTCACTTGCATCCCTATACTCTAGCCGGCATATGCGTTTAAATAGAGCGCAAGCTGGCAAAGGTGCCTCGTATGACGTTCAAACAAAAAGAAATTCTGCTTTTCCAAGTACCGAACTATCTTATGATTAATAGATTTAAGGTCATTCACTTCTAGAGCTTTGGAAACAGATGTCTCTTGTGTTTTACGTAGGTACCTGCCGTGAAGGCTTAAGCCTACGGTGCGTCTTCGCACAAGATATCAAAACAATGCGTTGATAAGCGCCCTTCGTGTAGTACAAGTACTACCACCAGTACCAGAATCGAAGTCGTGTGTAAGGCACGAACTTCCCCTATGGTGAAGGAGGCTAATACCTCCGCCATTCTGTAGGTTATGGCACCCGGTTGCAATGCAACTCCACCTCATGCAAACCAGATGGTTCCATAGCAATCCCATAGTTGAGCACAGGTCGTAGCACACTACAACATATGCTAAGCCATGAGATGTCCAAGCTCCATCCGGCCTACACTCTTCGCGATTTTGGGTACAAACCTGCAGCCACCACAATACTCCCACAAGGGGGCCAACTCCTAGGTCAGGCGGAACCATAGTTCCAGGGGCTCCTGACCTCCTGTGGTACTAGAATATGGCTTCCAGTCGAGGTTCGCACCTTGGAAAGAAGTATGGATAGCTGACTAGTACAGAAAGTTCTGCAAAGATGGCTAAGAGTAAAAGTGTTTAAGTAAAATAAAACTATTAACAGTTAGTTTAAATAGGATTGATTAGATTAATAAAGCGATTGTCTTCTAAGTTTTATTTTCTTAATCTACATAAACATTTCTTTTGAACAAACAAAAGAAAATTCTGGACGAACAGAAGAATACCCTCGAACAAAGCTGGACGAACAGAAAACAAATCTAAACGAGCAAGGAAAAATTTGGAACAACGAATAAAAACCTTCAACGGGAAAAGTTCGAAGAAACCGACAGAAAATTTAAGCAAATGGACAAGAAAGTTGAGCAACTGTCATGAGAGCTCGACACAATACGAAAGCAGATACTGCGAGAATGTTCTCTCAGCGGTCAAAAAAGAAATGAGTTGAAACCTCCCTCATTCTATGACCAGACCTCATGGTCTACGTATAAAAGCAGTTTGAAATGGCTGCTTGTGCGAATAACTGGGAAAATGAAGAGAAGTGCTTTGCCCTAACAATAGCCCTGCATGGATGGTCCTGCAGCAGAATTATTATAAGCTATTGAGTAACGGTTTGGTTATAGCCACATGCTGAATGTTTACAAAATCCAGTTGCAAAGCCGAATGTAGCAACGAGGGGCAACACTGCAACAGCTCCAAGCAGACGTCAGTAGACTCTGGCATACTTGTCTTACCCCACCAAAGGCCAGGAAATAATCGGCGAAATGCAGAAGCTGAGAAAAAAGCCCTTGCTGAAACACTTGCCATCGCTCTGGCGATGGAAGCAGCCATTTATTGCTCCAAAAGAACACATTTCGTCAGGGAAGTAGCTTCCGTTAAATACACCTGCAAAAGACTTAGTACCGAGGAGCGAGATAATCCGCAGGAGAGACTTAGAATATAGTACACTGCTTGAACCGCGATAAAATAGGACATCTTCTAAGGCAGTGTAGAGAACCGGTACGTGGAAAGAGCTGCCCTCACTGCAGATAAAGGAAGCGGGTCAATGTTCCGGAAGCTATCATCCAGCAACGCTTAAACACCAACTTCGCGGGGCAAAATTTGTTAGCAGGAGTCGACAGCTCCAGGACCATCATCCAAGTGTCGGTGGCAAAACAATGCGATGAAAGTCTCCTGGGGTTAGTAGTTAGCGGTAATAAAAAATGCGTGGCAACAAAGGTATCACGGGCTCAATCATCAGAAGGGATCTTGTGCAGAAGTCTTCAGTGGATAGCACCAGCAGTTACAGCGGAATAGCCTTCTCTCATGTGTTTCTGGTGGCTGACATGACGAGTGCATCACGTGTAAAGTTTTTCGGAAAATTGGATAGAGAGAGAGAAAGATGTTTGATCTCAATGGTTATTTCGGGAGACTGAATTATTAGTGTAAATTAACTTGATGTTGTTATTTAGGCAACCATTCATCTCACGAGATTTTAGTTGCCGCAAAAAAAGTCTTTCGGGCCCGGCTGGTATCGAACCCCGAACCGTCCGATTAGGATGTCTATACACTACCACTTGAGCCACGACCACCCACAGATTTCATGGACTAGTAGTCGACTTTGGGGCACAAACCCTGAAATATCGAAAGGAGATACCAATGGTATACGGAAGTGACAAAACTTTCGTCTTAAAAGCCAGAAAATAGGAAAGACCTTGTGGTGGCAAAGACCTTAGTGGAACCAATGAACAACATGGTTCATGTAAGGATTCTAAATCCAAAGACCTTTGCTGTGAATTCAGTCTATATCGACTACATCAGAAACGAGTCTAGCAACACCAGTCCTAATAGTCGAAGGTATGAAAGTCATGAACAAAATCCTCAGCCTCTGTGATCTCGATCAAGAACAGCATATGCTGGCAGAATAACTAATCGGTGAGTACGCTGAGTACCTTGACGCCGGAAACGCACGTCCAATCCGTGAACCTGCAAGCCGTCTTCCAGTGGCAAAGCAAACAAAAGTTTCCGAAATGCTATCAAAGATAAAAGCTGAGGGACTGATTGAAGAATCGAAGAGTCCGTGGGCATACCCGGTGATCTTCGTGAAAAAGAAAAAAGGCAGGACGAAGTTGTTTATAGACACCGACGTGTCAACGATGTCATTAAAAAGGACAGCTATCAACTCCCACAAATTGATGACACTTTGGATACGATTTCTTGAGCAAAATGGTTTTCAACACATGACCTGCAAAGTGGCTACTGGCCTCCACTACTAGTAGCGGATTTTGGCAGTTTAGAGTGATGCTGTTTGACTACTTTCGAGTGATAAATCAAACCTGCGAAAATCTAAAAGCAGTATTTGAGAGGCTACGCATCGCTCATTTAAAGCCTGTCTCCGAAAACAAACACCAACTGAAAAGTTTCTTGGGACCTGCCACGTATTACAGAAGACTCGCTACGGATTTTGCTGGTACTGCAAAGAGCAGTTAGGGAAAATGACCGGTAGTTCAGATTCAGGAGAGTGCGAAAAAGAATTTCAAGAACTCAACCACCTACTGTGCAATGCTCCCACCTTTGGTTATCCCGCACCTGGGAAAATGTTCACCGTGGTCACAGACGATAGATATGTTAGGATAGGAGCATTGATCTCTCAAGTTCATGATGGTTAAGAGAAAGTGGTTGGATATTTCAACAAGGTACTCTACAGTCCTGAAAGGAACTACTTCGTAACTCAGCGTGTGCTTCTGCCTTTAATTCTGGCAACGAATCATTTCCATATGTACTTCTACGGACAAAATTTCATTCCACGCAATCATCATACAGCTCTGAAATGGCTGGTACAATTTAAGAACCTTGAAGTCCAAGTTACAAGATGGATCGAACCTCTGAACTCCCACAAGGGGAATACCCTAATATGGTCCATTGTAATCAAAGAACATCTGATTATGCTTAACAATAGCGGATTTTATGTTCAAGGATATGCTGATAATAACATTGGAATCCTAGCCAAAGATAAATTAGAAGAAACAATCTCAGAACACCTCCAGAGACCCTTTAACGTCGTATCAAGCTGGTGCAAAATGATTGAACTCAATGTCAACCCTAAAAAAAGTACCATAGCTGTCAGGGTGAAACCATAAAGTTTTCAAGTGGAGTGAAATTCCTAGGGGTTACCGTGTATCAAAAACTTAGAACACACATATAAAAACTAACGTGAGAAAGCACCTAAAATGAGATCCTACCTAAAACCGATGCCTTAACCCTAAAATGACTCTGTGGATGTACACAGCAATAGCTGGAGCTGTAGTCACTTATACATCTCAAATACATTGGAATAAACTAAACAAAAGTTCACACAGGCACTCACCGCACCATTAATTAGAGGTTCAGCTGAACTTCCCACATCTTTATCTCCACAGAAAGAAGGTTTGGCAAACGCCAGCACGCTTGTCTCGGTGGATAAGAACAACTTCAACATGGTTCACCGAGAGATTTTCATGGAACTCAGGAGAAATCAACTATTAGGAATTACTCATACATACAACTGGCTGAAAAACTACAACTTCAACCATAACCTCTAGGATACATTCCCAGATCAACAGAACTGGAAACAGAATATAGCCCTCTTTGTAAAAGGTTCAATGGTGTTGTACACCAACGGATCCAAAACAAACGAAGGAATTGGAGCAGGCATGTACGGGAAAACTACCAATACCTCACTGTACGCAAGTATGGACAGTACTATCTCTGTATTTCAAGCTTAGATACACTCAATAGAGCTCTGCATTTGGGAGAACTTAAACAGATCTGTCACATACTCGTATATCCCATTGCATTTCTGATAATCCCTTGACGAAGACATTGCAAAAATTGTGCAAAAAATAAGACCGATTGGTGATATAAAACCGTTCAAAATCCCTATAAAACTCAGTCGAAAGTCAGTGTAGTAAAATTTTAACGACTCTTATCCCACAGCCCTATCTTAACACACCAGCCTTCATCGAACGACTGGACTTCATGTTAAACAATCAGTCGCATCATCCATCATACAAAAAGTGCGTGAAAACATTTTGAGTAATTTGTTATTGGAAGGCTTACCTGATTGCCACCCACTTTTCAACACGCCCAATTCGAAAAATCCAACATAAATCTCTCCTGTTCAGCCCAATTTTACGGCATCGTCTTTCACAGCAATAACTTTTAAGGGCTGTTAGTCCCGAAAACGAAATAACCGCTTTCATTAAAAATTTACGACCTGCTGCTGAAGAGCCTCTGCGGATGTCGAGACATTCGACTCGAGGCAAAATCACGACGACCGACACCACTCTGGCATACTGAGGTAGAAATTCCCACCAAAGTAATATAGCTAGAGAATTTAACTTTTCGAAATTCAATTGGCGGCTTTCAAATTTGAGTACGGAAAGACCGCAACCAGATGAAATTGGAATGTTGGCTATGTAAACTGTTTCTTCCGCCCTTAACCCAGGGGAAATGAAACATTTTTGATTGCTAAACGCTTCTGCTCCTGGTGTTGAAGGTTATGTTAACAGCGCAACGCAGAATATGGTATGCCGTTCTGCTAATCCATTGGGTCAATATGGAACAGGATATCTAATTTATTATTAAATTGTATGATATATGCACGAGTATATACGAGTACGAGTATCAGTAGAATTTATTCTATTGTGAATGCTCTTTGTATCTATCAGGGTGGGATAGGACATTGCAGCTTTAGTAAGAGTTACCTCTGCCGTTGTTTGTATCATAATTTATTTAAACAATAATAATTAATGAAGAACGACGTTAGAGTTGTGAGTCGGTTTGGAATTGTTTCAGCGCAGACATATGAATAATTCAAATCTTTATTCAATTCAGAGATTCAGTATTCAGTACTGAGCTGTCTAGGTTTACAGTAACTAAATTCTCGATACGATAGTTTGATTTTCTTTTTGCCTGAAGCAATGCTATCCATTCTCTTGATGGGACCGAGCCTATTTGGTCAATGGATTTCTAACATCCTTGATATGTCCACATCTTTGTTGAACTCAAAAGTTTGCGGTTTCATGATTTTATGTATGTATACGCCTCTTACGCGTAAAATTAAACATACGACGGAAACCTCCTAAAACTCGGTACTCCGGACTACCGTAATAGCAATGTAATGCCTATATAGTGTACGTTTCCGAATAATCGATAAATTGCCGTAGTATTACCTTTTTGTCAAATCTAATTTAAAGAATTTATACGACAACTGCTGTACTTGGCGAAACCCGATGTCTAGCTAGAAGAGCTCGCAGGTTTTCCTTTGTATTTGCACGGTGCATTGCGTGTTTCAAAACAAGATAACCGCTTAATAGAGATCGAAGAGAATATTGAACACCGTCCTAAAATTCATAGATCTTTCCAGAATTTGGCGCAATATGAAGAAGTGTTCAGTTGTCGATTTAACAGGCAGGAAACCACTGTGGAATTGTCCAATTTGAGCAGTATATAAGGGCTTTAGAAGCCCAGATACGATTTCGTAGGCTACTTTTGGCGAGGATTGTTATTGTTGCAATACATTATGTCGACAGCACCGTCGAGCAGTTTTTCATTCTACAAAATTTGATAATGGAGGGGTCGCATGGTTTCGTTCATTGCCACCGTTTTTGACCAATCGGCTGATCCATTTGAATCAATAGGATTTTGAACTACATTTGAATGCGGATTACAGCCATGCGATGACTTATCAATTTAATATCGATAGCCTTACTCATGCAGGCTAAAATAACAAGATCATGCCCGGTCAGTAGCATTATATTGGCCTACGTCGTCATAAGGCTTATAACACAATACGGAAGAGATTACGATATGTGACGAACCAACTAATGGCCTTGGATATAAATGGACTCACTGTTGACAACCTTTGTGTTCGTTTAAAGTGCAACGACCTTCGGATCTGCACATGGAATATTCGATCCCTTAACAGGCAACGTGCAGCCGAACAATTAACATAGGCTCAGAGGGAAGTACGAAAGCACAGGTAAAACGAACGGGTAGAGGCAGGAAAATCTATACAGAAGCTTGCAGAGATAAAGAAGGGAATCTTGCACTAGAGCTACAGTCGGTGCTGAGAATATGGAAAAAAGTTCCTCAGACTGTATAACGGCGAAGAAGCCCAATATCCCACCATCAGGCAGAATAGACCATTCAACTGGCCAGAACGAAGTATGGATAACAATATCTGAGCTAAAATCCAACAAATCTCCTCAACATCGGATACAAGAACTTAGCTGCAACAACACTAATTGGTCCCTTTCATTGATGTTTCAAGTCAAACAATAGACCAAATCTTCACACTTCGGCAGATCCTGGAAAAAACTCAAAAAGTCAAATCGATACCAAACATCTGTTCTTAAATTTGAAGGCCGCATGTGACAGCGTTTATAAAGACGAGCTATATAGAGCCATGTCTAATTTTGGCATCCCTGTAAAACTCGTCCGTCTCTGCAGAACGACGATTGAAAACGCTCACTGCTCCGTCAATGTAACGACTTAGCCGAGACCTTTGATATCAAAAAGTTTTCAGGCATAACATCATAGGTACTTGAAAGAAATGTGCGGAACCCACAACTGAAGACTATAGGCACTACTGCAACTATTAGCTTACGCCGATGATATCGACATAATCGGGAGAACTCAGCGGGCTGTTACCGGTGCGTTGTCTAGAATTGAGACGGAAGCGCCCAAAATTGATATAGAGGTAAATGAGGGCAAACCAAGTGTATGCAGTCAACAGGAAGGGACACCCAACATCGACAAATTGGACAGAACGTCACAGTCGACATCCATAATTTCGAGGTAGTAAGGACTTTGTCTATTTTGGCTCTGCTAGAAAATCCTACGAATAACACCTCAGCAGAAATAAAACGAAGAATCACTCTTGCCAATCGCTGTTTCAAAGAGACTCTATATAAGACCTTAATCATCCTAGTCCTACTTAATGGCGCTGAAGCATGTGCTCTATCGAAAGCGGATGAAGGTATCCTCAATCGTTTTGAGAGAAAAATCCTTCGAAAAATATTCGGTCAGGTTTGCGTTGATGGGCTTTGGAGAAGAAGATTCAACGAAGAACTATACGAGCTGTACAGCGACATCGACATCGACCTATTCAGAATATTGACCTTCAGTCGCCTGAGATGGCTAGTACATGTAGAGCGAATGGACATCTTCACAAAGACAACCGATTAAGATAAATAACATGAACTTGGTTTTGTTACTTATTAAAAGTTTATGTACGGCAAACTTTACGTAGTAGTTCTAAGTCATGATGTAAGTCAGCATACAAATTAAAATAACATTTAATTGAGTAGTAAAGAGCTGTATCGTCAGCAAATGCTGTTGTTTTGCCTTTGAATGGTTGAAGGAATAGTGAGTTTATATAAATAAGAAATAGAATTGGGCCCAATACCGAGCCTTGTGGAACACCAAGAGTAGTATGTTTGTCATACAGTTTTTGATTTTGACTCTTTGTTTTCAGTTGCTTAGGTATGAGACAAACCACTTGTGCAAAATTCCCCTGAAACCAGCATTGAACAATTTTACAAGTAACACTTCCTGATCCACCATGGCGAACGCTTTAGTTATGTCAATAAATAAGGTTTCATGGATTTCAGAATCATTGAAACTCAAACGTCCAGTGCGCATTTTTTGATCAGATCGATGTCGTTGTACAGCTCGTAGAGTTCCTCATTCAGTCATCTCCTCCAGAAGAATTTTTCATCCGCTTAGAAAGGGTGTCCATGCTTCGGAACCATAGAGCAAACCTGGGACTGAAAAAGTCTTATATAGAGTTTCCTTGGTTGCTCGGGAGAGGGTCTTACTACACAGTTGCCTTCTCAGCCCAAAGAAACAGCGATTGGCAAGAGTTATTCTTCGTTTGAAGTAGTTTTCAGATGTGATAGCAGAGCCGAGGTAGATAAAGCCCCTTACTACCTCAAAGTTATAGATGTCGATTATGACATCCCGGCAGACTCGTCTTGTTGACAGCATATACTTTGTTTTGCCCTCGTTTACCGCTAGACCCATCTTTCCGCTTCTGTTCCTATATTCGCAAACGCACCAGTGACAGCTCGCTATGTTCTACCAATAATATCAATATCGTCGGCGTACGCAAGCAATTGAACAGACTTTTGAAATATCGTACCTCGTGTGTTGGCTTGTGAGTTTTGCACAATTCTTTTAAATATAATGTTAGGGAAGTCACATGACAGCGCTTCGCCTTGAATAAATCCTTTTTTGGCATCACAGGTCTCGGTTAGGTCGTTACCGACCCTGATGCAGCAGCGACCTTTCTCCATCGTCATCCTACCAAATTTCTCCGTTGGTCCGTTTCTCACTCACAATTTCGATGCTGCAGTTATTGATTTCCTTGCAAATTTCTATAGATTTCTATTTGCATCTTATTGGCTTAATGCGTTTCTTTAATATTTTGCTAAAAGTTCTGAATGTTGTTCCTCGGGTGTCATTTCTCCATTTTTGTGTTCGCCCACTTCTCATCTTTTATGTTGTATAATTTCTTTGGTGAAATCGATGTTCTTCCGTCCTATTTTTCTACAGTACTTCTCCATTATTGTTGTGTCTGAGATATGAGTAGAGGTAACTTGACTGAAACTACTTAGTGGTCCTAGTATTCATTGATCGCTCGGAATCTGTGACACCGGAAAAGTAAGTTTCATCGGCCGTAATATGATGAGTTTGGTTGACTGTTTTGTGAATGAACCACGTTCCTTTCTTAATTGTGGATCAACAAACCTTGTGCTAGTCCCAATGATATTCTGTCGTCTATCAAAATCAATTAGTCAATCGTTTCTAGGTGTGATGTCATACATGTAATGCTTTCCGATCGTACTATCAGTTCCCATTTTTTCCGTAAAAATCACTTTAAACAATGTTAGCGTCATGTTGATGTACAATGTGGTCGGTGCATGTCTAGAGCTCAAGACTTCTTACTTTAGTCTGCTGTTTACAACATGTCTGCACCCAAATTGACGCTGTTTCTGTATTCTACCATCGCCAAATTTTTTGCTACATTTTTCAAACAATCATTTGCCAACAACTCCTTCGTACCAGATCCCTTTTACTTCAAAGACCTACCAAATTTCTCCGTGGATCCCTTTCTCACTCAAAATTTTGATGCTGCAGTTATTGAAGAAAAGTTACTAAGTCTTAAAGATTATTTTCTGCTTGGCCCCGATGGTCTCCTCGCAGTTTTTCTTAAAAAGTGCTCTTCTAACATGTCTAACTCCCTTTTCTATCCCTTACACAGGGAGAAATTCCACAGATTTGGATACACTCTTTCTCGTATACCCAAACTCTTTGAAAGCATTATATACAAAGCCTTATTAAGCCAAATCTTGGAAATAAGTTGGTGTATGCTCTCTACCAAGTCATCTCCTGCTGCCTTAAATAGTTCGGTGGGTAGGCCGTCCGTATCCTCACTTCATTTTGGTCGGGTAGACGAAATTCTTGACTTGCGTCGTCCTTGCTTTTCCGCCTATGAAGCCGGGGTTCTTCCAGAGAGGAATCTCTTGCTCGTAGGGCTCACGAGCTGCTGTCGTTCTTTTGTGCAGCGCCGCTTCATCGTGGTAATGGGCGGGTGAAACCCATCCCGTCAGTTGCGACATTTCTGATGGGTTCTCGACATCTAAGACGCTGGTATTCAGCACTTGATGCTGGCTGCAAAGGACTTCTCGAGAGATTGAGAGATACGCGATCGGCTTGTTGCTATTGCTGCCGTTGAATTTTAAATCTCCTCATAGCATTTCCCCCCGTCTGAAATATCCGTAGACGTACTTTGGCTTCAACTAGGTAGTGAGACTCGGACTATGTTGGCCGCTCGGAATGTTCGAACATCTAAAATAATTGAGGAGTGCCTTAGGACGATCGCAACATGGTTGACAGTTTTCTGATCTTGTGCCTACCATGTTCGCTTGTAAATATTGAGGTGAGGAAACCTTGTGTTTGCTATAGTAATTTTACGTCCCGCAGCGAAATCGATTAGATTAAGTCCGTTTGCAGACGTGGGGTCGTGTAGGCTATGTCTTCCCATTGTGCTACCAAAGATGTCCTGCTTTCCAATTTTGGCATTGCTCGTAGGCTTTGTAGAGGAGCTCGTAGAGACTTTCTTTGTTCCTTTTCCTTTGTTGGAGTGTGAGCGTATATAAGGCTGATATAAGCGAGTTTATCTTTGATACGGATTATTATAAGGCGTTCACTCACGTGTCGAAAGCTCAAGACTTCTTGCTAAGTCTGTCGCTTACAACAAATCCGTATCCAATGCTTCTTAGGTTCCTTTAGCTATCACCGTAGTAAATATCACAGTTTTTCATCATTTTGCCTAGTCCATCCCACCACACTTCCTGGATCGCTGTGATATCTGCTTTATAGCAGTCTACGGCCTCCGCTAATTGTTCGGCTGTATGCTGCCTATTCAAGGTCCGAACATTCCACGTGCAAATCCGAAAGTCATTGTCCTTTGTTCGTTTTGAAGATCGAGTCTATTAGTCGCTTAGTAAAAATTATTTTTTTACGTGGTTAGGCAGTTAACCCCACGCACAACCCCCAACCTGGACAGGGCCTTTTTGTGACCGCTATGAAAAAAGGGGTCGGACCAAATTCTGGAGCCTACATCATCCCACTTCGGGGATGTGAGTGTTGCCGTTGGCTCTTATTATGGGCTCATCCGCCATCAACTCTCTTCCAACACCTTGGCTTAGTGTTGGAGATCCCTATAGAACTGGTTTTCAAGTACGTTGAAGCAGCTCATATAGAGATAGCAGTAGTTCGACCTAACTGAAACTATGGACGCGACTGTAGATTCCGTCCTTAGAATTCGTTCGCTGCCGCCCGGAAACAGGAGAATGTGCCTTAGTGAAATGGCACTTTTATTTTTTTTAAGAGTCATCCAAGACTTGACACAATGTAATTTGTTTACTTTTTTTAGAACACCATTACTGTTTTCTAAAACACATGTTTGTAGTTTGCGTTAAAACAAATCAAATGCAGTGGTTGCTCACTTTCATGATAGACTTCATCCCAGGACAACCCTCAATCTGAAGACTAAGATTCATCAAAGTACTAGTATTTTTCAAGTGATTACACCTCCGTCACAACCTATGTACGGGTATTTTAGAAATGCTGGTTAAATGCCGATTAATCTCCAAATGTCCTGAGCTCTAGACACGCCAAGGTATCTTAACCCTCTGCGACTGACGTGAGCTAGTTTTCACAATTCAATTGACGTGGTAGTACACCAGACACCATTTGGACGGCTTGTACTTTTAAAATTCTTTTTATATTCTCACTTTTTGTTATTATATTTTAAAGTTAAGAGTGTCCACTATTATTTTAAATTACTAATACATAAAATTAAAAATTCATACAAAGTTGAACAGCATTTATTGATACGAGTATAACATAAATAACTTTTCCAAAACTTACACATATAAGTAGAAAAGGTTAAAACAAAAATCAAACATAAATATTTTCTTCATTTACTTACTTATTTATTAAAGCTTACACTTATGGTAATCAGACTTAAAAAAAAATAATCCATTCATTGGTTCAATTAAAGGATTTTTAACCTCAAAATCATAACTTTTTTTGGCGGTCTTCACAAAGTGGCTTAGAGCATTGAAGACAAATTGACTTCAAACAATCACAGCAACAATATCTCGTTAATTTTTAAGTTTTGTTGGACAAATAGAGCATAGTTTTCTTCCACCTGGAGGAATCGATTGAGTTCTTCGAGGGGGAACATCTTTGCCCAAAACTCTACTGGCCGTTATCCACAGTTCTCTGGGCAATCTTTCATTGTATACGCGGCCTTTCATGTGATCTAGCACTAATGCTCTTGCCGTATTCAAAATAAAAGTTCCTCTTCGCATTTTATCATCACTGTCTGCACACATTTGATATAATACAAAGCTGTTTATGCCTGCCATATCTACTATTCTTTGAAAAATTGCCATAGGCCAACGACGAGTTTTGCGGCTGCAAGAATATATTGAACACTTCTTGTCGACTTCGTCAACTCATCCTTTAGTGTAAGAAGCAAGAAGCATGGTTGTATTTCAGCTTTATTCGTCTTCAGCGTACCTAAGTAGGTCAGTCCCCTTTTCAGCAATGTTTCCATAAATGGAATCGAACTAAACCAATTGTCAGCTGTAATGTTGCGGTTTGAGTTTTCAACAACTTTCACAAGTCTCAGAACAGATTGAGTTGGTATTGCCATTTTTCTTTCTTGTTCAGGCAAGCATATGCCATCTGAAGTTTTGCCATGGTAAATATAGGCATTATAAATGTAGTATGTGTGAGCATCTACCAATAACAGTATTTTGATGCCATACTTTGCTGGTTTCTGGGGCATGTAAATAATAAATTTGCAACGACCTCTAAATGGCAGCAACATTTCATCGATGCAAAGGTATGGTCCAGGGGTATATTGAGGCTGGCTATTTGAGATGAACTTGTTGAACATGTCTGATACTGGGGCAAGTGGATCTTCTTTCAGACGTTGTTGACCAAAGAAGAAAAACGCCATTTGGATATTACACAGCGGAATATTTCGTGGCCAGTTCCGTCGGTGGCAAATATTATGCGAAGATCAGCGTCATTACACTTAAATACTGACGAGTAGTACATTAGGCCTATAAATGCTTTCATTTCAGTAACATCTGTGTTCATAAGTTCCACCTTAGTGTTATGTTTGAACTGGGCTCGGTAGTTATAGAGTTTTTGATTCGTAAATGTCACCAAACATTCCAAAATTGAATGGTCAAAAAGCTTGGACCA
This sequence comes from Volucella bombylans, assembly GCA_949129095.1. Lineage (NCBI taxonomy): Eukaryota > Metazoa > Arthropoda > Insecta > Diptera > Syrphidae > Volucella > Volucella bombylans. The sequence goes on from OX422144.1 coordinate 14,734,691, forward strand.
AAGTTCAAAATAGCCTTCAAAATTGGAAGTATGCAAACGGCCAGATAATCTTATTATGTTGTGGGCTGCAGTTCGTGATGTCCTGGGACACTCTTGTCGATACCAAATGAATCCTTTCTTACCTTTGTAATATTCAGATGGCTCTCTTGACGTTTCTTGATGCACATTTTCAGTGGCGGTTACATGTGGTATTTCTTCAATTGGTTCTTGATACTCTTCTTCGCCTGAATTTTCGTCGCTGAACTCGTGTTCGTTTTCTTCGTTGAACCACTCTTCTATTAGCTGGTCGTGACTTACAAAGGTTCCAGTCGACGTTCTTTTGGATTTATAAGACCCTTGGTTAGTATTTGAGTGAGCCATCTAAGAAACAAACAACAAATTACACTTAACAAAATAATTTTACTGACATGTTGCTTAGGAGACACTATGAAAATATAACTATTACACTGACGTGGTTGACTTGTAGACACTCTCCTTCGTACAACGAAGCATGTGCACACCACGGACCGCTCGCATTACACTAACGCACGCTTGAGCATACGACACAAAGGTACTGAGAGCGCACGAGTCGACATTTGAAAAATAACGGCACAACACAAGTTCTTTCATTTTCTGGTCTCTGTCATACTACCACGTCGGTCGCAGAGGGTTAAATAAAGTTTTGTTGAAGATTTCTCTAAAGCCTGCGTCCTCTAGAAGTATGTTTATGTTATGTTTACCAAAGGCACTCAGCCCTATTCTGCTATACGCCGGGGGAAATGTTTATGTCAAATACGAGTTTTCCGATCCTGCTATTCGTTCGAAGTGAAACATTCACTTGTCGGTAACACAGATCGGCGGTATTCCACAATACGCACAAATCGAATGTCCTCATATAAATGATTAGAATCTCTTGTTTCCGAGTCAAAATTGAAATAAATTTCAAATTACACAGTTGAAATGACACTTAAATCTCCAAATAGGTGACGTTTAAATCTTCGAAACTTTGAAATAGAAAACGGTTAGGCAGTTCACCCGCCGTGTAGCAGAATACCGATTCGAAGTCATAGTGATTCGAATAGGTGAAGGGAACGTTCAATCCGCACGTATAGAAGAATAGGGGTGACTGTGTTTCATCATTTGGTTACTCTCCTCTATACTCATCTAATCTTGAAACTGTCTTTGACCAGATTTGCTGATGCAGAACAGAGCTGCAGACCATGTCAGTTGGTATGATATCAACCAAAACGGTCCCGGAAAATACAAGTTTATTCATCTAAATGTATATTTTCCCCTTCAAAGTAATCCCCATCCACTGCAACACACTTACTCGTATGCCAGCGCTTGATCCAATCCTCGAAACATTTTTTATATTCGATTTTCGGTATGTCCATCAGTGCTTCCTGCGATATTTCCATTACTTCCTCTCGGCTGCTGAAACGCGTTCCCCGTAGTGTTTTTTTTTTAACTCGATTGAACAGAAATAAGTCACAGGGAGCCAAATCAGGTGAATTCGGTGGCTGTTGGATGGTATTTGTTGAATTTCGCGACAAAAAATTACGAATAATGATAGCACTGTGCGACGGTGCAAAATCCACTAGTTTTCTGGCCACAATTCTGGTTTCTTTCGGCGAATTGCTTCACGCAAACGTCTCATAACGCCCAAAAAATACTCTTTGTTTACTGTCTGGCCTTCTGGCAAAAATTCATGATGCACTACGCCGTTGTAATCCAAGAAAACCATGAGCATTGCCTTCTTTTTTGACTGAAAACGATTTGTTTTTTTTTGGTTTCGGCTCTTTTGGTGAACGCCATTCACTTGCCTGAAGTGTGGATTGCGTGTCGTAATTATAAACCCACGTCTCGTCTCCAGTAATGATCCTTTTGATGAATGTGGGATTGGATTCAGCCTCGCAAATCATCGCTTTTGCGACAAAACGGTCTCTTTTTTGCATGAAATTGAGGTCTTTTGGCGCTAATTTTGCTGCTACACGACGGAAACCCAAATAACTAACCAAAATGTCTTGGACGGATCCATAGGCAATGTTCAAGTCCTCCGCTATCTCTCTGATGGTTAATTTGCGGTTATTGACCAACATTTCTTTTATTCCATCAATGTTTTCGTCGGTTTTCGATGTCGATGGTCATCTTCGATTGACTCACGACCACTTTTGAACCGCTCGTGCCACTGGTAAACGACCGTTTTCTTTAGAGAATCGTTGCCGAAACACTTTTCCAACATTTCCAACGTTCGCGGACCATTAAATTGAATACAAGTCCGTTGTTGCAAATTTAAATCCATTTCTAAAATTGTAAAAAAATCGCCAACACACACAGATATAGATGTACTCTTGGCTACGTAACTTTTGCAAATGTCAAGCTATGACGCTAAAATTTAGAGGGAATGTCAACAACAGATTTACCAACTTAACAAAAAAAAAACCAGAACTCAAATCGGAACAATGGGAGCGCCACGCGGTGGTTATTCCGGGAACTTCTTGGAATGTGGTATTCCGATGAAATGGTTTTGACAAATTTTAGTGCATGGTTTACCTAGGCACGTTTACGATATTGCTACGCTTTTCAATACCATTTAGGCAATTGAACCTGGAAAAGAAGTCGGTTTTCTGTCCCCTATTTGAATTGAATTCACTTATATACACGCTATCCGTAAACGTAATTATTTCTTTCTCGCCATCTCTGAAACAGTTTCTTTCTTGAATCGTGGCGGTAATGTGCGGTCCATTTCAACTAAATTCTTCATCTCAGGCTGTGCAAATAAAAATTAAAATTCATGAAGTGCTTACGTTTGCTACAGTACGTGCTTCACTAAGTACTTTTCCGTTTTATAACATAAAAGCACCACATTCAATGGCATCATCTTCGTTATAGTACACAGATCCGGGCAGTGGTAGTCGTACTCGTATGTTGTTTGTGAATCTAGGAAACCCGAATTCCTCCTCTTTCACCAATTCGACTCTAACTATACCAACCACAAGAGAAATGCTAATGGCGAATACTGGCTATTCGTAGTATTTAGCAGATTTTATTCCGAATGCAGACCACGTACGAAGTGGCTAATTTATTAGACGCGTTGGTAAAATTAGATTCACCCTTGAACTTTTCGCCATCTCTTCCGTATCCCTGCGGAAGAAACACTAAACACCAGCCAGATATCTAATTAGACAATATTCTTGAGAAGTGTGGGTTTCGTTGTCCTAAAAAATATGTCGACGAAAGTGCAATATTTTTTCATTAGGCTGTCGAGATTTTTCGTTAATTGACCTTTTTTTTTTTGGAAGCCCCCAATGCAATCTAGATTCGAGTCCAGACAATGTCTGGCTTGCTGCAGTGGACAGAGCCGGAGTCATTGTAAGTCCATAAGAGCCCATTCATCAACGAGTGGAAACATATGAGTTATGTCGGGAATCTACCCATGTGTAAGTCTGCATACAGATGGTCGGCATTGGAATATGTAGGAACTTGTAAACGAGTACGAGTAGTGGCTGGGGGTAGTTCGACACCCCCATTCCAATTTCTCTCTGACTGATAGAATAACGTGACCATAAGCGTTATGTCTAGGCAGGACAAGGATCCTAGTTATGAGTAGATGAACTACTATGGTTACGAGTTCATATTGCCACAGTCGGTATTAACGCCTAGTACCTTCGCATGGACAACCCCCAACCCTTACTCTGTCGTATTCTATTGTGGTTGCGTTATATTGAGAAATGTTCCACTTTGATCTACAGATATTTGCAAGTTTGTAAACGCACTCGTATTTATGTGCGTAGGTTTGCAAATAAACTTACAGCGCTTTGTAGATGGCTGGGATGGTGCGTGCTGCGTATGCCGTCCAAAGAAGGATATAGGAGGTTGCGATTATGTTTGCTTTTTAGTTGAATAAATTGTGTGTGTCGTTACCGTCTTCTTTGGTGTATGTTGCAATTTGTTTGGCATCACATCGAAGGAGAGGAAGATTCAAAGGATGGCAGAAATAAGGGAACATGGGACTGGATAAACATGGTGATATTAAATTTGCACAACAAATACAATTAAGAATTCACTGTCGGGATCGAATTGACTGAGAGCGCGCAATTTATCCGTACTCGTATATGGGAAAGCTGAAACGATTCGTACCTATCTAAAGCAATGTACTGGCTTGTTGGCTTGCTGGTTGGATTATAGAGAGTGTGCTCGAAAGACACAAAATAATTTAACGAATTGCGAATTATGTGGTTGAAACTGAATTTCAAATGCAGACTCAGATGCAAATTTTAGGGAATATTCTATCGTTTTATGCAAATAATTGGCTTGCGTCTGCCTTGTGGTTAGTATTCGATAGTTTGGGTACTATTGTCTGCGGTTGCTGTAGATTGACATGCATTTTAATTGAACCTGACCGTATACGTTACTTTCCATTGCCAGCATGAGTTTGATTTGATGAAAATTGCTTTAGTGTTTGTTGATGGGGATTGGGCGATTTTTAGGGATATTGCAGGATATGAGTATATTTTACTTCCTCTGTCTCTTATGCAAGAATTTTTTCCAGTTTTTTAACTGGTCTCAATCCGAAATATGGTCAAATGAGAGTGTTTGCAAGTATTTTACTTTGTTTTCAAGAGTAGTGCTTTGATTTTGGTTTGTTGCTATGGAACACAGTGTGAAGAATATAGAATGGCGTATTGTTTTAAAACTTTCTTAATTCGCCTATTTTAAATTTGGACGATTACAAACGTTTCACTTTCTTCATAGATGTAGGTACGTTAGGGTATCCCTGTCAAAAAAAAAATACCAGAAGTGGCGGCTAAACTTGCTATAAGACTGTTGTGCCTTATCATAGTCGTTTAAAGCCTTTAAGAGGAACAAATCTTGGTGAAGTACTTTAATCGCCACCATGCATTCGAGCCAAGGTTTTACATACAATTTACATTTCTGTCCTTCGCAATGATTCTGAGTTAAGACTGACATTTTTCAAAAATACTGATTTCTTTCTCTCAGACCTAAGGTTTACAGGTAATAAATTAAATAAGCGTGGCGCAGTAACGTAAAAGAAACGGGAGAAGTGAGTTTTATGTGTAGTTGGAATAGTGGCGAAGTGCATGGTATTGATGCGTAGCTTATACCTATCATCAAGCCTTAGTATCCGGAGTTGTCAAAAAATATTCTTAATACCTTATAGCAGTACAAATGTCTCAGAGGGAGAATATAAAGGTATTTGAACAAATCAAAACTGGGTGTTCTACGATTTACTTTGGTCATAATCCTTATTGCATGCTCTTGCTTAATCAATAATGGTTCTATTTTATTATAGTAAGCAAGATATACCATACTGTAATTTAGATTTAAGTAAACCATTGTACACCATTTTTTAAAATTTGCGTATTGCAGTAAAGGCTAAGGTGGTAAATCTGTCTAACGACTTTATTTAAATACTGTTTTATATAAGTTGTGTGATCTGTCCAAGATAGCTTATAATCTAAAACAATACTCGTACCTAGGTATTTAAAACTATCAACACACTCAATTCTAAAGCAATCCTTAGGTACTGCAACTTATATTTTCATTAAATGCCGGTAAACTACCTAAAAGTGAATTAGCTAAACAGAACCGTTGACAATATGGTGAGTGATAATATAAGGGCAGATCTTTGCAGATTAGACCCTTGATATTAAAAATTTATTATTATTATTATTATTATAATTTATTAATTTATAATTGAAATTATAAAGCTAATATATAAAGGCAAGCACAAGCTACTAAGACTTTCGGCTCTGAGTTAAAATTTGTAAGAGTTACTAATGGGTTTGCCTACGGTGAACTCAGAGAAAAAAAACGATATGTTTTCGGTAAGACGTCTTTATTACAAGTAATTTAAATTTAACAGTTGGCCTACGACAACAGGTTCAGAGTCAAGTACAGCAGTATGCACTATATCATAATGGTTCGATAGTATCGTAACATTAGTACCTACATGATTTGATTACATTAGCATATGTACATAAGAAAATACTAAAATCAAGTATAGGGTGACAATTATTATTTTTTTTTTTTTAATTTACAAATTACTACGACTCTTACAGCTCGATCATCCTGACAGAAAATCGTCCTCGATTTATTTAAACATTAGAATTTTATCGAAAGCGCAAAATAGCACATGATTATCGAACCTGTTAAATACATACAATATGGTATATAATAATAATACAGAATATAAAAACTTAACACATAATTTCAATTCACAATTCTTTTGACTAAAAAATATTAATGTACATACATACTGTAGCTTATGATAAATGAGATACATTTAAAGTAACATACGGCTTCATATTTTCGGGCGAAGCTACACCCTCATAAGCTATTCTTGAAATTTGCATATTTTCGATATCTTTTTACTAAATAACGATCATTTTTTAATATTTTTACAACTTCAAAAGGACCCTTGTATTTAGTAATAAGTTTTTTTTATTAATTCCTGGAGTATTGACGACATTTTTTAGCATAACAAAGTCACCGATTTTATAGATATGCGGCTTTTTATGTCTTTTATCAAAATAAAACTTTTTTTTTTGTAACTATTAACAATTTTTTGTTTAACTTTCCGTCTAAAAACTTCAAAGTCCCTTATATGATCAGATAAAATATTTTGTTGGAGAAATTCTCTTATTTTATCATTAACAACACCCCTTTGCATAACTCCGAACAGCAACATGCTTGAACAGAGGCCTGTACTTTTATTTTCAACATTGTTAAGAACAAATTCGACTTTATGTACGAGGGGCGTTCAACATATTCTCGGTATCGGGGTGAAGCTGTGGTTGTATATATAAATTGACTTATTTATCAAGTAATACTATTATTTTAGTGCATTCATGTAAAATTTCATATAAATGTGATTATTAATTCGCGTTTTATCTCTAGTTAAACAGAATCATAATGGCAACTGAGACGATGATGGTGAAAATTGAGCATCGCGCTGTAATTAAATTTCTCACTAAGCAAGGAAAAAGTCAAAAAACTATTCATGAAGAGATGGTGGCTGTTTACCAGGGTTCCGCACCTTCATTATCAACTGTGCAAAAGTGGTCAAGTGAGTTCAAGAGAGGCAGAGAGAGCACTGAAGACGACCCCCGCTCCGACGCCCCGGCTTGTACGGGAGAAAGCATCAAAGAAGTCGAAAAACTTGTTCTTGAGGATGCCCGAATAAAGGTGAAAATGATGGCAGAGATCACCAAGCTTTCAATTGGTACCATTCACACCATTCTCCATGACCATCTTAACCTTTCAAAGGTCAGTGCAAGGTGGGTGCCACGAATGCTCACAGCGCCTCAGAAAAAAGTGAGAATCGCATGCTGTAGAGAGCTTTTGGAGATGTGTAGTGAGAACGCGGACGGTGTTATGGATCGAATTGTTACGGGGGACGAAACATGGGTCCACCACTATGACCCTGAAAGCAAACAAGAGTCCATGCAGTGGCATAAAAAAGGAACAGACCCCCCGAAGAAGTTCAAAGTCACTCCGTCTGCCGGGAAGCTCATGGCCACAGTTTTTTGGGACTCAAAGGGAATCTTGCTCATTGAGTACAAAAAAAAGCTGAAACCATCAACGCCACATCCTACGCTTCCACTTTGCATAATTTGCGGTAGGAAATTAAAAAGAAAAGACGGGGTAAACTCGCAGCGGGTGTGTTGCTTCTTCATTTCCAAGGCTGCTGCGCGAGATTGTGGTTTCGAAGAAATCCAACACCCACCCTATAGTCCAGACCTTGCCCCTAGTGATTATTTCCTGTTTCCGGATTTGAAAAAATGTCTTCGTGGAAAAAGATTTTCGGATGATGAAGAACTCAAGTCGGCAAAAATGAAATTTATTTTTTTGAGACTTTAAAAAAGCTTATCTCAAGATGTAACAAATGCATTGATGTTAGGGGAGATTATATTGAAAAATAAAGACAATTTAAATTGAATTCGCATTTTCCTTCATCTCGATACCGAGAATATATTGAACGCCCCTCGTATATTAAGTGAACGATTGTTAACTGTCAAATAGTCTGATACGTGCTTGCGAAAACAAGCCCAGTCAGCAATATCAGTTTTGAATTTAAGGTTCACTGAGGTATGTGCAACACTTAAGCCGACAATAATAGAGCATATTATTGGGAAGTGATCGCTATTATGCAGATCATCCAAAACATTCCAAGAGACTTTTCCTTGCAACTCGGGAGAATAACATGTCACATCAACATGAGTTAAAGTGTTATGGGTCGAAAAGTGCGTAGGGGAACCATCGTTTAGTATGAGATTTGAGACAGATAAAAATCTTTCTACTAGAGCACCTTTCTTGTTAGTGAATGGAGAACCCCAATGTGTGCTCCATGCGTGTGATTGTGTTTAGTTTGAGTTGAATATGATTGAGTGGTTTGGTGTTCTATCTGTTGCACCGGTGGTTTTACTGCTTGTTTTGTTTTAACTGCAAAGGTTTCGGTAAGAATGGGGGTATGGATTGCATTTTGTTGGTTGTAGATTTTTTTAGCATCAGCCATTGTACACTTATTTAATTATTTCTTTTGCCTGTTTATATGATGGGCATTTTTTGGAAGATGCGGGATGGGGTAGTGAGCAGTTAGTACACATACTGCGGTTGCATGGTTGTGGAGTGTGGGGGGGAAGATTACACAATTCGCATTTAGCGCTACTGTTGCATAGTTTTGATGTGTGTCCTAATAGCTGGCAGTTACGACACCGCATAGGGTAGGGGATATATTCAGTAATTTTGGCTGTATAGAAGCCTATATCTACCGACTTGGGAGGTTGGAATAGGTCAACCGTAAATAGTATTAGACCACTTGGTTTTTGCTTGCCTTCTGTGTCTTTCTTTAGGAATTTGAATACGTCCGTGACCCCTTGGGGTTTCATTTCACAGATTATTTCGGCTTCTGTGACATTAATGAGACAGGGAGCGTAAGCTATACCTTTGGATTGGTTTAAACGTTCATGCAATTTGACATTAATAGGGCAGATGTTAGCAAGGTCTTTGGCTTTGAGGAAAGTAAGTGCAGTTTTTTGCGAATTGACGAAGATAAGGAGACTACCGTCACGAAGTTGAGTGATGGTTGTGTAGTCTTTGCTGATGGCATCAATCGCTTTTTTTATTAGGAAGGGGCTAAGAACAGAAATGGGTTTTTCACTAGTTTTTGAGGAATCGACAATAAAGCGCGGATTTTTTTGCGATTGGTATGAAGGGAGTTCTGGAAAGGAATTGGTTGGAAGGTAGTTAAGTTTGGTTGTTTTTTTTTTTGGTTGAGATATATGATCGGGGGGATCATATTGCATTGTTGTCTCAAGAGGACTCCTGCTGTGTTGATTGCCATATCTATTACTACCATCATGAAATGTTAAGAGCCCATCCCATAGAATCCATCAATCCATTGCTCCATGGTTTCGTTGACGTTATTGACGTATTGTTTGCACAATTGCTTCGAATCAGCGCAGAATAGAGCACAGAAAATTAAGATTGTAGAATATTACTACGACTATAGGGTTGTCAATTTAAGGGTTCCACAAGGATCTGTACCTGACCCATATTGTTTCTTCTTTATATTAACCCTCTTTTTAATCAAAGGTTTGTCGGGAATATCACCGAGTTTGCAGATGATTTGGGCATTGCATATGATAAGAAAGCTAAGTTACGAACCTCCGATATAGACGGATCTACTATTAACAAGCCATACAAACGCATTTGTTGTTAGAGGCAGACTTAGGTAAGAAGTCTTGTGTTTCCGGCATGTGGACGAGCGCCTTATTATAACCCGTATTAAGGCTAAATTTTCCAACTTTAGCTTTACAAGCGCGCACGCTCCCACAGAGGAGAAAGATGACGACACCAAAGATAACATCTACGAGCTCTTGGACAAGAGTTACGAACAGTGCCCGAGCTATGTCCGAACATCGCCGGGAGGACAATTTTAATGTAAAGCTAAGAAGAGAGTGCATTTTTGGTAGTACTGTCGGAAACCATAGCCTGCATGACACCACCTCCGATAAGGGATTCAGGCTAATCGACTTTGCGGTGGGGCAAGACATTGTCATATTTAGCACGCAGTTCCCACATCTCGAAATTCACACTGGTAGTACTCCTGATCGATCAACCGTCAAACAGATTGACTACATTGCGATCGACGCAAGGCACTTCTCTAATCTTCCAAGGACCAACATCGAAGCGCACCATTACATTGTTGTGGCCAAGGTACGGTTGAAGATATCCCGAACAGAGCAAAAGCAAGATAATACTGTGAGGAAGTTCGAAGTCGGACGGCTAAAATCGCGAGAGATCGCCAAATCCTTTTCCGATCGAATCTCCCTTAATCTCTTAAGAAATTCTCTGCCGCCAACATCAAGTATTGAAGACCAGTGGTAACATTGCCAAAAAGCCATTACAGAAGCCTGATGTGGGTTTCACTCGGCCGCCACGAAAAAAGCACCACCGGTTTGACGACGAGTACCAGCAAGCACTTGCAGCTAAGTAAGAGGCAACAAAAAGCGGCGCCGCATAAAAGGACTAGATCTACTCACGAGCTCTACGAGCACAGAGACAAACACCGACTTCTCAGGAGGAAAAAGAAAGAGCATGAGAAGCGCGTGGTCGAGGAAATTGAGATATGCTATTTCAGGAACACAAAGCCCGAGCTAAAGCCTGTAGACACAAACAAGGGAACATAGTAGTAGAGTGGCAGTCGATGCTGAGGATTTGGAAAGAGCAAATATTGCTGTCAGGCAGAATGAGCATTTTAACCCGACGAAGTGAAGATAGTCATATTTAAGCTTAAGTCCAATAAAGCTGCTTGAGCCTATGGCCTGACTACTGAGCTCTTCAAAGCCAATTAATCTGTAAAATATGGTTGGACGAAAGTATGCTTGATGAATGTAACCTCAGTATTGTTGTTCGATCCTCAAGAAAAGAAACCTCTGAACTGCGTCGACATTCCCTACAAGATCCTATCTGCTGCATTGTGTGCCTAAAGCCGTTCGTCAGCAATCTGATTAGTCCATACCAATGTGGCTTTAGGCCCGGAACGTCCACCATCGACCAAATATTCACACTACGGTAGACCTTAGAAAAAACCCTTGAGCTCCAAACCGATACACATCACCTATTCATCGATTTTAAGGCCACGTATGACAGCATCTATATCTACGAGCTATACAGAGAAATGTCTAGTTTTGGCATCCCTGATATGATGATATGAATGGAGAATGCATTCTGCTCCATCAAGATCACCGAGACCTCTGATGTTAAAAAAGGCTTCAGACAAGGCGAACCGCTGTCATGCGATTTCTTTAACATCATTCTTGATAGAATAGTGCAAAAATCACGCGTCGACACAAAAGGCATAATCTTTCAAAAGTCCGTCCAATTACTCGCATACGCCGATGAAATTGATATAATCAGAAGAAATATTTCTTTCTCTCTCTATCTTATATTCCTAAAAAAAGCAGCGTGATGTCCGTGGCGCTTTCGCAAGTATTGAGTATTGAGGCGGAAGCGGCGAAGTTGAGTTCAACTGTCATTGAGGGTAATACCAAGTATATGCTGTCAACAAGAAAAGACCCCGAATACCGACGTCTCGGACAGAACGTCACCTTCGACAGATATAACTTTGAGGTAGTTAAGGATTTTGTCTATCAATCAATTCTATCAATTCTGCAATCAAACGGAGAATAATTATTGCCCATCGCTGGTTCTTTGGGCTAAGAAATCAATTGAACAGTAAATCCATCCCTCGAACAACAGAAGTGACCCTATATAAGACCTTAATAATCCAAGTCCTGCTCTATGGCGCAGAAGCATGGACTATATCAAAAATGGATGAGAGTTCTTTTGCCTGCTTTGAAAGGAAAATTCTTCGGGTGGTTTTCTGTCCCGTCCGCATAGACGGTGAGTGGAGGAAGAGATACAAAGCGAGATCGACTTAGCCAAGAGAGTAAAGGTCCAACTACTGAGGTGGCTTGGTCATGGAGAGTGTGTGGACACCAATGCTCCGGTCCGAAAAGTCTTTGAAACCACCCTCGAAGGGGACCTTAGCCAACTTAGCGTGAGAAATAGGAGGCAGCTGGCTAAAAATCGAGCTGGTTGGAGACGCTTGGTTGAAGCCCAAGTCCACCCCGGACTGTAGCGCCACCTTAAGTAAGTAAGCAAGTAAGTTTAATGTTGGTAAGAGTAAAAATGTCATCCAGTGTTGAGTAATTGAGTAATGCTGCCTGAACCGCGCTTGGCATTCGTGTATTCAGTAAAGTAGCTGGATTATCTAGTAGCTAGTTACCTCCGCTTTTTTGCACTAAGATAATTATCGCTCTTTCAAAGCGTGCTGAAACTCGGGCTGTGTCAAAAATTATATTAAATTCGTTTGTAAAAGCAGTGAGAAATTCACTGGAGTTGTTCTTGTACAACTCGAAAGGAATCCTATCATCACCTGGAGCTTTCTTCCAAGAAAACATCAATCGACTGCTCTTTTAACTTCGAAAATCGTAAATGGACTGGGACAGCATATAGCGGTAATGCTGAAAATTGTGAAGCGTTGAGTAAATTTTTGAAATAATCCCTCCTTTCTTCCAGTAACAGTTTTCGCCGCTTTCCAACAGTCTGCTGATAATCTTTGCTGGTTAAATGGCTTCCTTTTTCTAATGCACAGGTGTTTGAAATATTTGTTTGCTTCAGCGTACAGTTTCTTAGTAGATAGTAAAGGGTGACCAGATAAAAGCGATGGAAAAAAATTTAAAGAAAACAACAACGGAGTGAGATATAAAATTGATTCAAAGTGGTTGGCTTCTTGGCGTAAACTAAAGACGTGGCCAGCCGCTTGTTGACATAGCCGATGAGCCAGAAATGGGCCTCGTCCGAGCAGATGAATTTTTGGCGAAAATCCGGATCTCCGGCCAACATTTCTAGAGCCCAGTTAGCGAACTCACGGCGTTGCCTCTGGGCATCCGGCTTCAATTCTTGCACAATCCAACCGCGAAATAAGCCGGGTTGACTCTCTGGTGATGACCAATTCAGCTGATCGGAGCCGAATCGACATTCCACTCAGAATCGAAAGCTCAGTGTTCATGTTTACTTCAGAAGAAGGGCCAGTTGTTTTTAGGAGTAGTCCTCCGTAGTCCCTGTTTTCGAAATAGCGCAAGAAGTTTCTAATGGCATATGGTCGGAAAATACGTCAATGACAACGCAAGTTGAAACGAGCATATGTTCGACATCGCCCAAAATGCTTCAAATGTCCTAGGTTTTCTCATTTGATTCAACATACCGTGCAAGGCCTATATTTTGTCAAGTGTTAAGAAAATATTCGCTTTATATGGAAAAGCATTCAAAATATTGCTTTAATGTTTCGACGTATTTAAAGCACTTGTCTATGGTTTTTCACTTCACATTTACATTCTCTGTTGTTTTTGTAATTTGTATTGTACTTGACATTCGGTATTTTTGAGCAAGAATTAATTTTCTACGAAAATATTTTCGTCCACTACGAGTTGGTAATTCAAGTTTTGAATTCAAAACTATCACTGCTCTTTAAAAATTGAACAAGTCATATGATTTACTCCCGCAAATCAACGTCGGCATGTCGGGACGTATTCCTTTTTTCAAATTCCAATTTCAAAAATTTTAGTGCGCAAAGTTTAAAAGCAATATTTTGCCTATGACCGAGTTCAGTGTTGTTTACGATGTCTTTTTTCTTGTTTGCTATTGTAGTGTTTTGGAAAATGAAGAACCAAATTTTCATTCTACTTTAAATTGGTTTCTACACAAGGGCTTTTCTTCTACAGTCATATATGGATAGTATACACATCGTACATGCACTTAAACAAATTGCACGTCTAAGGTTAGAAGAGTACCAATCACAACAACAACTGAAAAAATGAATAAAACAATCTATCCTGAGAGCATCATTCGTCCAAATAAATGAATCAACGAACAGCAATTTCAATCTGACCCGAAATAGGATGAGACGTTAAAAAAAAAATAATAAAGCAACTTGCTGACCAAATCTCCTTCGGAAATTGGTCATAGGACTCCACATCCTTTGCTTTTTCAGTAGCTTTGTGTCCCTCAGTGTGTTTGTTCGTTTTTCGAAAATTGATTTGGATTTGAATTTTTGTATTGAAATTGAGAAACAGAAAATGAAAACGAATACGAATACGAATACGAATCGTAGGTCCACTTTCGACCATGCTGATGATTTTATTGAATTTAAAGCTTCAATTGGGATTTCTCTGCTCCCTTCGGACTCGCATAGTCCAATTGCGCTTCGGTGAAGTCCTTAATTGTTGTTTTATTATGGGAATTTTATTGTGTACACAAAACTCTTCAATTCCGTGCGGACAGCGAGAATAATGGTATTCGAAAGTTGGTCTAGTAGTGGGCGGACAGAAGGTGGGAGAGAAACCATAAGAAACAAGGAGATTTCAAAAAGCTTGCGACATTTATGGAATGCTAAGTTACTTGGAGATTTTCTTTCTTTCTTGCAGTTACTTTTGTCAAGCTTTTTGCTACGGATTAGTCGATTTTTTTGTTTTTGTTTTGCCTTGTTCCCTACTTTTATGTTGAAGATGAGAGAAAAGACAATTTATGTCAGGAAATTTTTCAAAATTTAATTAAACTCGTTGGATGGTTTTGTTTAGATTTTTCTTTTATCGTTGTCATTCTATATTGTTATAAGTACTTTGTGCGCAATGGTTTTATGTTCTGAGATGAGAATCTTTTGTCATCTAATGGACAGTTGAATGAAAATTCTTAATACTTTACTACACAAGCAGTTGCACAAACTGGATTGACTGGATTGCTATAAAGCAAACATATATCACTATAAGGAAGTGTTATAGGAATTCTTATAAAGGGCGTTTTTTTTTAGAGGTACACGAATACAATATGAAATAAAACACTTGAAGCTAATGTAAATAGCTCACCGAACGCAAGAAAGTATGCCGCTCTGCCCATGAATAAACTAATCATCCATCAAAATATTCGTAGTAAAAGAAAAAAAATTCAATGTATTCTTAGCTCATTTAAACGCTTATAATTCAAATCCAGTTTTTATTATACTTACTGAAATCTGGTTGTACGACTATGAAATATCCAATTACAGTATTCCCGGTTATGAATCCTATCCCAATTGCAATAACTCATATAGCGCAGGTGGTGTCATAGTATATATTAAAAAAGGATACGAAAGCGACTGTGCAGTGGAAAAAATAAGTCTGATGAGCGCTGATATTTTAAAAATTAGTTGCCGTATTTTTAACGAACATTCTACCATTTTATGTATATACCGTCTGCATGAAAAAAACTTAAATAAAAACGTTTTCATAGAACATTGGTTGTAGGAGATATAAATATTGATATATTAAAAATTAGTAATGACTCGGATAATTATCTGGCTTTAATGTCATCATTTGGCTTGAAATGTCTTATTATGGAACCCACGCGAATCACGGAAAAAACACAAACATGCATTGATCATATTTTTGTAAGATTAAATTCGCAATTTACACATAAATTAACGGGTGAAGTACTTGACTACAAAATTACTGATCATTGCATGACTAATGTAAACATAGAAAACGTTCAATCAAATAGTTTCGATAAATATGTTCCTTTCAAGGAACACTACAGAATTGATTATAATAAACTATTGTAGTTGAGTGCTTAATGTTTGAATTCTGGGAGTCTGTTTATGAGGAAAGTAATCCCTCAGTAGCTTACGATATATTTTTGAACGCTCTTAAGGCTCATATTGTAAATTGCACCAATATTAAAAAACTAGAAAATTCACATTTAAAACGCATTAGGCCATGGATTGACAGAGGTTTGCTTAAAAAAATAAACAAAAAAAACACGTTAAGGAAAAAATGCAAGCGGCATCCTTGTAACCAAAAGTTGAAAAAATACTATCTGAAACTAAGTGAACAGGTTAAGAAGCAAGTAGAATTAACTCAGAATAAATATTACGCAAATAAACCGCAAGACTGTAAGGGTAATGTGAAATATGAGTGGAATGTGCTCAATAACATCCTTAGCCTACTTACACGACAAACCCAACTCCGTTTGCATTGATGGCATAACCAAAACCAACATAATGGTTTCGATTCAACGAGAAGGTCTTCCTATTAAGCCAGCGGAATTAATGCAAATTTTCGTTCGCTACCATGAGAGTTTCGACATCTCTTCGGACGAAGTTCATAATGATCTTTCTACGTTGTCTTCGCATGTCAGCTCCAAACGTCTTTCCCATTTGCAAAGAACTCGTTCAAATTTTAAAAACTATTACAGCTCCTAACAAACTGAAATCTGTATCCTCCAGTCCACAATGCCTGTCCATTTACTACCAAAATGTAAGAGGTTTGCGCTCTAAAATCTCCTCGGTATATCTCAATTCTCAAAAGTTTCCCTATGACCTAATTGCTCTTACTGAAACAAATCTAATTCCAGACATAAAAAACCATGAGCTGTTTCCTCCAAATTTCAACGTTTTTCGAAAAGATGGATTTGAAAGAGCTGATCATCCTTATGGCCGCGGTGTTTTACTAGCAATCCGGAACTGCTTTCACTCAACTCCTGTCGATATTCCCCACACTGAAAACTTTGAGTTAGTATGCGCCAACATTACGCTCCCCAAACGATGTCTTTACGTACTTTGTTGCTACATTCACCCATCTCAACCCATTGAGTCTTATCAACCTGTAGTTCACGCAGTTGATTTTTTGACTGAGGATGCACAACCTGAAGATTGCATTGTTCTAGTAGGAGATTTCAACCTCCCTCACCTTATATGGGAGCCTTCCGATGATTCGTCTCATTTTGTCCCTCTTAATTCGACATCTGAAATAGAAATATTGATGGTGGACTGCCTAACCAACTCAAGTCTGCATCAGATTAGTGGAATACGTAATACAATGAACAGACAACTCGACCTTGTCTTCACATCCGATTCAGACAACTGTGTCCTTTATAGGAGTGACCATCTTCTTTCTACCCTAGACCGCCTTCATCCCCCCTTGTCAATTATATATTCATATGAAAATGACAAAATTCATTTTCATCTGACTTCCGAAAAACCGACTTTAACAAACTTAAAAACCTCATCAGCAACATTAACTTTGACTTTATTGCTGAGACAACTAACACTGATCTTGTCCTATCAACGTTATATTCGTTAATTTTCTCCTGCTTTGCCCAATCGGTTCCGTATACCTTCCGAAAGGACTGCATATCAGCTCCTCCCTGGTACAACAAGGAGTTGCGCTCTCTCCGTAATAACAGAAACAAGTTGTGGCACAAATTCTTAAGAACTCGATCTGATTCCGACTACAGTAAGTGAGTCTCTTTACCTTGAGTACCTCTACCGCATGCAATTTAGCTTAGTCTCGGACCCTAAACGCTTCTACCAGTTTAGTAATACCAAAAGAAAGTCAGACGGCTACCCATCTACTCTTAAATTTCTTAGTGAATCTTCTGCCGACCCAAAAACCATTGCAAATTTCTTTGCCTCTCATTTTAACAAATCCTTTTCTAAGAAAACAGCTGAACCCGATCCTAGCTACTTTAGCTATATGAGAAACTATCCTGAGACGTCAGCCATTTCACTAAATATAACAACAACTTTGGTATCTGAAAACATTACCAAACTTAAAGATGATTTCTCGTCCGGCCCTGATGGAATTCCGGCTATTGTAATAAAAGAGTGTGTTACCCATCTCGGTCCTCCTCTTGCTGCCCTATTTAGCTTGTCTGTCTCAACAGGTACTTTCCCTTTCCTATGGAAGGAATCTTACATCATCCCTATTCATAAAAAAGGAAGTAAGGCCGAAGTCGATAATTATAGGCCCATAGCAAAACTCTCTTGCATACCCAAACTTTTTGAAAGCATAGTCTATCAACAACTGCTTCCGTACTGTAGGCCAACTATCTGCACAAATCAGCACGGCTTCATGAAAGGTAAATCAACGACCACGAACCTAACAGAGTTCGTCTCTAGGACCCTTCATGCTTTAGAAGACGGTGACGAAGTCGATTCAATTTCCACAGATTTCAGCAAGGCATTCGATAAAATTTCTCACCAACTTGTCATCTTTAAACTAAAAAAACTTGGCTTTTCCCCTCATTTTGTGGCATGGACCAAATCCTATTTAGAAGACCGAGAATACAGGGTCATCTTCAGATCTTCAATATCCGAACCCATTAAAGCAACATCTGGTGTCCCTCAGGGTAGTCACCTTGGTCCAATCATCTTTATCCTCACAATTAATGATATAAATTTAATTTTAACTAACTCTAATCTTTCTATTTTCGCTGATGACATGAGAATTTCCAAAGTCATCTCATTGCCTTCTGACTCCCATTGCCTACAAGATGACTTGAATAATTTTTCGGTATGGTGCAAGCAAAACTTTTTGGAGCTTAATGTCAGCAAATGCCAAGCGATAACCTATTCCCGTAAACGTGTACCTCCCCCTCCAAGAAACTACTTCATCTGCGATGAGCCTATTCCTTCCACTACCCAAGTACGGGATCTAGGTATAATTTGTGATAGAGAATTGAATTTCGACTCACATATTGACAGCATTATAAATAAAGCTAACTCTTCTGGAAAAAGAATTTTCCAACCCTTACGTTACAAAGTCCCTGTACATTACTTTTGTAAGGCCTCTTCTCGAATATTGCAGCCAAGTTTGGTCACCCTATAAACTAACTCACATTCAAAGAATAGAAGCAGTCCAACGCAGGTTTATCCGTTTTGCACTTCGTGGTCTACCTTGGGCCGATCCATATGGATTACCCCCCTATGAAAATAGGCTAAAACTAATTTGCATGCATACCCTAAAAAAACGTCGTGAAGTCGCTGATGTACTTTTTATCCACCAGTTACTGACTGGAAATATCGACTGCTCGACAATAGCGCAAAATATTGCATTCACTCCCAATCCCCGTAATCTAAGATCTGTCCCACTCTTCCTGATCCGAACTCACCGCACCAACTACGGTCACTTTGAACCCATATCCAGAATGTTGCGTATAACGAACAACTACGCCGAAGTCTTTGACCTAAATAGCAGCAAACAAGAAATAAAAACAGCGCTGCTCAATATGCCACTCCCTTAACATCTCCCCCGTCCACCATTTCTCCTCGCTCCATTAGGTTAAGTATATCTTTGTTAGTTTTTAAGTCTAGTTTTAAGTTTGGCTTGTTAATAAGCTTAATAAAGTTGTCCGGGGTAGACCCGGGCCAATAATAATAATAACAATAGAAAGGAAAAAGAAAAAAATTCTTAAAATCAATGTGGATGGTATAGAAATATCAGACCCAGTAGATATTGCCAATCAATTTAATAAATTTTTTACTACTATCGCAACAGAATCGAACCCATATCCGCCGCAATACCCTTGCAATTGTAATATGTATTCAGATATAGTCGAAGATACCTCTCAACACAACAGTTTTGTTTTTCAACCTTTCACACCGATAGAAATCCACAAATGTATAATGTCTCTTGACAACAAAAATTCCTGCACATCCGATGGCATAACTAACCGTCTTTTAAAACGTATTTCTTTATTTATTGTTGATGTCTTAAGTTACTTGTTCAACTTAAGTGTTGATTGTGGTATTTTCCCTGTGTGCTGAAGTCATCCCTCTATTCAAAAAAGGAAATCGAGGTTCAATGACTCAATATAGGCCTATCTCTATACTCCCAACGTTTTGCAAACTTTTTGAAAAACTAATAAAAATACGCATAGTATCATTTTTAAATAAAAACAAGTTTTTTAGCAACGACCAATTTGGTTTTCGCGAAGGGAGATCTACTGAAGACGCTATTCTAAAGTTGTGTAGTGAAATTTATGAAAGCTTTAATTATAATAACACTATTCTAGTACTTTTCATCGATTTGTCAAAAGCATTTGATTTGAGCGTCAATCACGATATACTTTTGGATAAATTGTATAGAGCTGGACTAAGAGGTGCGATTCATAAGTGGTTTTCAACGTACCTATCAGAGAGAACTCAATGAGTAAAAATAGAAGGGATCTTTAGCAGTCAGCTAAAAACCACAATTGGTGTACCGCAAGGTTCAGTTTTGGAACCAATCTTATTCTTAATATATGTCAATTCAATGTTTTACCAGAACTTCAGTAGTCGTATCACTGCATTTGCTGATGATATGGCGTTGACATATGATAATAAAAGTGTCTTTGACTCAGTTGTTAAACTACATAGGGATTTAAGTATCCTGCGACAATGGTTCGCCAAACATAAGCTACTTATAAGCAATAAAACAAAACTTATGATATGCAACTTAAGAGGTCCTTGCCCACTTAATTGTGATGTTATCTTCCACTCTAGCTCTTGTAAAAAAATATCTTTATCTGTTCATACGTGTGGCAATACCAACTTCCACAAAGATTTAGTGTGCTGTTCAAATTGTTTTCATATAGAAGGTGTTAAGAGTTATAAGTATATTGGTGTCCTAATAGACAACAACCTGTTTTGGAAGTTACATGTCGAAGAACTAAAAAATTATATGCTATCTGTCACTCGCAAAATGTATCTCTTAAAAGAACATTGTTCAAAAAACCAAAAGAATAAGAGCGGTGTTTCCGATTAAAGATCTTTATTGCAACTAACTTATTGGTTTTATAAAATTTGGCTTATCGAATAATAGCATTGAATACATACGGGATTATTTTTGACAAAACGAAAAGTAACGTTAGCCCATCGAAGCATCATCACCAGATTTACAAACTGTATGAGATGTACATAATGAAAATATATAATAAATATTATAAATATTAAACGATAATATGCCAGCACAGGGTGGTCAACCGGACGAATCACATTTAAACTTTCTAAAAAAGTGCTTTGAACCGAATATTCCCAGAAGAACCTTAAACTTGTACACTCTAAACTTCAATATGGTATTGCGAGTTGGGGTGGAACTTACAACAGCACCATCGAAATACTAAATACTCGTATTGCCCAAAAACACATAATTAGAATCATTTGCAATAAAAATCGTCTAACTCATACCTGGCCATTATTTTCTAGCCTACGCATACTTCCAATAAAGCATCTATACATCTTTAAGGATCTTAAAGTTTTTTTCATGCGAAGCGGCTACAGTGCTACACTAAGAAGCTCGAATATATACGGACTAAGAGTAAATCATATGGCAATCGTTAACATTCCAATTTCCAATAAAACTCATTGCTTGAAGTTTTACACTGCGACAGCACCAAGGCTTTTTAATAAATTACCAATCGAAGTTAGATTTATAGTAGAACCCACTTTATTTTTTAGCGAAGTATTTTTTAGTATGAATAGTTCTACAGTCAAAAGATTTGTAAATACAGCCGCTTAATTTGTTAATTATATAAATAGTATATCTAAAATGTTTGTAAAGTAATATTACCTGTTTTTCGTTATTATTTTTGTTTTATTTATCTTATTCTTGAATTTACCCCACATGAAATCTAAAAATTGTATTGAATTAAAGAATCGTTCGCCTCTAGTCACTTAAGTGCTACAGAATGACCACTATTCGGTTTCTTAAAATCATAGTAAAATTATATTATGCTATTGTATTTTATACAAGTATCTTTATTGTGAATTATATTTATAATAACTTGTACCAACTAGCATTTAAGAAATTGAAATAATAATAAAAAAAAAAAATGTCTATGATTTTATGCCATTAGTGTTTAAATATGACATCGGGCACATGCGCACCACGGCTAGCTCGAATGAAGTGCAATCGTGAAGTCCAATTTTCGACAATTTTATCGAGCAAGTAGGGCCCTACATCAGCAATAATACGACGAGTATTGACTTCCAAATCGTCCAACATCTCTGGTTTATTGGCATAAACTAGTAACTTTACATACACCCCAAAGAAAGCAATCTAAATGTGTGAGATCACAGGATCGTGGACGCCAGTTCACAGGTCCATTAAGCCCATAAAGCACACCAAACAGTGAGTTTTAATGGTTATAAGGGCGTCTCAACAAAGGCTTCTGGGATTTCTCCACTCCAAATTCGGCAATTTTGCTTGTTTACAATGCATATGCATTTAACTAAAAATGTGCCTCATCGGAGAACAAAATTTTGTGTTAAAAATGAGGATCAATATTTTCGGCCCATTCACCGAACCTACGACGTTTATAATAGTCACGCGGTTTCAACTCTTGCACAACCTTAATCTTATAAGCTTTTAAGCCAAGAACTTTCCGTAAAATCTTCCACAAAGTGGATGGGCATTGCTGGGAACGATGGCAAATCGACTCATTCGGATTCTCCTCAACACTGGGCTTCACAACGGCAATAACTTCTTCTGTTCGCACTGATTGTCGTCTATAGGGATTCGTATTATCAACTAGACTAGAGTGTACGTGGTGCGAAAACGATTCATCGAGTTCCGAATAACTTGCTCAGATGGCACGCGTTATTCTGGCGCTAATCTATTCATTTCAATATTTTGATCTCTTTTCCTCTTTTCACTTTCTTTTTCTTTACTTGTGCACGGATTTGTTTGGAAGCCTGTGGTATGATTTGCACTTTATTTGTTTACGAATTTCGATAGCACAAACGTTCGTCATGGTCGTAGCATGAATGAAGTTCAGACTCGCACAATGTTGAACGTTCTGTCGTGTCAAACAAGCGGGCTTAAGGTATGTCATATTAATGCACGGAGTCTTAACCAAATTAAACTTGATTTATTTAATGACTCTTCTGTTGATGTTATATGTGTTGATGAAACATGGTTTGAACTTAGAATTGATAATTATTTTTACAAAATAGCTGGATATGAGCTCGCACGTAATGATAGGGTTACGGAAACAACAGGAGGTGGTGTTGCGATATATTGCAAGGAGACCTTAAAATGTGAAGTCATAAAAAAGTCGCTAGCAACTAATATTGAGTATTTGATTGCTGAAATTTCTGATGGGTCTGTCAAATGTTTGGTTGCTTGCTGCTACAATCCAAATCGTGTTTTTTCAACTGAACCTTTTTCTCTTCTCTATCCGAATTCTCCCCTTTATATAATAACATTGTCGTTTGTGGTGATTTTAATGCCAACATGCTTAAAAACGACTCGCGGTCCTACAAAGTGAAAGATATGGCAGCTGCAAGTGGACTTGAAATTGTAAATAATTAATATCAAACATGTTTCCGGCCAGGTGCACCACCGAGCCTTTTAGACCTTGTAACGCTGGTATTCTCGTTAACGATAATGCTGCCAATGAGTTGTATAGAGGCGGAGGAACTCTACCGAGCTAGACAACTGGCAATGGTCTTATCTGTCGAAATCGCTACGAGACTTGCGTGAGCTAAAATGGTTTTCAGGCAGAGGGTAAGGTTCGCTGCGGGTAAACGAAAAGGGGAAAAAAGGCATAAAGGATACTTGGAAAAACTCTTTCTAAGGTTAATCAGAGGCTGAGGAATTCTGCCGAACTGATCAGTGGCCAAATCAAGAGTGATCATTTATTTCATGATGTCTTTTATACATTTTCACAGAGCTTTAATATTTTGCTAGAAGAGCTTTTCCTTTGTTTAGCTTGAAGTGATTTTATAATTCAACATTAAAGAGGCAGCATTGCCAGTACTAAATTTATTTATTAAGTGGCATTGCCAGTATCGAATTTAATATATAAATACAAATGTTTTGATTTCGTGATTATTGTTATATAAAATGTGTTGTTTGTGTTATGGGGTTGCTACAACCTTGTTATTGTATCTGATTTACCTTCTGTCGTACTGTTTAATCAGATTTCTCTTGAAGGTATCAGCGAACATGATCTCCTATTCTTTGCCTACAATGTTGTCTTTAACCACAATTCTTCCTCAAGCTCCTTTGTTTATAAGGATTACTCATCAATAAATCATGATGCACTAACGACCGCAGCTAATTCGGTCCCATGGTTGAATTGCAGAATGGTTGCCGATCCAAATGAAAAGCTAATCATTTTCCAGACACTTGTAATGCAATTATTCAATGATCATGTACCAATAAAAACCGTCGCGATCCGAAACAGTGCGTGTCCCTGGTTCACGGAAGGGGTAGTTGGTGTTCTAAAGAAGCGAACCAGACTGTACAGTAAGTGGAAGCGTAGTCAAAACGCGATTAACTGGAACAGGTACAAAGCTGCTCGTAATGCTGCAACCGATGCTGATCGTGCATCTAAACGACACTACTACTCATCTAAACTGAGCACTTCTTTACCCTCCAAGGTACTGTGGAGAAATCTACGCCAAGTTGGCATTGGTGTAAGTAGTGACAGGGGCTGCACTATTGATTTAGATGAAATGAACGATTATTTTGTTTCAAATGATGTTGCTGCTTGCCACTTCGTTTCATAAAACTTATTTTGCCGCACGTCATAGGCCACCTAACACATATAATCAATTCTTGAATAGCAACATCTACTACTCCTCTGATATGGAAATGTGCTAAGGTTGTACCTGTTCCTAAAAATACCACTACTTCCGATGCTTCTGACTACAGACCTGTCAGTATCTTACCTTGCCTGTCTAAGGTCTTTGAAAAGGTAATAAAGTCATAAATTCAGAAACACTTGGCTGAAAATTCCCTGTTGAGCCCATTCCAATCGGGCTTTAGGAAGAGCCATAGCTGTTCTTCCGCCATGGTAAAAATCTTGGATGATATCAGGCAAGATTTTGACAAAGGATTTGTGACGCTGCTCTGCCTGCTTGATTTCTCTAAGGCTTTTGACAGAGTAAATCATTCCATTCTTTGTTGGAAACTGCACCATTACTATGGTTTTAGTGAAAGAGCTGTAAGGCTCATTCGAAACTTTTTATGTGGACGGTCACAAGTAGTCGTTGTTGGTAACAATCCCTCAGGTCTCCGGTCAGTTTCTCAAGGGGTTCCGCAGGGATCAATATTGGGCCCAATTTTGTTCTGCATGTACATAAATGACTTAGCATCAATTTGTAAGCACGCGCTTATTCATTTCTATGCAGACGATGTACAACTTTACCTATCTCATCCGGTTAATAAAATAGGTGAACTAGTGTCACTACTAAATGAGGATCTTGCTTCTATTGTTGAATGGGCTACTAAAAATGGACTAGCTTTGAACCCAAAAAAATGCCAAGTACTTCCAATATCAAACAAGTCTTTTGAGCTAAGTCTGGTTCCTGATCTTCGCTTAGAGGGTAGTAAGATTAGGTTAGTTGAGGTGGCTACAAGTCTTGGTTTCACCATAAACCGAAAGCTTTCCGGCTATAACCACGTTAACGTCGTTGTTGGTCGCGTGTATGGATGCCTGCGTAAACTTTGGATTTCTACCAACTATACCCCCTTGAATACTCGCCGAAGACTAGTTCTCACCCTCATAATGCCCATTATTTCATATGCTGCAGCTGTCTACAGTGACCTTGACTCACTATCTTTTCTCAAGCTCCAGGTTGCTTATAATGATGCTGTTCGATATGTTTATGCAAGGCAACGATACGATAGAATCTCGGAATTCTCATGCCGGTTTCTTGGCTGTACTTGCGAAAGTAAGCTCTAAAAAAAAACACACTTTACATGTAGCGAGAATTATAAAGTGAACACAATGAACAATTCCTATCAATGAGTGCAGTACGTGGAGTACGATTACGATTACAAGACCGACGGCATAGCACATACTCTAATACCAAATATTACGTAAGGTGTGCAATAGCAAGTTTCAAAACAGGCCTTTGAAGCGTCTTATCATAAATAAGCATTGTTAGACGATTTATGTAAATCAAATTTGTTCTATTTATAACAAACAACATTTCTTAGAGATCTATAATACATATATGGATTGTTAGATCAAACCTAGCATAACCGAGAGGTCGCTGAGGTACTTTGAACACCTCATATGACTGAAAGGCAATGTAGTTTTCTTGGCAGTGTAAACGAAGCAATAGGTAGGAATATAAGCCGGTTGACATACGAGTAGGTATGAATATTTAAACAATTTTGTGGACCCAAAGTTAAGTCGCTCTGCTGTCAGACTAAAACTTTAGGATCCCCTTTGGGCCGTAAATACACCACAGCTTCTAACTAAGCCTACGTTGCTGTAGTATTGTAATTGAACCTGAAATTCTGAAGCTGAAATATCAGCTACTGTCGAACTAAACATATTGAGACATCTGTGCATATGTGTACATACGTACACAATTTAATTAAGGAGTACTCCTTCGGACAGAAAAACATTTTATTTTTCAACATAATCTTCTTTTAGCTCGATACACTTTGTCCAAAGTTTCTCTAATTTTGTAATGCCAAATAATACAATTTCTCGAGGCCCTCAAAATAGCGGTTTTTTTTCATCGACGACCTCTTCATTTGACCCAAATCTCTTACCGTCAAATCATTTTTCATGTTTGGAAACGGGAAATAGTCGCAGGGGGCTAACTCTAGATATTCTCTGAGTGATGGAGTACTTCGTAACCTAGTTCATGCAATTTTGCCATTGCGACTGCGGACATGTATGTTGTCCTGTTGGAAGAGATCTTTCTTCGTCCCCAAATGCGGTCATATTTGTTTAAAATCGGAATCGAATCGATCTAACAGCTCAGCTTTTCAAGGTAATCGATGTGATTGACACCGCGCGCATCCCAAAAAAATCCCATGGTCTTGTTGGCCAACAGACGCATTTTGGCCTTCTTCGACTTGGATTCACTAGGCGAAGTCCACTGTCTCAACGGTTCCTTGGTCGCTGGTGTGTTGTGATGAATCCATGTTTGGTCCATTTTTCCGGATCTAAATTTCACTCGAAATTGTGTTGCAATCCATTGACATATGACTTAAGCCGTCAACTCATACAGCTCTGCATAGCTCTTCGTTTGACATCTGATGACCCGGGAAGCGCTATACCGTCCGGCCCAGCAAACTTGTATGGTTTTAAGCTATGCGCTGCCCAGAGCATTTTGTCTCTTGTAATTGTTTCTGGCCATGAATAGCGAGCTACCTGGCAAGTAGGTGTCCACTATGTAATTCATTACATGAAGTCTTCCAAGAGCCATCGGGTTTTTTCGACCAACTAGGCATCGTAGGGTTTGTAGAGAGGATTCTTCTTTTTAGAAAGTAACCCACCCCTATCGTTGGTATCAGTACTTATACAGTGTTAGCATCGGTATGCAGTGCTTCATAGAAATCGCCAGTAGCATTCCGACCCTTCAAACTTTTAAGCGTAACACTCCGTCTCGCTATGAATGCTCATCGGTATACCCTCGAGCAATATCGTGATTCGTTCCTGAGCTGTATGATTCACATATGGAATGCTCTGCCTTATTTCCTGGTCATTATAACCTTCAAACATTTAAAACCAACGTTCATCGGTACCTCTTTTTCCATCCTCCCTGATTTTCCTTCGCCTGCGCTGTGTGCAAGCATTTTAAGGGTTGTGGGAGCTTCTTGAAAATGTGCCCAAAAGAGATCGTAAAGCGTCGGTTTTTAATTCGTCATTGGTTTCCATTTCCGGCAGGGTATCAGAGGTGTAGACTGTCAGCTTGGTTGTCACCTCAAAAATATTGGAGTGGTCTCTATCCATTTTAGGAAAGGATATCAACTCTCCGATATCTAAGGTTGCATTTCCTGTTTCAATGAATGTAGCTTATCAGCATCTAGTTCAGACTTTTTGTAAACTCTTTGGGTTATTACTCAAATCCGAACCGATTCACGCAAGGGATTCTTTATTGGCTACAATTAACCCTAAATACCTCCAGTTTCGGGCACTTTTCATTCATTAGTCGGAGGGGTCGGGTGAACCATTTAACGTTTCCAGATTGTGGCATTTCTACCCTTACGTTCAACCACTTTCAGTAGCACATCCTTTTCGAATAGATTCAAAACGGAATGTTTCTCGCCTCTGAAAAAGGCTTTTCTTCTCTGACCATGACCATAGAAACACAGTAATATGCTTTTACTTCATTGTCTGGCATCGTTTTATGTCGAAAGCAGTTCGTCCCTCTACTCGTAAAGATATTCGCACATCACTTGATACTTCACGACACTTTAAAACCTTAACTTTTGGAGGAGACCTATTAAGTTCCTAAAGAGTGGGACAGAATTTCCAGACAGGCCTTCAGAGTTAAGTTAAACGTTGAAGTTATTGAACTCAGTTTGTAGTTTGCCCTCTGAATTTGTTGCCAAAATTTCCTTGGTGCAATTAGTCAGAATCGTCCTCTGCATTTGAGGTAAAGTGGAAAAGGATTTTTAACTGCACGAATTTTAGTAGGGGATGAAGTTCCTCTGTTAATGATCCCAGAAGAGTGAAGTCACATCATGCCAGATTCGTGAACCTAATGTAACAATGTTGGCGTAAGTCGTGGTTGAATCGAGAGCCTTAATCGTAACCTCCTTATTGCTTAATTATATATTCATGACTTTTTTTGGTTGTGAATTTTCTTATTATTAGCTAGCACGTTTTTTTAGATTGCCTCCAATTTTCCAAGAAAGACGCTCGACACATTGAGGAGCTAGGAGGTATGGACTCCTATTTTTTGTAGAAACGTTGTAGTGTGATTGTTGCCCTGTAGTTCCAATACGGTTGATTTTCCGACTCAGGGCTCTTCTATGATGTTAATAATGCCTATTGTCTTTATCCCTGGGACAGTCATAAAAATTCTAGATAAGAACGATAGGAACGCTCGCATAATTTTGAGCGTTGCGTCGCTTGTATGTCATGTAGCGCTGTCTTGTAGATACACTGATGCTTGGCCGAACACTTGTGGATTATATTCGCCCCAATGACGCCCAATTTTGCTTGTTACTCGTAAAAAAGAGGCGATGAGCCGAAAATGTGCCTCGTCCGAGAACATGATTTTTTGGTCAAAATCCGGATCTCCGTCAACATTTCCAGCACCCAATTAGCGAACTCACGGCCTTGTGTATGATTGCCCGGCTTTAATTCTAGCGTCAGCACAATCTTATATGGATGTAGGCCCAAATCCAACTGTAAAATAAACCGGATTGACTCTCTGGCGGTGCCCAATTCAGCTGATCAGCGGAGAATCGACATTTCTGGGTCTTTTTCGATACTGGCCTCTACGGCAGCTATGTTTTCTTCATTTCGCACCAATCTCTATCTGGTTGGTGGCTTAAGATCAAAAAGAGTGTACATATGCTCAAACTTTTCCACGGTGCTACGAATTGTCTGCAACCTGAAGCCATGATGACGACCGACTTCACGACGTATTTACAACTGAGCCAGAATTTCAATATTTTGTAATAAGATGAAATCGCAAACCTTATTGAATATTTTGGCAGCTGGATGTCATTAGTAACTTTACCAGCTGCTGAAACACAGGAATTGGAAAAATGATCCTTTCTATCTGGTCACCCTTTTTATGTCAAATCTACGCTTGCAATAGGCTTCTTTCACTGTACTCCTAAAACGCGATTCTGTTACGATCCTTTCACTTTAATAACTGATCAGTCATCCATCTGGTTTGCTTGGTTTTGAAGTCAGAGGCATTTAAAGAGACTCTTCGAGTTGATCTGCATAAGGAACATTTGTTCGCTCTAGGTCTCGATTTCTTATCAGGTTTAAACTCACGCTGTAAATTTTCAATCTTTGCGGACCTTGCAAAAAATTCCAGGTGTAGTGAGCAACGCATATGGTCACTCGACGACCGCGGACAATCTATTAGCTATTCAAAAGAGCAACCGAATAACATTTATGGTTAGCAAATAACTACGCTTCGATGCTCCTTCCCATTTTAATACAGCTCGCGTACTATGGTTATTTGTAAGTGGTCTGCTACCATCTCTGTAAGTTGTTTTAGGTATTTTATTGCAATGACTGCGTTTTTTGGGGCCCTGCGAGGTAGCAGTAGGAGAAGAGCCGTTGGCATCCGGTTACGGTTTTTATATGGATAAAATGCTCGCATGGTCAGTCCATTAAGACACTCTACTTTCAACCTAATACGTAAAGCCCGTCTCAGATCGACAAGCTCGGTGGGAGAAATAATACTATCAGCTCTTGACAGCAACTGACACTGATGACCGCAAATTAGGAACTTCTTAAGATCGTTAGCTGATCGTCTGTTTAAGAATGTTGCCTGAGGCTCTTTTAACTAAAAACGAATCGAGAAAACCCGAAAATCTGAATAGAAAAACACAGAAAAATAGCACCCAGACAGCAACCGATGGCTCATAACTCAATAAAAATCAGTGACATTTCACTTTCGATACAACGACTATTATAATCCCTAAGTTTATATTTTCTTCTATATATTGTGATGATTATAAATAGTTTGCTTTACTGTATAAACGTACTTTAGTAATAACATTTCCCTTCTCTCCTCTCACTACTATACCACTCTTTTATTTTATTTTTACTTTTTTTCCAATTTAAACTTACACTTGTGCGCGTAAATTAAAAAAATCCTTAATCAACCCCGAAGGCTAAATCAGAATCTTAAAAAATTCAACCAAATCAAATCAAACCATCACTTGGTACCAAAAACACAAAAAAAAAAAAGAAAACAACACTCACAGTAAAACTTTTCCAATAAAAACTTTATTTGGTGGGTGCCTTACGAGAAGAATGAAAAAATTCGACGAAAATAAAATTCCGCGTTTTGGTTAATTTGATAAGAGCGATGAAGTGAACAGAAAAGTCCATTTCGCGTGGATTCCACTACCCCGAAAAAGGAATCCATCCCCAACACCCACTCAGAGAATTCACTCATATTTCACGGCGAATTCATCTTAATAGACCCACTTGAGACTTAAGTCATATTACATGCGACTCAATCTTAATTCGGAGCAGACCGCTATGCCATGTAGACCGCTACTGTTACCCGTATTCCTTGCCATTAAGATCCTGAAATTCTCCTCCTTCTCGCGCAATAAAAATAAGACCAAGGATAACAAAAAGTTATTTCACTTCTGTTTGCGGATGGTCTACTATTGATACTACTTACCAAGGTGGGCAAGGTTGCCATTGCAAAAGCGGAAATCCCACAAAAAGTTGCACGGAATTGAAGTGGATCTAAGGACCAGTCTTTGACCGTCAGCGATAAGCAAATTCAGTGTTAACCTCCACAGATCAGTTTTTCTAACTTGAACATTTTTTACTGAAAGGCGTTGGGTGATGATGACGATGATATTTATTTTCAGATAGAGTTCTTTCAATCAAAGCCAATGTTCTTTATGTTATTTATGCTGCGCAAAAAATCGTTGAAAAGTGTTAGAATCGCTCAAGGATCTACGAGTATGACCATTGGAATGCACTTTAAGACTATCTCGGATGTCTAAATAATAGTTTACTTCATTAATTGTCCTTACACTCTCACTAGATAAGAAGAAAGCAGAAAGTTCATTATTGTGGGAACGGTTTGATGAGTCTTCCTCCAATATCCTATAAACCATTCACTGTAAGGTTAACATTTGCTCCGAGGTAAGTTAATTCCTTAAATACTTCAAAGGTACAGTTATTGGCAATGCTATTCTCCCTGAAAAGAAGAACAGCTAATTATTTTCGTACCGACAGCATGTAATTTCTCGCTCCATTTCTCTTAATCTCTAAAACACGCCTACAACCTTCGTAGGTTGCAATCGAGTGTCTTACGTGTATTTGTTTTAGCACTAACTTCAAAAGTGCTGCTACGCTCCGCCCAGGGGAGCCTGGGAACAATACCAAAAGTTGCTGGATAATCTTGTATCGGATGCAAGAGAAAAAATCCTTTTAGTAATAAGGAGAGATTTCATTTCAGGACGAGCTCTACTCGAGACATTCGCAATACTAAACATATTGTAGTTCTAGTTAACGAGGGCACGAAAAATACTTTCCGAAAGGCGGCTAACACAAAATGGTGTGTCAGCGAAAACTATGCATGAGCTCCTGAAAGAGAAACGTTGAAACCGTCCCACTAACTGCTCCGAAGTCACAATCTTGGATAGAGAAACATTTGAGGAGATCATTTTTACCTACCAAGGAGAACCTAGTGCTCTAGCTATCGGACCTATGCCAAGAAACCCATTCGGCTTACACTCCTCTATCTGTCTGAGCGCTAAACGAAAGACCCAAAATGAAGCCTGGATTTCAGTAACAATCTGGTTATCTTTAAGCAAGCGAGGAGTTCCTTAAAAAGGGCCATTAAGGACAACAAAAATAGGGGAAACAGCATCGTCTTGACAAAGGTCGAAGGCCATACTGGCCTTTGACTACTAATTAAAGCAGCAATTATCGGACATTTTTACAGAAATACTTAACAGCTGTCTTAAAGAGGGGACATTTACAGATCAAACTGATCGTTTAGTGCTTCTTTCAAAAAGAAATGAACCTTCAGTAGTTCCCTCGTCGTATCGCCCCACGGATACCATAATAAAAATAGTGGAAAAGTTCATTTACATTTACAACAGAAGAGGGCAGCGAACTATCAGAATATCTGTTTGGGTTCCGAAAATCCCGCTTCACTGTGGACGCAATCAAAACAGTGACTGATATAGTAAGCACAGCCATCGAGGGACGCCGATGACAATTCGGAACAAAGAAGTATTATGCCCTTACTAGAAAGGACGTAAATCTAGGAACAGAAAGCTAAACTAAGACACCGACGAGGGTTCCAAACACTATAAAGTTACAGCAGGTGTGTTAAAAGGAATCGTCTTAGGCCCTTTGCTGTGGAATATTATGTATACCAACTAATCCCCAAGAAAGGAAAGCTGGAGAACGAAATTTCTTCATCACACAGTTTCTAACCGGCCATCGTGTGTTCCGAAAATATTTGCACAAATTCGGACATGACTTCCCAATCTGTCTATTACGTCCGAAACAAGAGGAGGATACAGATCACGTAATTTTTCCTACCCACCAGCGAGCGAAGTTTACCATCCTGAGTAAAACCTTACGCAGGCCAAAATTGTAAGACCATTCCGAAGTATTACTAAACAAAACACAACTCATCCCCGCGGTCTCCGGATCCAGTATTCTGGATCGAATGCTCCGGGCAGCCAAGGCTCCAGCCCAATTATCAAAGCGAGAGCAAAGCAAACACTGGTCTTATATTAAAAATCTGCTGATGACGCCGCCGAAGATTGCTGTCCTTTTGAGCAGGATCATCGGTAGTCCAAACCAGGACTTAAAATACGGTACCGTGTGAGCAAGGGCCCCTCGCACTTCGATCTAGGCCTGGTTTGTTGAGTTAGGCCCCCTAATGGGAACGTCTGCGTGGCTTTGTTTAAAATCTAATTTGCAAAAACCGTTTTCCGGTTGACCCGATGTAGAGTTGTAGAAAGTACTCGGAAAAAAAATCGGGAAGTGGTTTCGAATCGGCCTCGAGTCATACCAAGGATGGAGCTTGTGCCCTCAACACAGATTTCGCCAAAGAGCGGATGGCAAGGCGTATCCTTACTCCCATGAATGTCTGGGCATTCCATGAACTTAAGTCAACACGACAGGCCTTCAAGTCAAAACACAAGAGACATGTGTTCCGAGCATCCAACATTGACTCGGATACCCACCTTGTTGCAGCCAAGGTTAGAATGCGGATTTCCGAAGCGCCACAACAATGAAAAATTACTGTGAGAAGATATAACGTGGAATAGCTGAAATGGCAAGAGAGCGCTACAATCCTCGCCAAATGAAAGTCCTATGCCACCAACATCCGTACCGCAACCAGTAACAATTCTGCCACCGTGCCATCAGAGATGTCGCAACCAAGAAATCCTTGGTTTGACGAAGAATGCCGGCAAGCACTCCCGAAGTAACGTACAGAAGTTTTACTAACAGGCCTCAGGCAGAATAGACCATTCAACTTAGACGATAATAGCCAATACTTCCATCAACCTGACCAAAACGAAGTAAAGATAGAAATATCGAAGCTAAAATCCAACAAATCAGCTGGACCTGATGGCTTAAAGGCCGAGGTATTCAAAGCTCCTGGGAATGCCTTTGTGGAGAGCATGTACCAACTCTTTTCTCATATCTGGTCAGGAGAGTGTATGCCCGGTGTATGGAATCTCAGCACTGTACGTCCGATCCACAAAACAGGAGACACTCTCCACTCCGCCAACCACAGATGTATAAGACTCCTCATATGACGGCATTTATAAGGACGAGCTATGTGGAGCCATGTCTAGTTTTGGCATCCCTGTCAAACTCGTCCATCTATGCAGAATTATGGCGAAGATCGTCAGCACAATCTTTCAAAAATCTGTTCAACTACTAGTGTACGCCATTGATATCGACGTCATTGGGAGAAATTTGCTGGCGGTCACCGGTGCGTTTAAAATAGAAACTGCCAAAGTGAGTTTAGCGGTAAATAAGGGCAAAACCTAGTATATTCTTTTAAGAATACGGGACACGCGACATCGATGAATTCGTCAGAATGTCGCAATCGACAGCTACAATTTCGAGGTAGTAAAGGACTTTGTCTATCTTGACTTTGCAGAAATAAAACGAAGAATCAAACTTACCAATCGCTGTTTCTTTGGGCTGAGAAGGTAACTAAATAGTAAGAAACTGTCCCGAAAAACTAAGGATACTCTATATAAGACCTTGATCATCTCAGTTCTATGGCATGGACCCTATCGAAAGCGAATGAAGATAGCCTCAGAGAAAGGGCCTTCGAAAAATATTCGGTCCCATTTCCGTTGACGAGCTTTAGAGGAGACCAACTATACGAACTATACGACATCATCGATCTGGTAAGAAAACTGCGCTTCAGTGGCCTGAGAAGGCTAGGGCATGTACCTAGAGCGAATGGACGTCAATGCTCCGGCCCGCAGTCTTCGAATCTAACTCGAAATCTAACACCACCTTGTTGATTTGGTTCCAGTTCGCCAAGTCACTTAGTGGATCCTTGTACTCGTATGTGGCAAACCATGTGCTGCTTATCATAGTCTCTGTTCTTTTATGCAGCTGCGAATTTTTCTAGTCAGAATGCGTTATCTGTTGATCTGTTGTCATTTGTTGAGTAGTGCACTTTTCAATCATCTTGTAAAGACGACTTTCCTATCGACTTTTGCACTAGGTTTCGTTATTATTCGTCTTCATTTGCTTGATGTTTCAAAAAATATTCCAAAGCCCTTTTGAAAGGCCCAGCGGTAACACTGCTCCTTACAAACCTAAGCCATACATCCATCCGTCCCACCCATCTGAATAATAAACTTCTGCACCCATTCCACGGGCATTTTACATCATCATCAGTCTTATCTCATACGAAGGTCTATTGGAGGAAAATATTTCGAAGGAAGCCGCCTTTGTTCATTCATCAGGTTATGGTACCCTGTGCGGATACACGCGGATTCAACGAAACAACCCCTTTCCGACGTCCTTTTTCTCTTCTCGTCTTCTGTCCGCCGCCCATCACCCATCATCCGTCGTTCCCATCCTCTTGTCCGTCGTCGTAGTCGTATTCCTTATATAAATCAAATTTCGCCCTGGAAAATGAAATTATCCCCAACGCAGATTGTATTTTATTGCAAAAACGGATACACTCACACAATTCTGGCGGGTAGTTCTCCCAATGGACCAGGGCACTAGTTAGCCGAGCTGTTGGGCAATGTTATTGTTGGTCGAAGTCGAGGTTCTGAATTTTTTTCCTTTTTCCCTCGCCCTTTATTCTGACTCCATCTTCTGGTACTTTTCATCAACGGCTCATAACTTTCAGTAGCGTACATTACATAGGAAAAATAAAGAATAAATTAAAAAAAAAAAAAAACTATGAGAAATTTTTTTCATACTGTAATCCTGTTTTTTCAGTCAGCTAAGACCTTTTGCAGAGCCTTCATAAGCCAGAGCTAGATGTCGGAGCGTGAGGTAATGAAATTTAATAATCATTCTCATCAGCGTCATCAGCA
Organism: Volucella bombylans; assembly: GCA_949129095.1. Lineage (NCBI taxonomy): Eukaryota > Metazoa > Arthropoda > Insecta > Diptera > Syrphidae > Volucella > Volucella bombylans. Next base: position 14,770,519 of record OX422144.1, read on the forward strand.
TACAAAAATGGATTCCTCGGTTCATTTTGTAAGCAAAGCAACGGACTGATAGAGATGGGTGGATGGATGCCACGGCTATCAGGGCTGCCAGCATATTGTTTTAAGATTTATATTGCAAACTTCCCATCTGAGAATTCTCATTTTTCTATCCACTTCCTTAGTCTTTTTACACTTTTGTTGTTTTATTTAATATAGACGTACGAAGAAGAGACATGAAGAGTTACTTAAATGTTAACAAGCTACAGTAGAGGTGAGGTTAAAACGTTCTGTTTTCTTGTCTTTTTTATTGAAAATTGCTAAAGGCTTTTTGTCTACAACAAGTAGTGGACACTGTAGGACGATTTTCGTCGAACGAGGAAACCTGATTTCATTTTTGTCTGTGAATACCTATAGTCAATCTATAGTATAGGGTTTTCCAATAAGGACTTGACAACTTTTTTTTAAATAAAACGCAAACCATTTGAGATATTTCAAAAACTTTATTATCGGCTTGAAGTACAATCAAAACATTTATGAATGGAACTCGACTTCGTTGATATGGCCACCGCGGGCACGTTTACAGCGGTCGATTCGTTGGACCCAATTTTTAACGACTCCGCCAAACATTTCGGCCGAAACGGCCGCTATTTCACGTTCAATGTTAGCTCTGAACTCTTCCAATGACTTAACGTAGCCCCACAGAAAATAGTCAAATGGCGTTAAATCGCACGAACGAGGCGGCAAATCGGCTGGCCCATGTCTTGAGATAACACGCTCATCATACTTGCTCTTCAATAAATCGATTGTAGCGTGTGCTGTGTGGCTTGTGGCATCATTCTGTTGAAACCACATGTCGTCCAAGTCCATACCTTCCAATTCGGAGGAAAAATAATCGGAGATCATGGCGCGATAACGCTGACCATTCACAGTAACGCGAAGATCGTTATCGTCGACGAAAAAATATGGCCCAATTTTTTTTTTTTTTTATTTTTATAATGAGCGCGCGCTCAAGGGGTTTGAGTACCCTTAAAGTGATTGTACACAGCGCGGGCAAAGGAAATTTAGGGAGGAAGAAAAGAGAGGTACCGATGTACATTGTTTTTAAATGTTTGCAAGTTATAACGACCAGGAAATACAGAGATCGGCAGGGCATTCCATAAGCGAGTTGTACGGCTTAGGAACGAATCACGATACTCGTATTTTAGAGTACGTCCGAAAATGGGCTTGAGGGTATACTGATGAGCATTCATAGCGAGACGGGTGTTACGGTTGAAAGTTTGAATGGGCGGCGATTTCAGTGGAGCACTGGTGGTGGAAATAGCGATAAGACAAAGTGAGACACGAGACATTTCGTCGGTGTTCGAGGGTGTCCATTGATTGACTGATATTAGTATCGTCAATAAGTTTTATCGCACGATTTTTAATCCATCTAGCAGGTGCAGAGATGTTTTAGGAGCACCTGACCTGATGTGGGCGTTGTACTCCAATTTTGGGCGGATGAATGCCTTATATATTGAGGCCAGATCAGAGGGGTAAAATATTTCTTACATCGCTTGAGGAAACCTAGACATTTCGCAGCATTTTGGGCGATATCAAATATGTGGTCATTCCAACGTAAGTTGTCATTGACACACATACCGAGAATGGAAAGTTTTTCGGTTTCGACGATGCAAGTGCCATTCATAGATAATGGCTGGATTTTTGAATTTCGCTTTAACGACAGCAGACAGCATTGTGTTTTGGAAGCATTAAATTCCACTCTACTGATCGTTCCCCAATTGGTTATGCTGTTGATATCGGAATTTAATGAGCTTAGCATACGCTGCCGTTCCGTACTACAGCCGAAGAGCAGAGCCGTGAGTCCGGGAACGAATATGAAAAGCAGAGAGTACTGTCATCAGCAAAGGAATATATTAGATTAAAAGTAGCAGACAAGAGATCATTTATGAAAATTAAAAAGAGAGTCGGAGACAGAACAGAGCCCTGGGGCACACCAGCATTTATTTTGTGAATATCAGACTTGAAGCCGTCCAAAACAACTTGAATTGAACGTTCCGAAAGGTAATTTCTAATCCACTGAAGAAGAGGGTCGTCGATCCCAAATGCACGCATTTTCGACAAAAGAGCCTGATGCCAAACTCTGTCAAATGCCTTAGAAATATCAAGAGCAACTATCTTGCTTTCGCCAGATTGATGTACGCTATGATTCCACTTTTCGGTGAGACATGCCATCAAATCACCAGTGGACCAGATACTTCTGGTCACCAGATATTTCATTAGCTGACGATTTATCAGCATTTCCATGACCTTGGAAAGAAGGGACGTAAGTGCAATGGGTCTGTAGGAGGAGAGAGAAGATGATTCGCCTTTTTTAGAGACGGGCTGGACAAATGCTGTTTTCCATCTGCTCGGAAAGAGTCCTAAAGGGTAGGATTGATGAAAAAGCTTACGCAGTGGTTTTGCCAGCGAGGAAGAACACCTCTTCAGAAGAAGGGGAGATATACCATCTGGACCAGCGGATTTATGTATGTTGAGATCTTTAAGTACTCTTGCTACTACACGAGTGCGAAAGTAGATTCGTCCCATTGAAGATTCGACACACTCAAGTGTAGGCGGAGACAAAGCACAATCTGGGAGTGTTGAGCTGGCCGCAAAGTGTGCAGCAAGCAGATTGGCCTTATCCAAGGAGCTGACAGCTGGAATGTCATTGTAAATGAGCGTTGGGATGGAGGATGAGGCGGAATTTCTAATGTTTTTGACGAACGACCAAAAATTTTTAGTGCCCTTGGGACATTGCAGTATTTTTTTTCTCAGTTTTTGGTCGTATAGGAATTAAACACGCTTAAGAAAGGCGTTACAGTCATTTCTGGCTCGTTTGAACTTTTTTCGGTTTTCCTCTGTCGGGTTGGTCTTGAAGGACCGATGAAACATTTCTCTAACTCTGACGGCCTCTTTACAGCTCGAGTCGTACCATGCCTTTTCTTTTGGTTTGATACTCTTCATCCGATGAGGAATAAAGGATCTCATTCCAAAGAGAATGGTGTCTGTAATCATATCAGGAGCGGCATCCACATCGTTATCGAGGAAGCTTAACGACCAGTTAAAATTCCTAAAGAAGCTGTTAAGACCGCTCCAGTTGGCTTTCTCGTATTGCCATACGGTTCTTTTAGGAATTTTTTCTCTAACTGTGTGGTCGGTGTACGAGAAATTAGCTGATATGACACAATGGTCCGACGAGCCTAGAGGGGAGAGCACATCAATGGTGTACTTATCAGGGTGAGAAGTTAAAAACAAGTCCAGGGTGTTGGCGGTTCATTTACAAGCTGCGTTAGGTTGTTTTCCGCGGCGAGGATCTCAACACACCGTCCTTCGGGTGTTGTCTCTCCAGAATGTCGAAGCCACCCAGAATTGTGTATATTGAAGTCGCCCGTAATAGCGATTTCAGTATGAGGATACAGGGATACAATTCTTTGAATGGAGTCAGACAGCACATCAAACTCGTTAAAGGTTGAATTGCTGTCCAGTTTGGGGCTTCTATAAATAAAGCAGTAGTGTATAATTTGCTTACGGAGATGGAATTTTAACCACATGAAGTTGAATTCCGGATTGGAACATGGATCACATTGTGGTGGAGTTTGGTAAGCTACATCACTACGCACATAAATGGCGAGACCGCGGTGAGAGAAGAATAATGGCACTAGTTCGTAGCCAGGTAGCTTCAGATTAGAATGATCTGAGAGGTGTGGGCGGGGATCTACCTGTGTTTCACTAAGTGCCAAAACAGCTGGTCTGTACTTACAGATGTGGACGTACGCAGAAAAGTGATTACTTTTTAGCCCGCGTATATTGGCTACGTCTACCCTGAATTCCCTAGTCATAATCACAGACAAACACAGAAAACACAAACACCGACGATACTAAGCAAGGTTGCGAAGTGGAAATTCTGACGTTGGTTTACCGAATCAAATTGTTGTAGGTGTTATGCCCTTACAACAATATGAAACAGTGCACCAACAAAATTTTCACTCACAACCCCGCTATCCATCAGTTGTTACATACACTCAGCCACTGCCCGTACCGTATGGTAAATACAGTAACGGCAGTGACTGAGTGCAAGCAACAGTACTTCGACTAGGAGCGGATGAGGTGGGATACCCGCACTGTGTGATATTTTGCTTTTCAATCACTGCACTGCACTTTTTTTTGTTTTTGTATATTTTTTTTTTGCACGCGCGCGTTTTTTTTTTTTTTTTGCACAGCACACAACAATATTACGAGTGCACTGTTGGAGTTGTGCACTCGACGGCGGTCGACTCGGTACTGAACTGCATGCGAACTGCACCAAACAGTTATTTTTTGTGGATGAAGTGGTGATTCATGAAGCACATGCGGATTTTCACCCGACCAATAACGCATATTTTGCTTATTGACGAGCCCATTGAGCCAAAAATGAGCTTCGTCACTGAAGATGATTTTGCGATGAAATTCATCATCTTGGCGCATCTTCTCCAGAACCCAATCGGAGAATGTACGTCGTTTCAAATGGTCCATCGGCTGCAATTCTTGAGTCAGCTTGATCTCGGGTGTAAACCAAGATCCTTATTCAAAGTACGCCATAATGTGGTCTGAGCGATGCCCAATTCTTGAGAACGCCGTGGAATCGACTGATTTGGATCGTTTGCTACGGACGCCTGAACGGCAGCGATATTTTCGAAACTTCGACCAACCCGTTGTCTCACTGACACGGCAACATCACACAACGAATATGTAGACTCAAATTTTTGCACTAAACTTGTTATTGCCTGTCTACTAGGGCGATAATTACGACCGAAAATTTGAGTTAACGCTCTTAAAGTTGCAGTCACCGACTCCGAATTTCGGTAGAAAATTTTACTGACTAAATTGACAGTGACAGTTTGATGATTAGTGAAAGAGTGCGTTCACAAATTAAATTCAAAGTTGTCAAGTCCCTATTGGAAAACCCTTTAGTTTCTCTTGGAATGTGACAGTAAAGGAACGGCTGTAAAGCCAACTGGATCTACCCCAATTACCATCGCTCATTCTGTCACGTTTCCATTAGAAATCGGATCAAAAAAAAAGAAACGTAGATGAATGAAACAAAGAGAAATCTGACTCATATTAACGACCTTCAGTTTCGATTTTTGTTTTTGTTCGCTCGCTTTTGTGCAAGTTGTTCCCTTACCGAGCAATTAATCAATCCTTGCACACATTCAGAATTGCCATAGTCCCACCTTTCCGGTCGGGTGCAAATAGAGTCCTCACCATGGGATGCCACCACAGCACCGTAGCACCGTACACTAGCATTTCAGCATCCAACGAACCAATTCAAATTTGATTCGTAATTCATCGAACCATTAACAAAAGTGAAGAATCAGAAACGAATGAGTGAAACCGGAAACAATGTCCTTCAATTAGTTTTCCTCTTCTTTTTTTGTTTCATCTCTCTCTCCCCCTACTGGTAATTCAAGGACTTTTTCGTTTTTACTTTTATGTCTTTTTTTACTGTTGGTTTTAAGTGAGAGTGCACACAGTTGTTGAGATAAATCAGGGCATGAAATCCAGAGTGTCAGTGACAAGGAACTTTATTAGATGGTCAATAACGACTTCAACCTATAACTGAGATTTTCGTATTCTGTGACGTGTGATTTTTCAATTTAAGAATTGTGAGAAGGACAAATGAAGGAAGTCTTAGAATTTCGCTAATTTTAGAATGTTTCATACATACAATTGATCCGGGGTAGAATCTACAAAATTAACATGTCACAATCAGGTCCACGTTGACATTAACGGGGATATAAAGCCAAACCGTCCTACCTGCCTTCGTTTTTTGTATCATGCACCGTGTTTAAACTGTCCCCAACTCATCCTCAGGTATTCAGATTCTATGTAAACCTTGCTGTGTTGTGGATGCCCTGCAACACCCACCTCTTGACTAGTCGCATATGGCCGTTGCTCAAGTGGTAGTGTATTAGCTTACAAATCCGACGGTTCGCCCCCGAAAGACATTCTTTTTTTCAAGCAACAAAAATCACGCGAGATGAGTTGTTGCCCAGGATACAAGTCTAATTACACCAGCTATTTAGTCTCCCCATTTAATTTTGGATGCCACCCATGGAGCAAAATAGCCACATTTTCCAAAAATCTCGACACGTGCTCAGGCAAGAGTAATATTTTCCTCTTGAATCTTAAGTTCTTTTAAAAAAATGGCTTGCATTAGAATTATCTTCTTTCCAAGAAGTATGGAGGTTTCCGAGATTTTTAGAGCTACTATCTCAGTTCTTCGCTTAAAATATGAGTCAACTGATCCACAAGATGATATGAAGGCATCTATTAACAAAAGACTCCAATGATACTGGTCACTTTTAGCTTCCGAATGAAAGGTCTATGTTTCTGTATCCCTGCTTTCACATTACTCATCGAAAACTTTGGGTTTTCCTCTGCTAATGCAGCACGAGACATATCCCTGATAAGAGTCTTCGGTTTAAACTGTGATACCTCTTCTTCACAAGGTTACTCAAATTCTCATTATTCGGGTGGTGGTGAGCTGTATTCAACATATCTCCCGATGACAACTCCCAAGGTCCACATCTGATAAATGAAGGAAATTCCGTATCGAAAGTTCCTTGTCAAGTTCAGAACATACGTGTTCGCTGAACGTTGAAAGAGTCATTCCGCTTCGCAGTGGAAAGCGGCTGTACTTGGCCTCTGTTTATGCACCTGAGGCTTCACAATCCACCCTATTTATTACAGAGCTCGACACGCTTTTTCGACTTCTGAGGCTGGAATCGGGGGAGAATTATTTTATAATCGGCGGGGATTTCAACGCTAGACACAGAGATTGGGGAAATAATTTGCCAAATACTAGAGGGAACCTACTACTCGATTGGTGGGGTCAGCACGATGTCATGTACAGACTCGGTCTTAAAGCGACGGATAACCCGTCGTTTCCCAGAGGCGGGTCTTATTTGGATCTACTGCTGTACGACGAACGTATACGACTGACAGGTACGAATTTACAAACGCTAAACTGTCTGCGCACGTTCGTATATGACAGCGACCATTGCGGTTTTAGCACCGAAATTACAGTTCCCAACGAAATTGCGGAATTGGAGAAGTTTGTCCAAAGATATTCCTACAACTACAGTAAGACTCGATGGACACGCTTCTCCGCAACCTTGACTAGAGCGCTCTCCTCGAACACGATCCACCCACCGTCCAATAGGAATTTGTCAAACGAGGAGATCGACAATTACCTAAAACAAATGGACGAGACAATTAAACAAACTATGGACACTACAATACCGCGGTATCGACGTATGACTAACGAAGACCTGTTCCGCAATCCTACTATTGACGCACTGCACCGACAGAAAAGTAGACTTCTGACCAGACTTAAAAACTTGTACAGACAGTTAACTGACCGACAAGACCCGGAGATTAGGACACTCAAGTCGTCGATTAAAAATATTCAAACGCTAATAAAAGAAAATTACAGAATTTCTGTAAGTTTGTATTGGAACAACAAGGTTCGGGCTGTAAACACCAGCAACCCGAATATGTTTCCGCAAATAAATAAACTATTTCGCAGAAAAAATCAAAACGACCTTCAGTGTCTTAAAATAGCCCGGACAACAGACAACGAACGGTTACTGACAATAGCAGGCATTGATCCAAATGAGGCCGCTGATGATGACGACTTTTTTGTGATCGAGGATCCACAGGAGAAGGTTGAGGCCATAGGGGCGACTTTCCAGGAAGTATACAAGGCCACTGATACCATTGGCCCTAATTACGACCTGGACAGTCGCGTCTTGGTGCACGACTTCCGCATTTGAAATGAAATAGGGAACTGGCGATCCGAGGGCTCTGGTTTCACCCGGTTTAGCGACGAAAATATGGCAAATAACGTCATTGCCAGAGAGGGTGGCCTACCCCCGTTCATTTCGAAGGCGGGACTCCATGAGATCTTCGACACAATCAGGGCTAAGAAATCGGTGGGGACCGATGGTATTCCGAACATCGTACTTCGACATCTTCCTCTAGAAGCGGTGGACATTTACACCACCCTGTTTAATAATGCAATGAATAATGCACATTATCCAGCGCATTGGAAAACGGCGGTGGTTCAACCTATCCCCAAAAAGGGAAAGGATATATCCAATCCGGCGAATCTCCGGTCGATAAGTCTCCTTCCGAATATCAGTAAGGTTTTTGAAAAGGTAATCAATAGAGCTCTGTCTAGGTAGGTTGAGGACAAACATATAGTTCCGGATAACCAATTCGGTTTTAAGGCGGGACATGATATCTCACATGCCGCGTCTAAACTGGTGTCCGATATCCAATGGAATAAAGGCAAAAAACAATGCACTGGTGCCTGCCTTGTTGACTTGGAGAAGGCCTTCGACACCGTATGGCTAGAGGGTCTTTTCTATAAGCTGACTAGGCTGGGGATCAGTAAACCACTCTTGTACATTCTTTATAATATGCTACACAACAGACAGTTCATCGTGAAAAATGGTGATGTGACTTCTGTTGGAATATTTCAAATTAAAAATGGTCTTCAGCAAGTCGCGGTCAATTCGCCGATCCTATTTGACATTTATACAAGTGACTTGATAGGTTCACTTCCCCATACTATTGCGTACGCAGACGATTTGGTAGCGTACAGAACAGGTCCAAAAATCCAACACTCTCTTGCAGTGTGACTTTGATAAGATAAGACGGTTTTGCGATGACTGGAAGTTGAAAATCAACTTTCAGAAGTCGGAAACCATTCTCTTTAGGACGTCGTTGTCTGGAGCCTCTAGGGATACCAGAAAAAATTGGCGAAAGTTCTCTATCATTGGACAACACGGACAACCTCTTGCCTGTCGAAATGTAGTCAGATACCTTGGAATCTGGCTAGATCAGTTTCTATATTTTGGCAAAAGTGTAGATGCTGCTCTGGCCAGAGCTAAAGGTGCTTTTGCCCTTACAAAGAGACTGTTTTATACCAGCCAACTCGATGTGAAGGTAAAGGTAATATGCTACATGGCCCTTATTAGGCCCATGCTGGTATTTGGTTGTCCCGTGTGGTTCAATGTACGAGCAAGCTTAATGGAAAAGATTCGGGTGTTTGAGAGGGCTTGCCTTAGGGCTTGTCTTCGCTTGTACAGAACACTAGAGTCGGAGTACAAGAAATTTCATCCTAATGAGGTCCTTTACAATAGGGCGAACCTAATACGAGTGGACAACTTCGTAATTAAGCTAACTCGAAGGCACATTGCAAGAGCAATGACCTCGATGAATAACCTAATATCTGGGGCTTACTACCCCAATTACCTTTACCACGAGAGTGTGCGCTCTGACGGCTTCGTTCCACCGGAAGCATTCCTCTACCTTGATCAGTAACAGTTAACAGAACACTTCAGCTTAACAACAAAATTTGGCTTGGCTTGTCTTTGTTTGTCAACGGCAAGAAGATAAGCGAAATAGAACAGCCCAGCAAGAGAATTACTCCAGCGGCATCTGTTGACCTAGTTTGGGAATAGCGATATTAGCAATGCATTTAATGTATGTATGTTCATTGTATGCATAATGTTTTGTATTATTCTAGGTGTTATGCTAAGTTAGTTTAAGATAACAAGTCAGTTGTGTAAAAGACCTTTCATGCGTAAGTGCCGGACGAAATACATAACTCACGCGCGGGACATCGACGCTCCATCTTGTGCATATAGTCTATAGTATAGTACACCCGAGTATAGGCACATAGAGGCATGGATGCATTCGTATGACTATAAGTTCTGAGGAGAATTTACATGGGAATTAGATATGTTGCAGAGTATCCTTAGCACCTGCCATCAGTCGTAGAGCATTTATTATTTATCGATTTTATATAGTGTGTCGATGTTTCTTTACGATTAATAATAAAAAATTACGTCTTTTATCAAAGAATTTTTCTTTCAAAAATAAGCATCCTCATTTTAACTATTTTTCGAGCTTCATGAAGATTTACTTCCATCGCCTTTTCTAGGCTGACGATTTTTTTGTTAGCCTTTGCTGTAAAATTTACTGTAGAAGCCACTTATCCATTGTTGTGATATCTCTCACTCTACTCCGAAAAGGATAAGAGGCCTTCTCTCGCTGCCATGGCCATAATGAGCCCATAATAGGTTTTTCAAAGCAGTGAAAGTTAATCTTGCTTTTGGCCACATGCTGTATTACGAGTATTTGTGTTACCTTTTTTTTCAAATTATTTTCATTTCTTTTTATAACAATTCTGACTCTTTTATATTCTGCCATCTTTTCCTTCATTTGCAATGAGCAAGTGAGCATTTACATATGACATCTGGCTATCCGGAAATGTTATGTCTAGCTTGTGGCAATTAAAGCTCGTAGTAAAGCAATTATCGTAATGAGATTTAAGTATGCTGCCTATAGTATATTACATGCATGCAAAAGCTCAAAAAATTGGTCGAGGAACTTGTAACACAGCGTTAATTACTGACATGAAGTAATTGAGAGTATCACATTTCCTCTGGTTGTAAATATAGCATTCATTTAAGAGGATTATGAATAAGCAGCAATAAATGAATGAAATTAAAATTCTCGCTACATATCAATTCATTCCTCATATTCAAAACTGGAAAATTCTGTGTCTATTGATAGGAAAAACCCCGTGAAGCTTCCTCGAAGAAAAACATACCAACAGACGAAAATCTATTAGTCTAACCCTGCCCTTCTCGGCGACTTAAAAATAGACAGTACCCATTTTGATATTTCAAACCGATATAATCAACTCTGACAATTTCTAGGTCATAATTCCAAGATTTTACCCCCAGGAAATGCCTCGTGCTGAGGCGTTCCGCAATTTCGGAAAGTGAAATCACTTCAAATTAAGTTATATTGACACTTGCCGACAAATAACTTCGCTTCCTGCTCAAAAATAACCAAATCACGATCAGAATTTCAAATATTCAACGCCGCAATCACAATCTCAATCTCAAAATCGCAGGCAATACATACTCGTACATACTCGTATGTATGATATATATACGGACACCCTCTTCTCAACAACTTTCCACAAATCAAATATTCCTTATTAAGGATGCCATCAATTTTCGTGGCATCATTGTTGCCGTTATTACGAATAGGTATGCTTACCACCCCATTCTGAATAAATTCCTCACCACCAACCTAATTCGACTACATTGACATACACGACAACAGGACGAAATACGACTTAGCTACACTCATTTCTTTCGATTTATTTACTCATCTACCGGATACTTGTCATTTTTATCTAATGTCAGTGTCAATCAGTGTCCTCCAATCCATAAAACCTGCCTCTGTACACACCCAACGAACCGATGTTCATTTGTGTTTGCCTATTAGAACAAAATAAAAGCACACCATAGCTACGGCCACGAGCTAAATTCGTACACAGCTACAGTCACAAAACAATCCTTGAATTGCTGTTTGGGTTATTATTTATTATTCCACTCAGAAGCAGGACCGCTGAGAGCAAACCAAGCTACGAGTAAAGCAAATTTGGTCAAATTTAATTTAGTTCGATGAAGTGGCAGAAATTTCGATTCTCTTCTCCTATATCTCTCCTCCTAGCACCACTTATTCGTTGTTTTTTGTTCGTTCTTCATCATTGCGTTGCAAATACAAGGATATGAGCGAAAGGACATTTCAATTTGTTGCGGAGAAGAGTTTTCCTTTTGGAAATTTATTTTTAAAGAGACAAAAGATTGAAGTAGAATTCGTACTCGTACATCGTACATCGTACTTCTGAAGTTTGTGCACTTATTCGTTGGAAACAGAGTTACCAAATGTTTTCTTAAGATTTTATTTCTTTGTTCTATACGATTGCAAAATAGAAGAGGAGATGTTGTGCCTTATAGTATTTTTTGTTATGTTGAATGAGATAATGATCTGGCAGCATCCCTACTGTGCCAATGTCATGCAAATGTCAAATTCACAAAAGTGCCACGATTCCGTTCTCTGAAACACAGTGTTTTGAATAAAGTAATCTTTTATTTCCAACTGTTTATGGAAAACATTTTGGTGGATATCAATAATTGCTGCCGGAAAAGCTTGTTCTAACCTCAAAATGAACATATCGAACGGAATCCAACTATGTAATGCAAATAACTACGCCTCATGGAAGCCCCAAATGGAAGCAATTAACTGGCTATATCAGTGGAACGATTTTGAGGACAGCGAGTGAAAACCAGCAGACTTGCGATGAAAAATATATGGATGCAGGGGCCGAACTGATTTTAGCCATGGAGCCCAGTATCATACCGCTGGTGAAACACAAGAGGTTATCTAAAGATGTTTGAAGATTCTTAGGAGACTCTTATGACCGAAAAGGACCGAGGCAAAAAGCGGTGGAGTTCAGACGCCTCATAAATACCAGGATGGGATCAGCTCAGAACATGGACGAATACATAAGGGAGTTGAAAACTACAATAAGCAGGTTACAAGAACTGGATGCTAGTCTTGACAGAGATTTAATTCTGGTAATTCTCCTGAATAGGTTATCGGAAACTTACAAGGATGTCCAAGCCGCGTTTGACGCACAAAATAACTATCAAGATTTTGATGTTGTCTGCACCAGACTCCTCGAAGTAAGTGATTGGAAGATGGAACCCAACAGCAACGACAACCCAGCTTGGCAATATGTTCCAAACGGAGAAAAAAAATCTCGTGCTACAACAACAACAAAAGAGGTACAAGCAGCACAGTCGGATAAAGACGATAAGGACTAAGAATTCATAACGGAACGCATATTTAAAATCTCAAATGATGAGACAGCCTCCCATATGTGCTCAAACCGGTTTCAGAATGTTATAACTTCCGATTCGTCTTCCGCTCTTCTGCCAGTGAAGCAGGGTGTGCCACAGGGATCAATACTTAGTCCCATTATCTTTTGTATGTTTATAAATGGCCTGCCATCTGTCTGTAAACATACTTCTGTCCATCGTTATGCTGATGAAGTTCAGCTTTTCTGGGCTAGGCCATTTAACAATACAGCTGAACTCGTACGCAACCTAAATGAGGACCTCTCCAGTATTTATTTGTGGTCTGTAACTAATGGATTACTTTTAAATCCAGACAAGTCGCAAGTTGTGCCCATATCTAAAAATAAACTACCCATTCACAGTCTACCTGATGTCGTGCTTTCTGATTTCAAATTAAAGGTTGCTCATACTGTTACTAGCCTGGGATTTGTTATCGACTCAAATTTATCAGGATACCATCATATGTACTATGTAATAAGAAGTATTTATTGATGCCTAAGGAAACTGTATATAAGTGCAGATTTTACTCCTACTGCCACTAGATGGAAACTTGTAATAAGTCTCATTCATCCTATCCTTATTTACATATGCCGAGGTTGTGTATTGTAATGACGATTCCTTATCCCAGCGTAAGATTCAAATTGCATTCAACATTACGGTAGGATAGACGAGTATGCACAGGGTACTAAGATATGACCATATTTTATAGCAGGCAAACAACCTATTGGGTACAATCCTTAAATATTATATTAACGCTAGAAAGATACTTATCTTAATTCAATAAAATTGAATTGAATCAAATTGAATTGAGTCTGCGCAAAGCTGTCAGATGAATTTGATATTTGAAACCTGGGTGATCCAAAGAAAGAAAGAATGGAACATTTACTATTGAACAAACAGGCTACATTAACAGTTTGAGCAAATCGTATAATTTAGATTAGATGAAACAAAATCATCACGTTTACCTCCACAAGCTGCAGCAAAACTTCAGCGGGAATCGGACATAGAAGGAGAGAGTGCAACCGTCGACAAAACTGCATTTCGACAGCTAATCGGACGCCTACTATACTTGTCTTTAGCAGGAATGCGATATCTGGCATTCGTGGCAAATGCACTGTCTCCATACGTCGAGAACCCTAGACGTCAATACTGGATCGCGGCGCATAACGTTATAAGATATTTAGTAGACGAATCAACAATTGCAAGCATTTTCGGATTCTAGCTGGGCTGCAGATACGAACGATAGAAAATTACAATCTGGATTTGTTTTCCTGTACGTTGGCGGAGTTGTCCATTAGGGATCTCGAAAACAAAAAATCGTTGGCATGTCTAGCACAGAAGCCACTGTCATCCGTGGCAAAAAATGCAGCATATTTTCGGTATCACGTTGGAGTTGAAATTATACGAAGGGCATATCGTCATCCCCTGTGACAACCAAAATGCAAGCCATATAGCGCAACACCAGACCAATCAAGGATGGACGAAACACATCGACGTCCGCTACCACTATGTTCGAGAAGCAATTGCCAATAACATCATCCATGTCAACTTTTTATAATCCGATATGATAGCTGATGCTCTGAGAAAGAGTTTGTAGACATGGGTATGCAATTTTGAAACTCGCTTAACTACACAGCTTTTTTTTATCCTTTTTTAACTAAACTAACCAAATTTAATATTGGTATAACTTAAAGTTTAACTCTTCATGAATTCTAATTTGGTGTTAAACCAATTTAAATTTTGTTTACTTTTATTTTTTTTATTCGTTGTATATGTAAATTATGTACAGCTCTTATTAATGTTATTGTGCTCGACATTTATGAACTAAAAGGGGCTTTTGAATGAAATAATGTTTGGCAGCATCCCAACTGTCATCTAAATATCAAAGTGAGAAAAGTGCCACGATTCCATTCTCTCTTCTTTATTTTGTACATTCATTCAAGCGACACAGTGTTCTGCATAAAGTAATCTTTTATTTCCGACTGGTTATGCGCCCAGGTGGCTGAAAAACATTTTGGTGCATATCAATAATTGCTGCCGGAAAAGTTTGTTCTAACCTCAAAATGAACATATCGAACGGAATCCAACTATGTAATGCAAATAACTACGCCTCATGGAAGCCCCAAATGGAAGCAGTTAACTGGCTATATCAGTGGAACGATTTTGGGGACAGCGAGTGAAAACCAGCAGACTTGCGATGAAAAATATATGGATGCAGGGGCCGAACTGATTTTAGCCATGGAGCCCAGTATCATACCGCTGGTGAAACACAAGAGGTCATCTAAAAATGTTTGAAGATTCTTAGGAGACTCTTATGACCGAAAAGGACCGAGGCAAAAAGCGGTGGAGTTCAGACGCCTCATAAATACCAGGATGGGATCAGCTCAGAACATGGACGAATACATTAGGGAGTTGAAAACTACAATAAGCAGGTTACAAGAACTGGATGCTAGTCTTGATAGGGATTTAATTGTGGTAATTCTCCTGAATAGGTTATCGGAAACTTACAAGGATGTCCAAGCCGCGTTTGACGCACAAAATAACTATCAAGATTTTGATGTTGTCTGCACCAGACTCCTCGAAGTAAGTGATTGGAAGATGGAACCCAACAGCAACGACAACCCAGCTTGGCAATATGTTAGAAACGGAGAAAAAAAAATCTCGTGCTACAACAACAACAAAAGGGGTACAAGCAACACAGTCGGATAAAGACGATAAGGACTAAGAATTCATAATGGAACGCATATTTAAAATCTCAAATGATGAGACAGCCTCCCATATGTGCTCAAACCGGTTTCAGAATGTTATAACTTCCGATTCGTCTTCCGCTCTTCTGCCAGTGAAGCAGGGTGTGCCACAAGGATCAATACTTAGTCCCATTATCTTTTGTATGTTTATAAATGACCTGTCATCTGTCTGTAAACATACTTCTGTCCATCTTTATGCTGATGATGTTCAGCTTTTCTTGGCTAGGCCATTTAACAATACAGCTGAACTCGTACGCAACCTAAATGAGGACCTCTCCAGTATTTATTTGTGGTCTGTAACTAATGGATTACTTTTAAATCCAGACAATTCGCAAGTTGTGCCCATATCTAAAAATAAACTACCCATCCACAGTCTGCCTGATGTCGTGCTTTCTGATTTCAAATTAAAGGTTGCTCATACTGTTACTAGCCTGGGATTTGTTATCGACTCAAATTTATCAGGATACCATCATATGTACTATGTAATAAGAAGTATTTATTGATGCCTAAGGAGACTGTATCTAAGTACAGATTTTACTCCTACTGCCACTAGATGGAAACTTGTAATAAGTCTCATCCTATCCTTATTTACATATGCCGAGGTTGTGTATTGTAATGACGATTCATTATCCCAGCGTAAGATTCAAATTGCATTCAACGTTACGGTAGGATAGACGAGTATGCACAGGGTACTAAGATATGACCATATTTCATAGCAGGCAAACAACCTATTGGGTACAACCCTTAAATATTATATTGACGCTAGAAAGATACTTATATTAATTCAATAAAATTGAATTGAACAGCAAAGCAGTCAAATGGATTTGACATTTGAAACCTGGGTGATCCAAAGAAAGAAAGAATGGAACATTTACTATTGAACAAAAAGGCTACATTAACAGTTTGATCAAATCGTATAATTTAGATTACATGAATCAAAATCATCACGTTTACCTCCACAAGCTGCAGCAAAACTTCAGCGGGAATCGGACATAGAAGGAGAGAGTTCAACCGTCCTCAAAACTGCATTTCGGCAGCGAATTGGACGCGCTTTCATCCACTTGTCTTTAGCAGGCCAGATATCGCATTCATGGCAAATGCACTGTCTCCATACGTCGAGAACCCTAAACGTCAATACTGGATCGCGGCGCATAAGATATTTAGTAGACGAATCAACAATTGCAAGCATTTTCGGATTCTAGCTGGGCTGCAGATACGAACGATAGAAAATTACAATCTGGATTTGTTTTCCTGTACGTTGGCGGAGTTGTCCATTAGGGATCTCGAAAACAAAAAATCGTTGGCATGTCTAGCACAGAAGCCACTGTCATCCGTGGCAAAAAATGCAGCATATTTTCGGTATCACGTTGGAGTTGAAATTATACGAAGGGCATATCGTCATCCCCTGTGACAACCAAAATGCAAGCCATATAGCGCAAGACCAGACCAATCAAGGAAGGACGAAACACATCGACATCCGCTACCACTATGTTCGAGAAGCAATTGCCAATAACATCATCCATGTCAACTTTTTATAATCCGATATGATAGCTGATGCTCTGAGAAAGAGTTTGTAGACATGGGTATGCAATTTTGAAACTCGCTTAACTACACAGCTTTTTTTTATCCTTTTTTAACTAAACTAACCAAATTTAATATTGGTATAACTTAAAGTTTAACTCTTCATGAATTCTAATTTGGTGTTAAACCAATTTAAATTTTGTTTACTTTTATTTTTTTTTATTCGTTGTATATGTAAATTATGTACAGCTCTTATTAATGTTATTGTGCTCGACATTTATGAAGTAAAAGGGGCTTTTGAATGAAATAATGATTTGGCAGCATCCCAACTGTCATGTAAATGTCAAAGTCACAAAAGTGCCACGATTTCATTCTCTCTTCTTTTTTTTGTACATTCGTTCAAGCGACACAGTGTTCTGAATAAAGTAATCCGTAAAATATAAAATAATCTTCGTTTGTTTCCAACCTGTAACAAGAGGGAAACTCAATAATCTGTTAAAATGCAAGACCCTATGTGTCTTCCTTACATCTCCAAGCTGAGGACCACGAGCTAGACTACTCGTAAATTTGTCATAAGCTGTGTAGCTCTCCTCAGTCTTATTCCTGTGCTTGTTCTTCTTGTTCTGGAATAATAGAGAGCCTATAGCACAGTTTGAGTTATCTGTCTATAGTTTGAAATCTTTTTTTAAAATCCAATTACATTAGTATGTGAAATGATTTTAGTAAGTCCAACGACTTTTGATTTTGTGGAACGCTTCTTTAGCTGAATCGTCCAAGTGAATCTTCTTTTCCTTTTACTAGCCCTTTCCTCGCTACACGAACTTATGCATAACGAGTTTCCCATTTTTACTGCATCGCTACTGCTCCGCTTATGGGGTTGGCTAATGTCGCAGATCGCAGAACGCGTCTGCATACTGCTCGGTCCTGTATCGCTTCGGCGGTTAGCCCCAGGCGTTGTTGTGCATTTACCATCTGAGCAATCCAGGAATTCTTTTTCCTACCTAGTTTTCTTTTAGTAGGAGCGACCGTAGTTGATATTGCCTTCTTAACGGGATTTTCCCGAGATCTTCTTTGAACGTGGCAATACCAATTCTATCCGGCTCAAGTTGTTCGATTACCGAATTCTTTATGTGTAGACTTCCTCTAATGTGCGTAGATCTAATGCAGTCGTGTTTCGTAACTCCAGTCGACGTCCTTAACATTTTCATCTCTGCTGCCGTCATTTTATTTTTAAACTCGTATTTTTTTATTCGTATATTGTCCAGCACTGCGAACCATATGTAAGAGCTGGCGTAGAGTTTTCCCTTCAATTTAAGTGGAAATTTTCGGTCACAGAAGATTCCCGAATTTTCTCGCCATATCATCCACCCCACACTTACTCTGTGCCTTACGTCGTCGTTCACATTTCGCTTCTATGTTAACGATTGATCCTAAATACTTGAACCTAGTGGTTTTCGGAAGAACTATTCCGTCCAACATTATATCTGGAATATGTCGCAGTGAATCCGAAAATGGGCAAGTCAAATGTTCCGTCTTTGAACGACTTATTTTAAACCCGTTTTTCTCTAGCGCGTCTTTCCATTTACTTAGGACGTTTTGTAAATCTACGACATTATCGCTTAGAATAACTGAGTCGTCGGCGAAGAGAATCGATGTTACATTTGCTTCGTGCATGCAATCTTTCAAAAGATAGTCTAGTACCACGTTAAAGAGGAAAGGGCTAAGAACGCTTCCTTGATGCACTCCGACATTTACCGGAAATTCTCTCGTAAGTCCGGCTCTACATTTAACTGCAGTTTTGACGTTTCCATACATGTCTGGTATCATTCGTATATACGTTGTTGCATTCTCGCGTGTCGCCTTTGCCTTTTTATAACGGAACCAAAAAGCTACTTCTCCATTGATTCAGCATAGTTTGTCCGCATTTTATTTTATTCAAGAGTTTCGGCAGCCGATTCACAGCCGATACATTCCATCTTCGACCAAAACTCTGATGGGATGTTGTCTGGTCCCGCCGCTTTCCCGCGTTTCATTTCCCCGATAGCTATACTTATTTCTTCTGTTGAAAAGTCAGCAACTATTTCTTCGAATGGATCAGCTGCAGGGACGCGATCACGTGGAAACTGTTTGTTAAGCAGGTCCTTACAGTATTCAAGCCACTTATCACAGATGTCCTTTTCGTTTGTTAGTAAGTGCCCGTAGGAGTCTTTGATGTACGAGTATTTTGGCGACGTTATTTCCATCGCATTTTTTCGCCTTTGCGCAGCGAGTTTAAAAATACTTGGCACTTTACTATTGTACGACGTTTGAACTTCTTGAATAGCTTGTCTTCTATCTGCCGATCGTGAGGATATTTGTTCCAAGTCCTGGTAAAGGTTTTCAGCTGCTGCCGCTCGGGTTTGGGCCAGGACTCTCGTTCTAGCGTTTTTAAGTCACTCATATTCAAGTGCAAGTCGAGACTTTTCGATATCGTTGCTCCGATCACATTTTGTCCACGCTTGAAATGCTTGCTTCTTGTCGGTCACAACTCGTTTGGTTTCGTCATTCCACCACCATGTTTCTTTCTCGATGTGATGATGTCCTGATATCGTTCCTAGAAGAGACTTTGCGTGTGTCATGCATGCCTCGTGCATGCTGTTCTACATTTCTTGCGGGCTAAGTGAGTCTGCGATAACGTTTATATTAAGAAGTACTTCTTTAGCGCGTGCAATAAATCTTGTGCCTCGTTCTTTCGATAAGTTATACAACCGGATTTTAGGCTTTCTAACAGGAATATATTAGTTTTGTTACTCGAAACGTTTTTCAACAAACATCCGTTCTCCCTTCTTAGAAGGGCTGCCAATTTTTCATAGTCCACAATAAAGCGGCGAT
This sequence comes from Volucella bombylans, assembly GCA_949129095.1. Lineage (NCBI taxonomy): Eukaryota > Metazoa > Arthropoda > Insecta > Diptera > Syrphidae > Volucella > Volucella bombylans. The sequence goes on from OX422144.1 coordinate 14,790,449, forward strand.
AATACCCTAACAGACCAAGGAAAGAGCGAAGTTCCTTCAGGCTTTGAGGGTATGGAACACTTTGAATTGCCTCAACTTTTTCCGGATTAGTCTTTATTCCTTCGGATGAAATAACAAATCCTAAAAATTATACATCCTGCTTGTAGAATTCACACTTATCGAACTTAGCCACTCTCGTGAGTGGTCTAATCTGGAACAAGGATGATAATATCATCTATATAAACGTAGCATATTGTCCCTATATGATCGCGAAGAAAATTGAGGAAGCATTTTTGAGTCCCAGTGGCAATCTCGTGAACTCGTACTTGCCATTATTGACCGAGAGCGCTATTTTTTCGATACTGATGAAACCCTTTTCTGATCGTCTACAGTGAAGCATTTGTTTTGGCCATTTATCTGTGGGATCGGATATCGGCCAGCCACAGCTATGCCATTTAATTTTCTATAATCAATCCCGAGGGGATTGTAGGGACAATCTATACAGGGGAATTGTATCGGGAATTTTGAATATACAGGTGAATCAGATGTTGTATAATTTCACCGTCGCACACTGTTCCATTTCACTCCAATAAGTGGACAAAATTGAGAGTATTTGCTAATGCAGTTTTGATGACGGATAACTGATAGGTAAGTGAACAACATTTTCTCTTTGAAAATGATTTTACAGCAAACCAAAGTGGAATGTGTTAAGTCAAACGTCAAGTGCACAATCAGCTTCGTTTAATGCATTTTTAATTATTTTGTGTGGAAAATCAAACTAAATTGTTATGGATTCAAATAATCAGAGTAAGTAGATACAGTCGACTCTCGATAATTCGAAATTCTTGATAATTCGAAATTCTTGATAATTCGAACCGATTGTGAGGTGCCTTGAAAAAACCTTGATAGAGGGAACAAAATCTATGTGTTTTGGTACCTTCGTTAATTCGCAGTGATTGTCGAGTCGGACCGCCAGCAAACACGCTGTAATTCGAAATCAGTAGCTAGTTTCCTCTCAGTAATTCGATTCTCGTTCTTGTTCTTTTTCTCTGTTCTTTGCCCAACTTGCTTTGATCCCGTTAAGTACAAAATTGTTCGCTCCCTTTGGGAATGCGATTTACATACGTTTATATTTCAGCAATAATCAGTCGTAATTATGAGCGCAAAAAAATTATTGAAGCCGTTCTCAACCATTGTCAACCACTCTAAAGCAAAAAGATAGCATAGCGGGATGTTTCCCGGTCTTGAGTTCCCCGGTCTTGAAGAATTTGAAATGGTTTAGTCAATGCAGAGGACAAAACGTACCTGTCGGAGGTTGCATGCTGAAAGAGAAAGCCAAGTCATTCGCTGTTAGTTTGTGTATTGAAGGATTCACCGGCAGTGAAGGATGGCTCTTCCATTTCAAAAAACGACATCGTTTTCAAAAAAATATGCAGACCAAGCGCGAGTGTTGATGTTACTTTGTGTTCTGCATGGAAAATGACTTTGGCGGGCTGCTGGCAAATTACGATCCACGGAATGTGTTCAATGCGGATGAGACTGATCGTTTTTTTAAGTGTCTTCCTGATCGAACGATGACATTTAAAAACGAAAAATGCCATTGGGGGGAAACATAGCAAGGAAAGGTCATTATTACTCGCAGTAAACATGGACGGATCACAAAAAATAAAACGTCTTATGATAGGGAAAGTTGCTAACCCTAGATCTTTCAAGGGTATCGAATCCTTTCCTACGTTTTATCGCTCCTTTAAAAAAAGCGTGGATGACCATAGAATTGTTCAATGAGTGGCTGTTGAAACTAGACATCGACATGAAACGGCAGAAGTGAAAAATTGTACTTTTCCTGGATAACTGCACAGTTTACAATAATCCACCAGTTCTCAGTGAATTTTAAATTTTTCCTTGCTAACACCACCTTTAAATTGCAACCCCTTGATCAGAGAGTGATTCAGAATTTTAAAACTTTGTACCGCAAAGAAGTAGTGATAATAGTATTGGATAGCATTGAAAATGGACAGAGAGCCAACATAAATGTTTCAACAGCGATGGCCATGGTTGACAAAGATAGAAAAAAATTTAATTCGACAACGATTTCAAACTGTTTGAAGAAATGCGGATTTATTATAGAGCCAGTGAATCAATTGCAACCAGAGGGAGGAGAACTGTATCATTCTACCTCGCAGGATGGATGGAGCCTTCTTCCTGATGAATCTGTGGCTTTCGACGATTTTGTGTGACGATGAAATTCTGGCAGCTTCAAATTCAAGAAACAACAATGAAGATAAAGAAGAATCGGAAGCAGAAACAATTCCGTCCGTCACATCAAAGGATCTATGATCTTCTTACTACTGGAACCAGTTTGAGCTTACAATAAAGCGTAGGAGACTGTTAACGTCTATTTTTTCTAGATTGTTTAGGTCGTTGTAGAAAAAAGCTCCTAGATGAAGCTTCCTTCTCTGGGAGAGAGCTGGGCATGTGCAGAGTAGGTGGAGGATTGTCTCCTCCTCTTCCTCGTCTATGTAGCTTCTACAGAAATCATTAGTAAAAGCGCCAAGCCTTCTTGCGTGCTTGCCTATGAGGTAGTGTCCAGTAATGACACCTATTATGGCGCTGAGATGTTTCCTATCTAAAAGGATCAGACACTTAGAGCGACTCAGATCCAGCCTTGGCCAGATCTGTTTGGTCGCTAGACATGTTTGCCCAGCAGTCCACCTAAGGTATGTTCTTTTATTGGCATCCAGCTTTAGTGTTAGTATGCACGTTGCGATTGGTATACTTATACTAACTTTATCCGGTAGAATAGGTAGAGTGGTTCCAATTTTTGCGAGTTCATCGGCTCTGCAGTTCCCTGGAATGTCTCTGTGGCCCGGCACCCAACAAAGGTGAATGTTGAACTGCTCTGCCATCTCCATAAGAGATGAATATCCCTATATTAGAATATTAGAATATAATGAGACCGAGTCCAGGGACTTGATGGCTGCCTGATTATCCGAAAATATGCGGATATCCTTTGCAGATATCACGTTTTCCTTCAGCCAGGACAGAGCTTCTTTAATCGCCAAAATTTCCGCCTGGAACACGCTACAGTGATTTGGAAGACGGAAAGAGAGGCTTAGACTTAGCTTATCAGAGAAGCCAGTAGAAGCCTTTGGCAGTCTCTAGTCTGGCAACGGTTAAGCCGGGGTCACTGAGGTTGGGAAGTACAAATACATTAAGGCTACGTTTCACTAATATACAAGTTCTAATCTTACCTTTGCCTCTTGTATAGAACGCAGCGTATGTGGGTGCCCTAATTCCACGAACCACGCCTTCTGCAATCCATGGTTCCTGGATTAGGATTATGTCTTCTGCGTTTTTAGAAAGACGCAGAATGAGTGCGGCCAAAGCCTTTTTTGAGTGGTGGAGATTAATCTGGAGAAACCGTATCATTGCTACAGTCTTCCAGAGTCGCCTCCACCACGGTGTTGTTGAGGTCCTCCGATTCTGAAGATGTGCCCAAGAGCTCATCTTCTATCTCTGATCGTGAAGGACCTCTAATTGCTTAGTCATCGGTTTCCATTTCCGACAGTGTGCCAGAAGAGGAGACCGACGGCTTGATAGTCACCTCGGACAGATTGGAGTCGTCGCTATCCAATTCTGGAAAGGATACCGACGCTCCAAGATTCGAGGTTGTGATGTCAGGTATAAAAGGAGGAGGAGGTTGCTTATCAGCATCCAACTCATCCTTTTTGTACACACTTAAATGAATGGACTCGAATCCGAACCGAATCATGCCTTTCGTCTGCGCCAGAGGATTAAGGGATTCCTTATTGATCACAATTAACGCGCATCTATAAGAACCCCATAGTTCCTCCAGTTTCGCGACTTTCCAGTCATGAGTCGGAAGAGTCGGGTTGCTGAGCCGGATGATTTCCAGAATACTTTCTGAAGAGGAGGGTTCGGCTGGGATCCAGGTACGAGTTCGAGGTCTACTAGGAATGTCTTTCTTAGATACGACCTCGAGTTTTGCACCTGTCCAAATATCTCCTAAACCATCGATGGCCTTGGTGAAGAGATCGAGAGATCTCTGGTTGGAGCAAGCGATGAGCTTGACATGGCCTTGGTGCCAGCCAGCGTCGCTTGTGATAGGAGGTTGTCCGGGGTTTTACCGCATGATGGCCAAGAAGTTGCTCGAGAGCTTCAGCTTGACCAGTTGCCACCGTTCCGGTGTGATGGAACCGTCGGTGTCGCTCCTGTCGATCACCGCGATCACCAATGCGTCCTTTAGGACTTCGTAGTAAGACCTCAGAGATCTGCTGTTGGATGGCCCAGGGGTTGTAGAACTATGTGTTTTGGGCCTTTTGGAAGCCGGTACGGTTTCCTCCAACGATCTCTGGCGCTTAGAGGAGTCGTTTTGGCGTTTTGGGAGCAGTGGAAGCAGTGGGAAATCCGTCTTTTAGGATGTTTTTAGCCCACTCAACCTTGCTCTTTATTTCCGCACTTCTCTCAACCTCCGGAATGGATCCGAAGGTTTTGATGATGCGTGAAGCGTAACACTCGTTCCGTTTGCCTTTAGAGGATGGCGCACCATGGCCTGCCACAGTTTTGCCTCCTCTCGGCAATGTCGGAGCCTTGCCAGTAGTCGGTGCAGTCACCGTTCCACCGCCCGGTATTGAAGGAGTACCGGCCTCGGTTTTTGTTTTCTTGTTTTTTTCCATGAATGGTCCCACGAGTAGCGGAGAAAGGGGTGTCCATCTGTACAGAGATCCGCTGCAGATAAGGCTAGCTAATCCGGAGGTCGCTAGTGATCCGGATACTCCGTTCGCGACTGAGCTATTTTGGGAGATACTGGGCCCTCAGCCAGGTTGATCTTCAGCACGGGTCGTATGACACCTTGATCCAGCCCAGGGGAAGGAGGTAGCGCTTTGGGAGTTGGGGAGTTGGGGGGGAGCATCCTTTGGTTTCAGGACTCGTCTGGAGAATTTCTTCTCGAGGTTCATTGACCCTATTCAGCCTCTACAACTCGACAAGTTCTATGCTCGCGGTAGAAGACAAATTTGTCTAGCTCCTCCATAAATCATATTCAGTTGTTTTTTTCAAAGATTTGCTCCAAATGTATAGCCTGACATAAATAGTTCCGACACATCTTTTCAGTTCACTAAATGAGTCCATATTTTGTAAAAACAAAAGTTTGGCGGCAATATTGGTGATGACTATAAGGTCCATGCCCAAGTAAGCATTGTTTTAATAAATATGTACTCGAGAGAGAAATCTATTATGTTTACAAAGATACCTTTCTTTTCATTTCCCTCTTAGTTTTAGCCTGGAAACTCTGATTCAAAGTTGAATTTGAATTTTTGCCTGCCAACGCTCTTGAGTTATATTGTCAAAATTGCAAATCGATTTTCCTTCAGGGAAACATCGAGTACAATTTAAGTTCGACTTTTATCATGGTGATGGTCTGATGGTAATGATGAGACAAGTTTCTTTTGAAACAAGAAAAACATACATAAAGTGGAAGACTTATGGGTTCACTTGATACTTGTACTCGTGTATCAGTTTTTGAAGAAAGATTTTCCATAAAAGTTTTTTTTAAGTGAAAAACAAAAGAGAAAATTCTGTACTTTTCTATTTATTCTTCATAATAAGTAACTTGGTGGAGTTTCTGTACAAAGTACTGATTGGATTTGCTTTTCTAATATTCTTTCCTAGAAAATCCATCAGTCGTAAATATCCTTGTGAACAGATGAGCATCTCTAAAAAATAAGTTTCTCTGGAAACGAAAATGCTTTATTGGGCTGAAATATGTTTTTGTAGAATTACCGAAAACTCATCTGCAAAGAACACTAAATTTGGAGCTCTTTATAGGCGTGTGCCGTTCTAAAAGACTCAAATTTAAATAATTCCAGTGCAGATTATATTTAGACACGATAGGTATCATGAGCAATATGCATAACAGTCTTGAATACCAAATTGAAAACACACATTTAAAGGTGGCCATACCTTGTCAATAAACTTTTGTCGGATAATTTATTTGAACTTATTCCTATGTTTCCGAAATAGTTGTTAAGCGCTGGTAACATCATAAATAATTCGTTTGTAATCCCACATTTGAACTACACTACTTATACCTGCCCGATAATGAAAGAATGATGAGAGCGAGAGAGAGTAAAATGTTACAATGCGATTTGAAAATGTTTATATGAGATTTCAAAGCGGTTACAAATTTTCAATGCGTTTTATAAGCAGGAATGAACGTATGTGTGTTGAATATTGTTTATTCGAGCATATTGAACCAGTGCGGATTGCTACAATGCACTGGGTAATAGTTTACATCGTCATAATAATAATACACACACCAAATGTACACTGATACCTAACATCAGCTTACAGCCTTTTCCAGTGGATGTGCCTGTGTCTTGTTCTGTACGCAACTTCAACAGCATAGTAACGCAGTTGCAGTTCATCCAAAAAAAAAATACCCTCTTTCATCGAACCTATAACGTAATAGCCACGGCTTTTTGTTGTATTTGCTTCTGGAGCAGTTGTATCATGCCTCTCCATTCGTCACAGTTTCTGCGACATACGTCATACGAGTAGTTTTTCCAGCTGAAATCACAGAAAACAAATTAAACTTCCTATGGAGCAGAGTTTCGGATCTGCGCCAAATTCAAGTTATTTACAACAAATAAAATTGGTTCCAACAAACTAAGGCAGACGTGTTTGATGTAGGAGGTAGAAGAGAACGTGTTGTTAGCTTCAATCACATTGAATTGTATATTATACGAGTATGTAAAGGGTCCGCAAAATATATATATTTTTTTAAATGCTATAAAAATAAACTACTGAATATTTTCTCAAATTTCTTTTTTTATTTGAAAGCACAATCCTTCCGGTTGATATTGGAAAATAATTTCATTCAAATGGCTGCCTCGGCTGGCCATGCAGTAGCCTACACGATCGGTCCAATTTTTAAGCACATTATCGATTGTGTGCAGCTGTATTTCACCAATGGCTTCACGAATATTGTCCTTTAAAGCGTCAATTGTCTCTGGCTTGTCGGTGTAACACTTATCTTTTACGGCACCCCACAAATAATAGTCCAACGGTGTCAAATCGCAGCTCCGAGGTGGCCAAACGACATCAGCTCTGCGGCTGGTAATGCGATCTTCAAAAACAGGGCGCAAAACATCGAGTGTAGCTTCGGCTGTGTGGCACGTAGCGCCGTCCTGCTGAAACCAAATGTTGCCAATATCCTCCTCTTCAATTTTTGTGAACAAAAATTCGTTCAACATGGCCCCATAACGATCGCCATTGACTGTAACGGCCACTCCTTTCTCATTTTCAAAGAAAAATGGCCCAATTATGCCTCTGGACCAAAATCCGCACCAAACAGTGACTCGTTTTGGGTGTATCGGCTTTTCAATGTATGCGTGCGGGTTTTCTGTGCCCCAAATACATACCCGCCAAGATCAAAATGAGCTTCATCTGAAAAGATGATTTTTTTGCCAAAATCGGCATCTTCTCTAAGTCGATCGCAGGCCCACTTAGCGAAGCGAAAACGCATTGGATGGTTAGTTGGCTTCAACTCCTGAGCCAATTGGGCTTTGTATGGCGTCATACCAAGGTCTTTATGCAAAATTCGTCTCAATGATGTCTCCGAAATGTTCAATTGTTGAGAACGACGGTGAATTGATGTTGATGGCGCTTCACGCACACTTTCTGCCACAGCAGCAATATTCTCGGGTGTACGCACTGTTTTTGGCTTTTCACGCTTTGGTTTATCGATGAGGATGCCAGTTTCTTTCACTTTTTTCACAAGATAACGAACATACGGAGCTGACGGTGCTTCTCTTCTTCCAAAATCCGTACGCAATTTTCGCACACATTCTGCAACATTACCATGATTTTCAAAGTAATGTCGCAATATTTCCCAGAGATGTTCAAGCGTACACACAACCATATTCGTATAGCGGAAGGATAAAACTAATTATCTGTCAAATCAGACATGAGCTAAGTGTTACCATTCACGAAATAAGCACTAGTTGAAAAAAAAAGCGTTAGATGGCGGACCCTTTATAATGTAAAGGGTTTTCCAATAGGGACTTGACAGCTGTGAATTTAATTTGTGAACGCACTCTTTCACTAATCATCAAACTGTCACTGTCAATTTATTCAGTAAACTCAACATTTTCATCATGGTAAAGTACACGAACGAGCAACGTCTGCAAATTATAAAACTGCAACTTTAAGAGCGTTTTACTCCAATTTTCGGTCGTAATTCTCGCCCTAGTAGACAGGCAATAACAAGATTAGTGCAAAAATTTGAGTCTACATATTCGTTGTATGATGTTGCCGTGTCAGTGAGACAACAACCGTGGTCGATGTGTCGAAAATATCGCTGCCGTTCAGGCGTCCGTAGCAAACGATCCAAATCAGTCAATTCCACGGCATCGCTCAGACCACATTATGGCGTATTTTGCATAAGGATCTTGGTTTACACCCATACAAGATCAAGCTGACTCAAGAATTGAAGCCGATGGAGCATTTGAAGCGACGTACGTTCTCCGATTGGGTTCTGGAGAAGATGCGCCAAGATGATGAATTTCATCGCAAGATCATCGTCACTGAAGAAGCTCATTTTTGGCTCAATGGGTTTGTCAATAAGCAAAATATGCGTTATTGGTCGGGTGAAAATCCACATGTACTTCATGAATCACCACTTCATCCGCAAAGATAACTGTTTGGTGCGGTTTGCATGCCGGCGGCGTTATTGGGCCATATTCTTTCGTCGACGATAACGATCGTCACGTTACTGTGAATGGTCAGCGCCATGATCACCGATTATTTTTGGCCCGAATTAGAAGATATGGACTTGGACGACATGTGGTTTCAACAGGATGATGCCACAAGCCACACAGTACACGTTACAATCGATTTATTGAATAGTATGTATGGTGAGCGTGTTATCTCAAGAAATGGGCCAGTCGATTGGCCGCCTCGTTCGTGCGATTTAACGCCGCTTGACCATTTTCTGTCGGGCTACGTTAAGTCATTGGTTTATGCCAACACGCCGACGACGTTGGAAGAGCTCAGAGCCAACATTGAACGCGAAATAGCGGCCGTTTCGTTGAAAATTGGGGACAACGAATCGACCGCTGCAAACGTGCCCGCGGTGGCCATATGAACGAAGTCGAGTTCCATTCATAAATGTTTTGATTGTACTTCAAGCCGATAATAAAGTTTTTGATATATCTCAAATGGTTTGCGTTTTATTTAAAAGAAAAGTTGTCAAGTCCTTATTGGAAAACCCTATTCAACATAAATTTGTTCTTCGCTGGCAGAAACTGCATTAAAGTCAGAACATTTTCTCAGAATACACAGGAAATATGTTTTCAAATTTCCACTCACATCCGCAGCGAAAACATCCCAGGCTTTAAAGAATTAATTATACCATAAATTAACTTCAATTTTCGCTTACTAATGCGCTTTGCCGTGTGAGCACTACTTAAAAAAAAATAATAAAAAATTTGCTATCGGATTCTTACTTGTTCTCTTTGTCCTGGATCCTTTCATAACATGAGCAAATAATTCCGAAAGAAAACCAACTCTTCCAGTCTTGTCAAAATATTTACCTTCAGCTATCTTCCCAACCATCCAATTTAATTGCTCATTCTTCGTTTCGTCGACGTTCGCATTTTCCATTTTTTTTCCTTTATAAATCTGTCAAAGTGAGAAATGATGAATATCGCCCATATAAATAGTGATAACCCTTAGCCACCATTTCGTCAGCGCCGGGACATACTCGTACATAAAAGAATGGATGAACGAATCTCTGCTATTTACTTAGTCAGCCATCTCAATCCTATCTCAATACAATCTCACCGGTGTCGTTCTAACTAGCCGTACAACAAATGGATGAATGGATGACGAATGACTGGCAAGATGCACAGATATATCGTTATCATTAGTTGTCGTTCCTATTGCGCCAGCTACGATTATATACACCTACCAGTCTACCTTCTAACCATGTCTCCCTCATAACTATCTCTTCATCAACACATGCCTTCTAAGATTTAACGATCGTCCTTTGTGATAAGTTTACGAATGGGACACATAGAAATGTTAGAAACGTATTCTCGTAGTCAGTTAATTATGGGCGCCTGACGTACCCGTAAGGAAAGAGAGTGCTGGTGTTGATGAACGTCCTAATGGTGACTGTGATGAGTTAGGTGAAATTTAAGCAATGCTATCTCCCATATTAACTACAACACAAACCCCCTCGTTGGAAATACATTCCAATTACATGGAACGGTCGTTGGGCTTGTTTGTTTATTTGCTTACATTGTAGACTAAGAGTGTAACATACGTACTCTCGTACATATATGATAAATACAAACAGACAGCCAAACACATGAGTATGTGCTGTGCTAATTAATTTAATTAATTTTTACATGTTACATGGATAGGAGGATTATTATTATTTTCGTAAAGGATCATTGTGCATCAGCTTATTATCAGGCCTTGGCGAAGAAGAAGGTTGACAGAAAATGAAGCTGCTTAAAGTGCGGTTTTTAATAATTGCAAGAATTGCAAGGGACTAGTAGTCTAGACATGCTTACAAATTGACACTTATTGACTGGTATACAATGGATTTGTCAGTACCATTGCGAAACAAGGTTTTATCATCTTTTATGCATTTCGAGGTGACCTAGATTTCATCGTTTATCTAAGGATTAGACTTCGTTCTATGCTCCCAACGTGGGCGACCTACTACGATTGACAGGTATTAGCCTATCAGGTGGTATATATTGTAAAATAGTTGTATGGATTCAAAAGGTAGAACTTATTTCTTTCTGTTTTGAGAACTTTCTGTACTAGACAACTGTCCACACTAAAAGGTCTTTCAAAAGTCGCGTCTATATGTATCAGTATCCCACAAGAGGTGCAAGTCAGTTCTAAAGTGGAATTTGGAATGTGAATTGTAGCAGCAGTAAGGATGGCCGGAAAAAACCCATTTCTGAAATGCTTGCCTTCTTCTCTGGCGATGGAAGCAGGCAATCAGGCTTCCAAAGGAACTCATTTTGTCAGTGAGGTAAGTCCTGTTGAATGCTCCTGCGCAAGACCAAGTGCCGAGAAACGAGATACACCGCTTGAGAGACGATGAATGCGCTGCTGAGACTGCAATAAAATAGGATATCTTCGAAGGCCGTGTAAAGAAACTGTGCGACAAAAATGGACCCTAAAGGTCCCTGTGCGTTATGTGTTTTTACATCCAACTACCAACTCGCTATGGATGCAATTGATCAAATAATTAATTTATCTGATCCTCTCGATTATACCATCGTATTCGGCGATTTCAATCTACTTTCAATCTATTTCAATCTCTGAACCGCAAACCCAAACTCGAGTAAAGAATGCCTCTTCTAGGATAAGCTTACAGACTCTAGCTTATGCCAAGTTAGTGGGGTCTCCAAGTATATGGGTAGGCAATTAGACCTCATTTTCAACACTGACCCTATAAACTCGTCTGTCTCGCTCTGTGCCCTTTTACTATCGACCATTGATATCTTTCACCCGCCACTTCTTCTTTCTCTTTTCCACCACTCTCCTACCCAGCATTCCCCGTCTACAGTTGCTCTTCTTATGACTTTCATAAAACGAATTTCCGCAAAAGTAACTAATAACTTAGTAAGTGTTCTTTTAATTTCGCCAATATGTCCCTCAGTGATGCTCTCTCTATCTTCTACAGAGAATTATTCAATTCTATTTCTCTCTACGTCCCATTTTCGCGCAAATAAAACCCCTTCTACGAGCCCCCCGTGGTATAATCGTAAACTTCACTCTTTACGTAACAAGAGAAACAAATTATGGGCAGTTTTCCTTCGATCCAATTCCTTTGCGCACTATTCCAACTACCTCGGGTTATACCTTCAATTTGCCCAGCTTTATAACGTTCTCTACCAGCGATACCTTGATAGTGCCCAATCAAGGAAAGTCCTAAGTCTTTCTCCGACGGTTTTCCTCCATCCCTCTTATACGAAAATATATCATCAACTGATCCGCATACCATAGCCAACTTTTTTGCTATTTTTTTTAAGCAATCTTTTGCTGATAATTCCTTCGTACCGGATCCCTCTTATTTCAAATACTTGCTTAAATTCCCCATTGGCCTCTCTATTTCTCAAAGTTTTGATCATACTGTGATAGAAAATAAATTACAACACCTTAAAGATGAATACTTACCTGGCCCAGATGGCCTTCCATCCATATTTCTTAAAAAGTGTTCCTCAACACTTTCCCAGTCCCTTTCAAATCTCTTCTAGTTATCGCTCTCTCTATCTTCTTTCATAACACCGATACACAAAAAGGGAGTAAAGAGCGAAGTTACTAATTACCGCTCCATAGCTAAACATTCACATATACCCAAACTCCTCGAAAGCATTTTGTACGAAGCCTTAAGCTTCCAGTGCAAATCTCTCCACTAACCTCGTCGAATTCGTGTCCTCTGTTCTCTCAGCCTTAGAAACTGGTAAAGAAGTTGACGTTATAACAGCTGATTTCATTAAGGCTTTTGACAAGATACATATCTCACAAACTAATCCTATTCAAATTGTCCGTCTTGGGCTTTGAACCCATTTTGCTAAAATGGATATCTTATTACCTGGATAATCGCTTTTATAGTGTTCGATTCAAGACTGCCCTATCGGCCCCTTTCTTGGCCACTTCAGGTGTTCCTCAAGGTAGTCACCTAGGTCCACTCCTCTTCATCCTAACTATTAACGACCTTCAAAGGCTCATTCAACTCATTCAAATTTTGTAAACTCATTTCCTCACAACAAGACTCCAGCCTCCTTCAAATAGATCTAAATAGTTTTTCCACCTGGTGCATCAAGAACTGCTTAGAACTCAATGTCTCCAAATGTCAATCGATTACTTTCTCAGGTAAGTGCAACAAGTCTCCTCAACGAATTTACTATCTCCACGGCCAACCTTGGCATATTATGCGACAGGCTGCTTAATTTCCGCTCGCATATTGATGAGATAGTTTCTAAAGCAAACTCATCACTCGGCTTCGTTAAAAGATTGTCCAAAGAATTCTGCAACCCGTACGTGACCAGATCACTATACATCACGTTCGCCCCCTTCTCAACGAGTTCATATATCCCGTATTGAGAGCATCCACCGTCGTTTTCTTCGATTTGCTCTTCGAGGTCTACCATGGAACGATCCTCTAACCTTACCTCCCTATCGAGATCGTCTCAAGCTCATTAACCTGAATACCCTTGAGGAAAAGCTGACATTCTTTTCTCAACGATCAGGAGGGTCTGCTGCAGTCTTGGTTACATAACACCAGCAGTTACAGCCAGGCGAGCAACGGCTAAGGTATACGGTGATGTAAGCATAAAAGTCCAATTGGCCGGAATAACCTTTTCTTACGTGTTTCTGGTGGCTGACCTATGTAAAAAGTTCATCATTGGCACAGACTTCATGAAGGAACATGGACTAATAGTCGACTTGGGAACACAAACCCTCAAATACGGGAACCTGGAGATACCAATCATATACGCCTTCGTCAGAAACAATTGTTTGGCAAAAGTGGAAGGTTGTCCTGGTTGTCCAATTCTATTTGATGCAGCCAGAAAATAGGAAAGACTTCATGGTGGGAAAGACATTAGTCAAATCAAAGAAAAACATGGTTCGTGTAAGGATTCTAAATCCAAAAACATTCAGTGTGAAGGCGAAGAAGGGAGAGATAATCGACAAATGTGCATCTATTGAGTCCATATCGACCACAAGGAAAACAAGTCATGCAACACAGTTCGCAACAGCTCAGAGTATGAAAATCAGAAACAAAACTAATCGGTGAGTACGCTGATACATTTGTTACACAAGATGGGGAATATGTGCTCAACACAAAATTGACACAGGAGAAGCCCGACCAATCCGTTAAACTACAAGGTGTCTTCCATTGGAAAATCAAACAGAAGTTGCCGAAATGGTGTCGAAGATGAAAGTTGATTGGCTGATTGAAGAATCACAGAGTCCGTGAGCATCCCCAGTAGTCCTCGTGAAGAAAAAAGACGGCAGCGCGAGGTTCTGTATAGACTACCGACGTCCCAACGATGACTCTAAAGAGGTCACTTACCCACTACCGAAAATCGATGACCCGATTGTATACCCTTTCTGAAGCAAAATGGTTTTCAACAATGGACCTGAAGAGCGGTTACGGGCAGGTAGAGATTAATCGAAAAGATTGTGAGGAAACGGCTTTCACTACAGGAACTTTGCCGTTTGGACTGTTCAACACTCCGGCCACCTTCGAGCGACTAATGGAACGTATATTGCAATTGCTCACGTGAAAAACCTGCTTAGTGTATTTCGACGACGTTATCGCTATTGGCAAGACGTTCGAGGCGCATCACGAAAATCTAAAAAAATGTGTTTGAGAAGCTGCGAAGCGCTCACTTGAAGCTGAACCCAGAAAAGTGTGCCCTATTCTATCTGAAAGTAAAATATCTGGGTCACATTATATCAGCGGAAGGAATGAGGACGGATCCTGACAAAATCAAGGCGCGGTACACCCAAAGAAGCATATTTGAATTTACCACGTATTACAGAAGATTCGTAAAGGATGAAAAGCATTCCAAGAACTCAAGCGGCGGCTGTACTATGCTACATCTTGGATGGAAAAATGTTCATCGTGGACGCAGACGCTACCAATGTTGGAGTCGGGGCTGTGATCTCTCAAGTTCATAATGGTCAAGAAAACGTAGTTGAGTTTACAGCAAGAAACTCTCCAGACCTGAACGGAACTACTCTTCAGACTTGGCGTAAACTTCTAACTACTCTAACTCGGCGTAAACTTCTGGCTACGAAGAATTTCCATAAGTACCTCTATGAACAATAGTTCATTCTTCGCACAGATGACTGAAATTGCTCTGAAATTGCTAATACAATTTAAGAACCCTGAAGGCCAAGCTGAGAGATGGCCTATCCAAATGATCAAGACAGAGCCAGTAGAGGGTTGAAGTACAGACGAAATCCGTTACTACCAACAGGCAGACAATGGCATCGAACCAACATTGGCCTAGAAGGAACACGAGAAAATACAAATCTGGCAGGAGACATGAGATCGAAGCCAAATTCTGAAGGCATATTGGGCACAGTGGGACTCGCTCTGTGTGCAAGATGGTTCGCTGCAGAGAAAATGAGAAAGCGGAGATGGTCAGCGAAGTCAGCGAAGTGCTCCATGGAATACATGACGGAACCTCAGGAAACCATTTGGGAATAAACAAGACGTTGGAGAATGTAAGGGAAAGTTTCTATTGGCTAAGCGCAAACACGTGTGCGGCTGCTAAGAGCCCAAAAGTAAACTCACAGGTCCCAATGCAACAATACAAAGTTGGAGTATCATTCGAACGAATAGTCACTGTCCCATTTAATGAAGTGTATATGGAAGTGTTCTCAATACCAAATCAAGAGGCTAAGACCGTAGCAGAACGGATAGTCAACAACTGGGTCAGCACATTTGGGATCGGAATGGCGCTATACTCTAATCAAGGGCGAAACTTTGAATCAAAAGTCTTCCGAGAGGTAAGCCAATATCAGGGAATAAGGAAGACTAGACACCCTCAATCTGATGGAATGGTCGAATGTTTCAATATGACCTTGAAACAGTTTTTGTCTAAGGTCGTCGGCGAGACTGGTATCGTCACATGCCTATTTTTTCAATGGCCTACCGAAACGCGGTCCATAGTTCAACAGGATATACGCCATCTGAGATCAAACAGTTCGGTAGTCAAGTAAACCGAAATTCGTATCGACACCTACGGAGCCCAAGGAGTGAGCGACTATGTAATGCGTACCTTGCACGCAAACACTCGAGAAAATATGAAATTAGCGAGCAACCGCATGAAGACTAGGTACGACATCAAAGCAAAATCTTCCAGCTGGATGACGAAGTTGTTCGTGACGAAGGACTTTACTGAGGGAGCAGTGTGATATCCGTTTGAATGTAAACAGCGCCATCTATATTTGAATAGCAGAAGATTCAATCATTGGAGAATGGACAATGGAAACGTTTAGCGAATGTTCTAGTAAAGTGGAAGTTGTTTGGAACGCTCGATAGTACAGAAGGTTCTCGAAAGATGTCAGCGTGTATAACTGATATCCCACAAAATACTCGTATGCAAGGCAGTTCTAAAGTGTAATTGGAAAAGTGATTTAAGACTAGTGATTATGTTAAGTAAAATATAAAGAAAAGTAAAAGCGGTTGAGAAAAGCGATTGAATTGTAAATTGCAGTTGTATTGAATTTGTATTTGAACCCACACAAACATTTTACAATGTGAATTTATTAATGAATTAATTTTGTTGCTTTTATGTTATTTGTGTTCAAATAAATAAAAGCAAAATGACGAGCATTTTGTATTTTAAACGACCTTGGAAGTAAATTGATTAATTAAAACTTAAAAAACAAATTAACTTCAAGCCTTAACGCCGAAAGGAAAGAACCTGAGTTCTATTGAAAATCCAATTAAACGCTGAGCCAGAAGTACTAGCAAAAGTGGCAAAAAACGAAATTTCATTCCTTAGTGTTGCCACTACTTCCGCTGCTCATTATTCTCACATCATAATACTTTCCAGTTCGCTTCCCTTTTTTCAACGTTTTAATTTCTGGCTCCTGTAGCCCTATCATTGCACACAATTATAGACAAGAGAGGGGTAGAAGATAATAAAAACCAGGTCAATGAATCCTACGATGGTCATTAGGGCGTGTAGAGATAGTATTTAACACAAATTCTACGTTTTTTTTTTTTTTTTTTCTTCAGCATTGTTCAACACCTCTTGCACTTTTCCACTCTTGTTCCCATTTTTCGTGTATTTCAATTCAATTTGAGCTGGCAGTAGTTGCAAACAACAAATGATTATGCATGAAGGTCCTTAGAAAATTAATATCATGCAGAAAAAGAATGTTACTTAGTCCCGAATTGTTTTTTAAAGCGTTCTCAATTCTTTGGTGCAAGGTTGTTTGTTCGTACCCTATTATGAAGTAAGTAAAGTCTATACGAGTATATAAAGGGTCCGCCATCTAACGTTTCTTTTTTCAACTAGTGCTTATTTCGTGAATGGTAACACTTAGCTCATGTCCGATTTGACAGATAATTAGTTTTATCCTTCCGCTGAACGAATATGGTTGTGTATACGCTTGAACAACGCTGGGAAATATAGCAACATTACTTTGAAAATCATGGTAATGTTGCAGAATGTGTGCGAAAATTGCGTACGGATTTTGGAAAAAGAGAAGCACCGTCAGCTCCGCTCCGTATGTTCGTTATCTTATGAAAAAAGTGAAAGAAACTGGCATCCTCATCGATAAACCAAAGCGTGAAAAGCCAAAAACAGTGCGTACACCCGAGAATATTGCTGCTGTGGCAGAAAGTGTGCGTGAAGCGCCATCAACATCAATTCACCGTCGTTCTCAACAATTGAACATTTCGGAGACATCATTGAGACGAATTTTGCATAAAGACCTTGGTATGACGCCATACAAAGCCCAATTGGCTCAGGAGTTGAAGCCAACTAACCATCCAATGCGTTTTCGCTTCGCTAAGTGGGCCTGCGATCGACTTAGAGAAGATGCCGATTTTGGCAAAAAAATCATCTTTTCAGATGAAGCTCATTTTGATCTTGGCGGGTATGTATTTGGGGCACAGAAAACCCGCACGCATACATTGAAAAGCCGATACACCCAAAACGAGTCACTGTTTGGTGCGGATTTTGGTCCAGAGGCATAATTGGGCCATTTTTCTTTGAAAATGAGCAAGGAGTGGCCGTTACAGTCAATGGCGATCGTTATGGGGCCATGTTGAACGAATTTTTGTTCACAAAAATTGAAGAGGAGGATATTGGCAACATTTGGTTTCAACAGGACGGCGCTACGTGCCACACAGCCGAAGCTACACTCGATGTTTTGCGCCCTGTTTTTGAAGATCGCATTATCAGCCGCAGAGCTGATGTCGTTTGGCCACCTCGGAGCTGCGATTTAACACCGTTGGACTATTATTTGTGGGGTGCCGTAAAAGATAGGTGTTACGCCGACAAGCCAGAGACAATTGACGCTTTAAAGGACAATATTCGTGAAGCCATTGGTGAAATACAGCTGCACACAATCGATAATGTGTTTAAAAATTTGACCGATCGTGTAGGCTACTGCATGGCCAGCCGAGGCAGCCATTTGAATGAAATTATTTTCCATTATTTTCCATTTATGTCAAATCAGACATGAGCTAAGTGTTACCATTCACGAAATAAGCACTAGTTGAAAAACAAAAACGTTAGATGGCGGACCCTTTATATGTATATTTGATTTGAGGCCCGGTTCAACCCCGGACAGTTTTATTAATGCTTATTGCAAGTAAGGGTTTTCCAATTGGGACTTGACAACTTTGAATTTAATTTGTGAACGCACTCTTTCACTAATCATCAAACTGTCACTGTCAATTTATTCAGTAAACTCAACATTTTCATCATGGTAAAGTACACGAACGAGCAACATCTGCAAATTATAAAAATTTTCTACCGAAATTCGGAGTCGGTGACTGCATCTTTAAGAGCGTTAACTCCAATTTTCGGTCGTAATTCCTCGCCCTAGTAGACAGGCAATAACAAGTTTAGTGCAAAAATTTGAGTCTACATATTCGTTGTGTGATGTTGCCGTGTCAGTGAGACAACGGGTTGGTCGAAGTGTCGAAAATTTTGCTGCCGTTCAGGCGTCCGTAGCAAACGATCGAAATCAGTCAATTCCACGGCATCGCTCAGACCACATTATGGCGTATTTTGCATAAGGATCTTGGTTTACACCCATACAAGATCAAGCTGACTCAAGAATTGAAGCCGATGGAGCATTTGAAGCGACGTACGTTCTCCGATTGGGTTCTGGAGAAGATGCGCCAAGATGATGAATTTCATCGCAAAATCATCTTCAGTGACGAAGCTCATTTTTGGCTCAATGGGTGCGTCAATAAGCAAAATATGCGTTATTGGTCAAGTTAAAATCCATATTTGCTTCATGAATCACCACTTCATCCACAAAAAATAACTGTTTTGTGCGGTTTGCATGCCGGCGGAGTTATTGGGCCACATTTTTTCGTCGACGATAACGATCGTCACGTTACTGTGAATGGTCAGCGTTATCGCGCCATGATCACCGATTATTTTTGGTCCGAATTGGAAGATATGGACATGGACGACACGTGGTTTCAACAGGATGATGCCACAAGCCACACAGTACACGCTACAAGCGATTTATTGAAGAGTAAATATGGTGAGCGTGTTATCTCAAGACATGGGCCAGTCGATTGGCCGCCTCGTTCGTGCGATTTAAACACCGCTTGACTATTTTCTGTGGGGCTACGTTAAGTCATTGGTTTATGCCAACACGCCGACGACGTTGGAAGAGCTCAGAGCCAATATTGAACGCGAAATAGCGGCCGTTTCGGCCGAAATGTATGGCCGAGTCGTTGAAAATTGGGTCCAACGAATCGACCGCTGCAAACGTGCCCGCGGTGGCCATATGAACGAAGTCGAGTTCCATTCATAAATGTTTTGATTGTACTTCAAGCCGATAATAACGTTTTTGAAATATCTCAAATGGTTTGCCTTTTATTTAAAAAAAAAGTTGTCAAGTCCTTATTGGAACCTCCTATAATTATACGGCATGAAAGAAAAACATTGTGTAACTTGCATGAGAGAAGGGAGAATTTTTGCTTTTCAACTTTGTTCTTACGGTAAAGTGAGTAACGGTACTTTTGTGAAGTTGAAACTGGAATTTCATTTCTTAAATTTTGTTCTGGTATAAATTCGTCTTTTTGCAAAGTTATTAACAAAATTTATAATTTATAAAGTGTTGAGTGTGTTTATAATACAATTTATTATTATTAGTATAAGAATTTTCTCGAAAACCCGTAAATATGGAAGAAAACCAAGTGGTACGTTGTTTGACCCACTGCGACGGAAGCCTTTTTTCATATTTCCGCTTTTCCACTTTTTTACTTATTTTAGTCATGTCGAATTATAAAGAGTTAGATCTTAATTTGGTTGGCATGAGTTTTGATGAATTTTTGAGAGAACTGGGAACAGACGATGATGCAGATTCACTCCTTCAGGACCTGATTCTGATATTTCTTCAGTGACTTTATGTGGGTCAGGTTCCAATTTACAGGCTGAGGGTCAGGAACCTCAGTTGATATTATCTTTTGATTGGGAGGACGATATTCCTCTTTCGGAAATCCTGCAACAATTTCCCAGACTTACTCGTAATCCTCCAAAAGTGACTCGTAACTGGACTCAAGTCATTCAGAATGGTCAGGAGCAAATTTTACCGGAGTTTACACATAACTATGGGGCTACTGATTTCGTCAAAGTCCAACACCCATAGAACTTTTCCAGTTATTGTTTGCCGATCAATTTTTTGAGCGTTTTATTTTCCACACAAATTAATACGCTGAACAAAAAGCACATAAAAACGGGCAAACCATTTGTAAAAATATATATGAGCGAAATGAAAACATTCGCTGATTTGAACTTGCTAATGGGAATCAAGAAGCTTCCTAGCTAAAAACATTATTGGTCTTCTTCACCTATTCCTATATCAGTTACTGTATGAAGTAAGTTGTTGGGAAATTTACATGTGAATGATGGGTGTCTTGAACCAAAACGAGGTGCTCCCAATTTCGATAGATTTAATTCTACTAAACCTATGCTCCAAATGCTCTCAACAAATTTTAAAAAATTTAAACAAATTTGCAAATCTTACTCGTGAAGTAGCCACAGACGAGTCCATGGTAAAATTCAAGGGTCGGAGCTATATGAAACAGTATATGCCAAAGAAACCGACAAAAAGGGGATACAAAGTTTGGATGCTTGCACATAAAATGGGATACTGTCACGGGTTTGATATTTACACCGGAAAGTCAGCACTTGGAACTGCAGAAACCAATCTTGGAGCTAAAGTTGTAAGGAGCTTGATGTCCGATGTCAAACACAAAAATCATGTGGTGTATTTTGACAATTGTTTTACTGGTGTGGAGCCAATGGAAGACCTGAAGAAAGATGGAATCTATGCCTGTGGAACGGTAAATGCCACAAGCAAATTTCCTCCGCGGTTCCCACCAGATATCAGATTAAAAGGGGAAACTGTGAGTTTTTCTACAGTGACACAAACCTAACCGCTAGAAAATGGAAAGATAAGCGGTCTGTACATATTCTCTACAATTTTCACCCCGACGAAAAATCCAGTGAGGTTGCAGGCAAGAACAAGGATGGGATTGTATCAAAAGTGTTGTGTCCAACTGCAGTTGTTGACTACAATAAACACATGAGCTACGTAGGCAAGTTCGACCAGAATATATAAATTGGACAGACATAGCATGAAATGATGGAACCAGATATTTTTTCTTTTTTCTAGATGCAACAGTCGTAAATTCCTTTTGCTTGATTTTCTTAGCAAATTTTCGCGTCGGAAAGGGTTAAGCAATAGAAACAACCAACATTTGCAAAACAAGCGAACATTTTCAAATTCTTTAAGTGAAACTCAGAAAGTCAAAGGTTGGACAAGGGACCTATTAACGCACGAACTCTTACTAATGGAACACTCTTCTGCATCATTAGTGGGATTTCAGACTAAGCGCAGCTAGAAATGCGATAATAGCATTTTCACAATTTGACTTCGCATTTTGGCGATGTGCGTGATAAATTTCCTCTTTTCAGCATGTCCTAAGCTAATGGCTTGCTGTAAGACTAATCATTTGCCAGTCGGACCATTCATCGTAACGGGAATCTGTTGGGCTGCAGATGTGATATGTCCACAATCTAGGCACCCGTCATGCAGGCGACCAAGCAGACACTCAACTGTGTCAAAAAAACCCTTACCAAAGTAAACAGCTAGATTTAAAATTGTTGCCGAAGCAAAAGAAAAAGCAGCATACCTCCGACATATCCAACAAACGAAAACACACAAAAATGATTCGAAATATCCACCTCTTCTCTTATTTCAAATCCAAGAACATAATACAAAACCAAAAAAATGTCCCACTCCCTTTGCTAAACTAAGCCTTGGCAGCCTTCTTTTCAGCCTCGTACTTGTAATGCAACTCCTTGCAGTCGGTATTGGAAATATTAATCCATCCATTGGGGGTCATGTGATAAACTCTAACAATACCTCCGGAATAGGCATCTCTGAAAGTGGCGTGGTATATCGCACGACGACCTAGTTCTTGTGCTTCTTCATCACCCAAATCCCATTTATAACCAGAGTCTAAGACACCATAAGCGTAAATGGAACCACTTCCAACCGAAAACACATTGCCAGATGTACGAGATCCCTCCGAATCGACGTAGTACAATCCAGGTCCTCGTTTGTCATAACCAGCCATCATCATTCCCATGCTGAGACCCATGCCCTTGTAATTATGAGCAATGTTAGTCATTGTTTTACTTGCAGCAGCTACTGAAATCCTCTCTTTATTGCGCAGTTCATGCAGACGACATTCCTTCGCAAGCACACGGTCCCAGTACACACAATCGGCAGCACCACCAGCAAGAGTACCTAATCACACAAAAATTTCGTTACTCTCCAAGACTGTCATCAATTCAATTAACTCACCCAGCAGATACTTATTGATCTCGACTATTTTTTTCATTGTCTGTGAACCAATAAACTGACCGCCAGTGGCACGAGAATCCACGGCTAAGATTACACCGCCTTGGTATTTAAATCCCAAAGTTGTGGTGCCGTGATCAAAGTCGATTTTGATGCCAGACTTCTCCCCATGAGCTTGGATTTTACGCAAATTCTCACATGGCTGCAGCAAAGTAGTCAGAGAAAAAAAGAATTAAATTAGAAACAAAAGATTGAAATGGAATTTGTCGACTCACGTTCTCGAATGGAGGTGCCGCTAAGGTGTACGCATTGTCCAAGTTGCACGTATACTGGGACATTTCTCGCTCCAAATCAGATGGTGAATAAGTGCTCATTTTCATGTAAGGAGCATCAGACATTCCACAAATCTCTGCTAAAGCCATTTTTCCTCTTTTTTTATAAAAAGCAAACTATCTCGATAACACAGAACAAAATTTTTTTTTAAGCAAAGTCAACGAGTGATGACAACTGATTTTCGCAACGAACTGAAGTTGGCTGTAGGTAAAATGGAATCTTATGTACAGCGGCTGGTGTGGGAAAAGTGACAGCTATCTACGAAATGACTCACAGGTTGCTTCCAATGCTAATAGCAAGACATTGACAACAAATGTGGTTTTAACTCCTGACCTAAAATAAAATGTGTATTTCTTAAAGAGGGTTAAGAAGGAAATAAAACACAGTTTTTGTAAGTGTCAGATAATTAATAGGGAAGTTCACATTTTAATTATTATAAATAATTCAAGGCGCGTCAAAAAGAACACAAACCCTCCACGTGTGGGGAGAGGATTCAGTGAAAGTAAAGGACTGATCAGAATGTGAATTTGAAGCTTGAATCTGTACCTGATATCGAACTGTCAAAAGTTGAATAAATGTATAGCCGTGTGCGCCAACACAATGCGTATCTGTGTGAATCTGTATCTGGGTGCTTTTCAACTTCGAGATAAAGATTCTCGATTGACGTTTCTTAGTCTGTATGCATAGTTTCGACTTTGCCCACTTTGGTTTTATCGACAAATAGCAGAAATATAGTACACTCATTATGAATGCGATTTGTTGCTTTCTGTTCATTTCTTTTTTTCTTAGTACAGCTTCCATTAAATTTATTCACGACTTTTACTTTACACAAATTGGTCTCACAAGTAAACACACAATTGACTGACAGATACAGATTCGATGACCGTCACCATTCTGTTCGATGTAGCCACAAGCCGTGTATCTGCGTTTGACAACGATTCGAGATACGAGATTCAGATTCACATTCTGATCAGCCCTTAAAGACCCAATCATAATAGACTTTGGTGAGCTTAAGCCAGCTTAACATATACAGTCGACTCTCGATAATTTGACACTCGTTAATTTGAATCTCTCATTAATTTGAAATTTTTTCCCGGTCCCTTGCAAAATACTCGATAAATTGAATACAATCAATTTTAATTAGTCCCCTCGGTAATTTGAAGTTGAAGAAATACACACTGAAGGAATACAGTTTAACATCTTACCCGACGACATTCAACAATTTGAAGTCAGGCTTTCCTACTCTCTATAACTTGAAGCGTTTTTCATGAACCGGCCTGTCATTTGTTTACATATATGTTCAGACCTGTCGAATGAGATATGCATATGCATAGGTTCGCAGTCTAGTTTTCTTTCAAACGTTGAAGTGGGTTACGTTAATTTTTTATTTGTGTATTTTAAAGTATCAAAATGAGTTCAAGAAAAAACAAGTGTCCAAGTTCCATAAGTGAAAAAAAGCGTGTGATTGAAGCTAGGGAGGAACAGAAAATTACGGACTTTTTTTCAAAATGAACATGTTTGAAGGAATAAATCACGAACTTTAATCAAACTCTCGTTTACTTCAATTTTTCCTTCCTTCCTCTTGTTTATTTGAACACTTGCTATTTTGAAACCTTGGTAATTTGAAAATTTTCTCTGGTCCCTTGAATTTCAAATTATCGAGAGTCTACTGTATTTATGGTAACCTGGGGCACATTCGGCAAAGCTAATTTCGAAATAAAGAACTATGATTCTGAATTCTGGCTCTGAATGCACACTTTATCAAATATACAGGGTGATCAAAGTACTAGCTTGTCTATACAAATCAAATAAAATTAAAAATAAATAAATTATTTTCGGTATGACTAGTATTACATGAAGCCTCTTGTGTCGTGACTGTTCTGAAATTACACAAGAGAAAAAGTGAAAAAAAAGTAAGATAGCAAAACAGTAATCTTAATTTTCAGATGCCCCTTTTTTGACGTTTCACCTTGCCTGTTCATATTGGCGCGGGCAGAAAGATTGTCCGAAAGAGAGGGAACGCTTTTTATTGAAGTGGGAAAAATAAGGGTTACTTCCACCGAAATTAATTTTTTTTTCTAAAGTGGATTTTCGGGTGAAGCACGTCGTTTTTTTCCATATCGTTCCAATTCTGACATATTTTTTCATTTTAGTTTTGATGGTTGAAGAGCAAGGAAGTGTGAAGTGTGAAGAATAAAAATTAAAAACGCTCCGATTCAAGTGTTCTATTTGTCAAAAAGTCTTTCAATCCCATGAAAATGTGAACACTATGTTCATGATGAGGACTTTCATCCCTTCGAAAATGAAAACAGGCACAAAAAGGAATGGATTGAATTCACCCAAAATCCACAGAAAGTCCACTCCAAAATGTAATTCTCAGTGGAAGAATGAAAGTTCTTTTCGTTTTTGACACATTTTTTAATTGTTTGATTTTATTGACAACACAATGCAGGATGTTATTGCCAAGAGTGAAACTATTGAAGATCTATTGCTGAAGAGCAGTGAGTTCGAAAACAATAATCTCGAATTTGGTGATGAAACGGTGCAGCAAATTTTCGAGAAGTTAAATCAGGATATTTTGAGATGGAGAAAAAACACTTTAAATGAAAATGAGGCAAACAACTCATGGGAAAGGTCCATCAATGGTTCAGTAACAAAGGAACCAATATCATATTGTACTTTTTTATGTATTATACTTCGACGACGAAATGTTGTTTAATATTTGTACTGAAACTAATTTATACGCTTTACAAACTACTGGAGTGGAACTTAAGTGCGATGTAATCGAAATCAAACGTTATACTGGCGTTTTTCTGTTGGGTGTAGTCAAAATATCTGTATGGCGAATGGCATGGTTATTACAATTTAGAATGCCTGCAGTCGCCGGTTCAATGAGTCGAAATAAATTTGAGAAAATTAAATCAAATTTTTATTTAAATGACAACTATAAACAACCCCAGAAGGGTGTGGATAATTCTAACAAGTTGTATAAAATCCTTCAGTTCCCATCGAAAATTAAGAAAAATATGCAATGAATTGGGGCAAAGCGCTGATGAACAAATGATTTCGTTTAAAGGTTGGTATAGCAATATATTTTTGTATAGCAATATATTTGGCAATAAACCAAACAAAAACCTTTATCATGCAGGCCAACATAGCTTGAAGCAATATCTTCCAAAAAAAGCCATATCAGTGGGGCTTTCAAATGTTCTCAAGGGCTGGCGTATCTGGTCTGATATATGATTTCTGTCTTTATATTGGTGAAGGAACTTTGTATTACTTTGGACTTGGACTGTTTTCAGATATAGTCCTTCAATTGGCTTCACATGTTCTCGAAAGGCATATCTTAAAAATATTTGTTGATAACTGCTGCAATAAGCATATGAGAGGCGTGGAGGCGTTGGTCTGTCGGACATGATATAGGAACTATATAAAATCAATCATCGTTCCAATAAGTGATATATGTGCATTATCTTTTGGTGTATAAATATGGCAGTGGTCAATAGTTGGTTACTATACCATATAGACTGACTTACACCAAAGATAAGAACAGACACATGCCTCTAATAAATTTGCAATCAGATTTTGCCAATGAACTGCTTCGATTTAATAATGAAATCGTCCAGCACAGTTTATATTTAATTTTAAATCGCGTGATTTATCACCAAGGTATTCAGCACAAGCATATCCAGCTCCAGCATTTTCAGATTCATCCAACTCATCAACTCCAACACCTTAAAGGATTTATGTTCAGGATCCTCCTATAGCGATAACATATGACAAAATCGACCATTGAATTCAATGGGGCTCAAAAGGTAGATGCAGTCTGTGCAAGAGAGGATATCCTCGTTTCAAATCTTCCAACTCGTCAAAAAAATTGCTTTGCATCGTACCATAAGCTTTAGTAAAAAATTGACGTTAAAGTAAATGAAATTTAAGTTCAGTAATTCGTATACGTATTCTTTATAAAAATATAGTATTCAGGCCCAATGTAGCCCATAGGCAACATTTCGGTAAGGATGAACTAGGATACGTGGGGCTTTGAAATTGATTTTAGCTAATATTTGTAGTCATATTAACAATAATATGAACTTAAATATTTCTTAATCTTAATCTACAGTATGACATCGATTCTTGGTTAAAACCAGACGTGTTGCACATGCTGGTTATGTTGCTGTTGCTGGGTGATAGATTTTTTGATTGAACTGCTAATAAAGCGTCTTCATTATCATTCTTTTTTTTAAACTACAAAAAATGTTATCCGTGTGAACCCACTACGTCAACTATATCTTATATTTTAGATTTCAGCGTCCCCCATCTGTCAACCTTGTTTTCAATCCAATAAAGGGTGTTTTTTTTTTGTGTAGCCACTGTGTTCATGGAAATGACGTTCATGGGTAGGCAAGTGTAGACAGGCACAAAGACCCTGCTTACACTGTTACCCGTGTGTCTGCCATGTCGATAATATTTAGGTATGATGAGTGAGGAAGAAAGAGACGGGGGCAGTCACGAAAAAAATATAAAAATCGAGGAAAGTAACGTTCTACTCCATTTTATCATTATTAGTTTGATCGTTGAGTAGTGAACTTCGCGGACAATAATGCGTATTTGGACGAGAGATGCCGTGTGCGATACAGAAGTGTTTCGTTTCACTTATCCCCACTTAAACTTTATCAAAATAATACTGGAGATACGTCTTTATTGCCCACTACGTAGTCGAGAGTCACCATCTGTACTGCGTCTAATAGCACGAGTCTCACAGAATTCAAGTAAAAAGTAGAATAGAGATAAAAGTCTTGACTCAAGAGTCAGCTATGTGATTGTTATAAAGATCGAAGTACATTCCCATAAAGCGAGGAACACAACGTCTATCTGCTTCTGCGTCTGCTACTGCGGAGAACTGTCAAACTGTCCACTTATATGTGAACCTATAAGAAGAATTCTCATAAAGTGCATCTGCGTCTGCTGTTGCTGCTCAAGTTGAAATGATTGGAACTTTTTGAAGCGATGCAAATTTGACGTTTACTGATTCTTCACGTATTTTACCTTTAGCATTAAAAAAAACTTGAAAACTGTTTTTCATATAATTAATACGAGGGGCGTTCAATATATTCTCGGTATCGATATGAAGGAAAATGCGAATTCAATTTAAATTGTTTTTATTTTTCAATATAATCTCTTTCCTCTTTCTCTGCAAAATACCCATTTATTGCCGACTTGAGTTCTTCATCATCCGAAAATCTTTTACCACGAAGACATTTTTTCAAATCCGGAAACAGGAAATAATCACTAGGGGCAAGGTCTGGACTATAGGGTGGGTGTTGGATTTCTTTGAAACCACAATCTCGCGCAGCAGCCTTGGAAACTCGCGCCGTGTGAACAGGAGCGTTGTCATGAAGAAGCAACACACCCGCTGCGAGTTTACCCCGTCTTTTCTTTTTTAATTTCCTCCCGCAAATTATGCAAAGTGGAAGCGTAGGATGTGGCGTTGATGGTTTCACCTTTTTTTTGTACTCAATGAGCAAGATTCCCTTTGAGTCCCAAAAAACTGTGGCCATGAGCTTCCCGGCAGACGGAGTGACTTTGAACTTCTTCGGGGGATCTGTTCTTTTTTATTCCACTGCATGGACTCTTGTTTGCTTTCAGGGTCATAGTGGTGGACCCATGTTTCGTCCCCAGTAACAATTCGATCCATAACACCGTCCGCGTTCTCACTACACATCTCCAAAAGCTCTCTACAGCATGCGATTCTCACTTTTTTCTGAGGCGCTGTGAGCATTCGTGGCACCCACCTTGCACTGACCTTTGAAAGGTTAAGATGGTCATGAAGAATGGTGTGAATGGTACCAATTGAAAGCTTGGTGATCTCTGCCATCATTTTCACCTTTATTCGGGCATCCTCAAGAACAAGTTTTTCGACTTCTTTGATGCTTTCTCCCGTACAAGCAGTAGCCGGGGCGCCGGAGCGGGGGTCGTCTTCAATGCTCTCTCTGCCTCTCTTGAACTCACTTGACCACTTTTGCACAGTTGATAATGAAGGTGCGGAACCCTGGTAAACAGCCACCATCTCTTCATGAATAGTTTTTTGACTTTTTCCTTGCTTAGTGAGAAATTTAATTACAGCGCGATGCTCTGTTTAACTAGAGATAAAACGCGAATTAATAATCACATTTATATGAAATTCTACATGAATGCACTAAAATAATAGTATTACTTGATAAATAAGTCAATTTATATATACAACCACAGCTTCACCCCGATACCGAGAATATGTTGAACGCCCCCCGTAGCTTCTTTGCCACCAGAATGAGCTATGGGCCCACTTTTGATTTTCATGTTATGTGGCTTTTTTGTTAGTTTGTTTACTCAATTTGTGTATTTACTTTAATGTTTTATGTTACGATTTCTGGAAAAATATTTAAAAAAAATATGCATTGCAAATTTCATCCAAAGCGCCAGACCCGCACATGTGCGCGGTTATCTAATTCGTACAAACATTTTTTATTTTAATATTGGAAAAAATAAAAAGTTGGTTCTACGTGGGTATCACTCCTTTTCCGTTAGTTTGATACTCCTCATCCGAGTAGTGTTTTTTTTTCTTATTAGTAGAGCTCTGCTATTTAAATACAGTTTTTATGATTTACGATTAAATTTAAGTAACGAAGTATCACTACACAGATATTTATTATTATGTTATATATATTTATTGCACAAATTAAGGATTCTTTCTTATTCTAGTGAAAAAACCTACTTTGTTAGCTACTTTCTTAAATATATATTCTATGTGAACATTAAACGATAGTTTATCATCAATAATTATTCTTAAATATTAAATTTTTAAATATTAAAGCAGAGCGCCAAGTATCGATCCCTGTGGAAGTCCAAGCGCAGTTTCAATACTACTAGACATCAATCCGTTTACTCTTGTGTTTTGTGATCGCCCGGTAAGGTAACATCGGAACCATTTCAGTTCTGGGCCTCTAATTCCAAATCCCTGTAGTTTCGACATCAAAATATCCCTGTCAATAGTCTTAAAAGAATATTGCAATCACATAGTTTCCTGCAGCGATCTCTTCTTTCCAGCTTATCTGGATATTGTTCAGTGCAGTTTCTTACGAATGTTTCCTTCGGAACTTTGATTGATTTTCAAGGAATATTCCATTTGATTCGTAGTGCTCTTCGAGTTATATTTGCACAATTTTTTCAAATATTTTCTCATAGACTGGAAGGGCGTTTACTGGCCGGAAATCTTCACATTTATTGGAACCTTTGAGTTTTAATTCAGGTGTAACAACTGATTTCTTCCATGTGGTGCGAAATGAACCTAATCGACAGATTAAATAAGTTTTCTAGACATTGGCCGATTATGGGTATTGCATCTAACATCATTTTTGCATTCATGTAGTTGAAATCACTTTTTATGTTGTTAACGTTAATAGCTTTAAATTTAAAAGTTGTATCTATCGTTGTTGGTCCGCTACAGAGTGGTGCGAATGGTATTGATATATCTAAAACACTCTTTATAAAATACTTGTTGAATTCCTCGGCCAAATGGTCAGTATTTTTTACACAAGTGTTATTAAAGCATGTACATATATACTTTATATTAATGTCTTACTTTTGTTAAGAACACTTGTTTTTATAACATTCCACATTGATTTTTGGTCTTGGGCCTTTTCGATACGCTGCTTAATATGTACTATTGTTTTTTCCCCTAAAAAATTCAGTCTTGTACCTATTTCTAGCAACGCGATATCTGCCCCATGTCTTATTACACCTTAATGTCAAAAATTTTTTTTATCTTGCAATTTTGTCACGTTTCATCTGTATTGATATTTCCTTATTCCCTTTAGTAGTTTTTGTGAATAACATCGTGTTTGTATGTTAATTCATCGGCTCATATTGAATCAAGGATCACTGTTTGGTCAAGGATCACTTTAGAGACCTGTCTTGTGTGTATTTGATTTGCATGAGTTTTGTATATCTCCTCTTTCTGAGTTTATGGTTTCGAATTCGTTTCCTCCCGTGGTGTCCGTTTAAATCTCCACCGTTGGAAAGTATTTCCTCCCTTGATATTCCACTGTATAGCTTATCAAAATCGCGTCAAAATATTTCTTTCTCTGTGCGGTATAGGCGCTGACAATATTTGAAGTTTCATGATAAATTATAAGTTTTGTTGGCATTAGTCGGTCGCTTAAGGGACGTTTGTGAATTTACCTAGGAGTTAAGCTGTTAATATGGTGGCAACTTCTTTCTAAATTTGTTCCGCCCTGAAAGTTCAAGTAACGGACCCTATTTCTGATATTTCGGTATGTTTCTATCATACACGCTAAAGTTTACCTATGTAGTACTGCTTGCGCATGATAGAACGGGTTTTTATCCTCTCAACTCACCCTTACCATCGTTTGACAGATGTCATATTTATGCTCTATACAACAACCAAATCTGTTATTGGAATTCGTGGTTAGTTACGACTACTTTACATGCGATAGCTCCAGTGGGAGTTTAGCGAAAATATTCGTATCGACTTATTCACTCTATTACATAATATGTTGCAATGTCATTGAGACAATGAAATGCCAGAAGTCAAAAAAATATTACAGCTGTACGCGAGTCGGTAAATTATGAACGCAATCAATTGATTCCGTGCAGTTAACAAGAGCTGATCATCTCTCGACTGTCGCTACGGCGTATTTTACGAAAAGACTTAGCTATTCGCCCATACTGACCGCAGAGCTAAAGCCTAGTGATCCCGTCAAACTTTTGCTGTTGGGCTAGATTGAAGATGGAAACATGACGGGCCAAATTTTTGGTTAAACGGCTTTGTTAATAAGCAAAATTGTATTATTTGGTTAAGCGACCAGGCGTAGCTGTTCCTACAGCAGCGAAAAAAATTGATTGGTGTGGTTTTCATACGGGAGACATCATTGGGACGTACTTTCTGATCAAGATGTACCCGGAATTCAATAAAACAAAAGCGGTTCAATTATTCATCGATATTCCCTTCAAAGTAATTCCCTTTACAAGCAGTACACATATTCCAATGCTTCCTCCAATCTTCAAAACACTTTTCACAAGGAGCCAAATCAGGCGGAACATTATGAACGTTGTTTTTAATCAAATAGTCGCGTACAAGGTGAGATGTTTCTGCAACAAATTCAGCACTCTCGGCACAAGCGCGCTTCAACTCATCTCATGTCATAATGCTCTGCACCGATCCGAACGCGACACCAAGATCGGCTCCTATCTCCCACGTCAGTCATACTTGTGGATTAACGACCGGAAAGGGGCAAATCATCAACCTCTATACGGTCCACTTCAAACTCTTTATACTACTCGCACGCTTGTGTTTTCGACATTGTCGAGTCCCCGTAAGCTACCGTTAGCATTTTCCAATGCTTCCACACATGATATTTTGTTAGAAACACACAAAATTTCAGGCAAGCTTTTTGCGCGACTAAATTTGACATTGCGAAATTCGCAGAACAAAAAATAAAGCTTTTGACAATATCTCAAGCGCGGTTTGTTTGAATGAGAAATTCTCGGTACTTCATCCGAGATTATGGCTGCTAGTTGGTTACAGTCAATGTTTACCACTGTCGCTCCATTTTTTTTTTTTGCCTAATGGCCTAAGAATTTAATGTCTAAGAAATGGCATATCGAATGGCCGTCCATCTCGTTACATTTACAACATTTTGACTCTTTTCTTTGCCAACAAGCTAGAAACTTTAGACGACTTAAGGGCGAAGTGAAATTCGATGGAAAATTGAGCTCAACTCCTCTACGCAGAAAGCGTAGTCATGCTGAAAATAATGGTGACAATAATATTTCAATCAAAAATTCATTGACATCTTAAGATCGTTTTATTGAAAAAATATAGAAAAGATGGGGCGCATCTAATGAAAAATCCTGTAACAGATTGATAAGTCTCAAGAGAGCAACTAAATAAAAATATACATATTGTACATTCTGTGTTCCAAATGGTATAGTTTTTAGCAGATGTAACTACCTCCTTACCTTTGAAATTCAGCTAATTGCCTTTCAGATATTAAAGAGAATTACTCTTAAAAAAACATTTTGTAAAGAGTGTTTTTTTTGGAAAATATATCGACGGAACTTAAGACCTATGATTGGAATCACCTGTTTCTTCGTTTCTTATTAGACTGACTTTTATCCGTTTATTTCCTCATACACATATATATATCCATACAATTCGACTGGTTTCAAAAGTGTTTAAGAACCGACAAACATCTGAAGAGAAGATACGAACTACAGTCTGTTCAAATTTTCTTCTCTTCTCCTTCGAAACCTGGTTTGGGAACCTACAATTATATAAGATCGGTTTAAATCCACATTCAAACCGATGAATTGCGTACATAGATACAGATGTGTCTGCATACAATATGCCTACGGCCCACGAATAGATGTGTACAGGTGAGAAACATTATTTAAGAGAGCAATTCACCTATGTTTCGCAGAAGACACCTTGTTGAATTCATGTAAGACATTTAGCGATCAGTTGAGTTTGAACTTTGTCTTTGCATTGGTGATTCGGTTACGGATCGGTTATCGTACTTTTGCCTTAGTCACTTCTTTCCCTTCCTTTTAATCCAATTTTTAATTGTTTTCTACTCGTGTCGCGTCGGAGAATAAAAAATGTGTTTATAATGCGAAACGGTTACAGATTGTATAGCTGGTTCATTCCATATTGGGCTGCAGAGCAGTGGATCATCAGAAGATCCGTATCCTGTTTGCCTTGTTAATGTACAACGAGGGGGAAAAAAAATAAAAATAAATAAAACAACTGATGTGCGAACAAAAAATCACAATGATAACGAAGACAACCGCAAAATGGCTGCAAATCCCAAAGGATTACATTCACCTCGGTACGATCGCTCCTCCCGTGGTTTTATTGTTTTTTTTCTGCCTAACCAAGACCGTTTTTTTGTCGACGATGTTTCGTTCTAGATACTTGTGAACGTGATACTTGGTTCTGAAATTCTTTTTTTTTTCATCCAGTCGCATTCTCATCAATAAAAGGGTGTTCAGAGTTTCAAAAAAAAAAATCAACAAATTTCATCAAATAAAAATAAAACTAAACTTAGTTTTAAGTTCCCAAGCGCGCAGGAGTATGGAAAGAATAATTTACATAAAAAGTTCTGAGAAATAAAAGTGATAAAAAGAAGAAGAAAAATAATAATAGAAAGAATAAGTGTAAAATAAGAAAATCAGAAAAAAATTGCAAATTCGTGTCTTGTTGTGAAGCTTTTACTGCTTACTCGATGTGTCCTCCATTTGTGTGTATCTGTGCTGATGTATTGATGTAATTGATAGTATCTTCACGTCTTTGCGTTTTGGATTTAGCGTCGAGAATTTTCTTCATTTCATCGCCTGGAATATAGACGTTATTTTAATATTTTAATGAATTTTTTTTGATTTTCATTTATGGATATTATAGAGATGAAAAGATAAAAGGTGAGTAAAAAGACGAAAAAGTTTGTGTTCTTAGGAATTTCGTTTGTTGTTCTGAAATTGTTATTTGGTTTAGGATTTCATCAAAAATGTCATCGTTAGTTTGGATTTTTTATGAAATGATTTTTTCTTTTTTTTAAATATATTCGTGCTTATATGTTATATGTTACGGAAACATGAACCTCTTTTAAAAATATTCAGGAATGCGAAATTTATTATTGGAATCGCTCTCAAATTACTCAGAGTCTAAATAGTTTCAATCAGTGATCGGAATGGGATTATGGTACTTACTAGGCGATCCATTGGATTTCTTTCAGCCCTACTTTTACGAGAAAACACAAAACATTTTGGAGGGGAAAAAAACGTAGTCTCCTTCTAGTTCAATACTCTTTTGCCAGCGATGTTCAATAGCTTCGATACCCTGTTTATAGTGAGAATCGTTAATCTCCTTAAAATAGCCATCAACCGCGGATTGAATCTCTTTACTGTTGGCAAATCTTTTATCACCAAGCAATCACAATCAAAGTGGGCTAAATCTGGCGAATTGATTTTGGCCATCGCAATGATGGATGTGTAAACTGGTGCATTGTATTGATGAAACAAACCTTTTTTTCCCCGCCAAATGCGGCCGTTTTGTCTTGACTTCATCTTTCAAACGCTGGCAATACGTTCGCATAATACATGCCATTTATTGTTTTTCCTTTCTAAAGATAATCAATGAAAATTATCCCACGCTTATCCCAAAAAACTGATGCCTTGACCTTACCTGCAGATGGAACTGTCTTCGTCTCCTTTGTAGCCGATTCTCCCCTTTGAGTCCACTGTTTTGACTGTTTCTTCATCTCGGGTGTTTCATCCATGGTTATGAATCGACGTAAAAACTCGACTTTATTGCTGTGAAACTTCGCCAAACACTATCTTGCGGCACCCATCTTGCGCACAGGTTTCTCATGTCCAATTTTTATGTCAACATACGATGTACAGCGCTTTTTGAAATACCTACCATATCTTTCAATTGACGGGCACCCAATACCATTTTGTGGATTTTTTTCAATATTTCTGGTGAACTCACCTCATTTGGTCGACTCGTACGGCCTCGCTTAAACTCTGACACGCAACATTTTATTGTTGTAAACGAAGGAGCAAACTCGCCCAGGGTAGAATCCAGTTCCGTTTTGATGTTGGTTGGATTCAGGCCTTTCAAATCAAATGAAATCGCCATCTATACGTCAGGTCGGGTACTTCTGGAACTATCCTCATACTCTTTGCGACAAAGACCTCTTTCGTAATATGATCTACAATGTCCGTTCCAAAGTAAACACGACTTTTTAAGAATAGGCATTTCTAGCAAGGCCATCTATTAGTAATTACTAATACTGTCAAAATTTCATGACATTTGGACGAATAGAAACGGAGTTATTGCGTCTGAAGTGAAAGTATGTCTGAACCATCGGTAAAAAAATGAAATTGCTCATAATTCAACATTCGAAATACATCATCAAGGAGGCCAAAAAGAATAAAAACTTACTTTCTAACATTGTAACTAGTGATGAAACGTGTTTTTTTCAATATGATCCAGAAACCAAGTACCAAAGTACCGAATGGAAGACTCCAGACGAGCCAAAACCCAAAAAAATCTCGTTTCGAGAGGACAAAAGTGAAGACAATGTTAATTTTCTTTTACAATTCCAAGGGCATTGTCCACAAAGAGTTCGTTCCACCGGGCTAAACACTTAATGCACAATAGTATCTAGGTGTTTTGAAGCGTTTGGTGCATCGTTTTCGTCATATTCGGCAAGAATATCGCGCAGAAGGCAGTTGACGTTTGTTGCAGGATAATGCGCCATCTCATCGAACGACGCTTGTGACCGATTTTTTGACAAAGAATCGCATTGTAACTGTCAACCACTCCCCGTATTCGCCTGATTTCTCATGATGCGACTTTTACCTTCTCGGAAAAATGCGTTTGCCGATGAAAGGAAAGCCTTTTGTGGTCAAAGGGCCTGTACCGACATCCTGAAGGACTCTCCGGCCGACGACCTGAAACACTCTTTCGAATAAATTAATCGGTTTTGCCAAAAAAAACTTTTTGCTGTTCTTATTTTTTAAAAAGTCCTGTTTACTTTGGAATGCACATTGTATAGAGTGACCATATAAGAACGATAAGAAAAAAATTTTAATTAAAACAACAACGGTGTGAAATATAAGAGTGATTCTGGCTTTATTTTGAAGCTACGAGTACGTTCATGACATTCTGTGGAATAACACATCATTCAAATGACCGCCTCGTCTTCGCTGGCAGTGCTTCAAGCGGTCGGTATAATTTTGATGACTTCCTCGAGCTCATTCAAAGTGGTTGGCTTGTTAGCGTAGACTAGGGACTTG
This sequence comes from Volucella bombylans, assembly GCA_949129095.1. NCBI lineage: Eukaryota > Metazoa > Arthropoda > Insecta > Diptera > Syrphidae > Volucella > Volucella bombylans. Next base: position 14,827,262 of record OX422144.1, read on the forward strand.
ACGTAGCCCCAGAGAAAATAACCGAGTGGTCGCGATCGCATGATCGCGGCGGCTAATCGATGAACAGTTGCCGTGAGATGACTTAGTCGCCATATTTCTCCTTCACAACTTCGAGCATCGCGTCGATTGTATGTGACCACAGAAAGTCGGTTAGCCTAAGATCATTGACGGTAACGGTGTCTCCTTGTTCGTTTCGAAAGAAATAAGGTCCGATGCCATAGTCCGAATATTTTTGGATTGTGTTCGCTCCAATATTAGGAATTTAGCTTGTGACATAGCAGCTGAGCCAAAAATGGGCCTCGTGCGTGAAGATGATTTTTTGGCCAAAATCCGGATCTCCAGCCAACATTTCCAGCGCTTCCAATAGCAAAATAAGCCGGGTTGTCTCTCTCGCGATGCCCAATTCAGCTGGTCGGCGAAGAACCGACATTTCTGGGTCTTCTTCGATACTGGCCGCTACGGCAGCTTTGTTTTCTTCATTTCGCACCAATATTTTTCTGGTTGGTGGCTTAAAATCCAAGAGAGTGTACTCACGCTCAAACTTTTCCACGGTTCTACGAATTGCCGGAACACTGAAGCCATGATGACGACCGACCTCACAATATTTTGACAGCTGGATGTCATTGGTAATTTTGACAGCTACTGAAACATTTCAATTGGAAACACTATCATTGCTATCTGGTCACCCCTATAATGAAAAAATATTTCCAAACTCGTAAGCTGATAACTTATGACTTTTAAGTTGGAAGAGGATTGTGTAATAGTCATGGTCTGCACTTTTTCTGATTATATCTTAAGTTATGTCTGGTACCTATCACTTCAAATATCTATTCTAAATGAATCTATCGCTCTTCCGCCAAAATATTCGTAGATCGATTGAAAAATTGTATTGTTAGAAGCTGACAGTTACCGAATATGTCGCAACCATAAATAAGTACAGGAATAGCTAGCGCTTTAGCGAGAGGTAACCTTGTCTTTAGTGGTGTAAACTTTCGAGCAGTCCATAGACATCGAAGAATGCCATATGTCCATTTATTGGGTTGTACCACATGAAATGTCCGATTTTATAGTAACAATTTAAAAGCCAATTTCCGTAAATTTCTATTCAGTCAAAATAGGATCCGTTGGTATTTATGACATTCTTCCAACGTGATACAAGGTCAAATATTCGTTTTTCGTAGAAGTGCTGACTTTTTGAGGCAATGAAATCTTCAAAGACTTTTATGACCTCTGCTCGGTTCCGGAAGACTTTCTGCGGACAAAATGAATGCAGATTGCGGAAAAGATGGTGGTAATCGGTTTAGGAAATATCAGGACGGTACGGTGGATGCGGAAGAATTTCGAATCCCAATTGCAACAGTCTTTGCACCGTTACTTGTAAGGTAAGGATCGGTCATTTCATGTGGTACAACCCAATATATGGTTATTCCATGAGAGTGTCCTATTGAATATCACGCCTAGATTTTTCGAAGATTTAACAAATTCTGTTGCTGTACTGTTTAATGTTATTAATGGAAAATATGATAGCTCTAGCTTCTTTTTAGAAATAATTAGACATTTACACTTACTTGGATTAAGTGCCAGGTTATTTTCCAATGACCAGATCGAAATCCTTTGAAGATCTACATTCAAATCATTAGCGTAGTAATCGATGATATCACAAGCACAACTCCTATAAATTTAAAATATCAGCCGCTGAATTCAAGATAACGATTTGTATAAAATTGACATACAGTGAGAATAAGAGAGGTCACAAAATGCACCCCTGGGGAACGTCTCGCGCTAAAGGAAGAAATTCTGATAGAACGCCCTCCAGAGACACAGCTTGGTTTCTTTCTTTTAGATAAGATGAGAGTAACTTTGCGGCATATGGAGACATACGAGTACAAACATATTAAAACAATGACATAACTTACGAGTATGAATGAGTGTGGAAAGGTTGACCATATCAAAGGCTTTGGAGAAATCTAGGTAGGAAGGTAGGTAGGTAAAACTGGCTGTTGGAAAGACCAATCTACTTAGGCCTATTGGCTGCCTATTGTGATGCCACTCATGGAACCAATTTGAGCTTATGATGAAGAGTAGGAGACTGTTAACGTCTATATTCTTTAGATCACATAAGTCATTGCAGAAGAAAGCTCCTAAGTAAAGTTTTCTTTTTTAAGAGAGATTTGGACTGGTATAAAAGGATGGTCTTAAAGTTCGCTTATAGTGTAATCTATGTTCTCTGGGAGGATTCCTAGTATATGATACTAATAATATTCGCGTGGCCAAATAAATTATTTGTCCACTGTGTAGGGGCTTTAAGGCGAATAGTTGCGATCGCAGCTACTTGCCTGCTGAAGATATCGAAGGGTATCAAGTGCAACAGAATATCAAGTGCCGCGGAAGGAGTAGAGCGTAGGGCTCCGCTTATGCATAGACATGCTGTTCTTTGAACTCTGTTTAATTTACTGCAGTTCATTGCATTGTCTAAGGCCGTCCACCAGACAACCACACAGTAGGTGAGCATTGGTCTTATTACCGAGATATATAGCCAGTGGGTTAGGCTAGGTTGAAGGCCCCATTTGTTCCCAATGGCTTTTTTGCAAGAGAATAAAGCTACTGCAGCTTTCTTGACTCTTTCTTGAATTTTAGGCTTTCAGTTTAGTTTCGTGTCAAAAATGAGACCCAGATATTTTGCTGTATCGGAGAAGACTACTAAAAGGTACCGTTTATTGAGGGAGGGTCTATAATTGGTATTTTATATTTCCTGGAAAGAGGACAAGATCAATTTTATGGGGTTTACTCTCAATCCACAGTGATCCGCTCAACGGGTTCGATTAACAGATTGTCAAGATTTAGTTGAAGGAGCTTTTTGATGGTTTAAAATGATTGCCTGAGATGGCTGTAGCAACGTAATTCGCATAGGCACTCACCCTGCTACCACCCGCTTCCAGGTATATCAGCAGTTAACCACAAACTTCCAGAGAAGCCTACCCCTGCTGACACGTCTTTTAGCAGAAGCACCACCCAGTTTGGAGTTGGCAGCGCAGTCGTGATTGTGGATATCTTGACGTTGTTAAAGGCATCATCTATGTGCAGGAAAGCGACCATTGTGTACTCTCTATGTAGGGATCGTTCGATGTGGCTAATCAGTGAATGCAGAGCGGTTTCCATCGGCTTTACTTTACAGTATGCGCGTATATCAATCAGTCGTTTTAAAGTTTTCAGAAGGAAAGATGATGGAAAGATGAGAACCTTTGGGACAACAACTGCATTGACTTCTCTCCATGACAGTGGAATGTGGATCAATTCTACACAGCTCCTCATGATATTCTCTAGCATAGGCAGGATGATATCTGAGGACCTTTGTAGCTCTGTAGGTATTATACCGTCCGGATCCAAAGCATCTTGTCTCTTATAATCAGACCATGAATTTTAGTCACGGTTGCAGTAGTCCTGTTATGATTGCTACTGGGCGCGAATAGGGAACTACCTGGAAAGTGAGTGCCCAGTAGCAGGTTGAGTGATTCATCACTTGAGGTTGTCCTAGAGCTATCGGTTTTTTTCAAACAGCTTGTAGAGAGGATTTTTCTTAGCCGCGATGCCTCAGAAGTTTCTGTTATTTTGCCACAGAATGGCCTCCAGAATTATCGTTTTGCCTTTCTCAGTTCTTTTTTATAAATTTTGAGGGATTCTTTGCATGAGTAGCAGTTAGTCACTTTTCTTGTGCTTTTTGCTAAGTTGAAAAGTTTTCTGTAAATGTTTCTAAGTGATCCCAGTGCTGATGTCCGCCAGTGTGGCTTTTTCTTGCCTCTAGGTTGAATAAGAGGGCAGGAAGAAGCCATAGCCTGATTGAGAGCCAGGATGAATTCCTTGACTATTATGTCGAGCTCGTTGGTGTCGCGCGGGGGACTTGAAGCTCCAGAGAATATTGTTTCTGACTATATTCCTCTGCATTTTGACCAATCCTATAATTCCGGAATGCTGGTTGGCTGGGAGGAGGTTTGAAAATGAAAATGAAAATGTTCAGATACCCTCCAGTTCGTTAGCATTTGAGAGATGTTGTCGGAGACAAAAGCGATATATAGCACTTCCTGTACAATTCTTGTTATAAAAGTGTATGTAATCAAAAAGTGACTCACCTCTATCATTGATGTCGGTACTGCCCCATACCGTGTAATGAGCTTTAGCGTCGCATCCGATGATGGGCCCAGTTTTTAGCCTTTCGGCTTCCAGTACCACCCTTTCTAGGTTATCATCAGGGAGAGGGCCCACATGATCATGGCCAAGATATGCTATTAGGAGTATTTGGTATTCTCTAGTCTGGCAACGGTTAATTCGGGGTCTAAAAGCCTCAAGAAAGTAACGTGGTCTTTATACAGTTTTTCTCTTATATCTTAGACCACACTCATCAAAGCAGTAGTACATCTATGTTTGGCTCGAAATCCAGATTGAACTGATTCAGTAGATTCCTATGGATGAGATAGTCCTCTACTTGCTCTTGCATAATTCGTTCACATACTTTGGCAAATAAAGGTAGAATTGATATACTACCTTGATCAAAACTCCCGGAATTTATTCAGAAAATTAAAAATACAAGTTTATTCATCTAAATCTATATTGCCTCCTTCAAAGTAATCCCCATCGACTGCAATACACTTATGCGCTTGATCCAATTTTCGGTATGTCCATCAGTGATTCCTGTGATTTTTCCATTACTTCCTCTCGGCTGCTGAAACGCGTTCCCCGTAGTGGTTTTTTTTTAACTCGATTGAACAGAAAGAACTCACAGGGAGCCAAATCAGGTGAATTCGGTGGCTGTTGGATGGTATTTGTTGCATTTTTCGTCAAAAAATTACGAATAATGATGGCACTGTGCGACGGTGCAAAATCCACGAGTTTTCTGCCCAGAATTCTGGTCTCTTTCGGCGAATTGCTTCACGCAAACCTCTCATAACGCCCAAATACTACTCTTTGTTTACTGTCTGGCCTTCTGGCAAAAATTCATGATGCACTATACCGTTGTAATCCATGAAAACTATGAGCATTGCCTTCTCTTTTGACTGAAAACGACGTGGTTTTTTTGGTCTCGGCTCATTTGGTGAACGCCATTCACTTGCCTGATGTCTGGATGGCGTGTCGTACTTATAACCTACGTCTCGTCTCCAGTAATGATCCTTTTGATGAATGTGGGATCGGATTCAGCCTCGCAAATCATCTCTTTTTGCGACGTCAACACGGTCTCTTTTTTGCATGAAATTGAGGTCTTTTGACACCAACTTTGCTGCTACACGACGGATACCCAAATCATTAAGCAAAATGTCTTGGAATGTTAATTTGCGGTTATTGACCAACATTTCTTTTACTCCATCAATCTTTTCGTTGGTTTTCGATGTCCATGGTCTGCCACTACGTTCATCATCTTCGATTAACTCACGACCACTTTTGAACCGCTCATGACACTGGTAAACGACCGTTTTCTTTAGAGAATCGTTAAAGAAACACTTTTCCAACATTTCCAACGTTCGGGCACCATTAAAACCGTTTTTTTACTCAAAATTGAAGTTCGTTGTTGCAAATTTAAATCCATTTCTAAAATTGTAAAAAATCGCCAACACACACAATGATAGATGTACTCTTGGCTACGTAACTTTTGCAAATGTCAAGTTATGACGCTAAGGTTTAGAGGGAATGTCAAGAACAGATTTAACAACTTAACAAAAAAACGGAACTCAAATCGGAACAATGGGAGCGCCACACGGTGGTTATCCCCGGAATTTTTTGGGTCAAGATGGTATGTAGGCCTGAATTCATCGCCTGGCGAATTCTTACCAAGCCACTGTAGGGGAGTTATTCGTATGTCGTTCTCAAAATTGACATCTATGACATGTGTAATATATTGCAGGCATAAACTTCAGAAATTCTGCCATAGGGAAGAGCAGATAAGATACTGTGGATGATGGATGAACTGCTGAATCGGCCATAAACAGAATCTTAACCACACGTATCTAAAATTGATAAGTGATCAACTGCATCGTATGCAAATTCTAAAATCCTGTCTCTTTAGACAGAAAAATCTATTAAAGTAATATTCGTATTTAAAGTGTTTGTTCGTTTTCCTTTTTGTTTTCTTCACAATTCGAACACATCCCTTTTAAGCATGTAGTGGCGACAATGAGGTTTGCTCTAACCGGTTCGTGGAACTCCTGTACTCAGCGTTTCATTTTGTGATATGGTGAAACTTCATAACCTACAATTTCCCTCCCATTATTACAAGCAAGTTGAACCCAAGTTGCATCTTATGAAGCATGGTATTAGGTACGGGAGAGTAAAGTAGCTAACGTTTGCAGCTTGTAAACGGGTCTGATTATCTTGTCGTACTTATGATATTGACTTTGTTAAGATACACACAGACTCGAAGATTTTGTAGATAATTTTCTGGGGATCACTCTAACGGTTTGAATAGTTACCAGTATTCTAAAAATCATTTCTATTGAAGTGTAGTGATTTTTAATTTTTTCTCTTTAAACGATAATCGTTGTTTTTTTTCAAATTTATAACCGTATACCGCACCAATTTACTTGTCAGACTTGCATATGAAGTTTTTTTTTAAATTGACGTTAAATGCAATCGGGATGACACGACAGGAGACATTGCGTGCATCTAAACTAATTGCTGATACAACAAGTTACTCATATGTGATATAACAAGTCGGCAAAAGGAGAATTATGGTAGAAGTTTACAGTTGAAAGTAACTGAAAACGTTTAAAGCTTGTACTAAATAATTTACGGGTAATTATTCGTAGCAAATGTTCCCCACCAAAACGGTTCTCTGAACACTCATTAATTATGAGTTTGTTGTTTTTTGCACTTATAGATATTTGGAAGAAAAACACTTTAGGTATGGCGAACTTGTTGATCGTAAAATACTGAGAGTCTATCGCGAGGCATAACGCATTAATAACAAATGTTGATTTCAACGCCAACTTTAGGACATACGAATAGCTTTTTGAAATTAAGATAAATTGTGCGCAATGAATTTAAGTGGCTTATTGGAGCCATACCAATGGATAGTCGTTATTGGTTACATTTTAAGTGCCTTGTTGACCTCAATATCTATCGTTTTTCCCCCCTTCTTCGAACGAAAAACGAAATATGAATATGAGCGCAGCTTATATTAGGCAATCTCAATTTGCTTTTTGTGTAAAATATAATTTTTGAAGTTGAAAACTGGTTGAAGATAACGATCGCGCATTGGAAATTATTTTTTTTTTCATTAGTATGTAAATCATCCCAATCCCAAAGTGGAAACGAGGTATTCTTAAGACCATCAGGAGAAATAAAATATCAATGTCAATCAACATAAGCAAACCCATATTCCAGCTACAAGCAACATTAAGAGGCTTAGATCAGTAAATTGTATAGATATTATAGTAATTCTTGTCTTACATACGGGGTTCTCGTGTTCGATGTGAAACTGGGTCTAGATTCACCATCCAACTGATTTTCCAGCTAGCAAATAAGACAACGAACGAACTAACCAACGAATCAACCAGCCAACCAACCATCCAATCATCTTTGTTTGACGACCCTTTCCAGTGAGCCTAAATAGCTAATCTTTTACACCCCATGTGGATTGCGGTCTTTCCAACGAAGTAGAGGCCAGAACAATTTAATGAAAGGTGCTGAAAGCTCTCACCGTTTCACATGCACACAATCTCTGTTCCTTCATGTCATATACACCCTCAAAGCAGTTTTTTGTGAACAAAAAAAAATATTCATTAACATTCAGTTCTGACAGAAAAAGTAGAGGGGCCTTACTTTGAAAAATTATCTGGAGTTAAGAGTGGGATAGCATTTGAATTTTCTGTCATGAGAGAAATAGGCGGGGAGTTTATGTACGCCTTAACACGAACGACGATCATGCTGAACTCTTTAACAGTGAACTTGTTGTCATCAGCGCCTTATCGCACCTTTCAAGAGTGGTGCACCAGGTTGGACCTGACAAATCAGGTTAACTTTTAGCCAATGTCTGTGGGAAGATTTGAGAACCCTTGATAAGCACTTCATTTGGTCCTACAAAATTTGATTCATTCTCAGAAATGTTGGTACTGGGTAATCCGAGATGCGAATAGTCACATGAGCGAAGCAAAGTAAGATATGCCCGTCCGTCAACTTGAATGAATCTGAAGATGATTGATGTATCAGTAATAATTATGTGCTAAGGTCAAAGCCGTTTGAAAGTGGATTAACGGTGCGAAATTCCAAACATTCTACAATAGGAGTATCCGGATTCTTTGTTGGCCTTTATTAGGCAGATATAATAGATTTCGAAGTTCAACTGGGTGTAAAAACCCAAACAACTGAGTTAGCTCTATTGTCAGATAGATGGTTTAGACGAGGGAAATCAAGATATCTGTTCAAACAAAAATATCATCTTGGTGATCACCGAAGCGCAAGGCTCTAATCTTGGCAAAGTTAAATGCTTTGTCGATCTACTTTCATTTTGGTTCAAAGGCATAAACAAGCTATATGGTCATACGTCAAACCGAACTGTCATCCGAGACTGTACAGGGTGCGCCATCTTATATGTCAGTATGTGAATATTGAATAACTTAAAAAAAACAACCGATTTCCATATATAAGGTATATTTATTTAATTTGGTCCTTTACAATTAATTTGGACTAGTTTTTGAATACAACATCAATTAAGCGGCCACCTTTATTGATTAAAACAAAATGTACTGCGTTTTCGATCACTTTTTCGAGCATCTCAGGCGGTATAGCGATGATTTCGGTATAAATGTTTGCCTTGAGCTCGTCAATGGTGTGAGGCTTTCTGGCCTACACTTTGCTTTTCAAATAACCCCACAAAAATCTGGAGATCTGAATGGACAGTCAATGTCGCCATTTCTTGACAGCGTTCTTTGCAGAAACTGCATTATTTGATTTGCAGTATGGCACGGTGCACCGTCTTGTTGAAACCAATAACCATCCAGACATTTTTCACACATTTGTGGGCAGGGATAATGAGCCAACATTCACCCATATCGATTCCCATCGACTGTCTCGCCTTCTCTAAAGAAAAATGGACCAATATTTTGTATTTTGTATTTTCTTAAATTTTTACAATTTTTATAATTTTCTGCGAAGCTCTGATGGCTTTTCTGCAGAAGGTTGAACAGATTCTAATCAATTATAAAAAGGAGCAAGTAAGAACAAAAAAAGTAATGTTGCAAAAATTCAGTTAACTAAGATTCATTACTTTAGCTAAAAATTTGTTTAAAGATTCAAGAAATAATTGTTGATCTCTTTTTTTCTGTATTTAAAATTTAAAATGTTTCTTAAGTTTGATGGTAAATTATTAAAACTACTAGGAACGCTGTATTCTAACATTCTTTTACCGTAGTTATTATGGTTTCTAGGCGTGTGCAGTAGTCCCTGTGCTCATCTTCTTGTATTTATTTCATGCTGAATAGGTTTTTTAAATCGGTTGTCATCGTAGTACTCGAGAACTAGAATCATCCTAAACATATGTTCGACTGTTATAGCCTTAAATTTTCTTTCATCAGTAATGTTCATGTTGTTTATCATTTTAAGTGCTGCATTTTGTATACTTTGTAATTTATTTATATGTGTTGGAGATGCATTTCCCCAGGCAAGTATTCCATACCTTAGTCTGGATTCGATAAGAGCATAATATACAAGTTGAAGTATTCTTGGTGGGGCATGATTTCGAAGATGGTCCAACGCAAATATCGCTTTTCTTATATCCATGCGAGTCTTATCTATGTGTTTTTTCCAGATGAGATGGCTGTCGATTATCACTCCTCGATATTTATGCGTTTCTACTATTTCAATTAGTTGTTTTGGGGTCGATACACATATATCATTTTGAACGAATATCTGTTGATTGGTTTTGTTTTGATGTGGACATCGAATGTGCATAATCTTAGTTTTATCTGCATTAATAACAAGGCCATTATCATGACACCACTTTATGGCATCATTAAGCTCCTCTTGTATTATTTTTGTCGCAGATTCTAAGGATCTGTGACGAACCACTATTGCGGTGTCATCTGCATAAGCGAATGGGATGCTTCTTTTGAAGGTGCTTAGCAGTTCATTTGTGAATAAAATAAATAGAAGGGGTCCCAATTTCGAACCCTGTGGAACTCCGAAGTGAACCTGTTTTTTTTTCACTGTATATATTAACACATCTTAACACAGTATAAACGATTTATCAAATATTCCTTCAGCCAATTCCCTAAGACACCTCGGATACCAATTTTCTCAAGAGCTTTTAGCATTTTAGCGTGATTTAAAGTATCAAAGGCTTTGCTGAAGTCCATAAATAAAACCAGCGTATGATAGTTTTTATTAAGGCTTTCATTGATGTGGTTTGCAAACTCTCCTAAGAGGGTGCCCGTACTTTTTTTTCTGAAAACCATATTGAGATTGGTGGATGAGAGAATGTTTAGTTATAAATGACTGAAGTCGTTGTATTACTATATCCTCCATGCACTTTTCTAAAACATGCAATATGGATATTGGTCTATAGTTTTTAACTCTTATTAACTCCCTTGAAAATTGGATTTATGACTGCAGTTTTTAGAGCTACTGGTATTTTTCCTTGTGTCATGATCAGGTTTATGAACTTAGAAAATATTAGAGAGAAAATCTGGGCATGATGTTTGATGTCGGCTGCTCTAATGCCATCAATTCCTGGAGATTTGTTTGTATCCATTCTCAATATTATGCGATAGACTTCTTCAATGTTGGTTTCTTTGGGGAATATTGTATTTGCGATGGAAATACTTTGATGATGTGATGTAATCGAGTTGCACCGATGTATTATTTTTTGCAATTGTTGAGAAAAATGTTTTGCACACTCGTTAGCTATGTATAAGCAATTTTCTGTTTGCAAGTTTTTCATGATTACCTCGTCAGCGTTGAGTTTTTTTCTCCCCATTATTTCATTTACGAGGTTCCAGGTTTTGCGCGGGTCGGTCCTTATTTCGTTGAACTTGTTTTTGTAAAAGTAAGACTTTTGAGTTGATATATCCTTGTTCAACTTATTTCGAAAGCGTTTGTATTCAATTTCATACGTTTTATTTAGCCTGTTGTTCTTCCATTTTCTGTACAAAACGTCCCGTTGTCTACATTTTTCTATTATTTCGACGCACATCCATGGATTTTTTTTACATTTTTCTTTTTCTATTCTAGTACAAATTGATTTTGAGTAGATGTCCTTAAATTTGTGTGGTAGCTTATCATAAAGCGTTATTGCGTCAGTTTGAATTAGAACTTCGTTCCAATTAGTCGCTGCTATCATTCTATTGACCTTGGTTGGGCAAATGTACGACGTGAATGTTGGTTGCTTTACATTGGGTTTATTGATGCTTGTAAAGTACATTATAGCATAGTGATCCGTAAGACCACTTTCAATCACAAAAGTTGTTATATTTTCATTTTTTGTTCTTACTAAAATGTGGTCAATTGTAGACTTCGTACTTCTTTTTAGATCAATTCTTGTGTATTGGTTTATAGAATTTGTGAATCCTAGTGTAGCCAACATCTCTAAATAATTTTTTGCGTTGCTAGAGTTTGTGTCACTGACATTAATATTGATATCACCCAATACAATAGCTTGTCCATTCTTTATATTATCACCAAGATTTTTCTCTAATTCTTCTACGAAGGATTTTTGGCTTAATCCGGGTGGTCTGTATACACCTTTGGCGCAAACGCCGGCCCAAACAGTCACTTTTTGATCATAGAATGGTGCTTCATGGATCTCGTGAGGATTCTCCGTTCCGAAAATGCGACGTCGGTCATCAAAATTTGCTTCCAAAAATCAGGTTCAGTGTCAACCATTCGGGCGACTGTTTAGCCGTATTCCAAGCGACGTGGACCGTCTTTCGGCAATATTCTTTGAGTCAATTGCACTTTATACGGAAAGATATGCAAATCATCCTTCAAAATATGCTGCAAGGTGGTTCCACTGACGCGAAAATGCTGAGCGCAGGGACAGTTTCAGTTTTCAGTTTATATGCATTTTTATTATGTTGAATTACTTAACACTTACAAGCTATACAAAAAAAAACGCTTAAAAATTAGCTTAATTAACTTAAAATTATCTTATTCTAACTTACTGGCCCCATGCGGGCACTCTAAGTTAAACCTAACGCTTAAACTATGTCTTTCGACGTTTTGACAGGTTTTGTTCTTATTCTTATAGGACAATGCAGCTTAAACTGCTGAGCGCAGTGACGATACGGCACATGTGGGCTCTCGGCAATGCTCTCTCTAACCGCGTTGTTTCGGTGTAAAGCGATCCATGGATAAAATTGTACTGAACTGACGGTTCAAAAACATGTCTATTCAAGTCAATCGGTATATTTTTAGTTTAAGGTTTGCCATTTTGCAATATGGATCGATTAACAATCGCTGAACGTGTTAAAATTGTGAAAACTTACTATAAATAGAGATTCTGTAGTATGTACGTTTCGTGCATTACGAGCATACTATGGTCCACATAATCGGCGATCTAAGCGAACTACAGGCAAAACTGTAAAAAAAAATTCGAGGAGACTCGCTTTGTTACCGATGTCTTAAGGCCTATCCATCATCGAAATGCACACTCTACAGAAAATTTGGCTGACGTTAGTGAAAGCTTTTAAGAAGATCCAAACCTATCGATTTCACACCGAGCACAGCATTTGAGCTTGTCTTACGGCACATTATGGCGTATTTTGCATTTGGATTTGCATCTGCACCCTTATAAAGTTCAGCTCACTCAAGAATTTAAGTCAACTGACCACGAAATGCGTAGGACCTACCCCGATTGGGTAATTGGACATCAGCGTTTGGATGACTAATTTTCACACAAAAGTTTCTTCAGCGATGAGACTTATTCTTCATTCGGTTAACAAACAAAATTGTCACATATGGTGAAGTGAAAATCCACATGTAACTGCCGAAGAATTATTGCATCAACTATTGCAACTCACTGTATGCTGTGCAGTTTGGTCTGGTGATGTCATTGGTCATTCTTCGAAATTGAGGAATGTATATCAGCCACATTCGCAATAGCCAAATGTTAACCGAATCAAGTCACTTTCGGACGTACTCTAAAATTTTGTACAACTCGCCTGTAAAATGCCCTGCCGAGCTCTTTATATCCCAGTCATTGTAACTTACAAACATACCGAATTCGTTGGAATTGAAATCAGTTCTTACAGACTGTCCCGATATAGACTGTCCATATAGTGATTGCTTGAGTTTAAGTTCTTCAGATTAAGAAAACTCAACTGCTTCAGGCGACTTTCGTCCAATAAGAGGTAACATTTTCTACCAAGGAACGATGGCTGATTATATCTATAAAGAAATAATCAGAGTTAAATTTGAAGAAACAGTCCCAGATCGTTTCCATAAAGCTTTTAATCTTATAGTTAACTTGTGGAAACCGGTTTATGATGGCATAGAAGTTTACCAAAAGAAGTAAAACGGAAACCTAAAAGATCCCACGCGTTTTGGCGAAGCTATACAAATTTCAAGGAAATTTTGTCATGGGAACTATAGGCAAAACCTGTATCTCGATATCGACCAGCAAAAGTCTGCTTGGTAAAACTGGTACTTCGAACCAAAAATGACACTGTACATGTGCACAGCAATTACTAGGTTTATACTCACCTATTCCGCACTCGTTTGGTACATAAAACGAAACAAGGGTCTACACAGGCCGAATTCAATAACGTTCGGCCTATGTTCGCCAAACGGGTGCGATAAGAACTGATAGGGTAACATAAGAGGTTCCACTGAACATCTGATTTCTTATACCACCTTGATCAAGAGGTTCCCGGAATTTATTCAGAAAATTAAAAATACAAGTTTATTCATCTAAATCTATATTGTCCCCTTGAAAGTAATCCCCATCGACTGCAACACACTTATGCCAGCGCTTGGTCCAATCCTCGAAATATTTTTTGTATTCGGTTTTCGGTATGTCCATCAGTGCTTCCTGCGATTTTTCCATTACTTCCTCTCGGCTGCTGAAACGCGTTCCCCGTAGTGGTTTTTTAACTCGATTGAACAGAAAGAACTCACAGGGGCCAAATCAGGTGAATTCGGTGGCTGTTGGATGGTATTTGTTGCATTTTGCGTCAAAAAATTACGAATAATGATGGCACTGTGCGACGGTGCGTTTCCATGGTGCAAAATCCACGAGTTTTCTGCCCACAATTCTGGTCTCTTTCGGCGAATCGCTTCACGCAAACGTCTCATAACGCCCAAGTAATACTCTTTGTTTACTGTCTGGCCTTCTGGCAAAAATTCATGATGCACTACACCGTTGTAATCCATGAAAACCGTGAGCATTGCCTTCTTTTTTGACTGAAAACGTCGTGGTTGACTGATGTCTGGATTGCGTGTCGTACTTATAAACCCACGTCTCGTCTCCAGTAATGATCCTTTTGATGAATGTGGGATCGGATTCAGCCTCGCAAATCATTTCTTTTGCGACGTCAACACGGTTTCTTTTTTGCATGAAATTGAGTTCTTTTTCCAACATTTCCAACGTTCGCGCACCAAATTAATTAAAATTTAATACAAGTTTTGTAAATGTCAAGCTATGACACTAAGATTTACCAACTTAACAAAAAAAAAAACAGAACTCAAATCGGAACAATGCGAGCGCCACACGGTTTTTCGGGGAACTTTTGGATCAAGGTGGTATAGCACCAAGTCAAGAACGTACAAGGACATAATAAAGCGAGATTACGCATGGACGGTGATTTCAGTGGAAAGGCCTTCGAGATCGTTTGTGAGGTAGAAAAAGAAATTGGAACAGGGTTCTTGCGAGGTCGAGGTGTGGAATCTTTACCTATTACACGATGCCATGAAACCAAGGAAATAGATGCGTATATACTAATTTTGTGGCAACATAACTTATTATAATGTGATTTCCCCCATAACAAATTGGTAACCACGAAGCGTCGGTCGCTTTCTCCAACAACTGAGTCCCATTGGCCATCCCTTAACGCCCAGATCTGCTAATAAGTGCAAAAGAAGTCGTCCATTCGAGTTCCCCATGAACGAGTTCTTTGGAAATCTGTCCCAAACATTTTTGAAGTACTCCGGCAACCAGGAAGGGGTTCAAAACTATATGGTCATGAAGACGATGGCGCAAAAAATGAGAATTATTCCAGATGAAAGTATGATTTTTCTTCAAGGAAATATTCTGTGGCTAGAAAGAGATTCCGTTCCATCTAATCATAAGCCCCAATGAACAATTTCGTCATTCTTGTGATGAGTATGCTAAATTATATAGTTTTACAAAATTGTGCAAAACAATGGTCGCTTTCACTATGCATTTATAGCCAGCATATTCAGATAGCATATGCAGTGCTGTATTCAATTTTTGACCGCTCATGCATAATTCGTGACATGTGTCAAAGTCAAACATGCTCACAACGCTTACAAATTATTGAATTTTATTATCAAAACTCGTGCTCTGTTAAAAATGTTTTTCGTGCACTTCAACCATTTTACGGTCGACGTAATGTGAAATGAGCAAGCGATTCAAGACATAATGAACAAATTTCGCACCAATTTCACGCTATTGCACATCAAATCACCTACCCGCATGCGTACAGTGTGTATAGAGGAAAATATTGCTGTTGTATCCGCCAATGTTAATGAAGATCGTGATTTGTCCATTCGTCGCCGTTACTCAACTGGGATTTTGTTACTTGAATACGTGAATGATATGGAAGGATCGTGGTCTAAAACTAAAGCCGAACGACCTGCCACAGCGTCGAATTTTCGGTGAGTGGGCCTTAGAAAAGCTGAAGCAAGATCCGCTTTTTTATCGAAAAATTGTCGTCAGCGACGAAGCTCATTCCTGGTTGAATGGGTATGTTAATATACAAAACTGCCGAATTTGGTCAGATGAGCAATCTTAGGCAATACAAGAGCTGCCAATGCACCCGGAAAAATGCACTGTTTGGTGCGGTTTATGGTCCGATGACCATGAAAACAACGTTGCCATCAATGGCGCCCGCTATCGTTCAATGATTTCGAACTCTTTTTTGCCCAAAATGCACGAGCTGAACCTGGTCGAGACGTGTGGTTCTAGTAAGGCGACCAATTAAGAAATGAGTTCGGTGAGCAATTTATCTCTCGTTTTGGTGAATTGGCCGACTAGGTCGTGCGATTTGACGCCTTTTGATTATTTTTAATGGGGATACGTCAAATCACTCATCTATGCCGATAAACCAGCGTCAATTACACCCTTGGGAGATGACGTATAAACGTGTTATTGGCTGGTATGCCAATATGCTCGAATAAGTGATCCAAAATTGGACTTTCCGTATGGACCACTTAAAACGTAGTCGTGATGAATATTTACATGAAATAATCTTTAAAAATCTTAAACGCTTAAAAAATCACATTTTGATAAGACAAGGTTAAGTTAGTTTTTAAGTTAGATTAAGCTTGTATTAAGGCAAATAAATGGGGGGCCCACCAAAATTAAAATTAAAAATAAGACTCCTCGGCCTCGAATTCACTAAGAATAACAGCCCTATTCTGCTATACGCCGGGGGGAATATTTATGTCAAATACGAGTTTTCCGATCCTGCTATCCGTTCGAAGTGAAACACTCACTTGTCGGTAACGCAGGTCGGTAATCCACTATACGCACGAATCGAATGTCCTCCTAAAAATTATTAGAGTCTCTTGTTTCCGAGTCAAAATTGAAATAAAGTGCTACACTATACATATTTGTTTTTCTTTCCACACAAATTACACAGTTGAAATGACACTTAAACTTCCAAACGGGTGACGTTTAAATCTTCGAAACTTTGAAATAGAAAACGGTAAGGCAGTTCACCCGGCGTATACCAGAATACCGATTCGAAGTTAAAGTGAATCGAATAGGTGAAGGGAACGTTCGATTCGCACGTATAGCAGAATAGGGGTGTAAAATCACGGTGTGGGACAGTCAATAAGTTATTTCTGATAGTGATCAGAGATTTTAACATACAAAAATTCGACTCCAGCGGACATTGTATTTCTTTTTAGGACATTACATTTAAAGGCGGGCCTATATCGGTGTGATGTATTTTATAACCCCGAATTTCATCACTACCTGGAACCAACCAAGTCTCAGAAACACAAATTATATCTACTTGCTGCAAATGAAATAGCTCCCTAAATTTATTCATCTATACTCTGTTTGATCCTTTGCACATTAATATGGCATACTGTCAATCCAGAGCACCTGTTAGAACAATTATTTAACTTTACACTGCCGCTGTAAAAGCTATTCACGCCGTTTGCTATGCACTCGTAATTGCCATACATATGAAACTATCAAGAAGACAATACGAAGAGAAATTAATTTGAGTCAGTACCTCACATTCCAACCATCAACCTCCTGGGCAGAGAGACCACAAACAAACAATAACAAATCCAACATACAATTAACAAAAAACTGGCATCCATGTTCAGATATTAAAAATAACTTAAATGGAATACTGATTGTAAAATATTGTAAATGATTTTAAAAGTATATGATTCATCCTATTAATCAGTTTTATATGTTGTATATGTTTATATTATGTGCTCCAGCGGTGATAAAAGCGGGTTCAGTTGGTCGAATCTTTAAAGGGAGTTTCGTTGATGAGAGAATTTTCATCTCTGTGTCATCCCTGCTCTTCTTAACGTAGACGAAACCATCTCGAGTTCTTGTAGAGAATAAAATACCCTCTTTACGTAGCCGGAGAGCATGAAGTAACAAAAAGCTATTTTCCTGAGCTACACTCTTATTTAAATACTGACATCATGTACCTGAGGAAAGACTTCCAGCGTTTTTTGCGGAAAGCCGCAAGCAATGCTCGTTGCTCATTGTGGGAAGAGATCAGTTGTGCACTTAATGGCCTTAATACACCACCGGCACGAGCCAATTATTGATCATTGCAAAAAAGCCAGCTTTAGAGTGTTTTTGTTCCATTCGTCAAGAATACTTTCTTCAAACCAAATCTTGGAAACGAGTTTCTATATGCTCTTTACCAAATCATCTTTTGCTTTCTTAAATAGCTTAACAGGTAAAGCGTCCGGTTAAGCGGTTTTCCTGCGCTTAATCCTAGAATATTCCTATCTTCACTGCATTTTTGATCGGGTGGACTGAAATTTTGGGTTTTGTCCGCAAAGTTGACAACAGATTTTGGATCGACTATTTTTCAATATCCCCATTACTGACTATAGCTCTATGTTTTACTACTAAATTTCCTTGCTCAACTCCACATTCTTCTGTATTGTTGGGTAAAAAAGGACTGAATTCGGTTATCGGAATTCTGCTGATTGAAATTATATTATTTTCTTACGGGCCTACCAATTTAGCTCAAAAATTCTTGCCTAAATTCTCAACTGAAATAATAACACTGACTGTCGAGAGTCTCTTAGCTTACCTCGTAGTTGTGGGCAAGAAAGTTCACGTGAACTTTGTACAAGGTGGCGCAAAATTAATCATTCAATTTTGTTTTTGAATTACCTTTTTAACTTTGATTTTGAGTGATGGAAATCTTTATTTGAACTTTTACAATTGTTTCTGTTAAGTGGAAAAGATGACATCTGCCAGTGTTGATGCACATTTGTGCCCGTTTTATCGCATTTTCAATGACTTTCCGCAAGATTTCCGGTAACAACTGTTCACATTCCTGTCGAATATTCTCCTTAAGGGCTGCGATTGTCTGAGTCTTGTTGCCATAAACCCGCGACTTCAAGTAGCCCCAAAGAAAGAAGTATGGGATGGTTAAATCGGGCAATCTTGCTGGCCATGCCAAATCGCCAAAACGGGAGATTACGCGACCAGGAAACGCTTCCTTCACAATATCCATTGTGGCTCGTGCTATGTTGGCAGTTTCACTGTCTTGTTGAAACCACATATTCACTAAGCCCCGCTCATCCAATTCCGGCAGTAAGAAGTCGTTTATCATGACCCTGTAGCTTTCGCCAGTAACAGTGACCGTATTGCCGATGGCGTCTTCAAAAAAATAAAGCTCAATCACCCCTCCCACGCAAACTCCGTACAGAACACAGGCTTTGAGTGGATGTAACGGTTCTTCGTGCATCACACGCGGATTTTCAGTGCCCCATGAACGAAGATTTTGCTTATTGACGTAACCGCTTAAGTGGAAATGCACGTCGTCGCTCATGATGGTTTTCGACACAAAATCGTCATCTTCGTTCTTGAGATTGAAGATGGCTTTACAGTAATTCAAACGCGACTGACGGTCAGGAGGCATTAACTGATGCACTGTTTGCACTTTGTACGGGAACATGTTGTAAAGTACTGTGATCTTCTTTATTGCTTGTCTCGTCTAGATCTTAGCAACCGCGATTGAAAAAGTTGAGAAGGTGAATACGGTAAGTCTGTAACTGGTGTATTCCTGTATTCTAACAAGGATATTGCAATTTCATCTTCATTATTTGATTTTTGTAATATACTTTCTGCTGTCTGGACAGCCCTCTCAGCCAATCCATTTGATTTAGGATAGTTAGGACTTGAAGTATTTATTTCGAAATTCCATTTTCTACTGAATTCTTTGCATTCAAATGAACTAAATGGTACATTATCGGCAATAATAACTTGAGGTATTCCGTATTTACTGAAATAGTTTCGCCAAACTTTTATGACTTCTACAGAACCTTTATTTGAGATTTGTTTGAATTCAAACCATCTTGAATAATAATCAACAATAAGAAGATACGAATTACCTGCAAACTCAAAAATGTCACTTCCTATTTTATTAAACGGTATTTCAGGAATCTCATGAGCGATCATAGGTTCTTTTGAGCTAAAATAGATTTTCGCATATTTTTCGAAACTATAATGCGGTCTTTATAAAACAGTAAATCATAATCTGATATTATCCTGAATTTTGTTTTTATTTTCTGGCCAACCCTGTAAGCAATATAAGCGTATAACACTTAATTCACTATCTTTACAAGTTTCTTCCTTAAATAGTAAAATTTTTTCTTGACTTACATTAATTGACCTTACTGCTTTACTAAACCCTTTGTGTTCTTCTGTATTCCCTGTTTTACGAAAATGTCTAGAAAAATAATCAGCCAAGTAAAGATTTTTTCCAGGGATGTACGTATTTTAAACTTAAGTTGTAGTTGAGAAGCCTCAAGCGCATTCTTTGCAATCTTGAAGAGGGAATTTTGTTTATGTCTTTATCCATAATTGAAACCAGCGGCTTGTGATCGATAAGTATGGTAACATTGCGACCGTAAATGTAATTGTGAAGTTTTTTGCAAGCAAAAGTCATTGCCAGATATTCTTTTTCAATTTGGGAATATCTTGTCTCTGTTTCTGATAAGCTTCTTGAGGCAAACACAACTGGTTTATTATTTTGAAGCAAATAACATCCCAAACCGTTTTGAGAAGCATCCGTTTGGACTATAATCTCATTTAATTCATTAAAAGGCTGTAGCAAAGTTGCCAAGGCAATTTGTTCCTTCATATTTTCAACGGCAATCGAACAGGTATCAGTCCAAGAAAACAAAACATTTTTCTTTAAAAGTTCTCTCAATGGAGCTGTTAGTTCTGCCAAATTGGGTATGAAATATTTTAAATAATTTATAACTCCTAAAAACTTTTGCAAATCTTTTTTATTTGTGGGATCTTTGAGAGCTGTCACTGCTTCGACTCTTTCCATGTCTGGTCGTATTCCTCCTTCAGTAAATTCATGACCTAAATACTGGACGCATTTGACCTTAAACTGTAATTTGTTTTTATTGAATTTTATATTCGCCTCTTTAGCTCTTTCTATAACCTTTTTTAAAATATTGTCATGTTCCTCTTCCGTCTTTACACTAATCAGAATATGATCGATATACGAGTACGCTGCAGTTTTTCCCAAACGCTGGGCACTGTCTAGCTTTGTGTTTTGTGTTACACCTCCCACAATGAAACGGTTCAGGCTGTTGTTCTTCTCTCTTAAACTTACTGTTTTTCAAGATATGCTTTCTGTTTTGGGAGTAGATTGCATGTATTGGTGTAGAACTGTCTTCCACTTTTGCAATTTCTTGTATAACGCGTACATATTCCTTTGTAGATTCTGTTGTCTTGCAATAGTCCACTGCTATCTGTAGAGTTAGCGATGATGTTTGCAATAATTTTTCCTGGACACTTTTGTGAGCAATTCCAAGAACTATTCTATCTCTTAGAAGACTATCCTCTTGTTCACCGAACTCACATGATTTCACTAGGTTTTTTATCGATGTTAAAAAACTTTCAAACGGTTCACCACTTTTTTGGTTTCTTGTGAAAAACACAAATCTTTCGTAGACCACGTTTTTTTCTTGGTGTACAGAAATCGGCATAAGCTTTTATAACTTTGGAATAATCTTCTTTTTTCATCACTGCTTAGATTAAAGGTATCAAAGAGCTCCACCGCTTCTTCGCCTATGGCGTTCAAAAACGTGGCAATTTTTACCTCATCTTTCTTTGAGTCAATATCTGCTGCTACGAGTATTTCAAATATTTTGTAGTTCTGCAGAAATTTACTCCAGTTAGCATGCACATTTCCCTCGAGGCTAAAATTTGAAGCTTTTTTTATATGGTTCATTGTGTTTTTTTTTTGTCTCTGTTTTTTGTGATTTGTTTTTGTGATTCATAGAATTTTCACTTTTTTTTTTTTTTTGCAACACTTTTTGCACGACC
This sequence comes from Volucella bombylans, assembly GCA_949129095.1. Classification (NCBI taxonomy): domain Eukaryota; kingdom Metazoa; phylum Arthropoda; class Insecta; order Diptera; family Syrphidae; genus Volucella; species Volucella bombylans. The sequence continues at coordinate 14,848,983 of OX422144.1, forward strand.
CAATAAAGTATTTTTTTTTTCTTTTTATGTCGACTGCGCCATGTAAAGTACTGTAATCTTCTTTATTGCTTGTCTCGTCTACTACTGGCTTACATTATATTATACCAATGCTACCGACTGGTCCATTTACATAGTTCGCTATAATACGCATACATGTATGCTTACATGTGTACATATATACTACAATGTGCAAGTCTTTCACTAAAATTCGCTGTAAGGTCCATTTGGTGATGGACGGGCCCAATTGCGTGGCCCGTCGTCTGGTTGATGTTTCTTCATTTTCAGCGATATCGGCATCCACAGCCGTGATACGCGCCGGAATGTTTGCCCAGTTGGCGCAACACGATTAGGAAATCGATATCGAAATTCACCTTGCTATAACACCACCGACCGATTATTGGTCAAAGACATCGACACGCTCTTATTCCACGCTCTTGTATACTGCAGCTGTCTCGTTGCCAAATGTCAAATATGATTGACGTACGACACCATTTGCAAAAATTGTACCTATCTTCCGATAGGGTGATTAATTTTGCGCCACCTTGTATAACCGATTTGACCCTGTCGAAGTAAACATTTTCTCAGCCACTTATAACTGCTTAGGACTGAGTGAACTAAAGAAACCAGTGGGTTCTACTGTCATGTTCTGAAATTTACTGAAGTCAGCACCGATTGTCGATGGTCTCTTAGCTTACCTCTTAGTTGTGGGCAAGAATGTTCTCGTGAAATAACCGATTTAACCCGATTTCTTTCATTCTAAACTCATTGCAAATGATCACTGCACATGAGTGTCACTAATCTAATAGGCAATTGGCGCCACTGTAGTTCTAAGCCATAGAATTCTGGTTTGGATCGGTAGATCGTAATATTTGAATCTGTAGCCCTCTATTTGTCCACACTTATCTGCGTATAAATTTATAAATGAGAAAACTGCTTCAACATTATCAACTAATTGTAAGAATCTTGAGTTTTATTACAAACTATCACTTTACGAGTCGTGCAACGGTTTTCTTCCACCCAGAATCAAGCTGGAGCGGAAAAAATGTTACCATACCACTTTTATGAAGTGACGCCAGAGGCGTTATGGTCGAATAGAGATGTGGAAGTGTGGAATACGATGTGCGCTGAGCACAGCATGTGCCAAGCTAGAAACGTCATTAATGATTACCCAATAAAACTACGAAGAAACAGCTGAAACAGAACGTAACTCTATTGAACATTTACCCATTTAACAGTTAGGCACAGATCCTGCTTTTAACATCGATCGCAGCGGAGCGTCAGTCCGGTTACCTTTTCTCCCAGGACTTTATGTAAATGAAGAAAAAAAAAAAAACGTAGAATGCATGTTAGGTAGGTTAATTCATTTGACCACTAGGCAATGGAAATTACATCGACACTCACACACAAGAGTCCGCGTATCCAAAGAAGACCGATGTAGCGCACAATGTTCCATTGTGTTGGCATTAACAGCCGTTTTTACTGTTGAGATATCTAGATGGTTCCCATCGATCGCTTCTCTAAAATGCACAAAGTACAAAGATATTTTTTGTAACATCTCTGGCATTATTTATCGTTATTTACATTTAGGTACGTCATATTTGTGTTTGGAAATATGAGGATGGCACAATGCTATGTCAATTAAGGAAATATGAAAACAATTTACAAAGAAATGTGTTGGAGAGCGAATTGGGTTAGATGCTGCAACTTAATTAATGAAACAATCAGTGCTTTTGAGTTCTATAAAAAAAAAACAAATGGTTGCCTTGGGCATAATCGGGAAAGATCAAAATTGATCATTAATCATTGCTCGAAGTTCTGGGACTACCAAAAAGCGATAAACAAATGATTCGAATGAATGGTGGCGACAGTGATATCTGACATATATATTTACATCCGTTAAGCCGCTAATAAAAGATGAGTTCATATCATACACGACGTTGACCTTGTGTTGATCTCTGGAATACGAGTCAATGCCTTGTACAGTCCAAGGTAGATCTCAATCCGCAGTATCTCTCTTGTATGCGCTTTTAAGTTAACCATACTCTGTTGCGTACATCTAGTTTGTGGGATTTTTGTTTTTGAAGAAAAGCCTTATTCGCTTAACTGCTCTAAGCGAAAGTGTGTCCAGGAAAAACGCTGAACCTTCTCAGTTGAAAAGTAAGCAGGAACGACAACTAGAAGATACACGTACATTGAGTGGTACTACATTTGTCGAAACAGTCTTTCAGTGCTCCGCTTCTGAAGGTCGTCATGTGCCAAATACCGCTCCAGAAAAATTACCCGATGTGGAAGGATTTGAGCAAGTACTCCCCAGACCACGGTCTCTCACAGTGCCTGCGCAATTAAACCTCAACCATTTGACAGGGACGCAGCTGATTCTCGAGACCACCGCATTCAATTTCAAATTGTGGCCGAAGCAGTGGGAATAATCGACATAAGGCAAATAAATATTAGAATCCATGCTACGCTACGTCAAATTTGAGTCCCCAAAATTGTGTGGATTATGAGCTAACGGCTGCATTAGAGCTAATGTTTCTCTCTCAGCAAAAATATGCAATATTTCGTTCTAGGCAACAACGATACAAAAAAGAACTCCGCGCTTTTGGGAATGACGTCCAATGACTTACTCGATTTATTTTTAATGACTGCCCTCCTGAAGCTAAGGAACGAATATCGCTTATGCAGTTCATAGGCTGCTTAATACAAGACGCCGTCCGTATGAGGTCGCATCTTATTTCGGGAAATGCCGATCAAGCAGCGTCGAGGTACAGACGTTGAGGCAACCAAATGGTCGTCAAATATTTAATGCCCACTGTAGGAACCAACCCAGTGAGTTTATTGTTCCTGCTTCCGTTGGAGATGTACCTTATTAGCTGCTTTTGGATACTGGTTTTTCGACTACGTTAGTAAGTCGAGAAACAGTCCTTCCTGGTAGGCGCTTACATATTAGAACTGCAGTGATTAAAACTCTATGTGATAACACCTTTCGCTTTAGAAAGGAATGGCGAAAAATTGCGCAGCTTGGCTAATTTAAACGTCGGGTAAAAGTTAAGGTGGTTGATTTTCCCCTTCCCACCAGCAGTCAAGGAATTCTTGGAATAGATGTGCTTAGGGCTTCCAAAAGCATCTCAGACTTTTGTTCAGATATAATATGTGTCAGCGCTCATAACATTTCCTTCACCAATGAGTTGAATCCTTCTTCGACCTCCCATACTTGTGATTCTGTTGAAGAAAATCTCCACCTGGTTTACCTTAGAACCACGGATTCGTGTGAAATTTCAACTTTTTTTCTACCGAAGGCATCACTGTCCCCGTTTACCACAATTTGCCTAAAAGAATCGTCGTTGGGAAATGAAGGAAATGCAATCGAAAGGGTGTGATTTTTTTTCGAGTAACTGTTATGCTGTGACACTAACCTCCAACACAAAAGTTACTACTTTTGAAGAAGCAGATCCTCGAATTACGAATGGTGTAGAAAATGTTGTCCTACCTACGTATTTGATGCAACTCTTCAATGAATCGCAACAACATCTTCAGCCATCGCAATGATAGAATTTTGTGATATTTTCTCAGTTATCCCCGACGATTTGTGGGGGACGTAAACTTTATTGGCGTCATAACTCATAAACCAATCGGGCAACCACCACGACGCTTTCTATTAGTCAAACATGAAAAATCGAGAACAATTGTCGACGATTTTCTGAGAAGAGACATCGTTGAACCATCATCAAGGTCCTGGGCGTCGCCAATTATAATGGTAAAAAAAGGACGGATCAACCCGCTTTTGTGTGGATTGCCGCAAATTGAATGATGTCACAATCAAGGACTCACGTATCGTCGGTACTCTAGATCAGCACGCTAGATTGGCAGTTCGGTTATTGGCAGGTGGAAATGCATCCGACTGATCGCCAAAAACCTGCATTCATGACACAGTGGCAGTTTAAAGCTTTGGATCAGCAAATGCCCCCGCTTCATTCGAATTCCTGATGTCCCACGTTTTAAGCCGTCTCTCTATGGATATTGAAGACCAGCCCAGCAAAGTGCTGTTTATACCAAAAGGAGTTCCGTTTTCTCGGTCATGTGAAGAAGGGGTACTACCCGATCCATCAAGAATTGGAGCAGTTTCGAATTGGCCGAACTCTTAAATGTTTCAGAGATAGGAAGCTTTTTTGGTTTATGTACTTACTATCGTCAATTCGTACACAATTTCGCGGAGACGCCTGTTACATCGATTAACTGAGTAAAATATGCCATTTAACTGGTCCGAAGAATGTGATAAAGCTTCCCATTCTCTACGAAAAACTCCCGAAATTTTGGGACATGTATGACCAAGTTGTGAGCCTGTACCTTTATACTGACGCGTGTGAATAAGGACTTGTTACGGTACTATCACAGCTTCAAAATATTATAGTAAACAAATTCTTTTTGCTTATTTCAGTAAGGCTCTCCAGCTGAAAGAAATTTTTTCACTACCTTTACCTTTACAGCTTTGGACGAAAGTTTTTAATACGAACCGATCACGCAGCGCTCAACTGGTTGCATTCTTTTAAAAACCCAGAAAAACAGCTTGCACGTTGCCTGGAACTACCCCAACAGTACGAGTACATGATGCATTATCCTGTTTCAATGACAGTTGCGGGTCCAAAGAGAAGCGCTGTAAAGACAAATCACTTCACTCTGTCAACGTGCTTATATTACTTGACAATAATGTCGTGCTTATGAAGCTAAAGCAAGCACGATTAGAAGATGCAATTTTATCGCGTGTCATAGACTGTGTCAGTGAAGGAAGCAGAGCAAGTTGGAACCATGTCTCTGCATAAAGCAATCATTTTTGGGCACAATTTTTCGGATTGCTAAAGCACAACAATCTTTTATGCAAGAAATGGATGCCAGTTACATACAAACAGTCCATGCCGAAGGAACTGACCGAGAAAAGCATTAAAATATTTCACAATACGCCTTTTGGTGGTCATTTTGGATCGAAAGAGACTTTCGAAAAAGTAAGAATGCGTTTTTATTGCCAGGAGAGATGTGGAGCAATAATGCAGCGAATGTGATACTTGCGCTGCGAAAAGAATTCCCAAGAGAAAAGGTGGGATTGCAGATTTATCTTTCAGGTGAACAATTGCTGTCGACATTCATTCTGGGTCCGCTACCTCCAACGAAGAAAATAAATACGCTTTAGTCCTAGTGTCTTATGGACTATTTTACGTAGTTGGTTGAGGTATTTGCCCTTCTGGATCAGACGGCTGGTATTGTAGCCAAGGCAGCTGCACACAGACCAAGCCAGAATTGTTCTGTCCGTAATGGAATATCGAGCAGCTCAAAAAGACTCCATTAAGCAGTCCTCGTACACCATGCTTTTTGGTAGAATTACGAGGCTATCGTAAATGCAAACCGTTTTCAGGTGAGTACCTATGTTTTGTTCCATAATCCCAAACGGAAGGTGCGTGTTTTTCCTACGCTGCAATCAGACTGGGATGGCCCTCATCGTGTCATGGATCTGCTTAGTGATGTCACGCTTAAAAATACAGAAGTCACCGAAATCGAAACTGAAAATTTCCGATATTGTTAAATATCGGGGAACGAGACAGCAGCAGCTGTCACCACACACAATTAATTTATTAATCATAAGCGGCGTTCAACATTTTGTAGTAAACATTTTTGTAGTAAGGAAGAACAAGCTGGTTAGGTACCCCATGTCTTATCAGCCAATGCTCACTCAGACCAAAGTTTGGGTTCACTGAGCCTTCTTAAGATTTGAAAACACCGCTGATGTAGAACCATCCAGTTCAGCTTAATTTCGCTTAAAACCTCCTACATATTGAAGCATTAATTGCCAAGAGTTGGGTTCTTCTGCTAGCAAGGGGAAGACAGTCACACAGCAGGTGACAAACTAATTTAATGTCTTCTTTGTCCCGGCTACTTTTGCATAACTCGTTATCTGCAGGTGTCTTCTTCGCATGAATACCATTAGCATAGCGTCCGGTGATAATGTCAAAGACGGAAAGTGTGTTTTTACGACTAAGCATTATTAATGAGACCGATTTTTTTATTGCCAAAGATTCTAACCGTTTTGCATTATATGCATATATATCTGCATATAGTGGCTTTTTAAACATATTCATCTTTAATAAATTATTGCATAGAGTGTATTTTAAAACTCACGAGGAATATTGCTTTCGCTGCGAGTTCATTCACTTTTTATTTGCCCGAGACCTCCAATTAATGGTCGTCGTACTGTGCTTGGATATATTATTTTGATGTCTCTTGTATTTATTAACTATTGTTCGTTATATAACAGTGGGGTTCTAACTGAGTAGATAATAATAACTTGATTCTTTCATCTACCGTCCGGTATGATCTAGGAGCCTTGTTGGATTTAAGTTTATAAAACAAACGTTCTGTGAGGAGAATACTTTGCTCAACATATTCCGGAGAATCTCACTCTAGAGTATATCTCAGCCAATACCCAAGTTCTTATACCCATAAGCAAGAGTATAAACTAGTACTTAGTAAAAGATGAATGTCTCGATATTGACCAAGACAAGCTAATTTTCCAGAATAAAACATTATTACTTTTTCCGTCCTTCATCAGTTAAAGTTAAAGATATGCATGTCCACTTCGATCTGGAAACGAACATAACATTCAATCAACGTGAAATCTGATCGAAGAGAACGACCAAATCATCTGCGAAAAACTGAAGACTTGTTCTTAAGTTTTATTTCGAAACGTACTTCAACATTCTAGTCCATTTACAAATGCGCAATTGAGCAAGGCAAGTGAACATAGTGAAATATGTGAAGGGTTTTCCAAAAGGGGCTTGACAACTTTGAATTTAATTTGTGAATGCACTTTTTCACTAATCATCAAGCTGTCACTGTCAATTTATTCAGTAAACTCAACATTTCCATCATGGTAAAGTACGAACGAGCAACGTCTGCAAATTATAAAAATTTTCTACAGAAATTCGGAGTCGGTGACTGCAACTTTAAGAGCGTTAACTCCAATTTTCGGTCGTAATTCTCGCCCTAGTAGACAGGCAATAACAAGATTAGTGCAAAAATTTGAGTCTACATATTCGTTGTGTGATGTTGCCGTGTCAGTGAGACAACGGGTTGGTCGAAGTGTCGAAACTATCGCCGCCGTTCAGACGTCCGTAGCAAATGATCCAAATCAGTCAATTCCACAGCGTTCTCAAGAATTGGGCATCGCTCAGACCACATTATGGCGTATTTTGCGTAAGGATCTTGATTTACACCCATACAAGATCAAGCCGACTCAAGAATTGAAGCCGATGGACCATTTGAAGCGACGTACGTTCTCCGATTGGGTTCTGGAGAAGATGCGCCAAGATGATGAATTTCATCGCAAAATCATCTTTAGTGACGAAGCTCATTTTTGGCTCAATGGGTGCGTCAATAAGCAAAATATGCGTTATTGGTCGGGTGAAAATCCACATGTGCTTCATGAATCACCACTTCATCCACAAAAAATAACTGTTTGGTGCGGTTTGCATGCCGGCGGCGTTATTGGGCCATATTTTTTCGTCGACGATAACGATCGTCACGTTACTGTGAATTGTCAGCGTTATCGCGCCATGATCACCGATTATTTTTAGCCCGAATTGGAAGATATGGACTTGGACGACATGTGGTTTTAACAGGATGATGCCACAAGCCACACAGCACATGCTACAATCGATTTATTGAAGAGTAAGTATGGTGAGCGTGTTATCTCAAGAAATGGGCTAGTCGATTGGCCGCCTTGTTCGTGCGATTTAACGCCGCTTGACTATTTTCTGTGGGGCTACGTTAAGTCATTGGTTTATGCCAACACGTCGACGACGTTGGAAGAGCTCAGAGCCAATATTGAACGCGAAATAGCCGCCGTTTCGGCTGAAATGTGTGGCCGAGTCGTCGAAAATTGAGTCAAACGAATCGACTGCTGCAAACGTGCCCGCGGTGGCCATATGAACGAAGTCGAGTTCCATTCATAAATGTTTTGAAGATGAATGTCTTGATTTTGACCAAGACAAACCAATTATCCAGAATAAAACATTATTCCTTCCGTCCTTCATCAAAGCTAAAGAGATGTGCGTCCACTTCGAGCTGGAAACGAACATAACATTCAATCAACGTGAAATCTGATCGAAGAGAACGACCAAATCATCTGCAAAACTGAAGACTTGTTATTGTTTCGAAACCTTCTCCAGCACTGTAGTCGATTTACAAATACGCCCTTGAGTAAGGAAAATGAACATAGTGAAATATATTGATTCAACAAAAGGTCCACCATTTACAGTTTTCGGAAAAAAATATTTAAAAGCGGTTTCAGCAAGAAGTGTACGATCTTCTTTTTGAATAAAAGGAACAGTTGTTGAGATATCCCTGCAACCTTTATTGCTAGACACATGGGGATTATTCATGAAAAGCAATATCTTTCCAATGACTTCATCCTTTTCTCAAAGTTTTGAATCACTCTTTCACAGGATTGGGACTCTAACTGGGCGATAGCCTCTTCAGCCTTCGCACTCAGTGTTAGAATTGTTTGCGGATGGTTGGACTTGCTTTTAACATAGCCCCAACGAAACAAGTCCAACGGTGTTACGTCGTACGATCTTGGCGGCCAATAGATGACTCCGAAATGCGTAACTACACGGTCAGGAAACTTCTTGAGCAATAATTCGCTTTACCTGCCTCATTTTGAAAAAAGCACGGTCCTATGACATCTCCGGTCCATAAACCGTACCAAACAGATATTCGTTGTGGATACATTGTCATTTCCTGAATCACTCGTTTACTTTCGGTGCTCCAGATGCGTAACCGATTATCAACGTAATTGCCAATGTGGAAATGGTCCTCATCCGAAAACACGATTTTCTTTCAAAAATCAATGTCAGCATGCGCTGACTTACGACGCTGCGAGTAGTCGGCCGGCCTCAGTTCTTCCTTTAATTGGACCTTGTACGCATGGAGACCCACATCTTTTGTCAAAATTGTAGCTGTCGTCGTCAGTTTAGCTGTCTGGGGTCAAGCTCCTGAGGACGGTAACGAATGGAAGCGTGTGGGTCGTTTTTGACCATATATCATCCCTGGGTGCACCAGGTGTAAATTAGAAGGCCTTTCAAATCCTATTCCTCTTTTTGAAACACCCATTATAATTCTTATACACCTCCCGGAAAAGAGTTTGCCTCTAGGAACTTCTTATTCCCTTTTCAAAACTATATGCAGTTTTAACATTCTTTAAGGCAACATTCTAAAAATGAGCAGGTAGCAAGATTCTTAAAAGAGTGTACTCGTATCATCAAAAGATCTGTAAAGCGAAAGGAACTTGATCACTGATTAAGCATAAAGCACTTCAAAAGTCGGGGTTAGAGAATAATCTGCGAGAGCGCCTTTGTACAGAGATTGAGGTATAAAATTGCGCAGCGGTAATATTAAGTCCACAGTTCAAAGCCTGAATTGTAAAGATACTCACAACATCACAGTACCATGCAGGTTCAAAAAGTGTATTTTTATTTTTATTTGATACGCTTTCTGTAGCAACATCTACCTTATCATAGGAAGCATACTCCGCCTCCAGATTGTGCACATTTATCAGCATTACAACAAAAATTTATGAGTATCCAACGCAGAACTGTGCTTGTTATCCCATGACTGTTAAACTGCTCTACTCCCGCTTAAGCAGTCTTTGGAACTCCTAGCTTAAAGAGATTGCATTCATTTTTCATTTGTTTATAGTTCTAAGGCTTATTCTTCTCTATTCTCCTACAAACCCATTACACTTATGGCCCTTCTTTCCAAGGTCATGTAAACGCTGATAGACCGTTAGCTCATGGCATATCTTGAAATACGAACATTTTTCAATGACCGGCAGTACTGTTTTCGTAGCAACAGGCCCACTGGTGATTTGATGGCATGTGTCACCCTAAATTGAAACCAAAGCGTACATCAATCTGGCGAAAGTAAGACAGTTGTACTTCATATTTGACAGAGTTTGGCATCAGGCTCTTTTGTCGAAAATGCGTGCATTTCGAATCGACGACTCTCTCTTCAATGGATTGGAAATTACCTTTCGGAACGTTGAATTCAAACTGTCTTGGATAGTTTCAAGCCTGATATTCACAATATAAATGCTGGTGTGCCGCAGGGCTCCATTCTGTCCCCGAAACTCTTTTTAATCTTCATTAATGATCTCTTATTTGCTACTTCTAATTCAATATATTACCTTAATGATGACAGTATGACAGTATTCTCTGCTTCTCATATTCGTTCCCGGACTCACCTCCCTTCTCTTCGGCTGTAGAACGGGAACGGCAGCGTATGCTGATCTCATTAAGCTCCGATATAAACAGCATTACTAAATGGGCAACCAACAACAGAGTGGAATTTATTACTTCAAAAACACAATGCTGTCAGCTGCGGGTTTTCGCAAGTATCATAAAATCTATGGGCTTTTCCGCAAACTTTGTGATGGCTTTTTTTTATTACTACTACGTTCATAAAAAAGCAATAGTAAAACGTTACATTTATTACGTATTTTCTGGAGAAAAGTGATCTCAAAGTCAAAAATTATAATAGCATGGGCAAGAAAAATGGAACAGGCTTAGAAATTGGATATCCGAAGACTCAAACAAGATATCAACTTTATTTAAACGCAGTTACAAAGGCTAGTATTTTTTCTAAAAATAATGTCGTATATGAAGTTTCTACCATTAGTATTAACAGAGCAATTTCCGTTAACATGGATCAGGGTACACCAAAGTAAGCCTTTTCTTAGATCCTCAATAAATGAAGTCAACATTGGAGATAGACCCTTACTGTAGAACGAATTTTTTAGAATATACTTAAAAATCATTTCCCAAATTATCCTTGACGAATTAGGGGACACCCTGTATAAGGCATTAATCTGCCCAAAATTGGGGTGCAATGCCCACATCTAGATAGGATATAAAGCCGAGCAATAAAACTCATAATTGAAACCAATGTCAACGTCAATGTCTCCTGTTTCACCTTATCCTATCGCTATTTTCACCACCAATACTCCACCGAAATTGCCAATAGTGTTCCATCCCTTCAAACTTTCAACGGTAACATCCGTCGGACATATTCCAAAATATCGTGATCGCTTCCTAAGCCATACAACTCAATTATGGAATGCCTTGACGAGATCTTTATTTCCTAGTCATTGTAAGATTCAGACATTTAAAACCAACGTACATCGGTATTTCTCTTTCTTTCTTCCCTAATTTTCCTTTGGCCGCGCTGTGTGCAAACATTTTAAGGGTACTAATAACCCCTTGAGAGCGCGCTAATTATAAAAAAAAAATGTACTTGCGCTCCCATAAATGCATAGCATTGAACCCCAGTAATGGTTAGTTTATGATGATGGTATCCTTTATGCTTACCAACCAAAATTATTTTCCTACCCACTTCTATGTTCGTTTCCTGTGTCATGTCATCCCAACAACACGTTCTGATAACACGTGCGACGGTTATTCTATAGGAGTTTTCTGCACTTCTATACGACTCTCTTTTTTGTTCGAATCTAAGGCCCTTCACAGATACATTCTTTTTGCTTAATTTAGCAGAGCACTCGAGATTATTAATCTTTCAATTTCTGGTTGACTGACCCAAACCGCAATTCCATATTTGGCCCATAATGTATGGTTACGTCATTCACAGCAGCCATGGTGGGCTGACCTGACAAATTGACAAACGACAACATATTGCGTGTTCGTAATGTTCTAAGTCCATCACAACTCGCGCGGCTGGTGTGAATTTATTTGCACACACAAGCTCGTTTGATCTGATGGCCTTTTGTGCGAAATCATAAATCTTAAGCTATTAAGGGACCCATTCTAAGAAGTCATTAGGAGTAGTTATGATCGCTTGGAAACCTTTGTCCGCTGAACTTGTCCGCTAGATCTTGCTGTCATTTCGCTTGAAAAAAACGAAGCAACATTTATGTTCGGACACAAAATTTGAGTAAAAATGCGAGTGCTTGTGAAAACGTCCAATAATTACAGATTGTAAATTTTTAAATCGCTTGCTTGAGGGTTAAAGCAATCATATCCAAAGCTGCACTACTTAAATTGAGGCAGGTTTCACGTAAAAGTGGTTTACTGAACGTGCTGTCAGGTAAATTACATGTACATATCTAGATTGCCAACTTACTCGCAAGGATACTCGTAATGTTAATTTGTCTTTTGCATACTTTAAGTACAGTCTGTGATCGATGTGAACCAAGTTGCGCCGAGCCGTAGGTGTTTGATCTCACGATCGAGCCGCAGTGGACTATGACGTGTGAGCTATTTTTATACAGAAATTAATTATCATAATACGCAGCTGCTGTCTTATAGGTGCACTCGTACATAAAAATATGCAGATACTTTCGAACATTTTAAAATTCTAATTGTGTGCTGTATGTTGCAATGACCAAGATACGAGTACTCTTTGAATGCAGTTTTACGAAAAATCCAGAAGCCAATTGAAGACGATTTAAAACTGGAGAGCTTAGATCAGCCGCTACTGTGCACTATATTATGGTCGCTTACGACTTGTTGTCCATACTAGGAAGATTTAATGACAAATGACCAGCTATAGTTTTTTATTTTGATGTTAAACAATTTTATAGGTTCGTCAAACCCACAAAAGATAATCCAATTAGCGATTTGGAATATGGTATGATACACAGGTTCAAGACAGCTATTGTATTAATACAGTTGTCTAGCTCCGTTTCATCGCATTCAACCGATGATGGGTTGGACACACATTTTATGGCTTCAAGATGTAAAAGTCAAATAGTGAATTTTTAGTTCTTGGAGATTTAATACTTCAGCTTGAAAAATAAAAACAATTGGATTTGGAAAGATCATCCTATGAAACCAATGTACTTTCCACGAAAAGTAGTCAAAAAGTTGTCGTCGGAAACAAATTTTCGTATTCATTGCGGTATCAGAACGACACTGAGAGCTTCAGTGATGAGGAACTTCAATATTCGGCGATTTAACTGCACATACATATCTGCCCCTAACATTGAATGAGAAGTTCTTTAGAAATCTCATCCCGGATGATCTCAGTGGAATTGGGTTCTACTCGTAGAATAGGCTCCATAAATTAAGCTCTAGAGATATCTTGAGTTCTTTGTCTAGATGTGGCTGAAAACCCCAGAAAGTGATGAAGATCACTACAAACGCTACATGGCTCAGGAGAGCCATCTCATGACGAATGAAGTCAAACATCTAACACTGACACTGAAAACAAGGAAGGAAGCCTGGTCTTCGAAGTTCGATGCCAATTGACGACTTATGATCTCCAAAATTAATCTGTGAAAAGTGAGAAACACCTACGTTTTTATTTTTGCGAGTTCGAAGACGTACTCGTACACCAGCTGAGAAGTGTCCAGTCTAGACTTTTCAATATGAGCATCGAGATAGAACCAGCTGAAGTGGGTTTAGTGTAATTTTTAATTCCACACTTTCACACGCACTGAGTTATTTAAAGAAAAAAAGCAATGAATTGGGGTTCTAAGTCCTCCTGCCTTATGAAACACAACAAAAAGCCTTCGCTGTGATGAAATGACGATTGTAGCTCTATGAATCTGCCTTAAAAATTAGAAAGAAAAAAACAGTCAAGGAAACCAGGACCCATGCCTAGTCAGAGTACCGCTAATTAATGACAACTTTAAAGATTTTCCAACACCCGGTAAAATTCCATCGAAAAAGCTTTCAGCTCTCTTTTATCAAATGACATGATGAACTTTTGTATCCAAAAGAAGAAGAACTAGAGATTCTAATGAATACCTCATGAATGGAAAAGCTATAGCGTCGGAGCGCGATTCAAACGTCCTATGCAAAACACATCTTGCTACAAACAAAAGTCAGCCCCCTTCTCCTCTGACAAATCATGCCTTGACGAGATTTGTTTCAGCTCGTTCGCCTGAAAGTTCCTTAAGGCCTGAAAGTTCTCACTTAGCTATGTGAAGAAGCTTTCACTTTTGTAAGAGCTGTAGGATTTGAAATTGAAATAAAACAAGTTGAGCAAACGAGCCAAGGTTTTCTTTTCTATGGCACTGGTAATGAATTGTGGTTTCGAGAATGGCCACCACTGGAACGCCTCAGGAACAGCATACATTCGACCACTTTTTTGAGCATTTGATGGCGTATCTTACGAATGGTGCGCTCGATGCTGGCTTTTAAGACTGGAAGCATTGTGGCTTGCCCGCATAGATCATCGAAGGCTTCAAATAACACAATCTTGGAAGTCAGGTTACAGGTTCATTTCATTTCTTCAATAACTCAATTGTTATGCCGCGCCGGCAGTATGTCGTGTGTCACCTGTTGAAATCAAATGTGCTGCAGCCTATGCTCATGCACTTTTGAAAAAAAAACTCGTTGATCATGGCCCCGTACCGGGCGCCATTGACGATGACATTTCGATGTTCTTAATTTTTTAAGAAGTACAACCTGTGAATTTTTCGGGATGCATAAGTAGGTGATGGATTACTTTTATCCTCTTATATTTTTGTTCTTATATAACAAAACTGTCGGTCCTATGGTCACTATTATAGTCCATCCTATGCCTCCCTATGCAAACCTTACAACATCGTAAACATAGTCCGACTTCAGCACTTAAACTACTCCTATCTATTCTAGCCCTTTGGCAATACATTAGAAATATTGCATAGCGTAGGACAGGGAGAATCAGAGTTCTTTACGCATCATCGTAAGGTTATAAACCTACTTTCCGAGGAGCTGCCCATGAATGGAACAGATTTCAAAACATAATTTCAACATACTTTCCAGATTGACTTCCCGACTGCAACAGAAGTAGTACTAACGATATTCCTTCAAGTGAGTGTCTTCTCAAATAAACCGAAAATCTCAGAATCTTACCATCTTCCATATTCATCTAGTGTCTCCCTAGCATCAGTCCTAACAAGCGAAAAGGCATGTAGGATATTGAATCTCATCCCTTAATCTACCAATAGCATAGAAATTTCTATGCAAAATTATAGTAAGGATATGGGAGAGCTATGATTCTTCTGACGGCTGATGCCAATGATGAGTGAGACACCTCTGTCGCACAGAAAAAATCGTTCAATATCTTGAAAGAGAATAAGCAATATTACCATGAGCCTGGCTTTATTGTAGAATAACATTATTTAATCTCAAGTCAAATAAGGCTGACGGGGCGATAATACGAAGGGCACTCACCACTGGCTTTATGCGGACCACCGGAAAATTTCATTAAAATCAAATATATGTATATGTTGGTTGATAAATATGACGGTCTTCATGCCCTTTCCACAAACAACTCAGCAAGATTTCAATAAAACCTTTATCCTGTTTTATTTCTTTTTAATGGAACTAATCCGCCAATTGCGGGGGCACTGAGGCTTAATGATCCTTGGTACCACAAAATAAGTATTATGAAGCCAAGAGAGGCTCAACTCTTTTGATGAAATTGAGGATATTTCGGCTCAGGGCCGATGAAAGAATCAGCCGAACCGTTTCTAGACAGTGCGTCGGCTATTTAATTTCCGACAATACCCTATAACCAGGAACCCGCCATCGTTCTTATAGGAGAGATCTTGTGGTATACTCGTATGTCCATGTACGCAGGACACCCTTCATTCCCTTTGTTTATGATATTCTTGTAATTGAACCAAATATTCTAGCACCCACCCCGGTGTCCATCCATACCAAAAATATTTAATGAACTTAGAGACCTTCCTAAATATCAAGCGAAGAATGTTCTTGCTAGTCGTTGTGTTTTTCGGCTAAGAAAACAACTATAATATTAAATAAGTTCTTCTCAGGACCAAAGAGGACAGCCCTACACGTTTCAATCTTACTATATGGCGGTGGTGAAGGATAGACTTCACCTAAAGCGGACGAGAGTGCCCTTAGTTTCAGTTTCATCTTTTTTTTTATTTATAATTTACGTGCGCCTAAGGGGTTAAATACCCTTTTACTGTTGCCAGGGCGCGAGCGGAAAGGTAGAAGGACGAGAAAGGAAAAATTGTTTTTGTAGTGGTTTGAAACTCAGGTGTATTTGGTTTCGGACGGAGAGTTTTTTTCTTCACTCACAGTGATTCGAAGTTTATAATTCGCACTAGTTTCTTTGTGATTGAAACTCTACAACAGCCAAATCTACGTGTCAGTGTTATGCCTTCACACGCAGAATTTTTCTGTCTGAGTTCCAATTACACAAATGAAAAACTGACTTGTCATGGGCAGGAATCGAACCTGGACCCTCCGAGTGAGAAGCGATTGCTATAGTTTATCCAAGAATAAATGTCAGTACAGGGAAGTTAGGATATTTGCCTCTTAGTCTGGTTGCAATAACATGCATAAATGTGTCCCTCTTTAAAGCTCTCATAGGGTTGCCATGGTGTATATGATGAATCACCACAAAGAGAAAGAGCATTTCGCTTAGGTTTACCATCTCCCCATTTAAAATAAACAAATAAAAATATTGCTGAACGATATAAATTTCATTTATCTTTTTCCTCGCCATTCAGCGTCCCATATAATTTCCATTTTGCTAGAAAATTCGATTCCACTCTCCAGTCATCAATGGTTGAGAATTTGCTATTCAAGTATCGAAATCTTCTGCTCTTCGAGTATCGACATCTTCTAGTTCTAGTTGTCGCTGCTCACAATTAAGTGGTTATCACAATATGATCACTAATTGCACAATCAATGAATTCTAGTTTCGAAACACCGCGAAAATAATCCTTTTTTTCTTAAACACAACATTAACACCGACACAACAGAGTAATTTGAACCACTATTATTTAACACAATATCACTAAAACGCACATAGTCCAATAATAATATGATCACTTATTGCACTGCTTTGTTGCAATGCATTAAAATAGCGCGCGAATAAAATTTAAAATACAAAGTCGAAAAAAATGGTTTGACTACATTTTAACGGTTTCTCAAAAAGAGGAGAAAAAAACGCAAATGACAACACCACCACACTGAAAAACACCAATAACACTGAAAAATCAGTAACAATGTGCTAACATCTGAGAATGGTAACACTGCTTTGATGAAATTATTTTCAATGCACATCCAGCAGTAATGGTGAATGGTGATTTTATGATCATTCTGCCCACGGCTATCGGGCAAGCAAATCATAGGGTGGCTGTGGTTAAATCTGAAAATAATTACAACAACAATTGTACACAAAGTTCAGTGGGTTCCTTTATATTTCAGTGGTAATGTGCCATTGAGTCCACCTACAGGCACCACTGTTAGAAAAAAAGCTTTCCCATAAACAGGGCTTATGTTTATGACATGTTTTGTTGGATAAGGTATAGTCCCACTACACCACGACCATCCCTAACCTATATAACCTACACAACCGAAAGATATAACAACAAACTCTATGGTCTACACAGCGACGTTGACCTTGTGAGAAGAAATAGACTTTATTGGCTTCGATGGCTTTGGCATAGTGAGCAAATAAACTCTACAATTCCGGCCCGGAGTGTCTTCGAATCCCCTAGTGGAGTGTGTATGAGTAAGATTATGCTAATATCCACAGGGTCCTTCCTTAAATATCTTTTTGAAAAATGCGAAACATTTTTTTTCTGAATTTAGAACAAGTGTAACTAACATGTACAATTAAATGTCTTCAAGATATAATATACGAGTATACATATAATCAACTGTACTCACTACGTGTACCTAGGCCTCAACTAGAAAGCCTCCCCAGTGAGTCCGGTATTTAGCTAACTGCCTCCAGTTGCACACTCCAAGTCGGCTGAAGTCCCACTCCACTTGTGCGCCCCACCTAAGGTGAGGGCTTACTCTGCGAACTGGAACATTAGTGTCCTTTCGCTCTACATGTCCTAGCCATCTCAGGCGACTGATGCGAAGGTTTCTAACTAAGTCAATGTTGCTACACAGCTCGTAAAGTCGTTGAATCTTCTCCCCCAAAGCTCGTCAAGGCAAATGGGACCGACATTTTTCGAAGGATTTTTCTCTCGAAACGACTGAGGATATCTTCATCTGATTGCGATGGCGTCCATGCTTCTGCGCCATAAAGAAGGACTGTGATGATCAAAGTCTTATATAGAGTCTCCTTAGATTTTCGGGAAAGAGCCTTACTACTCAGTTGCCTTCTTAGCGATTGACAAGAGTGATTCTTCGTTTTATTTCTGCAGAGTCAAGATAGACAAAGTTCTTTACTACCTCGAAATTATAGCTGTCGATTGTGATGTTCTCTCCAATTCGTCGATGTTGTTTGTGCCTTCTTGTTGACAGCATATACTCGACTAAACCCATTTTGGCATCTTCCGTTTCAACACTAACGAATGTACCCGATTATGTCGATATCATCGGCGTACGCTAGTAGTTACATAGCCTTTTAAAAGATTCTGCCTCCAATGTTCAGATCTGGTTTCCGCACAATTCTTTCAAGTATGATATTAAAGAAGTCACATGGCAGTGCATCACCTTGTTTAAACCCTTTTTTGACATCAAAGCTGCCTCGACGAAGCAGCGAGCGTTCTCAATTGTCATTCTGCACTGATGGGCGAGTTTGGCAGGGATGCCAAAACTAGATGTGGGTCCATATAGCTCGTCTCTATAAATGCTATCATGTGCGGCCTCAAAATCGATGAAAATATGATGGGCATCGGTTTGGACTGCTTAAGTTTCTTCCAGGATCTGCCAGAGTATCTTGTATCCAATATTCAGGATATTTATACCTACCGGCGCAGTTGAGAGTGTCTCCTTTTTTAGGGACGGCCATACGGTGCTGGGATTCCATTCATCAGGCATGCACTCTTTTGATAATATCTGAGAAATGAGTTGGTGCATGCTCTCTACAAAGTCATTTCCAGTAGTTTTGAATTCCTCGGCCGGTAAGCCGTCAGGTTCAGCTGATTTGTTGGATTTTAGCCTAAATATTGCTATCCTTACTTCGTTCTGATCAGGTGGACGGAAGTTTTGGCTATCATCGTCTAAATTGAGTGGTGTATTCTGCCTGACGGCGGGATGCTGAGCTTCTTTGCCTTTATACAGTCTGCAGAAAAACTTTCTCCATATTCTCAATACTGACTGTGATTCTAGTACAAGGTTTGCTTCTTTATCTCTACAGTCCTCTGTACTTGCCTTGACACGTTTTTTTTACCGGTTGGGAAAACTTCCTGTAGTACAGCTTCTCAATATTTTCGATCGCGAGCCTTTCGTGCTTTTTTTTTCCTTCTTCTGGAGAAGCCGATGTACTCCCCGCGTCTGCTGTGGGAGCACGAGCACGAGCACTAGCACGAACAGTTCTCGTGCTTCGTTGCAGCGCCGCTTTATATGTTTTTTATTTTGATTTCCGGCACTCTTCATTAAACCAGGTCTTCTTGGTGGTGGTCGGGTGATACCCATCACATCAGTTGCGGCGTCTCTTATGGCACTTTGACAGCGTTACCACTGGTGTTTGGTACTTGATGCTGGCGGCATAGGAGTTGCTTAGAGATTTCGGGATACGCGTTTGGCGAAGATTCTGGCGGTCTCTTGCGATTGCAGCTATATTTTCAAAGCAGTTCTTCTTTATTGTGGTGCTTGGGAAATCCGCATTCCGCAAAGTGGTGATCCAAGTCAATGTTGGCTGCCCGAAACGTTTGGACGTCTACAATATTGAAGGCAATATTGAACGTCTATGGCCGTAAGTGATCAATTTACGGCAAACAGATAGGTTTGTTGGTTCAGGTCTAGCCCCACGCCGGACTCTTCTATTGTACTAGATTTTAGCCCAAAACTTCCTATAAAATAGCGGACGTAGGTATATTTTTCACCATCAACTGTATACGATATATGGTACAATATCGTATAGCTATATGCTATTCAGTCAAAACAATATACATTGATTCAATCTGTCTGTAATCACTGTTATTCCACTTCAATGGATCTCATTCAAGATAGGGAAAGGGAAACCTCAAAACTTCACCTCAACAGTGAGAATGTCCGAAACTATTGCTTCGAGTGGCATTGCCTGTAAGTTGATATCCAGACAACGAATGGAAATGCACTCAACAGCGGATGTCATTTGTATCGACTCCCATTAACAATCAACCGTCTTATGTAACAGCTTAAACTAAGTGTTAATTTTGTTCGTTAAAGAAGGCAACTCATTTTGGTTGGGGGTGATTTTGTGTTAAATAGTAAATTACACATACTTATACTAGTTCTCCAAATCGGTGTCGATACCCTTTTGCTTCGTCTTCCTCTTTATTAACGGCAGAAGCAGCATACAACAACAGTGTGCACTAAGCTATTGTACTCTACAACTGGCTTGTATAAAGGGTACTCGTACTTTCACGCATAAATACTTCCGCTCCAGATGTGAGCGTTGAGCACGGACATTTGTTCATGTTTACCTGTGAGCCTTCCAAGAAATTGCTATACGAGTACGAGTTTCGTAAGAGAGTTCATGGCGTGGCACTTCTTCGGTTCAATGGTCAGCATTTCTACATGCTCATAAGTGTGCGATCTAGATAGTGTTCCAACTGTAGATTTGAATTTATTTTAATCCACGGGTTGCGCTCCCATAATAGTCGTACTATAGAATTAAAAGATCACCTAGATGACGAACATAATAATATGTACGTGTGCGTGCACTTTCGAGATTGAACTTTCTCCTCCAGCTCAGCTCAAGAGCAACAAATCTGGATCTGCAGCTGAAGTCGAGATTGGTTTTATTTGTTTCCATGTGGCTCACTTCTGCAATGAAGTTGTCGTGGTTAATTATAGTTATGGTCGACACAAGAAGGAAATTGTAAGAGATGCAATTATGTTATATACTTTACTCCTTTTAGGTACAATCATGACACAGACAATCTGTAAACCGGGTCATAACCTACATAAGAATAACATAGATGCAATTTAAACTAACACCAAACAGCACACACTGTAATGGATTAAAATGGAAGTCTAAAAAAATTGCATTTATAATTTCAAGAGATGAGCTATGGAACGTAAAATAGACTGATGAAATTGTTCGCTTTACTTTATTTAACCTGTTCTTTGTTTTTGCTGTCGGAACAGAGTACTCGGACAAAGAACTAGTCCATTGTTCCTTTTAATGGAATCCTTCAGTTTTTCGAAGAAAAATGAGTTAGCGCTTCAGTGATAAAGTGCATACAGTCCAAGCACCCACCACGTTAATTCCGAGTTGTTGCACCCTGATGCGAGCGTACATTCACAGAGGTAGTACTCCGTGGTATCGTCATCACTTTCACAGCTACCGTAGGATGTTGTATCACTTATGCTCAACATAAGGCCGCTGACTTTGAGTCATGCTATCTGCAGTTGTACTCATATGAAACTCAACTGTTAATGGAAGCCTTATCCGAGAGCGCGGGGACACTTAACGTAGGTTCGGGTCCTGAAGAACTCTCCTCTGAGCCTTGCGTGGTAAGGTCATCGCCGATTTAATTTCCCGTGATCTCAATGTAACCTGGGACCCAGACAAGTGTCAGTGAATTCAGCTTTCCGATTGCGTTCAGTAATGTCTTGCATTCTCGAATCAACTTGGAAGTCATAAAACTTTCGTAAGACTCCAAGAGTAGCTTGGCTGTCCCTAGAGATGCAAATGCCTCGCCCCCTCCACCGCTTCTTCACAATATAATTCGCTGCCATCAGGATTGCCTATATCTCCACTTGGAAGACAGACGCAAGTTTTCCTAATGAGGAGTGAAATATAACGTTGTCGTCCTTCAAAAAGACACCAGTGCCGTGCCCTAGATCGGTTTTGGAGCCATTCGTAGAGATCCGACTACATTCCTTTCCTTACTTAAAGTCTGGCTAAAACCAGTCTTGGGCACGGGTGGA
The DNA here is from genome assembly GCA_949129095.1 of Volucella bombylans. Classification (NCBI taxonomy): domain Eukaryota; kingdom Metazoa; phylum Arthropoda; class Insecta; order Diptera; family Syrphidae; genus Volucella; species Volucella bombylans. Next base: position 14,870,831 of record OX422144.1, read on the forward strand.
GTTCTGGTTTCATTGCATCTCCATACCTAAGACAATCGTCGCGTAAGGTCATCAAAGTTTCGGTATAGAGTTCAGAGCAGATCCAGGCGTGCTAGGGAAAGCCCCCATACAGCCGAGGCAAGTTTTTCGTGTGAGCTTATTCCACCAGACAACGGACACGTAGGATATCATTGACCTTATCATAGCCATGCAAATCCAGAAGACCCTTCTCGGTGATAGGCCCTATGTCTTGCTGGCAGCTCTTTTGCACTGCCAGAAGGGCGATAGCGCCTTAGAGGCCTTCGACCTAATATGTTTAGTTCATAAAAGTTTGTTATACAGGATGAGACCGAAATGCTTAGCTTCTTTAGAAAATTGAATGGTGATGTCTTTAAGCTAGATGAGTCAAACCGCCTCCTCATAAAGAGGGAAACTTTTTTATTAAAATATGGGCTAGGAAATCCACAACAAAACAAGCAACATTCTTCAACATCCGATTTTAAATGCCATCTATGCCCCAGGAATTTGAGTTTCTTAGAGAGCCTATAGTTTTCAACAACTCTAAGCCTGTAATGGGCTCAAAGAAAAAAGTACAGCTCTGAGCAGTACATGAAAAACTAGAATTGAAATCGGATGGATAATGTTGGCAAAATAATTATTGAAAATGTCAGCAACTTCAAGCCTATCAGTGACAGTGCGAACATTATACAGAAACGTGGTAGGACTTTTAGAGGAAGCGGGCTTATTGAGAATACTATTAAGTTTCCATTGACTTTTTATATTTCCGCTTTTTTAAGCTAAAATGATTTTTATAAAACGTATCACGGCAAGTTGGAACTTTATTTTTTACTTCCAAGCATAGCCTTGGAAGATTTGTATTGCTAGGGTGTTTATATTGTAAAATGTTTGTGTGGGTACAAATAATAGAACTTATTCATGTATTTCATGGAGCACTTGGTTGGCTCTGGACCGTGGCACAATTAGCTGCATACGAGATGTTGTCCCATCTGCACTTTTCCATTTTCTCTTCAGCAATCCATCTTGCACAAAAAGCGAGTCCCACTGTGCCCAGTATGCCTTCAGAGTTTGGCTCCGATCTGATATCTGCTGCCAGCTTGGTCTTTCCTCGTGTTCTTTCCAGGCCAATATTGGTTCGATGTCATTGTCTGCCTGTTGGGAGGAACGGATTTCGTCTATACTCCAACCCTCTATTGACTCAGTCCTGATCGTTTGGATAGTTGCCTGTTCTTTCTTTACCACTGACTACTTCTGCTGGGAGGCTTTCATTGCATTGTTTTACCTGTGAGACTGGGATAATTACCCTGGAGTCGACTCCTGCTACAGACTTCTGCCCCGCGAAGTAAGCATTTCCTAACTGATGGCTTCTGGAAATTTGACCGGTTTCTTGGTAACCGTTTCTGCTGGTTTTTCTTTCTATTTGCCTGTAACCCCAGTGCAGGCAGCCTTCTCGTCGTACTGGTTCTTTACAATGCCCTTGCAGATGTCCTACTTTATCGCAGTTCCAGCAGCGCATCCTTCGTCTCTCCGGCGGGATATTTCGTTGCATAGTAGTTGGTCTTGAGCAGGAGCATTCACCAGATACTATTTCCCTGACGAAATGCATTCCTTTGGAAGCCTGATTGGATGCTTCCATCGCCAGAGCGAAGGCAAGTGCTTCAGCAAGGGTTCTTTTCCCGGCCATCCTTACTGCTGATTGTAGCTTCAAATCTGCAATTCCCCCGATGAATGCGTCCTTTGCAATTTCGTCGATTATTTCTTGGCCTGCAGTGGGATATGACAAATGTGCCAGTCTACTCACGTTTGCTTGGAGCTGTTGCAGTGTTTCTCCTCGTTGCTGCATACGGCCTTGCAATTGAACCTTGTAAACTTCCCGCATGTGGCTATCCCCAAACCGTTTCTCCATAGCCTGCACTAAAGCCATATAGTCTCTATTCTTTTCGATATCGATTGTTTGTAACAATTCTGCCGCAGGACCGCGTAAGGCCATTGCTAGGGCAAAGCACTTTTCCTCATTGTCCCAGTCGTTTGCACAGGCAGCCATTTCAAACTGCTTCTTATAAGTAGACCATGAGGTCTGGCCATCGAATGAGGGAGGCTTCAAATCTTTTCTCCTTGGACCGTTTAAAGAACATTCTCGCAGTTTCTGTTTTCGCACTGTGTCGAGCTCTTTTGTTAGTTGCTGAACTTTTCTGTCCATTTCTTCGAATTTTTCGCCAACATTCTTCTCTATTCTATCAAATTTGTCATCGATTTCTTCGAATTTTTGCTGGAGAATGTTCTTTTATTCTTCCAGATTTTTCTTTTGTTCGTCGAGACTGCTCTTCTGTTCGTCCATTTTTTGTTCCAGACTGTCCTTCTGTTCGTCCATTTTTAACAAGAGGAGTTGCATCATCGCAGCCATGTCATTGCCGGTACTTGTCTGTTCATCCTCGTCAACATCAAAGGAATATGCATCAGAATCATGTCCCTCGTTGTTCAAAGCCTCCTGAAGACGGAGCACCAGGTCACTTTTTCCTCCACTGGCGCTGAGGCTTCTCTTGTTCAACTCGGATTTGAGTTGGACGAGGGTCAACTGCAATAGTTTTCGACCCATTCTAGCTTTTTCAAATAGTGAGAAATCACTGTTTTTTTTTTTACACACAATAAGTCCTATCCCACTTCTGACACCAATGTAATATGTTTGTGTGGGTACAAATAATAATACAGTTACAATTCACTATTTAATTGTTTCTCTCAGTACAATCCAATTTCTCAACCACTTATACTTTTCTTATCTTTTACTTAAACCACTTAATCACTTCTCCTAATTAACACTTCAAATTACACTTTAGAACTGACTTGCATACCTTGGGGATGCTGGTATTTATACTCGAATGACATACTTCGAGAACAATCCTCGCCATCCAGCGTCCCATACAATTTCCAATTTGCTAGAAAATTCGATTCCACTCTCCAGTCGAGACTTTGTTATTTCAGTATCGAAAGCTTCTGGTCTTCGAGAATCGACATTTTCTGCTCTGTGAATCTAGATGTCGCTGCTCACATTTAAGTGGTTATCACAATATCATCTCTGTCAGATTTTATTTTTTTTATTAATTAATAATAAATGAATGTGGAAGAAATACATGATCTAAAATCGCATCAACCCGACCGCCTTGGTCAAATTAGGACTGAACATGGAAAATATCTTCTTCCGGCTTACGAACCTACATACATATGCTATCTGACATTTAGCAAGAGTACATTGTGGTTCACTTCACTGATTCTTCTGGCAACTGCAAGATAACGGTGAACCTATTAACTCGATCAGTTTTACTCGATTCTATTAAAACAATTTATTTCAGACCACCTGCCAGGTCTTGCAAATCCGAATATGTACTTGTATCTCACAAGTTAATGAGATGCAAAAAGTTAAATGCAAGTATACTATATATATTTTACGAGTATGTTTCTCGTATGTGCTCCTCTCCTTTGTAGGTACGAGTATCTGCGAGTATTTACACATAGTCTTATGAAATATCCGTAGTCGTACATGTTTCATGCATCATGTTGCCGCACGGGTATTTTTCGTATGCATGCAATCTTCACAGCTTTGTTCTGGAAAATTGCTGAAACCACAAAAGCGTTTCTTTGCAAAAAGAAATGCCGAATTTTTGCTGCTTGATCTCTGTTAATTATTATTCACAGCAAATACTGAGGGAGAAAGTTGAAGTTCGTGAGAAAATTTCATTGAAGAAAAATTGATGCGAATAACTTATGGAATGCCACAAATTAAACTAGTTTATTGCTGTGAAAGAAAAAATATGTAGCATTGTGGTGAATTCTGAATTATGGTTAATTAACTTCTTAAACATGAGGATTATCTAATAAATCTTTCAGCCACATTCACATGTGCCGCTCGCATTTTTAATTAAGTTCTTCAGTTTTGCATTAACAATAAGAAGGAAAAAAGTCTGGTATAAGCAACGCAAAACGTCTTCTCTCGCTAGATTTTTAAATAGACTGAATTAGCCAGAGATTTCCCTAGAAGTGGCAGTATTTTGAATCGAGAAATATGCAAATATTTTTATTTATATTTTTAAGCTGGTAATGCTATCATATGGAAAATATGAAAACGATAGTAATAGCTTCGTTTTACGACCACGTTACGGCTATCATTGGTTAGGAACTAGATGGCCTAGAATCTGCGGATAAACCCTTGCGAGAACCATCACTTTTTCTAGAGACTCTTCTCGAATCGTTTAAAAAATATTGATAAGGGCCGAACTCTGGACCTAAATGCGACTTGTAAGATAGGGAGTCAAGAGTACAGTGGATGACGCGCGTTTTTTTGTTGTAAAGTAGACAGTTAGACACAGTTTATGAAGACATCCGTATATCCGACCAATGACAGCGTTAGTGTGATTGTAAAATGAGTGTGTAATTCTCGAGTTCGCATCGGGTCTCCCAGTAAAACCGAAAAAATTGCAGCAATCAGGTCCCTTAAGAAAAACAAGGCGGTGGGTATTGATGGTATCGCTGCCGAACTATACCAAGCGGCGCCAAATATAACCGCTGATCTGCTTAAGCCGCTCATATGCAGAGCGTGGGATAGTGAAGAATCTGCGCAGGAGAGGAAAAGGGGGATGATTATCAAGCTACCAAAAAATGGAAACCTGATGGAGTGTAGAACTGATGCGCCCTTCCAGCCGTAGCCAAAATAATGGCTAGAATAACTCTGGAACGAATCAGAGAACATTTAGATTCAACTCTCGATATCGCTGTATCGTCCTGCATTGACCACATAAACACCATTATAGAGCAATGCGTTGAGTACAGGTCTTTACTACATTTACTGTTTATCGACTTCGAGAAGGCTTTCAACAGTTCGAATCGAGATGCTTTATGGTTGGCCTTAAGCAGGAGAGGCATCTTAGGAAAACTCATAGCAATTATTAAAACCACATATGAGGGTGGTAAGTGTTTCGTTTGAGCAATGGTAAGATGTTTGAGAATTTTGGAGTCCGAAGTGGAGTACGTCAGGGGTATACTCGTATACTGTCACCACTATTGTTTTTGGAGGTTATCAGCAATGTACTGTAGAATTCGTTGCACAATGACATCTTACCTTAAACACCCTGACTACGCTATCGATGTTGGCCTACTTTCACATCAGATAATGGACCTTGATGCTCTACAATCTGAAATCTTAAACAGCCAAAACGAAAGCCCTTAGCACTTACAACACTCGCGTTCAACTTAACATTTCCGGACAAGAGGTCGAGAAAGTTGACAATTTTCTATACTTAGGAAGTGTGGTCCCGGCTAACCTGTGTGGACCGAACTGGATGTGAGCGGCAGATTCGGAAAGGCTAAAGCTGCGTTCGGAATGCTATCCAAAATTTGGAAAAACAATGTTTTCAGCTGACGAATGAAGCTACGTCTGTTCTGCTCCACCGTAGAATCAGTACTGCTTTATGGGTGCAGTACTTGGGAGGTGGACACCACTACCACACGCAAGGGGTAAAGCTTCGTACATAGATGTCTAAGAATCATCTTGAAACCTATAGACTGTACTATACGGAGGAGAAAGTGGCAATGGATTAGACACACCCTGCGACGCGAAGACAGGTCCATTGCGAAGTACGCCATGCAGTGGAATCTGCTTACCTAAGCAGGCAGGAGGAATTGAGCTCTTTAGGTATGAGTTGGAGAGAGCTCAAACGCGTTGCAGAACTCCGAACCAGATGGCGCGCAGGCATTGTAGACCTCTTATACCCCCGAGGGCTTAAAGGATTTATATATATAAAATAATAAAAGTCCCAAAATTGACCCCTGGGAAATTGTTTGTTGGGAGGAACGATTTCCATTTGAAATTGTTTTTTTTGCAATCTCTCAGGGAGGTAACTATAGGGTTTTCCAATAAGGACTTGTCAACTTTTTTTTTTAAATAAAACGCAAACCATTTGAGATATTTCAAAAACTTTATTATCCGCTTGAAGTACAATCAAAACATTTATGAATGGAACTCGACTTCGTTCATATGGCCACCGTGGGCACGTTTGCAGCGGTCGATTCGTTGGACCCAATTTTCAACGACTCGGCCACACATTTCGGCCGAAACGGCCGCTATTTCGCGTTCAATGTTGGCTCTGAGCTCTTACAACGTCGTCGGCGTGTGGGCATAAACCAATGACTTAACGTAGCCGCACAGAAAATATTCAAGCGGCGTTAAATCGCACGAACGAGGCGGCCAATCGACTGGCCCATTTTTTGAGATAACACGCTCACCATACTTACTCTTCAATAAATCGATTGTAGCGTGTGCTGTGTGGCTTGTGGCATTATCCTGTTGAAACCACATGTCGTCCAAGTCCATATCTTCCAATTCGGGCCAAAAATAATCGGTGATCATGGCGCGATAACGCTGACCATTCACAGTAACGTGATGATCGTTATCGTCGACGAAAAAATATGACCCAAAACCGCCGCCGGCATGCAAACCGCACCAAACAGTTATTTTTTGTGGATGAAGTGGTGACTCATGAAGCACATGTGGATTTTCACCCGACCAATAACGCATATTTTGCTTATTGACGAACCCATTGAGCCAAAAATGAGCTTCGTCACTGAAGATGATTTTGCGATGAAATTCATCATCTTGGCGCATCTTCTCCAGAACCCAATCGGAGAACGTACGTCGCTTCAAATTGTCCAGCGGCTTCAATTCTTGAGTCAGTTTGATCTTGTATGGGTGTAAACCAAGATCCTTACGCAAAATACGCCATAATGTGGTCTGAGCGATGCCCAATTCTTGAGAACGCCGTGGAATTGACTGATTTGGATCGTTTTCTACGGACGCCTGAACGGCAGCGATATTTTCGACACTTCGACCAACCCGTTGTCTCACTGACACGGCAACATCACACAACGAATATGTAGACTCAAATTTTTGCACTAAACTTGTTAATGCCTGTCTACTAGGGCGAGAATTACGACCGAAAATTGGAGTTAACGCTCTTAAAGTTGCAGTCACCTACTCCGAATTTCGGTAGAAAATTTTTATAATTTGCAGACGGTGCTCGTTCGTGTACTTTACCATGATGAAAATGTTGAGTTTACTGAATAAATTGACAGTGACAGTTTGATGATTAGTGAAAGAGTGCGTTCACAAATTAAATTCAAAGTTGTCAAGTCCCTATTGGAAAACCCTTTATTTGTTAGTTTGACTGGTCCGTCCGAAGAAGTTTTTCAGTCTCCAGTAGAGAATTTTGTGGTTTACTGTATCATGTCTTATTTCTTCTAGTAAATTGACCATAGCTGTTGAACAGTTATGGTTTGTTCTAAAGCTAGATTGCCGAGCATTTATAAGTTTATGAAGTATAATGTGTCTCATAAGCTGTTTCGCTATGGTTTTTTCGAAGACCTTAGACAAACAAGGAAGGGTGTAAGTTGGATTATTTTTTTTCCAATTGGCAAAACTCCTGTGATATTCCAAGACTATGGGAAAGTTGATGTCGTGATGTACCAGCTGATCACATGGGTGAGGTAGGTGGTAATATATGGTAGAATAAGTTTAACAAATCGTATTGGTATACCGTCTTCTCCTATGGTCGAAAACCTAATTTTCAGTGGTTTTTTGTTAAGTGAAAATGGGTTTGCCTTCTAAGCAATTCTAACAATCCTAGCGGATATCAGGTTGTATTTTCTACAAAGAACGCAAAGTTCACATTTTTAAGACAGTTATAGAAGAACTTCAAATTAATAAAACTCCTTGCAAAGACAATGAAATTGATCCTAATCTCTCTTTTTGTTTTATTTATTTTTTCACATTCTTCTCTTGAAGCAGCTTAACTTTATCAGAACAAATGTTCATTTCTGTTGAACAGAAGCCAACAACTTACCGCTTTTAAACATTGATAGAAGCGGCTCACCACGTTTTGCCGCACCGCTAGTCTGCGTTCAGTTTGAATAAAAATTAATTACCATATTTTACATATATTGTGATGAAACGAAACGAAAGCGGCGAAGAACTTGCGTCTGCAGTGACACTCACAGATCAGGGTCAAAGCTTTCCGAACTACATAGTTTAAGAATGCAACGGGTATGTGAATATATTAAGAAGATACAATTTATTTGCATCATGACAATTTCTCCTGAGAACAACAGCAGCTAATAAGACCCATTAGATAGATCAAGCAAAACCTTCCCGGCGTTATAGAGAAGGCAGCTTTTAGCATTGAAAACTGTGAGCTAAATGACATGCTGATGAATGGTAAACGACGGACTAACTTATTGCGATGCTAGATTGTAAAGTTTACACCACGGAGCAATTCTCACCTAAATGTATGAATGAGGACGGAGATAATACGCATTGATTTGGCGGGTGTTGAAACTATGGACTTTTTTTCAATTGAATGGATAAGACATATTTCTAAGTTAAATTGAAAAATTCTACTAAACAAAAACTAACCGAAATGGGTTTGTAAATTCGATAAATCCTGTTCATTAATGTACTCCTGTTCATTTTAAACAAAGAAATTCAGAACAAACGCCCATCTTTGGGAAACAGAAAGGGCAGAGTCTTTCATCACGATAAGGCAAGACCCCAGCCACCATCCGTATATACTCCTGATATTACCACCTATTCGGATCTCGCCGCCAAAAGCGAGAGCTTATTTTCAAACTGATTGGATAATACGTAGATAATAAGTAGAATACATTTCTGACTGACTATTTTTTGAAAATATTGGAAAAAGGCATATTACTTTCTTTCAGTATGTTTTCATCAACGTGTTACTCAGAGGGGAGAGTGCGATGGCTTATGTTGTAATGCAAATTTTTATAACTTTAGCGATGATAGGTTTCCCCAATTGTTATGTTTCAGCAGCTGTCAAAATACTCAAAAAGGTTTGTCATTTTATCATGCATCGTTTCACGCTTGCCGGGCGTGAAGAAATTATTAAAAAATATTATGGAAATACCGGCTCAGTTGTAAATACGCAACGTGAATTTCGTCGCGAGGTCGGTCATCATCATGGCTTCATTGTGCAGGCAATTCGTCGCACCGTGGAAAAGTTTGAGCGTGAGTACACTCTTTTGGATCTTAAGCCACCAACCAGACGGAGATTGGTGCGAAATGAAGAAAACGAGAGTCAACCCGATTTATTTTGCTGTTTAATTTGGCCCTACATCCGTATTGCTGCTGCAAAAATTTAAGCCAGACGACCATAGACACCGCCGTGAGTTCGCAAATTGGGCACTGTAAATGAAGCCCGGATTTTGGCCAAAAAATCATCTTCTCGGACTAGGCCCATTTCTGGCTCAGCAAAATTGCCGGTATTAGAACGAACACAATCCACAAGTGTTCGGCCGAACATCAATCGATCCACGAAGATTGATTGTTTGGTGAGGTTTATGGCATGGCGGCATCATCGGTCAATGGTCTCAGGTATAGAGCGATGTTAACCGACTTTCTGATGTTAGAGCTCGACAACATCAATATATCTGAGCTGTGGTTCCAACAAGACGGCGCTACAATACATCAATTGGTCGCCGAGATCATCCGATTTGACACCACTCGATTATTTTCTCCGGGGTTACGTCAAGTCCTTTAACTACTCTAGTAAGCCAACCACTTTGAACGAGCTCGAGGCCAGCATTCGACATGCTATTGCCAGAATAACGACATATTGGACAGAGTCATCAAAAATTGGACCGATCGCTTGAAGCACTGCCAGCGAAGCCGAGTCAGTCATTTGAATAATGTGCTATTCCAAACATTATGCCATGAACGTACCTTCAAAATAAAGCCAGAATCAATTTTATATCTCATACCGTTGTTGTTCTATTTAAATTTTTTTTCCTATCGTTCTTATCTGGTCGCCCTTTATTTGTCTCACCAAAACCTATCACCCATAAAAGTTTGACCGGTCAGATCTGATACTCACTGTATTTACAAGTACCGCATTGACGGCTTTAAAATTGTTGCTATTCCTTGAATAGCTCAGATAATTCTGGTTCGATTCTTTTCCAATTTTCGTTAAATGTGTGCTGTGTTAATAGATTTCGATTATTATTACAAAAATTTGGAAAGAGTGCTTTATTTTTAAATATAAAATTTATTGTACTCGTATGTTGTGCATATTTTTTTTTAATAACTTAATGGCCGATGAAAACTCATCTGACAAAAATTCAAATGGATAGCACTGTTCGTCCGCGACTTATGGTGGGTTAAAAAAAAGTGACACAGGCGGCAAACCGACGAAGGGGAAAAATAATATAAAATCTCCGCGGGAGCACCGCAAAGATCGGTACTGGGGCCCGTACTCTGGAATATCATATACGGAGTTCTGTAATTAACACCGCCACCAGGAGTAAAAATAATCGGATTCGATGACGACGTCCCCATTGTAATTGTTGGAAAGAATATATGCGAGATAGAGTAAGTTTTTATATCCGCCGACCTAGAACTAACAGATCACAAAACGAAAGCGGAATCAAGAATACGTGGACATAAGGGCAGGGAGCCAAACTATTCGATCAAAAACTATATAATATACCTAGGAGTAATACTTGACAATAGACTAAAGGTGCGATCAGACGGTCATCCAAACTCGTCATCTGTACGATGACGTAGAATTTGTCCTAAAGTGGTCATCCAGTGTGATCACCTGTCATCCGGCATGTCATTGAAAGTGTCAAGCGGATGACACACAAGATGACACGATTTCTATATCATCCAGATGACTGATTTGGTTGACCGTGTGATCGCTTGTCATCGCTATTGGGACTGGATGACCAAATTTTTTGGACAGCGTGTCACCCGAATGACAAGGTCCCATGGAGGACGTTACTTGATTTTCCACATAGTCATCTAACATCGGATGACACGTTTGAATCGTTGAAAAAGTTAATTTCTGTTTTGTTTCTGTGTTACAAAATGAGTGACAACGACGATGAAGCCGATATTGAGGCCAAAAATAAAACACCCACAGTTTCAGGAAAAAAAAGGAGCAGAAACATATTCTTTTCCTGGGACCGTCAAACAGAGTCTGCTTTAATTGCAGCTGTTGAGGTAAATCCTGTCCTTTGGGATAGTGGGCGGAAGGATTACAAAACTCCGAACTCCAAAATTGATTCCTGGAAACAGGTGGCGGTCAATGAGAGTGTTGACGATGCCAGAAAATCAGACCTAGGGACAGGCGAAATTCCGAAAGCATCGTGGGCTCATCTAACGCTGAACGATTGCTCGAAGCTGCCCAACCAATACCAGTGCCGAAAAAAAGGCAAAAAAAAGAAATAGCGAAAACGTCGTTGTCAGTGGGAACGCCATCATCATCGTTGTCCTCGAAATCCAATTCTGGTCGCTTTCGGAATTTGGTGGCTGAAGTGTTGGGAAATATACTACGTAGGCAAAATGATCGGCATTGTGTGTTCGGTGAACTGGCCGCATTACATTTGCGATGACTTCCAGAAGACGTCGCCTTCACTTTGGTCGAATCATGCAATTGATTTACTCTCAGTCGGCGCCTTCACGCACAAATGTCACCGACCCGAACGCCATGCCGACTACTTCTATTTCGCCACCGCAAATTGACTCCACACCGAATCAGCAGCGGGCCGTCCATCGGCCAATATCCCGCCTATTGGGATTACATCCTCCACTACCACATATTGAAATCCAGATAAGGGTGATTATTTGTTTTTCTTTTTCTTCTATTCATTCCATTTGAAGTCGTTGATTATTTTTCTATTATTACAGGGATCGCAGATTAAATTCATCGAACAATGAGCGCCATATTATCACACAAACTTTAGTTTTCCCTCCGCGTTTTTCGCTGACACTTTTTTGTTGTTTTATTTTTATATTACTGACGTTTTCGTTTTTCGCAAACAACTAATTACAAATTGTCATCAGTGTCATTAGTGTCATCCGTTCCATTAGTGTCATCTCGTGTGATCGCCTGTCATCCGGCTATGTCATCCGGCTATGTCATCCAGGCATGTCAACCGGATGACAAAGCAAGCGTGTCATCCATTTTGGGACAAAATGACACTCGGATGACCGAACGGATGACACTGTGTGATGGGGTGTCATCTAGCGGATGACACGCTCGCAGATGACATGCAGATGACAACCGAATTACAAAAGTTCTCTGACGTCCGCATGTCATCCAGATGACAAGTTTGCATCGTACCTTAAGCTTTATGCCTCACGTCGACTATTCGGTCAAAAAGGCGTCAAAGCTCCAGGTAGCACTTTCTGGAATATTGGCAAACATCAGAGGACCTGGATATGCTAGAAAAATCTTAATATCCAAAGTAGTAAACTCAGTCCTGTTATACCCTGCTGCCTCAGTTTGGGTGGGGGCACTAGTGACAAAGAAAACAAGGGGGAAATTATGATCAACATATCCACTTAGCGCATTAAGGGTAATCAGTGGCTTTAGAACGATTTCGGACGAAGTAGCTTTTGCTATAGCTGAGATGATGCCCATCGATATCCTTACGGACGAGATGCAGACAGTCTATAAGAAGAAAACTTTTAGTAGTCAATAGGCGGTAGTATACAAAGGACGAAGGAAGAAGAAAGAGCCACTTCAATGACCAGATGAAAAGTTGGAATACCGCTATAAAGAGCAGATGGACAGATTGATTCCATCCATTGACATTTGGACAAACCGAAGGCATGGAAACTGCATCTATAATTACTCGCATATGCAGTTCCTACCTGCTCACGGTGGGTATCGAAAATATCTGAACCACTTCGGGCAGGATAGCTCACCTTATTACCCAGTCTGCTCAATATTTTTGTTTTTTTTTAGGAACTTAATATTCAAAAGCCAAAGCATGTGTAAAGTTTTTTCGGTAAATGAGACAGAAAGAGAAAGAAAGATAAGATGTTTGGGCGCAGTGGCTATTTCGCTCCATGGGTGGCATCCAACATTTAATATTGAGACTAAATTATTGTGTAAATTGGCTTGATGTTAGTATTTAGGCAACCATTCATCTCACGAGATTTTAGTGTCTTTCGGTCACGTCTGGTATTGAACCCCGAGGGGTCCGATTGGGAAGCCAATACACCACCCACAGCATGCAATATTCCATTGCATACGCTTTCGGGGATGGAGAACTGGTATACCAAACCCATAGTCAATAATTGATCAAAGGTTGCCGTCAGAAGAAAATTGGGAGGAAAATTGTGTAGTGTGTAGGGTATAGGGTGTAGTTTAGCTACGTAGGCGTACTGCTAGAAACGAACAATCAGGCTAGCGAATCGTGTATGTTGGGCTAGTGGCATCTATGATAACACATCCTTTGGCGTAGTCAAAACAAAACACAATCTTTAGGATGCCAACGATTAGTGTAAGAATTCATAGAAGTTGCATCTTCCAATAGATACTGGTTCACTAAATGACGAGAAAGAGCCTCTGGAGCTGAACACTCGGCTTCACGCCTCCTCGCGGCCCCATCTGGGAATCTCTCCGGAAATTACAAAATGAAGAGGACAGCTTCCTGAGCAAAGATCAGGCGGATCAGGAGTTCATCTCCACGGAATTAATATAGAACAACGGAAAATCATCACCACCTGGGCATTACGATCGAGTCCAGTAAGGTCGTAATTATGGTATAATGGAAATAACCATTCGGCTTTCAGGCTAATGCTGCAAAATACTAATGCTGTCCAGTCAAAATCCTGGCTGGCCGCAAAAAACGCTCTATGTCTCGTCGCCATTAAATTGGTGGTGTAGATCCAGATGTACCAGTCCTGGTTAGAACTTCCTGTGTCATTCCTCGGATGGCCTCGCTGCTTGCATAACGACCTTAGGGAAATATAGTCTGGATTCTATTTTGAATTTTTGTCGGCCTATAGAATAGCCGATTGCCTCTATGAAGTTCTCTAAATTTCACTTTACTTGAACATATCCACCTATTAAAAGTTATTGTGCACTCGAAAAGTGACACATTTTAGCCGACAACTGTCATATGATGTTAGTTTATGGAAACCGGGATTCAAAAAGCTCAAACTACAATACAAACTATCAGGTTTCATTTCGCTGCGGAGACAACAACAGCCCAGGAATTGGTATGACAGCAATAAAATAAACATCATGGATTTTTATCTTTTATTCTTAAGATTCAAAACTCACGGTTCAGTATCCTTAAACCTATGACACATTTTGCAGTCTCAATGCTCGCAGCACCCACCCATCTACAAATTGCTTTAAACCGTTTCAATGATAAGTTATTAAGATTGCTGTGATCGAAAAGGTTTTTACATTTTTTGTTTTTAAGTAATCGGCTCAGAGATCATTTTAAAAAGAATAATACAATATAATAACTTCAGACAGAGAGAGAGAAAAAAAATCAATTAGAAATCGCTCGCACACCTTTTCTGTAAAGCAAAAACACCAGCTTCGAGATCGGTCTCAGATTTCAGTTAGTATTCAGTCCGTAATTACAAACGAACGGCGGATGGACGGATAAACGACTGTATACATTGAGGCAACCAGATTGGAGATACATACTCGTACTTCAAGTGTGCTACGGATGTAACGTCAACTTCAATCCGACAAAGCCCAGCCTTAGTCGTGCTGAGGTGAGTACTATTAGTGCGATTACCTAGAGTGCGGATATTTTATCCAAGAGCCTCACAAAAGACCCACGTTCTGCGATTTCACTCTGTGGTGGTATTGAATGTGCGCGTAATTTGACTACGGGACGGAAATAATATTTTTTTTTTTTTTTACTTTTATTTTTTAAATGTTTGTTAGTTCTTTTTTTTTTAGAATAAGGTTTATGCTCATGTTGATGACTTGGCTTTGCAGGCGTGCATAATTGTTTGCGCCAACGCATTAGGCCATTGTCGCCATTCTGTTTCACTGTTTTTCTCTCTGTCCTTTTTTTTAATATTCGTTTCTGGCTGTGATTTTTTTATCCATCTTTCTTCGTTTTTGTTTTCTTAAAAACAATTAAACGGCTGAAGGAAAAAAAAGGTACAAAAAGTGTCGTGCATAGTGGCGCTGAATTCACAATGAGCTACGTTACAGTGGTAGTATCTTTGCAGAAGTTATTATAGGAACGTTTAATTCGTATTTTCATATCTGATATTTGAAATCCACACCGTTATTGTCGGGCTGGTACTTTGATGAGAAATGTTCACCCGTCGAAAGTGATACCTCTTGTCCAGAGCGAATGACTAAAATCACATGTCAGGGAAAACGAGCCCAACATCTAGTAAAAAGTGATCATAACGTGGTGCGTATATGCTAAGGCGGTCATGGATCTCTACTGAGATGGTTTTTCATGAATCTCGAATTTTAGATATTGACGAACTCAACGCCGCTTTAATTGAGTCCCGTTCCAATTTCCTTGCCATTTTCATAAGTTATCTGATATAAGTTTATAAAAGGCCACCTTACCGTAAAATCTGCACTATGTCGTCCAACGACAATTACAGAAGTGTACCGGACTTGAGTCCAAATGGAGAAGTTACTACTCAGTACTAGTTCTTCCTTTTATTTCAGCACAATAGCCTTGTGAAATATAGTCTCTTTCAATCCTTGTACGTTGTTCTCCTTATAAAAGATTTATTATACTCCGACCCAATGGTACATTGTATCCTCTGCTACTGTCTTGGAGAGGTTTGTATCCCCACAGAAATTTAACAATAGTCTCAGCGAGAATAGACCAATCTTTGGCAGCTCCCTTTAGAATGCTTTTCGAATGAGAAGATAATCCATGAATCCGGTCACATCAGACCGGATGGGAAAGGGAGAGGAAAACTGTGAAACATAGTTCGAAACATCGTTCTGTACATTTCATTTGAAAAGTTTGATCGAAGTACAAAACTACTTTACTGCTGTTGTCCAGTTCGTTAAATTAAACTGAACCTAGGTCTTGTCAAACTTTTTATTTGGAGCCCGCAGACTAACCTGCATATAGCAAAGTTTTCTCTGGAGTACGATCCTTGTCACTGTTCATTCTAAGTCCATGGACAGCCTCCTTATGGTGTCAAAACGCTCTACCTTCTTATGCGTATTGGAAATTGGTACTACAATAACTAGCACTAACTTCCGACAACTCTGTGCGCTCACAAATTGGTCACATTTTGAAGAAGACGAGTGTATGCTGCCGATGTTATTCACGTACGAGTATTATCGGCTCAAAGTATCAACATCGATTCAGACCACCTCATAGCTAAGGTGTAAACGTATCTGTGCGCCGGAAAAAGAATAAAAGATAAAAAAGGGTGTAGGTTGAAAAATTGTAATCAACATGGTCATCACAACCTTTGCTACCTGACTTTCATTCCGGCCGTCATGACTAAATATACACTTATACTCTATGCAGTCTGTTTTCGAAAATGAGCTTGGCTCTTAGTGCCATCGAATTAACCAGGACCAAGAGTGTCAACTTACCACTATAGACGCGGCGTACTTAGCCACTCTAGAGTCAATTATAACGCGAATTGCTAAGAAGCAATATGGACAAAAAGGGAGAAGGATTGTTGGTAACAGAATATGCGAAACATGGCAAACGAAATAAGACGTCCCGTTTATGGTTTCAACACGCTTCTTACTACTAAATCAGATATGGAAACGTTGTAATATTTTCTATTCATTTGAGGAATATTGGCCGGTTATCGGGAATTAAGTTGAACTCAATTCGTAGCTACCTCTCTCGACTCAGTTTTGTCTGTTTTGTTAATCTTAACAGATAACAGACATCATTGCTGCATAAATTACTGTAGTTCAGACCATCGGCGTCTGTAAAATATATCTGGCCGAAATCAGTTCTTTCATTTACGAGTATGCTATCGCGACCACAGAAATTCGATTCAATGGTAAAATATTTTTGGAATGTCAGTCATTACCTCATGTTGAATAATAAGGAAGAGCTAAAAATGGAAATGGTATACCTAAGTATTGACATTTACATACGTTTTCTTATCCGAACTTCTTAATGTTTTTCTTTATGTCATACAGAGTGATAGGAAAATGCGAAAATAGGAGCCAAAACACTTGTGCACGTGGGCATGGTCTACGAAGGAAAAGCAATACCAGAAGAGCAGATCCAATTATATCGTAATTTTGGTCATTGGTACTCGTAACTCTAACTAACCCAGATTTTTTGCTGTATCAGAAAAGACTAAACTGGTACCTTTGAGGGAGGGTCTATGATTGGAATTTTATGTTTCCTGAAAAAGAGGACAAGGTCAGTTTTATGGGGGTTTACTCCCAGTCCACAGCGATCTGTCCAACGGGTTAATCTGTTAAGATTTAGCTTAAGGAGTTCTTTAATAGTATTAAAATGCTTACCTGAGACGGCTGCAGCAACCATCATTCGCATATGCAATCACCCTGCTACCATCCGCTTTCAGGTATATCATCGCTTCATTAACTATTTAGCATAAGACTGAACAACTCCCCAAGTGAGTCGTCTACCTGCAAAGTTGACAGCGCAGTCGTGATTTCGGATGTCTTGACGTTGTTAAAGTCATCATCTATGTGCAGGAAAGCGACCATTGTGTGTTCTCTATGTAAGGATAGTTTGATGTGGCTAGTCAGTGAATGCAGAACTATTTCCACCGTAGGCGTGTATATCAACCAGTTGATCTTGAGTTTTCAGACCGTAGACTTATAGATCTGAAGTCCTTGGGACAACATGAAGGCATATTCCGGCTTTAGGAATGAAAACTGCATTGAATTCTCTCCAAAACAATTCTACACAGCTCTCCATGATATTCTCTAGCTTAGGTAGGATAATATCTTAGAACCTTTGTAAATCGGCGGGTATTATACCGTCCGGACAAGCAGACTTGCATGGTTTGAAGCTATGCAGCGCCCAAAGCCTCTTGTCACTTGTAATCAGACCATGAATTTTATTCACGGTTGCAGTGGCCGAATTGAGAGCTACCTCTAAAGTGGGTATCCAGTAGCGGGATGACTGATTCATCACTTGATGTTGTCCAAGAGCCATCGTTTTTTTTTTTTTTTTTTTCAAACAGGATTTGTAGAGAGGATTTTTCTTAGCCACGATGTATAATATTAAAGGTTTCTGTTATTTTGTAACAGAATGACCTTCAGGATTGTCGCTTTGCCTTCCTCAGTAAGTTTAAAAGTGATCTGCAAATGTTTCGAAGTGGTCCCAGTACTAATGTCCACCAATGCGCCTTTTTCTGGCCTCTAGTTTGAATAAGAGGTTGAGAGCCAGGGTGAAATCCTTGACTTTCATGTCAAGCTCATTGGTGTCACGCTGGGGACATAAGAGTTCAGAGGATAGTGTTTCTGACAGTATTCCTCGGTATTTTGGCCAACTTGTTTGGCTGGGAGCAGCATCGCTCAGGCTGAATTGGATATATCTGTGGTCTAAAAATGAATATTCAGGCGATACCATCCAGTTCTTTAGCATTTGAATGATGCTGTCGGAGACAAGAGTGATATCTAGGACTTCCTGTTGGTTTCTTGTTATAAAAGTGGGCTCATTGCCAGTATTGAAAACGATGAGATTAGTACTTATAATATAATCAAAAAGTGACTCACCTCCATCGTTGATGACGGTACCGTCCCATACCGTGTGATGAGAGCTAGCGTTGCACCCGATGATGAGGTCAGTTTTTAGCCTTCCAGCTTCCAGTACCACACTTTCTAGGTCTTCATCAGGGAGAATGCCCACATGATCGTAGCCAAGATAAGCCGATGCCAGCCAATATTAGCCTTTGACAGTCTCTAGTCGGTTATCGATTTCGACTCTCCAAGATCTAAGGTTGAATTTACAGTTACAGTTAAAGGAGGAGGAAGTTGCTGAAGACGAACCGAATCATGCCTTTGCTCTGCGCGAGAGGGTTAAGGGATTCTTTTTTGATCACAATTAACTCACATCGATGTATAAGGGCCTCTTAGTTCTTCCAGTTTCGCGACTTTCCAGTAATGATTCAGAAGGGTCAGGTTGCTGAGCCTGATGATCTCCAGAATCCCATCTCCGTTTTGCAGCGCCGATTGTGATAGGAGGTGGTCCAGGGTTCTCCTGCACGATGGCCAAGAAGTTTCCCGAAAGCTTTAATTTGACCAACTGCCACCGTACAGTTATTATCGATTACCGCGATCGTTATTACATCTTTCACAACTTCGCTAATAGGCCTCAGAGATGTGCAGTTGTATGGCCCAGGGAACTCATCTGGAAAAATTCTCTAGATTCATTGACCTTACTCAGCCTCTACAACTCGACAAGTTCAATGCTTAGGTAGAGGATAGTATGCAAACTCTTAGCAAAATAAGTATTGGTATTAAGATGTTATATCGTTTTTGTCAACAGAAAATCGTTACACAAAGTGATTTTCCAATCGACTCTATTATACGGATGCCAGGTCCGGAGTAATTGTTCTCAATGTAACATTAAAAACAAAATCACAAAACAAATTGCTTAAAATGATGTCAAACCTTCCACCAAAAACCTACATAAAAGAGCACATGTTCAGTTGATCTAAAATCGAATACAAAGCTCAATCAAACAGCCATGAACCGATGTAGCCTTTCGGATAATATTCTGCTAAGCCAATTAAACTTTCTTTGACACATGCAAGTTTATTGTTAGCCTTTTTTGGTCTAAACATAAATCTATTTGTTATTTACACGTAATGGATAAATACATTATTTTCTATTTATTATTCATCTATTTATTAATTTATTAATTTCTTTATTTATTTACTGATTTGTGTATGTGTTTATTTATTTTTTATGTCGGCTCCGCTAGCAGTGCTTCAAGCGGACGGTCCAATGTTTGATGATTCGGTCCAATATGTACGCCGTTATTCCACCAATAGCGTGTCGAATATTGGTTTCGATCTCGTCCAAAGTGGTTGGCTTGTTAGCGTAGTCTAACGACTTGACGTAGCCCCAGAGAAAACAATCGAAAACAATGAGATGCCCCAGTCGCCATATTTCTCTTTCAGAACTTCGAGCGTTGGGTCGTTTGTATGGCATGTAGCGCCATCTTGTTAGGACCACAGCTCGGATATATCGATGTTGCCGAGCTCTAACCACAGAAAGTCGCTTAACATCGCCCTATACCGGAAACCATTGACGGTACGAGTTTTCTTCTTCCTCATTTCGAAAAAAATAAGATCCGATGATGCCAACATACCATAACCCGCACCAAAAAGTCAATCTTTGTGAATGCATTGATGCTTGGCCCAACTTGTGGATTGTGTTCGCCCCAATAAAGGCAATTTTTTTTGTTGACAAAAATGAGCCAAAAATGGGCCTCTTCCGAGAAGCTGATTTTTTGGCCAAAATCCGGATCTCCGGCCAACATTTCGAGCGCACAATTAGCGAACTCACGACGTTGTCTATGGTTGTCCCGCTTCAATTCTTGCGTCATCGCAATCTTATATGGATGTAGGCCCAAACCCAACCGCAAAATAAGCCTGGTTGTCTCTCTGGCGACGCCCAATTTAACTGATCGGCGGCGCCGAATCGGCACTTCTGGGTTTTCTTCGATACTGGCCGCTACAGCGGCTATGTTTTCTTCATTTCGCACCAATCTCTGTCTGGTTGGTGGCTTCAGATCCAAAAGAGTGTACTCAGCTCAAAAGAATGTCAAATTTTTACATTATATATTTTTTGTAAATTATATAGGGTTTTCCAATAAGGACTTGACAACTTTTTTTTTTAAATAAAACGCAAACCATTTGAGATATTTCAAAAACTTTATTATCGGCTTGAAGTACAATAAAAACATTTATGAATGGAACTCGACTTCGTTCATATGGCCACCGTGGGCACGTTTGCAGCGGTTGATTCGTTGGACCCAATTTTCAACGACTCGGCCACACATTTCGGCCGAAACGGCGGCTATTTCGCGTTCAATGTTGGCTCTGAGCTCTTCCAACGTCGTCGGCGTGTTGGCATAAACCAATGACTTAACGTAGCCCCCCAGAAAATAGTCAAGCGGCGTTAAATCGCACGAACGAGGCGGCCAATCGACTGGCCCATTTCTTGAGATAACACGCTCACCATCCTTACACTTCAATAAATCGATTGTAGCGTGTGTTGTGTGGCTTGTGTCATCATCCTATTGAAACCACATGTCGTCCAAGTCCATATCTTCCAATTCGGGCCAAAAATAATCGGTGATCATGGCGCAATAACGCTGACCATTCACAGTAACGTGACGATCGTTATCGTCGACGAAAAAATATGGCCCAATAACGCCGCCGGCATGCAAACCGCACCAAACAGTTATTTTTTGTGGATGAAGTGGTGATTCATGAAGCACATGTGGATTTTCACCCGACCAATAACGCATATTTTGCTTATTGACGAACCCATTGAGCCAAAAATGAGCTTCGTCACTGAAGATGATTTTGCGATGAAATTCATCATCTTGGCGCATCTTCTCCAGAACGGAGAATCGGAGAACGTACGTCGCTTCAAATGGTCCATTGGCTTCAATTCTTGAGTCAGCCTGATCTTGTATGGGTGTAAACCAAGATCCTTACGCAAAATACGCCATAATGTGGTTTGAGCGATGCTCAATTCTTGAGAACGCCGTGGAATTGACTGATTTGGATCGCTTGCTACGGACGCCTGAACGGCAGCGATATTTTCGACACTTCGACCAACCTGTTGTCTCACTGACACGTCAACATCACACAGCGAATATGTAGACTCAAATTTTTGCACTAAACTTGTTATTGCCTGTCTATTAGGGCGATAATTACGACTGAAAATTGGGGTTAAAGTTGCAGTCACCGACTTCGAATTTCGGTAGAAAATTTTTATAATTTTGCAGACGTTGCTCGTTCGTGTACTTCACAATGATGAAAATTTTGAGTTTACTGAATAAATTGACAGTGACAGTTTGGTGATTAGTGAAAGAGTGCGTTCACAAATTAAATTCAAAATTGTCAAGTCCCTATTGGAAAACCCTTTACAATAACAAATTGTAAATTATTGACGAAATAAACACCTATCTGTCCATCTTCTTGCACTTAGTGGCGTATACCTAGTAACTGACATCTAGCTCTCTAAGATGGTTCAAAATCCAATCGCATCTTAATGAACATGTATTTTGTAAAGCGTCATTGCACCCTTTCAATACCAACCGAATACGTCAGATAGTTTGGATTCCAGACAACATCGACGTATTCAACAACAGACCTCACTAGCGCAATAAAAAGATACGAAAGCGTGTGGTTCTCCGAGAAATCTTTCGAGTTTGTTTTATTGAAACTTACTTAGCCTTCGCAACTATATATTTGACATGAGAAATAAAGATGAATTTTTTATCAATGTAGACACCGAGACAGTAAAAGTGTTCATCTATTGAGGCTATCCACGAATCAAGCCATTTTTTTTATGTCTTCATATAAGCGGAACTGCTGATCAGCCAGATCATGTGCCATCGAATGGAATAAGTACTATCGGACGGCGTAATATCTGGGGAATATATAGGGTGGGGTAGGACTTCCCATTTAAGCCTTTCCAAGTAGGTTTTAACGGGTTTGGCATGCTGTAGAATAACGTGCTCCTATTGTGGCCGTTTTTGGCTCAGTGCTCGCCTCAATCACATCAATTGGAGTCGATACCGTTCCACTGTAATGGTTTCGTTGGATTTCAATAGTTCATAAACACCGACCTGATCCCACCAAATACACAGGTTATACACATAACCTTCGCAGCTTGAATATTCGGCCGAGTTGACGACGTAGTAGCATGACCGGGCAGTCCCCATGACTTTATTTTCTTTGAGTTTCAGTAATGAATCCATTTTTCATCACCCGTCACGATGACTTTGAGGGTGGGAAAACCCTTCCTTTTTTGCCGCTGGAGCAGTTGTTCACAGGCGAAAAAACGATGTTCAATGTCCCTTGGCTTCAAATCATAAGCAACTCAAGTTCCTTGTTTTTGAATCATTCCCAACGCTTGCAATCGCTTGGAAATGGCTTGGTGTGTAACTCCTAATGCTGAAGCAAACTTTTCTTGCATTTGGCACGGATTCTCATTGACCAATGTCTCCAGATCAGCGTCTCTGAAGGATTTTGGCCTTCCTTCACGCGGACGATTGTCAACATCGAAATCACAAAGAAAATCAACATTTCCCGCAAATGACGATTTTTTGGCACAAAATCAGACATTTTCACACAACCAAAAGTATATGACGCCAAAACAAAATCACTAATGTGTCAAAACGGTTTGTTTACCATATGTGTAAGCTTGGTTCATGACGTTTTGGATATGTCAAAATCGACCAGCACTTACTGCTGGAGCCATCTAATGGCACTTATAACTTAGTTGCGCACCTAATACATTTAATTTTAAATAATTTTCAATGCACCAAAGAGATAAATCATTAAGGTCCGCCTGGATTTGAACGCATTATCTAAGAATTTGATTCCACACTAGCCAGTGACAAACGACAACCTGAACACAGAGTATTGTGATATAAAAAGAAATCGCGGGAAAAGTTATAATTCCACTTACATAAGGTTTTAAAAAGTAGCCCAGATAAAAATATTTGGATCACAGAACTCTAAAATAAAATTACTAGCAAATTCTGTGACATTTGGATGACAAATGGATCAAAGTTCGCATAAGGAAACTCAATAGAAACAGGTTCAAACTTTTACAGCAAAAATTCCACGAATAATCCTATGAGAGGTAGAAAGTCATATTAAGTTTTTAATTACAGAAAAAAAAAAATCTTTCCCATGACCGCTACTTTAGGCACATTAATCTCTATCTGCTAGCCCTGCCTTCATTCAAATTTTTTCATTCCGAAAATTCTTGGAATTTTTCATTTTAAAGAGAAACGTCTGCGCATTGTGCACAACTGACTTCACACAATTACCTGTACATGCCACAAGAATCCCTCAATCCAATTTGTTTTGTTCTGTCTTTTTTTTGTTTTTTTTTTTTTTAATTCATCGACGACGTTTGGCGTTTACCAATTATTATCCAAGCTCGTACTGGTATCTAAAGAGTGTAACGAATTACTTACAGTTACCGCATTTTATCCGTAGGTACCCCCGGTATATGGCCTTATAAATTATTGATAACACGAACGGGCGTTGTTTTAATGTGAAAACTTCACGCAGCTCTTAACGTGGGTGTAATCGATGTCGGTTTCACGATTTCACATATACAGATCAAGACCAAACCCATGAACGAAGCTCTCATCATGCCTCCGCTCATTACCATTCTCAACATTCTCAACAACAACAGCAACTAAACATACAAACGTCCGACATTGATCAAATTCTGCTTGCGCAAGACTTCTACAGGATGACTGACTGAGCTAAGACTTAAGAGTCGTATCTTGTATCGATTGTATGGTGCGAGTGTGAGGTATGTATTTGCTAGGTGCCTGAAGCCTTCAATGAACTTTGGAGAAACCAAGCGACAGGTTTTCGATCGCATTGAAAGGTTAAGATTTACATGTATGAACGAGTACCATATACTATATATGTAGGTATAGATGAGTTGAGTAGTATCTCATGAACCGGTTTGGTTGTAACTGCCATCAGTTTGGTATCCGGAGTTTGGCAGTGGTAGCAGAGTTAAATCAAATGTTTGTACAAAATCTACAAATGGCCGAATACGAGTATGCATCTGAGAATGAAATCGTTCAAGTTTTTCCATCGCACCAATAAACGGCCGATACCACTTTCTTATCTTGATATCTTATTGGCCCAATTAAATTGAAGGCTTAGACTGCAATGTTTGAGATTTTTTATTTTTTGTTTAACTGGTGGCCGATGATGTTTTTGGGTTACCACTCTGCAGAAGGTCAAACGATTGCTGACGCCATCCACACAGCAGAAATTGAAAGTTATTTGATTTTTTTAAAACCTAAAATGAACCGTTTAACTTAATGTTAAGATACTTATAAATTCCTTCTTGTAAATTGCTTTTTTATTTGGTCTAATAGCGCTATAAAACTTTCTTCAGGTTACTGGGTATCAAGTTGTGATTATTTATCTTTCCAAATGCGGCGGCTACTTTGTTGGAGTATATCTAATTTATTGTTGATGGGATTTATGTCTACAGCAGGTGCCGTTTATTTCTGATATATGTATATCCATAATATCCATAATATATCATTGCATTGTTTTGTTTGAGAATACAATCTTAACAAATGTCCGACGCTAAAACAGAGAAGAAAAATTGAGTGTCCAGTGCGATCGATGTATTACACTAGCCTTAGAAAGCAACTATTTGTAGGGGTCTTAGAGATTTTTTTTACCAGAGGCATAGCAGTGCTGCGAAACGCAACAAAACTTATGAAACATGTGTTACTTATAAAGAAGCTAGAAAGATTTGGATTCCATTCAGCAATTTTGAAGTGGAATTCCTCATTTCCAATCCGTAGATGTTCTGCATCGATAACAATTATTCAATATTAATCTCGTCTACTTTTAGGGTTCCATAAGGGAGTAGTTTTAGGCCACTTCTTTTCATTGTACAACATGATATTGTTCAACATTTCAAAGGATCGATTCGTGGCATTTCGGGTTTTGTTTTCACCCGTTAAGCTGACTCAATTTTAAAGCGCTTTTCTCTGCAGATTCTTGCATGTAAGGGTAGGAGGCCAAGTATATTTTCCAGTCACGCCGTTGGTGTCGTTCTCATGGCATGAGTCACGCCTATACATGCAATCCTCTGTATTTTTGTCATTAACCTAAGGTTGCTAGTTTTATTTGTGGAAGCTGCCGCCGGTTAAGATGAGTCTGATGATAGTCGTGTACATCCATAGGATAATTTTAGGGTTATGTGTCGATTTTCTCCAAAATATACGGATGCAAGCATAGAAGGCGATTGTTGCTTTCTTTAAACGTTCTTCGACATTCAGTTTCCAACTCAGTTTACTGTCTGGTACGAAATCTAGGTATTTAGTTCGATAATCGTAGAGTTATCTCATATATGGAAGGAAGGCCAAATTAAGGTATTACCCAAGCTCTGGTTTTTGCGGGTTAACTACCATCCCACAGAGTTTGGCCCAATCTCCAAGGATTCTAAAGGTATAGTTTAGGATTTCACTGAATGTGGGGAGGAACTTGCCGGTGGCCATAAGAATAACATCAATCGCTTTTGCGTTGGTTTTTAGTTCTTCCCTTTTTAGATTCAGAAGTATTTCATTAACCCCAAAAAAGTGGTCCACAAAAGTGATGGTATCACTCCTCCTTGAGGGGTGCCCTTGTTATCTAGTATTGCATTGATATTGCTGTTACGGAGCATACAAGTTATCAGGTTCGTTAGTGAAGGACGAACTCCAGCGGCGGGATTGTTGACTTTAGTTGACATCAACTAAGATCGATCATGTGTGCTCTTTTTCATGAAGACTTTTTTCAATCGTGCTGACAACTTCATGTAGGGCCGTTTCCGTGCCTTTTGTATAGCCATGCTGGGTTGGGGCTAAGTCTTCTGGGTGCAGATTACTTCGAATATGAGTGTCAAGCAGTTTTTCTAAAGTTTTTGAAATGTATGATTTTAGGCTTATGGGCCTGAGGTATTTGGGATGGGTATAGTTGATCTTATCTGCCTGGGGAATGAAAACTACATTTATTTCCCTCCAGCATTTGATGCTATTACTAAGTAGCCTTTTTAGGAACGGGATCACAGCCTACTTTGTTTTTTCAAGAATGATTGGTATGATTCGTAAGTGGAGAATGAGTCTATAATATATTTTCTTTTTTTCTAGTATCCCTTTTAGGATTTCATATTGGTTAGGGAAGAATGGGTCTGAATTTGCTACTGGTACCTACCATCTGGTAGTTTTAGATAACCAACTATTGTAGGGTTCCTTAGATATGACATTTCTTAGCCTCAAACGCTCTGTTGTGCTTTCAATGTTGGAGCAAAATTTTCTCCACGATTTTTATTTAGCGCTGCACATTGGGCCTTATCTTGTCTTTTATAATTGTTTCAATCGGAGCACAACTTTGATTGTATTGTATTTCATTGCATTGTAGTTCTTTAGTCCACCAATGTGGGAGTTTTTGGACTTCTTGATCTTCATAGGGCATGCTTCGTTAAAAGCCTGAGTGACGATCTGTCCGAATTGTGTAAGTCTTCGTAACTAAGATAGCAAACTTGCTGTGAGGAGTTTAGAATTTATTATCCTATTACTGTTTGCTCTATTCAGATGATGGATCTGTACCCCATTTTTTATTGTATTAGTAGGATGGGAACTCATTTAAATTTTATAAGTTAACTCGACTTACGGATTCTTGTCCCCGGTCGTGTTGTAACATTGTCGCAGTCGCATTCAACTTAAACCAAACAGTTAGATTATTCTTTCGTCATAAAGTCTTTATTACAAGAAGTTCATAAAGAAAAAAAACAACTCTAACTGTGTGACTTTAACTGCTAGTACAATTTCTAATGGTAGTAAATGAAACCTACTCATTTGCATAATCACAGCCGTAACTAAGAGGGCAATGGCCCAAGTACTTGCAACTCTTCTGGATTTCATGATAGCTTCACTTCCACCAGTGAGCTTGTCCACTCATAACAAACGTGTCAAATTAAAATAATTTTATGGAGTCAGAGAAACCGTCAGTTGTACGGCCTCAACACTTGAATTACTGGAAGCGGTAACTTCCCGTTGACAATTGTTCCCAAATTACTCGTACTTCATGAGTATCTTTTTCTTCTTCACTTTCTTCTTGTTAAGGGGAGTTTGAAAATTCCAAATAAAATAAATCTACTCTTATTGTTTGATTTGGGTACCGCTAACGAGTAATACTTCAAAATGTTTTTGAAAAGTTTTAATTAAACTGAAATACCAAGACGACAATAGAAATGGCCCAATAATGATACGTGAAAGTTCATCATAAAGCATAATAATGAAACTCAAAAGGGCTAACGAATCAAAGAGAAGGGTACAAAGTTAGCTTAAAAAGAAAAATTCAAAATGTAGAAAAATGAATGCTACTCGTACGTGTAGATTATAATTCACTTGTTGCCTTATGAAACTTTCTTATAGAAAACATTAGGCAGAAAAAGAACTTCACGGAATGAAGATTCGAAGGACCCTTAATATTCAATTTAATTCATCTTTACAGCAGCTGAAAGTTAATTTATTGTCTTATCTGCGAAGAGGCTAATTTTAAGCAAATACAGTTTGAACAGTTCAGAAGGGCCATACAAACCCTTTACATCCACATTCGAGCGAAATATGGTTTCAACAAGAAATATGCTATGAGCTTCAGTCAACCCGGACTTTCAACTTAACTTTCGCTCCCATGTTAGCAAAATAAACAAACGCGGAAGATCGCCGGATCCAGAGGTCAATTTTTTGTCCTTGGATATACAATTTCGAACTAACAACGGTAGTCAGATATCTATACAGGAACCATGGGCGTGGAATAAACGCATCTGTGGTTTCGGATGTTCAAGGGGTTTCATTATGACGAGCGATTGGAAAGGCCGACAACTTGTCAGTATGTTCCGAACTCACTTGTACAAACTTGAACAATTTTACAACCAGGATTTAGTTGCTGCAGACAAAAGTTCCGAAACGAACGGAGAATGGCACAAATTCATCATTGCGTCTACATATTTTCCCTAGGATTCGTTATTACAACCACTACCAATGGTGGTAGTCGAACCTCATTGAATACTGTGATTCCAGGAAGTTAGGACTCAGAATTCTTTTTGGGGCAGTAGCAAATGCAACTTAAGAGCCAATCATCCCCTAGATTTCATACTATTTTCCGACCTGGTTGTCAATAATGTTGGCAGTCAGCCAAATTTTGTTACGAGAGTAAGACAGCAAGTAATCGACTGAACATTGTCCGTACTCTATGCTACGGAGATTACTGTCTGGAAAGACTATCGGAGATCTCCATATCACTCCATAGGTATCAGCATAGGATGCGACCTAGTCTCGACCTTCTTGAAGAGGTGGAATCCGCAGAAAATCAACTGTACATGACATAAGAAGGAGCTCGACAAGTCCAACAGTGCTCCCCCTAAGCTGAGGACAAAACAAAAGCTAGAGAAAGCTGTCCAGAACCTGAATCGCTAAGTATTTCGAAATGGCATGTCCAGCTCGTAAGAAATCCTGCAGAAAACCAGAATATTTCCAATCAGGTCACTTAAGATTAATTTGAATAAAGACTGGAATCTTTACACATCGAAGCAACAAGATTTCGAGAGGCTTATTCGAATTTCGAAAATCGAAACTGTCGCTGAAACCAGTAGTCTGGTCAAAGTCCTGAAAAGGGGAAGATCAACCAGGTTGGAACCACTCAGAAAATTCGAGTCGAAAGCGATGACTCTCCGTCTCATGCTTGAGGCTCATTTCCCAGGTAACCTAATCGGAACGAGCTCACAACCAGCTCCTGAATAACACATCACGCCGTAGCTGGTATATCTCATCTAGTGGTGGTGAAGGATGAGGCCATTAAACATGCTGTTGTTTCCGTTGATGACTTCAAGTCGCCTGGCACCGATGACAAATACCCAGTTATGTTACAAAAAAGGCACACATATTGGGTTGTATCACATGAAATGTTCTTCGTTCAGTCGGAAATAAGAAGTTCACTGTACCAGAACATTAAATTTTCTTTTTTTTTATAAAATAAAGTGTCACGTGTGATTGACGTGTGAGAATTTTAAGGTTCGTTACAAGTACCGTTATTTTTTTTTCTAAGAATTATTTACCATGCTGTCGGCAGTTCAAATTCGAATCCTTTTCCTTTCCGAATTTAAAATGGGAAATAATGCATCATTGGCAGTAAAAAACATTAATGACGCATTTGAGGATGTAGCGATAAATGAACGCACTATACGACGTTGGTTTGGAAAGTTCCGTTCGGGAGATTTCAGCCTCGAAAATGAACCACGTGGAAAGTCGGAAACATTAGTTGATGACGATGTTTTAAGACCAACGGTGGATGCTAAGCTGTCCCAACGAAATCGGTGCGGGTGATTGAACAAAGCATGGGAGTATCCCCATCCCTATTATCTCATAGGAAAGGTAAAGAAACTCGATAAGTGGGCACTCCATGAACTGAACGAATACCGAAAACTACGACGCCTGGAAATCTGCGCTTCGCTTACATTAAGAAACCAAACTGAACCGTTTTAGCACCGAATAGTCACCTGTGATGGGAAGAGGATACTGTATGATAGTCGTAAAAGATCTGGGCAGTGGTTGGATGCAGATGAGAAACCAAAACACACCCCCAAGCCCGATCTTCATCCAAAAAAGATTATGGCGACAATTTAGTGCACATCGAAAGGACCAATCCACTTTTCATTTCTTCTTTCAGCCAATTTCATGCCAAATTGGCTGAAAAGCAACCTGCGTTGGTCAATAGGCACGGTGCGATCCTTTTGCATGACAATGCTAGACCCCATTCCTCACAAGTAACGGTGCAAAAACTGTTGCAGTTGGGATTTGAAATTGTTCTGCATCCACCGTACTCTCCTGATATTTCCCCAATGGATTACCATCTTCTCCGCAATCTGGATGTAAGCCTTTGAAGATTTCATTGCCTCAAAGAGTCAGCACTTCTACGAAAAAGGAATTTTTGACCTTGTATCACGTTGGAAGAATGTCATAGATGCCAACGGACCCTATTTTGATTGAATAAAAATTTACAGAAAAATAATATTGGCTTTTACATTTTTACCATTTTATGTGGTACAACCCATTGGATCAGCTGTTAGTAACTCTGAATCTGTGAATCTTCACTGCTAGGCTGATACTGGCATACATACCGGAACCCTGGCAAACAATGAGAGTAGCCTTTATACCGGAAAAGAAGACTAGAGACCTATTAGTCTGACTTTCTTTATATTGAAGAGCATGGAGAGAATGGTCGAGATCCATGTGCGCAAAAGTGATCGAATGCATGCTCTGTCTAAGATGCAACATGCTTACCAACGCGGAAGATCCTGCGAGAGTACGCTTCAAAATCTGGTAGGCAGAGTTGAAGGCGCGCTTGACAAGAAGAAATACCCGACATTGAGGGTGGGTTTGGCGGCATGTGTAACTCGGCCAGATAACACGGCGTACATAGAGTCATGGCTGGCTTCGTATGAGAATGGGGAATTCTCATGAGAGTTTACATGTTAATTAGCTATATTATAGAGTATTCCTAGCACGTGTCATCAGTCGTGCGCCATTTGCTATTTATCGAGTTTATATAGCGTGTCGAAGTTATGGATGTTATAAAGAAATGAGAAATACTCAATGGTGAGCTTCATGAAGTTTTACTTCTATCGCCTAGCTTTCTAGGTTATAGGTATATGGCGTTTTTTTTATAATTAGCGCGCTCACAAGGGATTTGTGTACCCTTAACATGTTTGTACACAGCGCGGATGAAGGAAATTTAGTGAGAAAGAAAATGTACGTTGTTCTTAAATGTTTGCAAGTTATAACGACCAAGAAATAGAGGAAATAGAATCATGATATTTTAGAGTACGTCCGAAAGAGGGCTTGGGGATACGTATATCGTGCATCAAAAAAGTGAGAGGCAGCGGAGATCGCGAAAAATTTTCGCAGTCTTTTCTGCTGGAAACAAATTTACGCCCCAACACATCCCTCGATTGCGGATGAAGATGACAATTTCTACAGTCTACTAAGCGCAGTATTCAACTCAACGCCAGGGATATCGTAATCGTGATAGCGGACTTGAATGCTAAGGCAGATAACAACAATGAAGGGCTCAAGACAGAAATAACAATGGTGAAAGATTTGTTGGTTTCTGCAACATCAATCGTCTAGTCATAGGAGGCACCATGTTTGAGCATAAGACCTGCCACAAAGTCAAATGGGTGTCTACTGACAGTTAATCATCGTCCAATCAAATCTGCCACTAGACGTTTCAGAAGTTGTCTTTTAGAAGTCCGAAGCAGATGCGGAGCCAACATGGTACAGTTACGTACTGCATCTGTTCAAGGGCACAGCAATATGAGCAGAATGTCTATGCTAAAGATCCCCTCAGTACGTCAACAATTAAGGGATCACTTTCGCTAGGAGTGGCAGCAATCAGCAGCTCATTGCCGACAACCATTCAAGAGAGTTCCAATCTCTGTGAAAAATGTTTTCACATCTTGGTAGTTGGCAGGCAAGAAATAGGATACCTGGAGGCGGATTGAAGAACGTAAGCTACTTAAAGTTAATAAAACAGTAGGGAGGAAGGAATTAGAGTCCCCATATGGAAAGAAAATAAAACACGTGCCGTGGCCACGGAAGCAGAGGAAGTAGCGAGTAGGTGTAATAGCAGAACCGTATACAGAATCACCAAAGTTGGGAACAGTTGGTCATCGCTAACATGATTCTGTACTCGCTGACGACTTTGTTTACTCGCTCACAGGATTATGGATCCGCACCAAATGACAGCGAGAGCGGAAAGTAGGCAAATATCATGGGTTTGAAGATTAACACTACCAAAACTAAAATCTTCAACAACGGTACTAACTCATCAACTCAGATTAGCATTGCTGGACAACCGGTAGGGAGAGTAGAAAATTTCCAATATATTGGGAGTATTGTCTAAGCCAAAGGTGGAACCGAACAGGATATTTTCAACCGAATCGGCAAAGCAAGGTCTGCGTTTCGAATGATGTCCATAATATGGCGAAGTAATGTGCATCATTTGGAAAGTGACCACAAAATAACCACAAACGTCCGCCTACGGAACATCTAAAGGTCTCTATCTCTTACGAACATCTTTACAAGAGAAGGGGTCAGGAAACAATTGGGATATCCATCCAACGGCGGAAGTAGCATTGGATTGATCATACGCTTCGAAGAGGCGATGGATCTATAGCCAACTACGTGATTCAATGGAATCCGTTATCACAAGAAGAAGTCAGGGTAATTCCTTTTAGTTTTCCTACAAACAGAACAAGAAACTCCAGATAATCTTTTGTCACCCATTGCTATCGAAAAATAAACTGCAAAATATTATATCGCTGAAAAAGTACCGCTGACAAAATTTACTAAGAAAAATTGTTCAGTCACATAAATAAACATTCAAATCGGTCGAGAGTCGACGGCGAATGAGGTAAAGCAATTACACAGCCAGCGAGCGCGCCGCGCAGCTCCGTGAACTGTGGTTGTTTTATGTATGAAGATAAGGGTTGAAAACGGCACATGCCTGCTCGTCGGCTGTACACACAATACAACACATACGATCCCTAGAATTGACTTCGGTTTTATAAAACATTTTGTTCATACAAATTGTTCAGAACTTGAAGTTCGAAGTAAAAACAGGCAATTAAAAACTGGTTAGATTTTTTCCTTCGGCGTGCAATATTTTTGTAAACTATAGCATCTGTGTTATGACACTATGACTTAGAGGGAATGTCAACAACAGATTTACCAACTTAACAAAAAAAAAACAGAACTCAAATTGGAACAATGGGAGCGCCACACGGTGATCAAGGTGGTATACATACATTGTACAGTTGTGGCCGTGAGAAACCTAATTTTCAAAGGCAAGTTCATGGGCAACTTCATTTCTTGCCATAAATATGAAAGTGTGACTTAGACTCAGTGGACTTAGCTACCTGCATTCTCGAACTAGTTTGAAAGTTGCTGCAGCGCAGATACATACTCGTATGTCCCACCTTTTGCCCAGCCTTCATAATAAAGTTCATGACCAGTAGGCATATGTGTCATACACACACACAAGGAAAAATAGCCTAGAAGGAGTTATGTTATTCATATGACAAATGTTAAAAATCTAGTTTTTGTTTTACATATATGAAAAATGGCCTATGACCCTCGACAATAAATAAGTCCCTTGCATTTCCAGCAAACCTATAGCGTCGGCAGAGTTTTATTGTCGGTTTATTAGATGCAAATAATTTTTCACACATAAAAGCTCAACCGTTCTCGAATCAAAGTAATAGGTTTAAGCTTTTGATAAGATACATAGTAGCTGTCTTCATTAATGGGGGTTCAATCTCTATTGTAAAGATATCGACTTTCCAGGAAGTATATAAGGCGAATGACATCATTGGCCCGAACCACGACCTGGAAAGTCGAGTCCTTGTGCACAATTTCTACCTTCGAAATGAAATTGTGAATTGGCGATTCGAGAGCTCGGGTTTCACCCAGTTCAATGACGAGAATATGGCAAATACTGTCATCACCAACGATAGGGTACTTCCCCCTTTCATTTCGAAGGAAGAGCTCCAAACGATCTTCGAATCACTTAGAAGTAAGAAATCAGTGGGAACCGATGAAATACCGAACATTGTGCTTCGACATCTCCCTCTAGAAGCGGTGAACATTTATACCACCCTGTTTAATAATTCAATAAATAATGCACATTATCCAGCGCATTGGAAAACTGCGGTGGTACATCGGATCCCCAAAAGGGATA
The DNA here is from genome assembly GCA_949129095.1 of Volucella bombylans. Taxonomy (NCBI): domain Eukaryota; kingdom Metazoa; phylum Arthropoda; class Insecta; order Diptera; family Syrphidae; genus Volucella; species Volucella bombylans. The sequence goes on from OX422144.1 coordinate 14,905,167, forward strand.
AAGACACTTCCAATCCGGCGACTCTACACTCGATCATTCTTCTTCAAAGCATCAGTAAGGTTTTCGAGAAGGTGATCAATAGAGTCCTGACTAAGTGGGTTGAGGACACAAATATAGTTCCGGATAATCAATTCGGTTTCAAGGCGGGGCATGATATCATTCATGCTGCGTCTAAACTGGTTTCTGATATCCAATGGAACAAAGGCAAGAACCAGCCTGATTGACTTAGAGAAGGCCTTCGATACCGTATGGTTAGAAATAATCTTTTTCAGGCTGGACAGGTTGGGCATTAGTAAACCACTGCTGTATATTCTTTTTGATATGCTCTCTAGTAGACAGTTCATCGTGAAGAATGGCGAGGTGACTTCTGCTGGAACATTTAACATTAAAAACGGTCTGCAACAAGGTGCGGTAAATTCGCCGATCCTATTCAACATTTACACGAGTGATCTGATAGGTTCACTTCACCATTCTATAGCGTACGCAGACGACATAATCGCGTACAGATCAGGTCCAAAGATTGAGGTCATTAACATACTTTTGCAGCGTGACTTCGACAAAATTAAGCGATATTGCGATGACTGGAAGTTGAAAATCAACTTTCAGAAGTCGGAAACCATTCTGTTTAGGACGCCTTTGTCTAGGGACACCAGAAAGAATTGGCGAAATTTGTCGATCGTGGGGCAGCACGCGCAGCCACTTGCTGGTCGAAATGTAGTCAGATACCTTGGGATCTGGCTAGATCAATTTCTGTATTTTAACAAACATATAGATGTTGCTCTGGCCAGAGCCAGAGGTGCTTTTGCCCTTACAAAGAGACTGTTTTATAACAGCCAACTCGATGCGAGAGTGAAGGTAATCTGCTACATGGCCCTTATCAGGCCCATGCTTGTATTTGGATGTCCCGTGTGGTTCAACGTGAGAGCAAGTTTATTGGAAAAGATTCGGGTGTTTGAGAGGGCTTGTCTTAGGACTTGTCTTCGCTTATACAGAACACCAGAGTCTGAGTACATAAAATTCTATCCTAATGAGGTCTTATACAATAGGGCGAACCTAATAAGAGTGGACAATTTCATCATTAAGTTAACTCGAAGGCACGTTGCAAGAGCAATGACCTCATCCAACAACCTGATCTCCGGGGCTTATTACCCCAATTATATGTATCACGAGAGAGTTCGCTTTGACGGCTTTATTCCTCCAGAAGCGTTCCTCTATCTAGATAGCAAAGGTCTGATCCAGGACAGATTGGCGGTGCCGCTAATCTTTCACGTTGCTCGAACAGCTGCGGACAGGCGACTCAACTACGACAGAGACGTCGCACATGGCAGTGCGGAGCGTCAGTAGGGCGGTAGGGAGTCGCGACATGAGGGATGTTGCTCGACAGCACCAACACTTTTGGTGGCTTGTTGAAGGGGAGGATGCTTCGTCGTCGAACTCCTCCAGTGATATTTAGCTTCATGTGAAGCAAGGTGGGCCAGCCTAATTTGTTTTTAGCCATGGCCGGCTTACATAGTTTTAGGTAGGTTTAAGTTAGTTTTTAAGAAAAAAAAAATATAAAAAAAAAAAATTATTTAGTTTTAATTTTTATAGATAAAAAAGTCCAGACACTAAGGCCCTTAGAAATAACAAAAACTAAGGTCGACTCTAATGTCCACTTTAGTTAGTTGACTCTAAACCTAAATTTAGTGATTCGTAGAAATAAACCAACTTTATCTAAATTCGACTTTAGCTATCTATTGTGACCTACACCTACAATTATGAATGACAGTTCGGAAATAAAAATGACACTTTCTTTTTGAATTTGATTTTTCCGGATAGTCTTTTGTATGTGAAATAATTTAAACGAATTAAAAAAGGACTCAGTACAATAAAATGGAAAAAGTAAGTATATTCGGTTTGAGTGTACATTCAAAGAACTTTTTTGGCGTATATCAACGGTTTAACCGAAATGCAGTATTTTCCGCTTAATTACATTGACCATTGTCAGATTATCGGTCAAGATGGTGCAATTACCGGAAAAAAGTGTGTTTATTGTTTGTTACCAGCATTTTGTTTTAAATCAATTACCAATTAACAAATTAGAAAGTAATATATTAATTTTCTAGAGACGGAAAAGAGATCGGAACTGGACGCTGGAGGAAAAGGAGATTTTAAAGGACACTGTGAAGCAATATATTAACATAGTGGACTGCAAGATGAACAACCAATCAATGATTGTTAAGAAGTTGGAGGTGTGGAAAAAAATCTGCGATGAGCTGAAGTCGTATGGAATAAATTTTCCGTTACAGAAGATAAAAGCGCAGTGGGGACGGATGAAAAATAATGCCCGCTCACATATTTCTTCCTTCCGAAGAGAGCAATGCGCAACTGGTGGTGGAAATGAACCCAAAGAACCTGATGAGCTTGACTTCGCGATTCAGGAACTGATTCCAGAAGACTTTACGGATGATGTAGCGGAATTTGACAGCGATGCACATTTTATCGACCAAAAACTTCATAAAGAAAATCTAAATCCTGAACCGAGCACTTCAGCTAAAATAAGAAAAATAAAAATAATATTAGATACACCAACAAATAAAAGGCAAAAACTAAGCCTTAGTGAGCAAGTGCTTCAAAAGAGGATTGAACAAATTCAGTTGGAAATACAACACGAAAATGAACTGTTCAACATAAAAAAAGAAATTGAAGAAAAGAAATGCTCATTAATTTAAAAATAAAAAAAGAGAAATGTTGTAATTCAACAAATTGAATTAAATTCGGTTTCACAACATGACCGTTACTTCCTTTATTTCAATTTCTTCACTTGCTGACTAAAGCTTAACTGTTGCCTTTTATTATGTTTTGCTTCCTTTTATTTTTAATAGATATATTTATTGAGTGAATTAGGTAACACGTTTTTAAGTGAACTATTCAAGTATTGTTGTACAAGTTTATTTAAAATTTTATAAAATGTAGCATAGTTTATACTATAAATATTTTAAATATTAACTGTAATTAAATATGTGAACTGTGAAAAAATTAATAAAGCATATGATTTCTGTTTCAAAAGTAGCTTGAAATAAAATTATTTCTAAATTGTCTCCCCGCGTTCACATTCGTCTCTACAGCTTCATGGTCTTCATTTGAATTATCTTCGGAATCTGATAATATAAGTTAGTCACTGGATATTATATTCCCTTTACTTACAGATATTAGATGAATCTTCTATGATGGGACAATTTCTTAGCTTTGCGATGTTCCACAACACTGCAAGGGCTGCAATTGCATTTTTTGCCACGACCAAATCGCAATGAAACCCATTAAAGCAGCATCGAAAGCAGTTTTTCAGCTGACCGAAAGTTCACTCAACGACACCCCTTGCTAATATGTGATGGCGCTGATAACGTTGCTCTGCAGGGTTAAGCTGCGATCATATTCGGAAGGGAGTCATTATTATACTTGTTTGCTTATAGCCACCATCTCCAAGTATGACTCCCCCCATGCGGTTTAGTTGTTGCAATCTGGTTTTAATTGAAGATGAGTTGAATATCCTTGAATCGTGAGCACTTCCTCTCCAGCGTGCAACGATATCTAGGATATTGCTGTCCGCATCAACAATAACCTGCACATTAAGTGAGTAGAATCCCTTCCTGCATCGATATCGGGATCCAACCTCACCTCCTGGGTTCTTTATCTTAATATGCGTGCAGTCTATGGCACCCAAGCACCCAAATCCAAATTTATCAAAAAAATGTCCTCTTGGTTCTCCTTATTTCTTCTGGCGTTTCTGGAAAATTAACGAATTGAGGAAGTTTAGCGGCTAATGCAGTTACGACCTTTTTTATTACAGTGCTTACTGTTCTTTGACTTACGCCATGTATGTCCGCTAAGGATTTATTGTTTAGTTTAAAAATTTCCGGTGTAAATGAGATTCGATAACTCACCCGTATCTAGTTGATAACCGCCTTTGGCTAGATGGCGTAAAGTTATCAGTACCATGATGTGAGTTGGAACAGGACAACCTTGGGTGCATTTTGGTCTGATGTCACTTTCAATCAATTCGCAAATAAACATAACAGTATCTTTATTAAATCTATAAAAGAAAAAAAATTTTATTTTTGAGCACTTTATTTTGTAACTTCTGTTGAATTGCTTAGTACATTCTTACCTATAATTTCTTTTGAATTCCGCATCTGTGTATTCTTCAAGTGGATTAAATCTTTTCTTATACACTTTTCTTTTTCTAATTTGCTCCACATTCCTTAAAATATTTAAGTCACGAAAAATACGTTCGTCTGACATTCTTTTTCCAAATAAGTTTTCTTCAACTGTCACTTTAGATTCGACTTAGATAGCGGTGAGTCGAATATTAACTTTTTCCTAAGATAAGGTCGAATTTAGTGAAAATTGCCTGTTATTTCTACGAGTTTAGAGTTAAGGTCGACATTAACATTAATGACGACTCTAAATTTTGTTATTTCTAAGGGCCTAAGTTTTTTTTAATTAAAATTCATTTTCTTAGTTTTAATAAATATAAAAATAGAAATAAAATTAGACTATAAGGTTCGTCGAAAGACATAGTTTAAGTGTTAGGTTTAACTTAGAGTGCCCGCATGGGGCCTGTAAGTTAGAATAAGATTATTTGTAAGTTATATAAGCTAATTTTTAAGCGTTTTTTGTTTAGCATATTACGAGTAAGAGTAAATTAAGTTAAAAAAATAAAAATGCATAAAAACTGAAACTCTGTTGTAAAGATAATTTTCAACTTCTGGCCTAGCTTCTAGCATTTATCCAAGTTTTGACGATTCTGTGTAGCTTTCGTTAAGCTGTGCCGTGCCTTTAGATTAGTTCCTTTTAATACCCGCGTGGAATCTCGATGTGCCGCTGTACAAACTACATGATGGCGATTTTCTAAAATAAGCACTTCAACCTGAGGTCAAAGATATTTATGTATTGTAATTAGGACTGAGGGCCATTTTCTTGCTTTTCCTTGATACCATGCCTAATTCTAAATTAACCATTCCCGTCACAAATATGATGGTAAGTCAGATAAACAATACGTTTAATCTTTGGAAGCATATTTGTTTTTAGATGTTAATAACGTTTTCCGTTTCATGATCTAAAAAATGTGAAAACCGGATACCCAACGGATCACTGCGGCTTAATCGAAACCGCCGAAAAGAACATCCCATACCTGTAAATGCTTTTCAATTTATATATTCGTATCTATTGTATTGTGCATGCATACGTAGGTATGTACGTACATATGATATTAGGAAAACAAATAGAATTAGGAGACAACTATGCCGAATCGATCGCATCGGGTAGCTTGTTATCAAACGAAATAAACAAGTTCTATCAATTATGACAAATCGTTTTGATTTCCCATGCAAATGATGATTTTATTTAAAACATTTCAACCAACCATTCTTGGTTTTCTTTTCGTTTCTTCTTTTACGAAGAGGCTTATTAATAATAATTCCCTCCTATACACTTCGACAGACTTATTTTCAATTTCCAACAGACTTTGGGTTAAGCCCTGCTGCGATGATATCGCATACCGAAGGTAATTAGGGTGTGAATGGGAGAAGACAACAACGCCACAAGGACAAACTAAGTCAGACGTTGAGTTAAATATACGCATTTCAAAGATATCGTACATTTATTGGAGCGAATTATTAATTCAAATGCTGATTTATGATGAATTTAGTTCTGGATTTTGTAGGGCTTATTAGCTTTAAATTAAAGATTTAGTTGGACACTCAGACCTCCTACATAAATAGGAGTTTGGCTAAAACATGTTTATACCTAGACCTGTCTTGGATTATAACTTAAAAAAATTAATTCATTTAGATAGATGAGATTTTTGATATTTTCGTATTTAGATTTGCTGTATTCTGGCTACATGTTCTTTGATATTTCAAAGATCAATATGTTTGTCCGTCTTTTGTTCCAACTTAATTGAGTTGCAAGGTCTAATCCGATGATTCAATATATTTATCTTTTTTTAATTACTTAAAATATGCACAAAAACGATGAGAAAATAACTTAATAATGGCGGAATTAGAAACACTCTTGCCTTTTGTTTTTGCGGAAAATATCAAACATACTCGTAATCTGCGTGACCCGAATTTTTCGAATATTTAAAGAGAATTTTTTTTAAGAGCTATAAAGCTTCTTTCGAAACAGTTAGGACGGAAATTGGGTTTAAATAAAAAATCTTTATTCATGATTTGTTAGTTCATAAGCCTATTGAGCCAAAAATGGGCCTCTTCACTCTTGCGATTGAAAACTTTCACTCACAGAGGTAGCCCTCTTCTGTAAATCCATTACGTTAACACGTTGTTGGCTTTGGGCCAGTTAGATTATATATAGTGCGAAATTTATATACGACTTGAAGCAAGCTCAAATGTTCGATTGCTTACTTACTTAAGTGGCGTTACAGTTTGGGGTGAACCTGGGTCCAACTCGGTCTCCTTCTACTTGTGCGCGCCACTTAAAGCGAGGTCTTCCTCTACTGCTTTGTTCCTTTGGGTTAGATTGGAAGACTCTGCGACCTAGAGCATTGATGCCCATTCGCTCTACATATCTTAGCCATCTCAGACGACTGATGCGCAGTATTCTGACTATATAGCTCGTATAGTTCGCCGTTGAATCTTCTCCATAGTTTTTCGGAATAGGGCCTTACTACTCAATTGCTTTGTTAGATCAAAGCAAAGCGATTGGCAAACGTGATTCTTCGTTTTATTTCTGCTGAGGTGTGTTGGCAGAACTCATAGCAGGGCCAAAGTAGAGAAAGCCCTTTACTACCTCCAATTCGTCGATGTTGTGTGTCCCTTCTTGTTGAAGGTACTTGGTTTTTCCCTCATTCACCTCTAAACTTAACACCTGAGCACCAGACTTTTGAAAGATTGTGCCTCCAGTATTCACTTATGAGTTCCACACAATTCTTTTAAGTAAGATGTTAAAGAAGTCACATGACAGCACGTCACCTTGTCTAAAACCTTTTTTGGCATCAAACGTCTCGGTTAAGCCGTTACCGACCTTGACGGAGCCTAGACGGATTCTCAATCGCCATTCTGCCCAGAGGAAGTAGTTTGGCAGGGTTGCCAAAACTAGGTATGGCTCTATACTCGTATAGTTCGTCTCTATAAATGCTGTCATGTTGGGTATCGATTTAGACTTCTTGAGTTTTTTCCAGGATCTGCTGTAGTATTGAGATTTAGTCGATTGTGGACTTTCCTAGTCTGAAGCCGCATTGATAGCTACTAATCAGGTCGTTGGCGAAGGGTTTCAGACATTCACATAACATACCTAGCAGATAAGATCTTCTATCCGATGTTGACGAAACGTATACCTCTAGAGTTAGCGCAGTTGAGCGGGTCTCCTTTTTTGTGGATTGGGCATACGGTGCTGAGATCCCATTCATCAAGCATAAACTCTTCTGGCCAGATCTGAGAAATGAATTGGTGCATACTCTCCACAAAGTTATTTTCAGCAGCTTTGAATACCTCAACCGGTAAGTCCTCAGGTCCAGTTGATTTGTTAGATTTTAGCTTAGATATTGCTATCCTTCGTTCGATGGACGGAAGTTTTGGCTACCATCGTCTATGTTGAATGATCGATGCTGTCTTATGGTGGGATATTGGGCTTCTTTGCGGCTATACAGTCTGCAGAAAAAGTTTTTCTACATTCTCAGCACCGAATATGACTCTACTATAAGGTCCCCTTCTTCATCTCTATGAATATTCTTGCCTTGACAAGTTCTTTTTACCTATTTGTAAAACTTCCATACGTTATTCCCAGAGTACAACTTGTCAATATTTTCGATTGCGCGCTTCTCGTGGTCTTTTTTACTATTTTGAAGAAGCCGACGTTCTTCCCGTCTCTTCTGCTCGTAGAGCTCACGAGCAGCTATCGTAGGCTTTTTGTTTAGCTGTATGTGGTTTCTGGCATTCTTCATTAAACCAAAGATTTCTTAGTGGTGTTCTGGTAAAACCCAGCACATTAGTTACGTCGTCTCTGATGGCATGTTGGCAGCGTTGCCACTGGTCTTCAGTACATGATGCTGTCAGCAAAAGAGTTGTTGAGAGATTTTGGGATACGCGTTTTGCGAAGATTCTGGCGGTCTCTTGCGATTGCAGCTTTCCCACGTTATATTTTCTCACAGTAGTTCTTGTTTGTTGTGGCTCTTGGGAAGTTGGCATTCGCACTGTGGCTGCAACTAATTGGTGATCCAAATCATGGTTGGGTGGAATACTGGAGGCATGCCTTACGTCTATCACAAAATGATTCATTTTATTTAGCGTTTGACGATCCGGAGACTGCCATGTCACCTTGTGTATATTGAGATGAGGAAACAGTGTGCTTACTATAGTAATATTTCAGTTGCCAGGCATGGTGTCATGTAGGCTATGCTTACCAGCTGTCCCACCAAATATGTTCTCTTTTCTTATCCTGGCACTAAAATCGAACATTGCTCATATGCATGCTCGTAAAAACATTCTTTGATGGCGTCGTTCTTGTCTTCCATAGAGGCATGGCTCATGTTAGCGAATTTAGCCTTGATGCGGATGATGCGAAAATGTCCGCTCATGTGTTGGAAGCTAAAGACGTCTTGCCTAAGTCTGCCGTTTGTGGCAAATCCGCATCTAAGCAAACGAAAATTCCTTTCCCTTCATCAATCACCAAAATATTTATCAAGGCAGGCTGATGTTCGATTATGAGAACTAAAAACATCACGTAATCTTTTACATAATTCGCAAATTGAAGACCGATTCCCAAATTCAAACCTTAAGCTGTAAGTTTATTCGAAACTATACTGAACATAGATATTAAAAAACTATTGCTACTGAAAGATCAACAAACAAATAATACTTTTTTGAGGCATTTATTCGCTCGAAACTAGACTACAAAGTTCACACTTAGCTCCATTTCAATGGTTAAGTTCCTATAGTACCAGCTCCCACCATATTAGCGCGGAGTACCTGCAGTCCAATGCGAATGTAGGCTGGTCACCGACAGAGATAGTCCTCCGCGATGTCATCATCACTCTCACACGCGGCTAACTACCTCTCGACTTTTTTTTAATTCAATGATAAAGGAATCCCTTGACTGACGGTTAGATGTTTGTGAAGTCGTTGGTTACCGTTTTTAACTATTAAACTCTGTGTCAAGGGTATAAACTCCTCTATAATACGCACCAGCAAATAAAGAGTCATCTCTACCAAAAAGGCACCCCTTATGATAAAGCTGTCCTACTGAGGGACAGCAGAAATGCCACTGACCTCCTAGAGACATCGGGAATCATTCGTTTGGTCTGCCTGCACCCCGCGGAACTCTACCCTCTGCAGTTGTGCTGATATGAGACCCAACTGTCAATGGAAACCTTAACCGAGGCAGACTTAACGTTCGGTTCGGGTCCTGAAAAACTCTCCTTGCAAGTTCATCGGTGATTTCATTTCCCGTGATCCCATTGTGACCTGGGAGCGAGACAAGGGTCACTGATTTTAACCTTCCGACTGCGTTCAGTGATCTCTTGAACTATTATAGCTTTCAAAGTCGTGAGAGGGTTCAGCAAGGCTCTAAACGCAACTGGGCTGTACAGATGCAAATGCTTCGCCCGCTCCACCGGTTCTCCGCAATATAGTTCGCTGCCATCAGGATTGCGCTTGGAAGACAGATTTCCTAACGTGAAGTGAAATCTAACGTTGTCGTCCTCCAGAAAGATACCAGCCCCACATCCTATATTGGTTTTGGAGCCGTCCATGAAGACCCGACTGCATTCCTTTCCTGGCTCAGATTCTGACCGAAACCAGTCCTGGGCACAAGGAAAGTCGAAAATTTTCCGCAACAAGAGTTTTGGTGTCATTGCATCGGTCTCCGATAGTACTTTGCAGCCAGTAATCTCCTTAGTATACCTGTTGGATAAGGTTAAGTTGATTACTTGCTGTCTTACTCTCGTATCAGACGATATTATCAATATCCAGGAGATGATTACCTATCACGTTACATTCACTACTGCCCCAAAAAGCACTCTGAGCATTAGCATCGCAACTGGGACTTATCCCATCTTTCTGGAATCACAATATTCAATGAGTCCTGCTACCGCCTCCGGTGGTGGCGGCAGTAACGAATCATAGCGAAAATAAGCAGACGCAACGACGAAAATTACAGAATTGCACAAGTTTAGATCGTGAGAGTGAGTTCGGTATATAAAGCCAAGCTCTCGGCCTATCCGATCGCTTGTCATAAAGTGGTGTGTAACCCCTTAAATATCCGAAACCATAGATGCGTTTATTCCACACCCATGATTCGTGGAGAGATATTATGTGGGGTACACAAAATAGATGAGTACTGGGGTGGTCATCTCCTATCCGCACAAATTTGGAAATAAAGTGGAAATGAACCCTTCCAAGGTACAGATAGGGACGTGAGTCATACCTAGACTTAATTATCTCCACAGAAGCTTTTTATAAGCTCAAAACAAGCGAATAGCCGTCCTTGTTTTCCAGATTCTTTCTCTCCCTGTGAGAGTACATTTTCCACTAGTGTCAAGTCCAGGGTTCTGGGTATGAAGACGCCTCAGAACATCTCCCATTTCTCTGAGTTGCCCCGGAACCCAGAAGATGGCAGGCGTCAATTTTGGTTCTCTGAAAACCTCGAAAGTCTTAGTTTCCAGGGGTGGGATATATTCGCTTCATTTACCGAAGTCATTGTGTAGGATGCTTGGTTTCTGTTGACCGGGCATGAATCCCTTAATGCATTCTTGCATAAGAGGGGGCTTAGCGAGGTTGCGAGCATCACCTTTAATGATGAGACCTACGATGTCAGTGGAATTATCACTGATACCGTACGGTTTGAAAGAACCCGTAGTTTTGCAAAAGAAGTATTTAATAGAAGGCGCAGTAGGCAGCTAGCGGGAAGATTGTAGGAACTTTTGTTGGAAGGCCGCCAGTCCTGGGCAGTGAGATGCCCAACTGAAAGTAACCTCAAGGTTGCGAAGCTCGACCGGAAGCTATATTCTGGTACCACGGGAGGTCAGGAACCCCCGGAACTATGGTTCCGGCCTGACCTAGGAGTTGGCCCCCTTGTGGGAGTATCGTGGTGGCTGTAGGTTTATACCCAAAATCGCGGGGAGAATGGACCGAATGGATCTTGGACATCTCATGGCTTAGCATATGTCGTAGTGTACTACGACCTGTGCTGGGCCATGGGGTTGCTATGGAACCAACTGGCTTATTCGATGTGGAGTTGCATTGCAACCGGGTGCCATGACCCACAGAATGGCTGAGGTATTAGATAGGCCTCGACCCTTCACCAAAGGGGAAGTTCGTGCCTTACACACGACTTCGAATCTGGTACTGGTGGTAGTACTTGTACTACCCGATGGGCGCTTATCAACGCATTGTTTTGATATCTTGTGCGAAGACTCACCGTAGGCTTAAGCCCTCACGGCAGGTACCTACGTTAAACACAAGAGACATCTGTAGGATGCTTGGAGACATTTTCACTTTAATGAGCCTTTTATTTCCAGCAGTTATCCTACTCTTATCGTTACCCTGATTATAAAGATTCCAAGAGTCATTATCTGCATTATCTTATTGGAAGATACATATATACATTATTGCAGGTATCTTATTAGGACATTCCTTTGCTCTTCTATCCTCTTTTCTTTGTCCTGAACTCAAGACCTATGCACTTACTTAGTGCAAGGTACGTTTCATGTTTACCAGCTAACTTTCCTTTACAAGTTTTATGAGCTGTGGAATGCTTAATGAGAAAATAACAGAAATCATGGATTTCATTTGAATTTTTTTTTTTTTTTTTTCAGAAAATGCAGAATGGTTCTTCACGAGGACCAAGGGAGGATACACTTCCTAACGCTGTGATACAGGTATGTGTTAATCATTTTTCCACTGAATATATGTACATTCCTCATAATGGCTACATTGTCTGACATATGCAGATATATATTTAAAATTAGGAAAATCATAAATAACGTGAACATAAGTTTTGAAACATTTCGGAATCCATTACCCACGAATTCAAAGTCAATGCCATTCAGGTTCAATTTGGTAACAGGTTGGGCCTTACGAAGGTGTATTTTGAGTTCTAACGCAGTTCGACTCGCTTCAGCTCATCTTACAAGTTTCCCTTTTGAGAAATTTAGTCGGATATTGTACAATAACTTCTCTACATTCGTCTACGTGCCTTTCCCAATGTCAATTGGCATTTTAAAATAAGAGATTAGAGAGATATTGGACCCTACGCTGAAATAAATTCGTTACCTCACTCACACGTCAATTTTATGACTAGTCAATCTACCGTATTTAAATAAACAAATGCTTAGCGCTACTTTCAGAGAACTCATTGGGGGGTCTTAAACTTGTTAATATAGACTCAAACACACTCAATTTCGTTTTGTCATCCATAGGCTTAATCAAAAATTACTGCACTACCTTGCGAATAAATTAAAGAAAAATATAATACAACAAGTTATGTAAAACTATATACATATTGTGTACATTCTCATCCAGAGTTACGAGATTCCTGCGGACCCAACGACACGAGAACGAAATTTTGCATCTTCTTGGTCAACTAGTTGGCCAGAAAATGAAATAGCTATCTCGCCTCCGTTTGGCTTTTCTCACAAAACTTGTAGAATTGATTTAGAAATCAATTGCGTGGCGGCATCTATTGAGAGCACTGGCCCCCGTTGCTGCGCGCTGTCGGAACGTCTAATAAACTCATCATTTAGAATGACTGTATCGCTCATCACCACCAGTGATGAAAAGAGAAAGCATACACCGCCTCTTAATCTACATAAATATGTAATGTCTGCCTGTATTTAACACATACAGGGCAGGTACGTTAATGACAAAAATATCATACACGGATAGATTGGCACAGATGTATAGATACTCGTATATTGACATGATGTTTCACTTTGATTTTGACAGCGTCTAATCCAACTGGAGGATGCCAATGAATGTCTTTGCCACTCATCGAGCGTCATCTTACTTAATCAGCAAGCCATTGAGAAATATCAGCGACCAAAGGTTGGAGTTACGACTCTAGCTGCAGACAGAATTGTACACTGGTTAAAAGAGAGTTATCTTTGAATGGGTTATAACAGAGAATGTGTTGCAGCCCTAATCATCAGCCCTACGATTACATCAGCATATGCATTGGGTAGTGAGAGCCACAAAGGCTCTCAGAATGTCGTCATTCTGTAGGTGCAAATCTGCAAGCTGCACGTCTTTTTTAACATATCGAGTTCGCTGAATCCATAGTTGGGCAGATTTCTTAAAAGTAGGTTTGAGCTGAAGTGCAACCAGGGAAGTGCATGTTCATAAGCATAAGTATTCTTCCTCGAATAAACCCAGCCACCTCCGTGTACTAGAGTGTAAACTTGCCGTAGTCTCGACGATACTCTTGTGTTCAATACGGCAGAAACTACGTCGGATGTTCCTGACTTCTCGTTTGTAGATAATCCTTCTTTGTAGGTTTCAACTTCACGTTCTGGCCTAGATACGAGTAGCATGGCATTGTTAAATTTTTTTCATATTCATGAAGCCTAACTTTTAGAGATCCATGGTATATCACCGCTGGGGCTTATCCTTTGTCCGCGTTACATTAGGACTAGATCAGGAAATTGAAGGATTTAGGGGGGAAGTGAGTTTGTTGTTGCGTCTTTCTTCGCTATTGGGCCATTTACAAAAATAGGGACTCAAATAAAACACAGACGAATGTCGAATAACTTATTTTCGCAATGCAAGTAGTAAAAGGGATCGTTTAGTTCTTACAAAAAGCAAAGTGTTGCGCTAGCGAATAGGCAACCATTCAATTATCCTGCGCTGAGAATTGAAACACCTGAGTGTGCATATTCTTCCACAACAAGTTTATTTTCAATAGACATGCTAAAAAGACATTAGCGAAAGCTAAAGCTATTACCGATACCTTTAAGCCCTTAGTACAGTCAAAATTGTCCTCAAATTTGAAAAATACTTTTATGCTTATCCAAACTATGTCGCTGAACCATGTCGCTGAACCATTTTTTCATACAGATTTTGTATATGATTCACTATATCTCTTACAACAACAAGAGTTGGAACAGTTCGAAAGAGGAGCACATAGACTCTGATTGAGAATATTGAAATGGCATCCAAATAAACTTTATACTGTGAGACGTATGCAAGTCAGCACTTAGAAAAAAAAAACTTCAACGTGAAGGCTTTCATCCAAATGCAGTAATATTTAATAATTTGTTTGCTAGTTTAGTTTTAAAAAAACCTGAAGGTTTTAAAATCAGTTATTACCATTTGCTATACAAACTCCCTAATGAAAGATCCCTTCCTCATATCAAACAAAATGTTGGTAGCAGTCTTTGATATCTTTTTACGTCAGCGTCATGGTCTAATTTTAGAGAATCACTTATAACGGGTGACCAGATAAGAGCGATAGGAAAAAATTTTAAATAAAACAACAACGGTATGAAATATAAGTTTGATTCTGGCTTTATTTTGAAGCTACGTTCATGCATTATGGGCGAAATACCTCATCATTCAAATGGCCGCCTCGACTTCGCTGGAAGTACTTCAAGCTGTCGGTCCAATTTTTGATGACTCGGTCCAATATGTGCGGCGTTATCCCCTCAATAGCGTGTGGAATGTTAGCCTTGAGTTCGTCCAAAGTGGTTGGCTTGTAAGCATAGACTAAGGTCTTGATGTAGACCCAGACAAAATAATCGAGTGGTGACAAACACTCGCCGTGAGATGACCCAGTCGCCAAATTTCTCCTTCACAACTTCAAGCGTTACGTCGCTTGTATGGCATGTAGCGCCGTCTCTTTAGAACCACAGCTCAAATATATCGATTTTGTCGAGCTCTGACCACAGAAAGTCGGTTAACATCGCTCTATATCTAAGACCATTGACAGTAACAGTGTCTCCTTTCACATTTTGAAAGATATATGGTCCGATGATGCCGCCATGGATGCTTGGCCGAACACTTGTGCATTTTGTTCGCTCCAATAACGGCAATTTTGCTTGTTGACAAAAATGAGCCAAAAATGGGCCTCGTCCGAGAAGATAATTTTTTTGGCCAAAATTCAGATCTCCGGCCAACATTTCCAGCGCCCGCTTCAATTCTTGCGTCAGGGCAATCTTATATGGATGTAGGCCCAAATCCAACCGCTAAATATGCCTGGTTGACTCTCTGGCGATTCAGCTGATCGGCGTCGAATCGGCATTTCTGGGTCTTCTCCGAGACTGGCCGCTACGGCGGCTATGATTTCTTCACTTCGCACCAATCTCTGTCTGGTTGATGGCTTAAGATCAAAAAGAGTGTACTCGCGCTCAAACTTTTCCATGGTGCAACGAATTGCCTGCACACTTAAGCCATGCTGAACACCGACCTCACGATGAAATTCACTGTGCGTATTTACAACTAAGCCGGAATTTCCATATTTTTTAATAACTTTCACAAGCGTAAAACGATGTATGATGAAATGGCAAACCTTACTGAATATTTTGACAGATGAACGTCGTTGGTAAAGTTACAGCTGCTGAAACATAACAATTGGAAAAACTATCAGTGCTATCTCTTCACCCGTTATAATTGCAAAAATATGCGACTTTGTGCATAACATCTTATGTCTATGAAATGTTTTGATTATCCCTTGTGACGAATTTTTCATCACCATATGTTAACTATGATGAAATTTTTGTGGTCAATTCATGAGGCTCGATGTAGGGGTTCATCGAGTTTCTTTTTGTATACAGCATTCTGTTAGTGGCTCAAGACAGTATTGTGTCTAGCTCCATACCAACATCAACAATGCTTGCTCGACTTTTTCAAGAATTTCATCAGATTTTTGGATGATTGGGCGACCAGAGTGTGACTTGGCTTTGACATCGAAATTCCGGAGCGAACCACTTCCGGTTGCTTATCAATTTGTAAACCCTTAGGTGAACCGAATCATGCCTTTAGTCTGCATTGGTAGGTTAAGGTATTCCTTATTGATCACAATTAACGCACATCTACAATATAAGGACCACTTTGTTCTGCCAGTTTCACGACTTTCCAGTCATGAGTCGGAAGGGCCGGGTTGCTGGGCTCGATGCTCCCCAGAATGCTTTCTGGGGATGAGGGTTCGGCCGGGATCCAAGTGCAGGTTCTAGGTCTGCTAGAGATATCCTCTTTAGCCACAACGTTGAGTTTTGCACCTGGCCAAATCTCTCCTAATCCACCTATGGCCTTGGTGTAAACATCGAGAGATCTTTTATCGGCACATGCGACATGGCCTTGGTACCAGCTAGTGTCGCTTGTGATGGGTGGTGGTCCGGAGTTTTCCCCCATGTTGACCAAGAAGTTGCCTGAAAGCTTTAGCTTGACCAACTGTCACCGTTCAGGTATTATCCATCCATCGGTTCCATTTTTGTCGATTACCGCGATCGTTATTGCATCTTTTAAGACTTCGCTACCTCAAAGACCTCTCTTACACAAGACGGATTTTAAACTCAAGTTGTTGAATGTTCAGATTAATTTTAACAGAATCCAATCCTGTTGACTAAGTCAGTCAGCATTTGCACAGTCTCTGTTGAGCCTTTCTATCAAATCGTTGCTTTTTAAGCACAGCAAAATCTACAGCCTCTTAGAAATATGTATTTTAATACAACACGGTTTGATTTCGTAACCTCATGCAAAGGTCAAAGTTTTGGTTGATATAGAGTAGGTAATAGAGGGAAACAGTTTAGAAAAAGAAATGAAGAAAAATACTAAACAGAGAAACCTGAACAAAGACTTTTTCTCTTTTGAGACAGCAGTTAACTAGTATTATACTAGATTTCTGTGGAACAATTTAGTGGATGTTGGCGATAACGGCACGAGTGAAATCTTGTGTGGTCGACTGACCACGCAAATCCTTGGTCCTAATTCTTCCATCGAGGAGTACTTTGCTTATGGCATTTGTTATTTTGTCACTATAGTGTTGCAAGTTGATGTGACGCAACAATTTGGCACCGCAAAGAAGCATAGCTGTTGGGTTGGCTACGTTTTTGCCAACAGCTTCAGCGAAAGTGTAACGTGCACCAGGCTCGAAAACGACAGCTTCGGCTGAGTATGATGCTCCGGCTACTACACCAACTCCACCAACAAGTCCAGAAGCAATGTTGTCGACGATATTGCCATACAAATTTGGCGTGACCATGACATCAAATTGGTTGGGATTCGACACCAACTGCTTGGTGGTATTATCGACGATCATCTTCTCAAACTGAATCCTAGGATATAAGTTTGCCATCTCTTCGCATGAACGCAAGAACAAACCATCACCCAACTTCATGATGTTAGCTTTGTGTACGGCGGTGACCTTCTTGCGGTTATTCTTAGTGGCATAGTCAAAAGCGAATTTGGCAAAGCGCTTGGATTTCTCAGCGGTGATAATCTTTAGACATTCCACTACACCGCGCACTGATTCATGTTCTAGAGCTGAGTATTCACCCTCGGTCTGTTCACGAATAATGACTGTGTCAATGTCCTTATGACGACTCTTGACACCGGGTAAACTGCGCACGTGCACGACGTTTGCGTACAAGTCCAATTCGTTACGGAGTTTCATGTTGAGGGTTTGCAGCTCGCCGGCAACGCTGTAGTCAGGAGTGGCCAAGATGCCCTTAATGCAGACTTTGTTCTTCGAAATTGAAGCGACAACATCCTCCAATTTAGCACTCAACACGGGGTTGACTTCGGAGAGGAAATACGACTCGAAGTCAACTGGAACATCGGATGCCTTGAAAACTTCCTGAAGAGCGTAGACTAGCTCAGGCCCCACACCATCGCCAGGTATAAGTGTACATCTTGCCCGTTGTCCAGTGTGAATCTCATCTCCCTGTCTAAGAGCCGGTGTCATATGCATAGAGCGCGCTGATGCTGCCTGAATCAGTGTACGTCCTAAGCTTCTCGCCAACATTGCCATTATTTAAATAGGATATATGCACAGAGAAAAACCTGCTGACTACTTTACTGTCAGAATTCCGAACTGTCAGTATTATGTAGCGTCTTGCACAAGGGTTCACTAACAAGGGTAATCCAACAAGAGGTGTCTATCAACTATCATTGAATTGACTTTTGATAAGTAAAACCTAGGAGGTTATTAGATATGGATTGATAAACACTAGCACGGCGTGTTGCAATAGTGAAAATTCAGTAGAAAAACGACGAAAGTATCGTGGAAACATTTCATAAAAGAGACGATCACAGGAATCGGGCCCATCCGCAATCACTTTGCACCGCGTTTTGCATAAAGATCTTGGCCTACATGATTATAAGGTTCGGTTGACATAACCTTAACATTTAACGCCGTACACACGCTGATTGCGTGCTTGAAATGAATGAATAAGATCATGATTTTTTACATAAGATTATTCTGAGTGATGAGGGTCATTTCCATTTGTCTGGGTACATAAACAAACAAAACTGCCGCATTTGAGACTCCGAAAACTCAAGATAAATAGTGGGACAACTTCTCCATCCACAACGAGTAACGGTTTGGTGCGGCTATTGGGCTGGCAGTGGGCCATATTTTTTCGAAAATGATGCTTGTGCGACCGTTTGAGTAAATGGATTGCGTTACTGAATGATGTTGACTGACTTTTTTTTGCCTGAAATTGATGCTATGGGACGACGCCATTAGACGTTTTTTTTCTGGACTATGTTAAAGATAAAGTCTAGGTCAACGATCTGCCAACAATTCATACATTAAAGAAAATATCACAGCTGTTATTCGTGAGATACAGCCGCAATTATGCGAAAGCGTGATGGAAAATTTCTTCAAAAGAATGATTATTTGTAGGTAGAGTCAAGGCAAATATTTGGCAGAAATTGTATTCTATTATTAACCTCAGAGTTTGTGCTTTAGTTTAAAATAAAAATGTCAATACCATTCGTAAAAATATTGCATGTTTCTATTGATTTAAAATGACACCTCTTGTTGGACAACTCCATTCACTTATCATTTGTCATGATGCAACATATGTGCGGTACTGAAAAAATTCAGTTTATTACTTTGGAAATCACCAGAGCTTAAATCAATAGTGTAGTATAAATTTCGCTCTCAAAATTCCCGCCTATTTTTTATGTGCTTTTCACAGTCAACAAAAACAAGAACGAACAGATACTTCAATTTGTTGATTTCGAGTAGGTACAACATACCTACACGCGTACCACACATTCATTTTCTTCTTCATCTTCCTAGTTGAATGAACTTCTTTATCGCAACCAGACAGCCACAGAAGCACAACATTAGCGGCAGTAGTTTCCTCAACCAGGGCGCAACAATCAGCTAGAGATCTTTTCACAGATATTACAACAACCGGTGGTAGATGTAACATCTGGGCAACATTCGTTATTTTTAATTTATATTCCCATTTTCTTAACACTAGAGATACGAGTACCATTCGTATGTTATACGAGTCCGTAGAACGTCGACGAAGAACACAAAGTTCACAAAGAATTGGGTGTGAACATTAAAACATGCTCTTCTCATACTCGTACCTGCTGCTTTTGGCTAAGTTGATAAGAGTAAATGTGGTTGCCACAAATTTGTTTGCAAAAATTAAAAAAAAAGACATTTATTGACAACGATAAACAAGTTCCAATTTCCTGAATGGCGTTGAATGCATCATTAAAGCATCTTACAAATTTCTGGCATTTTTATGGATAATTTGCACATCACTTCCTCATGTACTCGCGTCGTGTGTTGGATAAATTTATCCACATTAAACGAGTTTGCCCCTTATTCCAGATTCATAAAATTGATATTCATTAAAAAAAGAGCATAACACTTGCTAATATAGTGACCTTCGGTGAGCTTACAAGATACAATGTAATTTATGGTTATAGGCCATTCGGATTGAGGGTAAGCACAACAAAGATCGCCGAGCAAGTCAAACCTGTTTAAAATTCATTCATGCCGAAAGATTAATAGTATCACTTTCAAAATACAAAAGGTGGACATGAAGATGTGTATTTTTTAGTGGTGAGCAATCGAGCACGTCAACGTTTCTATGAGTGTTTAGAAGTTGTGATTATTATAATTTATTCAGAATACCATTAACGAAGTAATTACCGGATGGAAGGATCAAACAGTTCAAATAGGGGCAATGCGTTGTTAGATTTTTGTACATGTGGCACGTAAAGCCGTCCTGTTGGAACCACATGTCATCGGTGTCCAATTATCCAGTATAGGTCACAATCTGTTGCGCTCCCTGTGGTTATGGCAATGCCAGTTTCATTTTGGAAGATGTACGAAAGTGATTTCGCCAGACTAAAATCCGCAACAAACAGTGACTTTCTCAGAATGCATTTTGTGCTGGTGTATATCGTGTGGATTGGTATCGTCCCAAATCCGATAATTTTGCTTCTTCACACATCCATTCATCCAAAAATTGTTTTTTTTTTTTTTGTCGAAATTTGGGTCAGCTTCAAACTGCTCTAGAGCTCAATCATTTGACGATTTGCAGACGTTATTCAAACCTATAGCCTTCCGTGGTCATTTGCCGTACACTACTGAACAATTCACAACAAATTTAACAGATATTGTTTTAACAACGTGGTCGCTAGGTTATAGCGAATTACGAGCGTCCCTATTGAAAGACATTGTATAACAAAAGAGTTGAACAGCAAACTTGTTTTCCTTTATTTAACTGTAGATGACGCTACAGACATCAAACACCATACTTTCGCTATAAAACAGCTTCTACATCCCCTCCTTGGTATAATCGTAGATTCCGCTCTCTACCAAACAAAAGAAACAAGTTATGGGCGGTATTCCTTCGCACCTACTCTTCTCCCGACTATTCAAATTATCTGGGTACATATCTTCGCTATCAACGCTACCTAAATAGTGCGCAAACCAACCTTATAAATGACCACCAGTCCTTTTTTCAATTTGTCAATTGTAAAAGTAAAACTGACGGTTATCCTTTATACCTCGCTTTCGAAAACAAATCTTCAAGTGATAATCCTACCATCGTCCAACAACAACTCTTTCATATCAGATCGTTCTTACTTCAACGACCTACCAAATTTATCCGTTGATCCCTTTTTTATTCAAAATTTCGATCTTGCTGTTATTGAAAAAAGTTAAAGATGAATTTCTACCCGGCCCAGCAGGTCTCCAAGGCATTTTTCTTAAAAAATGCTCTTCCTCTTTCCTACCTATTTCGTCTATCTCTTATACAGGGAGAATATCCCCAGATTTAGAAGGGCTCTTTATAGTCAAAGAATGAAGTTACCAATCATCGTTCCATTGCTAAACTCTTTCATATACCCAAACTCTTTAAAAGTGTTTTATACCAAGGCCTAAGCTTTAAGTGCAAATCTTTTATTTTCCCTAGACAACATGGTTTTCTAAAAGGCAGATCTAATACCACAAACGTTGAATTCGTGTCTTTTGCTCTCGCAGCCTTAGAAAATGGCAAAGAAATCTATTTCATCGATTTCACTAAAACTTTTCATAAGGTATCCCATCAATTGACCATCTTCAAATGGTCTGCTCTCGGCTTTGAACCTCTTTTATTAAAATGGATATTTGCTTACATGATAAACCGATAATCCAGTGTTCGCTTTAAATCCGCCCTTTCAATTACTTTCCTGGCTACCTCTGGAGTTCCACAAGGTAGCAATCTTGGTCCCCTTTTCTTTGTATTTACGTTATAAATGACTTTGAGAGAGTCATTAAACACTCCTCTATCTCCCTTGTTAAAACTATCTCTTCACCCCATGACTCTACGGTTCTTCAAGAAGACTCTATCGGTTTCCAATCTGGTGCGTCAAAAACTGCTTGGACCTTAATATCGCCAAACGCCAATCTCACGTAAATTTTCTCTATGGTTAACCTATTCTCCTGGTTCAGTATTTTCAAGACCTTAGCATATTATTCGACAGCTAGCTTAATTTCCATTCGCATAACGATAAGGTGATCCTTAAATGGCTTTAATCTCGCTCATCACTTGGCCTTATTAAAAGTTGGACCAAGGAATTTTCCTACCCGTATGTAACTAGATCTCTCTAAGTTGCCTTTGTTCGCCCCCTGCTTGAGTATACCAGTCAAGCTTGGTTCCCTTTCATCGAGTTCATGTGTCAGGGGCATGCCCGGCTAGTGGCATTATACTGGCCTACAGCGTTATATGGCTCACGACCATGTACGGAAGAGATTAAAAAGATGTGACGAACCAACTGATGGCATCGGATAAAAATGGACCCTCTGTTGATTACCCTTGCAAATGTTTAAAGTACTACGACTTTCGGATTTACACGTGGAATGTTCGGACCGTAGATGAGCTTAGATGCAGACGAACAATTAGCAGAGTCCCTTGGCTGCTATCACACAAGTATCACTGCCAACCAGGAAGTGCGAGTATATAATAGGCGTATATTGCACTATGGTAATTACTAGAGGGAACAGAAACAGCGCTTATTCGGATGCGGATTTGCCATATGCGACAGACAGAGAGTCTTATGACAATCCGCGTCAAGGCTAAATTCGCTAACATAAGCCTAATCTCACTTATCTCCCGTCCCGTTTGCGTTGAGGGGCATTGAAAGAGAAGATTCAACGGCAAACTATACGAGCTGTACAGCTAAGCAAAAACGATACAAATTGCAACAATGCTAGTAGAGAATGCTGGAACTAGAAGGAAAAACAGAAAATTACGAAGCAAAAGAAAAATACAAAACTGCTAACGACAAACATAAAAAAAAATGTGAAGTCAAACGTAAGTCAATGTAGAAATACTAACTGGAATGCTGCAAAATTGATTAAGTGAGTGGAAAAGAACGCTCAAAGTTCTTAATGAATTTTAATCCGGATTCCGAAAAGAATACTCGACTATAAACATACCATATATAGCTTACGGAGTATAGTCAAAATAAGAAATACGGAAAAAAAGAAAGTATATAGTTTCTTCGTAGATTTCAAGGCCGCATTTGGGAATTCGCATTGACTGGAAATCGCTGATTTATAAACTCAGTGACATATGCATATCAACAAAATATCTCAATTTACTGGGAAGTATGTACAAGTTTGTATACCAAAATCAAAGCGGCCGAGTGGGTCTGAAATGAGGTCTCAGAGTATTTTGATACAAGTATGCCCAAGGTTGTCTACGAGTATTGTTATTCGCTCTTTTGAATGATCTTCACGATTTTTTTGAACGTGACATCGAAGAAGCGCTAATACGAGTCTTAATCAGTCATCATTACTGATAGACGAGGTATTCCTTTGCTGACAACAATACTCCTAATTACTAGTTATTAACTATAACCAAAGCACAATGTTGTCTGCAGTCGTTAAAGCGAAATTTGTATCGTCATAACTGAAAAACTTTCCATTCTCTGTATGGGTGTCAATGACAACCTATGTTGGGATGATCACATATTCGATGTCGCCAAAAATGCTGCGAAATGTCGTCTCCTCAAGCAATGTAAGAAACATTTCACTCCTTCTGATCTGACTTCACTATATAATGCATTCAACGGCCCAAAATTGGGGTGTAATGCCCACATTTGCTCCTAAAACCTCTCTGCACTTGCAAGATGAGATGGGATAAAACATATAATTGATGCTAATATTACACAGTCAATTGACACCCTTGAACACCGCCATAATGTCTCCTGCTTTACCTTGTTCTATCGTAATTTTTACCACCAGTGCTCCATTGAAATTGCCAGTAGCATTCCGCCCCTTCAAACCTTCACACCAGTCTCGCTACGAATGCTCAACAGTATATGTACCCTCAAGCCCACTTTCGGACATACGAGTACTCTGAAAAATCGTGATACTTTCCTAAGCCGTACAACTCGCTTATGGAATGCCCTACCGAGCTCTCTATTTCCTAGCCATTATAACTTGCAAACATTTAAGACCAACGTAAATCGGTACCTCTTTTCTTTCCTCCCTAATTTTCCTTCGCCCGCGCTGTGTGCAAGCATTTGAAAGGTACTCAGAACCTTTGAAAGCGCGTAGATATAGCATCGAGAAAGTAATGATTTTACCGAGACCCTTGTGATCAAAAAACGCATACTTCAGAGTATTGTGCTACTTCTCATTACCTGCAGAGCACAACGAGATATTTGCTAATATTGAAGCAGAAGCAGGGGTTGTGGTTTTGACAGTAATCCAAGCAGTTACCTGTCATCGAGAAAGGATACACAATGTCGAAGGATCGGACAAAACAGAAGACAGGTACAACTTCAAAGTAGTCAAAGACGTTGGCTACCTAGGCTCCGTAAACAACGACACCGCATTAGAGAGCATTCAGAGTGTAACTCTCACCAATCGCTGTTTTTAGGCTCAAAAAGCAATTGAATATCAGAGTTCTCATTCGGACAACCGAAACAGCGTTTAGCGCAGAGGTCTAGACTTCATCAAACAATTCTCGGGAGGCGCTTGGTTGGTGAAAAGCGGTTTATGTTGATCTACGATCCTATCTGCATCGACAAGGAAAAGATTTAACTGAGAACTGTTTCTTAGTTTGAAGAGCCAAAATTCGGAACACATATTTACACTTCGGATGACCAAAATCAGTATTCTCTAGTATGTTCTCCCATGAAAATGTGACATTGAGATAGTCTTACACATAGTCATTTTCTGTAAGCTGTGGCTGTTTTTCAACAGTCTGTTGAGAAATTTCGCTACGATAAAAACAGGTTAAGATACAGGATACGGCATAAGCCAACGACAGCTTCTCAAATCAAAACTTTTTCCAGTCTACAGGATAAAATAAAAAATGGTTGAAGCTGAAATTAGAAGATCCTAAAGAAAAACCCTGTAAATAGTAGGAGAGACCATTCTATCCTGAACTGAACGGGATAGACACCAACAATTATGCACACATGTAGTCCGAAAAATATGAATTTAATAAATTTATTAACTGTTACAAGTTTTGGAGAATTTTCCAATTAACTTCGGAATGTAGACGTTATTTTAGGTGACTTCTTGAAGCTTGACACTATCTAACTTGCCTTTGAGAGGTCAAGTTGTAGGTTACGAAAGGATCTTCTTATACCTTGAAACCGGTTTCACGATTGAGACTTTAGACATCATCATTGATTGTATTTTTTGTAATTGTTCCTTTACACGCACCCCTCACGGAGTACACTACGAAGAACGAGCATGCAATAGTGAGTGAATATTCTGCGAATGTTTGTTAGTTCTTAACCTTGAGTTAATTACAAACTGGTAGAAAGCACAATTACATCATTTTTTCTTAAGCGAATAGATTTTCCACTAACCATGTACTTCACCACTTATGTTATGTCTTTCGAAAGAACTACTGCAAAGCAAAATGGAAAATCTTTTCTTATGTCAATTTGATTTAATACGAAGATACAAGACTGATTCCAATTAGGAAATAATCTAACCTTAATGGCGCTCATTACTATAACAAATAAAGAGCAAATCTAGTTTAGCCCGATGCAAGTCTGATGAATGCCATAAGTGACACTTTTTATTTTCCTTAAATATCACTCACACTTGGTTGTTAAGATCTTTGTATGGAAGTGGATTTGTATTAGCCATGACGATCCATATCATAAATGAGAAACGACTGGTTTATTTATGAGATACATTTTGTTCAGGTTTTCATTTTAAAGAAAAGTGTGCACCCAATAGATAATTGATGCCTTTTCCTCTTTCCTTTCATTTTATAGGCAGTGAAATATTCGTTTTCATCTTAATTAACTTTCTCTTGAAAACTTGAAATAATAAATCTCCTTTGTTTGACAGTTGAGCAACAAATTCCACTGATCTTTAAATTAGCATTTTATTAACTTTTATTGATTGCTGGGTAATCTGTGGTTGATGTTCATTTGAAATGAGAAAACCCAGCTGGACTATAGAAGACTAATCAATAATCGTCTCTGCTGCTTCAATATGGCCCACTTCTCGATCCAGTTCTTCACTACTCTATATACGCTCGCTTCACAAAAAATGTAAACCTCTTCTTTATTTGGGGGAACACACGAGTACGTATAGCATTTTATTCTTTTCGGATATAACTACATACCATATCTTCCTGTAATTTTGGATGTGAGCTTCATATCATTCCTACCTATGAAGATCGTGTCGTATTTTTCCGAATATAAAGGGTTTTCCAATAGGGACTTGACAACTTTGAATTTAATTTGTGAACGCACTCTTTCACTAATCATCAAACTGTCACTGTCAATTTATTCAGTAAACTCAACATTTTCATCATGGTAAAGTGCAAGAACGAGCAACGTCTGCAAATTATAACAATTTTCTACCGAAGTTCGGAGCCGGTGACTGCAATTTTAACTCCAATTTTCGGTCGTAATTCTCGCCCTAGTAGACAGGCAATAACAAGTTTAGTGCAAAAATTTGAGTCTACATATACGTTGTGTGATATTGCCGTATCAGTGAGACAATGGGTTGGTCGTAGTGTCGAAAATATCGCTGCCGTTCAGGCGTCCGTAGCAAACGATCCAAATCAGTCAATTCCACGGCGTTCTCAAGAATTGGGCATCGCTCAGACCACATTATGGCGTATTTTGCGTAAGGATCTTGGTTTACACCCATACAAGATCAAGCTGACTCAAGAATTGAAGCCGATGGGTTCTGGAGAAGATGCGCCAAGATGATGAATTTCATCGCAAAATCATCTTCAGTGACGAAGCTCATTTTTGGCTCAATGGGTTCGTCAAGAAGCAAAATATGCGTTATTGGTCGGCTGAAAATCTACATGTGCTTCATGAATCACCACTTCATCCACAAAAAATAACTGTTTGGTGCGGTTTGCATGCCGGCGGCGTTATTGGGCCATATTTTTTCGTCGACGATAACGATCGTCACGTTACTGTGAATGGTCAGCGTTATCGCGCCATGATCACCGATTATTTTTGGCCCGAATTGGAAGATATGGACTTGGACGACATGTGGTTTCAACAGGATGAAGCCACAAGCCACACAACACACGCTACAATCGATTTATTGAAGAGTAAGTATGGTGAGCGTGTTATCTCAAGAAATGGGCCAGTCGATTGGCCGCCTCGTTCGTGCGATTTAACGCCGCTTGACTATTTTCTGTGGGGCTACGTTAAGTCATTGGTTTATGCCAACACGCCGAGAGCTCAGAGCCAACATTGAACTCGAGATAGCGGCCGTTTCGACCGAAATGTGTGACCGAGTCGTTGAAAATTGGGTCCAACGAATGGACCGCTGCAAACGTGCCCGCGGTGGCCATATGAACGAAGTCGAGTTCCATTCACAAATGTTTTGATTGTACTTCAAGCCGATAATAAAGTTTTTGAAATATCTCAAATGGTTTGCGTTTTATTTTAAAAAAAAGGTGTCAAGTCCTTATTGGAAAACCCTATACTATCAGCATTTAAACATGCACAGTTTTGCTATAAAGACTCGACGATCAGAGAATTATGTAAGCTCAATTTGTGTCGCCTACTTTCATAACTTTGGGAAGATGCTGACTTATATTACATAGAGTCCACCATGAAATGAAATCATCTCCTGGGCTTGATGACATCGTATAATTTGGTTGCCAACAAATTAGGCTCCAAACCACTGACAAGACTCTCCTCAAAGTCTTCTTCGTCTTCTTCTTTTGCCTTCCTTCATCTTCTCCATGTACGTAGTCTCCAGATCCTTCGGGCCTGGGTTGTCAATGGCTCTATTTGATGTCTCCGTAGTTTATTTGTGATGTTCGAGCACCATTTTGTTGGGATTCACTCTCTTCTCATTGAATGTGTTGGAATTTGCTGAACTTTTAGGACAATGTGTATTTCTTGCCTCCTGACAGCCTGGCCATACCATCTGAGTCTGACTTGTTTCAGCCACGATCAGTATTCTCATTCCGATTTTATTAAGTTTATCCTCGTGTGTTTTCTTTGTGGTCCAACACTCTGCGCCGTATAACAAAGCTGGTTTTATTGTTACTTTCCACACTCTGCCTTTTGTTTTAACTGGCATTTTTGGATGGAACATAACACCAGACTGGGAGCGTCATTTCATTCAGGCAGTATTAATTATGTGAATCGCATCCGCAGCTAGAGTTGCGCCCCTGAATGAAGCACGAAACCGAGATATCCTTGGAAGTGAATGCATTCATCTTGTACTTTACTATTTAAATCGTACCATTTCCTCTAGTACTTTTGTCTACTTGTCTAGTTTTTCTTGCAGTTTACTAACTGATTTTACAGCAAGAACGACATCATCTGCATATAATATACACCACGGCAATGGCATTTTAATTTTTTTTGGTCCGGTAGTCCATCAATAAATTGAAAAGAGCTGGACTAAGGGCAGAACCCTGGTGGACACCTACCCTTATGCTTCACTGAGCCCAGCCGGGTTTTGGATCTTCGAGGATATCATTTTAGGCTTCTGGAACGTTTTGGTCCTTTGTTGCTTGCCAGACAAATCAAGACAGACAAGATAAACAATAAGTCTAGGTTTTGTTTGTTAGAGCGATATTTTCTCATCAATATTCTATGTATGCCTGTATGGCATCTACCGTGGATTTTCCACTCACAAACCCAAATTTGTGTTCAGCAGTAGATACCATGTCTGAAAGTCTTTTGTTTATACAATAATTCTCTACCTATTTTTAGTAAGCACGGTAGTTTCCACAATCACCTACATCACACTTGCGGTCCTACTCTACGGTCAGTGGCGGATTCGAAGACTTTTCGGATCGGAGCATTAGTGTCCATATGCTCTACATAACTCAGTCACCTCAGTCGTTGGACCTTCACTCTTGTGACAAAGTCGATGTCTTGTACAGCCCGTACCGACAGGACCGAAAATCACCGAAGAATTTTCCTCTCAAAGCAGCCCATAGCACACTCATCTATTTTTGATAAAGCGCATGCCTGTGCGCCAGGTGTCGTTGTATGTAGCGAGGCCTAGGTAGACAAAGTCCTTAACTACATCCAAGTTATAACTTTCGAGGGTGATGTTCTTTTCGAGACGTCGGTGTTGGGTGTCCTTTCTTGTTGACAGCATATAATTAGTCTTTCCCTCATTGGCGGTTAAGCCCACCGCGTAAGTGCCACTCACATCACGCTGTTTACTTCCGATTACGTCAACATCTTCGGCGTATGCGAATAACTGGACGAACTTTTGAAAGATTGTGCCCCTTGTATTGACGCGTGAGATTTGCCTGATACTTTCAAGAATGATGTTAAAGAAGTCAAATGACAGCGCATCGCCTTGTCTAAGTCCTTTTTTTACATCAAAAGTCTCGGTGAATTCTTCACCGACCTTGATGAAGCAGCGTGCATTTTCCATCTTTACCCTGCACAAGCGGATGAGTTTGGCAGGAATTCCAAAACTAGACATTGCTCTGCATCGTGGTGGTATGTACCGATTTGGAGCTCATGGGTTTTTTCAAGATCTGCCGTAGTGTGAATATTTGACAATAGTGAACTTTCCTGTCCCAAAAACCTCACTGATATAGACCAATCGGGTTTCTAACGAACGACTTCTGGTATTCATACAATACGGCAGATAGGATTTTATAGGCTATATTAAGAAAACTGATTTGTCTATAGCTGGCGCAGTTCATAGGGTCTCCTTTCTTGAAGATCGAATAAACAATGCTGAGGTACCATTCCTTGGTCATACTTTCGTCCAAACTTATTTTACAGATGAGTTGGTCTATGCTCCTTACCAAGACATCGCCTGCCGCTTTAAAGAGCTCAGAAGTCGGGTCGTCCGCGCCAGCAGCTTTGTTGGACTTAAGCTTAGATATGACTATCTTCCTTCATCCAGGTTTATTCTACTTGGCAGCGGTATTTGGTTCGTAATCGCCATTATACAGTCTGCATAAATGCTCTTTCCTACTAATGGAATGCGAGTGTACTACTATATGTCCTTGCTCGTCTCTACAGGCTTCGATTTAGGGCTTGTGTCCGTGGCATGCTTTCTTTATATTATAAAATTTTTGAATCTCATTCCTGGAATAACATCTCTCATGCTCCTTCTTTTTCCTCCTGAGAAGCCGGTGTTCGTCTCTCCTCTTCTGCTAGTAGAGCAGCGTCGTCCCCATATAAACATTTCTTATATAACTTGGTAAGCCATTTATAGCCAATGTCGTCCGTAAGCTTCCAAACTTCAACTGGTCCAGCTTTGCTTCTCTGCATCTTCAGTACAGCTGCCTTCACCTCTTCGTATATTATTTGTGGTGTTGGGCCTACCCTATTGTTGAAACCAGGTTCTTCAGTTCACTACTCGGGAATTCTTCGTTCAGGAGTTTTTCGTAGTATTGCCACCAACAGGAGTTTATAGCTTTACTTGAGGCTAACCATTGTTCATTCTAGTCCTTAATGTATTTAGGCCTCTTTATCTCAATTGTGCCTTTCTGACGAATTTTCGCTTCTTTGTAAATGTCGTTTTCATTGTCCGCGTATCCTATATCCTGCAACGACCTTTCTTTTCGCCAGGGCCTTAGCTTTTTTATATGCTTGACGATCTTGCTCCAGCTTTGATTTTTGTCATATTTTGAACACGTTTTTCTTCTCTTTTACTACATCTTTGACCTCCTCATTCTCACCAGTTATGCAAAGTTCTTCGAAGTTCGATCACAGTTCTTCCAGGCTTTGGTGTTCTTTCACACTATCCACCACATGATTTTTAAGTTTATCCATTCGATTTCGGCCTTTTTCTCCGTTTACTCATATCTCTTTCCACTTGATTCTCGGTGTTTTGTCCATGAATTCTTTCAAGGGTTTCTTCCGGGTAAACACGGAAACTAAAAGGCGATGCTGGGTGGTAAGTGCTTCACCAGACATCACCTTTCAATCATTAAAGCTTCTTAGTAACCTAAGATCAGTCTTGTACTTTTGTATGCTTTTTCTTGAAAAATGTGTTTATAATAGCCAGTTTATGCGAGATTACGAAGTTTAGGATTACTCAATGTGACCATTCAAATCCACACCAACATATTTTGTTCCACTCGATAAAATTGACAATAGAAGATCATCAAAGTCTTGCTGGAAATCTGTCTTCTCTTGGTCAAAGCAACCTACTTGAAGTACATAGCCTGGCACAATGTTCATTGGTTTTGATTTTTTATTGCAAATTTTATATAGATAAGGTGGTCACTCTTTCTTACAACCTGAACTGCTCTTGCAACTCTGTGTCTTTTCCAATCATGCCCATGATTTATAAATTGGTATCCACTTCCATATCACGTGATTTTGCGTCCTACAATATAGTTTCTTGCAGGCAGCAAAAATTTATTTGACGTACTTTTAGAATGGTACTTAGTTCCATACCGCATCGTGCAAAGGAACCTAATTTCCAGGTTCCTAATCCCTTTTGGAGAACTTCGAGCGCCGCCGTTGACTATTAAGTACTCCATCCATCGCCATCTCTACCACACAATCCTATCCATTGTGTAGCAACAACTGCAACCTCTAATCCGCCTATTCTAGAGAAGCTTCCAAGTAGACGCAACCTGAACCTTTGTAAAATTCTGACTTTATTTAGGGTTTAATGGGAGGCTCAAAGGAGGACTTTTTAGATATTGAACCAGTTAGGTCTTCCACTTACCGCTAAGTTTCTTGTGAACACAACCGTATGTGCCATGACTCTATAGGATGCGGTCAAACCAGTCGACTACTAACTGTCGTCTTAAAGAAATGTTATCGTTTGGCACCTGGACGTATTAGGCATAGGTGACACCATCTCCTGCAACCTTGAGCGGTGATGACAACTCGTGGCACTTTCTCTGTGAATGTCCGCCTTACTCTCCCAGGAGCTAAGCTAGTGTGATGAAGGCTCCATACAAACAGTGCACAACTTTAGTGAAACACCACAATGTGCAGACATACGTGGTGTTCAAAACAAAGTCTACGTCTATGAACGCAAAATCACAATCATAATCTTTTAAGCGTGTACTTTATGTAGCAATATACACGGAATATTGTTGCTTGTTTTGTTTTTGGTTGAAAAATTTATAAATTTTAAGAAAAACGTTTTTTTCATCAATTTCAGGAAGACGATGTTCGATGGACTCCCCTTCACGAGGCGGCCGCCATTGGTGATGACAAAAGGCTACAGACACTGCTAGCTGCAAATGCTGATCGTACTGCCAAAGAATCCAAACACGGCAACACACCATTGCACGAAGCCGCATGGCGAGGCTTCAGCCGCTGCGTAAACGTTCTTTGCGCACCACCAAATCCAAAGAAAGATCAAAAAGACAAAAAATTAAAAGGTGTCCTTCAAGAAACCAGAGGTGCCCTACACAGCGCTCTATTAGGTATAAGAAACGATGGTGGATTTTCAGCACTTCATCTAGCTGCACAAAACGGCCACAATCAGAGTTGTAGGGAAATTCTCTTGGCTGGCGGTGATCCTGATATTCAAAACAATGTAAGTCTTACAAATCTCCTAGATCTCCAAGTGATCAAGCTTTACAAATTTATTTTTGCTTTCAGTACGGAGACACCGCTTTGCATACTGCCTGTCGATATGGACATGCTGGAGCGACTCGTATTCTTCTTTCAGCCACCTGTGACTCGAATAAAGCAAACCTCAATGGTGATTCACCTCTGCATATTGCATGCGCAATGGGACGACGAAAGCTGACAAGAATCCTCCTAGAAGCTGGAAGTAACATGGCTGTTCGAAATTCGCAAGAAGAAACCCCACGTGACATTGCTATTCGAAAGAACTACGGTGAAATCCTCAATATTCTTGATAATCCTAGAAAACTCCGCAGGGACAAGGATAAATCCAGTGGCAGTGGCGGCGGCGGTCGTAATTCGGGTAACCGAAAAAGACAATCCAAAGGAGATTTTGTTGATGGGGCAGCAAATCCAGTTAGTTGGTCACCCTACGGGTGTCACTATTTTCCCGATCCCAGTTCGTTTCCATCACCGAAACTAGACACATTACCAAAGGAGCCTCTCAAAAAGGGCGAGCAATACTACTTGGACCTGGCGGGTAACATCTGTAAAGGCCCTGTTGGTGTTGGCAACACATGCTACTGTGGACCCTTCTTTAGACATATAGAAGATAAAATCAACCGAAATCGAAAGAGTCTACGAAAGTATGTGTTTAAGGCGACCGAGCGACTAGATAGCAAAGTCCAAGCACTGGCAATTCGAACAGATGACCAAATTGAGCAATTAACCCGATCAATGATCGCTGATCGTATTCGATGTGAGAGTAGACGTCTGCATCTGGAACACTGGTTAAAACGAGGTGAACCTTATCGTCTTACGACAACCGGGCATCAATCTCGGGCACGCAAAAAGCCACAAACCTTAAGCCGATGTAAAAGTCTCGAGTTACTTGACGAAGAAAGTTTACATGGAAGTAAAATGCAAAATTCGAAGAGCTTTGATGCTCTGGAGGAGGCAGTCGTGACTGTTCATCGCGAAGATCCCAATGACGATGATAATCTATCTGTGGCAAGTCTTGACAGAGGAAGCAGAGACGGTAAACGATGGGACCGACTAGAAACAGACTACTTCAATGTCTCCGAGCGGCTAGAAGAACTATTAGCAAAAACCAATGAAATCCTCGAAATGGAGAAAGAGGCGAGCAAAAGGCGAAAGGAAGAACTTCTTGCGTTTACGGAACCAACGTTTAAACGAAGAGATCGTCGTAATCAAAATTCAGTTTCCATAGGTAAAGACATCATTGAACAGATGCATCAGGTGACACTAGAAGCTAAACCAACTCCCCCAGAGGATCTGAATCAAATAACTGTCCTACCATTAGAGGAAGCTTCAATTGATCATGGACAAGAAGCAGCTGGAGGACTCAATGAAGCAACAAATGACTATGTAACATATCTCTCCCGAATGCAATCAAGTAGAACCTCTGAACACTCTCACAATCGACCCTTACAAGAAAAATATCAATCATTCTCTCAAATGCATAACAACGAACATATGCTCCAAGATGTCATCTCCGCCATTAGGAAAGACCATCAAATGGTCAAGGAACTAATCGAATCGGAGACCCTCAACGAAATGGAGAATACTCATGAAGATAAATTAAGTTACAAGGACGAGCAGACACTTCTCAATGTGAATGGTTTTTTCCAAAACACATGCTTCGACGATAGCATAGGTGATTCTCCCAGCAACACACTTAAAGCGGAAAACAAAGTTACGATGACTTCAGTAAAGAACATCTCTGAACTTTGTGAAAAACCCTTTGAAGTGCCCACCTACGCCGAACTTAACAAATTAAAACCCTGTGCCGAACCAAGTTCAAGCCAGTCGAAGGATTGGCGTCGCAAGCCAATCAAAAACTCCAACAAAGATCTGGAGGATCTCTCAGAAAGAGTTAGTGGAACCATCAAAAAGGTCGAAATCAAAAACAGTGAAATAAAAACTCTTAAGAAGCCATCTGGTGGTGGTATTCTTAAACGAAGTAAAGTTCAGGAACTAGTAGCCCGATTACAGGGAAAGCTCAGTAGTTCAACAACAGTAAAGAGCGTAGAACATGACGAGTCTTCTGAAAGCAGTGAGGATGAGAACGCTGATCAACATGAGGCACAGCAAATGGAAAACAACCAAATGCATTCTGGTACATACACCTCATATCGGCAGCCGCAGATGAATTCTCCAAATAACAGTGGAGTAGTTCCCGCAAACAACACTGTTCAAATGAATCATTCCACAAGTATGTATTCAACGCCAGTTCCAAACAATAGCTATCCCTATCGCTTGATTCCCAAAGACGCCTATTTCCACGAACTGCCAAATAAGAGTCGACCTTCACTGCAGACTTACCGCTACTCAAACCAGTCGGATGCTCAAATACAACAACAACCACCACTGTCTCTTCCAAATAATTACTATCATCACCAACACCAACAGTCACATCACCAGAATCTACAGAATCAACAGCAGCAGCATCACCATCAACAAATACAACAGCAAACTTGGGTTCAAATGCCCACTGAGAGACGAATGCCGGTAAGTCTCCAGCAACAACAACAACAACAACAGCAGCAGCAGCAGCAGCACCACCACCACCATGCCGCAACTTTATTGAATCCCTCTTATACATCCGCCTACAATAACATGCCACCTCTAATGGTCCATACTCCACCTCAGCCGCTACGTACTCCAGTTACCGAACGCCTGCTTACCAATCGAAAATTTATGCCAACAAGCAGTAGCTCTCCAGACTATGAGTTGGCGGCAACTCCAGTTAACCTCAAGAACTGTAATCAAATGCAAAACGCTAATCTGCTTCTTCAGCAGACTTCTACTGCTGGT
The DNA here is from genome assembly GCA_949129095.1 of Volucella bombylans. NCBI lineage: Eukaryota > Metazoa > Arthropoda > Insecta > Diptera > Syrphidae > Volucella > Volucella bombylans. The sequence goes on from OX422144.1 coordinate 14,940,434, forward strand.
CTTATGAGCACCATAGATCATCAGCAACATATTGTGGAGCGTGACGTAAGCAACGACTCTGGATTTAGCACTCGAATCTATGGAGGAGGAAGTGAGTCCCATCGACCAAGTCCAAGTCTATCCGGACACACGGATTATGGCAGCATGCAGTCACCATCACATGGACTAATGTATCCCAGTGGTCAGGTTCAGACCGATACAGGTGACGTTACTTATTATATGGGTAACGTGTCTAGTTTAGTTTAAATGTTGTTCTGTTTATTTAGAAAGTAAGGCTAATTTAAATATAATAAAATAAATACCGTTGCTCGTCCCTATTTAAACTAAAAAATATGCTCAAGCTACTTTATAAGAATACTCGTATGTTAATTTGTATTTTTTTTATTTTTTTACATACAAAATGGAAGACAATAAAATTGTAAAAAATTTAAATTTTTTTTATCTTTTTACCATACTTTAGAAAAACTAATATTTGTAGAAAAAGAGTTCTGACTGACTTCAGTTGCATGCGATAAATCGACTGAAGTCCTTCTCCAATTCAGGGTTAAACCTTTGGGTAGACCGAAGGCACTTTAGACCTTTAACCCTTCTGAACAGGTCCATATTTATATATAAATTTCAAATTTAGGTATCTCGGGAGAGCTCTGACAAGCTTTTTAAACCAGCTGTCTCCAAGTTTCCGCTGCAAGCATCCAGAAGGCAAAAGCAATATGCGCTAATATGTTTAAAGTTAAAAAACTAAAAAAAATCACAAACGACCACATGGGAACTCGGTACACCGCGAGCTGTTGACAAACGCCACATGGATTTCACAAATTCATTTGCATCGATCCTTTGAAAAAAAAAAAAAAATACGACACTTATCGGTCCCTTCGCAACATAAGTCGCGTTTTATTGGCAGGTCAGTAGCCAGCTCAGTAAAATTTAACATTGCAAACAACAACAAGTCGAATGCTGGCGATAAATAAGCCAGCATTTATTGCAGCCGATAAAGTTTTAAAAACTTTGAAATGAAGATGGCGCAAAGTATATAAAAGTGATCATAGAACTTAGGTATTCTGAAATCCAGGGAGCGCTGACAGGGGTTGTAAAAAATGTTATTTCATGATGGTTGTCGACTTCGTTTATTTAAGGTTGTGTTCGTTGAATATTATTTTATATAATGCATTTGAGTTGCAAAAAGAAAAGAAAAAAAAATCTGGGTGAAGTCGTGGAGAAAAGTGAGGGATGAACGTGGTTCATTTTCCTTTATTACAAGAGCTGCAAATTGGTGACGAGAAATCTTTCTTCAGTTATTTAAGGATGAATAAGGAAGCATTTCAGTAGCTCCTTTTACTAATAAAATACGATCTGCAGAAGAAAAAAAAAGCAGTAAACTGCTGAAAGTATCTACACGACATGCAGATACATTGGTACATGGATATGTCTTATAGGCATACGACGAAAAAACCATAATTGTTTTACGAGTGAAAACAAATAAATAGAATATAGGGAGGTTGTGCAAAAAAGAGATGGTTTAAAGTTTTAACCCGGTGTAAAAAAAAGAAACACAAGTTAAAAAATTATGTACATATATACTTATGGTATTACCTGTAAAAAAAAAATCAAAAATCAAATGCTAAGCACTATACCAAAAAAAGAAAACAAATTTGCACAAAGGATGAAACGTATATTTGTAACACACTCAAAACGTCCAGAAACAGAGCGACGACGATTCATGTGTCCATCGTTCTCCTATCATTCCTTTGCACATTTTTCAGAAAGACAAGCGGTTAGACATATCCGTGTCAAAACACCATTATGAGATCCGTAATTACACCTGTTGCGCGTAGCTAATGTAAGCTCGCCCTTAGCTAGTTAACGTAGATGCGCCCCCTGCATTCCAGCACTACGAAATCCCATCTTGTGAAGCTACCATCTTTATTTGGGTCGGCCATATTTTTTTTATTTGAAATTTTTGGGCACAACCCGCCATATTTTTTTCTTTGTAACATTCTTGAATTTGACTTGTAAGATAGTAGTTGTTAAATATTAAAAATCTTGTGATCACTTGAAGAGATTTAAAAGACATCCGAGACAGTAAGTTGTAATCACACAAATGTAAATAATTTATAAATTTTTAAATAAAGGAATTTTGAAACTTCACCTAAATTCGGAGATTTTATCAAATTGTCTCTCGCCGCCAACCACGCAGCTTGTCGATAGTTGCCGCCAACCCTTGCGACAACAACACCAGAGCAAAAGCTGCCAGCAGCTTTGAGATTCCTCACAACTTGGAGATTCTTAATTTTGACATACTTTTCGGATATATCCGTAAGCATATTCAAATGTCAACAACTGTTTTTTTAGATTGATTTTGACATCTACTAATGGCACTGGTACCCACCTTGAAAGATGGAAAGTGACTGTTTGAGTGAGTAAAGCGTTTTATTGGGGTTTGTTGCTGAGCTGCGTACCCAGTTACCAATAAAACACGGCTATAGTTGTTCTTCGTATAAGGGCTGCCAAGCGGCGCCATTATGAACATTTCCTCAACCCTAAAACCCAGCCTGGAAAAGTTCTATGGCAAAAACTGCGCAAACTAGGCAATGGGAGGCAGCGTTCAGGTCCAACTGACGATGCTCTCAATTCGCAGTTTGCGTCGGCCTCTGAGCCGCCAACTCAATATCAAGACTCTGCACAGTTTACGAATCAGTCTAGCGAATATGACGATATAGCAGATTTTAACTTTATTCGCTGAAATTAATCTTAAATTTTTAAAAATCCTGCTTCCTTTCATACTAAAGTACATAACACACATTTTTAATCACGTACTTACCACTTGTCAATACCCACTTTCGTGGAAAATGGCTAGGATATTACCGATACCCAAGTCGCAAAGCCGAACTAACACTGAGTACATATAGACTTAATCGTAATCTTACCGTTTCTATCCAAAGTATGCGAGAAAACTATGCTAAAGCAGATGCAAGCACACCTAAGCGCACAAAGGAGTTGTAAAACTGCACTTTTACTTGTTGTCGACGACATCCGCAATGGCCTGGTACTAACTGTCTTACGTTCTTGACGCTGTTGGACTTCTCGAAAGCATTCGACACAGTGGACCACTGTAAGAAGCTGCGGTATGAATTTGAATTTTCGTCTCTGGCAGTGAAACTCTTGAATTCATAACTCACGGGCCGTCAGCAATGTGTGACAGTAGGAAGCCAAATGTCTTCGTTTCTTGGGCCCATACTATTTTCACTTTATGTGAACGAACTCCCACAACTTGTGAAACATTTTACTGCCCACGACGTCCAATTATACTTGTGCTGCTCGCTGGATATGCTCAGTATAGCCATTGAAATGGTGAACGAAGGTCTTGAGATCATACAGCAGTGGGCCCTCAAACACTATTTATCACTGAATTCAGCGAAGTCCAAGACACTCTGTATTTATAAGCAGTCACTAGATACTACCACATTTCCACCAATAAAATTAGGGTATTCATCCATAGAATACGTCACGAAGTCTCGAAATCTGGGTATTGTTTCTTACCTGGACAGATCATACTGCAACTACAATCGGAAAGGTATACAATGGTCTCCGACTGCTTGCTTTCGAACCTACAATTTTTGTAAGGCCTACACCAACTATAAACATTTAGGACATTGCTCATTTGTTTGGGCGCATGTGTCAATTAATTTAACCCGGAATATTATAACGAATTATTCGTTTGCTCTAAAGCTCAAAACTTCTTCCCTAAGTCTTCCTCTGATCCGTATCATCTGTCAAACTTTCGCAGCAGAATCCCAAACCAAAACACTAGATTCATGATTTTGTAGCCGTCGAGTTCAGAGCTCGACTGTTAAATTAGAAACAGCAGAACGTTCAGGAAAAAGAAAAATATCGTTGAATATCGTAGCACGAAAGAAATAGTCAGAGCTTACAGAGATCGCCTCATAAGCGTAAAAGCAACCACCGAATTACAGACGTTAGAAAATCTTAATGATACGGCCTCTATGGGCGTATGACTTTTGATTTGGCAATAATTAATTAGTCTTCTCAAAGATTTGGTTATTACTGTTGTTCATGACAATCTATACAGCATACATGCAAGGCCTTATGTTCATATTTCGGCGACTCTCACATGCGAGATCTTTCCTGAGAACACTCGGATCACGGAAAGGAGTTCTTGCTCCTATCACAAAACAGCAGTTTTTTTATCGATGCCACCTCGTCTAGCAACATATTCGCAGTAATTGGTACAGAACCGGAGTTTTGCGCCAGTGCATTTGATTTGCACCAAGTTGTCTCTTTGGGACTTGTATTGCAAGTTGTGTTCGTAAGTAAGTTTTAGCTTATAAAACTCTAGAGACTAGAAGCGTGTCTCATCGAAGTTCTTCTTTATGCACTATCCGCTTAACGCTAACGCGGGCACGAGAGCTCAGAGGATATTTGGACATTCCGGTTTCAGTTTTCTGAAGGCGGATACGAAAGCTGTGATAACAATAATTCAGCTGCATTACCTGACATTTGAGCTCCTACCCGCACCGATGATTGGTGGCGATATGCCACTAAATACGACCGCTAGTTACTCGCCTACTTATTAAATTATATAGGGTTTTCCAACAAGGGCTTGACAACTTTTTTTTTAGATAAAACGCAAACCATTTGAGATATTTCAAATGAATGGAACTCGACTTCGTTCATATGGCCACCGCGGGCACGTTTGCAGCGGTCGATTCGTTGGACCCAATTTTCGACGACTCGGCCACACATTTCGGTCGAAACGGGCACTATTTCGCGTTCAATGTTAGCTCTGAGCTCTTCCAACGTCGTCGGCGTGTTGGCATAAACCAATGACTCAACGTAGCCGCAAGCTCATCCTTTTGAAACCACATGTCGTCCAAGTCCATATCTTAAAATTCGGGCCAAAAATAATCAGTGATTATAGCGCGATAACGCTGATCATTCACAGTAACGTAACGATCGTTATCGTCGACGAAAACATATGGCCCAATAACGCCGCCGGCATGCAAACCGCACCAAACAGTTATTTTTTGTGGATGATGTGGTGATTCATGAAGCACATGCGGATTTTCACCCGACCAATAACGCATATTTTGCTTATTGACGAACCCATTGAGCCAAAAACGAGCTTCGTCACTGAAGATGATTTTGCGATGAAATTCATCATCTTGGCGCATCTTCTCCAGAACCCAATCGGAGAACGTACGTCGCTTCAAATGGTCCATCGGCTTCAATTCTTGAGTCAGCTTGATCTTGTATGGGTGTAAACCAAATACGCCATAATGTGGTCTGAGCGCTGCCCAATTCTTGAGAACGCCGTGGAATTGACTGATTTGGATCGTTTGCTATGTACGCCTGAACGGCAACGATATTTTCGACACTTCGACCAACCCGTTGTCTCACTGACACGGCAACATCATACAACGAATATGTAGACCTAAATGTTTGCACTAAACTTGTTATTGCCTGTCTACTAGGGCGAGAATTAAGACCGAAAATTGGAGTTAACGCTCTTAAAGTTGCAGTCACCGACTCCGAATTTCGGTAGAAAATTGTTATAATTTGCAGACGTTGCTCGTTCGAGTACTTTACCATGATGGAAATGTTGAGTTTACTGAATAAATTGACAGTGACAGTTTGATGATTAGTGAAAGAGTGCGTTCACAAATTAAATTCAAAGTTGTCAAGTCCCTATTGGAAAACCCTTTACATTTGATAACTTCATACTTGGCCTTAACAATGGCGATGTTTCGGTCAGGAACCTCTCTCGTGTACAAGGGTCTTTATATGAACTTCCGAAGCCGGAAAATTTCTCGAAATCAATGATAAGCATGTAATCGTACTTAAGGTACCATAATATTTGATTGTGATTTAAGGACCGGGTCAACCGCAGACAAAGAAAACGAAGAATCGGGAGCAGTATGACGGAAGACGTAAATAGTGTAGAGGACAATTTTTTAGGATAGCTCGTTGAGATTGAGGTCGAAGAGGTATTCGTAATTTAATCGGCGAGGGTTGAGTCGAAAGAGGAGCACCTAAGATTAAATGGATTGATGTTAAGAGAGATAAGTTGAAGTAAGGAAAGGATATCCATTCTACCAGCTAAAATCTGATGAACAAATGGTATATAAGTAGCTTTTCTCTCTATAAGAGAGAGGCTGTATGTCAATCAATGTTAGGTGGTAAGTAAAGGCTAGAAATCCTTCTAAAGCGAATCAGAGAAACCTGCGTTGTACAGCTTCTACCTTCAGATAGAGTGTGGTGTAATAATCCGATCAAACTTGGCTGGTGTGTTCAAGAAGAGGGCGGACAAATGTTGAGGGAGGCTTTTAGGGTTGGGGTAGACCTTAGACCAGCGCTAAATCAACAGAAAAAAACAAGAAAAAACAATAAGTACGGAGGGTAGAAGGAAGTCGCTTACGGCACTTATCAACAATGAGCTCAAGCAAATTCGTTTGGCATCCTGTAAAAAATCTGTTCAAATCACCATGCAGTAGAAAACAATCAGAACGAGATGAAATATTAACTTGCAAATATTAATAACGGGTCAAGGTGGCTACCTTGGGGTACTCCGGAAGTGGCTTTAATGTGGTTACACATAAATAGACCATTGTAATTCCGATCTTCTAAGTAGGATTTAATCCATATTATAATACTTGAAAGCCCAGGGTCTTTTGTTTGAGCAGAATGAGCAGAATTGAAATGAAAAATGGATTTTATCATGACTTTGCTAAAATCGGTAACGATTACTTCAATTTCAACCCAACGTTACATATGTTTTGCACAAAGTACCTACGAATTCGGTAACATTTGTAGCTGTTGTTCAACCTTTAAAAAATCCACATTGATTTTGGGAAAACACAGACTTGCAATGAGAAAACATTGATTCTTAAGTGATACTCTCACACAGTTTAAGTATCTGCTGCATACGTAGCTTAGCAAGGGGTATAGTTACAGAATTCATTTTTGAGGAATTACGTAAAAATTTGTCCAAATTATCGAAAATGTTCTCTGGGAAATGTAAAGCTGAATTAATTGCACAGTAATACGGACAACCCATCAGTGGATCATTATTGAGGTTTTCTTACTAACTTTTTCTAACGTTATATTGATTGATTCTAACGTTGTTTGCGAACAGTTGTTTGAGTACGAAAAGTAGATATGGTTAGGTTCTGGGATATGATTGGCTAAAGTCGGGAAAAGTATTTGTATTTACTTGGGCATCGGCAGAGATTGTGTCAGAAAACGTCAGGCAAGATGGGTACACTTTAGACTTTCTCTTGAAGTTGATAAATTGTAAAACGTTTGGAATCGGGGATGAGTGTAGCGCACTCGGTTCAAAAAAATATGATAAGATATGATCTAAGATTTTATTATACCAAGAGGCTGTATGTGAATTATTTTTGGCCAAACATGGTGCAGACTAAGTTACATAATTAAAAATACGTGTGAAAGAATGCAAGAGCATTGCTAATTATAAGATAAAGGTTATCACAGAGGAAGATGAAATTGGCATTACTAATAAGGTTATTTAGCCTACCGTAGTTTGGTCTATGAAAGTTGAAGCTGTATGAGTGCTCGTTTTGGACCATTATCATATGAAATGTCGTAACTACGAGTATCTAATTTAGAAAGAAGATGGTTACTTTCTACGATGATATGTTATCTGTATCAGTGGTAAAGACAAGATAAACTTTTTTCTGCCAATGCTGTTGGTGACTCCATTTAATAGATGAAAACAGGAATCGGTAAGCCAGTCGGTGAAGAGAACTTTTTTTTTATTAGGTGTAAAGAAGCACTAAATAATCTGAGCCCGCTGAAGCTTTCATTCGTTAAAATCGAATCGTCAGTAGTATTAAATATATAATGAATCGTTTCTACAGATAACTCGCATCCATGGATCAGTTTAGAAGTGCAGATATAGGAGCACCAGATATGAGGCTTTGAGATGGAAACTTTTGCCCAAACAAATTTAAAATATGATGTGTACATTCGATATTTGCTGCCTATTAAATAAGACCTAGCTGACCTTTCTACATTTGAATTTGAATTTGGTGGGAGCTGACGCCCCATAAATACAAGTTTAAACAAACTTAAAAACTAGGATTTAAGAACTAACAACAATTAAGGGTTAGGAAGTAAGGAAATGGTGGAGGAGATCAAGTTTAAGACGAGAAGTGTTCAAGGGAGAGGTTTGAGTTGACCTTACGAAGCACGCGGGAGATTGGTTCGTTAGAACGATAAGAGGTGCTATGGGTTGGAATATAGAAGAGACGAGGACAGCGTAAATTACGAGGGTTAGCGTTGAAGGAAATAGAATTGTAAAGGGAAGCGCAATCCACAGAACCAGAGAGCAGTCGATGAATGAAGAGAATGTCAGCTACGTCTCTGCGTTTTGCGATGGTATTCAGGTTAACAAGTTTGAGGCGGTCACGGTCAGGGTAGTCCCCGAAGGGCAAATCGAAGAAAACGACTTTGAATATTCTCTATTCGGGATATATGAACTCGCTGAAAGGGAACCATTCTTGGCAGGCATATTCTAAAGGGGGCCGGACAAGAGTAATGTACTAGGAGGGGTGGAAAGTAACCTCCTTGACCACCAGAATGCGCTGCTACTGCAAAAAAGGTTATGGTTCCTTGAAGTCCGGTCATATTTAGGCAGACATGCCAAATTGCAGTGCGATACTGTTTCTAGTTTTGTTTTGACAGCTGATTGTTGACGTGTTTGGCATCATGTTGAGTATGGACAAAAACGATTTTCGTTCTCTTATAAAACATTATTTTTTGAGAGGCAAAACGGCGAAGGAAACAAAAGAAAAGTTGGATAAATATTATGGGGCTAATACTCCCTCAGATTACACCGTCAAATATTGGTTTCGAGAGTTTCGCGGTGGCCGCAACTCCACTACTGATCAAGTCCGCAGCGACAGGCCCTCCGATGCAGTTACAGAGGACAACGTCAAAAAAATACATGAAATGGTGTTGGCTGACCGGAAACTGAAGGTGCGCAAGCTAGCAGATACCACAAAGAATAGTACTGAGCGCACACGCCATATTTGGAGCAATATCCTGCATATGAAAAAGTTATCCTGCCGCTGGGTGCGCGCATGCTCACTCCTGATCAAAACCACGAACGCGAGAGCACTTCGAAAGAGTGTTTGGACTTGCTGATGCGGAATCGGGCGGACTTTTGGCGTCGATTGGTAACTGTTGATGAAACTTGGATCCACTATTACACACCAGAGAACAGAATGAGTGCCCGGCAATGGACTGAAGCCGGCACGAGTGCTCCGAAGCGGCCGAGGGAGGCTCGTTGGCTCGGAAAGGATATGGCGTCGGTTTTCTGGGATTGTCATGGCATACACTTCGTGGCTGCAAAACGGCCTCACATGAAGCGAAAAAAAATTTTGTTTTTGCAAGACAATGCCCCGGCGGACAAGAGCATCGCAACCACGGCTAAAATCAATGACTTACGGCTCCAATTGCTGTCGCATCCAATGTATTCGCCCGATTTGGCTCCCTCGGATTATTATCTCTTCCCAAACCTCAAAAGGTGGCTCATCAATAAAAAATTCAGCTCACGCGAGGAAATCATCGACGCCACGGAAGAGTATTTTGCAGACCTTCCGGAAAATTGCTTTTCGGACGGGATCAAGAAGTTGGAAAATCGCTGGAATACACTGGTATATATTCGTTTAAGCGCACAACTATGATTTTCGATTTTACACTTTTTAATACTAAAATACTTCGCAATTGGCAACTTTGTTAAAATAAATTTTATCTACGGAGTAACTGTTTTTAGCTGCGATAAGGACATGGCATCTGCTGTTGTTGTTACGAAAGAAAACAGACAACGTTGCTTTATAGTAAAAGAATTGTCGGCATATTCGTTTAAACGCAGGAAGTTTTTATTCAATTTTTAGTAATTTTTTGATTGTGCAAATTGATCTGCTGCCGGTTAATAACTTAACAGTGCGTACTAAGTCTTGTTTAATATTTAAGATGCATTAGAAATATGTCTTATTTCTTTTTTAAGGTTATTGGAAAAATGCCGAAAGCAAAGTTGTATCTTACCGATGCTGAAAAAGCTCAAATTTATCTTCTGCATAAGGAAAATTATTCTAATCGAGAAATTGGGCATCGCATTAACAGATCAGAATGTGTTATTCGTAATTTTTTGAAGAAAAAAGAAAAATATGGAGTTAAAAAGCCAACGAAAGATAACCGGAAACTCAACAAACGACAAATTGAAACCATTAGACGAGAGTCAACAGAAAATAAACTTAACTCCAGTCAAATAAAACAAAAACACAATCTTCCTGTTACAAAAAAACACATCGCAAATATTCCCCGATCAACTCCTAATATCAAATGGAAGAAGCCTAAGTGCAAACCCTTTTTAAGATCGCATCATATTGCAGCCCGTCTGGAATTTGGTCGCAGATACGAGTACATGCACTGGACATTTCAGTGCGACAAAATTATATTTTCGGACGAGAAGAAATTCAATTTAGATGGTCCCGACTCGATGGTAAGTTATTGGCATGATTTGCGAAATAAAGAGTTCCGTATGTCCAAGCGAAATTTTGGTGTGATGGTGTGGGCGGCTTTCTCTGTCCGAGAGAAGGCCGCAATTTCCTTTGTACCCACAAAAATGAATTCGCAGACTTACACGGATATGTTGGATGACGTCCTCATAAATTTTATTGAAAATAAAATGGAAGATAACTTCATTTTCCAACAGGACAACGCCTCTATCCATGTCTCACAGGCGTCTTTGGAGTGGTTTAGAGAGCGAAATATCTCGCTTTTGCAATGGCCAGCTTGCAGTCCTGACTTAAGCCCCATAGAAAATCTATGGGGTATCATGGTGCGCAAAATATACGCGGAAAAACAAAAAACCGGAAGCTTTTTAACAGTAAAGGAGCTTAAAATCAAAATAAAGCAAGTTTGGGATGATATTAGTACCGAAATCCTCCTAAACCTTGTTAAATCGATTCCAAACAGGATTTTCTAGTTGATCCAAAAGGATGGAAAATCTACAAGTTATTAACTTTATTATTTTTTAAAGATTTCGTGAGTGCGTTTAAACGAACATGCCTCCCATTTTGCTTTTGTAAAAAAAATAAATTAACAAAAAAAAATAAAATGAATTTGAATTGAGGGAAACTTTTGCCACAAATTTAATTTGCTTATTAAATAATATTAAAACAAATAATAAAAAAAAAGGTTTTCCTGCATTGTTTTTTTTTTAATTAAGAAATATGTTTAAAAAGGTATCTGCACTTAAACGAATATGTGCCAGTGTAAGTGTATCAAGCTAAAATAAAAACACATTTAAAAATTTTTTTTTCATTCCCAAGTAGGTTACTTTTCACCCCACCTAGTAAAGTGTCCTTGTCATATAAGGGTTGCAAAATTCTTTAGACCAACGTTTGATAAAACCAAGTGGTTGGTTGGCTTTAAGAATTGTCTCATCAATATGTGAACGGAAGTTTAGCTCTCAAAATTCCAAGGTCGCGAAGGAATTGATCCTGGGGTACAGGTTGGTCATGCAAAAAATAAATTCGAGGAGGAGAGCAATTTTTTAGACACCAAGTGGAAAACCTATCGAGTTCTTCTTGAAGAAGAATAGAGTCTTGGGGTGAAGTCGGCGTAAATGGATGTGGGGCAGTGTTTAATAATTCTCTAAAGATCGTTTATACAGTGTCTCACAAAATTGATCAAATGATTTGTGAAACAAACATCATTCGATTTATAACGGTAAAGTTGTTAAGGCCAAGGCCCATAGAATCCGTTGCGTGAATTGCGTCGACTGACAGCTCGATAGAATATACACGTTGTTATGGAAGCAGGCCCATAAACAAAGGCTATGACGGAACGGATGGATAAAGTAGAATTAATTTCTACTTTTCAATCCGTTGGCAGTTCACACATTCACACATTGAGGACCATACTTTCACATATTGAGGTTCACGCATTCACAAATTGAGAGTAAGCACTTTCATTGGTGGAGACATTGAGAGAATGAAGAGAAATTGTCATAGCTTGAAAGAAAATATTGAGATTAAATGACATTTAAATTTTTTTTGTTTCGTTTCGTTCGTTATTCTGCCAACGTATGCCACGGATTCTATGGGACTGTCATTTCCGTCAAATACATTAACGTCAACCTATCCGGCATCGTAACGGACGCAACGGATTCTATGGAAATGCGATTTAGTGATAAAAATTTAAAACTTCACTGTTATTTGTGAGGTGCTGGTGAGTGGTTGATTTGATCAATTTTGTGAGTTTAGGGATCGCACATTTATTGTGACACTAAAAGTTAATTTTACAAGAAATAAAAGGTGAGTAAACGTTTTTCTGTAAAAAAGACAGTTGTCAAAATTAAAAATACAACAAGTGAAGATAATCTTACTATTTTTCCGCTGAATATGACAGATTGAAGATGAAGCCAATTCCATCAAACTTAATCAAAGAAATCCAGAAATTGTTGGAAGAAAGGAAATCCCACCGTCAAATTTCTGACCAACTCGGCATTTCTGTTGGTGCCGTTAGTAAATACAGGCGAAAGATAAACTCAACATCAGTACCACGGTTGAAGGCGGGACGAAAACCTTTGCTATCAAGGACCATCCAACGCAAGATTTGCCGAGCCATAACAACAGGAGAGGAAGAATATGCTGTTTCAGTGCAGAAGTCTCTAATTAGAAACGATAATCTCCACGTTAGTGCAGAGACAGTGAGAAGAACTCTGAGAAAAGCTGGATTAAAAGGTCACGCCAAAGTTAAAAAGCCATTCCTTACAAGACGTCATAGGAAACTTCGCAGGGTTTTTGCCAAAAAATACAAAAATTTCACTGAAGCTGACTGGGAAAGGGTAATTTTTTCAGACGAAACCAAAATTAACCGTTTTGGGTCGGATGGAAGAGAATGGACTTGGAAAAAAACAGGGGAGCCTTTAAGAAGACGTATGGTAAAAGAGACAGTTAAGTTCGGTGGCGGAAATTTAATGATATGGAGTTGTATGGCTACAAAAGAATCGGGTTGTGTCAGAGAGTGGTCGGAAGAATGGCAGCAGTAGACTACATTTCAATTTTAAATAGAAGTTTTGTCGAAAGTTTGGAAAAATGGAACAAAAATGCTTCCAACGTTATCTTCCAGCATGATAACGATCCGAAGCATACTGCTAAATTAACAAAAGCTTGGATCCAACAACGTGCGATTAAAGTCTTAGATTGGCCTCCACAGTCTCCAGACTTAAATCCCATAGAGCATTATGAAACGAAAACTTGCGGAATACTCAACACCAGCACGAAATCTAGATGAACTGTACGACAGAGTTGACTCAGAGTGGAATGCAATTTCTTTAGAAACGTGTGAAAATTTGATAAACAGCATGCCACGTCGTATTCAAGCCGTTTTAAAAGCCAAAGGAGGTCACTCGAAGTACTAAAAGGTAATTGATCCTTAAACTCACACAATTGATCAAATAGTACTCTACCTTACTTGCAATTATTTTTCAGAAATAAAGATAAAGAACAAAAAAAAAAAAACATAGAACAGGAAAGTCTAATAAAAACTTATTCTTGAAAAAAGTGTTTACATTATTCTGCATAGATAACTAGGAAAAAGCTACATAATTGACTTCATGCAAAACACTTGATCAATTTTGTGAGACACTGTATTATAGTTAAAATGAAAAAGAGGGGACCTAAATGGCTGACTTGTGGGACACCAAAAGTGGTTAAAAACGGCGTTGAGAATGCTGACATAAACCGAACGCTATAACAATGGTTCTCTAGATAAGAAGTTATCCATTTTAACAATATGGGGTCGAAACCGAGGTTCAAACGATGGCAATGCATTGACATTAGAAAAAAAATTAAAAGCCGCCTTTCTCAACTCAAGGGCATTATTGGATCATTCTCACTTCGTGTTAACATTTCAAACTTCGACTAGTATGTCGACATCAAGCGTTACCTTGTAAGCGGCATTGTTGATTGAAGTTGTTCTTCATTCATGTCATCCTTAAACGAGGCTTCTGTACTACAAATGCTGACACCCGAAGCTTTCTACATTTCAACATCTTCGCTTATAAGCTCCTGAGCTCTTCAAAATTGTCGCTAATTAACCTCCATATTTAACAGAAATCTTCATGAATGTAGCAGCAGCAACATCTTAAAACGACTTATTTCAAGCAAAAAACAATTTTTTTTAATCCGTAATTTAAGATTTTATATTTTTAATCTTAACAACTAAATGGAAAACTTTAAGACATTTGGAGCGAATCCACAAAGGAGTTCTTTTTTTTACAGATAATTTAATACTCTCTCTCGCCTTACTCCTCTCGTTTGATTAAACACAACGGATAAAGTAACAATTACTTTGCTGAACAATCATTAATAAAATAAAAATAAAAATAAAAATAATTTGCTTTTCTCTATATACCAACATTTTAACGGAAACAAACAAATGTGAATGTTTAATCTGATCAATTTGGTTTTTGTTTTACCGGCTTTCTAAGAACTTTGAGTATTCTTCCGTAGAACAATAACTTTCATGACCACTTTGTGTTCTTTGTTTGTTTTTATTTAAAGTTTGTTTTATTAAATAAATTACTATTACAAATTATTTAATAAAAAATGATTATTTGTTTTTGTTTTTCTGTTTTTTGTTTAAGAACTAAAATTGATAACAGTATCACGTACGTTAGCCATACGTTGCGTTATTTTACTTCCCGGGTTTTCGGGTCTTCGTGCCTTGTTAACTCCTGTATATATTTTTGCCCTACTTAAATAACTATACTCCCTATTGGAATACCTTTTCTGTGTGATTAAGTAGAACATGTATTTTTATAATTGAAGTATATGTACGTTGAAGTAAGTATACTCTCTCTGTTTCAATTGCTTTACATTGTGGGGGCAAAATGTAATTGATTTTTATAACATATGTAACAATAATACAACAATTCGTGTTTTCTTAATTACTTTTTTGTTTGTTTGTTTTGTGTATTATTAAATCGTTAAGCAACAGCAGCAACTTACGGAAATCTATATTTCTTATTAACAGAACGTTTAGATTCTTATTGTTTAAATTAAAATTTCTTTATAGTTATGCTACGGTAAAATGTGTTATGTTTGTATTGAAACTAAATAAGACCGCGCTTCTTTTTGTAGTCCTCCAAGTTAAGTGAGCGCTTCGGCGCTGCCTCGTTCACCTTAGGAATGGGCGTGGGAACAACTGTCACCGAATTGACTGGAAAAATAAAAGAGAAATCCAGGTTATTATGTTGTTATTATTATTTTTTTGTAATGAAAAGTCAAAAATTCCACAAAATAAAGAAACAATAACCCAAATACGAGCACACAATGCGTAATTTTTGAACACATTTTAAGTTTGATACGAGGGCGGGTCAATAGGTCCGTGACTTTTGGAATAAAACACAGATTTTTTGATAAAAAAATAATTTTGTTTTTCAACGTAGTCTCCCTTGAGCTCTATACACTTTGTCCAACGCTTCTCCAATTTTTTTATCCCTTCCAAAAAAAAATGATTTGTCGAGGTCCTCAAAATAGGCCTTTGTTTGCGAGATGACTTCATCATTGGAGTCAAATCTTTTTCCACCAAGCCATTTCGTCAGGTTTGGGAACAAGAAGTAGTCGCTCGGAGCCAAATCTGGAGAATAGGGTGGATGAGGGAGCAATTCATAGCCCAATTCATGGATTTTTGCCATGGCAACTGCACATGTGTGCACCCTTGCATTGTCTTGGTGGAAAAGAACTTTTTTCTTGGCCAAATGAGGTCGGTTTTTTTTCAAATCGTCATTGAATCGGTCCAATAAGTTGGCATAATATTCCCCATTGATTGTTCTTCCCTTTTGAAGGTAGTCAATGTGGATTATCCCGCGTGCATCCCAAAAAACAGTCCCCATAACTTTATTGGCTGACAAACCCACCTTGGCCTTCTTTGGCGCCGATTCACCCTTAGAAACCCACTGTTTTGACTGTTGTTTGTTCTCTGGTGTGTTGTGATGGATCCATGTTCGTCCACGGTTACAAAACGGCGCAAAAACTCCTCCATATTGCGATTAAACAACGCCAAACCTTCCTGTGGAGTGAAGCACACGAAATTCACTTTTTTCCATTTTCTCCTCAAATTAGTGAGTAGTCTGATAAAAATAGCTGTCAAACACAAACTAACTGACGCAGCAAGTTTAAATTTTGACAGGAGTCAACTGACAGATGCCTGTTGACAGGAGCAGTGTTGCTGTTTCAGTAAAGAGGTCAGAAATTCACTCCAGTGATAACTGGAGGTCAATTTGGGAAAACGTAGAGAGAAATAAAAGTCGAAATATCATGTGCGTTGCATAGAAGACGCCTGCGGTGCGCCGGCTCTGTGCTGTACTTCACTTCCTCCAGGTATCATTTGAATACACTTAAAAATGTTGGCAAACAATTGCAGACTAAAACGAAAGTACAAAAAAGTGAGCCGGGATACCGATGCACATTGGTGGTAAGCCGGGCATTCTATAAAGGAGTTATTCAGCATTTCAGAGCACCGACATGTGTTCGAAGATAAGTTTCATAATAAAACGATAATCATAAGAATATTACGATTGAAGGTGAGTGGGATTAGGCTTCCAATTTTGTTGGCAAGAGACGGTAAGTAATTGGGGATGCAAACTGACTTTTCTCTTCCACTGAGAGGTGTCAACTTGGCGATGTACAATGTTGTAATTGTTCCTGCACATCAATCGTGCTCGTGTACTGGTCGATGTCCATCCGAACTCGACTTGCAAAACTTATGCAAAACAAGTGCTGACCATCAGACAAAAATTGAACAACGGATGAATCCCCTAGATGGAATCAACGTTGAAGTAAAATCCCGGAGTAAAACAAATAAGACCTTGTCCGAGTTACTCTGACATATTTGGGACTCAGACCGGTAAGATTTCCGAGACTAAGTCAGGTTCTTGGAAGAGATGGTGGCGTATTAGCCCTTAATGGACCAACGGCAGCGCCCACATCCCCGAATGGACTACTGGTTTCGATCTAACCGACCCCTCATCCTAGGGCTATTTATATAGAACTGGACCTGGAGGTCCAGTTTGGTGATTGTGCCAACGGAGTAACTGAAAAACAAAAACTAAGTTACGAAGCAACAACAAGCCACGGATACGGACGGATTTACTGTTGGCAACCCCTGCTAACGAAATAAGGAGAAAGAATCTCGGATCTGTACGTAAATTTTAGGTCGGTTAATAGTCCACGTGCAACCGAACAAATATCGGAGGCCCCGGACTGCAGAAAAGTAGATGTTACCGCCATGCAAGAAATGCGATGAGATGGACCGGACAAAAAGAGGATGCAAAACTGCGGCATCTACTAAGGTGATTGTTATCGCAGAGCTGATGCGGGTTTGTTATTAGCGGCAGACATAGGCAGGAAGTCTTGAGTTTCCTGCATATCAACGACTACTTTGTAACAAGGCTAAAAAAGGCTAAATTTGCCAACATTAATTTTATATGCGCACACAACTCCATACAGGAGAAAGATGACGACACCAAATATAGCATTTACGAACTCATGGACAAGACCTACGAGCAGTGGATCTCATCCATCACTTACGACATTAAAATTGTCCTCGGCGGTTAATGCAAAGCTAGGAAGAGAGGGCATCTTTTGTATCGGAAAGAAATACCTGCAGAACACCATCTTCAATAACGGGCGAAACATTGTCGTATCTAACACGCGGTTCCCGCATCTCAATATTCACAAGGGGACTTGGAGATCTCCAATTAACCGTCAGCCAGTTTGACCACATTGCGATCGACGCAAGGCACTGCTTCAATATTATGGATGTCCGAACATTCCTAGGGGCCAACATCGACTCGGACTATTACATTGGTACGGTTGCGGATATCTCGCACATCGCAATGGCAGGCTAATACTGTGAGGAAGTTTGACGTCGGACGGCTACAATCGCAAGAGTCCGCCAAATAATTTTCCGATCTAGTCTCCCTTAATCTCTATGACGAAAGCATGAAGTATCGAATACCAGTTGCAAGATTGCCAAAAAGCCATCAGAGATGCTACTCGGTGTAACGGCGAGTGCCGGCAGGCACATGCAGCTAATTAAGGTCCATACAAAGCGGCGCTGCGTAGAAGGACGGAAAAATAAGGAGCATGAGAAGGGCGCGGTTGAGGAAACTCAGAGATGCTACTCCAGGAATGAGATTCGGAAGTTTTACCAAAAAGTAAAAAAAAAACACATTCCACAGACACTAACCCCGAACCGAAGTCTTTGGGGACGAGCAAGGAAACATAGTAGTAAAGTCGCAGTCGATGCTGAGGATTTGAAAAGAGCATTTCTGTAGACTGCGATTACAAACCGCTGTCAGGCAGAATGAACCTTTCAACGAGGACGATGTAGACGGACGGCCTGACTGCCGAGCTATTCAAAACGGCATGCGATGACTTGGTAAGGAGCATACACCAACTCATTGGTAAAATATTGTCGGACGAAAGTATGCCCGATATTGTTTGTCCGTTCTCCGATGATCCACAAGGAAATCCTCTGAACTGCGCCAACTACAAAGACATCAGTCTTCTTAACATAGCGGTCCTATCTGCCGTATTGTGTGAACACTTGAAGCTGTTCGTCAACAACCTAATTGGTCCATATCACTGTGACTTCAGGCTAGAAAAGTCCACATCAACCAAATATTCACACTACGGCAAATCTTGGAAAAAACCCATGAGCTCCAAATCAATACACACCACCTACTCATCGATTTTAAGGCCGCGTATGACACTAAAGACGAGCTATACAGAGCAATGTCTAGTTTTGGCATCACTGCTTAACTCGTCCGATGAAGAATGCACGCTGCTCCATCAAGGTCACTAATGAACTCCAAAGCCTTTATCTTACGCCAATAATCCCAGTGAAAAAAGTTAGAACTCTTATGGTGCATATTTCCTCTACATTTGCAAAAGCAGATCAATTAATTCATTTGTCAGGAATGAACCAGAACAAGGACTGTTTACGAAAATTGATTTTAACAAAGGAAAGTAATTAAAAGCACTTACCGGGTAAAGGAACATCTAAATCAATGTCAAAGTCATGTAGTGAATACAAGCTGTAATCGTTTGATTGCGGTTTCTTGGCTTCCTCGACACGTTTCTTGCCAGGTGGGGGTGGTGCCGGAATCATAAGCGCCATCTCCTCATCCTTTTGACCGCCGACCGATTTGAAACCCATACGCGGTTGTGTGGTTCGCCTCGTAAATGGATCAGAAATTTTCAAACCCTTATTGGCACGCACCTCTTCCATGATTGCTTTCTCTGCCTCCTCCACATTACGCTTACGATTTCTGTCATTAATGTATGAAATTAAACTGATACTACTCGAACGTTTCTTATCAAGTTCCGATGCTCGACTCTCCAACTCATCGATTTGTGTTCCTAAACTCGCAGCTAACTCGTATTCTCCCCTCAGTAGCGCCGCATCACGCTCCTTCATCAGGCAAGTCTTTTTCATGGCATAATTAGTTGGTCGATTTCTAAATCGATTTTTCTCCTCCACCAACTTGGTGACGTCTTCCTCCTTGAAGACATAATTAAACGCATCCTTGACGTCGCGAGCTTTTTTATCCATCATATCCAAAGTGGGCATTTGAACGTTTTGTGTGGAACAAATCTCACGCCACTTCGTGAACTCGCTATCGGTAAACTCCTGATTTGAGATAAATTCTAAACGAAACACTCTCTCTTGCGTGCCATGCTTAAGTCGTAGTCCACGATTTGTTCGTGTTGTACCTAGTTGATAGATTTTTGCAGTTTCTACAACGCCAACGACTTCGGCTACTCGGTAGACGGGTTTCGAACCATTATTACCGATACTAATCCGCACGAAACTATTCATGACTGTGTTTTCAAATATTGGCAGGTTGATGAAGCGTTCCATTTTATAACGAGACAATCGCATTTTGTTGAGTTCTTCACGTGTTGAAATGTAAATGGGTTTCTTGTCGGACTTTTCTTCGTCTTCGGATGAACTTGACGATTTGCTGCTGCTGACTGAGCGTTTTTCCGATGGCTTTTCCTCCTCTTCCGAATCGCTGCTGCCCGAATCGTCTGAGTAAATGTCGGAGGCCTTAAGCTTGACTGTAGATTTACCACCTGCTGATACGCTCTCCAGTTCCTCCTTCTCTTCTTCGCGTTCTTTTTCCGCTTGACGTTTAGCTTCTTCTTCCTCTGCGAATTAAAAAAGTTTTTTTTGTTTTTTTTTTTTAGAATAAGACTCGAGTAAATTACCTCTCTTTGCCTTGCCCTCTCGCTTGGCTTTTAATAAGGCCATGGCATTGCTCCTCTTGTCATCGGTTTTATTCATTTCGACGTTCTTCTTACGCTCTTTGGAACGTTCCTTCGGATCGAAGTAGTCTGTGGAGGACATTACCGCTTCATCGTCACTCTTCTTCTCCGGACTCGACATTACAGCTGCGGGCGGTGAACTGGCTTTGGGCGGCACTGCCTTTGGGACCACCGCTGCTACTGCCACAGGCGGTTGTGGCGGTGGAGAAGGGCTTATCGATTTTGGTTTTTCCACTGGAATTTCTTTGACCTTCTTCTTCTTTTGCTTTTTCGGCTTTTTCTGTTTCTTTTCCTTCTGGCCTTTTTCAATCACAGCCTTTTCGCGACGTGCTAACTTCAGTTTGCGCTCAATTTCCCAACGAGTACGCATTATGTCTCGACGTTCGATGCGCTTAAATATCTCCGTTTCACGTTCCTTCTCGGAGAGACCGTTCAATCGGGCACGATCATCTTCGTCTCCCATTAGATTTTCATCGTAACCATCATCGAATTCTGAATCGGAGCTGGACGATGATGATGACGACGATGATGATGATCCATCGCTATGCTCATCATCACTATCGGACACTTCTCCTTCTTCCTGTTCCGACTGTATGCCGTTATCGGTTCTTTTCGGTGATGTTTCTAGCGTCGCTGTGTTGGCATTTGCGTCCGATTTGTCTTCGTCATTGCCTGCACCATTACCATCACCTTCCTCGTCTTCGTCGGCGTCATTGTCTTCCTTATCCCAATCGTCAGCATCCGATTCGGATTCTGAACTTTTACTCATCTTTTTTGTTCGCTTCTTCTTTTGTTGCATGCTTGGATTGTTTTTCCCTCCTGCCCAGTCCGAATCTGAGTCTGAATCTGAGGAATTATTGGCTTTGCTTGCATTCGTCTTGTCATTGTCTGCTTCTGGCTTCTTACGCTTCTTCGCAAGTGAAAGCAGCTCCTGCAAATAGAGTAAAAAGTGAGGTTAGTGAGGTAGGAGCACCATTAATTGCTTTCGAGGTCAAGATTCTTTAAAAACTCAATCGCAGCTATCAACTTCTTCAACATCGAACTGTTGACCACAGATGCGAGTCTGTTGGTATTCCAAGCGAACTGCATTCTTAAGGACCAAGGGATGCCTACGCAGTTGCCAAATCGATAAAATGACAGTTGACAGCTGGAGCACTACAGCCCTCAAACCCCTAATAACAGTCGTTCTACTAGAACGCAAAAAGCTTCCCCTCAACCATCCTGAAAATCAAAACACTGCGACATTGATCGATTACTGTTCGCCTAACGCTCACTATAAATCGAACGTCAACCATAACGCCCTTTCGAGTACCCTGTCCATTCGACTAGCGCGTCTTAAATTAGGAAACATTTCGTTTTCAAAAAATTCACAACTAACCACTCGGTCTGTTGTGGTGGCAGCCATTTATACGACGAAGCGATGGCAAATGTCAAAAAGACTTCTGCTCGTTGTCCTCCGCCGTGTTGTTGGTCGTGAAATGCGTTTTATTAAATTGTAAACTGCTGCGTAGTCTAGAAAATTATATAATATTTGCAATCCAGCATTCACAGGCGTCCTATGAGCGGATATCTCTATTTTTCTGTAATGGCATGACGCTTGAATACATACCGACTCCAAATCCGACTCGGAACCACTACTGCTGGAGTCTGAATCGATTAATGGCTGGTTGCGACGTTTCCCCATTTCGTGAAATAATGACTTTGCGAGCGGGTCTCCTTAAGAAACTAGAAATTATTTAAAATAAAAATGAAATGTCGGAAATCCTTGGCTTGCTGCAGAAATGTGATTTTAGCCCGAGAGGTGAGAGAAAACTTGTGGCGGTCGCCTATTTTTTTCACACACACCTCAGATGCTGGGAAAATATATTCAACTCTAGCACAGAAAGTAGCAGGTGGGAAATTTTTTTTTTATGTCGTATATGAAGGTTTTGATATTGCAATGTTGGTAGTGATGGGAAATTTTCTGAGAGTGCGGTTACACTTTCGGAAAATGTGCTTAGTGGGATTTTTTTGTTCAGATGAAAAATCCGATAAATTAAATGTCAGAATTTTTTCGATATTAAATTGCCTTTAAGTTCGGCGAATTTAACTAATAGTTGTAAAACACGCGCTATGATGAAACTACTGGGGAGGGTATTAGCCGAAACAAAGTAATTGCCTTACAAGGAAATCTCCTTCACAGCTTCTGCCCTACGCGAACTTATGATAGAAAAAGTTGACAAACATAGTGAAAGATGAAAACTGAAGAAATGTGGAGGCAAGTACGCTTCCCAGGTCAGGCAGGCAGCTTTTTCACACAGCAAATATATTTTTAATGAACCGTAAGACTGGAAAATCTTTAAAACCACTACGTAGAGATACGTTTTTGCACTTGTGATCCGTCCGCAGTTAGTTCTTCTGAGACAAAAAAATAAAAATAAGAAAAGAAACCATAACAGATGTATGGACGCACGCTTTCGGCCACAACCCGCCGAGTGCTACAACGGTGGTGTTCTTGAAAAAAACAATTATTATAAAGTTGCAGGCTAACGCAAAAACTTTGCTGCACATACTTCTTCTCTTCTATCTATTCCCCAAAACATAATGCGTTACGGTTGCTATTGCGTAAAAGTTCATTTAGAGGTCAGACCCATGATCGTCTAATGAAGATCTACTTTGACTATATTTAAATGTGGACAACGAGGTTTACCAGATTCATTCGTGGCGGTTGAATTCCTCTTTCCGGACCTGCATTTGTGGACATCATTTGGGATTTTGTAGACATTCGGAGTAAAGTGTTTGAGGGTTTAGCCTCCTGCTCCATTAAGCCAGCTTAGTGGGTCTAAACCAAACCGGAAAGGACACACCGCGATTTTTACAAGTGAAATGGATTTATACTCCAATACGGACTACATAATACCCCATCACGACTTCGGAACACTATTTGCCAGCATGTTCCCAAGCAGAAAGGAATGGGACATCAATGAAATGGTATGGATGGATCAAAGATGGAGACAAAAACTGGCGTCGGGGTCTTCTCCGATCACGACGCCTGCCGCACTACAGCAGTGCTTCCAAGCTGAGATATTGGCTGTATCAGAAATAGCTAAACTTGCGGCAATAAAGGTAATACGCAGATATTACTATATTTATTGACAACCAGCCTGCCATCAATGACATCGCTCCAGTCGAAATCAAATCGAGGACTGTGAAGCAATGTCGCGAACTATAAGGTTACGCTATATTGGGTCTCTGACCACAAAGAAGTGGCAGACAATGAGCATGCAGACGTGCTAGCTCAAAAAGAAAACTCCCTAGAAAGGGAGCTGGTAGATCAAAGTATCAAACAAAGAGGACAAAGGAGGACTAGAGTGGGTCGTGATCTAATCAAACAAAACAGGATGATAGCGGCTTCTCTGAAGAAATAATAAAGAACACAGAAAGCTCCAGAATGAGAAAATTGCGAGGTGACGTTTGAGAATTTTACCAGAAGATAAAAAGAACATGCCACGTCAAAATAATACAAACGGAAGTCTGCAAAGAAGAACAAGTAAATCAGTGGTAGACCCGCAATCAGTGCTGAGGATATGGAGGAATCTACACTGCAGACTGTTTAATGGCGATGACGATGAGCAATCCGCTGCTCAAACTTCTGAACTGTTCAAGGCATATGACTTTTTAAAGAGTTTGCGTACACATTCCATTCTAGAAGAATGGAATCCCAGCAATGTATGGCCGACAATGGGGAAAGACTGTGCGACTGTGTCAACTGTAAACGCGTCAGTCTCCTCAATATCGCCTATAAAATCTTCTCCGCCGTACTGTGTAATCACCTAAGACCATTCGTCGACCAACTGATAGCTCCTTATGAATGTGATCGTAAGCCTAGAGGACTCGCCGTCGACCAGACTTTTGCATCACGGCAGATCTGGGAAAAGTTCATCGATTTCCAAATTGATAAGCACCACCTATTTATCGTTTTAAAGGAAGCATATATCGAGATAAATTTTACTCTGCAAGATGACAGAAAGCTCACTGGTCCGTGAGGGGCCGTGATGTCATCGAGATATATCGAGACCTTTAGTGTTAAAAAAGACGCCGTCAGATTTGGCGATCTGGCCTGCCAGTTTAAATCGCCGAAACGAGATAACACGGTCGGGAATTTGGTGATTGTTGCCCGAGGTGTGTAAGTGGTTGTAGCTCCATCCTGCTGGAACCAACCATGCTCATGACCTACTACAGCAATTTGCGGCTAAAAAAACTTGTTTAATATCTGTCTGTAGCGCTCACCAGTTACGGTTACGGTGGTGCCGTCGGCGTCCTCAAAGAAATAAGAGCCAATCCAATTGTTCACTGCAAATGCCGCACCAAATCGTTGCTTTGAGGAGATGCAATAGTTCTTCGTGCATTTCATGTGGATTGTCCGTGCCCCAGAAATGCAAATTTTGTTTATTCATATAACCACTTAAGTGGAACCGGGCTTCTTCTCTCATTATGATTTTGGATACGAAATCATTCCCTGCTTGCATCAAGTTTAACAGAGCATGGGAGTAAGTTAACCTCACTTGACGATCAGCAATAGCAATACGGGGTCAGACACTTCTTGCGACATCTCTAGTGGACCCAGTTTGCACGAGAGGCTCAACCAAACGGTTAATTGTTCGCGCCACATGGTGCAAGACGAAGAGGAAAACGCTGCGTTAAAACAACAGACCGGCAACAATAATTTCGCGTTCTTCAGGTGTGTATCGCTCCATCGTTTACTGTGAACTAATTGTCTATCTGTCTACAACATAAATGTCGAAGCACAATGACACTTGAAGCGATTTACGAAAAATTATGGTACATTCACATTATGACATTACTTTTGCCCCACCTTGAATACTCTCAAGATATTTAGGAAGACTGTATAGCGGATTACATAGACATTATCGGTCGAATTTTACGAGCTGTTTATGAGGAATGAAAGTCAAAAACGAAGCGCATGCTGTCATCAAGAAAGGGCAAAAAAATATCGACGACTGGAATAAAATGTCACCAAAGATAAATTTATTTTCAAAGTAGTCAAGGACTTTGTCTGCCAAGGCTATGCAGTAAATATTAACAACGATTTGAAGAGGAACTGCTGCTAGTCGCTGTTTATTTTTGGCTTTAAAATATAATAAGCACTATGGAGACGCAATATATAACAATTATCATCCCAGTAAAAGAGCACGGCTCAGAAAATGGGATTTGACGAATGCAGATGAAAGTATCCATGATCGCTTTGACTTCAGATTCTTCGAACGATTTTTGGTTCGAAAAAAACAGGGTCCTTGGCGGGCTTTGGAGGAGGAGATATAACACTATGAGCTGTCCATGGTGACATCGCATGCGCATCGCATGAGTTAGCTGGAACTTGTGAAGAAAATTAATAAAAATATTCTGGGCCCAAGGAGTCTTCGATTCCTACCCAGAGGGATGACAAAATAGAGAGAGAATTCCTCTTAAGGGACGCGCACAAGCGGAAGGGAACTACAAGGATGGAGTCCATATTTGGAGTCAGTTTTCTTAGGACCGCTATAAGTTGGGAGGTTTATGGGTTTCCCTTAAAACCGGGTATTATGAAGATGGTAGTAGTACGATTTTTATTCAAAGGTTTATTATTTCGTACCTTCTTTGAGTTGTGTCTCGCCTTCTTTCGATACTAAATCTTAATTCGAATCCCGCTTCAGAAGATTCAAAGAATATAAAAAGAAACAAATTTTAAACAAAAATCGTTAGTAAATCGCTCCAAAAAAATTTCCTTCCATATCTCTCCTGGAAAGCTGCTTTTCCTCCACTCCCTCATATTGGCAGCAGTTAATTTCCAATGATATTTCAGTTGTCAATAAAAAAACCCCCAAAGTTTTCTGTGCCAGCTGTCATTACCTCACGGAAAATCTTCAATAAAAATTTTGTAAACAATATTTTAAAACGAATATCTGCACTCAAGACCGGACCATAACTAAAATTTATCATCTACATAAATCCGTGATTGAACATAGATTGGAAGAAAAATTACTAAAACATTCTGGTGCGGAGGAAGCACTCGCCATTTCGAGTCCAGAACACGACGACTGACCAGTGCGTTGCTCATTTGCTGTTGACTAGTTTGCCATTAATCGAAGTGATGAATATGGAGCATTGTTTATTCCATCGCAAGAAAATTTATCCCTAGTCGCCTTTAATTTTTGGTTTTCTCCACGCTTACACGAGTTATATTCAACATACGTACACACGTTCGGTTTTTTTCTTTACCTTATTTTACTTCCTTCCGCGAAACACGGTCCTGTTTCGTCGTCCTCCTCGTCGCTTTTGTCTTCGCCTTCGCATTTTTTTTTTCTTTACATATTTTTCCGTTCTTGTATTGTTTGTGGTGTTACACATTTAACCACTACACTTGGTTGGTTATTTTTATTTTGCCCACTCGAAGACGACTAAGTAAAAACCTTTCGTTTGGTTAGTTTGATAAAGAAAAACGAAAGTCTGTTGTCGTGGCTTGCAAAGTAAAATCTCGCAGGATCCGCGAAATTCATCATTGGAACGGATAAAGCGAGTCGTCTCTTGTTACCTGGGAATTCGTTGAATTCATTATTTGACTTTATTTTGGTTGTTTGGTGCTGCTGTGTGCCTGTGCGTGCGTTGTGATGTTTTCCAACGGTCTTCCTTGCAATTTGCCGTTTCCCAGTTGTCTTGGCGTGCCCAAGGACAGCGGAAGTGACGAACTGCTGCCGGCCAACATGGGCAACCGTGAGCCGGTCATTCTAAATGTTTACGATATGGTAAGGTGTACTGAAAAGTGTGTGTATTTTTTTAAACTGTTCTTTTGATTTCCTAATTCAATTACAGTATTGGATAAATGAGTACACCACATCAATTGGACTGGGTGTGTTTCATTCGGGCGTAGAGATATTCGGCACAGAATTCGCATATGGCGGGCATCCCTTTCCTTTTACTGGAGTCTTTGAAATAACACCGAGAGATCACGACGAACTGGGCGAACAATTCCAGTTCAGACAGAGTATACAAATTGGTTCCACTGATTTTACGTATGAAGATGTGCGGCGTATAGTCGAGGAACTGGGCAACCAGTTCAGGGGCGATCGCTATCATTTGATGAACAATAATTGCAATCATTTTTCCAGCTCACTTACACAAGTGAGTAGATTTTTTTTGTTTATCTCGTTTGTGGCTATCTGCCAATGTTGGTGGAATTTGATTTTAATTTTTTCGCTTTTCCAGATTCTATGCGGCCAAGAAATTCCAAGTTGGGTCAATCGCTTAGCGCATTTCAGCTCATGTGTGCCATTTTTACAAAGATGCTTACCTAGGTGAGTACATTTAGTAATCGTTGGAATATGAAGTACAATCGATGGTGTTGAGAAGTTGAAAAGCAAAGGGCTTTGAACTCTACTATTGGGTTAGGTTGGGTGTAAGGGTTGACGGGACAAGATAGATTTGTAATCGGTATACTCATGCTGTTGAAAATGTGGAAAACAATAGATTTGAAAGCCATCCTGAGGCTTAGAAGTGCGGTTTTGTGTTTGCTACTTGTAATGACATTCAGAGTGGATATTACATAAACGCGAGCCAAGAAGTAATCACTTCTCAGTTTTTGTTTTGGCACTTAGTGAAACACAGATAAATCCCCGGCCAGTTCTCTTAGATTAATAACATCTGAAACTTCCTGCCATTATTCTATTCTGTTCAATCAACTTTTTGTAGTTAAAATTCCATCTCCGTTAGCAAATTAACTTACTTTACCTCTGATAAACCGAGATGGAATTGGGCCTTAATCAACATGTCCTCTAGTCAAGTCGATTCTTAAGTAACTGGCTCCAGTTACGCACATCGAGTTAGTTGGGGTTCCCTTTTAACTGTGTGCGTCATCTTATGCAAAGTCTTTCGGTTCTGCGTTGTCGCACTGCTGTGGGTTTTGCGACCCTTCCATGCGTTCTACCATGACCTAGCCATTCTAATCGTTCTAGGCTAAGTTCTTCGTTATAGCTTCTCCTCCATACTCCGTTAGCGCAGATGGAGCGAAGGTCACACACAAAATCTTTCGTTTAAAGCAGCGAAGAGAGCGCATACAACACGTCAAGGGTGATAAGGGTTTTCTATAGTGTCTTCTTCGTAGCCCGTAGGGTTTTCTTGTCCAATTACTCACTTACTGGGCCTCAACCAACAAGTGTCTCAAGCCAGCTCGATCTTTAGCTAACTACTCCAGTTGCGCACTGCAAGTCGGTTGAGGTCCCCTTCTACTTGTGTGCGCTACCTCAAGTTAGGTCTTCCCCTACTGCGTTGTCCGTCTGGGTTAGATTCGAAGACATTGAGGGCCGGAGCATTGGTGTCCATTCGCTCTACAGTCGATGTCGCTGTACAGCTTGTATAGTTTGTCGGTGAATTTTCACTTCCAAAGCCCGTCAACGCAAACGGGACCGAATATTTTTCGATGGATTTGTCTCTCGAAGCGGCTATATAGCTCGTATCTATAAATGCTGTCATATGCGGCCTTTAAATCGACGAACAGCTGTTGGGAATGGATTTGGACTTCTTGAGTTTTTTCCAGGATCTGCCAGAGTATGAAGATTTGATCGATTGTGGACTTTCCGGGTCGGGAAACACACTGATCTGTTGGCGAAGGGTTTTAGACATTCACAAAATATGGCAGCTAAGATCTTGTATCTGATATTGAGGAGACTTATACCTCTATAGTTGGCGCAGTTAAGGGTGTCTCCTTTTTTGTGGATAGGGCATACGGTGCTGAGATTCCTTTCATCAGGCATGCTCCCTTCTGAACAGGTCTGTGAAACGAATGCTCTTCACAAAGCCGTTTTCAGCAGCTTTGAATACCACGACTGGTAAGCCGTCATGTCCAGCTGAATTGTTAGATTTTAGCTTAGATATTGCTATCTTTACTTCGTTCTGGTCAGGTGGACTGAAGTTTTGGCTATCATCGTCTTAGTTGAGTGGTGAACGGCGGGATTTTGGACTTTTACGCCGTTATACAGTTTGCAAAAAAAGTTTTTCCATATTCTCAGCACCGGTTGTGACTCTATTAAAAGGTTTTCTTCATATCTACAGGCGTATGGGCTTCTTGTCTTGAAAC
This sequence comes from Volucella bombylans, assembly GCA_949129095.1. Lineage (NCBI taxonomy): Eukaryota > Metazoa > Arthropoda > Insecta > Diptera > Syrphidae > Volucella > Volucella bombylans. The sequence goes on from OX422144.1 coordinate 14,969,933, forward strand.
GTTCTTGTTACCTGTTGGTAAAACTTCCGTACGTTATTCCTTATGTTTTTTCTCAAACCCTCAATATCTTCGATCGCGCACTTCTCGAGCTCTTTTTTCTTCTCCTGGAGAAGCCGATGTTATTCCCGTCTCTTCTGCTAGATAGGTCTTGTTGGTGGCAGGACCACCGGTAGTCTCTACCAGGACTTAAATCACGGTACCATGGGAGTCAGTAGCCCCCGGATCTCGATCCGGGCCTGACTTGCAGAGGTATGCTCTCTTGTGGGAGCGTCACGGTGGCTATGGCTTAAACCCAAATCGCGGGAAGTGTTTTTCTGTTGGTTTGACCCAATGCAGAGTTGCAAAAAGTACTGGGTGCTGTGCCTCGACCCATACCAAGGGTGGAACTCGTGCCTCCAATACAAGTTCTGCTTTGGTATCAAAGTGGAATGACGGAGAGCGATTGCAATGCATATCCTTGCTCCCATGTATGTATGGGTATCTCGTGGACTTAAGTCTACTCGTCTGGTGTCTATGTAAATCGAAGACTCTATACCTCTAACTATCTATCCACATCCAAATAGGCACTGCTTTTGCCGTCGATAATAATTGCCTTATAGATTTCGCAGATTTTCATCCTCTTTTTGTTTGGCCCATCCCATCACATTTCTTGGATGGCGGTAATATTTGATTCGCAGCAGTCCAGGGCCTCCGCTATTTGTTCGGCTGTAAGTGGCCTATTAAGAGACCTAATATTTACTGACAGATCCGTTTGCAGGGGTTTTCAACAGTAGATAGGTCCGTCGTAACTGTTAGTTTTTTTTTCATGGCCAGGCAGTCACCAACTTTAGAATTTATCCGCTGTGCCATTTATTGTCCTGATATTTTCGTGTGCTGGTCAGCATTCGCGCTTATAACTTTGTCAAAATGAGTCTGGATGGATTTATAACTTATAACTTATGTGCCCAAGACCTTTTCGTTAGTGTAGAGCGAACTAATGTTCCCTTGGATGTCTTTTTTTTTGGGAGTAGATCTAAGTATTGACGCTTTGAAAGTTCCAGAAAAATCTTCACGTAAAGTGCGCTTCAATAGACAAAGTCAACTTTCAACGAAGGCCTTACGTGATTCGAATGATTCTTCGTATCTTCATCGCATGTATGAGTGAACGTTTTTGCTACTTTCTTGGTTTGGAATTAAAACTTACGAGAAGAAGGATATTGTGAATTCTATTCATGATTTTCATTTGTGCAATTTTGTAGTTGTTTCCAAATGTAGCTATGAATGAAATGTTGCGAATTAAAGGGTTTTCCAATAGGGACTTGACAACTTTGAATTTAATTTGTAAACGCACTCTTTCACTAATAATCAAACTGTCACTGTCAATTTATTCAGTAAACTCAACATTTTCATCATGGTAAAGTACACGAACGAGTAACGTCTGCAAATTATAAAAATGTTCTATCGAAATTCGGAGTCGGTGACTTTAATAACGTTAACTCCAATTTTCGGTCGTAATTCTCGCCCTAGTAGACAGGCAATAACAAGTTTAGTGCAAAAATTTAGGTCTACATATTCGTTGTATGATGTTGCCGTGTCAATGAGACAATGGGTTGGTCGAAGTGTCGAAAATATCGCTGCCGTTCAGGCGTCCGTAGCAAACGATCCAAATCAGTCAATTCCACGGCGTTCTCAAGAATTGGGCATCGCTCAATGGCGTATTTTGCGTAAGGATCTTGGTTTACATACAAGATCAAGCTGACTCAAGAATTGAAGCCGATGGACCATTTGAAGCGACGTACGTTCTCCGATTGGGTTTTGGAGAAGTTGCGCCAAGATGATGAATTTCATCGCAAAATCATCTTCAGTGACGAAGCTCATTTTTGGCTCAGTTGGTTCGTCAATAAGCAAAATACGCGTTATTGGTCGGGTGAAATCCACATGTGCTTCACGAATCACCACTTCATCCACAAAAAATAACTGTTTGGTGGGGTTTCCATGCCGGCGGCGGTATTGGGCCATATTTTTTCGTCGATGATAACGATCGTCACGTTACTGTGAATGGTTAGCGTTATCGCGCCATAATCACCGAATATTTTTGGCCGAATTGGAAGATATGGACTTGGACGACATGTGGTTTCAACAGGATGATGCCACAAGCCACACAGCACACGCTACAATCGATTTATTGAAGAATATGAACCAAGTCGAGTTCCATTCATAAATGTTTTGATTGTACTTCAAGCCGATAATAAAGTTTTTGAAATATCTCAAATGGTTTGCGTTTTATTAAAAAAAAAAAAAGTTGTCATGTCCTTATTGGAAAACCCTATACATATAATTTGGCTTATAAGCCCCGGAGATCATGTTGTTCACCGAGGTAATGCCTTCGCGTCAACTTAAAACTAGATTTTTTTTAGGTTCGCTTCAACTTCGACTTCGACATCCCGTACGATATACGAGTATATGTATGTTAAAATATAGATCGTGATCTAGCCCAGTAAATTTCGCCAAGCTAGTGGTAACCCGTCTTGTTCCACGATCGAAAGCCTTCTCCAATGCTTCCAGCATCCTAAAAAGGATGGTTTCGACTTCTGGAAGATGATCCTCAACTCTGTTCCTCAAGCCCTACCTAGAGCGCAATTCTCTGTTCATGTATTTGACAGTTCGATGCGGGGTGCCAAACCTTAAACAATGAACATATAGCCCGAACCTTTGACAATGAACATATTGTAGGTGTTTTTGCTCATCTGTCCTGTTGCCACAGTGTACAACCTGGCAGTCTACGAATTTTGTGTTGAAAGTGAATTGGACCATCACGGTAATACCCGCTGCTCTCTTGCTGACTGGCGATGAACGGCTGTACCTATGAAAAGAAACTCGTCGCGCTCTTTCTTTTTGAGCAGTGTGAGAAGTTACTCCGGATCGGTAGTCGGTTTTACTCCCCTTAGTAGCATAGTTTGCAGTTTCTCAGCCTTCTGGATGAATGCGAAGATCGCCGTAGTCTAACCTTTCAATAATTGTTTCAGCGTTCTAATAAAAAGTTATTGGTGGGACCCTTTGTTTCTGCTGGTGTTGTTGTTGCTGTTGCTGTTACGAATATCAGTGGGTTATTCTTTACAAACTACAATAAATAAAATCAATTGAAATGCAAATGTATTGGCCCTTTATTTAATAAAACACATAAGCAAACATAAATACAAATTCAAAGATATAGTTAAATATAGTATGAAAAGTGTTTCATTCAACAAGAGGTGTAGGATTTGTTTTTTTGAATAAAACCGAACAATTGTTAGACTCCTTTTTTGGGGCTATGCTACGCCAACCATCTGCAAACAATTCCAACTCTGAAAGCGAACATTCAAGCCGCCATTGTCGAGATAGAGCCCCAATTATGTGGAAGAGTGATTGAAAATTACGAGAAAAGAATGAGGGTCTGCAAGCAGAGCCAAAGCGGTCATTTGGAAGATACTGTGTGTCTATAAATAACCCCTTGTGTCTACTTTATAAAGCAATAAAGCTTTCAGAGATATATCAACAATTGTGTGTTTTATTCAAAAACCAACTCCTACACCTTTTGTTGAAACACCCTTTACTTTTACTAACAAATGCAAACAAAGGGTCAAAAATAGGATTAAAATAGGATTGCTTGTAGTCGTCAGTATTTTCCGAAGTTTAAGGATAGTGATTTTGGCGTCGAAGACAAAGAGCGTAGCGGAAGGCCGAAGACGTACAGCCGTCTCGAAGACGAGGAATCGGAAACAACAACGTGACAAGGAGAAGGACTTGTAGATGCATCAAAAAGCAATTCCACATCTATTAAAAGCATCGGGAATGATTCAAAAGCAAGGAAATTGGGTTCCATATGAACATGCACTGAAACCGAGGAACGTTGAACGCTGATTTTTGACACATAAAATGCTGCATCAAGTCTTATGAAGAAACCAAAAGTTGGAGTGATTGGTGGATAGTCTCAAAAGATGAAGCGTTCTTCCGCCGCGGTATCCATCTCTTGCAAGAAAGGTGGGAAAGAGTAGTAGCTAGCGATCGACAATACTTTGTATACACCGGCAACTTATAGCAACCACTATGTCCACCATTATTTTGTATGTTACTTTTTGCATTCCGTTGGGCATAGAAGACATAATCTGGCGACTTTTTTCCACAATTCAGTCTTATTTTGAGAATTTCGTTTCCCAATTCTCTTTTTTAAGTCTCCTTAAAGATTCCATATTGGGTTAGATTGGGTGATTGGTCGGGCCACGGCATAACATTAACACCGTTCTGCTGAAACTAATCGCTTACCAAATTTGAGGATTGCCTAGGATCATCATTGTCTTGTTGGAGACTCCACTGAAGTGGAATTTCATTCTCTGCAATGAGCAACATGACATATTCTAGCATTGTCTTGTACACAAACTTCGCCATGGTGTCACTAATGAGATGGATTGGGCCTACTCTGTACCACGAGAAGCATCGCCAAACCATTATACTACCCCGTCCGTGTTTTACTGCCTTCTTCGTGAACCATGAGTCGAATTCTTGTCCCTTACGCTGTCTGACATTCCGTGAAGCATCATTCCCAAACAAATTGATTTTAGTCTCGTCGATCCAGAACTAATTTTTTTTAGCCTTCTGGACTTCACCAAGACTTGTGGCAATGTACAAATTCTTTCCGCTTCTGTATGTTTGCTTTTCCAAGAAAGGGCACCCTACGAGCTAATCAACCTGGTAGATTCGCGTTGCCCAGTCGACGCCGCACACTTTGGTTATTTGGTTATTTATTTCAGCTGCAATAGCTTTTGAGGACATAAAGGGATATGGCCTGGCCAGTGTTGTAAGTTGTAATGTAGGCGTTGGTTTTCTTATGCCAGCTCTATTTTCTACTGTTTTTTGGAGTTTCAGTGCGTTCACCACGGAATTCTTTCATCGATTTTCAAACGTACACGTCCCATCTTCTGACTAAAATTTCACAGCAAATCAAGCTAAAACAAAAGATATTCACAAAGTTAAAAAACATAGGCCGGAAGAAAAATAATTGGATCACTCAAATCCTGAAACACCAGCAAATTCTTGCCCTTTCTAACAAGGCGATCCAAAATAGAGTACCCTGTAGAATGGTTCTAAGGTCCGCAAATTTAACCAACCCCACGAAATATGTAATTATACGCGTTGCATAGGTATTTCAACGGATAATAAAATAAGTTATTGTTGCTGTTTCTGCTGCTTCTTTTATGTGGTATGACTTGACTACACATATGATGCCAAAGCATGTGTTACATTTTTTGGAAAATGGGAGAGAAAGAGAAAGAAAGATTATTGGGCTCAGTGGTTTTTTCGCTCCACGTTCCGTTCCATTGGGAAGCTAACCAGCTAACTACTACTTCAGCTGCTGTTGTAGTTGTTGATGATGTTTATGCCGCTGTTGTTGAAACTGAGGCTTAGATTGCTATTTCGTTTAGTTCCATTTGTCCGTGTTTATGTTGTTTCTAGAGATTTTGCTGCACCGCTTTTCTCCTTGGCTCTTATGTCAAGCACTTGTTGTTAAAACATTTTTATGGAAGGATCAGGTTCATGTACTTCTTTGCCTGTTGCTGTCATAGTTCAGAAGTAGTTTGTTATGAATGGCCTCAAAACGCTCTCAGTGGCTTAGTTTTAGTTTCCATAAAGTATTTTTCAATAAGATCTATCAAGAAAACATGTATTTCTTACTAAATAAGATTTGATTTTCATTTGGATCAATAGAAGAAGAGTTATAATAAATAATGAAAAATAATATCAGTCAAATGACTTCCAAGCTCTCTGTTACAAATCCAGGCTCTTTTGATAACAACTCTTCTTCACATGTTCGTACCAGCACGGATATTGGGCCTTGAGTCTTTCAATTGACTGGAAAGTGTTGGCATAAAGCTTCACTTTCAAACGGTCCGAAAGAAGATTTCGGGAAGGTACTCAGCCAGGAAACTTTTCTCGCAACAGAGCAATGGTTTAGCCATTGACTGATAGAAGAAATTTTTTCCCAAATTTTTTTTTTTATTTTTCTACATAGTCTAATTGTAACTCTATACACTTCTCCCAGCGATGCTCCCATTTCTTTAACCCGTCCAAATAGTACTTGGCGTTTTTCTCTGCAAAATAATTGTTCACGAAGGTGATTGCCTCCTCATTTGACGAAAATCTCTGTCCTCCGAGCGCAGTTTTTAGATGAGGGAACAAAAAGAAGTCCCTTGGGGCTAGATCTGGTGAATAAGGCGGATGGTCAAGCAGTTCAAACCGCTGAGGTGTGAGACGGTGTGTTATCTTGGTGAAACAGGAATCTTTGTCTGCAAATGTGGCCGTTTTACCGCAATTTCTGCCGTCAGCTTGGCAAGTAATGATGCCTAGTATGCTCCTGTAATGGTTTTTCCTTTTTGAAGATAATTGATTAAGATAACTCCTTAACTATCCCAAAAAACAGTCGCCATCACTTTCCCAGCCGAAAAAACAGAGTTTGCTTTTTTTGGAGCCGGCGTATAATGGTGTATCCAAGTTTCATCTACAGTAATTAATCGGCGCCAAAACTCAGATTTATTGTGCTAAACTGCGCCAACAGATCGTTGAATGAACATCAAACACGTTTTTGGTTTAACGTAAGCAAACGCGGCACCCAACGCGCGGACAGCTTTCTCATGCCTAAATCTTGATTTAATATGTAACAAACACGTTCTTTGGACATACGAGGGGCGTTCAACATATTCTCGGTATCGGGTGAAGCTGTGGTTGTATATATAAATTGACTTATTTATCAAGTAATACTATTATTTTAGTGCATTCATGTAAAATTTCATATAAATGTGATTATTAATTCGCGTTTTATCTCTAGTTAAACAGAATCATAATGGCAACTGAGACGATGATGGTGAAAATTAAGCATCGCGCTGTAGTTAAATTTCTCACTAAGCAAGGAAAAAGTCAAAAAACTATTCATGAAGAGATGGTGACTGCTTACCAGGGTTCCGCACCTTCATTATGAACTGTGCAAAAGTGGTCAAGTGAGTTCAAGAGAGGCAGAGAGAGCATTGAAGACGACCCCCGCTCCGGCGCCCCGGCTACTGCTTGTACGGGAGAAAGCATCAAAGAAGTCGAAAAACTTGTTCTTGAGGGTGCCCGAATAAAGGTGAAAATGATGGCAGAGATCACCAAGCTTTCAATTGGTACCATTCACACCATTCTTCATGACCATCTTAACCTTTCAAAAGTCAGTGCAAGGTGGGTGCCACGAATGCTCACAGCGCCTCAGAAAAAAGTGAGAATCGCATGCTGTAGAGAGCATTTGGAGATGTGTAGTGAGAACGCGGACGGTGTTATGGATCGAATTGTTACTGGGGACGAAACATGGGTCCACCCCTATGACCCTGAAAGCAAACAAGAGTCCATGCAGTGGCATAAAAATGGAACAGACCCCCCGAAGAAGTTCAAAGTCACTCCGTCTGCCGGGAAGCTCATGGCCACAGTTTTTTGGGACTCAAAGGGAATCTTGCTCATTGAGTACAAAAAAAAAGGTGAAACCAGCAACGCCACATCCTACGCTTCCACTTTGCATAATTAGCGGGAGGAAATTAAAAAGAAAAGACGGGGTAAACTCGCAGCGGGTGTGTTGCTTCTTCATGACAACGCTCCTGTTCACACGGCGCGAGTTTCCAAGGCTGCTGCGCGATTGTGGTTTCGAAGAAATCCAACACCCACCCTATAGTCCAGACCTTGCCTCTAGTGATTATTTCCTGTTTCCGGATTTGAAAAAATGTCTTCGTGGAAAAAGATTTTCGGATGATGAAGAACTCAAGTCGGCAATAAATGGGAATTTTGCAGAGAAAGAGGAAATTTATTTTTTTGAGGGTTTAAAAAAGCTTATCTCAAGATGTAACAAATGCATTGATGTTAGGGGAGATTATATTGAAAAAAAAAACAATTTAAATCGAATTCGCATTTTCCTTCATATCGATACCGAGAATATATTGAACGCCCCTCGTATTCATAACCTCTACTATCTCTCTCACTTTAATTCGGCGGTTGTCTAACACCATTTGGTGAACTTTAGCAATGTTATCGTCAGTGGTTGCAGTTTTTGGACGTCTCGAACGTTCATCATCTCCCAAGGTCTTACGGCCACGTTTAAATTCAGCTGCCCAAAATTTCACTGTGGTAAATGATGTTGCAGAGTCCCCATACACAGAGTCCAACTCATTTTTGATTTGCGTAGGCGTATTGCCTTTCAATACAGCTCGATACTCAATTTTTTTCATTTTCACAAAAAAAACCTTCACATCGACTCACTCAAACGAATGTCAACTAAAAACTGCGCGTCCAAAATGACTGAAACTTCGGTAAGTAACTGCCAAAAGATGCACAACTACCATTCACTAGCTTTTATTGACGAGTGCCGCTATCTTTACGTTTCGGTCGGAAACTTTTCAGACAACCCTCGTATAGCACTTAGCGCCATCTTATTGAAAACAAACATCCCTCACATGCAAACCTGCAAGTATCGGGCAAGCATAGGCCATGGTTCGATAGCGCCATATCCGCTTCATTTTCGAATAAATAACATTTAATGTTGCTCTCTCCTCAAAACACACCAACCAGTAACACATTGTGGATTAAAAGACTTCTCGACAATCATTCTTGCATTTTCTTAGCCCTAAGTGCGGGCAATTCTTGTTAGCTTGTTAACAAACCCTTGATGATGGAAATGTCCCTTATCGATCAAAATCATTTTTCGGTTAAATTCTAGATCAATGTCATGTATTTTCAACAACTAATTGGTAGAGTTACGGCGCTGATGATGGTCGGTAGGCTTAAGTTCTTGCTTGAACTCTTGAACTTTCTAGGCTTTATGGCCTTATGCCTTATGCGAAATTCGGTAAGGGGCTGTTTGTGATATTGCAAAGTCCTGGGATTCAAAAATTGGTTTTCCAAACACTCTTCCAGCTAGAAAAACAATATAAAAATTGCAGAAGGTACTACTTTTGTTGTGAATTTTAACAATTTCAATGCGTTGCTGAAGCGTGCGTGTATCATTGCATTTTTATATTTTTACTAATGTCGTAGTTTTAACTTGTCGTCTATTAGAAAAATAACAGCAAAATTTTTTGGGATAATAGCGGATTATTGAACATGAAACTTTTTATTGGATAACCCTGCATTTTCATTGCATCACCTGCAGTTCTTCACATGATCGTTGGTTCTTTGGACGTCTTTCACTTACTGTAGGGTGGTTATTACCGATGGTGTGTATCCTTTTTGCATAGTCTCGGCGTAATAAGTATGTATCCGCTTTACAATACGTGCGAGTGATTCGTAATATTTGAGTAACCTCTTCTTAAGTATCTCTATTCATCGCATCAATTTCCTTTTTCCATAGTTGGCATCTTATTCCAAAAAACTTAGTTAGAGTCGAACTTAAAATGTAAAGAATATTATTAAGTTTGTTTATTAGCCGTCCACTTAGCAATGCAATTAATTAATTAAACCTTTTTTTTTCTAATTTTCAGAGAATGGTTAACACCAAACGCCTTACAACAATCGATCACAGCAATACAGGATCGTGACTCAGACACAAGTCCCCTTTGAGAGCAGGTTTGAGACTCAGCCCCAAACCGAGAGTAATTCAATTATACATTTTTTTTATTCATTTAAATTAAAAACAAACAAAAACTAAATCAGTTATAATAATTCGAAATCTGTAAAATAAGTAAAAAAACAAAAACAAAAAAAATAAGAACAAGTACCAACACCATTTGACTACATTCAAACCAAACATATGAACTATATACGCATATTTTATAAAACATAACAACTTAGAGAGAAAAAAAGGAGAACAAACAAATTAAAAAAAAAATTCAAAATATATCCCGAGAGGAAACAATTAAACACCAAAAACGAAGAAAAAACAAAAGAAAAAAAAAATTAAAGTTAAGTGAGTGAACATTTATCATTTTGTTATCATACATGCATCTTTGTAAAATCGAATCATTTGTGGATAGATTCTAATCGTATCTTTTCTCACTCCAAACAATGTGGGTTGAAGTTTTAATTCCTTGATTTTATTTTGTGTAATTTTTATTTCTACTTTTAGTAACTAAAAGAAAATTAATCGCACACTAGTTTTCGTAAAAGAAATATATATTTTATACACAGTTATGCTACTCGAAATAATGTACGTACGTAACTTAGAGAACAAATTACCTTTTATGTAATTTTTTTTTTTTTTTTAATTCTTGTTTAATTTTTTGACATTTATATATTGAAATATATTTTAGTAATATTAAGAGTATATTTTTGTGTTGGCTGTTGTGTTTTTTCGTTTAAAAGAAAGATATATTTTTTTATGTTATTTTGTTTTCAGTTATGATCGAATAAGTATCATCTCTCTGGGACTATAATTTGTTTTTGTCTTAAAAATTATTTAATTAATTTTAATAGACATTCGAATTATGTGACACATAATTGTCAGTTGTTAATTTATAACTCATTGACAAGTCAATATCTTCTATTCGAAAATCGAATTCCGATTACCCTTTACTAACTTGCGGTAGAGCGAGGTCTTTCAGACTTTAGCGATGCACATTTCGTTGAGTAGGTCGAGGTCGTACTGCAAGTGGTATTCCTCGTTTTATTTTTCATTCAGAACACAGGGCGTACATTGCGGCGATTTTGATGGTTCCTTGCTACCGTTCCTTATGATTTGGGGAAGGTTTTGACGGTCTTTTGCAGTTGCAGCAAGTAATGATTGACTTGGTAAAATTCTGAAATAATACGATGCATATCTTAATTCATTTGTTTTGATAGTTGGTATCTCGTTGGCAATGGTGGCTGTATTACTAAAGACACAGCAACAACGCCATAATATTTCTTCTTGTCGGGTTCCCTTTTCAATTGTTTTCGTAGTTGAGTTGTCCAGCTCCAGCAAGGCATAGTAAATGATATAACAATTGAGCCCTTGAAACAGTTTTCCGAGCCATTTTTATACGTTCGTATACACAACTTATTCGATCCATAAAAATCTCGCTTATTTTACAGAATTCCTGTAGTTCAAAGTCAAACAATCTGCTAGGAGAGTCCTTGTAAAATAATCTGTTATACTCTTCTGATGATGAAGGGACTTTAATTATGGAACTATTGTGTAAACAAAGCGTTTGTAGCTCGTAGGCCTGAAGTAGTCTCGGTGCATAAATAAATTTATAGTTTTCTAGCCATATGTCTCGAGACTTGTAAACCGCATGTTGTCTACTAAGACTCAATTATTTCAATAAATGATCTCTATGAGCAAAAGTAATAACTTTCCAAATATTTTTTTCAAGAACCGCATTTCCGATTGACGGATTTCTTATCTTAGAACTACACTAATCGGCTTGTTGACGTAAAATGTGGGTTTGATTTACAGAGAGCCATGGAAATACATTTAAGACCGCCTTAACCTTCTACTTTCTGTGGTGTATTTCTCAAAAAAACATTTGCTTCCTCATGATTTAAAAACCGTTATATGGTACAGTGCACGCCGCTTATTATAATCACTTTGGGACCAGACGAAATTGTTAATAATAACCGAATGATAACAATAGCCGATGTGCTATTGTTCGATTGAAGAAATTCAAACAAGAAGTATGCATTTGTTGAAACATGTATTCATAAATACGTAACAAAACAAAAAAATTAAAGAAAACTGATTAATTAATACATAACACTCCCTTCATTCTATCTAAAAAATATGTATACATGTTACACATTAAAATTTAGTAAACTCTTTAATTAATGTTTGTCTACATTTTTTTCTTAGGAAACCGTTGATAAAGTTTTCATACTCATATTGTTTTTCAAATCCGGTTGAACGTAGGTAAACTCCTCTACATAGCACTTCCAAAGCATGTCTCATTTCAGAGTTGGATGGTTTCGCTTCTTCGGAACTGGCTGGAACTGGATCAATCTCGATTGATGGAGAAGAACCGGTTCACATATTTCTTCATCTGTTTTAATAAAATTCCTTCTTTAAAAGAAAATCCAACTTACTTGAACATTAACATTGATCAATCTCCATCCGATTTACAAATTCAACTTCACTCATATCAGATGGAATAAGGTCTGCACATGAGGACTCTTCAACTTGTTGATCATCGTTCACATCCTTGAAACCCGCGTGCTTGAAATAATTTTGAATTGTGACACCTGACACACGGTTCCAAGAAGAGGTTCCAAAAGATTCGTTTTTTTTTTGCCAATTCATTTGCACTCAATAGGGTCGCATCTTCAATGTTTCCTAAAACCCTTGCTCGCATTTCTCCTCTGTAGTTAGCCTTTAAGGTTCGGATGATTCCTTGGTCTCATGGCTGTATGAGTGATGTCATGCGGGTAAAAGCACGACTTTTATATTTTTTAAGAAACAGTTGATTTTATGGGCTGTACATTTATGAACAAGGACAGCAATTTTTTTTTGTTTAGTTCGATGTCCCAGTTAACCAACCAGTCATTAAAAATTGAAGCTGTCACCGAAGAAGCATTAGAGTTGGCGTAATAATCCACTGGAAGTTTTTTCATGTTTTTGAAGCATCTTGGACTTTGACTTTTCCTAATTACCAAAAGTCCTTTTTTTCACCTACCATACCAGCACAACACAAAACTGTAACACGTTCTTTTGAAATTTTACATCCCTTTGAATTGCCACTTTTAAACAAATAAGTATGTTCGGGTAAAACACGAAAATAAAGTCATGTTTCATCCGCATTGTAAATGTTAGAAGGCAAAAACTCAGTAAGAATATTCAGTCACTCATTGTGAATCCAGGTGTCAGCTCATAAGACCTCTCCATAAGTGCGTTTGTAAACAATGTTTTCACGTTTTTCCAGCGATGAAATCATCCCTCTGTTGCTACAAAGCTGTGTCTTCCCATTTTGCTAGTTAAATCTTCTGCTTTTTGACTCATAAGTGGTCCATCGACACGAGCATCCTTTGCTCGGACATCAGTAAACTGACGTTTCAACGCTAGTTCCACCTGACTGTCTTTTCCACTCCTGTTACGTTTAGATTTGAGGTTTTCATTTTCGCTTGTGGATTTTCCATTTCACAGACATTTTACCGTTAATGTCAGCGGCAAAAGAGTCTGCCTGGTAAAATAAATCGCACACATGTATGCTTTGTTTGATAAAAGTGATAACAATAACCGATGTGTTGATTACATTAACCAACTTAATTTTGTATACATTAGTATATGAGCGGACGGGACTATACGAAAGCGATAACATTAAACGGTTGATAACATTAACCGTGATTATATTAAGCGGCGTGCACTGTATATTATTTTTAAGATAGAGAGAATTTGAATGTAATGCATCAGAAAGAAAATAAAATAAGATTCTGGAGATCAGAGTTGGAATTTTAACTAGGACCTGATGTTTTGTCCACAGTGTGTAGTGTAACACAGGCTGGGTATTTTGCAGGAAGTCGCTTTTGTAAAATCACATCGTTACAGCAATGCTGAATGGTCTTTACACATTTTCACAGAAAATGTCTTCGAATTAGTCTTGATTTTACGCAGAGTTCATCCAAATTAGTTATATTTTGCAGCAACAGAACAAGAACACACGTTCTATAGAGTTAAGAATGGATTTGATGAGGGCTGCTCGAAAAATCTGAAGAAGTTTTGCTTGAACCATGCGTTTTGCCGCGTGCTTGGGACCATTATTTTACTGATATTATCATATACGAGTAATAAGCATGATTTCTTGAGCCCTCACAAACATCACATTCTCGAGAATATCGATTGGGTTTTTGCTTCGTTAAAATGCTATGGATTCGATAAAACGGTCTAACCGTCCACCTCATACATTTACTAACCCCTGCCATGCTAGACTCAGTTTAGACCTACTTTCATATAATGCAACGTCTTTAGGCCTCCTTAAAAATATTCTACCGTCCCGATCCATGCGGTCAATAATGCAGATTTTCTGCAGAACTAATTTAGTCAAACTGTAGTACCCTTGTGTTCATAAACTTCAACATATCGTCATGGTTGTGCAGATTAGTTAGGCATTCCAGTTGTGGCTACAGAAAATATTAGAAGATCTTAGTGGGGACTAGTTTTGTGTTATTTGAAGAGGAAAGTTGTTAAAAGTATTGACATCACGTTTTTGAACGCAAAACAAATGACGTTCGTGATAAGATATGTCTGCGCAGTGATTGCGCTCAAAAACACACGAGAAAAGGTCTGCGATAGTTATGAACTCACCCATTTATTTTGGCCTCGTCACTCCAAACAATGAATTTCCATTGATTTCCCGACTAAGTCGCATGAGACCGACAAGTTCCTTCTTCTTGGCGATTCGCCCATAAACTCCAGCTTCTATCACACAGTTTCTAATCGTTTCTTGGGCCTCTTTTAGAATGAATCGCTCTATTTTCTATCCATATGCTGTGTTGTTTTTCTTTGTCTTTTTTTCGTGAGCCTCTTGCGGTTTTTTATTCGCACGAAAATACTTTAACGTTTCTAACTTGTTAAGTTGATTAGCGATATCTGTGTAAGACATGGCAGTCCCTCTGAGGGCAAGCCATTGTTCCTTCAGGTGTACAATAGTAAAACAAATTGAAAGTGACTTCTACTACTACCACTTGCGACGGAAACTGCCAAATATGACTCACTGACACAAAATAATAACTGCCAATTGCGCTCTTAATTAATTTTCAAACTTAAATTTGTCATTGTTCACGAACAAGTGTATGGTGCTGCTATTCAGGACAGTTGGCCAGTTTACTGCGCAGATCTTTTTTTTTTTTCTTAAAAAGAGAGAAAGAATGCAATAACAATTATTCGAAAATGATCGCCGAAAGAGAAAAAAATAGAAGAGGACGTGCACAGCACACCCATTCATGTCCATTTTCTTACTCCCTCTGCATATGTGGCCGTTGGCCAACTGTTTTGAATAGCACTATACCATTATCACAAGCAATCGCGTTTATCAGAAATGTGGTGTAAATTTGATTTACCGCTATCATGGTGCGTATGAAGGTTGTACAAATAAGCAACGAGTAATAAATCTAATAATGGTCTTAATTATGTATTTTTCAATGGCTGTATTGTTATCAACTCCATTGATTTCTGGTATAGAAAAACGAAGCTGAATAATAAATAATTTAAATAAGCTTATTCTGCCTTATAAATTGTATTGGGAAAACTATCATTTCCTCTAATGTTTTTTAAGTTCTAGATTTTATCAAAAAAATCATAGTATGGATGGCTTTTTCAGTGAGTGTATGAGCACGGTCCGAATAGTTAAGGAGGCTTCAGTATTGTTCTTGTTATCATTTGAGCCTGTACTCTACAGAGTACTGTTCTTGTTACGATGGATTTGAAATTGAAATGATTTGTTTGAGTAAATATTTAACTTGTTTTCATTTCCACTAAAAACTTTGTATGAAAGCTGTGACGTTTTTTTTTTTATTTCATGACAATATGTACTTACTCAACGGAGTTTTGAGACACTAAGGGTCATTGCTTGCTTCCGCCAGAACTTTGTCTTTAAAGCGGTGGTTCGGTCATACTGTTCGTTTCAAATCTAAGGTCTAAATTGTGAGTACTCTGTTCGTATTGTTACTCTCCATTTATTTGATGTGTCCGATCCGATAAATCGGATTGTTCACCTATGAGAATTATGAAAGGAATCTATAGAGTGAGTGATTTGTTACGAATCTAGCTGCTATTTTGTGGGGCCAAACAGGGATCGGTAAGAATTAAAAATTAGTAACAACTACACAGTGCAATAGGATTAATTTTCTCAGTATCCCGAACATTAGTAATCAGATTACAGATCTCTATACAATGAATGTAAGATGAAGCTTAAAATCGATGCATGGGCTTACTAGCTTGTGAAAAATTTGGTTTTTGTTTTTCGTCCAAATACAAATACACATCCCCTTTTGGGATGAAAAGAGCCTAGTGTTCCGGTCTTAATATCTCCGAGTAACTCTTATAATAGACTTGGTAACTAATTAGCTTAAGCTAGAACTGTCGATTACTCTCTAAACGAAAGTTGGCACCGAGGTTGTTGAGGTGAGTCTCTGAGTTAACAGGTAGAAATTGTATATCCGACGCTTGTGTCGCATGAATAATGACTTCCATGCCAACTGGAAGCTTCGTTCCACTACACATTTTATTTCATACGCAAAGCCTTCCATTGCCAAACTTCTTTCCCATTGTCTTCGAAGTACGAAGATGCTAATTAACCTTATAGTTGATTTAATTGAAATTTTACTTCTCTTATTAAATTGATGTGTTTATTCCTTTTTTTAAAACTAACAAAAAAAAAACAATGTCTGCATTTATAGAACTCCATGAAAGTAGTAATTTTCCTAGTTTCTTAGTCTCTTACTAAGCTTTAATCAACTACAACCAAAGGGACATATTTTTGTTTATGTAATTTTAATATATAATCTATATTTTACAAACCATATATGATTTTGTTTAAAAATAGTAAATATAAATAATTAAAAAAAGAAAAAATTATACACTGCCCTTTAAAGAAATATTTTTGTAATTTTGTTTATGGTCTTTCATATTGTGTAATTTGTTTATTTAAAAAAAAAATAGTAAATAATAAATGAAAAGATAAGAACCTGCATTATAACATAAAAATACGAAGTATATTAGAATACATAAAATACCTTGTAATATATTATAAAGATAACTAAACAAATAGAATTGTTTATGACAATTTAGCAAACAAAAATGTAAAATAAATTGAACTAATATAACAAAGTAAAAATAAGAAAATCTTAACTAACAAACAAGAGCTAACAAATATTTCTAAAACACATGCATAGTATATCATACAGATTAACATATTTCTTCTGTCAATATTGATTCCTTGCCAAATTTCTAAATCCAAAAAAAAGAAGATGATAGTTAAATGTTTTTGAAGGAGAGAGGACAGCTGAGATGATTTATGTTTTTGAGTTGTTTTTTTTTTCTTAATAATTGCGAGTATGTATCTATACTTCAAAAATGCTTTTTTAAAAGTTTATTTAAGGGGTTACATACTGTGGGAAGCAAAACTGTCCGGATGTTTTGCATTTCTATAGTTATGTTAACAAAATAAGGAAGTTAATAGCAATTTGACATATATTTTTGATTTATTTATTTAATTGAAGGTCTTTCTTAAAATTAACTAACAGAAACTAATAAAAAAAGTTAATTCTCAAAACAAAAATAAACAAAAAATACTGAATTCTCCATTCGGACACTTTTGCACATTAGTGAATTTTTTAGTATTGTTGTCTAATCGCTATCATCTTAATACTTTGTCCAAAGTCCTTTGGTTTTAGCACACTCTCAAATCTTTTAGGCATACTCTCCACCAATTTTTGTATGATTTTGTGGTCAATATTCTGCCATTCTCTCTTTATTCTTTCCCAAAGTTCGTCGATGGTGTTTGGTTAATTTTCATACGCCCCCAGCCTCCTTTTAACTATAGCCCATCAATTTTCTATAGGATTTAGATCCGGGCTTTGTGCAGGCCATTGCATCAATTGAAAATTCTGATTTTGGAGCCAATTTTGAACAATTTTTGCTGTATGCTTCGGATCTCTTTCTTACTGGAACACGATTTCTTCAGCGGGATATGCGCACTCATACACAAATTCGGGAAGATTGGTTTGGATTCTCACCAATGGACCGATGTGCCACCAAGTAAAAGAACCCCAGACTATTATCCTCCCACCACCGTGTTTCATGGTTTCCCTTACCTGGTGCTTTTGGATACGCTCGTGAGGTCGATGCCAGTAGTACTCCTTACCATCTGATTGGTAACGGTTAACTTTTTTTTGTATCATCGCTCCAAATAACACGTTTCCAGTCATCTGTAGTCCAGTTTTTGTGCTCCTTACAGAACTTTAAGCGTCGTTGAACATTTTTATTTGAAAGAGCCGGCTTCTTTTTTTTTACACTGGCGACCAGCCCTACTCTTTTAAGCGCACGTCTAGTTGTCCATGTACTGACATCCTTGTTTATAGCTTTTGCTGCATTTTTGGGTGTCCGAATGTCCTTTTCATGAAGCAACAGCTCCATCAACCGAGCGTAGCCATCAGAAATGATTCTTGGTCGGCCTCCATGATCGCTTGTACAAACCACATCTCGGCGTATTTTAATATCACTAACCGTTGTTTTGCCTAAATTCAACTGTTTAGCAATTTTACGGCACGAATAATTATTTTGTAATAAATTTACGACACTATTTTCAAGATCTATTGGAATTTTCTTAATTTTTTACTTTTTTTTTTCCTTAAAAAACCAAAAACACAGCACAACAACAAATTATGTACTAAGCCTTTACTAAGATTATAAACATCAAAAAGCGAAATCCGTACGGTACAAATAACAATAAAATATAGGAATAATATGGCATTATCATTCACAGAACGAAGAATTCTGTATTTTTCGTTTATTTTTGTTTTGAGAATTAATTTTTTTCATAAGTTTGTGGTAGTAAATTTTAAGAAAAACGTTTAATTAAATAATTAAATCAAAAATATATGTCAAATTGTTATTAACTTCCTTATTTTGTTAACATAACTATAGAAATGCAAAACATCCGGACAGTTTTGCTTTCCACTGTATGTTTCTCCGCTCAAAAACGGAGGGTTTTTCAAGATTTTTTTTCGCTACGATATTAAATTAATATAAAAAAAGTAAAATATACATTGCGTAAAGTATTCCTTGACGAATACAAAACTTTATTAACAATTGAAGAAAAACAATTTTAAAGTATACATTTCGCCCATCTCCGGAAGCCTCTTTTCAAAAACGTGCTGGGCGGTACCAGGAATATCTCTGGTAGGTTTTATCTGCAACAAAAAAAAAAAAACTGTTGATAGATAAAACTAAATAGCCGTTTTCAAGTATTTTTACTTTTAACAAAATGGCAGCTTTTTGAACGTACGAGACTATTTTTGACTAAAAAACGAGTCACATTTTTATTTATAACAAATCTAAAAATTAAGATATCAAAAAAATCCTACGTAGGAGACTAGATAATGGTATTAAGAATATCCGTGCGAAATGCCATGCAAATCGGTCGAGTGGTTCAAGAGATATTTCTGGTACCGACTCGGAAAACACTGTTTCGAGAAGAACTCGTCCAAAGTTGTAGGTCGAAAAAGACGTATATAAATAGAATATGATGTTTTTTGGTAACTTACATATCATCATCGATGCCTGGGCCATATAATGCGTCACTTTCAGATGCTGTGACTTCATATAATTTGGCTTTTGCGGCTTCGGTCATGAGTGAACGTCTTGCTTTCGTTGCACCAAGCGCCGCGTGTTCAGCGAGATCGAGTCGCCGCGAGTCCTCTAAGGCGACATAGCGATGAGCAACAAAGTTATTGCTCCTTCATTAAACAAACAGGCAGCAACATTAGCAGCAATCTCAACTACTGTCAAGCCTGAGTGCAGCGTCTTTGGCGATATTTTCCAGATTAAGTTGTTGAGACTCTCATTATTATTCTGTGTGTAGCCTACTACATAACGCTCTAATAACTCGACCTTACTGAGGTTCTCGTATATGGGCCTAATAGCATGGAGAACTTCCACTGGTAGTGGTTTATAGTCGTGGGTATATTCTGTCGATTTTCCGCTGGCTTTTGCCTTTTGCCATGAACACCATGACTCGGAACCCGGTGGACAATCATCATGATGCGGTTCGTTATCCGTTGATCACGAGCACTTTAAAATTTTTTTTGCGGACGCACTTGAAGTAAAGTCATCGCATTCAGCATGATGACGATTTTTCGGCGGTACTCGCTTAGATTTCACATTTTTTCTTAAAACTCCAGATTTATGGTATTCTCTCGACACCTTTTTGCGCGATAACGACATAATTTTTCCACTTTATTTCTTATTGAAATGCAAAATCTGCAGTGTGTCTTGTCGTGGCTTCGAAAGCAAAACTAAAAATATGCAAAACTAAAAAGGCAAAAAAAAAGTCTCCGCACGGTCCGACGTCTAGCGGTCATAACTTCCTTAATTATTGGAATTTTTGAAAAATTCTTTGAATTGCATTTGAATTGCAAAAGAATATAGAATTTTTTCATAAAAAAAAATCGATTTTTTTGAGCGGAGAAACATATGTAACCCCTTAACTTTATTTTGAGTTGCTCTTTTTTCTATTAGAAAATTTGATTTGTATTCGATTTTTGAAGTCATGACTTAGGCAATATTTACGGCAGAAAATGTTTAAAAACCGCGATTTTCGTTTTTACGAATACATACTTTTTCATTTAACATTTAAAAACATTTTCCGATTTATTTTTTAGTTACTACGAACCATAAGTGCTCTGTCTATTAAGTATGGTTATCGATGGACGACACAACTTGGAGTCGTTTTAAATTAATATCCATTTTGTTCTATTTTGTTCTACCAAAGTTTGCAACGATTCTAAAGCTTCTCGACAATACAACTGACATGAAATCCATTTACGAAACGGCGATCGTGAAAAAGTGATTCTTCGTTTTAAGTCATTTTTTAACATTAAAAGTTTTGGTGGCGCCATAAATGGTTTTTATGGAGCAGCGAGCACTCAATTTGGAAGAAATTCATAAATTGCTTATAGCACTGTACAGTTCATCTCAATACCTACTGTCATATAAAAAGGATGATAGTTTGACAGTGAACCTGTCTGCTTCAGAATTTTTATTGAATAACTCTCTCCAAACTAGGTCAGGTGAATGGGATTGCTGTCGATTAAAAGTTAGTGGTAATTGCCGAAAAGTCGATATTTTCTTGCGTCTTCCGTTGAGCGCACGATCAATATTAATTTCCCTATGTCCCTGTTTCGCTGATTGAGTTTGTCGCCACTCTCTACCAGCCAAGAGCATTAATGTGGTGGTCAAATGAAAGGGTTTTGTGAGTTCCGATCGGATTAATCAAAATCGGATCGTGGTCATGTGCAATTGTAGGCGTTCAGCACTGACCTTCTTTGTAGGGCTTACCGGTTAACTTGAGTCCGTTTGAGTTTTCGGGTGTGCTGTTTTGCAGGCCGCATTTTTTAACGAACAACATCGTTCACAAGAAACTGCTCATGTTCCTGGTCGAGTACGTCATGGAAGTCGTTTTACTTTTCTGAGGAGGCGTAATCGCATATCAAACTCAAAACTTCTCTGATGACAAATCTGCGTCCATATAGGCGCCGATTCTACTTTAGAAATAACAGTTTTCATCGTTCTTACTCATTGTTTTGTATGGTATGTAGCGGTCTACTGCTTTAGCTAATTGTTTGTCCGATAGTTCACTGAGAATTCGCCAGCCACTTTCAGCGTAGTGGCCAGACTCCGAGAAATTCTTAAGATTTGAGCTCCGAATTTGTCGAACAAAATGAAATGAGGTCACCACAGAATCTATCTAGGATATTGCAGTTGACTCCATCTTCAGAATTCCTTCGCTGAAACCTCTCTGAACCAAGTAATGCTTTCCTAGTTATTAGTTATTAGTTTCGGCGACGGCTGGTATTGAACCCCTAACCGTCCGCTTCGGAAGCCATTATACTACCACTTGATCCACGACCACGCTTTAATAATTTCGTCCCGATTGTAACTAAAAGTGTTAAGTCCTATCCTTTTCCTCGGTATAGCTCTCAAACTCAACGTAAGATAACTGAAAGAGAGCGCCTTTTCAAAAATTTAAGCTTCATCCTACACCAGATAATGGATTCAAATATCGAAGTTTACGTAAACCCTCGTACGAAATGCCGAAAGGTCATATTTTTCGAAAAAACCTTAACATTCAAATGGACTATAAGCAACTTTGAAAAATTGGAAAAGTGTTGGAGTGGTCGCCGATAAAAAACCAATGCAAACGCTCAATACCTCCAAACGAGATGAGAGCATTTATTGCACCAGTTGCCTCGGAACCATCTATTTTTTTTGTTGATCAAAGCGTTTTAGAACTGGATTCATTATATTTGCAGTGAGTTTGTGAATTTCACGTATTCAGATCAATCAACTCAGTTAAATTGAATACCACAGGACCTGATGGTATTTCTCCAAAATTAATAAACTTTATCCCTACTTCTTCATATAATATATTTGTACATCGTTCTTCCATTCATGAGGCATACATTCCTCTGATCGGATCTGAGAAATGAGTTGGTGCATGCTCTGCACAAAGTCATTTCCAATATCTTTGAATACCCCGCCCGGTAAGCCCTATCCTTATTTCGTTCAGGATCAGGTTAGGTGGACGTCGGCGTTATACTGTTTGCAGACAAAGTTTTTCCATATTCTCAGCACCGACTGTGACTCTACTACAAAGTTTCTTTTCTGATCTCTACAGGTATGGGTGTTCTTGTCTTGACACGTTAATTTTATCTGTTGATACAATTTCTGTACGTTATTTTAGGAGCACAACCCCTCAATATCTTCGATCGCGCGCTTCTCGTGTTTTTTTTTCTTCTTCTGGAGAAACCGATGTTCTTTCAGTTCTGCTCGTAGAGCACACGAACAGGTCTCGACTTTCGTTGCAGCGCCGCTTTGTAGGCTTCTTGTGTAGCTGCATGTCCTTGCCGGCATTCTTCATCAAATCAGAGATTTCTTGGTGGTGGTCAGGTGAATCCCACCACACCAGTTGCGGCGTCTCTGATGGCACGTTGGCAGCATTGCCACTAGATTTTGGTACTTGATGCTAGGGACATAGGAGTTGTTGAGAGATTTCGGGATACACGTTCGGCGAAGATTCTGGGTCGGAACGTTCGGACTTCCAGAATACTGGAGACATGCCTTACGTCTAACGTAAAATGATCAATTTGATTTTTATTTTGATTCGGATACCGCCATGTATCCTTGTGTATATTGAGATAAGTAAACCGTGTGCTTGCTATAGTGATATTTCGTCCCGCCGTAAAGTTAATAAGCCTAGGTCTCTTGGCAGACATAGTATCGTGTATGCTATGCTTACCAACTGTCCTAGATGTCCTTCTTTCTTATCCTGACATTAAAATCGCCGAGTACGATTTCAACGTCATATTTCGGCATTGCTCATATGTCTTGTCGATGAGTTCGTAAAAACATTCTTTGGTGGCGACGTCCTTGTCTTCCGCAAGGGCATGGGCACATATTCGGCTTGTGTTAGCGAATTTAGCCTTGATGGAAGCTCAAGACTTCTTGCCTAAGTCTTGCCAAATATGGCGAATCCGCATTCGAATAAGCGCTGTTTCTTTTCCCTGTAGCAATCGCCATAGTACAATAGGTATACACCACAGTTTTTCATCCTCTTTATATCCGGCCCATTCTATCGCACTGCCTGGATGGTGATGATATCTGCGTGATAGCAATTTAGGGTCTCTGTTAATTGTTCAGCTGCATGTGTCCTGTTAATGGTCCGAACTCCGAACATTCCGAAGGTCGTTGTCCTTTAGTGTGCAGTCAGTTACTACAGATCTTGATTACAATAGATGAACTTACATAGATGGAAAACTTTTCAAATTTTGGCTGTTTCAAAAACCGCTTCCCACTGATTGCCTCTAACCGTGAGACCCTGTCTGTGAATACGTGTGAATTTTCAACAATGTCAATTCCCCTCATATTTTACACAAAGACGTCATCTAAATTACATATCTATATTGAAATTTACACGTAAATTGCTGACATTCTAGCAAATTCTGGTAGTTTACAGACTTGGACAAGTGTTGGTAATTCACTTCCATTGTATTTGTGAGAAGTTTAAGGGATTTCAAAAGTTTTAGTAGAGTTTGCTATCTCTATTAGTTCATCTATGTTGGTTACTCTAATCCCAAAATTATGCACGCTGGTGTTCCACAAGGTTCTCTGTTAGGACCACTTTTATTCCCACTTTTTAACAATAACATCCCGAACATTGTTAAAAACTGTAGTATTCATATGTATGCTGATGATGTGATCATATATCTCGCACGCCTTACTGGCCTTATGGAAGACTGCGCTGCAAGGGTTAATGGAGGTCTTACTCCTAAGAATATATCTAACTGAACGCTGAAGTTAAACGCTACAAAAATAGTATGTATTTTTCTTTCAAAAATAAAAACTGTCCGAATGATGATACAGACGTATCGTCTGTATTGTATTATATTGATAGTTACCCTGTTAATATTGTCGATATTGTCAAATACCTTCGCATTTATATTAAATCTTTGCTAACCTGTTACGCAATAAAATATTCAGCAAATTACTTGCGCTCCTTCTCGTATTCTAGAACCGCCGCGTATCTTGCCATCGTGAGTAAGCGGATTCCATTGCTATCGCGTGGTTAGCTATGGACCTGTCACCTTTTCGGAAAGTGTGACCAAACCACTGCCACTTTCGTCGCTGTATGGTTGTGCCAATAGGTTCATGGCCGGTTCTCTCATAAAGCTGTTCGTTCGAGATACGGTTTGGTCAGAAAATGCTTAAGATATTACGCAGGCACCTATTAACGAACGTTTGCAGCTTTCTTGTGATAGTAGTGGTCACTCTCCTAGTACCACATCCATATATCAGCACGGACTCAACGTTGGAACGAAACAGTCGTAGCTTGGTGTTTAAGCTAATTGCATTACTTCTCCAAATTTTAGATAGCATCCCAAACGCAGACTTCGTTTTACCTATTCGGCTGCCTATATCAAGTTCGGTTCCGCCATCGGTTGAGACAATACTCCCAAGGTAATGGAAACTCTCTACTCTTTCAACCGTTTGTCCAGCAATGCATATCCGAGTATGAGTTGGTGAGTTCGGTCCCAGGCTGATCATTTTTGTTTTTGCCGAGTTAATTTTCAGCTCAACGACGTCTGCTTCCCTCTCCACATTTGCTGTCATTTGGTGAAGGTCCATTGTTCTGTGAGATAGTAGGCATACATCGTCAGCATAGTCAAGGTGTTTGAGTTCAGATGTAAGAGTTCATCGAATTCCTCCATTTCCCATCGATAAAGCCGCATTTAGCACATCGCTGATCACTAATAAAAACAATATTAGTGAAAAAATGCAGCCTACCCGAACTCCACTTTGGACTTCGAATTCCTCAGACAGCTTTCCTCTGTGCAAAATGTGACATGTGGACCCATCGTACGTAGCTTTAATAATTGCTATTAATTTATCTGGGATACCTCTCTTGCGCAAGGCACGCCAAATAAATTCCTGATTGACACTATCAAACGCCTTTTCGAAATCGATGAACAGCGGGTGGAGTGGCGATCGATATTTAACGCACTGCTCGAAGATGATCCGCAGGGTGTTGATGTGGTCGACACAGGAGGCTCCGGAACGGAAACCTGCTTGTTCGGTGTCGAGTGTGTCTTCAATTTGTTCTTTAATTCGCTCCAGAATAATTCTAGCTATTATCTTAGCCACAGCAGGCAGCACGCAGATGCTTTTCCAGTTTTCGCACTGCATAAGGTTGCCTTTTTTAGGGAGCTTGACTATCATTCCCTTCTTCCACTCATACGGAAAACTCTCGGCCTCCCAGGTTCTCCCAAGAAGTGGGAGCAGTAGCTCAGCCGATGCAGTTGGCGCAGCTCGAAAAAGCTCTGCGGCTATGCCATCAAGTCCTACCGCCTTATTGGTTTTCAGTGCTTTGATCGCGGTAATGATCTCTTCCTTACTGGGGGTAGTGATGCGAATTCGGGCATTTCTTTCCACGGTCTGGCTTGGGTGCGTATTCCTGCGAATACTCTGTTCAAAACCGAAGCAAACTGCTTCTTCTATCTCTTGAGCTGATCCTCATCCAATATGAGCAATGAACCGTCTAAGCCTTTCACTGGGTGTTGAGTAGAGTTTTGGCCACCTATTAGCTCTTTGGTGATTCTGTAAACGGTTCTGGTGTCGCACCTAGCTGCTGCTTCTTCTGCTTCTGTAGTAAGCGCATTGATGTAATTGCGCTTGTCACGCCGCACGCTACGCTGTACTTCTCTCATCTGCATGCCATATAGGGACTCTAGATCGATCCTTCTTGCTGCTGGAGTTGCTGCAATTCGAGTTCTAAGCTGTTTACGTTCGTCGATCCTTCTCCAGGTATCCTCGGAAAGCCACGCGATCGACCGACAATCCTTTCTGCACCTGATGTGAAAACAGTTTTCACAGCATACCAATGATCTTGTATGGTGTTGAGCAGTGAGCAGCTGATTGTTTCCACTTCACGTGAGATATGGTCCCTTAGTTCTTGGCGCACTGTGGGATCTCTTAGTCGGTCGGTGGGCATTCTCGTGTCGTTATATCTTCGAACAGCAGCAGTGCGTAATTAGACAGTCCCTATCATAAGATGGTGATCTCGTATCAACCCTATGTCCGCTCCTCTTCTGTTTCGGACGTCTAGAAGACAACTTCTAAAACGGCGACTGACGGCAAAGTGGTCAATTTTGTTGGGGGTTGCTTGCCTGTCAGTTGGCACCCAACTGATTTTATGGCAGGTTTTGTGCTCAAACATGGTGCCACCTATGACAAGACGATT
This sequence comes from Volucella bombylans, assembly GCA_949129095.1. Taxonomy (NCBI): domain Eukaryota; kingdom Metazoa; phylum Arthropoda; class Insecta; order Diptera; family Syrphidae; genus Volucella; species Volucella bombylans. Next base: position 14,996,377 of record OX422144.1, read on the forward strand.
TGCGTTGCAAAAGTCAACGAATCTTTCGCCGTTATCATTGCGGTTGCCTAGTCCGTGACGTCTCACCACATGTTTGAGCCCTTCGTTGTCGCTGCCTTGGCATTCAGGTCCCCCATCACTATGGCCATGTCGCCGTTGGGTGTTGCATTAAATACAGCTCCCAACTGGTTGTAGAAGGTCTCTTTTTCTTCCTCAGACGAACCATCCGTAGGGGCGTAACACTGTATAATTGTGACGCGACGTACTCTAGTCCGGAATCTGGCCGTTAAAATCCTATCACCGTGAGGTTGCCAGGAGATTAGGCCTCTGCGTGCTGTGGGTCATTCCATCTCCATGTCCACGGGGGCTTCCAGTTGGTCTTCCGGAGTAGAGTAGTACAGTGTTACGCGTTGGGGATTGGTACTCACCCGCATCTAACCATCTTATCTCGCTTAATCCCAATATGTCCAGGCTATATCGCATAAACTCATGTTCAAGTTGAAGGAATCTGACGTTCTGAGGTCCTTCACTCTGTGAGTCAAGGAGCGTCTTCACATTCCAGAAATCAATATTTGTCCGGGTACGATAGCCAAAAGTCGTCAACGAGTTATCAGTCCTTATCCGAGGCATTGTTTCGGTTTCCGTAGCTGGCGAATTTCGGTAACGCGGATTGCTGGCCCAGATTACCTAGTCTAGACATAAGACTCTAAACGATCTCGCACTTGCTATTTTAGCCTACATGTATAAGGATTTATACATGCAGTCGCCCAGGGACCACCACGAGGAGGTAAAGCAAGCACTACATTACGAACTTGATTGTTGCGCTACTGGCCCAATCCATGGTTTGGGCAGTCAGTAGTTTCCTGATCAATCGCTATGCAGGTCCCCAATGTAGAGAATGTAGAGCCAAGGAGTGATATTTCATTTATTTCAAATTTGTATATACTGTATTTACATATATCCGTACCGAGGTTCCTTATTTTCTTCAATATTACGAGGGTTGTCTGAAAAGTATCCGACCGGAACGTAAAGATAGCTGCACTCGACAATAAAATCTAGTTGTGCATCTTTTGACAGTTACTTACCGAAGTTTCAGTCATTTTGGACGCGCAGGTTTTAGTTGACAGTCGTTTGAGTGAGTCGATGTGAAGGTTTTTTTTGTGGAAATGGAAAAAATTGAGTATCAAGCTGTTATTAAATTCTTGTTTTTGAAAGGCTGGGGAACTCTGCAGCATCATTTACCACGGTGAAATGTTGGGCAGCTGAATTTAAACGTGGCCGTAAGAGCTAGGGAAATGATGCTCGGGACGTTCAAAAACTGTAACCACTGACGATAAAATCGCTAAAGTTCACCAAATGGTGTTAGACGGCCCCCGAATTAAAGTGAGAGAGATAATAGAGGTTATGAAAATGTCCAAAGAGAATGTTTGTAACATATTAAATCAAGTTTTAGGCATGAGAAAGCTGTCCGCGCGTTGTGTGGCGCGTTTGCTTACGTTAGACCAAAAACTTGTTCGAACGAACATTTCCAACTCTCTGTTGGCGCAGTTTAGGCGCACATATACGAGTTTTGGCGCCGATTAATTACTGTAGATGAAACTTGGATACGCCATTATACGCCCGAAACAAAAATTCAGTCAAAACAGTGGACTGCAAAGGGCGAGCCCGCTCCAAAAATAGTAAAAACTGTTTTTTCGGCTGGGAAAGTGATGGCGACTATTTTTTGGGATAGTAAAAGAGTTATCTTAATCGATTATCTTCAAAATGGAAAAACCATTACAGGAGTATACTACGCATCATTACTTGCCAAGCTGACCGCAGAAATTGCGGAAAAACGGCCACATTTGCAGAAAAAGAAAATTCTGTTTCACCAAGACAACGGGCCGTCTCACACCTCAGCGGTTGCTATGGCGAAAATCCATGAATTATGGTTTGAACTGCTTGACCATTCGCCTTATTCACCAGATCTAGCCCCAAACAACTTCTTTTCTAAAAACTGCGCTCGGAGGACTAAGATTTTCATCAAATGGGAGGCAATCACCTTCGTGAACAATTATTTTGCAGAGAAAAACGCCAAGTACTATTTGGAAAGTTTAGAGAGATGTTAGCATCGCTGGGAGAAGTGTGTAGAGTTACAAGGAGACTATGTAGAAAAATAAAAAAAAATTTGAGAAAAAAAATGTCTTTGCAGACAACCCTCGTATGTTTTGTATTTGTAAATTATTTTTGTATAGAACCTTCTAGCGTCTGGTAAATTTATGCTTCTAAAAGATACTCGTATATTATCTTGTATCATAGTATTATTGTGGTTTGGAATTTAAATCAAATCAAATCTTACCTTGCTGCTCCAATTTACCGGAATAGCGCTTTTTTGTTTGTTCTTTTACATATACTCGTACCTCCTAAAAAAGATGTATGATTATTTTTTACTAGGATATTGCCACGGAACCGTTTACACCGACATTTGTGAATACGAATGAATTGCGATCCGTCCGATTTATCCATTCAGTATTGTCGTTATCTCTAAATACATAAATATAATCGCGATCGCCGTAATATACTCTTTTTATTTTTAATCTTTAAATGATCATGGTTATAATGCAACATTTTAATTTCAAGTGTTTCATTTTCAATTTACAAAATAAGGAATGACTTAAAAATTGACCAACAAGCTTGTATCATTTTTCGTCTTTTTGAAAGTAAATTAGTATCCTCTAGTATTTTGTAGCAGTTTGAAAGCGAACAGATAACAAGCCTGCCGTTTTCTGAGTCAGAACATTCCACCTTATCATTACGACAGTCCATATTTTTATAATTTTATATTCCATTTGCTCTAGATAATTTAATAATACTCGTATATAAATTCAAAAACTAAACTAAACTAAAACCCAATACACTAACGTTTTCCAATATTGAACTGATGCATAAGAGTAAATAAAATATTCAAATTATAGCAAACTGAGACATGTATTAATAAGCCTTTTGTAAAAAAAAAGAACTATAACTTTATTTTTATATATCTTCTTGTTTATTTCAGATTTAAAGTTTTATTTGAAATATTTTCAGCCTTTCCATACATAATACAACGATATACCATATAGTGTAATGTTTAATTTTCCTTTTCACTAAATCAATGCTTATTTATATTTTCGTATTCATATTATTTACTCATTTAACTAAATTAATAGAAAAGAAACAACAAGTTATATATTAAGTCTATTTCTAAAATTATTATAAATATGAAATAAATTTTATTAGTTAAATAATAATAAAACCAAAAAAAAGAAGAAACAATGCAGCGGTAGCTTATAAAATACGGTGTAGTTTGTACAAGAATTCATAGAGAACAATGTATCGTATTTGTAAAATAGGAATATAAATAAATAATTAAGTCAAATTTGATTAATAACATATGATAAAAGAATGAAAAGTTTATTATATTAGTATATACAAAGAAGAATTGATTTAAAAATAAATCATAAAGAAAAAAAAAAACAAATTTTATTATTATACAATTATTTATGTAAAATAAAAGTGTTACTATAAATAAAAAAAAAAGAACTAAAAATGAATACAAATAAAGAAACTTTAAATAATTAAAAAGATGAAACAAAAAAACAAAAACAAAAACCTTAAACTAACTCTAAACTAAACAAAAAAATATGTAAAATAAAGATTATATTCTAAATTAAAGACCGGTGTTGTTTTTTTTACGTTTTCTTGATCTTAGTAACGAAACTTGGCTTCTTATACGAGGGGCGTTCAATATATTCTCGGTATCGACATGAAGGAAAATGCGAATTCAATTTAAATTGTTTTTATTTTTCAATATAAGCTCCCCTAACATCAATGCATTTGTTACAACTTGAGATCAGCTTTTTAAAACCCTCAAAAAAATAAATTTCCTCTTTCTCTTCAAAATTCCCATTTATTGCCGACTTGAGTTCTTCATCATCCGAAAATCTTTTTCCACGAAGACATTTTTTCAAATCCGGAAACAGGAAATAATCACTAGAGGCAAGGTCTGGACTATAGGGTGGGTGTTGGATTTCTTCGAAACCACAATCGCGCAGCAGCCTTGGAAACTCGCGCCGTGTGAACAGGAGCGTTGTCATGAAGAAGCAACACACCCGCTGCGAGTTTACCCCGTCTTTTCTTTTTAATTTCCTCCCGCCAATTATGCAAAGTGGAAGCGTAGGATGTGGCGTTGATGGTTTCACCTTTTTTTTTTTGTACTCAATGAGCAAGATTCCCTTTGAGTCCCAAAAAACTGTGGCCATGAGCTTCCCGGCAGACGGAGTGACTTTGAACTTCTTCGGGGGGTCTGTTCCTTTTTTATGCCACTGCATGGACTCTTGTTTGCTTTCAGGGTCATAGTGGTGGACCCATGTTTCGTCCCCAGTAACAATTCGATCCATAACACCGTCCGCGTTCTCACTACACATCTCCAAAAGCTCTCTACAGCATGCGATTCTCACTTTTTTCTGAGGCGCTGTGAGCATTCGTGGCACCCACCTTGCACTGACCTTTGAAAGGTTAAGATGGTCATGAAGAATGGTGTGAATGGTACCAATTGAAAGCTTGATGATCTCTGCCATCATTTTCACCTTTATTCGGGCATCCTCAAGAACAAGTTTTTCGACTTCTTTGATGCTTTCTCCCGTACAAGCAGTAGCTGGGGCGCCGGAGCGGGGGTCGTCTTCAATGCTCTCTCTGCCTCTCTTGAACTCACTTGACCACTTTTGCACAGTTGATGATGAAGGTGCGGAACCCTGGTAAACAGCCCCCATCTCTTCATGAATAGTTTTTTGACTTTTTCCTTGCTTAGTGAGAAATTTAATTACAGCGCGATGCTCAATTTTCACCATCATCGTCTCAGTTGCCATTATGATTCTGTTTAACTAGAGATAAAACGCGAATTAATAATCACATTTATATGAAATTTTACATGAATGCACTAAAATAATAGTATTACTTGATAAATAAGTCAATTTATATATACAACCACAGTTTCACCACGATACCGAGAATATATTGAACGCCCCTCGTAAGTGGGTGTCCTTTGGTATAACAATATAACATATTCAATTCAATTTCAATTTATTCAATTAGGGATGTACAAATGAGACAAATAAGACTATGGTATACAAGATTACTTTAGTATTTATATTTAACATTAAGAGATACTTTAGTCAGGAAAGGGAGTAGGGGAATAGTAACAAGAAATAGTCTCCTGTTGCATTTTTAGAGAATGTGCTCCAAAATAGCATTTTTAAATGGCTCCAAAACTAAATCTGGTGCCTCTTTTGCTTCCACATATGTAAATGGCAATCTCATCAAAATAGGCATTTTAACACAATCTGTTTCTATATTTACCGCCGAAGCTGTTTCCATCCTTGAAACTCTGACCTTCCTTTCGAACAAACAGGGGAAATATACAATATGTTCCTATAGCCTTTCGGTACTAAATGCAATAACTACAGAACCGAAGTGATTGACAAGATTAGAGACTATCTAATAAGATTCCACAACAAATTTAGACTTATGTGGATACCAAGCCATGTTGGGATTTTAGGAAATGAGCAGGCCGATGCTGCCGCCAAATATGCTCACAATAGGCCAGTCTTCCTTTTCCAACATCTCAGCAAGAAGGACTTATCAAAGGAAATAAACCTCAAACTAAAGGCACAATTGCTAACAGATTGATCCCATTACAAACACCACTACACTTCAATTAATTCGGACAAGTCCTTCCCTAACTACCCTGCTATATCACGACCATCAATTACGACTTTTGTCCGACTACGCCTAGGGCATACCTGCACAACCCATCAACATCTCTTAAAAAAGGAAACACCACTAACCTGCCCCACGTGCTCTCTAACGCTCGACATGATGCACCTACTTGGGCTAGTAGACTGCCCATCCAGCAGACTATTTAAACACCTGCTCAAAACAAGTGCTACTCCACACGAATCGTTACGGGACCTTTCACCGGAAAACATTAACCGTATCTTTAATATAGTCAAAGTATGCAATTTGAATATTTAAACCACTAAGATTTCAATTAAAGCCGATAGCCACTGCAGCTAGTGCTTATTAGTTTTAGTTAGCATTTAGTTTGAACTAATTGTTAATAAATAAATAATAATAAATTGTATGGCCCCAATTATTTGTTTTGCTGTTGTGGGCAGAGAATTCCAAAGTCTGGTGGCAAAGACGAAGAAAAGGCGCGAGGAGTTCAAATAGTTCGAGGATGCAGTTATAAGGCTGTATGTTCTAGGCGAACGATCGAACTGAAGTTTCTCAAAAAGATATGGTGGCAACTTAACATGCAAGAATTGCTGGAGCGTACAACCAAGGATATAATTCAATATGTGGTCGTGTCGACGTAGCCCATACACATACCTTACCATATCATTGAATGCCACGGTAAGTGTACACTGCTGATGAGTAATCAATATGCGGAACAAGTAAGGTTTTAACAAGTCTCAGCCTCGTGTTAACAGGAGTAAAACTAGAGAGCAGCCAAAGTTTGCATAGTCCTTCGTAAATTCGTGCCGCAGTGTAATTGATGTGGCCTACACAGGAGATGGATCGGTTTATCTTAAAACCCAGGTTGGTTACGGTCTTCACGAACTGCAATTGCGTGTCGTTGAGGTAAATGGGCGGCAGTAGTTCAGTATTATGAGGTTTTTTAGATATTAAAATGAGCTGAGACTTTGCTGGGTTGAGGGTCAAACATTTACGTACGGACCATTGGTAGATTGCGGGTAAATTCTCACTCAACCTGCAAACAAGATCCTCGACTAGATAAGGTCTAGATAAGTATATTTGCGCATCATCCACATAGAAGTGAAGACTAGCGTTTGAGCAAACTTGCAAAACAATATTGGACCTAGTAATGAACCCTGTGGTATTCCGGCTTGTATATTCCTAATACGAGAGGATTTGTCACCAACCACTACCCTTTGACAACGATTACTTAAGTAATTTGTTATGAGACGCGCCGAACTTTCACTAAAACCAAAATACCTTCTTAGTTTCTCAGAAAGGATGGAGTGGTTGACTGTGTCGAAAGCTTTTGAAAAGTCAAGGAGGCAAAGTATAGTGAGCCCAAGTCATATGTCATCGATCCTTATGTCATCGAGAATTTTAACCATATCTGTAGAACAACTATGGTTGGCTCGAAAACCAGACTGGACCGAAGCTAGTAGCTTATGATGATTTAGATGACTTGAGATTTGCTTGGCAAGGACTTTTTCCAAAACTGATGGGTCGAAAGTCTGCAGCCAAAACATATTCCGAAAAAAACCTGTAGCCTTATTTCATTTCGGATTGCCGTTTTCGAAAATGTAATACTAAAATGAATTGGTATTTTGTATGGTTTTCGGATTAGGTGTAACTGTAAGTAAAGGTCATACATTTTCGAAAGTTAGACTGTTTCGTTTATCTTCGAGTAAACCGTGTTTGTTTTACTTACTTACTTACTTACTAACAAACCGGGACGGTGCTGTGCCTTATTCAATATGCCTCTCTATCCAGCTCTCAACCCCTAGATACATAGTTGCTTTCAGTTATGCACAACAAGTTGGTTGAGGTCCGTTTCCAACTATGATATGTGCATCACTTTAGGTAAGGTTTTCCTCAGGGGGGTTACTAAGGTGAAATCAAAGATTTTTCAGTCTGGAGCACTGAAAACCTTTCGATTAGATCCACGTCGTTGTCCAGCCGATAGTTCGTTGACGGGGCTAAGTATCGTATTGAGCATTTTTCGTTCAAAACAACTAAAGAACGTTTTCGTCTGCTCTTGAGAGTATCCATGTTTCAGCGCCGTACAGTAGGACACGCATTATGAGGATCGGAATGCTCTTTAACAGGAAGGGAGTAAGATTGATAGGTGTGAAACGACTAACGGGTGTCGATTTTCGGTATAAAACTTTGCATACTGTTTGGCAGGATTTTGCTTTATAGAGAGTTAGTTACAAGTGATCTATATGCTGTCAGTTCCCCCATTTGTCATGCACTGGTGCTATCAGCCGGATGTGAGAAACATTTTATCTCTTTTTTTCTCTTTACATCCAGCTGCTTCTGACGTTCATTAAACTTTACTTTTCCATTCAAAACACTGATAATCTTTCGTTTTCAGATGTGCTATAGTGAACATTCTCATGGAGAACAAGTACCGTATCGACCACCGCCAAGTGCACATGCTAACCAGTAATCACTTTTCTGCGTACGTCCAGGTATGTAAATACAGACCAGTTGTTTTGACACTTAGTGAAACACAGGTAGATCCCCGCCCACACCTCTCAGATCATTCTGATCTGAAGCTTCCTGTCTACGAACTAGTGCCATTATTCTTTTCTCACCACGGTCTTGCCATTTACGTGCGTAGTGATGTAGCTTACCAAACTCCACCACAATGTAGTCCATGTTCCAATCCCGAATTCAATTTCATGTGGCTAAAATTCCATCTCCGTAAGCAAATTATCGATTAATTCGACCTTTAATGAGTTTGATGCGCTGTCTGACTCCAAAATGAAGAAAACAGCTTGCAAATAAGCCCACGCGAATACCAGATGTTGGTAGTCATACCCTCAACACCCTGTACTTGTTTTTAACTTCTCACCCTGTAAAGTAATGGATGTGAGATTCCTTGTAGGCTCGTCGTACCACTGTCTCATATCAGCTAATCTCTCGTATATCTACCACACAGCTAAAATTCTTAAAAGAACAGTATAGCAATACGAGAAAGCCAATTGGAGCCGACTTAACAGCTTTTTTAGGAATTTTAACTGGTCGTTATGTTTCCTTGATAACGACGTGGATGCCGCTGCTTTATCCCTAATCGGATGAAGAGTATCAAACTAAAAGAAGGAAAACCGAAAAAAGTTCAAACGCGCCAGAAATGACTGCGACGCCTTTCTTAAGCGTGGGAAATTCCAATACGACAAAAACTGAGGCAAAAAATACTGCAATGTCCTAAAGGCCGTAAAAATTGTTGGTCGTTCGTTAAAAACAATAGAAATTCTGCCTCATCCTCCATCCCAACGCTCATTTACAATGACATTCCAGCCGTCAGCTCTTCGGACAAGGCCAATCTGCTTGCTGTATATTTTGCGGCCAGCTCAGCACTTACAGTTTGTCCCCGCCTACACTTAGTGCGTCGAATTATCAATGGGACGAATCCACTTTCGCATTCGTGTAGTAGCAAGAGTACTTACAGATCTTAATATATACAAATCTGCTGGTCCAGATGGTATATCTCTCCTTCTTCTGAAAAAGATTTTTTCCACTCTGGTAAAACCACTGCGTAAGCTTTTTCATCAATCTTACTCTTAGGACTCTTTCCGAGCAGATGGAAAACAGCATTTGTCCAGCCCGTTCCTAAAAAGGCGACTTTTATTCTCTCTCCTCCTACAAACCCATTGCACTTCTTTCCTTTCTTTCCAAGGTCATGGAAACGCTGTTAAACTGCCAGGTCATGAAATATCTCGAAACACGAAAACATCTCAATGACTGGCAGTACGGTTTTCGTAGCAACAAGCCCACTGGTGATTTGATGGCATGTCTCACCGAAAATTGGAACCAAAGCCTACATCAATCTGGCGAAAGCAAGACAGTTGCACTTGATATTTCTATGGCATTTCACAGAGTTTGGTATCAGGCCCTTTTGTCGAAAAATAAATGCTGATCTGCCCCAGGGCTCCGTTCCGTCTCTAACACTCTTTTCACTTTTTATCAAGGATCTCTTATCTGCCACTTTTAATCCAATATATTCCTTTACTGATGATTTTTCATATTCGTTTCCGGATTCGCGTCCTTGCTCTTCGGTTGTAGATCGGGAACGGCAGCGTAAGTTAAGCTCATTAAATTCCGATATTAACAGCATAACCAGTTGGGGAACTCTCAACAGAGTGGAATTTAATGCTTTCAAAACACAATGCTGTCGGCTGCCGTTAAAGCGATATTTAAACAATTATCCATGAATGCCACTTGCATCATTGAAACCGAAAAACTTTCCGTTCTCGGTATGTCTGTCAGTGATAACTTACGTTGGAATGACCACATATTCGATGTCGCCAAAAATGTTGCGAAATATCAAGGTTTCCTCAAACGATGTAAGAAATACTTTCCTCTTCTGATCTGGCATTCAACAGACCGAAATTGGAGTACAATGCACACATCCGGTCAGGTGTGCCTAAAACATCTCAGCATCTGCTGGATGCCTCGTGTCTCACTTTTTTTATCGCTGTTTCCACCGTCAGTGCTACATAGAAATCGCCGGTAGCATTTCGCCCCTTTAAACCTTCAACCGTAACACCCATCTCGCAAAGAATGATTATCAAACCCATTTTCAGACGTACTCTGAAATATCGTGATCCGTTCCTAGGCCGAACAACTCGCTTGTGGAATGCCCTGCCGAGCTCTCTATTTCCTAGTCATTGTAACATTCAGACATTTAAAACCAACGTACATCCGTACCTATCTTTCTTTCCTCCCTAATTTTCTTCGTCCGCGCTGTATGCAAACATTTTACGGATTCACTAACCCCTTGAGCGCGCGCTACTTAAAACTGGCTTCTAAGGTGCGTTTTTTTTTAAATTCAATTGTACCCAACCTGGTCAGCTGATTCGGTCAATTCTCTAATGCTTATATACATTTTGACAAACTTTTCAAAATCCCAGAAATAACGTTTAAGACTCCGGATCGTTTCAAGTAGAAGGTGTGGTTTTTAAAATACGTGGTTGTTTCAGTTTTATTTTGTATCTACCGATATTGAACAAATAATTTTGCCAGAGGCTTTGTTCCGTCTTCAAACGGCACATACGATGAGAAAATAATGAAAATTATAATTATAGTTGCCAGAATACACGCATACATATACATGCATCACATACTTACCCAATGAGCTGTCATCCCATCATCACCACAAAGTATTATGGTATTTTGAAATATAAAGATAAAAACAAAAACTGTAAAGATACTCGTACTATACTAATTATAGACTTTGAGCTCCATTTTTTGATTAAGACAAATTAATGCGTGTGGCAGACGTTGATTAAAATGCGTTCTTAATGTCCATCTCAATTAAAAGTCCGTCTTTCCTTGCAGTTGTAAGAACCAAATGCTTACGCGAAGTTAAACGTTGGTCGTTAAAACTCATGCACATTCTGAGTAAGAGTGTCAGATATGACTTCTGGAAGTGAGACACAAAATCAAGTACTCCAGTGACAGACTTGATCAATTTTATGAACATCTATGGTACGACTATTTGCATAGAATAAGTAGCCAAACAATTCAATTGACCCTGACGTAATTGTTAGCATTTATACGACACTGTATTCTAAATAACTTAACTTACTGCATTTCAGACAGGAGATTCCTTGATTGAAAAATAACAATGTGAGGACATTTGGTAAATCACTTCGGGAGTAGGTTCATTCGCATCTGTTTATATTCTTTTTAGATGGCGCAACTATTTCTGGTGGACCTGGGTCATTCCAGTCTTACGCACTTACAGATTGCCGAAGTCCCATTTCAGCTAAGAGCGTCCACGAATATTATTCAGACCGGAAGGTTGATGTTACTCTGTATATCCTCCAGTAATCTTAGTTGTTTGGGTTAGTTCTTAATGACTGGCTCTTAATACTCGTAGATCCTACCAGTTCCTCTATTCACCGTCAGAGGTATTAAGCTCTTTTATTGTTCGGGTCCATAACAATATCTGAAATACACACTTCTGCAATTTATTTTCTCCATATTGGAATGAGAACGGAGCTTGAGAGTTGAAGAGCCGGATCATCTCTGGCCGGAGAGTAATATTTAAAGTCATATTCCCGGAACAAAGATATATATTGTATATTCAGTTTAACGTGAAAGGCGGGGCTCCATCTTCTCAAATAAGAGAAATCACAGAACAACTACAATAACTATGATGACTGGAGATGTGCTTTCAGTTAGTTCTTACACAAAAGGTTGTAAGCCGACTGTATTGGTTCAACTCACAAAAAAAAAATTCACCGATTACCTTGAAAAGTAAAATTTTCTGGACCAAAACATTAATTTAAAAACATAGAACCAATGTCGGTGGCAATTCAAACAAGATCTGGCGATGGAATATATTGCAAGCTGTAAGCCATCTTTAGCTTGAAAAAGATGAATTTGCGAAGATCAGCTCCACCGGACTGTGACTAAATTAATAAACAATTATTTTTAATTATGCGAAACAACATTTTCACATATCGTATTGAAAAAAAAAATAAAAAAAATCCAGAGTTACAAGGATCACTGCGAGAACGAAATTTGGGTACGCCCAATTGGCCAACCAGTCGCACAGAAAATGCAAAAGGCTGTTATGGCCTCTGTTCGATTCCGGAAGACCTTCTGTCGGCAAAATGAATCCAGATTACAACAGTTTTTGCACCGTTACTTGTGAGGTATGGAGTCTAGCATTGCCAAGCAAAGGGATTGGACCGTGCCTACTGACCAACGCAGGTTACTTTTCAGACAATATTTGATAGCGCTTATCGTTTCTCCTGGTTGAAGAAATGAAAAGTGGGTTGGTCCTTTCGATGTCAACCAAATTGTCACCATAACTTTTTTTGGGTGAAGATCGGGGTTGGTGTGTTTTGGTTTTTCATCTGCACCCAACCACTGCCCAGATCTTTTACGATTATCATACAGCATCTAGTTTTCATCACATGTGACTATCCGCTGCAAAAACGGTTCAGTTTGGTTTTTTAATGTAAGCGAAGTGCAGATTTCCAGGCGCCGTAGTTTTTGGGATTCGTTCAGTTCATGGAGTGCCCACTTATCGAGTTTCTTTACCTTTCCTATGAGCGAATAGGGATGGGGATACTCCCATGCTTTATGCAATCTCCCGCACCGATTTCGTTGGGACAGCTTAGCATCCACCGTTGCTCTTAAAACATCGTCGTCAACTAACGTTTCCGACTTCCCACGTGGTTCATTTTCGAGGCTGAAATCTCCCGAATGGAACTTTCCAAACCAACGTCGTATAGTGCGTTCATTTACGAGGGGCGTTCAATATATTCTCGGTATCGCTATGAAGGAAAATGCTAATTCAATTTAAATTGTTTTTATTTTTCAATATAATCTCCCCTAACATCAATGCATTTGTTACATCTTGAGATAAGCTTTTTTAAACCCTCAAAAAAATAAATTTCCTCTTTCTCTGCAAAATACCCATTTATTGCCGACTTGAGTTCTTCATCATCCGAAAATCTTTTTCCACGAAGACATTTTTTCAAATCCTGAAACAGGAAATAATCACTAGGGGCAAGGTCTGGACTATAGGGTGGGTGTTGGATTTCTTCTAAACCACAATCTCGCGCAGCAGCCTTGGAAACTCGCGCCGTGTGAACAGGAGCGCTGTCATGAAGAAGCAACACACCCGCTGCGAGTTTACCCCGTCTTTTCTTTTTAATTTCCTCCCGCATATAATGCAAAGTGGAAGCGTAGGATTTGGCGTTGATGGTTTCACCTTTTTTTTTTTTTGTACTCAATGAGCAAGATTCCCTTTGAGTCCCAAAAAACTGTGGCCATGAGATTCCCGGCAGACAGAGTGACTTTGAACTTCTTCGGGGGGTCTGTTCCTTTTTTATGCCACTGCATGGACTCTTGTTTCCTTTCAGGGTCATAGTGGTGGACCCATGTTTCGTCCCCAGTAACAATTCGATCCATAACACCGTCCGCGTTCTCACTACACATCTCGTATCGCTACATCCTCAAATGCGTCATTAATGTTTTTCACTGCCAATGATGCATTACTTCCCATTTTAAATTCGGAAAGGAAAAGGATTCGAATTTGAACTGCCGACAGCATGGTAAATAATTCTTAGAAAAAAATAACGGTACTTGTAACGAACCCTAAAATTCTCACACGTCAAGCACACGTACCACTTTATTTAAAAAAAAAAACAAAATTCAACATTCTGACGCAGATGTTCACTCGAGAACTTCTTATTTTCGACTGAGCGAAAATCGGACATTTTATGCGATACACGTACAACCCAATAGATTCGCTCCGAGATATGTTATAGGTTTTAAGCAAATCCTTCGCTGCCCTCTTTTAATTTATTTTATGCGTGAATGGTAACAAATTATAATTATAACTACTTTAATTGTTAACTAATGTCTTAAAAATTATTCAACATCGAATTTTGACTTTTTCATGATTTTTCTCTGAAACATACCAGGGGGCAAATTTTATAAAAATTGAGATAAGTGCGTAAATGACCAAATGAATGACATTATTTCTTTGGTGCACAAAGGAAAGGATTGGTAGGGAGATCTATCAGGGAAACAGGATAACTACTCATCATTTATTAGTTTTGTTTGAAGTTAAACAAGGATTTCTCAAAACTGTGCTACTGCTAGTTAGACCCCTTGTGCTCTGACCCCCTCATATGTAATTAACCCCAACATTTTGCAGCTTTGAAACATGTACAAAAATTACTGATCATTCACTCAACTCAGTAGTTTACAAGATGCGACCCAATTATGCATGCTAGCAATGTCCATTGTTTCCAATTCTTTTCGGCCTTTCGAAGCTGCCTCGTAAATCCTATAGTTCAACTCATCTGTTGTTTTGTTTGTTGTATTGTTTTCTTGCATGCCTTCTGAATGTCTGCTTAGTTGTCTAAGAGTGATATTTGTATAGTTTCTTACGCGATGTAAAACGTTTTCGCGGCTGTGAACGCCTAAAGCAGGATGTTAGCCTCTCATCGATTTCCGTGGTGTTCCTCACATCATCAACCTGGAAAATATTCTAAGAAATGCCCTATCATTTGGGCAATCCTATTAGGGTATCATTTCAGATATTCCAATCTAGCTCGTTGACCGTGACCGTTGTAGAAACCATAGACATAAACCATGTTTGCTTACTCTTGTATTGGAAATGCCCATAATCGAGGATATTATAACTTAAACGTCAATATCTCTGTTAAAAAGTACAAACTGGTTATGGAAAAGATTTTGGGTTCTTTTTGTATTATTTCATAAGCGATGTGCTTAAGGTTTTTTACAGGAAAAAGAACTGTATATTTTTTTGGCCTATAAAAATGGGTGTTACCTAGCCGACGTGATCCCTCTAACGGTCATAAAATGAATCTTTTTTAAAAAAGATTTTTTTGGGGTTTTTCGGTGATGACAACGATAATAGAATCTTAAACAACGGATAGCGATGCTAGAAAATAACGACATACGAATCAGTCCTACAAAAATCGAATATCTGCATTGCCGTTGGAAACCCAACTCCAGGCATCTACATCTACCGAACTCCATTTCTGCGAGAAAGGTGTCAAAACTTCGGCGAAAATATACCAAACGGACTTTTTAGAGAACGTTGTGGAGACTCTCAACAAAATACTATTCGCAAATCAAACGCCGTGGACTCGACTCGACTCGACAACGACTCAAACATGGCTCAAAAACTTTAGTTCCGAACTTTATTTCCACGGGTGTTTGATCATCTGGTAGCCCAGACCTCAATCCATTAGACAAAGAAACTGTGGTTCGTTCTGGAGACTTTGGCTTACATTACGCGACATCCAAGTATTGGGACTTTGAAGTGCGCCCTTGTTCTAGTAGACGTCTCTATCATTTCGTTTCGTCGTTGCTGGAAGCCAAATGTGGGCCATTTCAAATAAGCTGTTCTACAATTTCTAGCCATTGAGTGACCCAATAAATAGAAAAGAAAATTTTGGAAATATTCATTCGTTTTCATTTTATTAGCTAAAAACCGTGTATCAAAACATTTGCTAGTACCAGATATACCTTTTGCATTGCTAAAACCCTTCGTCTGATTTTCTGATAGGACCTAATTAGTGCGGTTTAAGACATGGTTAGTCTGCTATCACTGAAAGAAAGTCCAGAGATGACGAAACAATACCTAAGATCTGTTCATTGATTTTAAAGCCGCATATAACATAGCAGCAATAATAAGGACGACTTTATAGAGTTTGATTTGGTTCTGACATTTCTGAAAAACTTTTTCTCCTGAGCAGAATGGTGATAGAGAATAGTTGCTATGACGTTTTGACTTCGGCTTATATAACTAGGGCATGTAAAATGAATGAGTGTCAACTCTCCGATTCTTCAAATCCATCATGGAGTGACAACGTGATTAACAGAATGGCTTGAGTGAGGGTGCGAAGTGCGTGGAAAGACGGTTGGCGCAACGTCGTATTAAGAGTAATAAGTTGTAAGCTGAGCATCAGGTTCACTCTGGACTGTAGAGCCACGGAAGGAAAAGGAAGTATGCAGGGATGTACAATGGAATGAGAAAAGGGTAAAGCGGCGAATTCTTTAAACTGCATCATGATGTGCTTGCATGTGAACGTATCATATCTACTCGTATCTTTTCAATATACATTTTCAAACATTGACAATTCAAATCTCAACCCTGTTCGCATATTCAATTGCAACACACATTATCTTCCTGTTGTAGTCAAAGAGTAATCAATCATAGAAACGAATAGGGTTTCAATTAAACCCTAATTGCCAGCCATCACCTCATCTATACCTGAATTATGTCGTAAATCGCACTGTCCGTATAGCTTGTCAGCTTTAAATTCAATTTTTGAAATTCAATTTTAAACCGAAAATGGTGCACAAACAATGCAACATCACAGCATCATACTCTCACCCTTATCAAGAGCGTCTACCATGTTGTACATATTGTTCCCAAAACACCATTCATTTGTTCACATTGAATCCCAAATTGATGCTCATCACATACAAATAAGGGTGCCACAAAGAATCCCCTCTATTGAAATCTGGATCTTTTAAATCATTCGAAATTAGGAACTGAAACCGCGTTAAACACTGCAGATCATTTCCAAACAATTCCGACCAATGTCATTTATGACGTAGCGATGCAGTGATGTGTTAGTTACGAGTATGTCTGAAAAATTGAAACTCTGAAGCATGTTCACACGAATGGTGTTCCATAAATTAGCTGGCACGGCGTGCAGTAATTTTTGACTGAAACCTGGATCTGAAAAAAAGACTGAAGCTGGAGCAGATACTTTTCGGTTTACGAGTATATGTACTGGCGTACGGTAAAAGTCAACGTTTAATGGCGTTCTTCTTAAAGTAATCAAATTAAGAGATTTGAATACTTAAAAAGTGACCATTTGTTGTTGGCTATTCAATCCATCTTGACCAGTAAACCGACGGTCGTGGGTACTTCTTTGTCTCTCCATTGACCGGGGACAGCTTCAATTGTTATTCCGTCCGGCTTGGAACCATTCACAACTATTCCCCGTCTGTCAGTGACGACGCACGTAGCTATTATTGGGATGAGTTTCTTTTCAGTGTCTATTAAGTCGTTTACTTATGTTGTCCCTCTCGATTTTATTTTTATTATTTATTGTTGTTTTTTTTTTTTTAATAAAATACAATCTGTGGATGCTGGATGGGGACCAAAACTATTAGACAGCTCGTACGAGTACTGTAGACATTCCACTTGAAAGATTAATCTTGGATCTACGATCAGACGCTGATGTTATCACGTGGATAACAGTTGAGCTAATTCGATTAGATTTGGTTCTTTTCTTTCATACACAACTCTACTGAGTTGTTGTTTGGATTCGTACGAATACCTTTTTGAATTTCGAATGCTACTCGTACTAGGGACTACCATCATGAGAGGAATGTGGACGGGACTGGGACTGGGATCTGCATTATTATGACATATGAAGCATGATGAGGGTAATCAGTGCTTTGTTATTTGATTAATCACTTGGACAATTATTTGTAATTGATTGAACTAAGAGGTCTTTGGAAAACTGAATCGAACATTTGGATTCGAAAGGGTCTACTCCTTGGTGGGCGCTAATTACAATATAACTATGAAAAATGACGTGAGGTTAACCATAATCTTAGAGCAGGCGCTGAGATTTTTTGAAGATCTTTATTAGAACTGGAAACTAATGACGATCGAGAGAGACTATGTAGTTAGCGGTCATGCGATGAGATTTCTGTGTAGGATAAACTCACTGTCAATATTTATGAGAACTATGAATTTGATAGTGTACACTACGGAAAGCTAGGAACGAGTAGTATGATTATTATATGTATTTTGCTGTGATTTCATTTTATTAAATTGATAAACCGCTTTCATCTGAAACTGCACTGAATCAGGTATCTACAGGTAAAACCTGCGTCCTAATTGTAGTAATTGCTCAATGTAATTTCATTTCATCTACATAAAATGCATAAAATTCATGTCGCAGGGTTGATGTTAACACTATACTTAATGTATATATATACAGTATTGTGCAAAACATTTGCAAGTTTTTTACAATTTTGATTTCAGTGAATACTGTTCTCAAACTAAAGCAACACTATTAAACTTTTTTTATGATTTTGAAAGATTCATTTATTGCGAAAGTTTAGGTATATAAAATATTGAAAATATCATTCATTAATTAACTTTTGTTTTTAACAATATACGCAAGTATTATAAAATGATGTGCAAAACATTTGCAAGTTTTCCTCTTTTTCAATATTTGGTCCAATAACCTTTGTTTTTTATTACTTCTCCACATCTTTTTGACATGGATTCAATTAGCGCGTTTATTGTGTCCATTGGAATACTCAGCCATTCAACTTTGAGTGGGCTTTTGACGACGAGAACCCCTGCCCTATTACCCTTTGTTTTAAAATTTCCCACAGATTTTCTATGGGGTTCAGGTGGGGGGATTGTGCAGGTCAATCTAACATGTTCACATGTTGCATCTACAAGAACTCCTTAACATATTTTGACGTGTGTTTTGGGTCGTTATCATGTTGGAACCTCCACAACAACGGCATCTCTTCCTCAGCATATGGAAGCATAACTGTTTCCAAAAACCTTTTGTAGCCAAACGATCTATAATGCCTGTAATCTTATGTAGAGGACCACATCCTTGAGCCAAAAAACAACCCCACACCATTGTAGAACCTCCTCCGTGCTTCAAAGTAGCTCGGACGTGTTGACGCTTGTATCGAGTACCTGGTTCTCGCCTTACGTAGCTAATGCCGTCCGAAGAAAGAACATTAAACTAACTCTCATCGCTAAATAATACGGTCTTCCATTGTTGCAAAGACCAGTTAGCATATTTATGCGCAAATTCCAACCTGAATTTTAGGAAATGAGCAACATTCACGAATACTGCACAAGCTTTACCTTTTCTGATGATTTTTAAAGTTAACAACGGCTT
The DNA here is from genome assembly GCA_949129095.1 of Volucella bombylans. Lineage (NCBI taxonomy): Eukaryota > Metazoa > Arthropoda > Insecta > Diptera > Syrphidae > Volucella > Volucella bombylans. Next base: position 15,015,591 of record OX422144.1, read on the forward strand.
CTTCACTGGTCGATATGTCCTCAAATTTGCTTCGTTGGCATGTCTACGCACAGTGCTTGAATGAATTGTCAAATTGAGATCCTTAACGATGGATGTGGAGGAGCTAAATGGTTCCTGACGAATCAGATTCGCTATCCTTTAGTCCATGCGATGATCAGCTTTCCGTGGTCACCAGAATGTACCGTTTCTAGGGGCAAATTATTTCGGTATTTCGAAATAAGCCTAGAAACTGTGGATTCGTGCAATTTGCAAATTGTTTTGCAATTTCTCTTTGCCTAATGCCACTCTTAAATGCCTCGATAATCAAATTTTTTGTGTGGTTATTATACTTATTCCCAGCCATATAAAAAAAAATCAGTCTTTTTTGCAAAAATATAAACTTAAAGTCGTAAAACTATTGAAAAATATTATTTTTATAAGTTTGGAATCTAAAAGTTCTGTACTACTCAAAGTTAAGCTGGGAATGAGCCGCTATTAAAAAACTTTCCCGCAATCACCTAACGGGACATACCGCGGATGTCTTTGTTTCTAAATAAAGAGTATGCATTGAATAACAGAATTTTGTAAGACAAATGTAAAAAGTTACAAAAGTTTGGTAATGAAAAAAAACTTGCAAATGTTTTGCACAATACTGTATATACCTGTCTAACTGCTGCTATATACAGATGACATCGTCATCATTTCATTTGTTGGCCATGTATTTTTATTCTGTAAACGGACTACAACATATGGAGCTGTTATATTTTCGAAAAGTGTACATATTCGTAACTCACAATAACATCGTTTAATGGTTGTGTTTGTATCTACTGGTTCCTGTTCCGTTTTTTGATAAAATTATTAAGCACTTGCTTGCAACTTCTTATTTTTCCGTAGGCAGTGCTTTGACATAATTGCTCTTGTTACGGTGTACACTAAGCTCTTCTTTTCTAACCTTTGTATGATAAACGGACTTAAGTTTACTCTTCGCTATACTTGGCTAGTAAAGAGTAGTAAGGCGAGCTATTTTCATATATCGATCTATTTTCATCATCCTCGGAAACCACATCCTTTGACTTCGGATTGCCATCCGACCAAAAGCATTGTTCTTTCATACCATTCTAATGGTGGAAAGGTAGGTACAAATCGCGGATGATAGCTTCATAGTTATCAATTTTCTGGGGGATTCTTGAGTCTGATTATGGGGAACTTAAATATCATTGCCTGATCTTCGAAAGAGGTGCGAAGTAGGGTGAAAGTGGCGATCTAGAGACTACTTTTTCCGTGACTGATTTGAGGTCATTTGTCAATTTGATTAGATGTCACTTGCCCATTGCTTAACATCCAACTGGCTTTAAAGCAAACCTTGAGATCAAAACCCTGCAAAAGGCGATTGGCGTTACAGAAATCAACAAACCTTCCTCGTTGTTATGTGGTTGCCAAGTCTACTTTTGCCGAAAACATGTTTATGATTGCCTACCTGGCATATCACAATGACTATGTCTCCATTTGGTGTGGTAAGAAGACGGAGATTTGTTCACTGTACGCGTTTTTTTTGTTTCTTGTCTTCAGATGAAACTTCCGTTGCGATGTAACCATATATGGTATGTATGTTGCACGTTCCGAGTCTGGCCACTATAGTTTTGTCTTGCCATAAGGCTGTCAAGAAATTAGACATACCATATGCATGCTGTTTAAGTTAATTATTGTGATGCCACAACATATTCCTTTGACTTTCTGGATGATCTTTAAAAAAAGGTGGCAAAAGGAGGTTAAGTAAGCACTTTATTGCTTATTGCACACAATTGGTGGCCAGTCAATCAGATCAATCGCATTGCGGAAATAAGGCATCCAATGACCGAAGAGGATAACAATATCATCCACAAAATTATGGATCTCCACCAAAATCTTCGCTGTTCAAAAATATATTCCAATTCAGTCGAGGAGGTTGGATGGTTTATATAAGTAAAGTATGTCCCAAAGTTCACACAAGAATTGAATTTTGCGCCATTTGTGCGGTAAAGTGTTGCCAATGAGAAAAAAAGACATCGTGACAGCTGACAGTTGACAGTACAGGGTTATTAAAAATGGAGCGCTACATGGTTGATCAACGCGTTTTAATTTTTAAGCAATATTTCAAAAATAATGGAGGTTTGGCAGCTACAGTTCACAATTGTTGTATAAAACATGGTCGGAACAGTAATTCAAGCTCATCAACTGTGAAGAGATTAAATCAAAAATTCAGAGAGACTGGATCAATTAAAAACCCGTGTTTCCTATCAAAATTAATTATTGGGTATATTTTGGTACACCGTTTATATCTCCAGGAAGCAATATAACGTCTGATGATGAACCTGAGCTGGATATAAGTAGCAGATTCGTAATACTTCAGCAAAATGGAAACAGGAAATTTTTGGTATAGAAACGAAACTATTCCGGACGATATACTTGAGGTCTGACCAAGACCGTTTAACGAAAGCTTTTTAAAGAAATGTTTCTGCAACATAATGACGTTATTTCATTGAAATCAAATCCCCAATGTACAGCCTAGCTATTGTTAAAATCGTACATACGAAATCTTTAGTGGTTGGGAGAAAAATCATGATACGAGTAAGTACATAATGGACTTGGAGACTTATGAAAATCTCAGAAAAACGAGAAGGATAATCCTTAAAACCCATTACATGTAGTGTATACATGGCATTCCTTAAATCTAAAGGAAGTTGGGATGGAACTTGTGCAAAATCGACTAATAAATCCTCGAAGTGTCTAATATCATAAATGAGTATTTTGAAGATCTGTGCTTTAATTATATGAAGCTATTTTGGAAGAAATAATGTCAATTATCACAACAGAAACAAGATCCTGGAACATTAAAAATGTCTGAAATCTACCTCTCATGTTATAAAAGAAGAAAATTTTATTCCAAAAATAGGACAGGCGATGGCACGAACCAGGAGCTGATTTTATTCACATTGGTTTGCTATCACAATCGAAAGATTGTAGAACGGTCTTCGTCTTCTAAGTTTAATACCTCAGAAGAAGTCCATGCGTTCGAAAATATGGAATACAAGGAAAAGAACTGCAATGGTTTAAGTCATTTCTAACAAATAGATCACAGAGAACCAAGGTCAACGACAGCATCTCACACACGATAGAAGTAAACATAGGAGTCCCACAAGGATCTATCTTAGGTGCACTGCTATTCATAATTTATATAAACGATATGCCCAATATCCTAAAAGATTGTAAAGTAATTTTATACGCGGATGATACACTAATCTACTCTGAAGGAAAAGATGGAAATGAGTGCAAATCAAAGCTTCTAAAAGATATAAAACGGATAACATCATGGTGAGTGATGAATAAATTAAAATTAAATGAAAAAAAGACAAAATTAATGGAAATAAATATTAATAATAAGACAACTATAGAAATCAACAATAGCATTATAGAAAACGTAGACAATATAAAGTATCTGGGAATAATAATCGATAGAAATCTCAAGTTCTCGGAGCACATCGACTACATATGCAAAAAAATTGCAAAAAAAATAGGATTCTTTAAGAGAATAAGGAAGAAAATGGACAGCAACACAGCGATCAAAGTTTATAACACAATTGTGAAACCCCATTTCGAATATTGTTCCACAATTACATACTCATGCTGTAACCAGGGACATGTGGAAAGACTCCAAAAACCGCAGAATAAAGCGATGAGAAGTATTCTTCAGTGCAATAGATTTACATCGATAAGAATCATGCTAATTGCACTCAAATGGATGAGCATACGCGAAAGGTTACAACTTAACACGTTACTGGCAGTTTTCAAAATGAAGCAAGAAAGCACACAAAGTCTATTAATGAGTGAAACAAGGACCGTAGGAGAAGCACAACCATATCGATTACGTAATTGCAACGATTTTAGAATTAAACGACAGATCTCAATGTCCGGACAAAACACATTTCTATACAAAGGAATTCTCCTTTTCAACAACCTGCCAGAGTATATAAAAACCGAAAGCAACTACAGATTATTTAAAAGAAAAAGCATAGATTTTTTGAAACGTAATAGCTAACTATATTTTTGTACCTTTTCTCTCTTATTTATTTATTAAAGTTTTTAAACCGTTAATTTAGTAAAGCACTATGCAAACAAAAGACTTATATATAGTAATAAAAAAAAAACATGTAAAACAACATATATAAAATGTAAAATTTAAAAGTATAACTATATACTAATAAATACAACTACTACTACTACTACTACTAAAATTGTTTCGTGACCCCTGGGTCACGATCCATAGGTATTACTTCAACAGAAATTAACTCCCAGACTCAATGCCATATTCTTTCCTTCTAACTAAAATCGCATTAAAGTCAAAAATTGGAAAAAAAACTATTATACATATACTCGTATGCTCAAAGCCTCTGTCAATTTATCTTAAACCTGTGACTTCAAACGGACAGAACACTAAATGAAGTATGTACATAGATGCTCCAATCAATGAATACGATAGCACTAGAGAAGAAGGTAGATGGTCGAGGATAGAATTATGATCTCAAAAGACAAATCAAACGAAGCAGATCTCACAGCCAGTAAAAGTGGTATTGTCACTGAGACGGTTAGAAGTGAATACCCATTGTAAATTGTCGTAAGTCGTGAGATTTGAGTGTTTCTGAAATTATTTTTCATTACGATATACAAACTATTTAATAAAGGAAGTTACTGCTTTCGCGCAGACCGGATTCAGACGGCCGCCCAAAACCAAGTCACCAGCGGCGGAGAGTCTGATATTATTGAGGTGGCTGAGGTATCAGATGAAGAGCCGTGAACCGAACGATCGTATTTTATAGTAAGGTGCTACTAACAACAAATCTAAGAGTGGATAAGCACCTCTACCTCGGATGTTCCAAAGAAATTGTGCCACCATGCCAAACAGTGAATCTTTGTGGATGCATTGATGCTTGGCCGAACACTTGTGGATTGTGTTCGTTTGCTGACATAGCCGCTTAGCCTAAAATAAGCCCCGTCCGAGAAGATGAATTAGCGAACTCACTGCATTGTCTATGGTCGTCTAGCTTCAATTCTTGCGTCAGCACAATCTTATACGGATGTAGGCACAAATCCAACCGAATCGACATTTCTGTGTCTTCTTCGACACTGGCCGCTACGACGGCTATATTTCCTTCATTTCGCACCAATCTCTGTCTGGTTGGTGGAGGCAAGCGTAATACGTTACATGATGAGATTACACGACAAACCCAACTCCGTTTGCATTGATGGCATAACCAAAACCAACATAATGGTTTCGATTCAACGAGAAGGTCTTCCTATTAAGCCAGCGGAATTAATGCAAATTTTCGTTCGCTACCATGAGAGTTTCGACATCTCTTCCGACGAAGTTCATAATGATCTTTCTACGTTGTCTTCGCATGTCAGCTCCAAACGTCTTTCCCATTTGCAAAGAACTCGTTCAAATTTTAAAAACTATTACAGTTCCTAACAAACTGAAATCTGTATCCTCAAGTCCACAATGCCTGTCCATTTACTACCAAAATGTAAGAGGTTTGCGCTCTAAAATCTCCTCGATATATCTCAATTCTCAAAAGTTTCCCTATGACCTAATTGCTCTTACTGAAACAAATCTAATTCCAGACATTAAAAACCATGAGCTGTTTCCTCCAAATTTCAACGTTTTTCGAAAAGATGGATTTGAAAGAGCTGATAATCCTTATGGCCGCGGTGTTTTACTAGCAATCCGGAACTGCTTTGACGCAACTCCTGTCGATATTCCCCACACTGACAACTTTGAGTTAGTATGTGCTAACATTACGCTCCCCAAACGATGTCTTTACGTACTTTGTTGCTACATTCACCCATATCAACCCATTGAGTCTTATCAACCTGTAGTTCACGCAGTTGATTTTTTGATTGATGATGAACAACCTGAAGATTGCATTGTTCTAGTAGGAGATTTCAACCTCCCTCACCTTATATGGGAGCCTTCCGATGATTCGTCTCATTTTGTCTTCAAATTCGACCTCTGAAATAGAAATATTGATGGTGGACTGCCTAACCAACTCAAGTCTGAATCAGATTAGTGGAATACCTAATACAATGAACAGACAACTCGACCTTGTCTTCACATCCGATTCAGACAACTGTGTCCTTTATAGGAGTGATCATCTTCTTTCTACCCTAGACCGCCTTCATCCCCCCTTGCCAATTATATATTCATATGAAAATGGCAAAATTCATTTTCATCTGACTTCCGAAAAACCGACTTTAACAAACTTAAAAACCTCATCAGCAACATTAACTTTGACTTTATTGTTGAGACAACTAACATTGATCTTGCCCTATCAACGTTATATTCGTTAATTTTCTCCTGCTTTGCCCAATTGGTTCCGTATTCCTTCAGAAAGGACTGCATATCAGCTCCTCCCTGGTACAACAAGGAGTTGCGCTCTCTCCGTAATAACAGAAACAAGTTGTGGCACAAATTCTTAAGAACTCGATCTGATTCCGACTACAGTAATTATCGATTGGAATGTAATCGTTTTTCTGAACTTTGTGAGTCTCTTTACCTTGAGTACCTCTACCGCATGCAATTTAGCTTAGTCTCGGACCCTAAACGCTTCTACCAGTTTATTAATACCAAAAGAAAGTCAGACGGCTACCCATCTACTCTTAAATTTCTTAGTGAATCTTCTGCCGACCCAAAAACCATTGCAAATTTCTTTGCTTCTCTTTTTAACAAATCCTTTTCTAAGAAAACAGCTGAACCCGATCCTAGCTACTTTAGCTATATGAGAAACTATCCTGAGACATCAGCCATTTCACTAAATATAACAACAACTTTGGTATCTGAAAACATTACCAAACTTAAAGATGATTTCTCGTCCGGCCCGGATGGAATTCCGGCTATTGTAATAAAAGAGTGTGTTACCCATCTCGGTCCTCCTCTTGCTGCCCTATTTAACTTGTCTGTCTCAACAGGTACTTTCCCTTTCCTATAGGAGGAATCTTACATCATCCCTCTTCATAAAAAAGGAAGTAAGGCCGAAGTCGATAATTATAGGCCCATAGCAAAACTCTCTTGCATACCCAAACTTTTTGAAAGCATAGTCTATCAACAACTGCTTCCGTACTGTAGACCAACTATCTGCACAAATCAGCACGGCTTCATGAAAGGTAAATCAACGACCACTAACCTAACAGAGTTCGTCTCTAGGACGCTTTATGCTTTAGAAGACGGTGATGAAGTCGAATCAATTTCCACAGATTTCAGCAAGGCATTCGATAAAATTTCTCACCAACTTGTCATCTTTAAACTAAAAAAACTTGGCTTTTCCCCTCATTTTGTGGCATGGACCAAATCCTATTTAGAAGACCGAGAATACAGGGTAATCTTCAGATCTTCAATATCCGAACCCATTAAAGCAACATCTGGTGTCCCTCAGGGTAGTCACCTTAGTCCAATCATCTTTATCATCACAATTAATGATATAAATCTCATTTTAACGAACTCTAATCTTTCTATTTTCGCTGATGACATGAGAATTTCCAAAGTCATCTCATTGCCTTCTGACTCCCATTGCCTGCAAGATGACTTGAATAAGTTTTCGGTATGGTGCAAGCAAAACTTTTTGGAGCTTAATGTCAGCAAATGCCAAGCGATAACCTATTCCCGTAAACGTCTACCTCCCCCTCCAAGAAACTACTTCATCTGCGATGAGCCTATTCCTTCCACTACCCAAGTACGGGATCTAGGTATAATTTGTGATAGAGAATTGAATTTCGACTCACATATTGACAGCATTATAAATAAAGCTAACTCTTCTGGAAAAAGAATTTTCCAACCCTTACGTTACAAAGTCCCTGTACATTACTTTTGTAAGGCCTCTTCTCGAATATTGCAGCCAAGTTTGGTCACCCTATAAACTAACCCACATTCAAAGAATAGAAGCAGTCCAACGCAGGTTTATCCGTTTTGCACTTCGTGTTCTACCTTGGGCCGATCCATATGGATTACCCCCCTATGAAAATAGGCTAAAACTAATTAGCATGCATACCCTAAAAAAACGTCGTGAAGTCGCTGATGTACTTTTTATCCAGCAGTTACTGACTGGAAATATCGACTGCTCGACAATAACGCAAAATATTGCATTCACTCCCAATCGTCGTAATCTACTCGTAAGATCTGTTCCACTCTTCCTGATCCGAACTCACCGCACCAACTACGGTCACTTTGAACCCATATCCAGAATGTTGCGTATAACGAACAACTACGCCGAAGTCTTTGACCTAAATAGCAGCAAACAAGACATACAAACAGCGCTGCTCAATATGCCACTCCCTTAACATCTCCCCCGTCCAGCATTACTCCTCGCCCCATTAGGTTAAGTATATCTTTGTTAGTTTTTAAGTCTAGTTTTAAGTTTGGCTTGTTAATAAGCTTAATAAAGTTGTCCGGGGTAGACCCGGGCCAATAATGGCAAACCTTATTGAATATTTTAACAGCTGAATGTTATTGGTAACTTTCTATCATTGCTATCTGGTCATCCGTTATAATAGCTTTGCACTTTATACCTTCTTGGAGGTACCACAACTTGACTGCTAAAATCTTTCTACGATTTCTGATGAAATCGATTAAATATGCAGAAAAATATTTTCTTAGCTGACCCTTTGATCCCAGACTAACTTTCACCCTTCCTTGAGTGCAAGGCCCATTTCGGGGTAGTTAAGGTATCTTTACCGCTCACTCCAGTTAGTCTCCTTAGAAGGAGACTATTGAATTGGGATATTTGGCATACTCGGTTGCATTTTCTCTTGGTTTGCACTGCAGACAAATAAAAGGTTCCAGGTAGTTGAGTTATAGTCTATATTTGTCGGAGCTTTTCTAAAACTCCCATCTTTACGTATCCAAGTAGAGCTGCAAACTTAAATGCCGGTTTCTTCTATGTTATTAGTTATCCAAAATCCTTTCTAGGTCCTGTCTGTATTATGGTCGTAATGTTGTGAGTATCATTGACACACCCTCTCAATAATTCGATGCGTCAGTTGGTTTCTTGTAAAGTCTTACGTCAAAATCCAACAATAAAAGTAAGCAGACGTTATCTACTTGGTATGGATATCCATTCTAACCGAAAGATGCTCTTCAGTTTGGTTGAGTACTTTTTTCTTCAATTGCACTGTCCTAAATTGAAAAACAAAACAAAAAATTCCTACGCGCCTAGCTTGAGTAAACAGATAATAAATCGATCAATCATTTTATCAATTAACTCGTAAATTCAGTTTTAAATTGTTTGTAGATACTCTCACTGTGTCTCATAGAATTCCGATCGATATGGGAGAACCAGCACAAGTATCTCTACTGAAATCTAAAGGAACAGATGACCATCAATCGATCGGATCATTGTTAATTAGCTCATATACCGACGAACTGACAATAATTGCTTAAATCTATCGGCAAGATCCCTCTTTGCGCAATGCGTAATGAAATAATTGATCTTCTCAGCACACTAGCTATGTACTCGTAGCATGTATCCGCACTTGTGACTGTTTTTTTTTTTTTTGTTTCTTCGATCATTTTTGAGGGGGAGATCCGACCAACGAAACAAACCGACCAGACTGAATGAGTTCATTGCGAAATGACACCAGAGTTGAATAATGTGATCTTACACATGGGATACATAAGAAGAGTACATTGTATACATAAATATGTATATATGAACATACGAGTTCATACGAGTATGTATCTTTCATATTTTATCCCGCGCAACTGAGAATGAGGCATCTTTGCAAGTATGAAAAATTGTCTTCTTATGTTCTTGGGGTAATTGGAAACTCTTAAGTTGTAATTACCACGTCATCCGAGCTTGAGAGTGGACTTTTCGATGGCCACCATTAAGACAAATGTACCTAAGTACTCTTATATACAGTTTAAAATTCAATGAAAGCCTGTGTCGGTAAAACATCTTCTTTTACACTTAACTTTGATCGTCTGTAGCATATTGGGTGGCACAGATGTAAGTTAAAAGCTACATACATACGAGTATGCTGTGGCACTGCACTATAGTCAATAAGCTATATCTCTAGGATTAGTTGTAAACATTCGTAGAGTACTTAAACCTTCCGGAAAACACTTATGGGCCCTCTGATACGTTATTAGAAAATGCAGTGCAAGGATAGATCTTTCCTGTTACACCTTTATTACCCGATCGCAGAAAGATAAGCCATTCATTCTAAATTTTTCAAAAAACTGAATGGCAAGACGTGTGAACTTTCGACTACGATCATTTCTGTGGGGTCTCTAGTGACACTCAATCTGCTTACGTCACAGTGAAACCGATACTACACTCCGTAAAGGGCGCAGTTGACTAAGATTTTAAGCGCTCATACAGTACAGCAGATATAATTTTGTCGACAATGCTAAAGCGACTGAGAAATCAATAGTTGGCCCAATTATTCTGGCACAAAGATCATATCGAAATGCGCCTAGTGCCCCAACAATTTATCGATTGGTTGAGTGTTTTCAGCATACCGGAAAACATCATGCAGTTCAAAATGAAGTAAATATTGCTCGTGTGCCCGGAAAACTCTGAAACTTCCACCAGGCGACGTTGTTGATGTCTAGGCGGTCTTTTCAAAAATTTTAAAAGATGCAATTGGTTTACGAGTTAAAATAAAATGATTCACAAATACTCGAGAGAACAAGGAGTTTATTCACAACCTCGTAGCGAGATCCAATTTCATCTAAATGGTCACGCAAATAAACAAAACCGCAGAATATGGGGGACCATAAATCCAAAAGATAATTGTTAAACATCAAATGCACCCAGTTAAGTGCAGAGTAACCTCAGAAAGGATCATTGTTTTACTTTTACCTTTTCTCACCGTCTTATTGCACCTGGATGTCAGTTATATCTGTTTTAAAGCTGCATAGGTAGTCTATGAAATATATTAGTACCATCAGTGCTCCATCGAAATTGCCAGTAGCATTTTGTTATTGCAAACCTTCAACCGACCATTTACCAGTTACATTTAGAGCTCATCTTTGGGCATACTCTGACATACCTACTTTTTGTTCATTGTAACCTGCAAACTCTTATTTGTCAAAAACAAGTACAGCAGATCGAACTTTATTGGATTCTTATTTTCTTTGGTGAAGAGCGCGAATGCAGGAACGTGATAATTGTGATGATAATGAATTATTCAAAGATGTCGATGGAGCGCAAAAGGTAAGGCACGGCGAATTCGTTGGGTGAGAACTATTGGCCAACAGCATTTCATCTAATATCCATTCTATTCTATGCACAAAGCTTAGGAACGAGTTTAGATTTTCGTTGCCTTCAACAAGACTTATTTTCTCCTACCTACAAGGGAAACGCCAACGAGTTGTTGTGGGTGAACGAAATTCGTGTTCTTTGTGAGAATCGTGGAGTGCCATAGGGCACAATTCTTGGCCCCTTACTGTTCTCTTTCTATGTGAATGACCTGACCAAGTCTGTCAAGGACAATGCGATCCACGTGTTCGCTGATGACGCTCAGATTGACTTAAGCTGTCCCTTGAATGTCTGTTAGGAGGCCACTATGTTGATAAACGAAGATCTTCTAGAATACAGAAGAACTGCCAATTTAGTTAGCCCATAGCCCAATAGAGTACGTCCATTCAGCCAAAAATCTTGGCCTAATATTTAAATGTACCCTAACTTGGACTACCAATCATAAAGCCTCCATTGGTAAGGTTTATGGTCTACATGCTCTTTTTTGCTCGTTTTGCCAATCCCCTTATACTGCTGTGAGATATTTTGCTGTCCGGATTGCAACCACAGTAGAAAACTAAACATCGTCCGTTTCATATTCAGTCTCAAAGGATATGATCACGTGTTCTTCTTCTTAAAACAAATCAAAGTTTGAGAATATAAGTAAGGAGAAAGTAATAGATGAACTCTCTGCTGAATGCTAGAGCAAGTAAAAAGGTCCATGTATCTGAGCGATGAGCAATCTTGAGGAAAAGAATACTAAACGATGACAGAACTTGAAAGGCCCTCTTGAAACTAAGATAAGGGGAAAAACTACTAATTGCTATGATGATAATGATTGAGATTATGAAACATTATTTTTTATGAAGAATTTCGAAACTTAACAATCATCACTGAATGTAAGATCTCACATGGGATGAGAAAAATGCTCTGGATACCTTTATTCTCAAGAACTGTAAAATTCAAATCCTTTGTACCCTATCCAACACATGGCATTGAGAAGAATCAAAGAAGGGAGATACGAGTATGTAATTATACAAGGTGTGGCAAAAGTATTGCCATAATGTGAATTGGGTACCACTTTGTTAGAAATGAGAAAAATTCAGCTCTGTTTAGACGAAAAGTTTATTTGACGGTCTAAAATTGATGACTTTTAGTTGAAAAAATTATATCGGTCGAATGACCACCTCCCGAGTTGATGAGCATTTGTGCTCGTTGTACGGTATTTTGAATTGTTGCTCGTAAAACATCTGGCTCCAAATTGGCGATTTCTTCTTCAATGTAGGCATTCAAGAATTGTAAGTTCCGTGGTTTGTTGTGGTAAACGCGAGATTTCAAAAAGCCACAAAGGAAGAAGTCTGGCGCCAGTTCAAATCGATAAAACGGGAGATCACACGACCTGGAAATTGGTGATTCAAAATTTCCATCCTTGCCCGAGCTGTGTGAGTGGTTGCCACGTCCTACACCCGTCTCGCTAAAAATGCTTATCAATATACCCTTAAGCCCACTTTCGAACGTATTCTGAAATACCGTGATTCATTCCTAAGCTGAACAACTCGCTTATGGAATGCCCTGCCGAGCTCTCTATTTCCTAGTCAGCAGAATATTCAGACGTTTAACACCAACGTACATTGGTACCTATCTTTCTTCCCTCCCTAATTTTCCTTCGCCCACGCTGTGTGCAAACATTTTAAGGGTACTTTAACCCCTTGAGCGCGCGAGCTGGAACTAGAACTGGAAGTGGAACTGGAATTGGAACTGGAACTGGAATTGGAACTGGAACTGCAATTGCAACTGGAACTGGAACTGGAACTGGAACTGGAACTATAACTACAACAACAACAACTGGAACTGCAACTGGAAGTACAACAACAACAACAACTGGAAGTGGAACTGGACTTGGAACTGGAATAGGAACTGGAACTGGAAGTGGAACTGCACCTGCAACTGGAAGTGGAACTACAACAACAACAACTGGAAGTAGTACTGGAACTGGAAGTGGAAATGCAACTGGAACTGGAACTACAACAACAACAACTGGAACTAGAACCGCAACTGGAAGTGGAACTGCAACTGCAACTGGAAATGGAACAACAACAACAACTGGAAGTAGTACTGGAACAGGAACAGGAACTGGAACTGGAACTGGATTTGGAACTGGAATTGGAACTGGAACTGGAAGTGGAACTGTACCTGCACCTGCAACTGGAAGTGGAACTACAACAACAACAACTGGAAGTAGTACTGGAACTGGAAGTGGAAATGCAACTGGAACTGGAACTACAACAACAACAACTGGAACTGGAACTACAACAACAACAACTGGAACTAGAACCGCAACTGGAAGTGGAACTGCAACTGCAACTGGAAATGGAACTACAACAACAACAACTGGAAGTAGAACTGGAACTGGAACTGGAATTTGAAGTGGAACTGGAAGTGCAACTACAATAACAACAACTGGAACTGGAACTAGAACTGCAACTGGAACTGGAACTGGAACTGGAAGTACAACAACAACAACAACTGGAAGTGGAACTGGAATTGGAACTGCACCTGCAACTGGAACTTGAAGTGGAACTACAACAACAACAACTGGAAGTAGTACTGGAACTGGAACTGGATTTGGAACTGGAATTGTAACTGGAAGTGGAACTGGAACTGCATCTGCAACTGGAAGTAGTACTGGAACTGGAATTGGAACTGGAACTGGAAGTGCAAATGCAACTGGAACTGGAACTACAACAACAACAACTGGAACTAGAACTGTAACTGGAGGTGGAACTGCAACTGCAACCTGCAACCGGAACTTGAAGTGGAACTACAACAACAACAACTGGAAGTAGTACTGGAACTGGAACTGAAACAGGAACTGGAACTGGATTTGGAACTGGAAGTGGAATTGGAAGTGGAACTGGAACTGCACCTGCAACTGGAAGTGGAACTACAACAACAACAACTGGAATTAGTACTGGAACTGGAACTGGAAGTGGAAATGCAACTGGAACTGGAACTACAACAACAACAACTGGAACTAGAACTGCAACTGGAAGTGGAACTGCAACTGCAACTGGAACTGGAACTGGAACTGGAACTGGAACTACAACAACAACAACTGGAAGTAGAACTGGGACTGGAAGTGGAACTACAATAACAACAACTGGAACTGGAACTAGAACTGCAACTGGAACTGGAAGTAGAACTGGAACTGGAACTAGAACTACAACAACAACAACAACAAAAATAATAATAATAACAACAATAACAAAGGGGTTACCAATCTTTAAATGAGTATAGAGAAAAGCCGATCTTTTCTAGCAGAAGAGTCCATCCTGAAATGGTTTTTCTAAAATACCATTGCGTTTGCCTAATTACGCTTTTCTGGTTTCACACAACGAAAAAGCCTAAATAAGTTATCCGCTTTCAACATGCACATCTTTACATATGTTACGTATATTGTAAACAAACTCGTACTCACCAGAAACATGAATATCCTTGTTCAATTAAAATATCCATTCGTACATTCTGTATCATGTTCCTCATATATGTATGTGTGCATGCACTTCAAACATCTTGTGAAGAGACAAATTTGAATCACAAAGTAAAAACAAAGAGTAAATTTCGAGCAGACACGATACACATTCATAGAAATACGTTCCACATTTGATCTGCAGACTTCAGAAATATTGTGAATACAACGGTACATTGCCTATACGCTTTACAAAGAACATCAACTAGACTTGCATCCAAGTTCGTATCCCGTCGTCAGCCCGGAAAAGATACAACAAATATCCATACGAAAACGCACCAACAGATACTCGAGGGAAAATTCAAGATCAATTTTGTTTGAAGTGTGACTAAAACAGAAAAGACGAGTAAAACTGGTCAGTTCGTGATCAACCCTCGTACGCGACGGATGAAATGTGTGTTGGAGTTTTGTGCTTGATTTGATGGATTTTTAGATAAAATAGTATCGCGCGTAAATTTTGCTAATCAATTGAATTACGAATATACCATACACCCTCAAGTTGGATGTACGTAATTGTAGAGTTGACGCTACCTCTAATTGTTTAACGCCGAAAGTGATCGTAATTAATTAACATCGAGTTGATAGGTTGTGCTCTATTGGATTATAAGGGTGAAAACTAAAATTTACACTGTTACAAATAACAGTTTTTATAAGAGTCGTGGAGCAAAAAAATAAAACAAAAATAATCCTGTGCAAAATGATAAGAAGCAGTTTAGTGATTCTTGGAATTGCATGTGTTTTAAGTGGCATCCATGGTGAATTGAATTTTAACAATGATCTGGGTAATAATAAAAATTTCAAAAGCGTCCCGACTACAGTCAAGACATTCGAAAATGATACCGTTCTGCTGCCATGCTACTATAATAGTAAGTTCTTTTTAAAATGTCGAGTCTTTAGTTCTTCTGGTTTTTTATGATATTTGAGGATATGGAGATTTGTTTCTTGTATCATAAAACTTAACTTTTCCTTTTAGTCTTTTTATAAATTTGTCATTATTGCTTCGTATCCTCGCTTCGCTTGTCCTCGTGGACAAGCAGACAAAATTCATATGGAAAAGTCGATGTTCCATAGAAAATAAATAATTTACTTATCTTTCAAATGGTGAGGTCTTATAATATGTTGGTCCTTTTGGCTGTCATGGTAAGTCTCTGCTCTCAACGCTCAAGAGCGGTCTGGTCCATCAATTTGTTCTTTTCAACGAAGATTACTACATCCAATTCAGATAATTTTGGGGCTATACGAGTATTATCATGCAAAGGAGCATCTTCTTTGCCGTCATGACCTGGCGGTGCAATCGCTTGAATTTCACACAACTTACTATGCCAGTTTAAGGGCCAATAGTCAAATAAGCAATCAGATAGGGGTTAACTGGCAGATGAGACATAAATGCATTTTTCATTAGCCGTATAGCAGTTGTTCGTGGAATAGTTAGTTAGTTTTTTAGTGTTGTGTGACTTTTATTTTCATTATTAGTGCATTACATAAATTAAATATATTCTAAGTCTACTGTGGTTTGGTCTATGGCCGTCTGCCCAGAGGGATATAACACCTAACTATCCATCTTTATGTGGCAGATAACAGGTGGCATAAAATTAATCATTAGTTAACAATCCGACTGTTTATCTGAAAATTGAAAAATCCCCTGTTATACGAAGGTTTGACCATCAGACCTAAGAAGACGGTTCCTTTCAAATGGTCAGATATCCTCTAATCAGTGTACGTTATCACCCATAACTCAGGGTCCGCTGAAGAGGGCTCCTCTTTTCATTTGCCTAATGAGACTAAAGACGTTTTTATTAGCCAGAGTTGTTCTTCGCGGTATCTTTTCAAACTCTTTTGATGTCTTGAACTCGTAATGGAATTCCTTTTCAATATGAGTTGAACCAAGATAGCACCTAGTTGATACTGCTTCGACCTGGGCGGACGCCAGCTTGGTCTAATAGAGGTCTTTTGAGGAACTTGAATAACAAGTAACACTATTAGACGGTAGCTACCAGTTCTATTGGGTTTTGAAATGATCATTATCTTTATTATTTTCAGTTATATGTTTATTTATTTTAGAATGCATGCCAATAGCCATAGTGTTTATGTCACTATGTATTCAGGGTTGCTCATGTATTCAGGATATACCCCAGATAGACTCACTCGTAAACAGCTTCTTAACGATGGATCAACTTTTATGTTGTATTCTTTGTGTGTTCCTTATATGATCAGCTATTAGTTCAGGATTGACGTTTGATGTTTTTGGAAGTGAGCATTTATACTCCAAGATTTACACTCATGTCCGCTTCTGCACTATTCCACATGTCTCAGTGAATTTGCTTGCTTTGAATGCAGGGACGACATTTAATGTACTGTCTTTGGAGACCTATTGGAACACGCCATGGCAAAGGTTTTCAATTAAGAAGTTTAATTTGGGTTTAGATTTGATTCTTATTTTAATTGATTGAAGGAGGATTGCCGACAATCAAATGACCACCACGTGCTCCGCCGCACATCCAGGCTCTTCTAATAAAAATGTTCACCACATTTTCGCACATTCGAACTTTTAATACTTAAATTGGAAACATTGACATAAACCTTTCTTCTCACTTGATCCAAAGAAACAAGTCACATGGTATTAAATCGTGTGATCCGTGTATATGCAACTAGAAATGATTCGACAATAAATCGTACAAGGGTAGCGTAAATTGCGTGAGGCATACTGCCGGCTTGTTGGAAATAAACATCGCCTATATCTAAACCTTCAAGCCCTGACCATAAAAAATCATTGATCACGGTTCGATATCTTTTCATTTTCAAAGAAATAAGGACAAATGTCACCTTCAGTCAAAAAAACGACAGAAACCATTAACACGCGGATCTACAGGGCTATGATAAGGGTAATTACATTCTATGTGTCGGTTGTCTGATGGAACAGACTGTATTGAAGACTTTCCTGCAAAAGCAAATATCTTTAAAACGTAGTGAGAAAAATCTCCCGCCATTAACATTGGCGCCCAACGTGGGGCTATATATGTACATATGCATATCATAGGTGGGAGGACAGGCTTAGAGAAAATGGGATTGAGATTCTTGTAGCGCAGGTTTGAACTGTTTGTTTGATGACAGTTGTTTTTTGGTTGAACTGCTGTTTATTTTTTCTGCATGCAGAAAATACAGTGATGTTGACGTGATTTTAGTGATCAACCATATGGCTTGGTGTATGTAAAGATTTTAAAATTTGATGCTGGTAACTACCATGTTTCTGGCTGCGACGAAACCATCTATTCGCATGAATATTTCATGCAGACTTTATGCAGTTGGATGGATAGCAACAATTTTTCTATAGAGCTTCCTAACTTACTAAGTTCATTTGGCAATAAAGCGCTTGTAACAGCCGCCATGAAAAATTCAGGGGCCTATTTGGGACGTTTTGAATATATTTAAAATATTTGTGAGTTGTTTCACCGCACACTTTAGTTCGCTTCACAACGGATTTTGAATTACCGAATTAGAGTCCCCATAAAGATGATTTATAGGATCGTTCTGACCATCTACAGAAAGAAAATATCTACTAAACTTTAGGTTTACTGTCTGGCCTGCTGAGTTCTTAAATTAAACTTTTGTGTCTGCCTTGTCTTCTTGAAGTTGGGGATTGCCTTTTGCTGGAGCAGTGTTTTCCATTTGCTCGGTGAGGACGAACCAATGTAGTCAACGCTCGTCGTATTCGTATGCAAAAAGAAATATTTATTGGTTTGGAAATTTCAATGAGTGCTCTGATTTCTGATTTATGTAAAGGATTCGACGACATGTAGGATTAGAAGGCTCAGTGTTTGGTATTGCGTGTACTTAATTTTTTTTTATAAAGCAATTTGTTTTGTTCGACAAATCATCGATTTTCCATAGTAACTCTTGTTAAACAAATATCTACTCTGAGGAAGCCTAGCTCCTCATCTAAAAAATTTAAGACGTGTTATTTTGTTTTCCTAATTGACATTTAAGGAAGTCAAATTGCGTTTTCACGGAAAATAGAGAACATTGTTGCTCTTGGATAAATTTTCCAGCGAAGCATTTTTGCTTCAACAGAGCAAAAGAGCAATACCTCAGAAAGGTAGTAAGCAAACAGAAGGGTTCACTAGTTCTACAGGAAGATTGAAGTACCTACCCAATCAGCTTCTCTAAGCAGTCACTGGATTGCATTTCAATCCCTTTCGTACCTATTTCTTATCTGCATAACACATTGGCTGTTATGCCGCACATGATCGTCTATCTTCAAGTCAATGGTCAGTGATGAATTTATGCATCCTTACGCATATACCCTTAACTAGACAGTACATTTTGCAGCCCCAAAAAATCTGATTGGGCTAAGTACACAGAACTGATCCACAAACGTGTGAAATAGTATTATTAGGTGTGTAACTAAGTTCTCGCTGTTTGTCTATAGATGAATCCAGTAGTATGTTTTGGATTTTGACATATCCGAAACGTCATGAACCCAGCTTAGACATATGGTAAACCGTTTTGACACATTAGTGATTTTGTTTTGGCGTCATATACTTTTGGTTATGTGAAAATGTCTGATTTTGTGCCAAATAATCGTTATTTGCGTGAAGTGTTGATTTCCTTCTTTCATTCGAAGAAAACGGTGGCTGAAGCGCATCGAGAGCTCCAAAAAATTTACGGGGATGCTGCTCTAAGTGAAGCAACATGCCGTGATTGGTTCCATCGCTTCAAAGACGGTGATTTTGATGTTGATGACCGTCCGCGTAAAGGAAGGCCAAAATCCCTTCGAAGACGCTGAATTGGTGGCATTACTCGATGAGGATCCATGCCAAATGCAAGAAGAGCTTGCTTCAGCATTATGAGCTACCCGCTAAGCGATTGAATACACTGGGAATGATTCAGAAACAAGGAACTTGGGTTCCTTATGATTTGAAGCTAAGGATCCTTGAGCGTAGCTTTTTCCCCTGTGAGCAAGTGCTCCAGCGGCAAAAAAAGGAAGGGTTTTCTTTTTGATGAAAATGGATACATTACAGCAACTCAAAGAGAAGAAAGTCATATGGACGGCACGGTCATGCTTTTACGTCGTCGGCTCCTCCGACATGAATATCATAATATCATCAATATAGTATATCATGAATATTAACGCTACGAAGGTTATGCTGTGCATTTGGTGGGACCAGGTGGGACTGGGGAACGGTATCGACTTCAATTGAAGCGAGCACTGCGGGAAAAGCGGCCACAATAGCAAGAAAAAGTGGTTCCACAGCATGACAACGCTCGGCCTCACGTTGCCAAACCCATTAAAACCTACCTGGAAACGCTCAAATGGGAAGTCTTGTCCGATTACACTTGTTTCGTTCGATAGCACATGGTCTGGCGGATCAGCAGTTCCGGCGGACATCAAAAAATGGCTTGATTTGTGAATAGCCTCAAAAGATGAACGTTTTTACCGTAACGGTACTCGAGCTCTGCCAGAAAAATGGGAAAAAGTTGTAGCTAGCGATGATTTTTCAGTTTATTGTAAGTTTTAAATGCATTTTATTTACTTAATCATTAACTCTTACATACTAACAAAAAATGCTTAAATGCTAGCTTAAAA
Organism: Volucella bombylans; assembly: GCA_949129095.1. Lineage (NCBI taxonomy): Eukaryota > Metazoa > Arthropoda > Insecta > Diptera > Syrphidae > Volucella > Volucella bombylans. The sequence continues at coordinate 15,035,950 of OX422144.1, forward strand.
TTACTTAACAATCTTATACTAACTTACTGGCCCCACACAGACATTACACAATTATATACATATATTAGTATATACATTTGGTCAGCTCTGCCTCATTATTGAGGCTGGTCCGTAATTGACGGAAACGACGACGAAACATCTTCCCCATCATTCAACCACCAGAAATGCTGGTGCTGCCGAACGATATCCCTCTTATCGCGATTCCCCACCGCCCTACTGAACCTGAGGCGATCCACAATGCGGTGTGCGACGTCTCTGTTGTAGTTGAGTCGCCTGTCCCCATTTGTCCGAGCGACATGGAAGATTAACGGCACCGCTGATCTATCCTGGATCAACCCTATCTGATCTAAGTAGAGGAATGCTTCCGGTGGAACGAAGCCGTCAGAGCGCACACTCTCGTGGTAAAGGTAATTGGGGTAGTAAGCCCCAGATATCAGGTTATTCGTCGAGGTAATTGCTCTTGCAATGTGCCTTCGAGTCAGCTTAATTACGAAGTTGTCCACTCGTATTAGCTGTTGTAAAGGACCTCATTAGGATAAAATTTCTTGTACTCCGACTCTGGTGTTCTGTACAAGCGAAGACAAGCCCTCTCAAACACCCGAATCTTTTCCATTAAGCTTGCTCGTACATTGAACCACACGGGACAATCAAATACCAGCATGGGCCTGATAAGGGCCATGTAGCAGATTACCTTTACCCTAGCATCTCTTTGTAAGGTTTGTAAGATTCCAAGGTATCTGACTACATTTCGACAGGCAAGAGGTTGTCCGTGTTGTCCAATGATAGAGAACTTTCGCCAATTTTTTCTGGTATCCCTAGAGGCTCCAGACAACGGCGTCCTAGTATTAATGACCTCGATTTTTGGACCTGTTCTGTACGCTATCAAATCTTCTGCGTACGCAATAGTATGGGGAAGTGCATTTTTATTTTGAAATATTCCAACAGAAGTCACATCACCATTATTCTACGATGAACTGTCTGTTAGTTAGCAGGGTTGCTGGTGTTTACAGCCCGAACTTTGTTGTTCCAATACAAACTTACAGAAATTCTGTAATTCTCTTTTATTAGCGTTTGAATATTTTTAATCGACGACTTCAGGAACCCTTGTACACTCTGTGAAATTTTATACCTTCTTTAATGAAGATCGCGACCCCGCCTCCACGTTTGGATCTGGGCCGATTTCTTCTTCTAACAATATAATTATTGTACTCCAGTTTGTGCTTATCGGTTAGTTTGGTTTCGCTAGCGCAAAGCACGTCAGGAGTTTGGTCTTGTAGCAATTTAAACATCGCGGCTCTTCGTTCGATCCTAATCAGTGAATTAACATTCACCGCAAGGACCTTCAAAGTTATCTCCACCATATGCGTGCCCATTACGACATGTGTTGCATTAGGCCCGGCAGCAGTGCGTAGATATAGTTGATGATGTGCTGACCATAGACTTTTATTTGAATCTCATACTTCTCAAAGAAACTGAACTAGGAGGTGCTCTACTTACAGTGACTTCTTCTCGCCGGGACAAAATAAAACTACATAACTCTCGAATTCTCAACATGAAATTTCTGTTATTGAGACCTATCCAAGATTTTGACAGAGGGCTCAATATACTTTTATCTGAAAGCACCTTCCTATCAAGTAACCATGGTCTTCGAATTATAGCGGTTATGTGTTCAAATCGAAAAAAAAAAACAAAATCCCAACAGGCGAAGATAAGTGCACTTCTTTCATGACATTAAAAACTTCCTTTTTTTTTCTATGATAATTTTTCTCGGGACCTCGTGATGACTGCAGACTCTATAATATCCAAACGCAGACGAAATAATAGTGTTACTGTGTCTACCCTTGCAACAGGTCCACAAGTACAATAGTAGGATCATCCCAATCATCAGCATGACTATTGCTGTCGGAAGGTAGAAAGAGGAGATAAAATAAAGGACAACGACCACCCAGATACCAGATCTAATCATTTAAAATATTTTCCAAATATTTAACGCCATATACATAAATACGTACGTATGCGTTTCACCACAGGTAGCTGGAGTTCTCTAATTTATATCGACTCAATCCAATCTCAAATTAGTATCTATTTACCTAATCACCGCTCCCAAGTCTCACGTTTTCTTCGAAGAATGCATGGCGTTGTTTCCTTAGGCGATACGTATCAAAGCAGATAATTTAAATTTTCCATTACGCCCGCTGTTGGATAAATAAAATTAATTATCAGCCAGAGGGCAAGGTTAGTAAATCCTAAAATTAAGTCAATCTAAACACCAGTAGAGCATGTCCCACTCCCGATCCCGTTCCACTCTAGCTCCTGAGCCGTCAACCTTTTTTAGTACGTGCATTCTCTACTTTACTCCGTTTTTAATAGGCCGACATCCGGTGCCTGGTCTAGGACGCCCAAATCTGAAACAAATCTCTCAATGAAACGTCTCGAATTAATGATCACTCCCATGCTAGTGATCTTACCTTTCACGAATTAATCACGTGTTGCGAGCGTTTTATATATCTTGAGGCCTCTGGAACAGTTGACGACATATTCGTAGATTTGTTATCTAAACAATAAAACAAATTCGCTCCGCAGCATGTGATGTATCTATAAATTCAGGTGATGGGTTGATGCGTTAAACCTTTGAGGAAAAGACGTTGTCTTTAAACCATAGCTTGGGTCACGCATTTATGCGTATGCATCTACTCGTACAAATAGTTTTTGCCTTTTGTCTAGTTTTAAGTTATTCGTTAACATTTCTCGTTGATATAATGTGCCGTCTCATTATATCAGATACTCAGATACAAGTGAACTATTTGTGTTAAGGAAAATCGCTTGGGCATGACGGTTCTTGAGATTTTGTATCAGTTTTGCTCTAATGAGACAGATTTCTTATGGGCATTTGCTAAGTTGTGGAAATGAAAGATATAGAATTTCTCGATATATTATGAGCGTGTTCAATCGCCTTTGAAAGAATATAAGGCAGAGTAGACGTTGGAAATTTTATTATTTTGTGTCAATAAAGCGCTGCGTAAAATTAATCATCCAATTTTGTTTTTGAATAACTTTTTTACTGAACAAAAAAAAAGAAATGATTTTGAGTGATATAAATCTTTATTTGGACCTTTCCAATTGTTTCTGTTAAGTGAAAATATGACATCCGCCAAGTGGCTACCGCCAGTGTTGACACACATTTATGCCCGTTTTATCGCATTTTCCATGAATTTCCGCAAGATTTCCGGTGATAACTGTTCGCATTCCTGTCGAATATTCTCCTTAAGGCTGCGATTGTCTGAGGCTTATTGGCATAAAACCGTGACTTCAAATAGCCCCAAAGAAATAAGTCTGGGATGGTTAAATCGGGAACATCTTGCTGGCCATGCCAAATCGCCAAAACGGGAGATTACGCGACAAGGAAACGCTTCCGTCACAATATCCATTGTGGCTCGTGCTGTGTGTGCTGTTGCACCGTCTTGTTGAAACCACATGTTCACCAAGCCCCGCTCATCCAATTCCGGCAGTAAGAAGTCGTTTATCATATGGCCCTGTATTGCAGATGGCGTCCTCAAAAAAATACAGTGCCTCAGAAACGAAGATTTTGCTTATTGATGTAACCGCTTAAGTGGAAATGCGCGTCGTCGGTCATGATGATTTGAAAATGGCTTTACAGGAATTTACACACAACTGACGGTCATGAGGCATTAACTGATGCACTGTTTGCACTTTGTACGGGAACATGTGTAAGTCTTTCACTAAAATTCGCTGTAGGGTCCGTCTGGTGATGCCCAATTGCGTGGCCTGCCGTCTGGTTAATTTTTCTTCGCTCTCAGCGACATCGGCAGCCACAGCCGCGATATTCTCTGCCGAACAACCAGTCCGATGGCGGCCACCCTCTGCGTGGTCTTCTGTGGTTCCACTCTGTTTGAGTCGAGTAGCTAATGTTTGGAATGTTTGCCCAGTTGGTCGAGGTCGAAATTCACGCTGTGCTAACACCACCGACACAATTATCCCACGCTCTTGCGGAGTATAGCGCTCCATTGCCTGTTTTTTGGTATACTGCTGCTGTCTAGTTCACAAATGTCAAATATGATTGACGTATGACACCATTTGCAAAAATTATACCATCTTCCGATAGTGTGATTAATTTTGCGCCACCTAAAAACCCAAATTGTAAAGCGTCAGATGTGCCCACAAAGATAACTTTAGACACTTTTAACTTTGAAAGGATCTGGATGATTTTGTGTCGAATATACACTGGCCGTCTAAGCTTTTTAATGTTTCCCTAATGGATACAGCCTTGGCTGCTACGGTAGACAGTCTATTAGTATTAAGGCTGCAGAAGAAGTCATCTGTTCCTTGGAGTTGCGTCTACCTGGCCACAAGAGAATTATTTGAATTTAACTATGGAAATTACCTACAAGCTTACTTCGATTATCCCATTAATGAACGTATTTCGCTATCACAAATACATCAGCTGAGGGCGATGTACCTTTGACCCTAATAGATTCTTTCATAGAAAAAAGTCCGATGGCTATATTACTATTACTAGTCTCAAGTTCTCTAATATGCCATAGTTTGACCTAACAACCATCGCCAATTTGTTCGCTTATTTCTTCAGTGAGTCGCTATATATAGGGTGCCCCAAAAGTCCCTTTCCTGTGTAAATCTGGAACAACTTTTGAATGAAAAGATAAAAACTAATAAAATAAATTATAAATAAAAGTTTATTTCATGGACATTTTTTTTCTCATGTACGGTAAATTACTTCGGTTAAGTGGCCGCCATTAGAATGCAGGCACTATGACTCTTTGAAGTGTTGCCGACGTAATTTGCGCGATTTCTTCTCGAATGTTAAGTTTCAGCTCCTACTACACTATAGTAGGTTGCTAATGTAAACCTTTTCCTTCAGGTAACCCCATAAAAAAGAGTCTAGAGCCGACAGATCAGGCGATCGCTTTTTTTGATCGATTTTTTGAGATAATGCGAATTAGGAATTTTTCGCTCAACATGTTCATTGTCCTACGAGCGGTGTGAGCTGTAGCTCCGTCTTTCTGAAACCACATGAGCTCAATATTGTTGTCTGCTTGCATGAGTGGAAAAAAGAAGTCCTGTAGCATTGTTCTGTAGCGATGCCCATTAACCGTAACGCTTGCACCCGCATCATTTTCAAAGAAATATGGCCCATAAATCTTACGCGAGGTTATTCCACACCAAACAGTAACACGAAGCGACTGTAAGGGACGTTAATGGAGATTTTTGGGATTCTGTGTGACCCAAAATTTGCAATTTTGCTTGTTTACAAATCATTTTGTAAACATTGGTCATTTTCGGCGATGTTAAGGACAGTTCTGCAGTACTTCAAACGTTTTTCTGGGTCACCAGGATTGAGTGAGGGTATAGGTGCAGATCTTTCCTTAAAATCCGACAAATCGTGCCACACGATATGCCTAAGTGTCGATATGTTTTAGGATCGGCTGTAACACTTTTTCTAACGACTTGAATGCTTTCGGTCGATCGTCCATAACGAGGTCTACCGATACGCCTCACATCGCCAACATTCAAATATTGCTCAAATTTGGCCATTATTGTACGAATAGTGGGAGCTGTTGCAGCATTTCTAACTCCATAAAAACTCCACGTTGAGTGTAAATTATTGACCGACTGTTTTCCAAAAATAATACAACGATTTGTCTTCGCTGTGCGATCGTGTAGTGCTCCATGTCAAATCTTCCAAGTCTTATGTCTGCAACAAAAGAAAAACTACTTCAAAATATCTATAAGTAAAAGAGTTATTGTTTTGGCCCATCCAGTATAAATAATACCAACACAGCTACAAGATAAGATGAACAAATTTGATGATGCGCCTACCATTGTTCTAAAAAATCTGTCAATTATCATATTCAACGCTTCAGAAGTATCTTCAGGCTTTCAATCTTCTAGGGACTCGCCTGTGAAAAGCGTTTTTATATTGTAATACGATTTTTATGATGTTATGTTCTTTCAATCTTTGCATCGAAACAAGACGCATATCTTAAGGGCTGATCAACAACTACTAACCCTATTAAGTTTATATCTAGTATACTGTGCCCCCTAGAGCAAGGTATATGATAGCTAAAGACTTCAGCAAGGCCTTTGTTAAGATCGCACACAAGCTAATTTGTTTCAAACCCAACGCACTTAGTTTTCAACCTGAGCTAATCACTGGAAGAATACTACCACAGAATCCATTGTCGTTCCCGTTTATCTGAATCAATTAGTCAATTAAGTTGTTAATATTGTAAAGAGCCCTCAATGCCGATGATATGAAGATCGATACACAACTTTACAATTTTGCTGACTCCCAACCTTTACAACCTTTTCTCAACATAAAGAAATGCGAAGCTATTTCATACCACCGAAAGCTTTATTCAAACAATCATTCCGCATGACATAAACCATCTTGACCTAGGTACGAACCGTAATCCTCTTCAGTTGGGATAACTTCAACACTCATCATCCATTGGTAAGCTCGGAAGTCCTCACCAGCTATCGTTGCCATATTCCCAAAAGCAATCAATTAGAGCTTGTTGTGAGAGCCGAACTACCTTTTCATCATTGCGGAGGAAGAATGCACCTTCAATGGCACCAACATTTCCAAACGACCAGCATGATCCACAAACCGATTGATGTTTGCCAGGGGTAATAGCACCACGTAGACGCCAGTCAAATTGCTCTGAAAGGACAATCTCCTTTAAGTTTTTGGTGTTGTACTGGAAGGGCTTGCCAGTGTTGTCGATATTTGACGATTTGAAGCCACGTCTAGCCTTTAGTTCGTCCTCCGTTTTATCTGAATGGAACGGAGATTCTGACAGAAGATGTTTTTACGGTACACATGTTCGTGTTCTTCCTAGTACTCAACTCCATGTTTGACTCAACTGGTGATCTTTGGTTGGATGAATGAATTCTTGCATTGGATTGAAAGTAGCCTAACGACCGGTGCCAGGACCAAGCAAACCAACGCAGTCCATATTTGGATCGATTTCGAATACCCCATTTGGAATATCATCATAAGAGTAGCTATCATAGTCGAGATCGTAATGAGAGCCCAACAAAGTGTTGAATTCCTTCATCTCGTAGCGAACTGGAATCGGTTGACGGGAGGATGGATATTTCTGAGATTTCTTACATCGAACCCACAGAGTGTAGATGTTCTTTTTGATGCCAACGACTTCTTCCAAACGGAACTTGTCACGAACCATTCCGAGGAGGGTTTCAGTTCCAATTAGAGCAAAACTCTTTACAACGGTTAGGATTGACTGGATCTCGAGAACGTTATCAGCGGTGCCGTTCACTTGGAGGCAGGTTGCTTTGTTTAAATCTTTCGATGTGGTCACTGATGTCAGCATGGCTAGCTGATAAGTTTTAACCATGCCGTCATAATAATCAATACGAGGACGACTTATGTATTTGTCAAACCAGGCATTAAAAGGTTCAGCTATTTCGGCGTACAGAAAGACTTAAAATACTACCTAGCCGAACCTTCTACATTTCAACCCTGATTGAGTGAGCTTCAGGCACCTCAATGCGGGACTTGGGCGTTATTTGTGATACAGAGCTCAATCTCCGCAACCATATTGACGTCATAATTAGCAAGGCTAACTAAGCTGTTGCTTTTGTAAAACGATTAAGAATTCAACAACCATTACATCACAAAATCCCTTTACATCACCTTTGTTAGGCCACTTCTCGAGTATGCTACCCAGGTATGGTCCCCGTATTATGAAAACCATATCTTACATTTATAAGCTGTCCAACGCATATTCTTACGATGTGCTCTGCGCGGAGTCCCATGGGCTACCATGTCCTGTCATCCTATATTAATCCACTCAAACTGCTGCTTCCTTAAGAAAAACGTCGCGAATCCGTTGATATTCTCTTCGTCCACCATGTCTTAATCGGCAAGATTGACTTCACAATACTGCTGCCCCAGCTTTTGTTTAATACTCGTAAGTACCTGTTTATTTGACCCAGTAGTCCGGAATGAGTAATTGTGTCGTAGGCCACATTAAACTAATAGAATACATCGCATGTTACATTTCCATTGCAATAGTTAAACCTTCAGACATGTCCTCAAAAACCACCTTTTCCGGCCCTCAACTTTCCCATTATTTAGAATTAGTTTTAGTTTAAGTTAAGTTTGTATTGGACTTAACAAGATTGTCCGAAGTAGCGTCAGATAGTAGCATCCACTCTCCATGTTAAGATGACATACTTAGTGAGCATCACGCTTATCATCTTATCATTACATCTGAAGAGTCAAGAAAGAACTTGTGCCTAAATATAAGAAGTTGTGCGTAGAAGTACAATGATTTCCTTACCGCAGGAAGCAAACATAGTTCAGAAACAAACACAAGTTTCGAAAAATGATGGACTTACTATTTCAATAATATGATCCGAATGTGGACTGGCCGGTCACCTCACACCATCGCGTGCAATCCAAAAATCAGGAAAACTTTCAACGCAGCAGTACAGAAATCCAGAAAGTACGATAGAGGGTGGGCATTATTATTAATCTTAAATGCGTTCGGTTCCGAATATTTAGTTAGCGCTACAATTCAGGGTGAACCTGAGCTTCAACTAACAAGTCTCTGAAGTTAGCAAGGTTTTTTAGCTAACTGCGTTCAGTTGCGCGCCACCTAAAGTAAGGTCTTCCTCTAATGTGTTGCCCTCTGTGTTAGATTCGAAGACTCTGCGGGCCGGAGCATTGTTGTTCATTCGCTCTACATGTCCTAGGCATCTTAGGCGACTGATGCGCAGTTTTCTGATTAGGTCGATGTTGCTGTACAGCTCGTATAGTTCATCGTTGGATCTTCTCCTCCACAGCACGTCAACGCACGCGGGACCGAATATTTTTGGACAGATTTTTCTCCCGAAACGACTGACGATAAGAAAGACTGGAATGATCAAAGTCTTATATAGTCTCCATAGTTTTTCGGAATAGGGCCTTACTACTCAACTCCAAAGAAACAGCCATCGGCAAGAGTGACTCTTCGTTTTATTTCTACTGTTGTTGACAGAATTCATAGCACAGCCAGGGTGGACAAAGGCCTTTACTTCCTCGAACTTATAGCTGCCGATTGGCACGTTCTGACCACTTCGTCGATTTTGTGTGTCCCTTCTTGTTGACAGCATATGGTATACTTGGATTTGCCCTTCTTTACCGCTTAAACCTAACTCTCGTTAGCTAGTAGTTGCACGGCCCTTGAAAGATTGTGAGTGTGACCTTGTCTAAAACCCTTTTTGACATCATCAAGTCGTTACCGTGCTTGACGGAGCAGCGAGCGTTCTCAATCGTCATTCTGCACAGACAAATGAGTTTGGCAAGTATGTCAAAACTAGACATGGCTCTATATACATAGCTCGTCTCTATAAATACTGTCATATGCGGAGAAGTAGAGGGCATTGATATGGACTTTTTGAGTTTTTCCAGGATCTACTGGAGTGGGAAGATTCTGTCGATTGTAGACTTTCCTGGTCTGAAACCGCACTGATAGGGATCAATCAGGTTGCGGGCCATGGATTTCAGATTTTCACACAGTATGGCACATAAGATCTTTTATCCGATATTGCGGACACGTATACCTCTATAGTTGGCGTAGTTCAGAGGGTCTTCTTTCTGGACGATCTAACAAACAATGTTGAGGTTCCATTCGTCGGACATACTTTCGTCCGACCATATTTTACCGAGGAGTAGGCAGTTCCTCCTTACCAAGTCAACGTCTGCCAATTTGAAGAGCTTGGCATTCAGGACGTCCGCTCGAGCAGCTTTATTGGACTTAAGCATAGATATGGCTATCTTCGTTTCATCCAGGTTGGGTGGACGGAATTGTTAGTCTACGTCGTCCACGTTGAAAGGTTCATTCTGCCTGACAATCGTGTTTGGTTCGTCATCGTCGTTATGAAGTCTATAGAAATGCTTTTTCCAACTCCTCAGCATCAACTGCGGCTCGACTACTGTGTGCCCTTCTTCGTCTCTACAGGCTTCATTTTGGGATTTATGTCCGTGGCATGTTTGTTTTACCTTTCGGTAATTTAGTCGATAGACGCACCATTTCTCAATTTTTCCGACAACGTGCTTCTCATGCTCCTTCTTTTTCCTCCTTAGAAGCCGGTGTTCGTCTCTCCTCTTATGCTCGTAGAGTTCGTGAGCAGCTTTAGTCCTTGTATGCAGTACCGCTTTGTATACAACTTGCTTAGCTGCAGGTGCTTGCCGGCACTCGTTGTCAAACTAGGGGTTTCGTTGTAGTGGCCGAGTGAGTGAGAGGCTGCATCTTTGATGGCTCATTGGCAATGTTGCCACTGATCTTCAATACATAATGCTGGCGGTATAGAACCTCTTAAAAGGTTAAGGGAGACTAAATGGGAAAAGATTTAGCGAGTGCCTTACGTCGATCGCAATCTGGTTGACGATTGATTGATCAGGAGTTGTCCAAGTCCCCTCATGAATATCGATATGTGGGAACCGCGTGCTAGCTACGGCAATGTTTCGCCCCGCCACAAAGTCGATTAACCTGAAGTATAGCAGGTTATAATTTACGATAGCACAACAAATAATGCCCTCTCTTCATAGCTTTGCATTAAAGTCGTCTAAGATAACTTTAATGTCTTAGCTACGGCACGGCTCGTAAGTCTTGTCTAAGAGCTCATAGAAGCTATCTTTGGTGCCATCATCTTTTTCCTCTGTGATGGCGTGCGCGCATATAAGGCTAGTGCTGGCAAACATGTTACGAGGCAGAGGGGGCAGAGCAAAGTACTGGTCTTATCGTAAACATCTTCAGATGACGCTACCGAAGGTTGCTACGATTCGATCAGTCACAAGCTGCCGGTCATAGGTCTTGTTGGTGGCTGGACCACCGGTAATCCCTACCAGGACTTAAATCACGGTACCATGGGAGTCAGGAGCCTCCCGGATCTTGGTCCGGGCCTGACTTGTTAGAGGTAGGCCCCCTTGTGGGAGCGTCATGGTGGCTGTGGTTTAAACCCAAAATCGCGGGAAGGGTCTTACCTTGGGTTTTCCCTTGATTTGACCCAATGTAGAGTTGCAATAAGTACTGGGTGCTGCGACCCTAAGAGCAGTAAGAGGTTTTAGGTCGGCCTCGACTCATACCAAGGGTGGAACTTGTGCCGGCAACACAGTTCCGAATTGGTATCTGAAACAGTGAAAATGTTTGGTGAGCGATGGCAAGGCGTATCCTTGCTCCCATGGATGTATGGTCATCCCGTAAGTTTAAGCCTACATGGCAGGTACTTACGCTAAACACATGAGACGTTGTCTCTGAAAGCCCGCATCCAAATAAGCGCTGGTTTTACCGTCAATAGCATTTGCCTTAGTAGATGTCACAGTTTTTCATCCTCTTTAGATCCACCCCCTCCCATCACATTTCTTGGATGGCGGTAACATTTGCTTTGCAGTATTCCAGGACCTCCGCTAGTTGTTCGGCTGCACGTGGCCTATTAAGGAACCTGACATTCCACGTGCAGATCCGAAGTTCGTTTGCTGATGTTGTCAATAGTAGATCCTTCCGTATCCAAGGCTTGTTGTTGTTTCGTAACTTAGCTTTTCTTCCATGGCCGCGCAGATACCCCGGCGGCACAACTCTCAACCAGGAGGTCCAGGTCCATTATAGATACCCCTAAGCCGAGGGTTTGGTTAGACCGAAGCCAATAACCCGTTCGTTTATTGAGCGCTGCCGTTGGTCTATTAGGAGCTCATCCACCAAGATCTCTTATCTAAGACCCTGATTTTGTCCTGGAAATCCTGAGCTCCAAATATGTCGAAATATCTCGGGATTTTATTTCACCGTTGATTTTTTCTGAGGAATTCATCCGCTGTCCCGTTTATTATGCTGCTATTTTTGTTTGCTTGTCAGCACTCGTGCTTATAAGTTTGGCAAGTCGAGTCCGGATGGACGTCGACTAGTACTCGATGGTTACCACTTGGAAGTAAGATAAGCACAATTGATGTGTGGAAACAGTTACAACACTGGGTATCGCAGTACCTATCCTATTTCTACAGCACCCAACCACCTTTTGACACTATATGTGGGAGCGTCATGGTGTCCGTGGCTTAAACCTAAATTCGCAGGGAGGGTTTCCCGACTGTGTTGGAAAGCCTAAAAATGTAGCAAATGTTACAAGGCGCCATTACCATAAGATTTGGGTGGACCTCACCCTCGACCAAAGGAGAAGTATAGCTTATAAGATGACTTCGAATTGGTACTAATCCGAATGAAGTTTCACTTGAACATCAAAAGATAGAGAATGCGGATTATTCCCAATTGTTTTGTAGATCAGGATGGTGGTTGATGCACTTCAATAATTCTATGAGCGTAGGCACTCCGTGGGCTTAAGTCAACCATGGGAGGTTCCCACGTTAAAACGTAGAGGCGTTCTGCTCATACTTTTGAGAACTTTAGAATTTTCGAACACCTATTTTGCTCGTCTACCCCTTTTCACGACGACAATGCAATAAAAAGGAGAAGAGTGTTTTTTGGGACTTACGAGTACTCGTACTTAACCCGGAAAGTAAAGAGTACGAATTGGCACCTGTTTCATTTCGTAAACCCGAAAATAGAACTTGTTTCAGCTTCCAAATGCAGTGTTCCAATAGCATGCGTAATTAAAAATCTGAAAGTGTTGTTTTTTTGTTTTGTTTTTCACCCCTTGATGCTCTATTGAAAATTGAATGAAATGAATTGCCGGTGGACGCTGCAGAATGCAGATTAAAAAATTTCTACACACAACTTCCTCTCCTGTTTTTACGCTCATTACACAAAGAACACGCAAATTATGCTAATTTTTTTGTTTCAATTTATTTGTTTTTGTTTCTTCGCCCAGCTCCATATCGTTATGTGCGATGGTATCGGGACGATGTGCCATTAGTTGACTCCCGTCATCCAGAAAGCCCGATACCGGAACGCATTCACCTATGGTCGAACGGAAGCCTGCAAGTGTCTAATGTGCAAGCGGAAGACACGGGTGAATACTATTGCGAAATAATGGCTAACACTCGTCATGATGTGCAGATTCACGCTATTGAAGTTCAGTTTCCCCCCTCGTTGATTTCGGAGCCAAGTGGATATCTGGAAATGCCGGTTGGTTCTATATTCGAGATTGTTTGCGAGGCTAGAGGTATTCCAGTGCCTGTCATCACCTGGAGACATAGTGGTGTTATGATACAGAACTATAATGTTGGAAATCGTCAGAATCATGTGATCGAAGTTAAGTCTCGCAATATCTCTGGTCCCATCGAGTGTGTGGCAATGAATGGTGTTGGTGAAGCTGCAGTTTCTGGTGTCCACTTGAATGTTCTATGTAAGTATCTTTGTATGTACTCGTATACATTTGTGTAAATAAATTCTTTAGTTCTTTCTTATATTTCTGATTGTGTTTTACAGTTAGCCCGGAAGTTCTAGCAATACATCCAGTGGTTCACACGAAAATCAACATGCGTGCCCATCTCGAGTGTCTTGTGGAATCGGCACCAGCAGCTACGGTCCATTGGTTCCACCATGGAGTACCAGTTGCAACCGACTCCAGAATCGCACGTCATGACAGTGAATTAGAATCGAATCGTTCTCTAGCACACTACTACACTGAGTCAAAGCATATACTTATCATCAAGAAGGTTAAAGACTCCGATTTGGGAGTATACGAGTGTCGGGCCGAGAACAAGATCGGTTTCAAGGGGGTTGCAATCGATCTGACAGGCCGACCCATGCCATGTGTTTTCAAAATCAATCGTGCAGAGCATAGTCCAACATCGCACAACATAATCTGGCGGACAGAGAGTCAGTCACCAATCATAGAATACAAGTTGAAATTCCGACAGATCCCATCGGGTAAGTTGAAGTGATTTATGAACCGATGACTGATGGTTATGGTTTATTTTTCATTTTCAGGAAATGTGACACCACAGAATCGACCGCTTAGTAGTGTCGAATGGACGGAGCTTACAATTCCATCTGAGCCATCAGAGGGTAAGTGGAAGTTGAATTTGGGGTAGAGATTATTGCCAAACCATATTTTAAAATTTATTGCCGAAATTAGTTGGGCAATGAAATGCTAATGGGCCTGAAATTCCGCTAATCATTTAAGCAGTTAATGACTTGCTGTTAAAAGCTCAAAAAGTCTAGTTGAATTGTCTGGTGTTGGAAATATGTATGTCTAATCCAGCCAATGGAAATAAAGGGTTTTTCAATAAGAGCGCTACAAAAGTTTGTTTAAATAAAACAAAAACGGTTCTGGATATCAATGAAATTCTTTATTCCTGTGAAAGTACGTTCGATGCCATTATGTATGGAACTCGATTTCTTTTGCATGGCCACCACGGGCACGCTTGCAGAAGTCCAGACGCTGAACCCAATTTTCGGCGGTTTTCAAGCATAAATCGGACGATACTGCTGCAATTTCACGTTCGATATTCGTACGAAGTTCATCAATCGTTGCTGGCTTGTTGGCATAAACCATAGACTTGAAATAGGAAATAGTTTAACGGCGTCAAATCGCACGGCCGAGGCGGCCAAGCGACTGGACCATTTCGTGAGATAACACGTTCTCCAAACTTGGTTTCCAATAAGTTGATTGTGACATTCGCTGCGTGGCTTGTGGCGCTCTCCTGTTGGAACCACATGTCCTCCAAGTCCATATCATCCAATTGGGGCCAAAAATATTCGGTTATCATTGAACGGTAGCGATCCCCATTCACAGTAACGTGCCGGTCTTGATCATCACGGAAGAAGTACGGCCCAATGACGCTGCCGGCCCATAAAACACACCAAACCGTAATTTTTTCGGGATGCAATGATGACTCATGGAGTACGTGTCTATTGCTGCCTGACCAATACCGCATATTTTGTTTATTGACGAAGCCATTCAGCCGGAAATGAGCCTCATCGCTGAAGATGATTTTTCGATGAAAATCCGAATCATTTTCAAGTTGTTGCTCAGCCCAATTCACGAACATACGACGCTTCTGGTGGTCAAGCGGCTTCAGTTCTTGCATCAATTTAATCTTGTAAGGATGTAGGCCAAGATCTTTTCGCAAAATTCGCCACAACGACGACCATAAATTGGACGTAGCGCTCTTAACGTTGAGGCCACTGACTCCGAATTTCGGTAGTAAATTTTAATAATTTCGACTCGTTGTTGGCTGGTATATCTTTCCGTCATGAAATGGCAAACCTTACTGAAGAGAAATGTCAAAAGAGCGGCAAGAAATATGGCGTCGTTTGTTGTCCCTGTCGCTCTACTTTTGTAGCGTCCCTGTTGAAAAACCCGCTATATGTATTTTGTTACTGGTGCTCTTTCTCCAAGAAATATTCTTAAATATATTGAGACACGGACAAGCACTGTCACCCAATATGAGTACATCTGTTGGTAGCACTCTATAACTACAACCATGCAGCATGATCGGGATATGGAAGTTTCATACAACGTTTCCTTGGTTCTTGTATGTTCTTGGAAGCAGCGATAATTTTGAGAGAAGGTTAATAGAACATGTCGTATGTTAGGCGTCCTTTTCCGATGTCACATGAACTTCGTTGTATCTGTGTTCACAGTCAAATCCTTTTGAGGCTACGCTTCAATCCATGTCAACTTATTACTGACATTTTACTACATTCTCTCACTGATGGCAACATCATCTATCCATATAAGCAATCTTGATTTATGAACAAAGATTCTCTATCCATCATCGGACATGTTCACAAATGCGATTACAAGGTTGTCCTCCACTTGCTGCAGACTTGCTTGAACTTCTTTAATTAAAATTACGGAACTTCTCACAAAGTGACCCACACCACTTAGGTGATTCCGCCGAAACTAAGGATCCTCCTTGGGTCGATGACTAGCCTGATTTGATGAACCGGTGCTTTAGATTCTATTTACAGACAAAGAGAGTTGGTTCAGTCCAGTATTGCTTTCGTTTATTTTTAAAAGATAGATCTAAGCTCCTGTGCGACTTTTATTACCGAGAGATGTACTTTGCTGACTTTTTCGATTTTTGTTTATTCGCTTAAGAGTGCTGCTCGATTCTACGAACGAAGGTACTTTTTTGCCTCGTCGATTACGTCTATGTCTGCCTTTCACTAGGGGCACCGCTTACCCAGGTCTTTAATAAGAAAGAGAACACGACTTAAGGAAACACTTGGTCTGCCTGGGCCTTGATCTTCCTAGGACAGGCATCCTACCTTATGGTAGACCACGGCCAATGCTTTGATGAAAGGAGAACTTCTTTTGTAGTATAGTTGGTAAGCATAGCCTACACGACTCCATGTCTGGCAACGTACTTAGGCTTACTGATCCGTGGAACGAAATATTACTATAGTAAGCATACGGTTTCATCATCTCAATATATACAAGGCGACATGGTGGTCTCCGGATCATCAAATGCTAAATAATTTGCGATACACGTAAGTCATGCCTCCGGCAGCCAACATTGACTCGGATCACTACCTTCTTGCAGTCAAGTTTGGAACGCGTATTTTCCAAGCTCCACAACGAAGAAGTACGAAGACCAGTGACGCTGCCACTGATGTTCTGGGTTTCATTCGACCACCGCCAAGAAATTCCTGATTTGAAGAACAATGCCGGCAAGCACACGCAGCAAAACAAGAAACCTATAAAGCGCCGCTCTAACGAAGGAGCAAAGCTGCTCGTGAGCTCTACGAACAGAAAAGACGGGAAGAACATTGGCTTTTCTAAAAGAACGCGAAGATTATGAGAAACGCGCTACTGAATATATTGAGAGATTGTACTCCAATAATAATGTACGGAAATTTCACCAATAGGTAAAAAGAACGTGCCAAGGCAAGAAGACCCGATATGAAAAAAATTTTCGACGGCGAAGAAGCCCAACATACCATTGTCAGACAGAATAGACCATTCAACTTAGACGATAACAGTAAAAACTTGCGTCCACCTGACCAGAACAAAGTAAGGATAGCAATATCTAAGCTAAAATCCGAAGTATTCAAAGCTGCTGGACATGACTTTGTGCGGAGCATGCACCTAGTCGTGTCTCAGAACAGGTCAGAAGAATGTGTGATCACTGATAGTGACAACCTGATTGGTCCCTATCAGTGCGATTTCAGACCAGGAAAGTCCACAATCGATCAAATCTTCACACTTCGGCAGATCCTGGGAAAAGCTCTAAAAGTCCAAATCGATACCCATCATCTTTTCATCAATTTTAAGGCCGCTTATGACAGCATTTATAAAGACGAGCTATAAAGGTTAGACCATAGGCCTTTTGCTTTAGAATGTCAGCAGTATGCGCCGTTGCTCCGTCCTGCGGTATCCACAAGTCCTCCCGTTCGAATTCATCCAATTGAGGAATGCCAAATTCATTGTTCATGACTCTGTAGTACTCACCATCCACAGTGACCGTTTGGCTCGTGATGTTTTAAAAAAAAAAAAAACTGCTCCAGAGTAATCAGCACACAATGCAGTAACTTTGAGTGGATATACTCTTCGTGCATTACTCGCGGATTTTCAGCGCCATGGAAACGCAAATTTTGTTTGTTCACGCATCCAGAGTGGGCCTCGTCAGTGCCCCAAAATCATTGTTCCGCGGTTCCTCAGGAGTATAGCGTTCCATTGCTTATTCACACAAATTCTAATTCTGTTTGCTGACATTTGTGGTCAAAACCGAATTGACATTCGACGCCATTTGTAAGATCTATGGCACTTTCCGATAGGGTCATACATTATGGCTCAACCTATATATGTAGAGCCATGTTTGGTTTCGGCATCCCTGCCAAACTAGTCTATTTGTGCAGAATGACGCCTCATGAAGGTCGGTAACGACCTGACGATGACGAGCTGTCATCTGACTTCTTTAACGCCATACTTAAAAGAATTGTGCGGAACTCACAAGTGAATACTGGGGGCACAACAAACACCGATGATATCGGTATAATTGGGAGAACTCAGCGGGCTGTCACCGGTGCGTTTGCTAGTATTGAAACGGAAGCTGCCAAAATGGGTTTAGCGATAAATAAGGGCAAAACCAAGTATATGCAATCAACAAGGGGCACACAACATTGACAAATTGGACAGAAGCGTACAGAAGGCAGCTATAAGTTCGAGGTAGTAAAGGCTCAGCTATGAATCTGCAAACAATACTTCAGCAGAAATAAAATGAAGAATCACTCTTGTCAATCTTCTTTGGGCTAAGATCATCCCAATCCTACTTTATGGCGCAGGAGTGTGCACCCAATCAAACGCGGGTGAAGGCATCCTCAGTCGTTTCGAGAGAAAAACCCATCGAAAAATATTCGGTCCCGTTTATGTGGACGAGAAGAAGGAGAAGATTCAATGACGAAGTATACGAGCTATACAGCGCCATCGACCTAATCAAAAAACTGCACATTAGTCGCATGAGATGGCTAGGATAAGTAGAGCGAATGGACACCAATGCTCCTGCCCGCAGAGTGTTCGAATCTAACCCGGAGAGACAATGCAGTTGAGGAGGACCTCACCTTAGGTTGAGCGCACAAATAGAAGGGGATCTCAACCAACTTGGAGTCGGCAACTGGATGCAGTTAGCTAAGGACCGGACTCATTGGAGAAGCTTGTTAGTTGAGGCCCAGTTTCATTCCGATCTGTAAGTACTCGTAAGTAAGTACAATATTTCATCCTCCTAAGAAAGTCTTGCTTGACTTCTGAAAGACATCTTTTAGCTGATCTTTCTGATAGAAAATGCGGCATATTGTCTGAAGTTTACTCGGTTGGGCTCAATTACGTAATAGTGTTAAAATTCATTTATCCCGGGATTCACCATACCACAGCAGACTTCAAAACCTTCTCGATTTAGAGTCCAAACATCTCAGGTCTTCTTCCGTTTCTTCTTCGGTTTTAGAAGGTTTCGAGTTCTAGTTTCTTATATTTTCCTGTTTTAAAAAAGTTTGCTGATCTTGCATTTAAGTGCATTTTTAAGTGGTAACTACTGTTCTTAGTTTGATTTAAAAAAGATTCATTTGTCTTCCGGTTCGTTATTTGCTTCCCTTGCTATGCCCACATGAATAAACCGTTGGCTTCAAAAAAAAAACTTCCCATTTTCGATTTTTTATAATTTCCCATTTTTTGTTTACAGGTCCAATCCATACCACATCTTACAACCTCCGTGGACTACAACCAGCTAGTGTATACGATTTTGCTGTTTTGGCTCGAAACCGTTTTGGATGGAGTGACAATAGTAAGGTTATAAGATTCACTACTGGAGGTGAAGGTATTAGCTAAATGGGATATTTTAAACACTGTCATTAACATATTTCCCTTGTTGTGCTATTCTTTTAACAGTTGAAGTACCAAACTACTCAACAGAGTCCGATATTCAATACGACGAAGAGGAACAAATCCCCGAAGAGGAAGACTTCCTGAACGAGATTACGCAGAGTTCACACGCCTATATCGCGCAAACGGTCATTTATTCGAGTGCAAGTCGAACCAGTTTATTTACATTCCTGAATGTCCTCGTGCTTGGGCTGATTCTCTTGCAACAACTATGCATAAACAAATAAAGATACATTTACCATTTCCATATTTTATTTAACTAGAAACCCAAGTACTCAGCAAATTAATTCATTCATCAATTAGCGGAACGCTTTTTGATACCAAAAACGGAATAGGCTCTGACTATCACTTTAAGCATATTCGAAACTGATTGACTATTTGAAGAGTTGCCAAATTGAGCTCAAATTGTGGGTAATAAAACTATAATTAACTTTGAATCAGATTCGTACAACATACGAGTACTCGTATATACGACAAATGACAAGCACGTATCGTGTCGATGTTTGTTATGGCATGGAGTGATGACCTCACACGTTGAGCATTTTTAGGTTTGCAGTTTAGTGCCCGATTTACTGGAAGAGATTTCTAATTATGATATGCCGTTTAGAAAATTTAAAGCTTTATCTGATCGGAATAAAAATAATTAGGTAATGAGGATTAGTAATTTTTTTTTATACATTGTGTCCCCTAATTCGTCAACGATATGTATATATTCTATGAAAAAAATCATTCTACAGTAAGGGTCTATCTCCCATGTTGACAACATTCATCTACGATTTAAGAAAAGGCTTTCTTTGGTGTACACTGACCCATGTTAACGGAAATTGCTCTGCTTGTACTAATGGTAGAAACTTCGTGTAGGACTTCATGATTAGGAGAAATAATAGCCTTTGTAACGGCGTTTAAACAAAATTGATATTTTGTTTGAGTCCAATTTCTAAGCCTGTTCCATTTTCATTGCCCATGCTAATTTTTGACTTTGAGGTCACTTTTCTCCAGAAAATGCGTAATCAACAAATCATCATCAAGTTTGCACAAAAGCCCATAGATGCAACAGGTAAAAAAGTGTGCTCTTTTATTTGACGACCTGTCAAAACCCTCATTTCCTTACCTTGTTCCTTAAAAGTTCTTAGAAAGAGTTAGGTTTGGGATTTGAAGGCCTATTTCGAAAATTTACCGAACAAAAATGGTATAAAAGAAACAAAAATAATTCATCAGTTTAATTTTCTACGCTAAGGATACAGTTGCTTAGAAACACTATTTGAAATATCCATTCATTTACAAACCAAGAATACGCAGACATTATTTAAAATACGTTTATGAACTGTGCAATGGAAGTTCAACTAGTGTGCGACAAAGATTAGAGAAACGCAATCAATTTCAAATACACGACCGAATGCGAGAGCTCCACAAGTAAGAAGGATGAAAGAATACTGGGAGCTGTTACAACTGATCCATCAATCAGCATCAGACGCTTAGCTTTGCAATTCAATGTTTCCAGACATAAAATTTCTAATGCACTGCATGGAGAAAATCTTTATCCATGCCACCATACACCTGTACAAGAACTGCTTCCTAATGATTTAGAAAAGAGACTTGAATTTTCTAATTGGTTGCTGGAGCGGAGCTTGGGTGACGAGTTTATTAGCAGAATCTTTGGACGGACAGATCGTTATTTACAAGAGATGGGATCCCAAATCTGCAGACAATCCACATACAAGGAGACATAAATCATTTCAACACAAATTCAGCGTCAATATTTGGCAGGCTTAATTGGAAACAAGTTAATCCGCCCCTTTAAACAACCACCTAAGCTGGAATCTACAAACTATCTGGAGGTTTTGCGAAATGATTTACCAGAACTATTGGAGGACATTTCACTGATTCAACTAGCTTCATATTTTCAACAGGACTGTGCTCCAGCCCACTATGGTCGTGAGGTTAAGAATTGACTAGATGAAGAGTACGGTAACCGTTGGATAGGAAGAAATGAACCAGTTCACTAGCCTGACCTTACAGTATTGTTTTTTTTTTGTATGGGGAAGAATGAAAGAACTTGTTTATTCGACCGAAATAGCAACTTTAATTGAATTGGAAGAGCGTATTCTAGAAGCGTCATTAAAATTGGGGCAGCAGTTAGCATCAATAGACATTTGGAGTGAAATACAAAAACTGGCTCTAGCATGCATACAAAACCGAGGAGGACATTTTAAGCACCTGTTATAACTGTTTTAGTACACACATAAAATAAGGATTAGGATTACGCAAAATCATTTTTTGTTCATAGCCTTTGGAGCTTAAAGCAAAAAACCCTTTTTTTATAAATTTTAACTGCTGCAGGTTAAAATAAAAGTATCATAAAATCTGTGAGTTTTTCTGCAAACTCATTGATGATTTCTTATTTATTATTGTTACTTTCATAAGAAAAAAATTGGAAAACGTTATGTTTTCTGGAGAAAAATTTTCTGGAGAAAAGTGACCTCAAAGTCAAAAATTAGCATGGACAATGAAAATGGAACAGGCTTAGAAATTGGATATCTAGAGACTCAAACAAAATATCAACTTTATTTAAACGCCGTTAAAAAGGCTAGTATTTCTCCTAAAAATGAAGTCCTACACGAAGTTTCTACCATTAGTACTAACAAAGCAATTTCCGTTAACATGGGTCAGGGTACACCAAAGTAAGGCTATTCTTAAATACTCGATAACTGCTGTCAATATTGGAGATAGACCCTTTCTGTAGAACGATTTTTTTTTTTAAATATGCCCAGGAACTATTTCCCAAATTATCGTTGACGAAGTAGGGGACACCCTGTATACTGGATGAGTTTTCTAACTTGAGATATCCAAATTACTCGAAATATGCGAATACGACTGAGCAATGAAAATCAGGAATTATCATTTGAAAAATCAAAAGTGACCTTCGTTTGACCTTGAAAATGAGGCTCAAAGTCAAACTCGTGGTCACCATCTTACGTCCCCTTCAGAAGCTTGTGACTTTTGTCTGAAACATTTTTCGCGATATCGCGTATTTTTCGAGTAATTTGGATGTCTCAAGTTAAAAAACTCACCCAGTATATTTGGCCCCCAGGGACTAGGTCGGAGTCACTGTTCATGATTAAATATTTTCCTCCACTGATTATTAATGCAGACAGAACCGAAAGTAATTCAAAACACCTTTCTCTTGAGGTTTTTTTTACGATGACTGTCTAATCAGCCCCCTTGTGAATCTTGATGTGGGCCGTGGAGGATTTATTAAACTTTACTATCTTGCTGCTAAAGATGCTGTAAAACTTGCGTCGAAAAGCCCAAAAATATTACGTTGCAAAAGCTATCTTCGATGGTTTCATACTTCTCTTTTGTGAGGTCCTGAGTGTTAATTAGGCTAATGTTAACAAATTAATGTTTCAAGCCAATGGCCATGTCTATTTACTTCGCGGTGAGTCAAAACCATTTGCCTAATTCTTATAGCGAATTTGCAATGAAACATTAAAACTTACACATACGTAGAACTTACCGGTAATTACCGATCCCTCGCAGTCCTGCCGCCAGCACTTCGAAGAATCCTATGAAAATGTAAATAAACAATTTTTTTTTTCGTACACAAAAAAATAATTGAAATAGTACAATGCGTATAAGTGCCACGGCATACGCAGTTGATGTGGTCATAATAGTGCAGGGAAAATACTTAAATATTTTAAGCGAGATTTGATTGCATTCCAAAATGCAGTACTGCCTGTTTTTTGCCCCAGCAACCATTCCGAAGTGCAAACCCAAACTGGTGACAGAACGCAGTACGTTCCGAAATTCATTGTGAACGTATGTACTCGTATATACTGCGCAAGGAAAAACAACCGGCGCATCGTGAACTAGCACGATGCAAATGACAGTTTTTTGTTTGGTTTATGCAATCTGAATTATAATGGCGAATTCCGAAAAGAAAATGTTATTATAATTATTATATAATTACTTATATGCAGAAATCAATGGACAAAAGCGAGATTTTACACTTAATTACAACGAGGCTGCAGTTCTAAAATGAATTCAGCTCTAGCTGAATTTTAGCTTTAAAATATATTTTGTGAATATTCGGTTGTCACAAGCACAATTATTTAACAAATGATTAATTATATGAAGAATTCCAATCAATTTGTTACACACTGTTTTACGTTTAAAAAAAAATAAACACTGCGCATCGCGTAACATTCCAAAACATCATTATTCGTAAACGGGGTACGCATCGCATCATAAAAGCATCGGATGCTTGCATGACAGATGCGAGGTGCAGTCACAATGCGCATTTAGTTTGAATTTTGGAGGTTGCCTTGAAGACGATTAGCAATTGGGCAAAAAGCTGTGATCTCAATGCCAACCCTTCCAAAACGGAACTGGTTCTTTTTACCAGAAAATACAAGATACCGCAATTCAAACTCCCAAAGCTCAACGGAGTGGAACTGTCCCTTTCTGGAATCTTAACGTAGCGGAAAGAACTAAAAAGGCATATAATGCTCTTTTTATCTGCAAAAGAACAGTAGAAACAATTTGGCTTAAAACCTGCTATGGTGTATTGGCTGTATACGGTGGTGGTAAGACCGATACTTACATACGGCGCACTAAGATGGTGGAAAGCAACAAACAAGAAAACGATTTACGGAAAATTAGCGGCGGTTCAAAGAACGGCTTCCATAGCCACTACAGGTGCGCTCTGTACCACCCATACGGCAGCATTAGACACCATTTTGCACCTAACACCGGTTGATTTACAGATCAAAAAACTTGCTGGCAAGAGTGCGATACGACTCTTTAATCTGGGTTACTTCAAGAGCAGTAGTTTCGGACATGGCACGGTACCAACAGAGCAACTGCCAGGCAATCCAATTCTAAGGGCTGACATTCCTTGCTTGGTCGACCTCGACATTCCGTACGATATAATCTATATGAAGAGGGAGGGCTTGGAAAAAAATGCAATAATCAGGCCAAATGAAATGAACAGATGGCTTAAAACAGAGGAGGGAAGAGGTTTTGGTATCTTCTCAGAAGACCCAGAACTAAGAGTGTCTATAAGACTACCGGACAATCAGAAATCTGACTGTCCTCAGGGCGACTGAGCTAATGCAGATGAGATCGGTATACGGAAGAGATATCGCTATCTTTGCCAAACAAATGAAACACTTTCAATCAAACACATCACTTCCGACTGCAGCAAAATCAACCATCTTAGTTTATCATTATTTAATAATAAGCTTTTAAACTTACTCTGTGTTCCTTCTGAAATTAATATTAGAAATGTTTATAAAATTTTGTCAATACTGGGACTAGAAGATAAAATTTAACCAAACTCGCTCTACCGAAAAGTAGGGGATGAAATGGTGGGGGAATGCTAGGGATTGTGCATTGACAACCATTCCCCATTCTCCTTCCATATATGTATTGTAAATACTTGTTCCTTTTTATTTATTACAACACTTATAACTATTTATCTTCGATATATACTTTACTAATTTTTTAACAATAATTATTTAAGCAAGACTTAAATTACCAAAACCATTTATGTACTTAACTTTAATTTATAGGTATACTATCTGTATAATACATATCTATCTTTGTAAAATCTCAGCAGAAAGCCTAAGATGCTAAAGCTGAAATTAAATATGTTACTCTTTGTATTTATGCAAGATTAATAAATAATAATAATAATAATACATCGATAGCCAGGCCGCACTTAAGGCAATGGAATCGACCAACATCAATTCTAATACTCGTATAGTCAGGGGCTGTCGCACATTGCTCAAAGCAAAATGCAGTGAGAACCGGGTGAGACTGTGCTGGGTGCCAGGACACTGCGGTATAGAGGTAAATGAAAAAGCGGATGTGCTTGCAAGAAGAGCAGGGCTACTCGATAATAGTGAGGTTGCTAGCATCAATCCACCCCTTTACATAATAAGGGGCACCTAAGGAGGTCAATTCTTGAAGGACACAGGGTATTCAATGCTCTCTGGCCACTTTTTGACGGTAAATAGGGACAATAATAGGGATCTTGACAGGACACTGCCTCCTGCGGAAATACGCGAAGAGACACAAATTGTCAGATACGGATATTTGCAGAATCTCCGGTGATCTGCAAGCTGTTGAGGACATAACACACATACTGTGTGAGTCAACATCGCGTAGTCGAAGAACATTTTTAAGAAAATACTTTTTCAGAAACCTTGAGAAAATAGACGGCACATATTTTAAAGGCCTTTTTGGCCTTTGCAAAGAAATTGGGTGTTTCACCAGGGCGATTGTTTAGGTTTTTGCCACTTGAAGAAAAATTCAATTGGTTCCAAAGGGACCGCGATGGGCCCGTTTTGGTGCCTAGTGTTTGTATCACACCCCTGTTTAACCTAACCTAACCCAACCTATACCCTAGCCTTATTTTTAACAATTAATTAAAAAACAAATCTTAACCTACGAGTATTTTGAAATAAATACTACACTTATTCATGAAATGCAAAACCTTTTTCTTTTCTTGTTACTTGTCACTGTTTCATTTATGTATTTTATTGTTAAATATCTTCACTCCTTAGGCTATTTGAGCCTCCCGGGGAGGATCACCTTAATGCGTAGGTGTAAAAGGGGGATGGGGGTGGTTCTGGTCTGATGACCCTGCAATGTTTTACAATTTTTTAACAAAACACTCGTTAATTCGGCGGCACACAATTATGTCCGCATATGTTTAAAGTGGGAAAAGTTTTTCTTTTCACGCACACTTTTCCGAATAGGGTAGGTCTCTTTTTTTCCTTTTTTTTCTGTGGGAAGGAGTATGTCGCACAAGTCTTTCGAGCCCGAAATTCAAAGGAAGTAAACGCCACGACCTTGCGCGTCGACTGTCTTGAACTTGAATCGAAAAAAACGAATCCAACGACCTTGCCGTTGTCATCTTATGACAACAGCTGATCCGCACCGAAAGATGATCAGCTGACTTTCTGCTAAATGTCAGTTCTTTTCTTTAACTTCTTTCTTAAGCTCCCTTTTCTTTAATTTCTGTTTTTGTCTATCTTTATTCCCCATTCTAACTTCTGTCTCTAAACTGTGGGTTCCTGCCCAAACTTACACATAAACTAACTCCCACGCGATCTCTTTAGCTAGGTTTTCCACCTCCTTTTCCTGAATTTAAATTAATCAATTCAACTCTCTCTTCTGACAAAAGCGACATATTCACAATTTGATCAAGAACACGGGGAGGGTTGAGAGTGAGCCTACGAAGAAAGTGGAATGAGGGAATTCGAAAATAGAGGGACGGAATGCTATTCTTTGTTAGTATGACGTTTTTGAAAACAGCCTTTGCTATAGTATATTTATTTTTAGATATTTATAGAAATAAAATCAAAAAATGAGAAAACGATTTTAAGACAAAGGAAATTATATCTGCCGAAATAGCTCAGTTGGGAGAGCGTTAGACTGAAGATCTAAAGGTCCCCGGTTCAATCCCGGGTTTCGGCATTCCTCTTTTTTTTTCAACTCATCACAAAATAATTTCTGAAATTATACGATGTGAGGTTGTTTGTTGCTATGGGAATCTTTATTAATCCCAAAATTCTTTCCAACTGTTACAAATGATGACACTTTGATAGCAGGTATAGTAATTGACTGTGTACATCAACGCAGAATACCGCTGACCCCCTTATTCTACACTGTGCAAGGTATGTGCAGGATGTAATTTTGATCGGTTGGGTAGATAAGTTGGGTTAAAGTTCATTCAAGACTTCATGCATTGGCACGTTTGGGATGCATTTCCTTTTCATGAAACACATGTGGGTTTTCGTGGCTGCAAAATTTACAATTTTGCGTGTTTCCGTAACATCCACATGAAAATGGGCTCCATCGCTGAAAATAATTTGTTTTAAGACCCACTGTTCCCTTGAATGAACCAAATCTTCACGGTGTATTAGGTCCTAGACTTGGGTTGTTGAGTAAGGTCGATTTTATACGGCATAAAGATGCAATTTTTTCATGGATAATGCTGATTCACAGCTGATGCATTTGGAACATTTTGATTGCCAAAAATTGGAAGCGTTTCCCGATTTTTAACGTTCAAACTTTCACCATTTTCGAAATTATGTATATTTAATGGTTAGAAATTGTTTTCGTGTCGAATAGGGATACATTTTTAACAATGGCGGACTGCCTACCCTCGAACGGTTATAATAATTTGGCTTTTATAGCAAAAAATACCGGAAATGGTGTCAAATATATTTTTCCGCGCTTTAAATACAAAAACTAATCACAACACAAAATCAATAAGAGGTAGAAGTCTGGAAGTTTCAAACATCTTTCAACATTGGTCCAATATGTATTTTACACAGCTTAAAAAATGTCTTAATCTGTACGATAACAGCGGAAGTATTAAATACTACTTGTTGCTTCCCAACAAAATCTACGGCGCGCTGGAAGGATGGGAGATTGTGTGTTTGCAGGAAGCTAATTAATCGCGTGAAATAAAAATTGAAAACATCGCGAATAATTGGCTTTGATGCACACAACACAAATAACAAAAATTAACACAAACCAACGAATTGAATACAAACTTAACCGCACCACAAAACGATTTGACTCGGGACAAAACTCACAACTATCAAACTGTCAATATGCCGAGCTACGAAGAACATATCGATCTCGCTTTGACGAATTTCAACGCCACTTGAAGAATATGGTCATAATCTCTGACCAAAGGCAACGAAATTCCAGGATGGCCGAATTGCATGTGAGTGAGATGCACTGCAACACAATACACTCTAACACCTACTCCGAAAATATGGGGGGCATTGTTGGTGCTGGTGTGTTGTTCACATATTACACTAAGGTAAATAACCCAGGGTGATTGACCTTAGAAGAAACAGCTGAGTGGTATATAAGCCATCAGCAGCTTCGAGGGAAGAAGAAATGCATATGTTAAACCACTCTTCAGCCAACAGTCAACAAATAAAGTTTAGAGTTAAAAACCAAGGGTCACGAGTTTTATTTAATTATTTTTATTTTACTGGCTTCAGTTCATCTAACTGAAGAAGTTATCGGTTTTTTCTTCTCTTCAGTTCATCTAACTGAAAGGGTAGCCACCGCTTGTGAATCGTCTATTCCAAGCCAACATTTAAATCCCGCTCAACTCAGTTTAGGACAAGTTCTTAACTCGATTCGTTCGACGGATTAGTTACCGGCAAGGGGGATAGTTTCGCGATCGGACGTTTTAGGACTCCTTTTCTTGTCATTATGGTCACCACGCGCGTTAGACCATCTGCACCGGGATGCAGTTCAAGTACGCACACGAGAATCCACGACGAAGGCGGAAGGTTATTCTCCTTGACGAGAACTATGTCTCCGAGTTTGATGTTCGGCTGTTGCTGAAGCCATTTTGGTCGTTGCTGTAGCAAATGCAAGTAAGTTGTGCTCCACTGCTTCCAGAACTCTTGTGTTAATCTTTGAATATATCTCCACCTATCGAGATTGTTTATGTTTTTCTCTGGTGAATTAAAATGCCATTTGGTGTTTTGTGCTGCCAGACTTGCCGAAACTTCTGCTGACCATTGACTGGAGATGTGTTTGCTCTCCTTGTTCAGTTCGTTCATGACTTCCTTGAAGTTTGTCCTCTACGTGCCACAAACCTCCTGAAAGCTGCTATGAACGCTGCAGCAGTAAGGTCACTCACTACTTCAATGTGTATCGCCTTTGTTGATAAGCATATGAAGACAGCTACTCGTATGTATCCTTTCGTCGTCTTACTGCATCTGCCCTTCCACATCTTTATTTCTATAGGGCCCGCGTAGTCTACCCCAGTATTCGTAAATGGCCTTGAAATTATTACGCGTTCTCTAGGAAGATTTCCCATGAGCTGTTCTTGCATTTTAGCATCATATCGATGACACCGGACGCAGTTGTAGATTGTTGATTTGACTAGTCGCTTAAGATTAGTGATCCAGTATTGACTTCTAATCTCTGCTATCATGATCTGCTGTCCACCATGAAGTGTGCGTTGATGCACATCGCTGACGACCAATCTCGCAAAGTGATGTGAGTCCCTTAGTATTATGGGGTGTTTCTGGCTAAACGGTATGGTGGAGTTTGTTAAGCGCCCTAGTTTATTCGGCATAAGCGTATTTGGACCTCAGGTCGGTAAGGATTTCCGAGACAAAGTCAGGGTCTTGGAAAAGAGATGGTGGCGGATGATCCCTTAATAGATCAACGGCAGCGCTCACATCGTACAACGGGGTACTAACTTCGGACCCCTCATGCTAGGCGTACCTATAATGGATTTGGCCCTCCAGGTTGGGCGTTGTGGCACCGGGGGGAACTGCCCGGCCATGCAAAAAAAATCCATTTACGAAGCAACAACAAGCCTCGGATACGGACGGATCTACTGATGACAACTATAGCAAACAAGAACAGCGAATTTTGGATTTGCACGTGGGATTTTCAGTCCCTTAATAGACCACGTGAAGTCGAACAACTAGCAGATGTTACCACAAGGTAAGCAATGCCATGGAATGGGCCGGACTACGGCGATTGTTATCAACGGCCAAAGCAGCTCCTATTTTGATGTAGATTCGCTGTTAGAGGTAGATTTGAGCAAGAAGTCTTGAGCGCTCCGTAACAGTCCGTATTAAGGCTAAATTTGGTAACACTAGCCTCCACAAAGACAACCACACCAAGGATAGCTTCTACGAGCTGTTGGACAAGACTTACAAGTATTAAGTTTTCCCCAGTGACTTTAATGCGAAGCTAGGAAGAGCATCTTTGGTTGTACTGTGGAAAAGTATAGCCTGCACGTTACCACCTGGTGGAGGTCTCCTGATCAATCAAGAGTCAATCACATTGACGATATTGCGATCGACGCAGGGCACTGCTCCAGTATTATTGATGTCTGAAGGTTCCGAGGGGCCGTCATCGACTCGGACCATTATCTTGTTGTAGCCAAGGTACGGTTGCAGATATCCTGAACATTGCAATAGCAAGCAATGTGAGGAAGTTTGATGTCGGACGGCTACAATCGCAAGAGATCGTCAAATCCTTTTCCGATCGAGTCTCTTTTATTCTATTAATAGGTCCTTTGCCCTAACCAATGGAAAAATTGCCAAAAAGCCATTAGAGATTCCGCCCGTAGTGTGCTGATTTTCTCTCGGCCACCACAACGAAACCCCTCATTTGACGACGAGTGCCGGCAATAAGATGCAGCTAAGAAAGATGCATACTGCATAGAAGAACTAGAGCTGCAGACGGGCTCTACGAGCATAAGAGGAGAGACGATCACCAGTTTGTCAGAAGGAAAAAGAAGGAGATGTTACTCCGGGAACATGCCATGGACACAAATACTCAACCGAAGACTGTAGAGATGAATAGGGGGCCATATCTAAGCTTGAGTCTAACAAAGCTGCGGCGTAACTGCTGAACTCCTCAAAGCGGCAGGCGATGATTTGGTAAGGAGTATACACCAACTCGTCTGTAAAATATGGTCGTACGAAATTATGCCCGATGAATGGATCCTCAAGAAAGGAGACCCTCTGAACTGTGCCAACTACAGAGGCATCTATCTTCCTAACATCGCCTACAAGATTCTATCTGTCTTATTGTGTGAACGCCTAAAACCGTTTGTCAACAAGCATATGGCAGCATCTATAGAGACGAGCTATGAAATATCTAGTTTTGTCATCATTAAGTCAGGGTTTCCATACGTTTTTCGTATTGTGGACACCAAATTTAAATAGTGAGTCCTGTTTTCTTATTTATTCCAAGACAGCTTTCCAAAGAATCATTTTTTCCTCGCTCCTGCAGCTAAGTCTGGGCTTCACAGTTTACATATACTCGTATACCATAGTTTTCTATCATACTTTTGCACTGCTCATTCCAATGCACTTCCTGCATGGCAGTGAAAAGATATCGGCTTTAGAGTAGTCTACGGCCTCAGCAAATTGTTCGTCTACACGTTGCTTCCTCAAGGTCGATCCGAATGTCGCTATCCTTATTTCATTTTCCGGAGTTTGCAACAGTGAATTCCGCTCTAGGTTCTTCACAAAAATGGAGTTTATACGTAATTGGGTTGATTTACAATGCATGCGCATAAAAAGTGACATGGATATTTCTTATTCGCTGACCAAGTCATTCGATATTAAGCGATCAGCATTCAATTCAGGTTGCCTTTCACATTACTCTTCTTACTCCCTCTGAGAGGACATTTAGTTGCATCGAGTTGTATACTCGTAGATTCCAATCTGTTTTCTAAGTTGCTGTAGATTCTAGCAGATAAGGGTATCAAATCAAATAAAGAAGTCTAGTGACTTCAAAAATTGTGGTTCTGAACAGCGGATCTACCGTCAGCCGGGCTTCTATAGATTTGCAGCTCACTGTAGCCCCTATTTACTCCTAGACATAAAATTGTAATTGTAATGGTTTTCTTTTTAGTCGAATTGTGTTTCTACGTACAAGTCTCCTTATACATACTCGTACACATGACACAGTATTCTTTAAATCGTACCAAATTCTACATAGTCATGAGCAGTCAATCCCTGGCACAGAATTTCATTAACTTATATTTCCTCAATAGCCTTATACGATGGCGGCGGCGTTGATACAACGTTGTAATAATTCCGACGACCAAGGACGACTGCGAGTATGTTTATTTAGCTTATAAGCGTCGATGACTATCATCTGTATTGTAACAGCGCCATCCAGTCGCCATGTATCCTTATCCATTACTCATATCTAATTGTGTCGCACACTTAACATATTTAGACATATCTATGTTCACACATACGAATACGAATTCATACGTATGTACTCAATCTTAAGCATCATCTCCAGAGATACGAGTACCACCATCACTATCTGCACTACAGCTATAATCATTTTTCTTGCTCGCATATCATTGTATCCTCTCAATGTGGGCCGAATACTTGCACAATTCAGAGTATTCCATGATTTCAAGTAAAAATTAAAACCTTAAAGGACACGACTTGACGTACATACATTATATCTGGTCCGTGTGAACAGAACGCCTCCACAGAGTAGGGTGCATTGAATCTACTCGTAGGGCCTCTTGTGGGGTTTTGTGGTATTAACCTAAATTCCTTAACTGACATTAAATGTGGTAGTACCGGTACTTAATAGGTCTGTATTAGTTGTAACAACTAACGACTAAGTGCAGACCATAACACAGTGTGAAGTGGAACACACAGATACTGTTTTTTTCTCTGTTTCTGCTTTTGACATTAATTTGCGTTCTTGTGCAGAGGCCCACACCAAGATGTTAAATGACTAACAACGTGGAGCTGCGGGGTGGTTCCGGTTATAATGTTTGGTTTTCCAATTTAGGTTAACCAAGTGCCATCGTTAGAAGGTACTCATACTCGTATTAGAGATTCATTAGCTAAATAATGGCGATCACGTTTGTTGAAATTAAATTCACTGACCACGCATACGGTGCTAAGCAATCGAAAGGCAATAATTTCTTTGTAAGTCCCGATTTGTGCCCGTAAAGGTTTTCTCCTTGTAAATTAATGTGTCTACTACCTACATACATAATTATGTGAATTAATTAAAATATATAGCTACACGACAACTGATTTGACATTGTCTACTGAAAACTAATTACAATATCTCTTATCGGAACGGTGATACTCTTACCACGAAAGCATTTTTTTCCAACATCAATCCAACTAGCCGAAATAGCTCAGTTGGGAGAGCGTTAGACTGAAGATCTAAAGGTCCCCGGTTCAATCCCGGGTTTCGGCAGTCTCCTTTTTTATTTTCTTTTTACGAAACCGAGAGAGGTGTTTTGCTGCATGGGAACATTTTACTTGAACAAATTTTAATACCACCGTGCTACAGATTTTTTTTTTTGCTGAAGCAGTAGAGTTCAGAATATGCTGACTTCTTGAAGGAATGACGGTTACGAAAATCAGGTTTTTTTAACTGTTCGAGATGATGGAAATACGAGTACGGTGGAGAAACTTTTTATAAGTAGCTAGTGAGGCTATTATGATTAATAAGAAATTCTTTTAAAAAGAATGCGACTACTGCCGCTTAGTAAGGGTTTCTTAGCTTCTCAATATACAGCCGACTCTCGATAATTCGAAACTAAAGGGACCTTACAAAAAATTCGAATTAACGAGAGTTTGAATTAACAAAAAATTGTCGAGTTAGAGCGAAAGACAAAAAGGAAATAAGTATGTACATACGATGGGCGTTCAACATATTCTCGGTATCGGGGTGAAGCTGTGGTTGTATATATAAATTATTTATCAAGTAATACTATTATTTTAGTGTATTCATGTAAAATTTCATATAAATGTGATTATTAATTCGCGTTTTATATCTAGTTAAACAGAATCATAATGGCAACTGAGACGATGATGGTGAAAATTGAGCATCGCGCTGTAATTAAATTTCTCACTAAGCAAGGAAAAAGTCAAAAAACTATTCATGAAGAGATGGTGGCTGTTTACCAGGGTTCCGCACCTTCATTATCAACTGTGCAAAAGTGGTCAAGTGAGTTCAAGAGAGTGAAGACGACTCCGCTCCGGCGCCTCGGCTACTGCTTGTACGGGAGAAAGCATCAAAGAAGTCGAAAAACTTGTTCTTGAGGATGCCCGAATAAAGGTGAAAATGATGGCAGAGATCACCAAGCTTTCAATTGGTACCATTCACACCATTCTTCATGACCATCTTAACCCTTCAAAGGTCAGTGCAAGGTGGGTGCCACGAATGCTCACAGCGCCTCAGAAAAAAGTGAGAATCGCATGCTGTAGAGAGCTTTTGGAGATGTGTAGTGAGAACGCGGACGGTGTTATGGATCGAATTTTTACTGGGGACGAAACATGGGTCCACCACTATGACTCTGAAAGCGAACAAGAGTCCATGCAGTGGCATAAAAAAGGAACAGACCCCCCGAAGGAGTTCAAAGTCACTCCGTCTGCCGGGAAGCTCATGGCCACAGTTTTTTGGGACTCAAAGGGAATCTTGCTCATTGAGTACAAAAAAAAAGGTGAAACCATCAACGCCACATCCTACGCTTCCACTTTGCATAATTTGCGGGAGGAAATTAAAAAGAAAAGACGGAGTAAACTCGCAGCGGGTGTGTTGCTTCTTCATGACAACGCTCCTGTTCACACGGCGCGAGTTTCCAAGGCTGCTGCGCGAGATTGTGGTTTCGAAGAAATCCAACACCCACCCTATAGTCCAGACCTTGCCCCTAGTGATTATTTCCTGTTTCCGGATTTGAAAAAATGTCTTCGTGGAAAAAGATTTTCGGATGATGAAGAACTCAATCGGCAATAAATGGGTATTTTGCAGAGAAAGAGGAAATTTATTTTTTGAGGGTTAAAAAAGCTTATCTCAAGATGTAACAAATTCATTGATGTTAGGGGAGATTATATTAAAAAATAAAAACAATTTAAATTGAATTCGCATTTTCCTTCATATCGATACCGAGAATATATTGAACGCCCATCGTAAATATAGCCGATTTACGAGTAGTTTCACGACTGTAGAATTCAAACCTCAGACACATTCGATGAAGAAGGAGAGCATACTATTTTCACGATAGTCAACAAATTGGTTCCCAAAGCAGCAACGTAAAAACGAAACATGGAACTCCAGGATACCAAGTTCATACTTTCCATTTAGACTTGAGCTTTGTACCAGAGAGAATTTCCTTTTAATAGGAGGGTTTTAGAGCTAACTCATTAGGGTTACCCTGGTGAAGCTGTGATAAAGCGGAGAGTTCGGTTAGAAGATAGTGCCCATTGGTGTACAAAGATGTTGAGAAGTTTGTGAAAACTACCGAGATGGCCTACTCGTATCTAAACCTATTCAACCTGTCCCTATGAACAGACACGTCATTCCTGATAGATCTTGGTCCAACTTAAAAATGAATTTGTTGGGTCTGTTACTCAACCACAACTTCATCCTCCTCGTGATTTTATTCCAGATACTAAGAGGCAAAGTTTTTGAAAAGGACAACTTCCAGTGACGTTGATAACTTTTTGAAAAAAAAAAATATTTTGCAGACTGGGGTATTCCGAAGTAATCACGTCGGACAACGGACTTCAGTTTGTCAGTGTGGAGTTTAAAAATTACTGTAAAGAAAATAACAATGAGCTAATTACTTCACCACCCTATTTGTCACAGTATCGCTCGATCTTAAAATGCTTAAAAAGTGATTACAAAGAATAAATGCTGAAGTTTACCTTCAGTGGTACAGTGTAGTGGAAAAATCTCCCTCGGAGTTGATATAAAATCGTACAATTCACGATGGAATTCCTTCCATGAAGCATATAGGAAAACCAATGCTTGTTTTGGAAGCCAAAGATCGTGGTGCCATTAACAAACAAAAGGGGAAGGAAAGAGACAAACAGACAAACTTACTTAAAACTTTAACCCAACGGAATTCAGGAATAGCAAGGTAACAGCAAAAGCATGGGACAAAGTGTATAGGCGTAATATAGTATGCATAAGTCATCTTATGAAGACTCCAACTAGTTCCAGTGCGTCAACCGAGGTGGTTGAGAATCCGCTAACCACGACTAAAAGGCAATCAGCGAAGGGATGTAGACCTCTATGCCAGAATATAATCAGGAGAGCAACTAAGAGAGAGCGGGCTCCAATGAGAACTGGTTCTGTTTGGTACTAAAGTCAATTGTCAATATGAATTCGAAGTGAGAAAGAAAGAAAAAATTCGAAAAGAAAGAATATGTAATCTATACATATAATAAAACTGTAAGGTTTTTCTTTTGTTACCCAATGGCATGAGAACCGCTCGATGGATTCGGGTGAAAATTTTTTTTAAATGTTTCTTAAGACTCCAAGAAGGACATAGGCTATGTCGTTTTTTACTCAGGCTGTTGCGGTAAAATTTACCACAACAAGTTCTACTCTCTCACTTTCCCTTCGGTCTCATTCATCCACATTCTTTTCCGTTGGTTCTTCAAAATCCTAGAAGGGTGGTGGGCAGCCATGGGTCCATCAGCCATTGGTGCACCCTCCTAGTATCTTGAAGGATCAACCACAGCAGGTAGGACGGACGGTCCATTGAAGCAACCATTTGGAGGAAGGCGCGAGACCAGCGTCCAACGTTGTAGTGAACAAGAGCCATTCACAAAGTCGTCGGCTCTTGCCCTTGTGTTGTGTTGTCTCTCCTATCGGGTAGATCCCTTAGCCTTAGAAGGCATCTCCGCTCCATCACGGTCTCTCCTGCCCGATCCGCTTTTTGCCCCACCCGTTCATTTTATGTCCGTTGTCTCCTTGGAGAAGTATATTAGCGGGAAGAATTGGTGGGCTCTTGAGCTCTATCCTTCTGCTTTTATACTTGTCGGAGGGGACAACCAATAGATCCACGAGACGAAGTGACGGGAGTCTCGGGGGAGTGACGGACGGTCACCTTAAGCCCAACGCTGTACGTCTAGAGCCAGATGGACGGTCTGGAACCCTCTGCGTACAATAAATACACAAAGCCATAGGACAAGGTGGACTGCCACAGATAATCTATTTGGTGACGGACGGTCACCACCTTAAATACAAAACAGAACAAAATAAAATTGTAACAAAAATGTTGTAAAGAATGGACCCCTAGTTGCGCGGCCCACATTAAATTAATTCTTGACAAGAGGATTCGCCGGGATGTCTTTCTTTATATTTAGTTTTCATTGGACAGCACCCGTCTCGTGATTAGTTCCGTGGTTCGCCCTCAAGGTACGCCACCCGATCATTATCAGAAACGGGTAATGATTAGGATGTAGAAATACGAGTAGGCCATATATTGTTGGCAAATTACCTTTTTCCATTTTTTATCTTTTGGGAAGGACTGGTGTTGCATTCAGAGTGAATGCAACCCCAAGGAATGATCGTAAAGGGAAATATTAGCTCGGGCCAAAGGGAAATCCCAATCTTGGAGGAAATTTCCCCAGATTTGTGGAAATAAGAAAGAAGCACGAATGTGTGTGTATGAGAGAGTGAAGGCAACGGAAATCCAATGCACGGTGGCACACTTCAGCAAATTTGCGGAGCGTTGCACACAAAGGCCAAAATTGGACCGTTGCTCCCGTATGAACGAATGTATGAAAGAGTGTATGTGTGAGACCTACGATTCGAGCTAATATCACCGGGATAGGGTTAATCACTTGTTGGTTGACCATCAAAAGTTTAAGACAAAAAAAACAAGAGTTTAAAACAACTAAAAAAGGTTAAGAAAATTAATTAAAACAAAAAAAAGGATAAAGATAAAGGAAAGGAAAAGGAACAAGGACTTGAAGATATACTAAAACGAGGAGGAAATACGGACGAAATCAGGACGGGCAGGACAGGAGCATATCAGTATTAACCAGATAAGTAGTATTATTTACCCCGGGCGAATCCTTTTTTTTTTGCAATCGAAATCGGGCTCCCAACTAGCGGTTCAGTCTATTGAGTGGTACCTTCAGTACCGCCATTAGATTTACTGTTTTGTCGTTGCCGCTTAACGGCTACCGCCATACTTTGTTTTACCTCCATTCCGCAAATAAAGCGTTTCATTATAAAGTGACAAGAAAAAAATTTATAGTTTATTTTTTTTCTCCCGGGATATTGGTTTATTTCTTCCGACGTATTAGTAGTAGATGGTTTTGCACTTCCACTCGGAGCAAAAAGTGCATGGCGCCTAACACCCTTTTTTTTCTATTGAGGCATTGGTAGTTTATCTATTTAACATTTAAAAATACCTTTTTCCCTGAACCCAGCCCAGCTGAGCAGCCACTTGGTTCAGCAAACGATATTGCTGCCATTACCAATTTCCCCTCAGGGAATTTTCTGTTCCCAAGGAATTCGAGGTGACAGATCGTCACACGGATCCCAACCACCGACAGTGTGGATCGGTTTTTTTTTGTTTTTATTCAATTGGTTTGCATTTTTTTTTTTGGTTTTTCGGTTTTGCCGGCAGCACGGCAATCGAATAACTTTAACCTTTAGAGCGGGGAAAATTGTGTAATAAGGCTACTTTTTGTGAGCGTTTTTGTAGTTTTAGTAGTTGTATTACTCGGGTAATTCATAATCAGTACAAAAAAAAAAACAAGAATACGTAATGAGGTCAATACTTCTCTTAATATTTTAAGCTATCCATCAGCTTTCTGCCTCATCTAGAAGCTGAGCTACAGACCAAAATCTAACATGATAAAACAAAATTTATTGCTCCTGATAGTTGTTCTGCTTTTGTGTGGTGGTGGGCGCACATCGAAGGCACATTACCTACAACAAATACTGTAAAAAACAATAAAACGCTCACAAAAATTAGCCTGAGTAGAAAACGACATAGAGTCTTAAAGAACATTTAAAAAAATGTTCACCCGAATTTATCGAGCGGTTCTCATGCAATAAGGTAATAAAAGAAAAACATTGCAATTTTATTATATGCATAGATTTATTTCTTGACACAAGGCTTACCGTTTTGTTTTAGGTAACGCCGTTTATTTTATAAAAAGTCAAATCTTTCTCGAAGCTCAAAACCTGCAAGAACAA
Organism: Volucella bombylans; assembly: GCA_949129095.1. NCBI lineage: Eukaryota > Metazoa > Arthropoda > Insecta > Diptera > Syrphidae > Volucella > Volucella bombylans. Next base: position 15,074,788 of record OX422144.1, read on the forward strand.
TTCGTCAAGCCCGATCACATAAAACAAATGAAGAACGTCACATTAGGTCAGGTACCGAAGATGAACGTCTTGCTACAACTCGCATGTCACAAACAAAACACACATCTTCAGTGGATCAATAAAAACAGAAGTGGGTTTTATAACACTAAAGGAATTAATTATGCCGAATTTGCTGGTATCGGTGGAATGACCCAGGCCTGTGATCATTATGAAGCTCTTAAATGGACAAAAGAGTCGAATGGAGTCTGCTGCTTAGGCGGAAAGGTACGTTTAGATATTTTTCAAGAACCACCAGAACCCTATTGACTGGGGATTACCCACAATCTAAATATTGTTTTGGAATGTATGCGTTCTTACCGCAGTGCATTCCAGATGACTTCGTTCGGGGCATACCAAATTGTAGAAGGGTCAAGCTTTTCATTTAATTGGATCTCTGTTGCCATCAGATAAACCGAAATTCCTGCAAATATACTTTATATCCGACTATTGCGAACAAGCTAATACCAGGAATCAACATTCTAAACTCCAGTCTGATTTCCGAGCTGCAAAGCATGTTTCATGAAATCAATCCATATGTGAATGACTTCAAGGCGGCACTGGAGTCTATTCCTCCAAATCAACAAAATAATTACAAATTTGTAATCAGCGCTGATAAACGACCAGCGACAGAACATAGCGGCCAATACAATTCCCCTAGCATAAACGAAGTCGCTCAAGAGTGCGATAAGCGTGATATTGTGCTGCGCACCCGTGACGATCTCTTGCAATGGATAAGTGAAACGCATAGGACCTATGATAGTCTTTAGTACCCACTGATTTATTGTTGCGGAGAGGACGGATATAATTTTGCCATTTGCCAAGTCAATTCTACTAGCGGGGCGCCAAATTACAATAAAAAAACATCTACTCTGTAGTTCTATTCATACCTCATGGGTATACTATACGACGCAACCGTTCTGCTCATTTGCACCGCTTTTCAGGTATTTTGAATCCGTCTGTGGTTGATATGTACACTAACATCGAAACAGAGTAAAAGTTCTCATGCAGTGTGTAAAATACCCATACAATTAGACACCACTGAAATTTCAGTTTGCAACATTCCCCGAAATAGTGATAAAGCTCGAGTTTTCCGTGACTGTTCTCTAATTGCTTGGCACCAATGCACTATGGCACGTCGTAAGGCAGTTGAAGCCGTTAACAGAACCTTACAGGATATACGACAAAATGATCGACCAATGGGAGGCATTATAATGCTATTTGGCGGAGACTTTAGACAAACGTTACCGGTAGTGACACGAGGCACAAATGCCTGTCTGAAAAGGTCAAGTCTTTGATCCAATGCACTTGACCATCAATATGTGGGCACGAACAGGAGGCATTTCTCTGATATATTACTTAAAATTGGTGGAGGAACGCTTCCAGAAGAAAATGGCACAGTAAATTTATCACATCATTTTTGCCAAACAGTGTCTTCTACCGTAGAACTTATCTCATCCGTTTACGGTGATATATCGCAACTAACAAACCATGTGAATTCTTGGCCTTGTGAGCGAGCTATTTTGTCGCCTCGGAATGATGAAGCTGCAGCTTTTAATAACGGGATATTGACACGTGTAAAATACACTTCAATCAACCGGGTTTCCATCACATACATTAAAACTAAAAGTGGGTGTACCTATTATTCTCCTAAGAAACTTGAGTACGCCTATGTTGTTTTACGGCACTCGACTTAGAGTTACAACTTTGCAACGAAATCTGGTAGAAGCGGAAGTGTTGACGGGCTGCGGTGCGGGCGAACATGTATTTATCCCTCGAATTCCGATCATACCTAACAGTTTTCCGTTTCAATTTAGGCGTGTGCAATTTCCCATCAGCGCCTGCTTCACGATGACGATAAATAAGGCGCAGGGACAAACACTGCTTACCGCGGACGTGAACCTCACCACCGGCCGCTTCTCACACGGTCAATTATACGTGTCTCTTTCCCGTGTCAGCGATAGTAAAAATGTATTTGTTTATGCTCCAGGCAACGCAACCTCAAACATTGTTTACAAAGAAGCTTTGTAAAACATTTTTGCTATAATAAAGTACAATTGTCTATAACTTATAGTATTGCATTTTAGAGCATGTTGGTTTTTCAGAACTATGAAATCTGCACTTAAGGGCTGAGAGCTACCCATTGGAACGACATTGATAAAATGCAATTAATCCACAAAATTTATTGTACACAACTAATTTATGGACTTAGACAAATACTTTGATGTTTTTTTCACTCGCTCTGATATTACATAATAATAATATAATAATAATCACTTTATTATTAAGTAAAATAAATTAGAATCAATAATAACAAAAGTTATAGCGCTAGCTACCAGGGCTTTCGGCTAAATATTTAAAATTAACGTGAACAATTTTACTAGGGAGTTATAAACTTAACTAATATTATATGTCATTTTGAATGTTTAAAGTTGTTAATAGTGTGAATATTAGTTTAATATTGTATTCTGTAGGTGTTTTCAGTAGTTCAGTAGTATGACCCATTCTGAGCCGCAGAAAACATTTTAACATGTGTTTTGGGCAGCTTGTTGGGTATATTGCCATTTCTGCCGTCTGGTTGATAGTCGAGTAATGATGGCTGTACTGACCCCATTCGATTTGTATGTTATTTTTCCATAATGTTTTGATATGGTTCTTAAGGTCTTTTTTGTTGTTTATGTTAAACATGACGAGCGGTTCAGTTGTTGCCAACCGTGCAGCTTTGTCAGCTTCTTCATTGCCTTTGATGCCCATGTGACCAGGTACCCATGCGATTTTAAGTCTGTTTGTGTATTTGATGAGCTTATCTCTGATGTTTTGAATGATGGGAGAGTTATGGTTGATGTTTTTGATAGCATTAATTGTAGACAGACTATCAGTGCATATTAATGTTCTCTTGTATTTTGTGATTTTGGTTGCTTGGAGTATTGCAGTTGCTTCGGCCGAAAAGACGGTTGCGAATTGGGGTAGTATACCCTTAGTAAGAACGGTGCCATTTTCGTCTACGAATGCGAAAGCCGTGCAATCTCCTGTTTTGGAACCGTCGGTAAAGATGATGGTCCAGTTTTCCGATTTGAGTTTATCGGAAGATCTTTAAAAATGGCCTTGTATATTTCGCTGGTGGTTGAGCTTTTTGGGCAATCTTTAAGGTCTGGCAAGATGGATGAGTCCAACAACAGCCATGGTGGGTATGTTATTGCGTTGTGAAATTGCATTATAAACGGGATGCCTAGGCTGCGTGCGCACTGTTGAGCGTTGTGGATAGTCGATGGTATTTTTGGTGTTTTCTTACGGGATATCGTTCTTCTGGTATCTTTTATGATTGGTGATTTTGATGATGATGTAAGTTTAGGTATGAGAAGTGACGTGATATAGTCGAAACGTTGCTCAACTGATGGCAGACCTGCTTCTGTTAGCATGTTTTTCACCGGTGTCGTTTTGAATGCCCTAAGGCTGCACCTTACAGCTGCATGATATTGTGGTTTCAGTTTCAGGATTGTTGATTTGCTGCATTTACCGTAAATAACTAGCCCATAGTCTATTTTCGATAGTATTATTGCTTTGATGACTCTGTTGAGGGTGTTTGTGTGGGAAGCACCGTTTTTGCAGGAAAGATACTTAATTATGTTAACTCTAATAGCTAGGCTTTTTTTCATATATAAACAATGTTCAATAAAATTAAATTTACTATCAAAAATAACTCCTAGAATATTTAATTTGTTGACATTACAGATATTATTATTATTAACGTTAATTGACAATAATTTTGTGCAGCTGGTTTTTCTGCAAATGTGCATTACTTTTGTTTTGTTAAAAGAAATTTTAGAGCCAGAGGACTCGCACCAAACGTTAATGTCTGATATTCCTTCCTTGCATTTTGAGAATATAATCAGGTCGTCCGCATACAGAATGTGTCGAATAGTTTTATTTTTATTTATGATTTCACTCAGCTCATTGAAAGCGATTATGAAAATAATAACCGAGAGTGGGGATCCTTGAGGGATGCCATTTTCGGAGTTATATATGTTAGAATATATATTGTTTACTTTTATTCGAAACTTTCTGTTTTTGAGAAAAAAAATTGATATAATTCAACATCTTAGGACCGATTTTCCATTGAATGAGCTTCTTGATTATAGTATGTATTCCAATTCTATCGAAAGCTTTTTCAAAGTCAATCGATAGGATTGAAATGTGATTTTTTGTGGATAAAGCGGAAGCTATGAATTCGTCTATGTGAAGGAGTGCGTCTATGGTGCTCCGACCATGCTTGAAAGCGACCTGATTAATGTCGATATGATTGTTTTGTTCTATGTACCAAAGTAGTCTTCTAGCTATGATTTTTTTCCATTATTTTACCTATGCATGGCAGCAGGGATATTGGGCGGTACCCACTAATTTCGCAAGGTGATTTATTTGGTTTTGCAATTGGAACTACACTTGCGACTTTCCACATTTGTGGAATAACACCTGTATCAAAGATACAGGCCATATTCTTTCGTCGTTTTTAGTGCTATTGGGGAGTTTTTCAGCATGGGATATGAAATACGATCGAAACCTGGCGTTTTACCTCTCATTGAAGAAAGGCAATTCTCCAGTTCTATTAGTTTGATTGGTAATTCTATTAAGCCAGCTGAGGATGAAGTCTCATAACAAGGAAGGTTATTGTTAAGTAGGAAATGTTTATGGTTCAAGAAGTTGGAGGAGAAGTTGGAGTCCTTGGCATAATTTGACCAGGCTTGCGCAAAGTGGTCAGGTCAGGTAAGCGTATTAGTTACAGTTTTAATGACCTTTATTGAGTTTTGCGTGTAGTTTCCCGTAAGTGACTTTATGTCAGCCCAGAGTTTTTTGGATGATGCTTTTGGGTTAATACTAGCTGTAAATCTTTCGAAACAGTCTTTCTTAGAAAGCTTTGCCGCCCGACGAAACATTGCATTGGATTTCCGGTAGGCGAGCAGATTAGTATCATTTGGGTGTTTTTTGAAGTCGTACCAGGCTTTCTGTTTAATTTGTCTTAGATTTTTAATTTCCTTGTTCCACCATGGTACATACATTTTTTTGGAAGCGCTACTTGTTTGAGGGATCGATACGTTAGCTGCATGTCGGATTGATTTTGTTATTACAGCTGCTTCTCTGTTTATATTTTCTGATGGAATATACGATGTTAAGACGTCTAGGACCGTAGTTTCGAATAAGGGCCAATTTGCCCTGTCTGTTTGAAACTTTGGCAAACATTTCGTAATTTTGGGTTGCCTTCCAAACTCCAGCGTTGTAATTAACGGGAAATGATCGCTTCCGTGAAGGTCAGGGAGGACTGACCATTTAACGTATGGGAGTATCTGTGCAGAGATAAGGGATAAGTCGACTTGTGTAAATGTTTTATGGGTGGAGAAATGCGTGGGGCTATCATCGTTTAATATAATTAGGTTAGATCTAGCTAAGAAGTCTTCTAGAATTTTGCCTCTTGTATTAGTAGATTGAGAGCCCCATAGAGGGCTCCAAGAATTGAAGTCTCCCGTAACTAATACGGGGATGTTTATGCCGTACAGTATATTTTCAATGTCAGCAACACAAAATGTTTGGTCTGGTGGGATGTATAATGATATCACTGTAAATGTATGTTGTAATGTGATTTCAACGGCGATTGCTGATATTGTAGAGTTTATATTAAAAAATCTGTGCGGAATGGATCTATGAACTCTGATATTACATACAATTTGTATACATAGGGAAGCCTTTAGAGTTAATAAATAAATATGTAGGCCATAATAATTGAGGTGCTTTATTGTGGATTCCAGGTTTTACACACTATTGTCAATAGTATAGACACCAAATCACATGTATCGTCCCGCACTAGAACTGCTTTGCAAATTCTAATTCTTTCACAAAAAATAAATATAATTCCTGTCCAAATACATGCATCCTTTCGCTGTTTATCGTGAGCTTAGCTACCAACTAAGGTCTCCAACATATTTTAGCGTGGAAATATAAATAAAAAGTGTCATGCTCTGCCATTAGAGCGTGTTCGACGGCACCATTTTGTACGTCTTATACATGCGTACTTTCTTCAATAAAAATTATTCGTTCTGTGTCATTTTAAGGTAAAATGCTAAGCAAACGTCTCTCCAACAGATGGCTATCTCAAAGTCGATGAATTTAGGTCCACCATAAAACCCTGCCCAAATTAGAATTGCAAATCGAAGAATTATTCATCCAAATCTACTCGTATTGTCACATTTTGTGCTGCAGCAGATAGAATTTTTTGTGACTTATTTGGAGTCGATAAATCAAAATACAAATCGGACAAAGTGAATGAAATTAGTTTTCGAATAAATCACTGCTGTGACATTATGAATTGGGAGTCGTTACTCGTTAACTTTGTGCGTTAGTGTTATGACGTTTTTTTTTTGTTTTTTACTTTTTGACAGTCAGACCCATGGACATCCACCTGTCGTAAAGTTAACAATTCTAATTGGCAAATTTCCATTTAAATATGTATTCTGTCAAGTCATAGGAGGTAGGAGGACTACGGGATATGCATACTTAAATGCCTCGGTGAGTCACGTAAAGCTGCCGCAATTAGATCACCATTAAGATGATTTGTTTTTGTTTTTCCCGTTTATTTGACTTTAGAATGTTTATACAAAAGTTTATTGCAGCAATAGTATGTAGACACAGATGATTATATTGAGTAAAATAAATAAATAAAGACTAAAACTGAATTATCGCCCACGTTGAAGCGGAAATAAATTTATGCACGATAGATACTCGTAGAATATGAGAACGTTGAATGGATTTTTTGCGACTTTGTTTTGTAAATGTGAATATTTGTGCGTAGTTTTATGAAAATGTCTAATTTTATCACACATCAACATGACTGACTACATATGTATGTAAATATTTACAACGCATTAGCAATGTAATTTATTATACTTGGTAGGTGGGTAGTTTGATTAGACATACAGCCACTAACCTGAACATTGTAACATCTGTAAATTACTGACATCATAAGGAGTAAATTTTTGAGTTCTGGTACGCAAAATCTCTCAAAAGACCTTCTAGAAGAGCTAGTAAACGTAAAATTAGAATTTGTGTACAGTTAGAGTAGCTTCTATACCTCAAATAATTGATTAAAGATTCTGACTAAGGTGAATGTGTGGGACCTTATTTTCACAGCGATATTTGTCAACTCTCAACTAACTCTTCAATCATACTCGTATATCCTCTAGCATATGACGATGATGTAGGAGTAACTGTATGGGTTTTGCTGTAAAAGCCATGCAGGTCTGATTGTAATCGACGTGAAATTGGCTTTCAATAAATTTCTTCAATACCGAGGTTTTTTCTTTAACGAATTCTGTCCTAATTATCTATTTTCTCAACGAAGCTGCTTTCTTTTGAATCAGATCTGCTGGTCCCTGCCCGATTTGGACATAAAACTGTATTAGCTAGAGTCTGAAAGGACTTAAAGACAAGGGCAGCGAGAAAAGTGACGAATCTGAGGAAGGAAAGAAAATAATAAATTCCTGTGGAAAAAGAATGATGTAACCCATGATGAATGATGTAGAAACGTCGCATAGCAGCTGCCAAGAAAATCGTAGAGCCTTTTGAACAGAATTTCTCCTGGGAAGAAGTTGGTCGGCAGTTAAAAAGTTGCAAAACACGTCGATTTACGGCTTAGAAGCATTACTCATGGAGATATTATTGCAACAAGCATTAGACCACCATGTAGAGCATGCGAAATAAAGAGTTTTCCAATAGGGACTTGACAACTTTGAATTTAATTTGCAAACGCACTCTTTCACTAATCATCAAACTGTCAATGTCAATTTATTCAGTAAACTCAACATTTTCATCATGGTAAAGTATACGAATGAGCAACGTCTGCAAATTATAAAAATTTTCTACCGAAATTCGGAGTCGGTGACTGCAACTTTAACTCCAATTTTCGGTCGTAATTCTCGCCCTAGTAGACAGGCAATAACAAGTTTAGTGCAAAAATTTGAGTCCACATATTCGTTGTCTGATGTTGCCGTGTCAGCAAAAATATCGCTGCCGTTCAGGCGTCCGTAGCAAACGATCCAAATCAGTCACTTCCACGGCGTTCTCAAGAATTGAGCATCGCTCAGACCGCATTATGGCCTATTTTGCGTAAGGATCTTGGTTTACCCCATACAAGATCAAGCTGTCTCAAGAATTGAAGCCGATGGACTATTTGAAGCGACATATGTTCTCCGATTGGGTTCTGGAGAAGATGCGCCAAGATGATGAATTTCATCGCAAAATCGTCTTCAGTGACGAAGCTCATTTTTGGCTCATGGGTTCGTCAATAAGCAAAATATGCGTTATTGGCCGGGTGAAAATCCACATGTGCTTCATAAATCACCACTTCATTCACAAAAAATAACTGTTTGGTGCGGTTTGCATGCCCGCGGCGTTATTGGGCCATATTCTTTCGTCGACGATAACGATCGTCACGTTACTGTGAATGGTCAGCGCCATGATCACCGATTATTTTTGGCCCGAATTGGAAGATATGGACTTGAACGACATTGCTTTCAACAGGATGGTGCCACAGTCCACACAGCACACGCTACAATCGATTTATTGAAGAGTAAGTAGTTTCTCTTATAGGTCACGTCTGTGACGTACATACTCGTATGTATGGTATATTCGTATGTTAACTCAAAATGCCAAATTTGTGTATTTTCATATGTACACTGTCTAAATATTTTCGTCGTTACATTTTTTCTTACAGTAAATACAGTAGATACATTCATTCAGTGACGCAATCTATTTAAAGTTGTTCCACAGCGTATTTGTAATTTGGCCAATAAAATCTATATCCCCTTTCCAATGGTGAAACGATGAAAGACATTCTACTCGTTCTACGAATTGTATATCTTAAATTTCACCATGAAAAAAAAGAAGAAAGGAATACCCTTTGCATGTTTTGCATATTTATTTGGAGGATTCTTGCGCAGAAAAATCATTTCGTGGATGGTTAAGAGTTTGTCCTTGGAAGTTCTCAAGAAATAGTCATGCTCCATTTTTTTCTTTTGTTGAAGAATGCTCTAGGCTGGAGGGTGATTTCATTGAATATTGATGAAGTTCCACGGGGGTGACCTTGGCAGCTATTATTGAGGGAACTCTTTACATTTCAATGTGTTAATCTATTTGCAGACGCGGTACTCGTGTTATTCTTTATTTCTGCAGTAACTGCTTCTCCAGTGGCAGTGACATTTTCAACTTTCCGAATGAAAATATTTAAAGTTAAGGAATTTTGCAATTTGCGAATTTCTAGAGGCGCCATTTCTATATTAGCAATAAGGAAGAACTAACGAAAGTCTTAGAGAAAGTCTATACCCGAGAGTAGTTACCTAAATACCTTAAGGTTTCCACTATCAATTGTGACAATCGATTTAATAATCTATGTCGGGTATCTCTTCTAGTTGAGAGCATCGAAGTTTTGCACTAAAATTGCTTTTAAATGAGAAATTATCTGCTACTTAGCGCTCAGTCCATTATGTCGATATCATCAGTATCTATTCATGTAAATAAGTGCGCTTTTCTACATATAGTGTTTTTTTTCGATCATGCCATAGTCATTTATGATCTTGACAGAGCAACGACCATGGAGAAAGAGTTATGGGTCTCAAGCCTTCTCGGGCTGGGAGCCAAAAAGTAAGTAAAGTATTGTAAGTCAAACGCACAGTATTATTAACAATAAATTATATTAAACTCGAGAGCAACAAATTCAAGGAAGCGAGGAATGGAAATACAAAAATACAAAGTTGCAGAGTATCCTATTGCAAATGTGCAAAATAGGAAAATTCCATCTTCTTTGGTTTTTTGCATCAATTTAGTAAGTGAAGGGTTTTGCTCATGGTTGTTCTTCACTTGAGGCCTGCAAGCTCGGATAAGCTCCTTTATCTCTGTTCGTTCTTTGCTAGACAAATATGCGACAGAGTAATTTTCTGATTGTCTGATATGAATCCAAAAGAGATATGGAGCAAAACTCTGATCACATATCAGATGGCACATACTTACTACATGTTTAGGACCACTCCTTCAATTTTCTGCAATGCGTTAATTTCGCTTCAACGAATCCTAAGTGTCCTCGATTGCTCTCAAACTGTTTTAGTCCACGTTTCCTTAGAGCGGCCTACTCTTCAGCTTCACTGGGTAGGCAGATTCCATAGCACTCGACTTGTATTGACTCGGCTCGAAACTGTTGCTGTTTTCTCTTAATGCTGTAGCTTAATACAGCATACCGAATGCAGTTTTTGTCTCCCCAATTTTACTGCCCATGTCAAATTAGCTGCCGCAGTTAGCACAGTCAATGTATCCGACATAAGGATATCCAGTAAAAGAGTAAAAGAGCTCGACAGTCTGTCGAAATACCCTGCTCTTTTTATATCAGCAAAAAGATATCGTTAGTATGCTCAAAATGTTGGTTGTATAATGCAATTGATCACTGGATTCCTCCAGCTGCATTCAACGAAATACCCACATATTTTATAGATCCACTTAAGACAATATTTCTGACAAAACAGCAGAAAAAATGCATCTTAATAGTAATGACTTTTGCCTACGTAAATTTTTTAACATCACACTAGAACCGCTTAAAAACGCTTGCAGAAAACTTTTCAGGATAGCAAAAAGCATAAGAAAAGTGACTGAATCATACAAGGAATCCCTCAAAAGTATAAAAAAAGAACTGAGGAAGGCAAATCGACAATCCTGGAGGTCAGTCCGTGGCAAAAAAACAGAAACCTCTGAGGCATCGCGGCTAAGAAAAATCCTTTCTACAAATCCTATGATGCCTAGCTGTTTGACAAACAAAAAACCGATGGCTCTTGGACAACTTCATGTGATGAATTACTCAATCTGCTACTGGACACCCACTTTTCTGGTAGCTCCCTATTCACGACCAGTGGCAACCACAACAGCACTACTGCAACCGTGACTAAAATTCACCGTCTGATTACAAGAGACAAGGTGTTTATCCGCACACCATACAAGTCTGCTGGGCCAGGCGGTATAATACTAGTGGAACTACAAAGGTCCTCAGATATTATCCTGCCTAAGCAAGAGAATATCATGAAACTTATCCACATTCCACATGTAGTTTTCCATTCTTTCATGTTGTCAAAAAGGACCTCAGTCCCATAAGTCTATCATCTTTCCTTCTGAAAACTCTAAAACGACTGATTGATATCCATATACGAGCTAAAATTGATCCACGACTACTGTCAACGGCTCAACATTCCTACTATAAAGGAAAATCGGTGGAAACGGCTCTGCATTCACTGCCTAGCCACATCGAACGATCCATACAATAGAGAGTACGCAATGGCCGCTATCCTGGAAATAGAGGCTGTCTTTAATAACGTCAACACACCCGCAATCACGACTGCGCAGGTAGACAACTCACTTGGGAAGTTGTTCAGTCTTATGCTAAATAGCAGGATCATCAACTCCAAACTGGCTGGGGCTACTGCTAAAAAATGCGTCAGCAGAGGTACGCTGCAAGGCGGTGGCCTTTCTCTGGAACTTAGTGGTTGATGACCTGCTGATATAGATGGAAGCGGGTGGTAGCAGGGTGATTACCTATGCGGATGACGTTGCTATAGCCGCCTCAAATAAACATCTTAATACCATTAAAGAAGCCCTTCAGGTAAGTCTTAAGAGATTTACCAGTTGGGCGAATTGCTGGGGATTGGGAGTAAATCCAAATAACCGTACCAGTTTAGTCTTTTCCGATACAGCAAAATATCTGGGTCTCATTTATGACAGGAAACAAAACTGGGAGCTTTATTCTCTTCCAAAAAAACCATTGGCACAAATGGGTCTTTCAACCTCGCATAACATACTCATCTACGGAATGGTTGCCTAGTGGACGGACTTAGACAACGCAGTTAACTGCAGCAAACTAAGCAGTGTTGAAAGAAGAGCATGTGTGGGCATAACCGGAACCCAGCGCAATATTTCCTTCGCGGGACTGGATATCCCCATCCCATATGCTGAAAAGCAGGCAAGTGGCTGCGAGTACAGATATTTGTCTTAGGAATCCTCCAAGAGAACATCGTTTACACCAACATTGGTTTGAGAAAGACTTTCATGTAAGCATCCCCTCTAGAGCCTTCTGGTAGGAAGATGCTTTCATCTATTATAAGCCAATCCACTTCTATACCGATCTAAGACTGATAGCGGGGTTGGTGGCGGTGTTTTCTTAGATAAGTTTAATCTAAGCCTCGCCTTCCGTCTTCGAAATCACTTTAGTGTGTTTCAGTTGGAAATTTGGCGACTGGCTGAAGAAAAACCTAAATCTGCAAGGGATTTTCGCATCTTTTCGGATAGTCAGACCGCTATCAAGTCTCACTAAATTCTAGAATCGTCCTTGACTCCCGATCATCTTTTAGGGAGATGGGAGAGCAGGTGCACGTTCACATATGTTGGGTGACATGGCACAGAGACATTCCAGGGAATTGTAGGGCCAACTAACTCGAAAATAGGAACCACTCCACCTATTTTTCGTGAAAACGTTTGATAGGTACACCAATCGCTACGTGAAAATTAATATTAAAGCTGGATGCTAACAAAAGAACAAAACTTAGGTGAACTGTTGGGTCAACATGTCTAGCTACCAAACAAATCTGGTCAAAGCTGGATCTGAATTGTTCCAAGAGTTTGATCTTACTAAATAGGAAACATCTCAGTGCCATCATAGGTGAAGAAGGCTTTGGCGTCTTCACAAATGATTTCTGCAGAGCCTGCATTGACGAAGAGGAGGGAGAGACAATCCTCCACCTACTCTGTACACGCCCAGTTCTCTCCCAAAGAAGGAAGCTCCACTTAGAAGCTTTCTTCTACAATACCTTAAGCGATGTAGAAAATATAGAAGTTTACAGTCTCCTACGCTTCATCATAAGCTCTAACTGGTTCTAAGAGTAGGAGGATCGCAGATCCACGTGGAATCACAATGGGCCAATAGGCCTAAGTGGTTTCGTCTCCCCAACAGCCACTTTTACCTAACCTAACCTAACCTAACCTAGAATGTACTGGTATAAGGTAAAAAAATTCCGGATGCCAAATTTCTATTAATACTGAATACATCCTGGTCGAAATTTCCAATGGAAATGTGAAGTGTATTATTGGTTTAGTCTATAGTCCCAACCGTAATTGCTCTTTCGATTCATTGTTTTCTACTTTACAACTATTTTCCGCATCATACGAGCATATTATACTATGCGGGGATTTTAATGCGGATTTGCTGAAGAATGACAGTAGATCTCGTTCACTCCTGGATGCTATTGCATCGTGTGGCCTTGTGGCCGTTAATTCATATGCTACTCGCTTTGACCCTGATACCCCTCCAAGTCTTCTTGACTTGATGGTTGTCTCAGACCATACAAACGTGCTACTCCAAGACCAATTGTCACTGGAAGGAGTCTCAGACCATGATCTTTTGTTTTGTACATATGACATTGATTTCTCATTGAATCCCCTGCAGAACACCTTTCAATTTCGTGATTTCGCAGCAATAAACCATAACATCCTTCACCATCATGCGAGCCTTCAACCATGGCATTTGTGCTACTTTCTATCGGACATTAATGATAAAGTAGAAATCGTTCAGACCCTAATTAAAGATCTTTTTAATATACATGTTCCTGTTAAGACTGTCACAGTGCCCAATAGTAAATGCCCTTGGTTTACCACTGAGGTGCATAATGCTATCAAAACTCGTCGAAAATTATATGCTAAATTCAAAAAATTTTCAACTTGTCACAATTGGGAAATGTTTTGCAGAGCAAGAAATTACTCTTCACTTGTCACCAGAAGAGCAAAAAAAGCATATTTTTTGTCGAAGCTCAGCATTGACCAACCGTCGAAGAAACTTTGGGCAAATTTACGTTCTATTGGGATAGGAAAGAGTCATATACAAACTAAAATGCCAGATGCAGATGAATTAATTGATGCCTTTTCCTCTAAACCTAGTTGCAATTCTTCGTTTTCACCGGAAAATCAGCTTTTCTTTGGTGGATCACAGTTGTTGGAATTTGAAGTAATATTTGAATCGGATGTGATCCTACAGGTTTGTGCTCTCAAATCTAACGCGATTGCTGAGGACGGAGTAGACTTGCGTTTTATCAAAATAATATTTCCCCATCTAATAAGCTCATTAACTCATTTATATAATTTCTGCATTACCTCGTCAACCTTCCCGGATTGTTGGAAAAAAGCAAAGGTCATCCCAGTGCCCAAGAAAAACAACCCCTTATTAGCAACCGATTTCCGTCCAATAAGTATCTTACCTTGTTTGTCCAAAATCTTCGAAAAAATTCTTGCGAAACAGATTTACAACCGCCTCAATCGTTTCAATCTTTTATCGTCAGTGCAGTCAGGTTTCCGATCTGGCCACAGCTGTTCTACAGCTATGATCAAAGTGCTTGATGATATTAGAATTCAATATGACAAGGAATATCTCTCACTGCTCTGCTTACTTGATTTCTCGAAAGCCTTCGACACAATCAGTCATGAGGTTCTTTGCACTAAACTGAAACTTTACTTTGGTGTGAGTGATTCGTCAGTGTGTCTAATTAGGAATTATCTTACAAATCGTGTTCAAAGAGTTATTGCTAACTCAAAATACTCTCAACCAAAAAATATAGTTTCTGGAATTCCCCAGGGTTCAGTTCTTGGCCCAATTATTTTCTGTCTTTTCATTAATGATTTACCGCAAGTATGTCGAAATACGTATGTACATATGTATGACGATGACCCGCAGATATACCTTTCTCGACCACTTGGCCTGCTGGAAGATCTTGTGGATAGATTTAATTCGGACTTGTCTTCCATTGCAAAATGGTCTCAAGACAATGGTCTGATTCTAAATCCAAAAAAGAGTCAGATAATTTTAATCTCAAAAAAATTGTACAACGTCGAAGAGTTACCGTCTATTTTTCTCAACTCCACAAGGCTAATCTTCTCTGACACCGTGATGAGTCTTGGATATAAAGTAAATCGGTCTCTTTCTGCCACTGATCATGTAAACTTAATTATAGCGCGTGTATATGCAGGATTGCGAAAGCTCTGGCTGTT
Organism: Volucella bombylans; assembly: GCA_949129095.1. Lineage (NCBI taxonomy): Eukaryota > Metazoa > Arthropoda > Insecta > Diptera > Syrphidae > Volucella > Volucella bombylans. The sequence continues at coordinate 15,089,932 of OX422144.1, forward strand.
TTCTAATTTTGCACCTGTTAGCACCAAACTGAGGTTGATTATTTTTGATTATGCTATAGTTATCTACTGTAAACTAGATTCTCTCTGCCAGCACAAATTACTTGTCGCTTTTAACGATATGGTTCGATATGCCTTTGGAGTAAGAAGATACGAACATATAACCCATTACCATAAGCGTGTCCTTGGGTGTTCATTTTCTGATTTTTGGACAATAAGATGCTGTGTGTTCTTACATAAATTAATACATAAAAAATCACCACCGTATTTATTTGAAAAATTTAAATTTGTTCAGTCACCTAGAACTTTCAATCTTATCTCGCCCTCTTATAAGTATCTGAACTCGTCTCGCCTCTTCCTTGTTCATGTTTCCAGACTGTGGAATTCACTGCCTACCACCATTAAACAGGAAATAGGAGCTAAGCAATTTAAATGTGCTATATTTGCACACTTTTCATCTTTGTAATCTATTCTTCTCTTCTTTTCCTTATTACACCTGTCTTCTCAGCTTTCTGCTTTGCCCTCTTTTTTTTTTTTTTTTTCCCCCTATGCTTCCTCAATTTTCCCTTTTGTTTCCTCAGTATTAGTAACGAATATTCTTTAAATTAGTTTAAGATCTGATTTAAAACCTGTAAATTTAGTTTTTTCTTTTACTTAATGTTTTAATTGTGCTCTTTTTTTTTTTTTTTGCATAAACTAATCTAATGTTGTGAACTACTTTAAATGAGCTTTCATGTACTATAAAAGACTTCTGTTCTTATTTGTACCTTGCCAAATAAAAATTGAAATTGAAAAATTGAAATTGAAATTGAATTGAATTGAAATATGGTGCCTAGTTGTAACTTAGAAGTAACAACTACAGGTCGCATGTCCGATATGGTGCATGAATTCTGTATCTCTGCTCATTTGAGTCGTTCTTTCCATGTTTTTTGTAGCACTAGCAGGCGATGGAATGTCGTGGACGCTATCAAAGAGGATCCGTTTTTCACTTAACTTTCCTGACTTTGCTCAGTGTCCATTGAGTATATTGTTGGATGCGCGCTTATGCTGTACTCTCACTTTCGTTCTAACTTATGACCCACACTACTTTTAATTTACAAGGCCATGCGAAAATAGCCGAACGCAGCTCTTCAAAAAATGCGGCATTTTTCTGTTAATTGAAAGACTTTGAGGCTAAGACTTGTCTTGCTAACTATAGCACCTTTCAAGATGAATAAAGAAAAATTGAAAAAATTCCAAGCACTGCGTTTAGTTTTCGCTTTTGTCACTTGGCAAGTACGTGAAAATATTTATTTATCCAAAACGTGTTAACTTGTTGCATTTTATGTTGAACAACATTGTACAGCGCTTAACATAAATGTCACACAGTAACTTCGTAAACAAAAAACAATAGAAATACTTCCGAAATCTTCAAATGACGACCATAAGCATTATTGCAAATTTCGTATCCATATATCAGTTATCCTTGAGACATATTTTATTTCCTCCAACACATCAATGGATGGTTGGTGTCGGTATTTGCGAAAAACAAAATTTATGGCACTGCTCCATCAGCTGCCAGAACTATTGACATAGACATATCTTCGACAAATCAATTTTATTGCAATCGATTGTCGAACGTTTATTGCCAAAGTGATTTACAATACTACTTCGGCCGAAACAAAACTCGCCTCTTTTATCTCACTTGGCATGTAAAGGGGCATAACAATGACTCATGGGTCATGGAATTACCACCAAACTCCCCTTCGATTTCCCAAACAATCACCGCATCCAAAACCCAAATCCATCACAGGGAAAACGGATAAGAATCGATTGAACAAAAATAAATGAAGAAAAAAAATTTCCCTCCGGGTAATTTGCAATTTGAGGCATGGAGCCAGCGGCATGACCAATCGTAAACCCTTTGAGCTATTTTGTCAAATAGTCGATAAATGTTGAATGTACGAGTATCTTTTGTGTCAGGCAACGTAGCAGCATACGAGTATGCATGAGATGAGAGGAAAATTTATTCCAATTTTCAAGCTTCAACTTTAAGTAATTTTTGTCTTAAAGTATGGTCACGTATAGACACTCGTACGGGTACAATATATGTATACCTATGTACATACATCTGAGGAACAAAAAATTTACATTTGGAATGATGGAGTAACTCAAAACGTACGAGTATCTTTGAAATGCAAATACATAAATTGCGTAACAAATTTGTGTTTTGAAATTTATGTGCGTTCGATGATATATTCCATGCGGAACCATCCCCATTGTCGGCGACAGAGATTTTCTATTTGTTACTCAACCGAGTAATTAGAAAAAAAATCAAAACGAAAATAATATCAAAAAACATGTGGCGGAAACCATACCATTTCTACTGATCGCAAATAGTTCTATCCTCCAATGTTAATGCCTTTGCTGAGCTGGCAAGTACGAGTAGAAGGGTAAAGTATATTTATGTGCATGTGTTGTTTTATTAAGAAATTGTAATACACATACATATATCATAATGGAAACTTGCGTCACTTCTTTGTTGCAGTCTTGTGCTTTGTGAAAAAAACTATTCGGTCGTTCGTAGTCTTCATTCTGCAGAACAAACTGGGCTAGGTTAAGGGTTAAGATGGTCAAAAATAACTTGGTACACTATTGAGTCAGATACACTAGATCTCTAACTGCCCCGGAACATGCATACTCGTATATGTCACAAGTCTGCTAAGCACACAAAATGTAGCTCCAGTCACAAACGGATGTCGTATTTTTGGGAGCATCATTAAGAACAATAAACTTGTCCTTTTTCGTGCAAACAATAACGTTAATTAAATTTTTCCATATATTTCTGAAAACCTATGATAGATATGGCCTTTCGTTTTCATGCCGTTTACCAATAGCAACATTTTCACTTCGATCTGTAAGGGTTATTCGTCTTCCTTGGTCTTAAGTGATTTATTTAGAAGTTTTCGGGGTTCTTAACGTAGTCGCTGCAAATCTGTGCTTCTCCAAGTCTGGACTGGAAATTCGGGACTAAACTTTTATACCAAATATACGGCGGCTATGAGTTTCAAACCTTTAGGTGTGACTGGTTGGGCTTCATTTGCGCAAGACTGCTTTGCGAATGTATTCTCTGTCCAAGATATGGATAAGGTTCCTCTTGCTTTTACCAGACTTTTAACTGACTCTGCTCCAGACTCTCAACCCATTTCCCATTTAAAAATAAGTGGCCTCTGGCGAACTGGGGATTTCACGAGTACGCGTGCCGACTATGTCTTGACTCTGGTTTTATGGACATGCCGTCTTTAGTGGAAATTGCCAATGAACTTGGCAGGCCAGGCGAATGCTCTTCGATGTCTCTAGGAGATCAGCAATTGTCCTCCTTTTTTTCAGTAGATTGTGCCACATTCTTCTCTCACCGAGGTCACGCCATTTACGTGCGTAATGTAGTGGTGTAGCTTACCAGATTCAATTTCATGTGGTTAAAATTTCATTTCCATAAAATTGTCCATTACTGTTTTATTTACAGAAGCCCAAACTGGACAACAATTCGACCTTCAACTAGTCTGGTCCCGTTATAAAAATTGCAAAAGAACCCTATCATAACCATCATAACATATGCTTCTTTAGTATGATGGACTAAAGCCACGCACAAGACCGCTATTTTAAGGCTCACAAGAGTACAGCGTCTTGCACGTTTGGGTATTTCCGGAGCCTTTCGGATCTGCCCCACAGCAGCTATAAAAGCAATAATAGGACTAACGCTCTTACACTTATAAAGGGTTTTCCAATAGAGACTTGACATCATAAAACTACACTGTCAATTTATTCAGTAAATACAACATTTTCAACATGGTAAAGTACACGAACGAGCAACGTCTGCAAATTATAAAAATTTTCTGCCGAAATTCGGAGTCGGTGACTGCAACTTTAAGAGCGTTAACTCCAATTTTCGGTCGTAGTTCTCGCCCTAGTAGACAGGCAATAACAAGTTTAGTGCAAAAATTTGAGTCTACATATTCGTTGTGTGAGACAACGGGTTGGTCGAAGTGTCGAAAATATCGCTGCCGTTCAGGCGTCCGTAGCAAACGATCCAAATCAGTCAATTCCACGGCGTTCTCAAGAATTGGGCATCGCTCAGACCACATTATGGCGTATTTTCCATAAGGATCGGTTTACACCCATACAAGATCAAGCTGACTCAAGAATTGAAGCCGATGGACCATTTGAAGCGACGTACGTTCTCCGATTGGGTTCTCGAGAAGATGCGCCAAGATGATGAATTTCATCGCAAAATCATCTTCAGTGACAAAGCTCATTTTTGGCTCAATGGGTTCGTCAATAAGCAAAATATGCGTTATTGGTCGGGTGCAAATCCACATGTGCTTCATGAATCACCACATCATCCCCAAAGATAACTGTTTGGTGCGGTTTGCATGCCGGCGGCGTTATTGGGCCATATCTTTTCGTCGACGATAACGATCGTCACGTTACTGTGAATGGTCAGCGTTATCACGCCATGATCACCGATTATTTTTGGTCCGAATTGGAAGATATGCACTTGGACGACATGTGGTTTCAACAGGCTGGTGCCACAGTCCACACAGCACACGCTACAATCGATTTATTGAAGAGTAAGTATGGTGAGCGTGTTATCTCAAGAAATGGGCCAGTCAATTGGCCGCCTCGTTCGTGCGATTTAATGCCGCTTGACTATTTTCTGTGGGGCTACTTTAAGTCATTGGTTTATGTCAACACGCCGACGACATTGGAAGAGGTCAGAGCTAACATTGAACGGGAAATAGCTGCCGAAATTTATGGCCGAATCGTTGAAAATTGAGTCCAACGAATCGACTGCTGCAAACGTGTCCGCGGTGGCCATATGAACGAAGTCGAGTTCCATTCATAAATGTTTTGATTGTACTTCAAGCCGATAGTAAAGTTTTTGAAATATCTCAAATGGTTTGCCTTTTTTTTTTTTAAATTTGTCAAGTCCTTATTGGAAAACCCTATATATTAACAAATTGGCACTACGCAGCTCAGAAAGTCTGGAACAAATCAAAGAGTCAATTCTTAGCGATCACCAGGACGTAAAGATTCAGCTCTTTGAAATACCGGAACTTGACTGTGTCAAACCGTCTTCAAAAAACATTATGCTTCGATAAAGAATTTTCCACGGAAATTCCCAACAACAAAGCATGGATAGCAATAACCCACCAAACAGCCAAAATATCATTAAGTTTGATACGGATGGTTCTAAAATGGAATCGGAAATAGGAGCTGGTGTACAAGGACCAAATAATAGCATCACCTTAAAAATGGGAATAAGTCCCAGAATATTTTAGGCAGGACTCCACACGGTGTCAATTATATCTACAACTCTGGTATCAAAGGCTCAAACATCCATATATTCACGGACACTAGTGTCTGATTTTTAACGTAAACCACCTGTCATGTAGACTTATGTTTGCGGGACGCCCATATATCTATGGGGGCAAGGATACGCCTTGCCATCGCTCTGCCGCCTCCCTGAGATACCAAATCGGAACTGTGTTGCCGGCGCAAGTTCCACCCTTGGTATGAGTCGAGGCCGACCTAAAACCTCTTACTGCTCTTAGGGTCGCAGCCCCCAGTACTCATTGCAACTCGACATTGGGTTAACCAAAGGAAGACCCTTCCCGCGACTTTGGGTTTAAACCACAGCCACCATGACGCTCCCACAAGGGGGCCTACCTCTACAAGTCAGGCCCGGACCGAGATTCGGGGGCTCCTGACTCCCATGGTACCGTGATTTAAGTCCTGGTAGGGACTACCGGTGGTCCAGCAGTCAACAAGACCTATGAACCTTCGGTAGCGTCATCTGAAGATGTTTATGATAAGACCAGTACTTTGTTCTGCCCCCGTTTATTATTAGACATCGTCATTGATACGCTAAGCGTTGATAATTGGGCAGGGGCCCAATATTCACGGACAGTCAAACAGCTATAAATGTTCTTAGTTCGCATATAATTTACTCCAAATCAGTCATGCTCTAGGAACAAGACCAAACTATGGTGGGTTCCTGGCCATGAGAGGAGTGATGGAAATAAAAAGGTTGACGAACTGGCCAGGAAGGGCTCAGAAACTCCATTTAATGGACCTAAACCCTTCTGCTGCATTCCTAAATCAGCAATTAATTTAGCTTTTAATAGCTGGGAGCACTCGAGATGCATCTCATATTGGGAGAATAGCCCAGGTCTAAGACAGGCCAAACGAGCGCCATCCTGCCCTTCAACAAAACTGCCAGTAGATGTCTAAATCTAAGTCGGCACGATATCAACAACTTAGTAGGTTACCTCACAGGACATCACGGTAAAAATGAAATGAAACTGGTCGACTCTCCGGAGTGGCGAGTTTGCCTTGGAAAAAGACGAGACAACTGAACACATTTGAATTAATGAATTCCTCTGCTGGTAGTATTATCAATTTCATTCTGAAGCCTAAAGATCTACTAGCCTACTTCTGACATAGCGGTATAATGTGTCTTACTTTAAAATTGGTGAGTCAGGAATTAAAAAAAAAATAAAAAAAAATCAATATAACAACACGAGAAAGCCAATTGGAGCTGACTTAACAGCTTCTTTAAGAATTTTAATTGGTGGTTATGTTTCCTCCATAACAAGGTAGATGGCACTGCTGAAATAATCAGAGACATTATTCTCTTTCGGATGAGATCCTATATCTCTCAGCGTATGAAGCGTATCAATCCAAAGAAAAAGGCGTGGTACGACTCGAGGAGAGGCCGTCAGGATTAGAGAAATTATTTTTCGGTCCCTCAAGAGCAACCCGACAGAGGAAAACCGAAAAAAGTTTAAACGAGCCAAGAATGACTGCAACTGTATTTAAATACGACCAAAGATTGAGGCAAAAAATACTGCAATGTCCCAAAGGCAGTAACATTTTTGTTCGTTCATCAAAAAACATCAGAAACTCTACCTCATCCTCCATCCCAACGTTCATTTCATATATCATGACATTGCAGTTATCAGCTCTTTGGAAAAGGCCAATCTGCTTGCTGTACTATGTATTTGCGGAAAGCTCAACACTTCCAGATTGTGTTTGGTCCCCGCCTACACTTGAGTGCGTCGAATCTTCAATGGGACGAATCCACTTTCGCAGCATGTAGTAGCAAGAGTACTTAAAGATCTTAATATAAACAAATCCGCTGGTCCAGACGGTATATCTCCCCTTCTTCTGAAGAGGTGTTCTTCCTCGCTTGCAAAACCACTGCGTGGGCTTTTCCAGCGATTATACACATTAGGACTCTTTCCGGGCAGATGGAAAACAGCATTTGTCCAGCCCCTCCATAAAAAAGGCAAATCTTCCTCTCCCTCCTCATACAGATCCATTGCACTTATGTCCCTTCTTTCCAAGTTCATCGAAACGCAGCTCATGAAATATCTCGAAACATTAAAACTTCTCAATGGCGGGCAGTACGGTTTTCGTAGCAACAGGTCCACTGGTGATTTGATGGCATGTCTCACCGAAAAGTGGAACCAAAGCGTACATCAATTTGGCAAGATATGTAGTTGTACTTGATATTTCTAAGGCATTTGACAGAGTTTGGCTCTTTGGTCGAAAATGCGTGCATTTGGGATCGACGACTCTCTTCTTCTATGGATTAGAGAAATTACCTTTCGGAACGTTCAATTCAAATTCTAGAACGGGAACGACAGCGTATGTTAAGCACATCCATAACTAATTGGGGAACTATTAACAGAGTGGAATTTAGGGCTTTCAAAACACAATGTTGTCTGCCAGCCATTATCAATGAATAGCACTTGCATTGTACAATGGTAACCGAAAAACTTTCCATTCTCGGTATGTGTGTCAATGACAATCTACGTTGTAATGACCACATATCCGATGTCGCGTAAAATGCTGCGAAATGACCAGGTTTGCTCAAACAATGTAAGAAATATCTCACCCCTCTGACCTGTCGTTAATACATAAAGGGTCTATCCAAACAAAACACTAGTACAATTCCCACATCATAAACATATATCGAACACCGTCGGAACGTATCCTGTCTCACCTTACTGTATCTCTGTTTTCAGCACCGGCGCTCCACCGAAATTGCCAGTAGCATTCCGGATCTTCAAACTGTAGCACGCGTCTCGTTATAAATGCTCATCAGTACAACCTCAAGCCCACATTCGGACGTAATCTGAAATATCGTGATTCTTTCCTAAGCCGTACAACTCGCTTATGGAATACCCTACAGAGCTCTTTATTTCTTAGTCACTATAACTTGCAAACATTTAAAACCAACGCACATCGGTATCTCTCTTTTTTCCCTGCCTAACTTCCTTTCGCCCACGTTATATGCAAACATCTTAAGAGTACATACAATCCATTTAAAAGAAGACTGAAACAAAGTGACAGAACACAAACCAAGTGTTAATGTTCCAAAACAAACTGAAATGCGTTCACCGACTACGTATCAAAAGAAATATGTAAATTCAGCTTAGATCATTAATTGAAGCTTTGGGCTAAGGTCCTGTAACTTTTCTCCGATTCACTTGAAGTATATTTTGTACTCGTTTTCAACTCTTTTTTGCTCGGCAGAAAGGGGAGACAAACCCACTTGCCACAAAGCTTAACCGGTCAGACTTAACCTGAAAAACCATTGCAGAATACTAATGGGTGTCTCATTAAGACCACCTGTTTTGAAATTTGAAAGAAATGCTGTGTTTATTTGAAAAGTTCTGATGTTTTTATTTTACTAAAGATTGTAGCCATGTAAGGTGTGTATGGGACACAATATCCGATAAATGGCCGCCTCGTGACTTATGGCACAAGTTGGTCCTTTTGACAAAATTTTCGATGAAAAGTTATCTTTATCAGGACGTTCTGGGCGTGACCCAATCGCACCTATTTCGACTAATCTTTTTTGCACCCAGTATTAACTATGTTCCTATTACAAGGTTTTTATTTCATCATTGTCCTTTGCGTTTGACTTCGAGTTGCTCGTTATCGACGTTCTACATTATGTTTCCATTCCTGTCTGATGGCGTGAGTGATATTCTTATGCGTACTTGTCTTCTAAAATATGGTGGTCCGAGTAGCTACATACTTATACTTTGGCTTCTTGGAATGAGTAAATATAGTGGATACCGGATGGGCGTCTGGTGTTGATATTCGCGATGTTCCTCGAATATGAAGGTATGGAAGCCGTAAGTTTGCAAAATTCGACATAATATTGTGTAGCATGTCCTTAACGATAATTTTCCGCTCCTATTTTGACGTTAGAAAAGCTTAAGAAAATGTTAACTTCATTTTAAAGACATCGCTTATAGATGTGTTAAGTGTCACTGCTGTGGGCGGTGAGCGTCTTAAGACTTGACTTAAGACTTGATGCGAATAGACGTCAGGTGTTCACTTACAATCCGTAAGCTTAAGGCCTCTTATCGTAGACTACCTCTTTAGCATGATTACTTTAGTAATCATCATAGTAGATGTCACCTTTTACCTATGATACTTTTCAAGCAGATTTTTTTCATTATGCATTTCTTGGATGCAAGATCAGGCTGTAAAAACGGCGAACGTGATTTACTTCCTGAATCCATAGGGATTCATCTGCCTCTATACACAGATATCATGTGAGCTTAGCAAAAGTCAGCCACATTATGAATTCGAGTCTATTCATTGCAGAAAACGTTGTACAGCCGTCAATTCATTAAATGAAAATAGCCCCTGGTTCAGGACACTTAAACGTTTTAGAAATATTAACAACATGATGCTAAAAAAAAATCCGTCCCATGTGGTTTTGAAAACATTGCTACACGAAATCGTTACATGAAAAACACTTGAAAGCAATTTGACACACTATAGATGACAGTGGGTCACTTTGTTTTAAATTCATTCCACAGCCAGGAGAATACTCGTACAATTCTCGCAAAGGAACCTTGACCTTTTCTACTTCAACATGAATTGCTGTATTGTTCTGCAGGCGCCATAACTCCTGATTTCATATAGCTCTTCGGTCATAAATCCAAAAATGTACACTGTCAATGCGTGCCCCCAAAGGAGAGCTACCGAATATAAACCCACTTTATACATGTTGACCCAGACTTGGAGTCGGCCACGATGGCCTTCCGAAGTACTTGCTGTGGGCCGAAGTGGCTGGTAAAAAACAAATTGGACTGCCGCCAGTATTTTCATTTTATTCTCAAGGATTTCTTGGTACATTTCTATCATAGAATTAGTTTGTGCGCGTTTATCATATATCTACATACAATTCTTTGGCCGAGTGACATTCAACTTGGAGGAGAGGAAATCCTTTCATGTGACCTTTATTGCGGATGAGGAATTTGCTTACTAATAATTTTGGACGTCAGGGTGTTATTTCCTTGCAAGACAGTAGTAAAAGGGGTACCCAAGGTATTTATTTCCAAAGTTAGCGATAAATCTGTGATAATACGTTTTAGGCAGAGCCTTTGCGGAGAATAAGTCTCATTGAAATTGTAGTAAAGTAAACATATTTGTAGAAGCTGTTAATATGAGTTTTTTTTTTAATTTTATTTTTAGCAGTATAAACTTAAAATAAATAATTTAAGTTATCCTAGGTAAAAATCAAAAACTAGAACTAGAGAAAATTGAGTGACATTTGATATTCTATTAACAGTAATAATATTGAAAGCCACTTACATGTTAGCAAAATGGGTCGATCCTGTAAGCTAATTTACACAATTTTTTTATTTAAGAATATAATTAATTTGGCATTAAAAAAAATGTGACAGAATTGTTTATTAGATTAATAGAAGAGGAAACAATTAGAATTTGAAAAATTTGAGATTGCAATACTTTCAAAAAGATAAGAACACTCGTACACCAAAATATCAAGAGTTGTAAACGGACTAGAATGCAGTCTCAATGCTGAGATCATACGAAGCATAACTCTTGTCAATCGCTGCAGCGAAACTCTTTCTCGAACAACAACCTTAAAAATCCCAGACCTGGTCTATGGGGCAGAGGTCAGGACTTTATCAAAAATGGATGATCGTCCTGTCGATTGCTTTGAGAGGAAGATTGTTAGGGTGATTTTCCGTCCCGTCTGCATAAACGGTGAGCGAAGGAGGAGATACAACGACTAGCTGTACGGGCTGTACGGCGACATTGACTTAGCCAGAGAGAAGGTCCAACGACTGAGGTTGTATAACGAATGGACACTAACGATTCTGTCGAAAAAGTCTTAGAATCCGCCCCCGAATGACAGCGTAGTAGAGGAAGACCGCAACGCAGGTGGCGCACGTAATTGGAAGGGGAACTCAACCAACTTAGGGTGCAGAACTGGAGACATTTTTTAGTTGGCTGGAGACGCTTGTTGGTTGACGCCCAGGTCCACCTCGCCACCTTATGTAGGTTATGTTAGGTTAAACAGGGGTATGTTGAATATAATAACATCAGACACCAAAACGGGCCCATCGCGATCCCTGTGGAACCAGTTGAATTCTTCTTCAAATGGCAAAAACCTAAACAATCGACCTGGTAAAACACCCAATTTTTCCGCAAAAGCCATGAAGGCTTTTGAAGTTCGTGCCCTCCATTTCCTCTAGGTTTTCGAAAAAGTATTTCCCTAAAAATTTTCTTCGACTACACGATATTGCCTCGCATTCACACAGAATGTGTCTGCTTGCAGATCAGTATCTGACCATTTCAATTGCTTTGCGTGTTTCCGCTGAAAGCAGTGTCGTGTCAGGATTCCTATTTTTGTAATAAGCTTATCCCCGTTTAATTTTATTGACTCCCTAGATCTTTTACCGTCAAAAAGTGGACAGAGAGCCTTGGAAACCCTGTGCCCTTCCAGACTTGACCATCTTAGGCTCGCAGTCTTTATAATTTTTTCGTCAATAGTGCCCCTTACTATGCAAAGGAGCGGTTTGATGTTGGCAACTTCACTATTATCAAGTAGCTCTCCTCTTCTTGCAAGGTCATCCGCTTTTTCATTTCCCTCTATACCGCAGTGTAGTGGCACTGCACTGCATAATGTATTGAGCACTGTGCGACAGCCCCTGACTATATTAAAATTTATGTTGGTCGATCCCATTGCTTTAAGTGCGACCTAGATATCGATGTATTGTAGTTAGTTAGTTCTTAAAATTCCACACAATGTAAGGAAGCAAGCAGTCTCTCTTAGTTTTTTATCTACTTTCATAACAAAATAATAGAAAACCCCTTTTGAAAACCTCTTCTACCGCAGTATGAAAACTCAATCCACAATATGCCGCAAGCTCTTCTTATTGCCAAATGCCTCTTCCTTCGTGCTGCTTCTCCAGAACTTTTCGTAAAAATCCACATATAACATTTTTCGGCAAAGAAATGGATCCTGGTTAAGTTTCTTGCAATTTGTATTCCACCAGACAAAATAAATGGTAAAAGGACACGGACTAAGTGCGCATTCTTGCTTCACTCCTATTTTCATTTCAAATCATTCCGAAATATTTATGGATCCCATACAGCTGACCGGTTTCCCTCATTCTTATGTAGTACTACTCGTAACAAACGTTTTGGTACACGCTTCTTGGCTAATAAAATGAAAACTAAATATTTTTCAAAATTTATTTTCTTCTATTTATTGGGTCACTCAATGGCTACAAACTCTAGAACTACTTATTCGATATGGCCCCGATTTGCCCTCCAGAAACATCGAAATCGGTCTGGCCACTCATCGATTGCAGTATGCACCTCATGTATTTTAAAGTTTTCCACTAAAAGTTTCCGCAAAGGCGCGCTTCAAGAACTCAATACTTGAATACAATATTGCAAGCCATAGTCCTCAGAACGGACCATAGTTTGTTTTTTTAATGGATTGAGGTCTGGGCTACCAGATTTGTGGTTTTCGAGCCATGTTTGAGTCCTTTTTGCCTTATGAGCTGGGGCGGAGTCTTGTTGAAAGGTCCATGGTTTATTTGCGAATAATGTTTTGTTGAGGTATTAATACCTTTCTCACAGAAATGGAGCTTGGTGATCCCATCGTAAGAGGCTCCGTACTAAGCCATTACATAAACTGTGTTGTGATGCTCGGAACGACAGAGCATGCACTCTGTTCTTCTGTTTTTTGCACGAAAGAATTCGTCTGTAACCGTTCTTCGTGTACTGACGAAGCAAGGTTTTTAATTTTGACTTACGTTTCTGTTTCAATGTTACTGTGAGGAAGTGGCCGGTATGTCTTTCGTATGCGATAGGTCCCATGTGACGTTTTAAGATGCGCAACATGTTGTAGTTGCTGGCATCCAAATTCCGAGATATGATTTTCTGCTTGAGGCGTTTGCATAGTGCGCGTAACTTCAGAGTATGATACACAGTTTCATGTGATCTTCAGTGGCCGCAACATCTGACAGAATTCGCATTTTTCGTAGCCGTATTTTTGAAGGCCAATTACGACAACGCGATTTTCGAGCGAACGCCATTAAATGATTGCGAACTACCGATGTCAAAAACTTTTTACGCGGGAACTTGGCATATACCATACCATATGTCAAAAATAGCCGTCATGTTGGAGTGGATGCGTTCATTGGTTATTGAGAATGAATGTGTTCATTTCGTATTCTCCAGTACTCTTGCAAATTTGTATGATATTCCGGTTTTTGAGAACTTGCAAGAAAAGAAACTAAATGCAGGACTTAAATAGTATCTAATAGTCGATAAACTGCTAGAAGATTCATATTCCATGAGTAATTTTAACGTGTTAAAACAGTGGGATAGTCTATCGGTTAAAATTTTTGGGAAAACTTTACAGGGTTCGTTGAGGAGGATACGCCTCAATAGATCTATATTGCCTTCTTTATCCTTTCTTTAGGTAACGCTACCAGCTGGTGTGAACCCGGGCCTTAAGTAGTAGGTTTCTCCCGGGGCAGTACGATCTCTCGACATCTCCCGGTCGTGCTCTGCTGTGGCGTCCCTCTGGCTTAGACTCTTAAGGCTAGAACTGTTGTGTAGATTTGCTCAGCATAGTCCATCAATCGCAGATGTTAGATTCATAGGCGCTTGACTTGACCTCTGCGCTATAGAGCAGGGTCAGGATTATTAGGGTCCTTTATGAATTCAGTTTGTTTGGTCGAGAGAGGACTCTCTTACTTCATTGGTACAAAGAAACATCGATTGGCTAGAGTAATTCTGTGTCCTATTTGTAGTTTCAACAAACTAATAAGTTTAGGAGGGATATCAAAACTAGACATGTCGTCCCAGCACGTCCCTATGTCGATTATAAGTCTTTTCCAAGATCTGCCGTAGTAGGAATATTTGATCAATGCTTGATTTTACTAGTCTAAAATCGCACTGACCATATCTCTCTTGCCCTTTGATACAGCGCGGGTGCCTGTACCTGCGTACATTCATCGTAAAACCATAGGTTTCCTTATGATGGCACTCACATTAGAAGAATAAGAGAGAGAGAGAGAGAGAGATAGATTCATAAGAGAAATGACTCGTTTACAACATTCTCTTTGATATTCAATGGTTTGCGAATGGGGCTAGGATTTTGAGAGTTTGAGGTACACGTGATCGGCAAAAAGTTTTGCAATTGCAACTATACAGCGTCGAAGTTTGTTGGTCTTACGTGATCCCGTTATGCCTTGGATGTGGGTATTCATATCCTGGCTGTATCAATGTAATGATGCGAGTCGATGTTGGTTCCTCAAAAAGTTTGGACATCCATGATCCAGGTCTGGCGTCGACCTCAATATAAATAATCTGGTTAATGTTTGATTGATCGGGGCATAGTCAAGTTTCTTTACAGATGTTGAGGTATGGGAACCACGTGCTCCATTTAGAACTCATTTTATCAAACTATTGGGCTATAATACCAGTTTCAAGTATTTTGTTGAGCGTTGCAGTCAGTTTACTTGTGATTCTGTCCATGGCGTATCTCAAAAGTTCTACAGGAATTCTTTCCACATGTGGCAAATCCTCTTCAAAAGGATGCATACGAAATTTCATTGGAATGTAATGATGCATAGTAAACCATATGACTAATACGGTTCTGAAACTCTCGAAAATGAACCCACAATTCACTGACTCTTGCTTCAACGTAAATTTTTGTTTTTTTACTGATAAGCTTGTTAATCGCAGACCAGAATTCTTTGAGACCTTTACAGCATATACTCGTATGTATGTATCAGAGCATCAAATATTTGAAATAAGATATTCGCGTTGAGAACTCGCATTCGTCCTTGAACCATTGCTCATTATGAATAATTTATGAAGATGCTTACATTTGGTCTTCAATGCCCCTGATGTTGAGATGTTCCCCAGTTTGCATATTACGTTCTACATATATATGTACATATATTAATTCTGTTTTCTGTTCCCTTAGAATATTTTCGAAAAAATTCTTAGGGGGAAATTGGATAATTCTTGATTCTTCAGTCATAGTCACGTTTTCGGAATTGCACATTTAATCTGAAAATAATTGTGAAAAATATGCTTCAAGCGGCTTGTATTTGAGCAAGTTGAACAACTCATACTTTATACATTAAGGACCATGTAATCAATCAATAATATACGAATTATAAAATTGTGGTTCATTTTAAATTTACTGAAACAGAAACAGGCACATCGAACTGGGACATGGGACGTAACTTGATTCCATATTTATTAGCCACATTTTCCCCCCTGACAGATAGAATATATTTCGTCTGAGTATGTGTTTTGAAGCAGAATTCTATTTTTTAATAGGCCTTGTCTTTCTTAAGCTAATGAAATGAGTTGTGGTTTGCTACCCAGAAGTTGATTGTGATAAAAAGATGGATATTATCTAGTCTGTCGAATACGCAGATACCAGATACGGGTGGAGTCTCTTCATGCCATTAGCAATACAAATGTTATTCAAAAGCAATCTTAGGAGCTCGATGCTATTGAGAACCCGTAAACACGATAACACAAAGCCTAAAGTGTCCATAGTGGCCGGTATCAGTTTGTTGCGATAAAGAGTTACCAGTCAAGTCAAATGCACGGCTTCCAGAATATACATCTTAACAAACTCCAACTCATCCCATCTGTTTGGTCTTTCTCGACCACAAACCTATACATCTGGGATAGGGTGAATCTATGTAAAAACAAAATCTACTCATGCTGCCGCACCTATAAGTGCGTTCCGATTTCCACTCAAATCAGGGTGAGGCTGATCCCAAATAGAACAACACTTTTCCCGTTCGGTAGCCTAGAATGAGAATATAAAAAATAAGAAAAAAAAAATTCCAAAAAAAAAAAACCAAACAATTTCGATTTTGAAATTGGGTCAGATCTGGTGCTCCGATATAGCAGGCAAGTCATCGATCGTTTGATGGAGTGCGGCCCGCTAGCGAGTACCATGGATCTGTTTCATTTGAATTGAATTGCTCCCCCTGTTTGAAATGTAGAACGCCACAGAATGGCAGTAGCACAGTAGTGCCGTAGACATTTCCATTGATTTTGAAGAAAAACAAAAACGAAAATTTCAAAAAAAAAATTATCTCATCGATGTATTGTATGAGTACTCGTACATCGTCATCTTGGTCCTCATCAAACCGTGGACACTTAGCACCAAAGTTCGACGTGCTCGATTGCATTTTGATTGCCAGGCAGGGCTTGGATTCGAACAACTGACAGCGCAGAGATACGGATTATTCGACATATTATGCATTCGCACTTCAGCAACATTAATTGGCTAGTCACGACGACAGCCGTCGGCCGCAATGCAGTGATTTGCAAACAGTGCAACAGACGGTGGGTTAGAGAATAATAAAGTCTGATAAAGGCAATGATGAGTTGCCAACCAAAACATACTGGCTGTTAGGTCGTTGGCTAAAGTTGCACGTACTTAAAATTGAATGTTTAATCGAATGTAGACAAGCTGAAATGGAAGCAGGAAATTAATCATGTACCGCCGGTCATTGTGAATTCATAATTGATTAGCCCTGTGAATTTGGCTTGAAGGGAAGTTTTGGCCATGCCAAACTGAAAGGTATTACACCAAAGGGTGAGGTAAGCTTTAATGAGATTCTTCTTACATATGCAAAAGTTGTGGGTACTTATACCTCATATAGAAGGCTTACATTAGCAGTGTCATTATTTGGAAGAGAATGGACACCATATAAGGCATAGGGACGCATAAATTATATCCAGGAATTCTTTCAAGGATTTCGAGACAAGTGTAATGGAAATCGGTATTTCAGATGTTGGTATGAACATTTAATTTATGAAAATAATATGGTCTGCTTTATTAAAAGTTTACCCAGGCACAATGTGAATAATAGAATCATGACTGCGCAAATTTCAGAGCTGAAGGCATCTGGACGAATGGTAGTTCACGATTTGCATAGATTTCCAATTTTACTCAATACTGAGAGTATTGCATGGCATCATTGCAAGGCGGCCGACACCACACACGCCTGCAATATTCAGAACATCAATAAATTGTGTGGGGCAAAAGTACTTTCTGTTTGTATTGTAGCAAAGATATGCACGGGGATTAGTTCAATTCAAACAGAAACTGTGGCAAGGATTGGCAAGAATGTGCTATAATCAGAAGAGGCTGAAAGGAAATTTACTTTCTTAGTTTCTCTCAACCTTTCACTGGTCAGAACCAAAAGCTGAAGACCAGCGAAAGTACAGCCATAACATCATTACAAGTTCTGCTCCTTTTTTGCAAGGTCTTGGAAGTTTTGTTGATCAGGGCTCTAGGTTAGATGGAGAATGCTGGCAAATTTAAATCACCAAATGGGTTGCAGAGAAAATCTGGCCATGAACGAAAATGAACTCTACTCGCAGTAGATTCTACTGAGAGATGCTACTCCAGAGGCTATGCTTTGAAGTTTACCGAAGAGCAAACATAGCATGGCAAGTCTAAAAACTCCGCAAAAAGGATTGTTGAAGAACCATACTCAGTGCTGGCAATCTCTGAAGCATGAGAGATATACGATAGGCTTGAGGCATGAATAATGGCAGAAAAATCTTCCAAATGAAGCGAATATCAGTATTTGAAATTAAATATCAATTTTAAATTTAAAATCTAACACTAAGATTAGTGCGGCCTAAACGTACAGAAATGAGATACAAGCATTTAAAATCATCACAAATCATTTTGCTTAGTGACTACTTTCTTTGGCTGACTTGTCGTGCCAGGAAGGCTTATGGTTCTGAAAAGAACCCAAGTGAGACGTCGTATTAAGCACCAAAGATGTCCCAACTCAACTAGACGTACTCGTAGAACGGTTAAATGTATGGAGGTGAACCTAAAGGATAGTACTCCAGGTGATACCCTCAATAGCGACAATCTACCTGTGGTGCTGGCCTAGTAGCAGCTGGAGCACTTGATTCAGATGACGTTCGGTAGATAGCGCTGGAACTATGGAGATAGTACCGGAGTTTGAAGGGGCTCCAGAAGAGGCATACTCTGAAGGACTACCGTCTAAGGGCACTTAAAGAGCAAACAGAGACGTGGCGTGGTCGCACGGCGCAAAGAGATGACAAGTGCTGTCGAAGACGTGGGTGAAAACAGTTCGCATTCCCCCAACGGCTACGGATAAGAGAAACATGTGGGTAGAAGTGACACTTACTGAAACCGATCAATCTCATTGATTTGAATTTGCGCGGGTCCCCTCCCAATTATCAAGGCTTCTTCCATCAGTGACGTAGTCTAATAAAAAGTGAGGGGAAGGCAAATACTGGTCTTATCGTGACGGTTTCTGAACTTAACCTGTTGGTAGCAGGACCACCGTGGGAGTCAGTAGGCCACCGAACTTTGGTCTGGACTTGATTTGAAGAGGTAGGACCCCAAGTGGAAGAGTAACGGTGTCTGTAGTTCAAACCTAAAATCGCAGGATCTTCCAATTGGTTTAGACCCGATGTTGTTGCATTAAGTACAGGGTGCTGTGATCCCAAGATCAGCCTTTACTCATACCAAGGAAGGAACTTGTGCCTCCAACACAGTTCCGAATTGGTATTCATAATACATAGCGTATTCTTGCTCCTATGGATGTATGGGCATCTCGTGAAATTAAGCCTCCGCAGATAGTAGTTCACGTAAAACACTAGTGAAATTTGTCCCGAACAGGGCCAAGAGGAACAATCTTCCCATCACCCCCACTGTCGATGGATCTCTCAGCCTACGATGACTGGGTGAAATGGTTTCACGAAAATACATGATTGCTGCCTTCACCAGACTACAAAGAACGGTCTGCTCGGATGCATGGAGGCTTTCCCAGGGAAGCCTGGCTCCGAATTGAGATATACCGAGGAGATTTTAGAGCGCAAACCTCTTACATTTTGGTAGTAAATGGAGAGGCATTGTGGACTGGAGGATACAGAATTCAGTTTGTTAGGAACTGTAGTAGTTTTTAAAATTTGAACGAGTTCTTTGCAAATGGGAAAGACGTTTGCAGCTGACATGCGAAGACAGCGTAGAAAGATCATTATGAACTTCGTCGGAAGAGATGTCGAAAAATTAATGGTAGCGAACGAAAATTTGCATCAATTCCACGGGCTTAATAGGAAGACCTTTTCGTTGAATCGAAACCATAATATTGGTTTTGGTTATGCCATCAATGCAAACGGAGTTGGGTTTGTCGTGCAAATAGGCAAGGTAGAGCCGAACATTTTCATAAATGCGACGGTCTCTCAAACGAGATACTACATAACGACTATCATCATTCACATCAGAAATTTTTTTAGTGAGTTTGACAGTTGGTGGAAGGAGTGGGTCAAGGTATTTCGGGTGAGAATCGGGGGCACGAGCGGATGAAGAAGGGACAGATTGGTCAAGCACCCCGGAACTAGAATCTTGACTAGTGAGGGGGGTTGGATCAGGTGGATTGATAGATGAAGATGAGGAATGGGTGGTTGGGTTTAGTATGTGGGAGCTAATAAAATTAGGATATTTGTCGTATGGGGCAATGTTAGTTGGAACTCTGTTTGGTGAGGGGAGGGAGAGGATTTGGTGTCGCGACTCTGGGTTTTTTTTTTTTTTAATGGTGCAAAAAGGG
Source organism: Volucella bombylans (assembly GCA_949129095.1). Taxonomy (NCBI): domain Eukaryota; kingdom Metazoa; phylum Arthropoda; class Insecta; order Diptera; family Syrphidae; genus Volucella; species Volucella bombylans. Next base: position 15,109,908 of record OX422144.1, read on the forward strand.
GAAGGAGTGAGGAGAATCTTGGAAAGATTTGGGTCTTAAATGACCAGTTTGAGTCGGGATGTTGACGGGATAGGGCAGAATTGTTCGAGCTATCTTTTCTTTTATTATGGTAGATAATACCATATCCTTCCGTTGGGTGATGACCATCTTTTCCGAGATTGGTATGCCGTCGTGTGCATAAGACTGGTTTTGGGCAACATTTAAGCCAGGAAAGGAGTGTAGTCGGGTCTTCCTGGATAGCTCCAAAACTGATATAGGATACGGCGCTGATGCTTTTTTGGAGGACAACAACCTTAGAACTATACGAGTATTATGTTAAGCCCTCTTACGACTTCTAAGTTAGTTCGAGAATCCAAGACATCAATGAACGCAGTCGGAAGGCTGAATTCACTGAGTCTTGTCTGGGTGCCAGTTGACAATGGGATTACGGGAAATGAAATCGCTGAGCCAGACAAGGCTCAGAGGAGAGTTTTCAGGACCCGAACACAACATCCTGCAATGCTTGCTGTGAGAGTGAGGATGACACAGCGGAGCACTACCTCTGTGAATGTCTGGCTTACGCTCACATCAGGCTACAGGTACACGGCGTTAACTTGGTGGGTTTTAGTACTGTAGGCACTTTATCACTGAAGCAATTACTCATTTTTCTTTGAAAGACTGAAACATTCCTTTAAAAGGAACTTGCAAAGAGATTCCGCTTTAGGAGGAGAGCTTAATGGAGTAAATAATACATTTATTTATTTTGTTTAGAAAACTAGAGATATCGGGCTTTGATTTGAGTTATAGGCATAACTTTTTGTTAGAGACCCTGGTCCACATCGGTCTATGGCGCTATGAAACCTTAACAGGAATCGTTTTTAAGTCGAAAACAATATAGCCATAGATTGTCAAATCGCATTCTTTGCCAGCTTGAAATCACTTGTACCCAATGGATTACACCCAGCAGTATTGCACTAATATTGTTTTCTTTTACTCATATCCAGTATCATCGTATGTAATAGTTTTCAAGGACTAAAATAAATGCAGCGTGCGACTTATTTGTCTTCCCAGACTTTTCACTTGGTACCTCTTGTGTTTGATTATAAATAAAGGAGCTCCCTTTCCGTACATGTGCTCTATTGTTTGCTACGTTCTTCTTCAAATGATCAAGGATCTTAGGAGTAATGATGAAGTAGCATTTTGCGCTTTATACCAAAAATGGAAAATTTGTTTTGCTTGCGTCAACTGGAAGCTGTTGAAGAGCAATAAGCAATCTTCTGTCGCAAATAATAGTGCCTTCAGCTTTTGGTCCAACTGAATTTTATATGGGTGTGGGTCACCCACATAGTGAACGGGAAAGGAGCGAACTGTTGTGAAACATTAAAATAATTTTTTACCATTCATCTATTTTCTACCATTTCACTTGCCTGAACAAAGAATGTCTTTCCGGCACGGTTGGGATTGGACGCCGAACCTTCGGACTTGGAACATAATATACTACCACTTGAGCCACGGTCACACATTAGTCGCAAACAAATAAACGGAATGGCGACTATTGTATTGTAAGCAAGGGTCGGTCGGCTTAAATTCCGCAAAAAACTCAGCAATGTCAAGCTTTTCTTGACATGACAGTCATCCGTTCGCATTTAACATACACATCGCAGTGATATACGAGAAGTATAAAGGTACAGTGAAGGACATACAAATGTTATCTTCAGTTATATGTATCAGATTCTCGGAAGACTGCAACGTACAAAGAGATTCATCCAGAAATCGGTCCAAAAGCAACATAAGCCCAAGTAGGCGGACAAAACCAATTAGATCTCTCAAATGCATTAGCAAGTTCTTAGCCTAACTGGTCCAGAAAAATCGGCCTCTAAAATGTCATTAGGTAAGCAAATCCAAAAAGCGACGTAGAAGCAATATCCATCTGTGATACAAATATGCAGCTTTAGATGTCTTTATACACGCTACATGTTTCAGTAGTAAATAAACGAAGAAGGGCGAGAAGTGCTGAAATACAATATATACGAGTATTAGCAATTCACAGCTTTCTTCTGTTTTTTACGACTGACAGGTGTCTTCATGATCATCTTTGCTCTCAGCATCTATACTTTCTTGCCTGACACAAATTTCTTCTCATCTTTTGGTGTGTGGTGCGGTAAAAATGAACATAAATCACATATATGCTGCGCCAGTAGTCCCAAGATAGAAGACTCTGGATGTAATCTAAACATGGGCATATATTATTGGGCATTAAATAAAGTTTAAGCTATTTTCTGTCAGCTAACACTCATTAACCAGTAGCTAGACATCGAGACTAAGATTGCCAAGCATTGTTAAGTGTTAGCATGTATTGCTAAGTTACCGACTTAGGGACTATTCATTTTCATCGTGGCTGTGACCGGACTTCGGTTGCATAGGAAGTGAAAAAACTTGCGAAGTTGTCACCGTCAATCAAAGTACGAGGACTTTGCCTTGAAGTAGGCAGTAAACAATACAAGAGTATCTCCAATCATAAGGCATTTGTCGTTGCGGATATCCGCTTTCGGTAGGCGTTACGAGTATTTCCAGTATTTCCTACATGACCATCATGTTAAACACTTACTACTGCCTGCATAGTTTGAAGCAATGTTGAACAAATCTTTGTGGTTTATAGGAAGTTGTATTAACCCTGCTTTTGTTGCATATGAGTTACTGCACTTCAGATATTGCTGCGATGTTGGAAATTTAGTCGAACTTCGTCATCTGTTCTGCCACTTTATTTTAGTTAACAACATCAGAATTTGTTATAGTTTGAATTTTACTAACACAGCATACATTTCTCAACACTGAAATATAACAGAATATATATATATATTCACATATGTATATGGCAACCTGTCTGTGTAGAATTTTTTAGCCATTGTCGTAATGCCCTTGTATTTAGTATTAGAAGCAACATTTTATTCTCCATGCATTTGCAGATAAACCAATTTCGCGTATACATATGTACATATACCTAGTCCTGCCATAAGTTCTGTTACAAATATAAAACGCTCTAAAAATAAACCAGTAAACATATTGTATTCAAAATTGTTTCATTTATTCGACCACAATACTGATTATTTAAAAAAATTGATTCACTCGAAATGACTGCCTTTTGCTTTAACACAAACTGCCAAACGGTGTGGCCATTAGTATATAGCGGCACGTACAGTTTTCATGGAGATCATGGACGCCAATTCTGACTACAAGCCATAATCCAGTGAATTCAGATCTGGACTCCCAGACGGTCAATCTTCTGCTGCTATAAAGCCAGGAATATTGACTCTGAGCCACTCCTGCGTGGTTTTGGCTTTGTGCGCTGAAGCAGAGTCCTGTTGGAAGATCCATCTGTATCAATTGAAAAACCCTTCGCAACACCCTCTAGCACATCTTCTTGGTAAACCTTTCCATCAGTTTTTACGCCTTTTTCACAGAAATGCAGGGATGTGACACTATGGTGAGAGACCCCCACCAAACCACTACGGAAGCGAGATGATGTCCACGTTGAAACCTTGGCATAACTTTTTTCGCTTCCTTAGATGAAGTGGTATACATTTTGTCATTTAGTTTGTGGAAAACTTCTTTCACGGTAAACCTTTTCTCAACCGTAAACCGAATATTTTCATGGCCATTGTCCGCGTGCCACTACAAAAGTCGCTTACTTCTTTCCAGTCTAACTTTTTTTACTTGAGGAGTTAGAAGATGACCCGTGGACCGACGATAGGCTTTCATATGCAGATCATCCCGAATCAGCCAGATCATGGATCTGGTTGATATATCCAATTCCTTGGATATGATATCTGGTTCCTAAGGGGATTTCTCCGAATTCGTTCACGCACTGCCTTTACTACAGCATACACTTCTTGATCTGTCTTGTGCTCCAGAAAATTCGCAGAAGGGAGCAATAGCCCGATACACGAACATTCTCGATATTCCGAGTGGTTTTAGCAACTCGAAAATTTGGCCAGCACTCTTCCGCACTTATGCAACGCTATTACCGCGACTCGATTCTCTTTAACGCCCCACTTCATGTTTATATATAGTTTGCAAACTGAAACCAAACTGACTAGTACTCTTCCCTGATCAGTACATGTGTTCTGAAAAAAAAGTTAACGGTTCTATTCCCGCAAGAAGTTTTGAATGATAAGCTTTGGAAATTGTCACGTTTTTTTTTCAGTTTAAATGCATTTTTATTTATATACTTAATTTACTCTTAAATGCTAGACAAAAAACTGCTTAAAAAATTAGCTTATATAACTTACAAATAATCCTATTCTAACTTTCTGGCCCCATGCGGGCACTCTAAGTTAAACCTAACACTTAAACTATGTCTTTCGACATTGCTATGTGCGATATCTCTGTCGTGGTTGAGTCGCCTGTCCGCAGCTGTTCGAGCGACGTGGAAGATTAGCGACACCGCCAATCTGTACTGGATCAGACCTTTACTATCTAGATAGAGGACCGCTTCTGGAGGAATAAAGCCGTCAAAGCGAACTCTCGCGTGATACATATAATTGGGGTAGTAAGCCACAGAGATCAGGTTGTTCGATGAGGTCATTGCTCTTGCAACGTGCCTTCGAGTCAACTTAATGACGAAATTGTCCACTCTTATTAGGTTCGCCCTATTGTACAAGACCTCATTGGGATAGAATTTTATGTACTCAGACTCTGGTGTTCTGTATAAGCGAAGACAAGTTCTAAGACAAGTCCTCTCAAAAACCTGAATCTTTTCCAATAAACTTGTTCTCACGTTGAACCACACGGGACATCCAAATACAAGCATAGGCCTGATAAGGGCCATGTAGCACATTACCTTCACCCTCGCATCGAGTTGGCTGTTATAAAACAGTCTCTTTTTAAGGGCAAAAGCACCTTTGGCTCTGGCCAGAGCAACATCTATATGTTTGTTAAAATACAGATATTGATCTAGCCAGATCCCAAGGTATTTGACTACATTTCGACAAGCTAGTGGCTGCCCGCGCTGCCTCACGATCGAGAACTTTCGCCAATTCTTTCTGGTATCCCTAGAGGCCCCAGACAAAGGCGTCCTTAACAGAAGGGTTTCCGACTCCTGAAAGTTGATTTTCAACTTCCAGTCATCGCAATATCGCTTAATTTTGTCAAAGTCACGCTGCTAAAGTATATTAATGACCTCAATCTTTGGACCTGATCTGTACGCGATTATGTCGTCTGCGTACGCTATGGCATGGTGAAGTGAACCTATCAGATCACTCGTGTAAATGTTGAATAGGATCGGCGAATTTACCGCACCTTGTTGCAGACCGTTTTTAATGTGTAATGTTCCAGTAGAAGTCACATCGCCAGTTTTCACGATGAACTGTCTATCTGTTATTGTAAAGAATATACAGTAGTGGTTTACTAATGCCCAAACTGCTCAACATGAAAAATAGTCCCTCTAACCATACGGTATCGAAGGCTTTTTCCATGTCAATCAGGCAGGCACCAGTGCACTGTTTCTTGCCTTTGTTCCATTGGATATCAGAAACCAGTTTCGACGCAGCATGAATAACATAATGCCCCGCCTTGAAATCGAACTGATTATCCGGAACTATATGTTTGTTCTCAACCCACTTAGTCAGGACTCTATTGATCGCCTTCTCGAACACCTTACTGATGTTTGGAAGAAGACTAATCGAGCAGAGATTCGCCGGATTGGAAGTGTCTGTATCCCTTTTGGGGATGGGATAAAGAGGATGCGCTGGATAATGTGCATTATTTATTGCATTATTAAATAGCGTGGTATAAATGTTCACCGTTTCTAGAGGGAGGTGTCGAAGCACAATGTTCGGTATTTCATCGGTTCCCACTGATTTCTTACTTCTAAGCGAATCGAAGATCGTTTGGAACTCTTCCTTCGAAATGAACGGGGGTAGTACCCTATCGTTGGTGATGGCATTATTTGACATATTTTCGTCACTGAACTGGGTGAAACCCGAGCTCTCGAATCGCCAATTCACAATTTCATTTCGAAGGTAGAAATTGTGCATAAGGACTCGATTCTCCAGATCGTGGTTCGGGCCAATGATAACATTCGCCTTGTACACTTCCTGGAAAGTCGCTCCTATAGCCTCTACCTGTTCCTGCGGGTCCTCGATCACAAAGAAGCTGTCATCATCAACAGCCCCATTTGGATCTATGCCCGCTGTTACCAGTATTTGTTCGTTGTTCGTCGTGCGGGCGATTTTAAGACATGAAAGGTCGTTTTGATCTTTTCTCCGAAATATTTTATTTATTTGCGGGAACATATTCGGGTTGCTGGTATTTACAGCTCGAATTTTATTGTTCCAATACAAACTTACAGAATTTCTGTAATTTTCCTTTATTAATGTTTGGAGGTTTTTAATCGACGACTTCAGTGTCATGATCTCCGGGTTATGTCTGTCAGTAAACTGTCTGTACAAGGTTTTTAGTCTTGACAGCGGTCTACTTTTATGTCGGTGCAGTGCGTCAATAGTTGCGTTGCAGAATAAGTCTTCTTCGTCAGTGTGTTGGTACCGAGGTATCGTTTTGTCCATTGTTCGTTTGATTGTCCCGTCCATTAATCTTAGATACCTGTCAATCTCCTCGTTTGACAGATTTCTGTTGGACGGTGGATAGATTCGAGAAGCTCTAGTCAGTGTTCTGGTGAAGTGTGTCCAACGCACCCTACTATAATTGTAGGAATGCCCTTGGACAATCTCATCCAATTCCGCAATTTCGTTGGAGACAGTTATTTCGGTGCTGAGACCCCAATGGTCACTGTCATACACGAAAGTGCGTAGACAGTTTGTAGTTTGTTGGTCAGTGCATGTCAGTTGTATTCGTGAGTCGAACAGCAGTAGATCCAAATAGGACCCGTGTCTGGGAAACGACGGCCTATCCGTCGCCTTAAGGCCGAATCGATACATAGCACTATGCTGACCCCACCAATTGAATAGTAGGTTCAACCTAGTGTTTGGTATATTGGTTCCCCAATCACAATGTTTGGCGTTGAAATCTCCGCCGATAATAAAATAGTTGTCTTATAATTCCAGCCTCAGAAATCGAAAAAGTGTCTCTTGCTCTGAGATAAGCTCTGGAAATTGTGTAACATGAATAGGTATATATAAATTCAGAGGTTTGGCTCCTCATCACTGGTGATGGTGACTGGTAGAGTCATTTTATAGTTTGTGGTAACTCGCGGCAATTGGGGGCAGTGCTCCCAATAGATGCCGCCACGTTCTTTAGTAATTTATTCGGGAGGGAGTGCAATATGTTTTAAATCTTATGAATGACAAAACGATATTGTTTGCGATCAACATTAATAAGCTTAAGACCCTCCAAGGAGTTCGATGAAAAACAGAGGAGGGCACACTACGTAGACCCAATTTAGATAGATCGAATGAATCTGAAGCCCTATTTGTTTGCAATACCAATCAATACAAACTGCTTTAAGATGAGTGAAATATATTGCAAGGCGGGTTTGCTCTGCGAAATATCGAATGAAAACTCCCTGCTTTGTGCCAAAGACCTCGAACTTGGATTCTTTAGTTCAAATAACAGTTTTGTAATTATCAATGTCCCAAATAAAGTAGGCTTTTGCCTACTCTAGTCCTTAGAGTGTTTGTTTTTATAGTAATAGTCGCTGATTATTATTTTACATCTGCTCTTTCAAATAGGACCTAGATAAAGTATTTTTCAAGGGTACTGAACCACAGCACATATAGCAGCGGTGACAGTGGAGATTCCTCGAAAACTCTCCAGTGGTAATCTTATTGCGTAAAATGCGCAAAATTTAACTTGTGGTCTTTTGCACACAAAGATCAAACACCTTCATGTTGAATAAAAAATTCTTCCATAATGAACGGTAAATTACAAAATTTATATGCATTTTGCATCAGACACTCCAAGTTGGTCCTAAAACCCAGCCAATGGTTATATTTTCCTAACTTACAATTCAGATGAGCAGACTTCCTGTTGAAACATATGCATATGGAACAAGCAATAACCTTCCGCTATCATCTATCGCAATTGTCGGAAGGCGAACTAGGAGAAGTACAACGGGATCGCGCATGCCAAACTGGCTAGATGCCGAGGCCACCTTACGACATTTCAGCTAGAGCTTGATGAACTCAACAACAAATTCACTTCGCCTGTAAGTTTTGCCTTTAATTCATCTTGTCTTATAGTAAGGAGGACATAGGGTGAGCGCACGCAATGAAAGACCATGGATATTCAAGAACTGCGCTTCCACTGATTAGGAAGCCAACAAAGCCTCTTTAATTATCTTTAAGCAAATGTCATGTACTTGAACTTAGAGTCATGCATTCGCGTAAAATGTGTTCCGCAGTTTCGTCGTCTTCCATGTAAAGGCAACATTCAGTTTCCTGAATAAGATCTATGGTGGCAGTGCCCGGATAGAAATCCAACCAGTCTTGTGATATTTTTCCTTTGGAGTTGTAGGGATTTTTTAGGTTTGCTGTGGAAGAGTTTGATTGCTCTTTTAGCTTGGCGAAGCTTTGGGATATTTTCTCCAATGGGATACACATTTTGTTCTCCCAATTCTTTACTGTGGAGCTAATTGCTGAGATTCTGATAGCCGCCGTTGGACATTTTAGAGTTTTTGCGTCGCCATCTCCACCCCAGAGTTACAGAGCTCCTGTTAGATCTCGGCTCGGATTATGTCAAGGTAGCTCTTAAGACCGGTGTACACAAAGTATCTGGAACTGATTAGAGCTTGGGACGCTACCTTTGGTTGGTTGGAATCATACTTTCAGTCAAAGGTACAAGGTTCTTGGGTTTAACCACTGGGAGGAGAGAGTAGGGATGCTCATTAATCCCTACTCTGGTGTCCATTTGAAACCTAGTCTGTGGTTGCTAAATACTAGCCAGCTGATGTTAACTGATGTCTTTCTATCTTTTGTTGGGCATTTCCTAAAAAATTCTATGAATTGTTCAAAATATCTTCAATTTCCGTATAACTAAGTATAATATACAAAATAAATAATAAATATATTGAGCAGCCTTCTGTATCCTGGAGAGCTATTTTATTCGTAGTTGTGTTCACAAAAAACTCAAATGTTAGTAAAGTCATCAAAATGCACTTCTTTTTTCAGGCAAGAGCTGCTCGATCTAACTGCTTTGTAATTGTTTAAAGTGTTAAGCAATGCCTTAAGAGCTTGCAAGCTTCCACATGAGATGAAGATACTTCTAATCTTCCACTTACTCCTCATAATATACGCTGTGAACCTAAACATTACTTATGGTTCGGCTTGGAGAACATCCGTTGGGTTTTTTACTTCTTTTTCATCATTTCCTCCATTTTAATGCAAAGAAAATTCTCTTCAAGATTACGGCACTAAAAACTCTTGCAATGGTACACTTTAACCCCTTACCTAATTGGGTTTAATCTTCCTTCGTGGTAGGTCTGGGTTTTCGACATTTTTGATGTCAAAAAAGGGCCGCCAGATAAATCGTATCTGACAGCCGACAAAGGTGAACTACGAGTACTGTCCCGAGTATAAGTTACTTACTCATTGACCACTTTCACTTAACTCTGGCACTGGGCACGAGTAGTTTTATGGTCTTCATGACTTTTTAATTGCTTAAACGTTTCACCAATTTCGTATTGCATCGTATCGCATAGCATCACATAGTATTGTAAATTAATTAATTGGAATCACTCCAACGAGATTAGTTTAATTAGACTTATTCTGTAATTGATTGCAACACGATTGCTTAATCAATGAAATTCTCTCGATTATCCAATCGAATCATGAGATCACTCACTCAAGTTACACAAAGTCCACAAGGCGCAACATAACACTGTTGTCTATAATGTTACTGGTCGGCAGTCGGCAGTCGGCGGTATATCTGCAAGAGCACTGAAATGAGATGCTTTACCCGTGCCGCCCCCAGATACTGCCATATCCAGAAGTGCTATACATTTTTCTGCCACTTGACCAGAGTAAGCGAGGTAGCGTGGAAATAAAACAAAAAAAGATACTCGAACCCACTTCTGCGTTGGCAAGCATAATTATAGTCTAGAGGAAATTGACTCAATTGGACGAAGGATTGTTTGCAACACGATCAATCACTAGAGCTGCAGTCAGTTAATGTTCCATGGCATGAGTCGGCTAGAAACAGTAGACAGGCTAATGAATTTTGTATCAACCACAGGGCTATTGTGCTGCAATTGTGCTCTCAAATGTCAAGTGTTGTAATGCAATTTCGAATACAGAATTAAATTGTTGGCCGAAAGTGTGCCGAATATATGACCTTGGCTCGTAGCTATCAGAAATATCAAAAACATTCTTATTTAAACCGTAGAAATTCCAAAGAAATCTTTTTCATATCTCTCTGTTTATGAGTACTCGGATGTACATATGTATATATTCAACAACATTGCGCATTACCTTGTAAAGATAAGTCTCTTTCCAGTTTTATCTCCACTTTATCAATGTTTATCATTACTAAGAAGTTATGCAAAATATTTGCTTTTCTACGAAACTCCTCGTCATTAAAGCGACAAAATTAATTTATTGTAGTTGAATTAGTGTTTGCTATATATTTGAGGGTTTCTTGTGAAGTATTAATTAGTCAAAAACGCATCATCACGATGATTGGATTTCCGGTGAAAGAACACCTGAGTAAAACAGATGAGCTCTTTCATGTTAGCTAGTAGTGTGTCTTTTTTAAGTACATAACCTTAGAACCGAATAAAACACATACAAGTCGTAGACCTTAAATTGTATGCTATTTGTGATTAAATACGCCCAAGGTTATTGCCGCTAGTTCAAATAAAGAACAATCTGGAAGTCGAATTTCGACGACTTATGGAGAAGCTGGGGTCAAAAATCACCAATAACGCGACGAATGTTCGATTCCAAGTCATCTTTCGTCTATGGTTTGCGTACATATCTGCGTAAACCCGTAACGTCACGTATCCCCTCACAAATTGAATTAAAGATGTTAAAATAAGCGTTTTTGTTCCTACTAGGTCTGTTCCAGAACTGAAAAATTTGTACAAAAACCTGTTCCCGCGAGAAAAAATTTTAAAAGAGAACGCATTTGAGAGAGTAATTCATTTCCCCACCCTGTCTTTTTTTTTCAAATTTCTATACGAAATTTTTCTTTGGGCAGGAATTGCAAAAAACGTCAAATCAATTAAATTAAAAAAAAAACTGTCAAAATCATAGAAGTTTTGATATGTATGTTCCCGTACTGCCCAAAACTATGCAAAACTATGAAAAATGATCAAATCCTGTTCCATACCCAAAAATTTCGTAGGTTTTCACAGAAGAGCGCTCACAAGAGAGTAAGCAATTTCCGCTACCTGTGAATCTCAGCCCAAGAAATTTCTTTAGACAAATTTATGAAACCTGTCAAAGTTGACGTGTGTGTGTTTTTTTTTTTTTTTTTGAGACCAAAGGAAAAGTCAAACAAAAAAGTTTGGGGAAAGGTGCGCCAACGTATCTGTAGAATGTTCTCAAGTAATTACTCTAAAACACTAAATATTGCAGATGTGGAATACAGAAACGAGGTGACGAAAAAAGTGATGGAAACGTCATTACGTTTTTACATAATCCCGTCATTACGTCAAACGTCATTACATAATCCCATTCGATTATTTGGATTTCATTCCAAACATTGTGGTGTCGGAAATTTCAAGTGGTGATTAGTCCAATGAATCGGATACCACATTAGGTTAGGTTAGGTTAAACAGGGGTGTGAATGATATGCCATGACACAGACACCAGGCACCAAAACGGGCCCATCGCGATCCCTGTGGAACCGGTTGAATTTGTCTTCAAATGGCAAAAACGTAAACAATAGCCCTGGTGAAACACCAAATTTCTTGCTAAAGCCAAGAAGGCCTTTGAAATTATTGCCGCCTATTTCCTCTAGGTTTTCGAAAACGTATTTCCCTAAAAATTTTCTTCGACTACGCGATATTGCCTCGCATTCACACAGTATGTGTGATGTGACCTCAACAGCTTGCAGATCACCGAAGAATTTGCAGATATCCGCATCTGAAAATTTGAGTGTCTCTGCATGTTGCCGCAGGAGACAGTATCCTGTCAGTATTCCTATTACTGTCCTAAGCATGTCCCTGTTTAATTTTATTGACTTCCGAGATCTTTTGTCGTCAAGGAGCGACCAAAGAACCTTAGATACCCTGTGTCCTTCAAGACTTCACCACCTTAGTCAAGTCTTTGTAATTTTTTCCTCGATAGTTCCCCTCACTGTGCAAAGGAGTGGTTTGATGTTGGCAACCTCTCTATTGTCGAGTAGCCCTCCTCTTCTTGCTTGTTCATTTTATTTAATACCGTAGTGTCCTGGCACCCAGCACAGACTTACCCGGTTCTGACTGCTTAGTGCCTTAAGCACTGGGCGACAGCCCCTGACTGTATCAGAGTTGACGATGGTTGATTCCATTGCCTTAAGTGCGGCCTAGATAGCGATATCTCTTACGGATACCGATCTTATTTGCATTAGCTCAGCCGCCCTGCGGACAGCCAGAACCTCTGATTGGCAAACACTGGCTGCGTCCGGTAGTCTTATAGACACTCTTAGTTCTGGGTCTTCTGATAAGATACCAGAACATGTTCCTTCCTCTGTTTTTAGCCATCTGTGGAAATTGCAATTTCATTCAACCTGATTATTGTATATTTTTCCCAGTCCTCCCTCTCCAGATAAATGATATCGATGTCGAAGTCGACCAGGGAAGGAATTTTATACAATATTAAACTGCATGGAACCCTTGGAGGCAAGCTTCTCCGAAAATGTAAACCCCAAAGACACATGGTTGGGGGCGCCAACCAAACTCCTACTGTGTCTTTTGGAAGAGCTATGCCCGAAAGTGGGTAAAACTCTTCAGTTAACAAATGAAATAAAAATGTGCCAACAAATTCAGGAGAAGCTTGCCGAAAAGGGTTTTAACTTCACTGTGGCCCACGTTCAGGGGAAGTATCGCAGCTTGGAGCGAGCAACGGTACAAGCCGACAGAATTGAATAATTGAAAAACAGGAAGAAATAAGCACACTTGCCCATACAAGAGGTAATGCTTGTGGCATATTTGTAGAACATGCTTATATGATTAATATCAATGTGTTCTTTTGCAGTGAAATGGACAAAGTACTGAGCGAAAAGAGGATAATTCATCTAGGATTTGTTCTGGATAGCGATGCAGCTAAAGGGACTTCGAGGGAAGAGTTACTGTCAAGCGCAGATATGAGCAACGAACCATCGACTTCGGGTTAAACTGAATTGGTTATCGTAGTTCAGATCATTGGAATTAACAACAGAACATGAACCCGAAAGAAGCTCTTAGTTTTGACCTGGTCACTGGACAAATACTTAAAGAAATACCAAGGTAAGCATAACTAATCTGGTGAATACATTCTTTAGATTACAATATCTACCATTATTATGATACTCAAGCCTGGTAAGTCACCCCATGAAGACACATCATATCGACCAATTTCATTGCTGCCGATTATGCCCAAAAATCAATCATAGAAGAGAAACATCTTATTCCTGATCATCAATTTGGCTTCCGGAACCAACACTCTATGATTGATCAGGTTCATAGAATCACCAATATCATTGAAAAAGCATTTGACGAAAAGAAAATATGCTCAAAAATTTTCATTGATGTAGCACAAGCTTTCAATAAAGTTTAGCATGAGGGACTTAACCATAAACCCAAAATGTTCTTTCCTGTACAATACTCGAAAATCCTGGAATCATACATATCAAAGCGTTACTACAGAACCAAGCAAGAGGACCCTTATTCTGAACTGAAGAAAATCCAAGCGGGCATGCCTCAAGGTAGTGTATTGGGACCAGTTCTCTTTCTCCTATACACTAGTGACCTACCGGAATTGAATGAAAATGTTCAATGCATAACAAGCAACATTTGTATCCAATCTGGACTTATGGTACTCAGCTCTGGGGTTGTACCAGCCAAACCAACAGCATAACTATTCAAAAACTTCAAAATAAAGTACTTTGTGGTATTGTTAATGCACCCTGGTACAACCGTAATGACAACTTGCATACGGATCTAAATGTGGAAACTGTCGACAACGTCATCAAAAAGTATGCTAAAAGTCATGAACAAAGACTTAAACTTAAGCTCCTTGACAATGATGGTCTAACTAGAAGAGAGGTTTAAGAGAGAATTTATTCCTACTCCTCAAACATAAGCAAACAATTCTCTTTTACAATTTGCTACAAAAATCTCGCGGGAACAGACCTTGTACATATTAAAATTGGCCACTACAATTTTTATAGATAATATTTATTGTCAAATTGTATTGACTTCTAATTCCTTCAATAAAAGTTCTTACACTCACCGAAGTGTTTTAAATTACTGTATCCTGGAGGCCAATTCTAGGGATCATTTCATAAAATCACGGATCACATCATTTGTGCGACTGAAACATCGGTGATGTGTTTGCATTGGAATTCTTATTTTTGCTTTTTCATCTTTTCAGAACCGAGGATGGAACTTGACCCACAAATACTTTCTTGATAGAATCCTGCGATGGCCTCTTCTTTATGGTGAAACTAGGGCTATTCACGAAGTCGATGCTCTCTACGATCATAGATCCATGGAAACTACTGCGCTTGCTTCAAATAAGTTTTAAAATAAGCAAGATGAAGTAGTCTGGAGTGATCCCGGGCCCCAAAAAATAGTCTTCCCCACTTAGCGCGTTTTTCGGCCTACTGCATGACACTTATGGTGATGTCATTCTCCAGCGCATTGCCCTTAATTTTCTGGATACCCTAGATATTTTAAGCGACTGAAGACCACTTCCCTAACCAGGTTAATGTCCCTGTAGACTTCACATAGTTTGCTGTTAAATCTTTTCCTACAAGGCCCGTCAAGGCAAACGAGAAAAAAATTCATAGAAGGGTCTTGCCATCGAAGCAACCAATGATACCTTCATCAACTTTTGTTTACGTTGAAGCGTGTGCATCTTGGAGCATTATAGGGACGGTTAGTGTCTCAATTAAGTATCCCTAAGGTTTCTTTATAAGTTTTCATTACTCAATTGGCAAGTGTAACTCTGCATTATTTTTCTGATATCACGTTTATTTCAATAGTTAATTGCACAATAGAGCTATTTCACGTTCTATCTGACTGATTAAAGTTGTGCCTCACCTTTTCTGGAACGCAGATACATTCTTGGTTTTGCTTTATTCGAAGCAAAAGCTACTTTTATCGCTTCCGTTTTATTATTCATAAACGCACCATTGACAGCTCACGTTTTGCCATTGATGTCAGTGTCATCAGCGTATACCAGTAGTTGCATAAACATTTGAAAGATAATTTCCTCAAGCTTGATGTTTAAAAAGTCACATGACACAGTCAACTTTCGTAAGCCCAGTGAGAAATTGCTTCCGGCCTTTTCAGAGCGAAGAGTGTTTTACAAGTCATTCGGCAAAAACCGTCGAGTTGGAAGGGGAGGCTTGACCTAGACTTGGTATTTATGTACATAAATGCCCTGATATACTTATGGGGCTTTAAGATTGATCTAGAATCAGCAGTAGGGATAATATTTGGATTGTTGTGGACTAACTAGGCCTGAAACCGCAATGAGGCAAATCAGATGGTTGAAAAATGGTTTCAGCCAATCTTTGACGCAATTTTAAGAGACTTATACCATTATACATAGGTGATGCAGCTATTTAACATTCAAGTTCTGGACGAAGGCGACATTTTAGTCTTTTTCGACATTAAATATGGTAGCCTGCAGAAATAGGTTTCAATATCCTCAGCCACAGCTCTGAACCTCTTACTAAATTTGCTAGTGTATGCTCCTTTACCACGCGAGGAAGCAACCTGCAGTCTTTCCTGCTGATGGAAAGTAAAAACTGACTTCTTCAACACATCGGGAAGCATTCGTTTGGTCTGCCTCCAACCTGGGGAGTCATGCCATCAGCACTTGTGTTTATATAAAACTCAACTGTCAATAGAAGACTTAATCGAAGACGCGGGGTAAGCAATATAGGTTCGGGTCCTGAAAAACTCTCATCTGAGCCTTCTGAGCGATTTCATTTCCCGTAATCCCATTATCTGGGTTCCAGAGATAAGATTCAGTGAATTCAGCTTTCCGATTGCATTCAGTGATGTCTTGGATTCCGAAACTATCAATAAAGTCGTAAGAGCGTTCAGTAAGGCTCTAAGCGCAGTTTGTCTGTCGCTACAGATGCTAATGCTTCACTTCGTCTACCGGTTCTTCACAATATAGTTCGTTGCTATCAGGATTACGTATATCTACGCTTGGAAGACAGGGGCAAGTTTTCCTAATGAGGAGTAAAATCTAATGTTGTCTTCCTTTAGAAAGATACCAGCCCCGCATCCTATATCGGTTTTGGAGCCGTCCTTGAAGACGGCTGGCTCAGATTCTGGCCGAAATCAGTCTTGGGCTTTCTTGTGGGTATTCACAGACCTACGTCACTACTCCAAAGCATTCTTCGTTTCAGTGTTGTTCACGAGGATCTGCCCAAGCACATCTGGCAATACATTAGGTTAGGTTAGGTAAGAGTGGCTGTTGGAAATACCAACCCACTTAGGCCTATTGGCCCGTTGTGATGCCACGTGGATCTATGATCTTCTTACTACTGGAACCAGTTTGAGCTTATAATAAAGCGTAGGAGACTGTTAACGTCTATTTTTTCTAGATCGTTTAGGTCGTTGTAGAAGAAAGCTCCTAGATGAAGCTTCCTTCTCTGAGAGAGAGCTGGGCATGTGCAGAGTAGGTGGGGGATTGTCTCCTCCTCTTCCTCGTCCATGCAGCTTCTACAGAAATCGTTAGTAAAAGCGCCAAGCCTTCTTGCGTGTTTGCCTATGAGGCAGTGTCCGGTAATGACACCTATTATGGCGCTGAGATGTTTCCTATCTAAAAGGATCAGACACTTAGATCGACTCAGATCCAGCCTTGGCCAGATCTGTTTGGTCGCTAGACATGTTTGTCCAGCAGTCCACCTAAGGTCCGTTCTTTTATTGGCATCTAGCTTTAGTGTTAGTTTGCACGTAGCGATTGGTATACCTATACTACCTTTGTCCGGTAGGATAGGTAGAGTGGTTCCAATTTTGGCGAGTTCATCGGCTCTGCAGTTCCCTGGAATGTCTCTGTGGCCCGGCACCCAACAGAGGTGAATGTTGAACTGCTCTGCCATCTCCATGAGAGATGATCGGCATTCAAGGGCAGTTTTAGAACACAATGAGACCGAGTCCAGGGACTTGATGACCTGACTATCCGAAAATATGCGGATATCCTTTGCAGATATCACGTTTTTCTTCAGCCAGGACAGAACTTCTTTAATCGCCAAAATTTCCGCCTGGAACACGCAACTGTGATTTGGAAGGCGGAAAGAGAGGCTTAGATTTAGCTTATCTGAGAATACACCGCCATCAGCTCCGCTATCGGTTTTAGATCCATCTGTGTATAGATGGATTGACTTGTCCTCCATGAAAGCATCCTCCTCCCAGAATGATCTAGAGGGGAAGCTTACATGGAAGTTTTTGTCAAACCAAAGTTCAGGTATGGTGTAATCGGTGTTCTCTGTGAAGATTCCTAAGGTGTTAAGAATGTTGGTGTGGCCAAATGAATTATTTTTCCACTGTTTAGTCGCTTTAAGGCGAATAGCTGCAGTCGCAGCTACTTGCCTGCTAAAAATGTCGACGGGTGTCAAGTGAAGCAGAATATCTAATGCCGCAGAGGGGGTAGACCGCAAGGCTCCGCTTGTGCATAGACATGTTGTTCTTTGGACTCTGCTTAGTTTAATGCGGTTGACTGCATTCTCTAAGGCCGTCCACCAGACAACCACCCCGTAAGTAAGTATCGGTATTATGACCGAGATGTATAGCCAGTGGGTTATGCGAGGTTGAAGGCCCCATTTGTTCCCAATGGCTTTTTTGCAAGAGAATAAAGCTATTGTAGCTTTATTGACTCTTTCTTGAATGTTAGGTTTCCAGTTTAGTTTCCTGTCAAAAATGAGACCCAGATATTTTGCTGTATCGGAGAAAGCTAAACTGGTACCGTTTATTGAAGGAGGGTCTATGATTGGAATTTTATATTTCCTAGAAAAGAGGACAAGATCAGTTTTATGGGGGTTTATTCCCAATCCACAGCGATCTGCCCAGCAGGTTAATCTGTTGAGATTTACTTGGAGGAGTTCTTTAATGGTATTTAGATGTTTTCCTGAGACGGCTATGGCAACGTCATCCGCATAGGCAATCACTCTGCTACCACCCGCTTCCAGGTATATCAGTAGTTCGTTAACCACTAAGTTCCAGAGAAGGGGGGAGAGGACACCGCCTTGCGGCGTACCCCTACTGACATATCTTTTATCAGAAGTCTCACCCAGTTTGGAGTTGATTATCCTGCTTTTTAGCATTAGACTAATCAGCTCCCCAAGTGAGCCGTCTACCTGCAGAGTTGACAGCGCAGTCGTGATTGCGGATGTGTTGACGTTGTTAAAGGCGCCCTCTATGTCTAGGAAAGCAACCATTGTGTACTCCTTATATCGTAGGGATCGTTCGATGTGGCTAGTCAGAGAGTGCAAAGCCGTTTCCACCGACTTCCCTTTACAGTAGGCATGTTGAGCCGCAGACAGAAGTCTTGGATCAACTTTAGCTCGAATATGGATATCAATCAGTCGTTCTAAAGTTTTCAGAAGGAATGATGATAGACTTATAGGTCTGAGGTCCTTTGGGACCACATGAGAACATTTTCCAGCTTTGGGAATGAATACTACATTGACTTCTCTCCATAACAGTGGAATGTGGATAAGTTCTACACAGCTCCTCATAATATTTTCCAACACTGGTAGAATAATATCTGAGGATCTCTGTAGCTCGGCAGGTATAATACCGTCCGGACCAGCAGACTTGTATGGTTTGAAGCTATGCAGCGCCCAGAGCAGTTTGTCTCTCGTAATCAGACTATGCATTTTGGTCACGGTTGCAGTAGGCTTGTTTGGGCTGCTACTGGCCGCGAGTTGGGAGCTACCTGGAAAGTGGGTGTCCAGAAACAGGTTGAGTGATTCATCACTTGAGGTTGTCCAAGAGCCATCGGTTTTTTTCAAACAGCTGGGCATCATAGGATTTGTGGAGAGGATTTTTCTTAGCCGCGAAGCCTCAGAGGTTTATGTAATTTTGTCGCAGAATGACCTCCAGGATTGTCGCTTTGCCTTCTTCAGTTCTTTTTTGTATAATTTGAGGGATTCTTTATATGAGTCCCAGTCGGTCACTTTTCTTGTGGCAATACATTAAATGTTTCCTAATATCTTCTTCCCTTTGTATAATTCCACAGCTTGAACATCATTGTCTTTAAGAGATATGCGTTTGGAACATAGTCGCATCAATTGACACTAGGATCGCCCATTTGATAGTCTTATCCGTCAACGTTTTTAGTAAAATTCTTCATACAAAAATCTGCTAAGAAATTAAGAGTCCATAGTTGGACTATACCTATCTTTTATTGTATACCTCTTTTCACTATATGCCACATGAGTCTACAAAAAAGTAATAAAAACGTTTTAATTAAGGTTTATAAGGTTTTTAGCTATTTTATGTTTTACTAAGGATCTTACTACTTTACCTGCCCAGTTCTAGATACATATGTTGCCCATTTTATCGTGTACTTTGTCGGTCTATTTGTGGCTACATTTCGCCAGACCTTTAAGGCTGAATAGATTTAGAGCGTCAGTCCTTTACTTTCTCTGGCTTTCGGTATAAAAATATCAGCATGAGCTTAGAAGTCATCCACGATAAAGCACACATTAGGGTAGATATTCCCAAACCTCGTGGGTATCTCTTTGTTTGTATGTTATCATATCCTAATTCTTAATATTAAATATTGCTTCACCATCATTTGGTTTTCAAAAACTGCGATACACGCTTAAAGGTTAAGAAGATAATCAAGTAGTTCTTCAATAAATTGGTTCTCATCAAGTTGCGTCCATGATGCTTGGAATCCCATTTAACCCAACACTCAATATTCTCCCATTACACTTCATCAAATTCAGCTTCCTCCAATCAACGCTTCATCTCAACCAGAACGAATACTCTCCGAGGTAGTCAAAATACGTCCGATAACGAACTCGATGCATTCGTTTTCGAATTAATATGATAATCACTTGTTCCCACTCCAGGTTCGTTAGAAAGTGTTGGGCTCATTGGGATTATTGTCACCCTTTTTGAGCTAAAAATAAAACCAGATTTTATGACCTAAATCTTGGCGCCCAGAGTGTAAGTGCGTTCGCCTAAGGGATTCACATCGTGTCGTAGGAAAATTTGAATCAAAAAACCATTGACCACATCACTTAAACTAATTCGGGATGTCAACTTTGGAGAGACGAAATTTAAGAACCGACTTATGTATGTGGTCGACTGGGCTTATCATTTTGACATTAAGAAGATTACGTCTCGGATAGAGCAAGTGCAGCACAGAACCAAGACTACTGGTATGGATACCAATTACGCACTTGATTTGCTCCATTCTCTTGGATTGTGTCTGTATACCATCTTCAAATCCCACAGGTATGACATTGTGTAAATGATCAAAATGGATAAGGTGGGCTTTTATTTGATTATGACTCGCTGTTTGCGTTCATTCGAGTTTGTTTGCCTATGGTGATGATGTTATGGGAAAAAAATGAAAAGAAAAGTATCTCGCAAATACCCACACAATCGGTTTGGTGAAGTTCAAACATTTATTTGCATCAGCAGGCTTAATGGGACTCAGAGATATTCACACACATGCTGCGTTTGGCGGGGAGGGCAAAATTAAGTTAGCATTGCGAGATACAAATATATTCGTATTTGCATTTTACTAAAGCCTTTTAGACGACAATGTTTACCCTCGACATTGGATTTCGCACCACTGTAAATATTATAAACTGTTGGATAGTTTTCACAGAAATAGGCGCACACGTGCAGTCGTGAGTCATTACATACATACGAGTATGACGAGATATTGAGTACGAAGCAGATCCACATCTTTGCTTTCTGATTACTTACGGAAGATATAACCAGAAACGTGAACGGTCTACATGGCCCGGACTATCTATGTTTGCGAAATAATAATAACACTTAATGGAGGTTTAAATTGAACTGACCACATCATTCATATAGCTGTATCTTTGAAGTCGAAAGTTTAAGGTTTTCGTTAAACACACCTAAGGTGCTGTTTGAATTTTGATTGTATCACACATCGTATATATCAAGGATGGAGCGATGAATTGAGCATGAGAGAGATTTGAAGATAATGAGGAGCAGAAGTTGTTAAATAATTTGGTGTTTTCAGCAAATAGCATTGCACGTCAATTCGTAAAATTCTTTAAGATTTTCGAAAAAGCCTCCAAGATGAGTTGGCTGATAGGAAGAGTGTATTATAGAAGCACAGCAGATGTAGGAAATTTTCTTGCTTCTAACCCCTAAGGGTCACTCAAATGCGTAACAGGTGAGTTCGAGTGGGCTGGCTTCTTACCAATCACTCAATGATGACTGTTGCTTTAGGCAACTCTTAGCCTAAATGATAAGCTTAGTAAAGTTTTAATTTAAATTTATTCTTTATTCTTATATTTTCGCACCGTTTTCCTGTTCAGTAGTTTCAAGTCTGTCATTTGTTTGTTGTTTCGGCAGAGTTACCAACAATGACCATGAAGGTGCTGATGAATGGATATGAAGTTTTACCATTGCACTTCTCACATCCAGCTTGGGCCAGATCTGTCTGATTAGATTGCATGTTAGGCGTGCAATCCTTGGTCTCATCTAACTTACTCACAAAGTTGTCAAAGAATTCTTTAGCTAGTGATCGGTGAAAATGTAGATAATTTTAGGCCATAAGAACGCATCCACAATTGCTGAAATACAGCACAATAGTTTGGTGGAGAAAGACTTTGGATACGATCCTATCCAGTTCTACCTGCTCAGCATAGCGAAACTGAAGCTGTTATCGCAATTTAGCGAATGTTTAATGCAATCAATATTACGGTTGATTGGCGGCTAGGATGGAACAGGCAAGAAATGATGCTTCTTACCACAAAAACAGAAACACAAGACTTCACTCTTTCCAAACTAAAAAGCCCAAATATTGTATATTGACATCGTCCTTGACTCAAAGCTTAGCTTGAAGTTGTAGCAAATTCCCGGAATTTTTGATCCAATCCCCGGTTTCGGTATGTCCATCAGTGCTTCCTGCGATTTTTCCATTACTTCCTCTCGGCTGCTGAAACGCGTTCCCCGTAGTAGTTTTTTAACTCGATTGAACAGAAAGAAGTCACAGAGAGCCAAATCAGGTGAATTCGGTGGCTGTTGGATGGTATTTGTTGCATTTTGCGTCAAAAAATTACGAATAATGATGGCACTGTGCGACGGTGCAAAATCCACGAGTTTTCTGCCCACAATTCTGGTCTCTTTCGGCGAATTGCTTCACGCAAACGTCTCACAACGCCCAAATAATGCTCTTTGTTTACTTTCTGGCTTTCTGGCAAAAATTCATGTTGCACTACACCGTTGTAATCCATGAAAACCGTGAGCATTGCCTTATTTTTTGACTGTAAACGACGTGCTGTTTTGGTCTCGGGTCATTTGGTGAACGCCATTCACTTGCCTGATGTCTGGATTGCGTGTCGTACTCATAAACCCACGTCTCGTCTCCAGTAATGATCCTTTTGATGAATGTGGGATCGGATTCAGCCTCGCAATTCATCTCTTCTGCGACGTCAACACGGTCTCTCTTTTGCATGAAATTGAGGTGTTTTGGTACCAACTTTGCTGCTACACGACGGAAACCCAAATCATTAACCAAAATGTCTTGGACGGATCCATAGGCAATGTTCAAGTCCTCCGCTGTCTCTCTTATTTTTACTCCATCAATGTTTTCGTATGTTTTCGACGTCAATGGTCTGCCACTGCGTTCATCATCTTCGATTGACTCACGACCACTTTTGAACCACTCGTGCCACTGGCAAAACGACCATTTTCGTTAGAGAATCGTTGCCGAAACACTTTTCCAATATTTCCAACGTCCGCAAACCATTAAATCCATTTTTTACGCAAAATGTAATACAAGTTTGTTGTTGCAAATTTAAATCCATTTCTAAAATTGTAAAAAATCGCCAACACACACAGAGATAGATGTACTCTTGGCTACGTAACTTTTGCAAATGTCAAACTATGATGCTAAGATTTAGAGGGAATGCCAACAACAGATTTATCAACTTAACAAAAAAACAGAACTCAAATCGGAATAATGGGAGCGCCTTACGGTGGACTAAGGAAGCTTCTACTACTCTAACTATCTTGGAACCTACCTTCAATTCGCCCAGCTCTATAACTGCCTCTATCAGTGCTTCTCGACACAGCGTAGACCAACTTTATCAAGGATTCTAAGACATTTTATCAATTCGCCAACTACAAAAGAAAATCAGACGGTTATCCCCACTCTCTCTCGTTCGATAATATATCTTCGACCAAGCAACTTATTATTGCCAACTATTTTGCAAACTTTTTAAAACATTCATTAGCAGACAACCTCTTCGTACCCGACCCCATATATTTCAAGTAGCTTCCCAATTTCTCCATTGGCCCATCTCTTTCTCAATCCTACCCTTATCGAAGAAAAGTTACAAAATCGCAATGATGAATTTTTACCCGGGCCAGACGGGCTTCCAGCAATATTTCTCAAAAAATGTGGCTCCAATCTTTCACACTCACTTTCCTCCCTATTCCTCCCAAGTTTGGAAGACCTCTTTCATAACCCCGGTTCACAAAAAGGAATCAAAGAAGGAGTTAACCAACTACCGTCCCATTGCTAAGCTAAAATGTTCGAACATTTTTATATGAAGTTCTAAGCTTTCAGTGGAAGTCACTTATATCACCCAGTCAACATGGGTTTCTGAAAGGTAGATCAACTACTACAAATTTAGTTGAATTCGTATCCTTTGCGCTTTCAGCCCTAGAAATAGAAAATGGCAACGAAATTACTGATATTGCTACAGATTTCGCTAAGGCCTTCGATAAAATATCACATCAATTGATCCTTTTCAAATCGTCTTCACTCGGTTTTGACCCCTTATTGTTAAAATGGATATCTTCTTATCTGGAGAGCCTTTATTATAGCGTTCGTTTTAGGTCAGAGTTCTCAAACCTGTTATTGGCCACTTATGGTGTCCCACAAGGCAGTCATCTAGGTCCCCTCTTTTTCATTTCAATTATAAACGATCTTAAAAAACCATTTATGCCGACGGCACTAAGTTCTAAAACCAAGCTCTATTCTCCTTCAAGAAGACCTCGATAGGTTTTCCAGTTGGTGTCTCAAAAATTGCTTTGAGCTTAATGTCTCTAAATGTTAATCTATGACCATCTCGTATAATCAACTCCCTCTCGACTTTATTTTCTGCATGACCAACCTGTACCCCAAGTTCAGTCCTTTCGCGACCTTGAAATGTTATACCATAGAGAGTTAAACTTCCGTTCGCAAATTGAAGAGATAATCCTTAAAGCCAACTCATCGCTCGGTTTTATCAAACTATGGTCTAAAGAATTTTGCAACCTTTATGTAACAAGGTCACTTTACATTTCCCTTGTCCGGCTCCTTCTCGAATATGCCAGCCAAGTGTGGTCCCCATTTCAGAGAGTTCATATATCCAGAATCGAGAACATTCAACGCAGTTTTCTTCGATTTGCCCTTCGTGGTCTACCCTGTTATGACCCCTTTATCTTACCACCTTAAACTTCTTAACTTCTTCTTAACCTTAAACTTCTTAATCTATGGATTGCGCTTCCTTTTACAATTCTATTTCCTTCAACACTAACCCTCGTAATTTACGCTGTCCTCGTCTCTTCTATATTCCCACCCACCGCACTTCTTATCTTATCTTATCGAACCAATCTTCCGCATGCTCCGTAAGTTCAACTCAAACCTCCCCCTTTTTGATTTTAAGCTGAGCCTTTCTCGTTTTAGACTGATCTCCTCCACCATTCCCTTACTTCCTAACTCTTAACTGTTTTTAATTTTTAATCCTCGGAGGCGTTGGCCCCCACCAAATTACTTAGGCCACATCGCACATAGCGCACGCTCAAGGGATTATTATACCCTTAAAATGTTTGTGTACAGCGTGGGCGAAGAAAACTTAGGGAGGAAGAAAATAGAGGTACCGATGTACGCTGGTTTTAAATGTTTGCAAGTTATAATGAGCTTGGCAGGGCATTCCATAAGTGAGTTGTACGGCTTAAGAACGAATCCCGAAATTTTAGAGTATGTCCAAAAATGAGCTTGAGGATGTGCTGTACTATTTTGAATCCCATCTAGCAGGTGCAGATGTGTTTTAAGTACACCTGACTAGATGTTGGCATTATTTTGGGCGGATGAATGCTAATGAAATATGATATATGAAGATAAATGACATTTTACAGCACTTTTAGCGACATAGAGTATGTGGTCATCCCAACGTAAGTTGTCATTGACACATATATCGAGGGACCTAAGTGCAATGGAGGAGAGAGAAGAAGTTTTTTTTTCCATCTGCGAGGACCAAACACAATCTAGAAGTGTTGAGCTGGCGCAAGTAGTACAGCAAGCAGATTGGCCTTGTCCAAAGAGCTGACAACAGAAATGTCATTATACATGAGCGTTGGGATGGAGGATGTGTTAGAATTTCTGACGTTTTGAATAAAGGGTTAAAAGTATTTACTACCTTTGAGACAATGTTGTATGTTTTGGCTCAGTTTATGATCGTATTAAAATTTTACACTCTTAAGAAAGACGTTGTAGTCGTGCCTGGCTCGTTTGAACTTTTTTCGATTTTTCTATGTCGGGTTGGTCTTGTAGGACCAATTAAATATTTCTCTGTACAGCTCAAGTCTTACCATGCCTTTTCTTTTGGTTTGATATTCTTCATCCGATGAGGAATATAAGTACGTGATCATATTACCAGCGGCATCCATGTCATTATCGAGGAAACAGAACGACCGGTTACAATTCCTAAAGATGTTTATGTCTGCTCCAATTGCCATCTTCTTCTTTTCCTTTTACTAGCCCTTTCCTCGCTACACGAACTTATGCATAACGAGTTTCCCTTTTTTACTGCATCGCTACTGCTCCGCTTATGGGGTTGGCTAATGTCGCAGATCGCAGAACGCGTCTGCATACTGCTCGGTCCTTTATCGCTTCGGCGATTGTTGTGCATTTGCCATCTGAACAATCCAGGAATTCTTTTTCCTACCTAGTTTTCTTTTAGTAGGAGCGACCGTAGTTGATATTGCCTTCTTAACGGGATTTTCCGGAGATCTTCTTTGAACGTGGCAATACCAGCTAATGTGCGTAGATCTAATGCAGACGCGTTTCGTAACTCCAGTCGACATCCTTAACATTTTCATCTCTGCTGCCGTCATTTTATTTTTAAACGCTTCGTATATTGTCCAGCACTGCGAACCATATGTAAGAGCTGGCCGAACCATCGTGGTGTAGAGTTTTCCCTTCAATTTAAGTGGAAATTTTCGGTCACAGAAGATTCCCGAATTTTCTCGCCATATCATCCACCCCACACTTACTCTGTGCCTTACGTCGTCGTCACATTTCGCTTCTGCGTTAGCGATTGATCCTAAATACTTAAACCTAGTGGTTTTCGGAAGAACTATTCCGTCCAACATTATATCTGGAATATGTCGCAGTGGATCCGAAAATGGGCAGGTCAAATGTTCCGCCTTTGAGCGACTTATTTTAAACCCGTTTTTCTCTAGCGCGTCTTCCCATTTACTTAGGACGTTTTGTAAATCTACGACATTATCGCTTAGAATAACTGCGTCGTCGGCGAAGAGAATCGATGTTACATTTGCTTCGTGCATGCAATCTTTCAAAAGATAGTCTAGTACCACGTTAAAGAGGAAAGGGCTAAGAACGCTTCCTTGATGCACTCCGACATTTACCGGAAATTCTCTCGTAAGTCCGGCTGTACATTTAACAGCAGTTTTAACGTTTCCATACATGTCTTGTATCATTCGTACATACGTTTCCGGTACCTTTTCAACGCGGTCCATATGAGACCTCTAGGCACAGGATCGAATGTTTTTTCTAGATCAATAAATACCATGTGCAGATCTTTTGACGAATCCCGATGCTTTTCCATTAATATTCGCAAGCTTTGGATTGCGTCCACCGTCGATCTTCCTTGCACGAATCCACACTGGCTATCGTCGAGCTTTATGATTTGGCGAAGACATTCGTTTAAAACTCTTTCAACGATTTTCATCGTGTGTGACATCAGCTTGATTGAGCGGTAGTTGTTGCATTCTCGCGTGTCGCCTTTGCCTTTTTATAACGGAACCAAAAAGCTACTTCTCCATTGATTCGGCATAGTTTGTCCACATTTTATTTTATTCAAGAGTTTCGACAGCCATTCACTGCCGATACATTCCATCTTCGACCAAAACTCTGATGGGATGTTGTCTGGTCCCGCCGCTTTCCCGCGTTTCATTTTTCCGATATGCTATACTTATTTCTTCGGTTGAAAAGTCAGCAACTACTTCTTCGACTGGATCAGCTGCAGGGACGCGATCACGTGGAAACTGTTTGTTAAGCAGGTCCTTACAGTATTCAAGCCACCTATCACAGATGTCCTTTTCGTTTGTTAGTAAGTGCCCGTAGGAGTCTTTGATGTACGAGTATTTTGGCGACGTTATTTCCATCGCATTTTTTCGCCTTTGCGCAGCGAGTTTAAAAATATTTGGCACTTTACTATTGTACGACGTTTCACCTTCTTGAATAGTTTGTCTTCTATCTGCCGATCGTGAGGATATTTGTTCCAAGTCCTGGTAAAGGTTTTCCGCTGATGCCGCTCGGGTTTGGGCCAGGTCTCTCTTTGTAACGTTTTCGGTCTTGTCTTGTCGGTCACTCCAATTGCCATAAAGGTTCTTTTAGGGATCTTTTTTGTAACTTTGTGGTCCAAGTACGAGAAATTAGCTGTTATGACACAGTGGTCCGATGAGCCTAGAGTGGATACCACATCGACTATGTACTTATCAGGACGAGAAATTAGGAACAAGTCCGGGGTGTTGGCGGTATGAGCTCATTTACAAGCTGGGTCAAGTTATTTTCACCAGCGAAGATCTCAAAACACCGTCCTTCGGCAGTTGACTGTCCGGAATGTCGAAGACAACCAGAATTATGTATATTGAAATCGCCTGTAATCACGATTTCAGTATGAGCATGCAGCGATACAATTCTTTGAATGGAGTCAGATAGCGCATCAAACTCGTTAAAAGCCAAATTACTGTCCAGTTCGTAGCCAGGTAGCTTCAGTTCAGAGTAATCTGAGAGGTGTGGGTGGGGGGGGGGGATTTACCTGTGTTTTACTAAGTGCTAAAACAGCTTGTCTAAATTTATAGACGTGGACTTACGGGACTTACCAGGAAGGTGATAAAAGTCTGTGAGTGTCTTCGCGATTAGAGGGGTATGTTTTTACTGGGAACCTCACTACAACAGACCCAAAACACCGCTATATTCATCGGTAGCCAAGCTGCAATAAAATCTATTAATTAAGCTGCCACATCCTTAAAACTAGTCAGACAATGTCAATCTTTACTCAATCGCCTTAGGTCTCAATCAAGCGTTACCATCATCTGGGTTCCAGAACACATTGACATTGAAGGTAACGAAACGGTAGATGAACTGGCTAGGACTACACGGGAGTCGGCTCTTGATGACTCACTAACAGAAGTAGTCTACATTCTTAGGAGTAGTCAACGGCAATATATAGCAACACTTCCGTATGCTGGTCAACCAAGGAAGATATGGACTAACAGACTATGCCGTATCAAGAAGAATGTGGCTCAGTTATAACAAAGTCAGAACAAAATAACTACTAAGTAGAGCAAGATAAGAAATTGATAGAGTTATACCCACAGGCCAACGGCCCTTAGGGAATTATGCGGCCAAGCTAGGTATACCATTTCAGACCTTCTGTCATAGTTGCAAAGATTTTAATTTGAAAGAATCTCTTACCGGCTGAATGTTCGTTGTCTGCCAGATGAAACCTAGCCGCACTTGAGGAGGTTATTTCTATTAGAAAGAAATAGCAAATATATACGTTTACAGAGCATCAGATATATCTTGTCCTAAATCGTTTTGCTAAAGTATATTCAGCAAGCTTTTAATGATTGTAATAGGAGGTGGTATAAGGAGTCCCAGATCACTGCAGCCACAAATGGGCCTATTGTGACATAAGTTGCACTTACTTACTATGATGACCATGAGGTATATATACTGATGACCCTCACGAAAAATATCGCCTTTCCGTGTTACGACGTTTAATAGAGTGATTACGATGATATCGCCGCTTGACCTCTATCACGTGTAATGGTAGCTCTGCTATGGTAAACATTTCGTTAACGATTGCCTGGCATTCCTTAAAACCACGATTTGTTATTTATTCTCTGTTTTGATTACAATGACCTTTACCTAAATAACCGAAAGCTAAACTCCCAATGCCTTCATTAGCATTGAACGCTTTTTAAAAAGTTGACCAACAGAGTTTTGTTGAAATTTATTTCAAATTCGGAAACAGTTCGGTACCATAAAAGTATCTAAACATTTGTTTTTTTTTACGCATATCTAATATGTCCGCATCGAACCGTGGCCAAGGGGAATAATGGTTACCCTAATTTATTTTTGAGCTGCCTCTTGCCTTCGTTTTTAGGGTTTTCATTGTTACTACCAAAGAGTGCTGCTCCATACACCAAAGTTGCATTGAAATGACATGACGGCATATGTGAATGGCATGGCGAACGTATTCGATGGTATTTTGACTGAGGAAAGTGGGTTCTGTATAGAACAATTAAGTTCTTTGGGTAAATTAAGTTAACGTATTGTAGATTGTGGAAGGAGTGTCAGTCTAATTGGAAAGTCGCTTTGTTTAATTGGCGCCTATTGGCTGAGCACGCACTCAGCCGTGTAACTCTGAAAAAGTCATTGGCACGTCTCCACACATATGATCGATTTTGAGATCATTCTGTCATATAGTCGGATTTTTATGGGGATATAGTGTGGTCTTCCATCGGAAACCGATAAAAACAGAGTGTAGGGGAAAGAAGAGGCTACACTCAGACTACGGGCAGAAGTGTCAGGGTATGTTGGTAGTCTGAAACATATAAATAAATCTGGATATGTAACTATTTTGTGTCAGATATTTAGTAACTTACTCAATCATTAAATTACTCGACGTATATCTCTAAGGCGAATGCCTGATCAACCTAAGGAAACTGCCCATCGGAAACTACGTGATTTTCATTCGGCTACTGAGACATTTGGAAATTGAAGGCAATGAATCTAACAGGAAGTTCTAAAGCAAAACAAGGGCACATCGGATTCTCCTACGTGTAATACCAGCCAAATACCAGGTATTGACTAAGAAACTTGATTTCTAGATCCCCATCTCCTTCTCAGATTGCTCTGAGGGCACTGAAACTTTGTCACTTTGCTAATTTGTTCACTTCCGTTTTACTTTTATTGGCATGCGTAACAACCAGTTCTCGGTGTTGATGCGGTGACGTCGATGAGTGACGACTTATTTTCAGTTAAGGTTTGGTTTTATAATATTCTAAAACTGTAAGTCATTGCCACTCGAGAAATCGGCGTAGCCCCAACAATTTTTGAATTCCGAAACATCTCTGGTTGTCAAGATTATAATTTCTGAGCACTTGAAGGAAATCTGTTCATGCTCACTTGAAAGCCTAGGAAATATTTATTGCTGAGCGATAATTTGCATTTACTGACATTCACTGTCGGTTGGAACTCTTGTAGCGTTTCAATGGATCTCTTTAGCTCTTGTAATTAGTGTCTTTTCAACGAAGTGTCACTGATGGCCAGCACGTGATAGCTCGATGTCAACTTAACGTTTTAATGATCTGCGGTCTTTTCAACGAGCGCACTATATTTACTCATTCTTATCTATGCCCTTTAGCCAATAAAAAATTGGTGCTTGTTGACCTTGATTTTTGAAGTTTGATCTCAACTTTCAATGAAAATGAGACCAGAGATCACATGAACAATTTTTGCATTCAGTATACGTTTGCACCGACTGCTAGTTTTACACCTTTTTTTCAAAGTGCGATCGAGGGATACCAAATCTAGTTACGGGCATGTACGAGTATGATATAAATCGCCTTTGTATATGCTGTTCTATGTGGTCTTAGAATCGATCTGGACTACTTGGGTGTTATGTTAGATCTATTGTAGGGTGAAGTTTAAGTCCCTGATAGAGGGTTATATTCGTAAGATTGTTGATGGTTTCATGCGTTCAGCCTCGACCAAATCTTGGAAGTAAGTTGGTAGATTCTCTCTTCTAAGTCCTCTGCAGCTGCCATAAATACTTAAGTAAGAACGACACTTGGTCTACCAGCCCTTAGATACTGTTCTTAAGCTAAGATATTGCTGTCTTTACTTTACGCCCAAGTTGAAATAATCGTTCTGTGTACAGAAGTGATTTTCTGGTTTTCTCAGAACAGACGGGTCTTGTTGTCTTTTTACAAAAAATTTCCTTGATGGCCAGCTTCTCACGCTTCAAGGCTATGGTTTGCTTTTTAATTTCGCTATCTGTTTTCTATCTGATGGCCTGTTTTCCTATTTCGGTAGTTTATGCATCTAAACTTAGTCAGACTAAAGGCATTGTTTATAGGTTTTGTCGAACCTTAGAGGAACATTATCTGGAAGCATTGTTTATTGTACTTTAGCATCTACTGAGATGATGTTATTAAATTAAACCATGGTGCAGATTAATACAGTACATTCGATCATGCGCCGAAAGTTCTGGCCTTAGTCTGGGGATTACAGAAAATTCGCATGGAAATAGAAATTTTTTATTCTGGAGCTGTCACCAAAGGGGACTTGGATGGCGATTGACCGGGAAACTGTTGAGTGTCTTATAATTTTGACTGGGCCAGCAGTATAACAGTCAAGTTTGTATCGAAGTGCTTGCCTTACCCCTCAGTGGTAATTGCATGACTAAGCCTTTACTCACATGCAACCTTACAACCCTATACGGAGGAGATTACAAAGATTTGACCAACTAATGCCCTCGGATAAAAATGGACTTACTCTTGACGGCCCTAGTAAACGCTTACAAGGCAACGACCTTCGGATCTGCACATGGAATGTACGGGCCCTTAACAGGCCACGTGCAGCTAAACAATTAGCAGAGGCCTTGACTGCTATCACCCAGATATCACCGCTATCCAGGAAGTACGATGAAATGGGCGGGCATAAGGCGGATGAAAAACTGTGATATATATGTTACTATGGTGATTGCTATATGGAAAAAAAACAGCGCTTGTTCGGGTGCAGATTTGCCGTATGTGGCAGACATAGGCAAGAAGTATTGAGCTTCCAACACGTTAGCGAGCATTCTAACACAATCCGCATCGAGCCTAAATTCGCTAACATAAGCCTAATATGCGCCCTTGTACGAAGGAAGAAAATCTTTCTACGAGCTCCGTGACATGACATGTGAGCAGTATAACGCCAGGAGGGGAAAGGAAGACATCTTTGGTAGAACAGTTGGTAAGCATAGTCTACACGTGAACACGTCTGGTAGCGAACTTAGGCTTATCACTAGATCAATCACACGGAGTCCTTATCTCAACATACACAAGGGCATATGGCGGACTCCGGATAAGCAAACGCTAAGTCAAATTGATAATTTTTCGATAGACATAAGGCATGCCTCCAGTATTCTGGATGTTCGAAGGTCCATCATCTTATTGCAGCCAAAGTGCGAATGCAGATTTCTGAAACGCCGAAAGAAGAACTACTGTGAAAAGATATAACGTAAAAAAGTCGCAATCGCAATAGACTGCCGGAATCTTCGCCGAACGCGTATCCCGAAATCTCTCAGAAGACAGTGACGCCGCAACTAATGCAACTAATGTGTTGCGTTTCACCCGACCACCACCAACGACATGCAGCTCAACAAAAAGCCTACAAAGCGGCGCTGCAACGAAGAACAAGAGCTGATCATGAGCTCTAAGAGCAGAAGAGACGCGAAAAGCATCTGCTTCTCTAGAAGAAGAAAAACGAAAGGTCGCACTTCAGGAATAAAGGACAGCAGTTTTACCAAAAGGTAAAAAGGATTTGTCAAGACAAGAAGGCCCATAAACCTACAGCGATGAAGAAGGAAACCTTGTAGTAGAGTCGTAGACAGTGCTGAGAATATGGAGAAACTCTTTTCGCAGGCTGCATAACGGTGGAGAAGCCCAACATCCCGCCTTCAGGTAAAGTCAACCATTCAACTTAGACGATGATAGGCAAACCTTTAGTCCACCTGACAAGAATGAAGTAAGGAAAGTTAAAATTAAAGAAATCAGCAGGACCTGGCGGCTTACAGGCCGCGTTATTCAATGCTGCTAGAAATGACTTTGTGGAGAACATGCACCAACTCATTTCTTAAATCTGCTCAAATGAGTGTATGCCTGATGAATGGAATCTTAGCACCCTTAAACCGATCCATAGAAAAGGAGACGCAATCAACTGCGCCAATTATAGAGGTATAAGCCTCCTCAACATCGAATGCAAGATGTTACCTGCCATGTTGTGTGAACGTCTGAATCCCTTCGTCAACTATCTGATTAGTCCCTCTCTGTGTGGTTTCAGACCAGGAGAGTCCACAACCAACCAAATCTTCACACTCCAGCAGATCCTGGAAAAAACTCAAGAAGTCTAAATTGATACCCAAAATCTTTTCATCGATATTAAGGCTGTGTCATATGACAGCGTTTACGGGACGAGCTATCCTACCAAGCTCTTCCATCTGTGCAGAATGACGACTGAGAACGCTCGTTACTCCATCAAGGTCGGTATCCGTTTATCCGAAACCGTTGATGTCAGAAAAGCTTTTAGACAACGTGACGCGCTGTCATGTGAATTCTTTAAAATCAAACTTGAAAGAATTGTGAGGAACACACAACTGAGTAGAGACACAATCTTACAAAAGTCTGTGGAACTACTAGCGTACATTGATGCATAATTGGGAGAAGTCAGCGGGTTGTCACCGCCGCCGGTGCGATCTCTAATATTAAAACGGAAACTGAGAAATGAGTTTAGCGGTGATTAAGGGCAAAACTAAGTACATACATATTGTTTAAAAAAAACGGGCACAAATCGACAAATTAGACAAACCGTCACACTCGACAGCTATAATTTCGAGGTTGTAAAGGACTGTGTCTACCTTGGCGCTGCTGTTCTGCCGTTCTGCTAACAACGCCTCAGCATAAATAAAATGAAGAATCACTCTTGCTCACACTCTCACTCACACTAAGAAGTTGAGTGAGTAGTAAGGTCCTTTATGGCGGAGAAGCATGGACCTTATCGATAGCGGATGAAAACATCGTCAGTCATTTCGAGAGAAAAATTCTTCGAAAAATATTTGATCGTGTTTGTGTTGACAAGAAGGAGGAGAAGATTTAACGACGGAGTATACGAGCTGTACAGTGACATCGACCTGATCAGAAACTATGCATCAGTCGCATTAATGCTCCGCAGAGTCTTCGAAGACTCTTATCACGGAGGGATAACTCAGCGGAGGAAGATCTCATCTGGTCTGGTGCTAATATAACCCCTCTGCCCCTGATAGATAGGGTTCAAAGCCGTGCGATAAGATTTGTAGGTGTTACTAATATCACCTAGTCAATTGACAACCTGTCTCCTGTATCACCTTGGTCTATTTCACCACCAGTGCTCCATTGAAATTGCCAGTAGCATTTCGCCCCTTCTAACCTTTAACCGTAACACTCGTCTTAACACTATGAACGCTTATCAGTTTACCCTCAAGCCCATTTTCGGATCTACATTAAAATGTCGTGATTCTTTCCTAAGTCTTACAACCCGCTTACGCTCTTTAATTCCTGGTCATTCCTTCAAACATTCAAAACGAATGGTGCCTGTTTTTCTTTTCTGTAGCGCCACCTAAGTGGCGCCTTCATCCTACTGCAATTCATAAACATGGGTAATATTTACTTTATAGTGGTCTAGGGCATCCGCTGGTTGTTTGGATGCACGCTGCCCGTCATTTGCCATGCATGTAGCTGAGTTGGCAAGGCTGGTAGCAAGGAACTAGGATGATGATGATCGTTCAACAAAACTTTCAGGGCGCTTTTTCGGTACGGTAGGGGTCGATTTAGGAGTTCAGATGGTTAGGCAGGGCTGCAGCATTGCCCATTGCCCAGCATTTTACTGCAAATACAGTGAGGTAATTGACCCATATATTGGTTATATGGATGGTTTGCGGGGGTTTCCTCCTTGACACCGCAAGTGTACGGTAGCTTAAGCATCGACCGGTAAATCGAGCACATTAATGAGTGCGTATGGCGGGTTAACGACGAACTTTGAGAGGAGCCGTAGGGCGAATCAATAAAGGGTAAGTTGGTGGAACCGCTGTCTGACATAAAAGCGAAGGGTTGTCAGAAACCTAAGGAAGCGATTCCAAAGGGCTAGGGCGCCTAACGCTGAGAACCTGGCTCAGCTGGGCATTGCCTTTTGGCAAGGGCTCGCTGAGTACAAGCGTCTCATTTTCAGCACAAAGGAGTCTCACTGGAGAAACTTTGCCTCTAATAATAGAGATGATCCCTGGTGCAAACTCTATAAGATTTGCCGTAATGCAAAAAAGACTGCAGACATTGAAGGCATACGTGTGGATAATACGGTTTTATCCACATGGAAAGATTGCCTTACTGCATTGCTTGGTCAGTTCTTCCCGAGAGAGCTTTGAGGCTCTTCATATGAAGAGCCTCCGGTCCCTCCGGAGTTAAGGACTGAAGTAGTCGAGTATGGTGTTTCACTTCTTCGCTCCAGGAGATCTCCTGAAGCTGATGGAATGACCGGAGAGGTGGTGAGAGCCATCTGGAAGGCCGTCTCAGAATACCTGCTTGGTCTTTAAGCAAATGTATTGCTTGCAGCTACTTCCCCAAGGATTGCGCTCCTGAAGTCCAACGATAAGAATAGGTCTGACCCTAAATCTTATCGGGGCATCAGCCTGCTTCCGGTACTAGGAAAAGTACTGGAAAGGGTTATGGTGGACAGGGTTTCGGAGAGCATGGCGGAACCAATGTCTCTCTTCCAATTCGGCTTTACAAGAGGCAAGTGTATCGAGGATGCATAGTCTTTCCTAAAAGACAGAGTCCTCAGAAGCAGGGCCAGAGTGGTTATAGGCATCTTTATTGATTTTAAAGTGCCTTTGATTACCTGAACTGGCAGAAAATAGTAACCAGGTTGCAGCAATTTGGCTGTCGGGAAATTAGGCTTTGGGGAAGCTACTTTTCCGACAGAAAAGCGAGTGTGGTAAGTGCACACGACAGCGTCTCAATTAATGTTGAGAGAAGTTGACCCCAGGGGTTCATCTGTGGTCCTTTTATTTGGAACCTGATGATGGATCCATTCTTGCGGCGACTAAACGAGCTCTGTGATGACCTGCTCCTCATCCTTGAAGGCCAGTCTAGGGCCGAAATAAAGGTATTAGGAGAAAGAGGTCTAGCAGTCGTTGCTAAATAGGGAGAAAGCGTTGGGGTAAGTGTGTCGCAGATTAAGACTGTTTCAATGAAGCTCAAGGGCAAATTGAATGTAAGACGTCGGGCTCCTGCGATACGTTTGAACGGCGTTGGCGTTAGATGTGTGACTGAGGTCATATATCTGGGTATAACGATGGACGTGTATGAATTTCATGCCTCACCTGGTTCGATTTGCGATCTGACTGAGGACTCAACAGGCGTTCTGTTCGTATCATATACGATGGCCTTTTTGTTGCAACGTATGGACCATCGGTATGATACGACAGGGTTATGACTGTTGATGGTCGAAGGCGGATCTCGACTTGCCAAAGAGTCGCCTTGCTTGGCTGTTTACCGGTGTGTCACACTGTCTCCACAGAGGCAATGTAGGTGTTGCTTGGAGTGCCACCTCTGGATCTGGAAGTGATGCGTCATGGTATTGCTTTCAAGATCAGAAAAGGTCTCCCTCTAAATGAGCGCGATTGGGTTTCCGCGGAAAAAGTGAATAGCCTATCCTTGAAGCAGCGTAAAACCTTGCTACACGCATGTGTTCTATCTAGATGGCAATCTAGATGGGATTGCTAGCGAAAATGGCAGGGTTACTTACGGCTTCCTAAGGGATGTGCTAACCATGCGAATTTTTCCTGAACGGGGAAAAAAAAGTCTGGGCTTTTTGTTGACCAGGCATGGCTCTCTTAATGCATTCTTACATAAGAGGGGAATTAGTGAGGTTGCGAGCTGCTCATGTGGAGCCACTTATGAGGACTGGCTTCATGTCCTATGTGAGTGTCCCAATTACACAGACATAAGGAACTTGCAGGCTATGGGCATCACCTTTAATAGTGAGACCTACGATGTCAGTGGAATTATCACTGATACCGTACGGTTCGAAAGAACCCTTAGTTTTGCAAAAGAGGTATTCAATAGAAGGCGCAGTAGGCAGCTAGCGGGTAGATTTTAGAAATTTTAAATTGTTGTAAGGCCGCCAGTCCTGGGCAGTGAGGTGCCCAACTGGAAGTAACCTCAAGGTTGCGAAGCTCGACCGGTACCACGGGAGGTCAGGAGCCCCCGGAAGTATGGTTCCGGCCTGACCTAGGAGTTGGCCTCCTTGTGGGAGTATCGTGGTGGCTGTAGGTCTATACCCAAAATCGAGAGTAGACCGAATGGAGCTTGGACATCTCATAGCTTAGCTTATGTTGTAGTTTGCTACGACCTGTGCTCAACCATGGGATTTCTATGGAACCATCTGGCTTGCTCAAGGTGGAGTTGCATTGCAACCGGGTGGTGCCATGACCCACAGAATGGCGGAGATATTAGATAGGCCTCGACCTTTCACCAAAGGGGAAATCTGGTACTGGTGGTAGTACTTGTACTACCCGAAGGGCTCTTATCAACGCATTGTTTTGATATCTTGTGCGAAGACGCACCGTAGGCTTAAGCCCTCACGGCAGGTACCTACGTAAAACACAAGAGACATCTGCCCGTCATTTGCAGATCTGAATATCGTTGTCATTTTTTTCGCTTAGAAGGGTCGTTTTTCGAGGCTGTTTGTTGTTTCGTAACAGGATAGATAACCCCATTCATAATCCCCACTCATAATCCCCAATCTGAAGAGTTCAGCCTTTTCTAGGACTCGTTAAGCAAAAGGGGCCGGATATCCCGAAGCTACCGAACCCATTTTCGGCATATGAAAACTGTGGCAAACCTATTAAGAGCACCATTTCTGACAATATCTCAAATCTTTTTATTGACTTCGACTAAAAATACTTAAATTAGCTCGTATGAGGGATCTGTGAACTTATCCGTCGTATGTCAGCTTAGTCACGTTTGGCAGGACATTGTAGTACTATTATTTCCTCATGCTCTACTCTCGTGCTTGTAAGTTTGGGAGGCTAAGCTAGTTAGATAAGATCAGTGAACTTATAAGAGGGCATCGCCAGTTTAACGTCCTTCGGTGCCTACCCTAATCATATAGCACCCACCCAATCTATTCAAATTTTGGACATTTTTGACGGGTTGTTAAATGAAAATGATTGAATGATCTGCCAGAGAAAAAACGATTTTCGAGCTCCCTCCGGGGTTTAAAACGATAAGGTGGACCGAATCTACATCTTTGCCACTTGCCAATTGTACTCCTTTTGCAAATTTATAAACCTAGCCCAACTGTATGGCACTGAGTGCACCTTGTCAAAAGCTTTCTTTGCTGCTTCAAAAGATAGGAATTTTTGTATAATGATGCTGGAAATATACTCGTACAACAGATGACTAGGGCGCGGGGTGTGCATAACACCAAGTCAGTGAGTTTGATATTTAGGACGAGTCAGACAATATTCATAAATATCAAGACAGTTCAGCTGTTCTAATTTATCTGAAACAGAAGTCTTCATATGACCGATCTGAAATTACCAAATGTTAACCGAAACACCTCGCATCACACGTCTTGCAAAGGAGAAAACTCCGCGAACGTAAATACAAATGTTTAAGTACTGCTCGTGCTAATGTTTTAGTGATTTTATTCACTCTATGAAAAGTATCTACACACGACTACTTAACTGCGCTTCGCAACAACATGATATGCATTTAATTGAAAGTCACGTTTCTAACAGTAATTATTTGCTATACCTAGGTAGATTCATACTGCTGCAAGTTTGAAATTTTAACATATAGAGGGGGGGACAAAACAATTAGTAGCTTCATGCTTATGACGTTTTGATTAATCATGCGGCTATCCTTAGTCAGACTTGTCTAAAACACACTGATGTTGTTGTCAGTCATAACCACATTCGACACACAGTCTAGCAGTGTCAGTTCTTTGTACTTTTTCGTTTTCTTCTCCCTCTTCTAATGGCCATATTAAAATTCATTCAACGGATGTCAGTGAACACACCTATGTACAATATAATAGTTACTGAACGCTGCCTAGTAAAGATGTGCGATGATTGGATCGATCGGATGCGATCGTGCTGCGTAATTAAGTTGCCTCCTAATTATCAACCAATATTCCCACTGTGCGAGTATCTACGAATGCTCGTAGTCCTACTCATACTCGTAGGTATGTCGTCTGGTTGGAGTTCCCTGGAAGTGATGATAATTTGTCACGACCGAATTTTTGCACGACAACACGCGCAAGTGGGAAAAACAAGCGGAAAGGGAGCGGTATGATTGGTTAAGTCGATTAGGTTGTCCAGCTGTGGAATCATAAAGAATGTATGTACCTCGAATGGTATAGGAAATAATTCTGAAACCAAACAGGTGGAGTACTTACGTGGCTTCACGAGTATGTTCAGTTCACGAGTATTACGCATACAAATTGTGGATATACTGGAGTTGGTGCCAAAGGTGATCCTCAGAGTTGAAAGAACTGAATAAAGAATAGAGCGCTGCTCGATTCGATTCAAATGGCCCTTGTGACCTGTTGTCTCTTAAGTATCTGTATCTATTGGATAGGTTATGGACAGCATCTTGTGCGGCCGTAGCCGTACGAACAACGTGCGCCGAATGGACATGATCAATGGTTTAGTGATATTGAGATTGGCTTTTATTATTGCGCATAGACCGTGGGCTCACTTTATCGTCTCGTGCCGTATCCTTTGCATTGTTGTAGTTGAAGAGTTTGTTTCTCATGTGGCCATTATAGATGAGTTCAATTTAATTCCGTCCGTAAATGTGTCTTCCAAAGTGATCCTATATCGAGTTTGTGAGAGCATATCTTTGGTTGGTTAGATTGTGTCTAGACGAAGGGAAGTTTAAAGATATCGTAAAGTGGGCCCTTGAAAGGTGAGTCCCTTTTCAAAGTCAATGAGGGGCAATGACTCGTGAGTGTGGGAGATGGTTCGAAATGTACTCCCAGAAGAACTGAATTCTATATCTGTTCAGATGTGTATTTGTTTGAAATGAACCTATAGATGGTATGTTCTCGATGAATTGAAAATTAGAATCTAGATTACAGGGGAGTCATCCCATTTCATGATTTAGTTTATGAATTCAGGAGCTAGGGTGGCTATATCTACAATATATTGTGTAGCAGGTGCTCAGTATTGTAGATGAAATGTCAATAACTTGGCTCGGGTCGTTCCTAGTAAAATTAAAGACTTGAGGCCTCCAATATCTTGAATACAGACTGGGTATACCTTTATTTAAGGTTTGAATTCTTTGGTTATTCTTGCTGTAGGTAGAAGAATTTACAACATGTTAGCATCGTCCATAATAGATCCCTCAGGATTTGGTCGACCTCTTTTTCCAGAAATCCGAATTGATTGCTGTCAAATTTGTACTTTTCTGTATAGGGCTCGATGTATGTAGGTTTTCATAGAACGCATCATTCTGATAATCAGTAACAATTGCAACAAGTAATGTTCTCTCCAATACCCAGAACTCAGTCGGCTTTAAAGGTTTACCTTCTGCCCTTCACTGACATTTTGGCTTCATCTTTCTATCACCAAGTTTCTGAATTTATGTAAAGCTGGCTGCTATTGAACTTTACTTCGAAAGTCTTAGTTAGAAACAATTTTCACAAATTTCTTATCCTGAGATGGCCTCCGTCCTAATAAGTTTCAACTTACCTCTTTTACTGAAGCAAAGTAGCATCATTGTCAGAGGTTCAAATACATCTAAACCAACAGAGTAAATGGCAGTGATTGTGGAATAGACACACCGGTCTTAAAGGTCATAGATCAATTTTAAGGAACATCTTTTGAAGTAAGTGGTAAGTGGTACGAAGAGTAAAACAGCGATACATTTTAAAAGCCTAGAAGCCTGTGGGAAAGCAATTTGAGACGGTTTTCCTTTTGCAGTAAGTTCTATGGGTCGCCACAGTCTACGGGAATTAATGAATCGCCTCTGAAAAACAAACTTGAGTAGCGTATAACAAACTCCCTCTAGAAGTATTTGATGACTTAATCCAAGTTTAAGCTGATTAAAAGGTGTCAATGTGTGAGCGGAAATTTAGTTCTATGTCAAGTAGGATACCATGACATCGAATTGAAAAATATGCCAAAAGAGATTTTTTTTGGTAGTAGGTCTTATCGTCGATGGACAACAAATGTTTTTGGGTAACCTTCCTGTACTTAACAATCATCGGTGCATGAGATTGGTAGGTCTCAGATATCTGCCTTATGGAACAGCAGAATTCGTGTTGATTCCGGTTGATTCTGAAAGTGTAAACGTCGATCTATAAGCAAGATTTGATGAGAAAGATTGTTAATAGCTTTACTGTGCCACCTGAACGGTGGCAGATGGTTAAGCTAAAGCTTTCGGACAACTTCTGGACTATCATGCGGGAAAACCTCGGACCACCTCGCATCATAAGTGACGCTGGCTGGTGCCAAGGCCACGTTGATCTTATTGCTTGTGCCGACAAAAAATCTCTCGATCTTTGCGCAAAAGTTATAGGTGGATTTAGAGAGGTTTGCCGGGTGCAAAGCTTGAGGTAGTGATTAAGGAGGATATATATAGCAGACCTAGAACCCAAACCTGGATCAGCTGAACGCTCCTTCCCAGATCAGATCATCAGGCTCAGTAACCGGAACCTTCCGATTCATGACTGGAAGATAGCGAAACCAATCTGTCCGAGGTGACAACTAAATCAAAGGTCTCTGCCTCTGATATCCTGTCGGAAACGGAAACCGCCGACGAATTAAAAAAAAATCCTTTACGATCAGATGACAAAGATGAGCTCTTGAGGACCCGAAGAACACCGCAGTGGAGCCTTCGCTGGCAGATTATAGCAATAATGCTAGGGTTTCTCCAGATTAACATCCATCACTTCTGCGTCTATCCAGAAACAAAGAAGACGGTGGAAAGCGTGGTTCATGTACTTGGGACACCTGAATGAATTCCGCTCTATACAATAGATGAAGATTAGATTATAACTTGTATGTTAGTGAAATGTATTCTTACTTCCTAACCTCAGCAACCCCGACATAACCGTTGCCAGACTAGAGACTGCCAAAGACACCTACTGATTGGCATCTCTTCCTGGTGACAACCTAGAAATGGTCTCATTTTTGAGAGGAAACTAAACTGGAGACCTAATATACAGTAGCTCTATTCTCTAGCAAAAACGCCATTTGGAACAAATGGGACCTCCAACCTCGCAATACCTACTAGCCATACGTCTCGGTTATAAGGCCGATACACTCCTACCGGATGGTTATCTGGTGGACAGCCTTAGACAATGCAGTTAACTGCAAATTAAACAGAAAAAGGACAGCATGTCTGTGTATAAGTGGAGCCTTTGGTACTGCGTCCTCCGCGGCACTGAATATTCTGTTTCACTAGACACCCTTCGATATCTATTCGCCTTAAAGCAACTACACAATGGACAAATAAATTATTTGGCCACGATAGTATTCTTAATACACTAGGAATCCTTCCAGAGACCATCGATTATATTTCTCCTCAATACTGGTTTGACAAAGACTTTCATGTAAGCATCCCCTGTAGATCCTTCTGCGAGGAATATGCTTCCACAGATGACAAGTTAATCCACTTCTATACGGATGAATTCAAGACTGTTAGCGGGGTTGGTGGCAGCTTTTTCTCAGATTTCTCCATTCGTCTTCCAAATCACTGTGGCGAGTTCCAGGCGGAAATTTTGGCGATTGAAAAAGTCCTGTTCTGACTGAAGAAAAATGTGATACCTGCAAGGTTTATCTTTTCGTATAGTCAGTCAGGCCGCAATCCAATCCCTGGACTCAGTTTCACAAAATTCTAAAACCGCCTTTGACAGATCACCTTCCACCTACTCGCATAGTGGGTGCCGGGACACAGAGACATTTCAGGGAACTGTAGAGCCGACGAACTTGCCAATATGGGAACCACTTGGTATCATTGGTATACCAATCGCTACATGCAAATTAATACTAAGGCTGGATGTTAATAGAAGATTAGGTGGACTGTTGGATCAACATATCTAACTA
This sequence comes from Volucella bombylans, assembly GCA_949129095.1. Classification (NCBI taxonomy): domain Eukaryota; kingdom Metazoa; phylum Arthropoda; class Insecta; order Diptera; family Syrphidae; genus Volucella; species Volucella bombylans. The sequence continues at coordinate 15,153,369 of OX422144.1, forward strand.
CCAAGCAAATCTGGCCAAAGCTGGATCTGGATCGCTCGAGGAGTTTGATCTTTCAAAATAGGAAACATCTCAGTGCTATCATAGGTGTCATCACTGGACACTGTCTTATAGACAATGATGTAAGAAGGATTGGCGTCTTTACAATGATTTCTGCAGAAGCTGCATTGACGAGGATGAGGAGGAGGAGACAATCTTCCACCTACTCTGTACATGCGCACATCTACAATGACTTAAGCGATCTAAACAATATAGACGTTAGCAGTGTCCTACGCTTCATCAGAAGCTAAAAATGGTTTCAAGAGTACGAGTATCGCAGATCTCTGTGGCATCGAAATTGGCCAATAGTCCTAAGTTGGTTGGCTTCTGCAACATCCACTCTTACCTAACCTAACCTACTGTATTTAGTGGTCACAGCATCCAACCATATCTATCACATTTTAAGGCCCTTAGTTTGTCTGGGACATAGATATTTAGTGAGGTTGCTAGTTGGCTTTAAGACCAGTTGGCTTTGTGGACCAGTCAAAACTTGCACATGTCTTATACTCAGTAGACGTCTGCATGCCTATTGGATTTAAGATGAATATCGTGACGTGGAGAAGTTCTTCATTTACCCCGAAAAATCATCCCAGTCTGGACAAAATGTTGAGCCTGAAGCGGTGTAGATATTTCCGATAGCCATCGTGACCAGATAGGAACTGCGTTAGGTGGTTGTTACAGTCCCCATGCCTTCGACTTATCCAGTCTTGGATTATCTGCATTAATTTAAACGCCCGTCTGCCTTTTGTTGCATTAGTCCAATGCGCGTGCCATATAGTTATTGACGCTGCATTTTCTACAGTTTTAGTCGTCTTAATACCATTAGCTTCATGCTGGGTCAAGATTTTCGTATTGCACCTATTGATTTTTCTATTAACTATTCGATAATTGTCATTAGCGCCTAGAGTCGATATGTTGACGATAGCCTTATTCGTTTTTAGTGCCCCTGCCTAGGCTGGGATTGATGCTGTTACTCTGGAAAATAAAACTCTTCTAGTGTATCCAGGTCCACCGATATTAAGCAATATTCGCGACAGAGCTGTCTATATTTTCGAGGCTTTTTTACATACTGTATACCCTATAACTCAAGTGCTTTTTGTACTGCAGTTTGTTGTCCAACATAACTCCCAGCTATTTAACCGATCTGAAAATTGGCGAATTCAATGGCTTCCCGACCTGTTATGAGGACGTTTTCGGTCTTATGATCGGCTAGCTTCAATCCGGTGAAAATAAGCAATTCAATCATAGCGATTGATTTATTTGTGGTTGCTTCCACTTCAACTATCTTTTTGGCTACTGCCATGACGACAATGTCGTTGTCGAATCCAATTATTGTTACTCTCCTGGGCACCGTTAATCGTACGACTCCGTCATATATTATATTCAATAACAGAGGCCCTAGAACTGATCCCTATGGGACCCCAAAATAATTTTGTAGTATTTTACACCTTAACCGAATTGTGCCTTAGCTTTATATTATTGAAATAGCTCGTCACTATCGTTAGCAAATGGTACGGTGGCATTTTTAACGTCCAGCATAACTACTCCACACTACTCCTTTTTGCCGTAGACCCATCTTTCTCTCTCAGTGGCACCCTTTTCGATATCGACTACCGTTCGTATGGCATCAATAGTTGAACGTTCCCTTCTGAAGCCTAATTGGTTCTCTGAGAGGGCTCCTTCCCATTTTACTATTGCCAGCAGTCTATTATAGATTATCCCCTCGAGAATCTTACCTATGGTGTCCAAAAGGCATATTGGACGATAGGGAAGATGGTTCACCACAGGGCTTCTTTCCTATTGGTCACAGAACCCAATACTGTGTTTTCCATCTTTGAGGAAAGGTTTCTTCTTCTAGACACTTTTGCATTGTTGCAATGAAGAGATCGGATCTCTTTTTGACAGGCGCCTTTATTGCTTTATTCGGGATGTCGTCAGGTCTAGAGGCTTGCTGTCGCCTATAGTGGGATTTCCTCTGGACTGATATCTCTTATGATGTTGCTCATAGTGGCTGATGTTTGCTAGAAAAAGTGCTCTACTATTGGATTTATGTCGGCTTATTGACATAGACTTTTAAAGCATGTGCGTTTGGCTTCTTTGATCGCTTTAGTTATGTTAGATCTCGCCAGTCTAAGAGTTTCCAGCGGTTGTTCGAAGTTTAGTCTCCCACATGTCTCCTCTACAAGCTCGACGGTTAAGTTTGCGCCGAGCCTGTAAGCATTTTAAACAGAGTGCTTTTATTCCATCGTTCCACCAGTAACACTATGAGACCTCCACTGTGCTTCTAGGCATTACAGCTGAGAGATGAGGCGCATGGATTCCCACCGTTTCCCTCAGGTTCAAATCTTCTCGAAAGAATTGCTATCAAAGGATCTATCATAACATTTCGACCCCGTTAGTTTTGGGAAATGGGCCCGTTTCTTTGATGTCCAATATTTCTCACTGACTCCAAACTTGATGTTACCTAGAATAGAGTTGCTCGCAAAGGTGATATCGATGATGGAGTCTGCTTCCACTTTCCGATAAATGTTATCCCTAGCCACACTAACGAGACTTGTTGGTAGGGACCCAAATATTTCCAGTATGGTGTGCCCTCTGATGTTACTGAGTCTGCTGTCTCACTCTGTGGTCCATGCTGGTCCTATAACAACTGGGGATCTATGGAGCGAATCCGCTGTCAGATTGTACAGCTTTATTCGCTGGCCGTCAAACTGGATCTTGCATAGCAGCTGTGAAAATGGATCCCATTTATCTGTGTGCTTCTTGGGAGGTATAGCGTCCATATACCCACATCGTTGTCTGTTTTGCCTTGTATCTGATCAATATGATTGTATAAGGATATGCTGAACTATTCTACAATAGTTCAGGTTTATTTATTTCTTTTGTTTGTAATAGCTCTCCGGAAGATTGGGGACATCTGCTGCCTTCAGCTACGTGCTAGTTATTCTTTTTTCGACTGCTGACACCTGCAACGTACAGAGCTTTAACATTGTAAACCATTCAATCTATCCGTCTATCTGACCAAAATTAAGTAAGGATAGCAATATCTAAGCTGAAATCCAACAAAGCAGCTGGACCTAATGACTTACAGGCCGAAGTATATGTACAAAGCTGCTTGACATTACTTTGTGGAGAGCATAGATCAACTCATTTCTAGGATCTGGTCAGAAGAGTATATGCCTTATGAATGGAATCTCAGCATCGTATGCCCGATCCACAAAAAAGGAGACACCCTCAACTGCGCCAATTATAGAGGTATAAATCTCCTCAACATCGCATACAAGATCTCATCTGCCATACTGTGTGGACGTCTGAAACCTTTCCCCAACAACCCGATTGGTGCCTATCAGTGCAGTTTCAGACCTTGAAAGTCCACAATCGACCAAATCTTCGCACATCGGCAGATCCTGGAAAAGACTCAAGAAGTCCAAATCGATACCAACCATCTTTGCACCGATTTTAAGGTCGCTTATAACAACATTTATACAGACGAGCTGTATAGAACTCGTCAATCAGTGCAGAAAGACGATGGAGAATGCTCGCTCCGTCAAGGTCGGTAACGACTTAAGCAAGACTGTTCTGTCTCCGACACTCTTTTTAATTTTCATTAAAGATCTCTTGTCTGATACTTCTAATCCAATATATTCCTTTGCGGATGACAGTACTCTCTGCTTTTTATATTCGTTTTCAGACTCACGGCCCTGCTCTTCAGCTGTAGAACAAGAACGGCAGCGTATGCTAAGCTCATTAAACTCCAATATCTACAGCATAACCTATTGGGGAACTATCAACAGAGTGGAATTTAATGCTTACAAAACACAATGCTGTCTGCTGTCGTTAAAACGAAATTTAAACACCCAGCCATTATCCATGAATGGCACTTGCATCGTCGAAACCGAAAACTTTCCATTCTCGGTATGAGTGTCAGTGACAAGTTACGTTGGAATGACCACATATTTGATATCGCCAAAAATGCTGCGAAATGTCTAGGTTTCCTCAAGCGATGTAAGAAATATTTTACCCCCTCTGATCTGGCCTCAATATATAAGGCATTCATCCGCCCGAAAGTGGAGTACAATGTCCACATCTGGTCAGGTACTCCTAAAACATCTCTGCACCTGATAGACAGGATTCAAGACCGTGCGATAAAACTTATTGACGATACTAATACCAGTCAATCAATTGACACGCTCGAACACCGACGAAATGTCTCGTGTCTCACTTTGTTTTATCGCGTTTTCCACCACCAGTGCTCTACTGAAATCGCCAGTAGCATTCCGCCCATTCAAACTTTCAACCGTAACACCCGTCTCGCTATGAATGCTCATCAGTATACCCTCAAGCCCATTTTTGGACGTATTCTAAAATATCGTGATTCGTTCCTAAGCCGTACAACTCGCTTATGGAATGCCCTGCCGATCTCTGTATTTCCTGGTCGTTATAACTTGCAAACATTTAAAAACAATGTACATCAGTACCTCTCTCTCCTTCGTCCCTAAATTTCCTTTGTCCGCGCTATGAACAATCACCTTAAGGGTACTCAAACCCCTTAAGCGCGCGCTCATTATCAAAAAAAAAAAAATAAAAATCCTACCAATGTTATCCTAGGTTTCTACATTGCTATTGCGCTGCTTGCTGGCGGGATGGCTAAATTTGTGGATGTTGGAACCATTCTATTGCTTTTGAGGCCAAGAACTTGCTGATGTTTTTGTATTTGATAGGATATTTACATTTATCCTATCTTTTTCTAACATATTAGTAATATTATCGATGCACGATACTTTATGCCACAAAGTGTATTATTTCCTGATTATAAAATCCAGAAATTTACTTAATTAAAAATTAAATTTCTTTTCTTTTCTGTATAACAAATGTATGTATATAGAAATAAAGGAAATAAATTATTTCAAACTTAAAAAAAAACTAAATCAAAACAGGAAGAAGTTGCTATCTATAGTCTGGACTAGCAGTGTAGCAGTTGCAAAACATTGCTTGATTCTTTGTTGTTGAAAACTGTTACAAGAAAAAAAAACACACAAAAATACGAAGGCATATTTGAATTGTATGGTGCTCTAGTTTAACCTGCCCCACACGATGGTGACGATAATTTCAGTATTTCAGTATTTTTATTACAGTATAACAACGACATTTATAATAGACCATCCATGTGATACAATTAATAAGTGATTTAAGATTAAACTAGAATTATAATTCTTTCTCAATAAGGTAAACTTAAAAATATTAACATCTGATTGAAATAAATTTGAGTACAAAGAGAGCGAAAAAAAAAAAAATTATAAGCTTTCTTGAACAATTTAAATAAAATATTTGATGTGAAATTATGTTCAGTATTCCTGCTAGTTGTCTGCTATATGTCGAAAGAGAGTTTCACTAAAGCTATTTGTATTATAGAGTCGTCTTATATTAAGGGGGAGTGAATTCCAAAGGCGAATGGCGTGAACGAAAAACTGTCGTTCGGTAACTTGATAAGCAACACGAGGTACAATTAAACTTAAAGATCTACTTGAATGCGAAAACCTTAGTTTATCATATAAGTATTGGGGCTGTTGGTTGATTATGATCCTGTGTAGATATTTGATTGTGCAGTAGTCAAAATATCGGTCAAGTGTGCAACCAAGAATATTTTTGGTATAAGCCGACACATGAGCAAAACGATTTAGGCCGTATACGTATCGCACAACATTGTTAAAAGCAATGTTGAGCTTACGTCTGGCAAAGGCGCCGGTGCAACAAAAAACTTCGCAGCCATATGTTATCAGAGGAATGAGCACGGCCTTGACCAACATAAGCTTCGTATTTATTGGTGTGAAGCTTTGAGTTTGGGAGAGATTTCTAAGACATCCGTATATTTTTCCCACAACTGAGCAAACGTGGTTGTCCCAGGCTAATTTTGTATTGAACCAAATACCAAGATTTTTGGCTTTGTTTACAAATTCGATAGGTTCATTACCAAGGTATACTGAAGGAACGTTGATAAAAGATAAGGGGTTTCTATTTATGAGAAGACACTTCGTTTTTCTTGGGTTAAGCTGCAGAAGGTTTTCATCTGCCCAGCAATGGATACGTTTTAGGTCATCATTAAATTTCAAAGCAGCATGATCAATAAGATCATTCTCAAAGCTTAAATAGAGCTGGATAACGTCAGCAAACATGTGAAAATTAGAATTTTTAATGCTTTTAGGAAGGTCGTTAATAAAAATTGCGAAAAGTAGGGGACTCAAAATGGATCCTTGTGGAACACCAACTGAAATTGCAATGTAATCTGACACAGCATTGCTTACATAAACTGCTTGTTTTCTTTCAACCAGATAGGACCGTATGAGATCAGCGGCTGATGCAGAGAAATTATAGAAGTTCATCAATTTTGATACAAGTAGTTCATGATCAACGGTGTCAAAGGCCTTAGAAAAATCTAGGAGAGCGATAAGGGTGATTTGTTTTTTGTCTATTGCAACTCTTATGTCGTCGGATACTTTTAGAAGCGCTGATGTGCAGCTGTGGTGTTTCCGCGCAAAGAACTTGTTCTTGTTGAAGAAAACTTGATATTTCATGGTGTATTACTTTTTCAAATACTTTTGACAAATATGGAAGTATAGCAATAGGTCTATATTCAGTTGACGAGTTGCCTACTGCTTTCCTTTTTGGGATTGGTATAATCTTAGCTTTCTTCCAAGCACACGGAAAAGTGGATCTTGTTATTATATTATTGAAAATATATGTTAAAGCTGGAAGTATATAGGGTAATATTAATTTAATAAAAGTTGGGTGGATGTTATCGACACCAACAGCGTTAGATTTAATTTTTAGCACAGCTCTAGCAACGTCGATTTGTTCTACTCGGCCAAATTCGAATAAGCCAGCGTGTGGCGTTTGAATATTGTTTCCATTTGGGCGCAATTTCGATTGAACTTTAGCGAATTCTTTGTTTAGTTCGTTAGGATCGACATGGTCTACCATGGACTTCAAGTTACTACCTACACCTAATTCACGTAAGTTTGTCCAAAGTGTTTTGGTTGTAAGTTTATGATCGAAGTGCTTAGCATAATGGCGACGTTTGGCTTCTTTAATCTTCGAGTTAACTATGTTACGTAACAACCGATAGCTGTCATAGTATTCGGGAATTCGAAATTCGAAATTATATTTGACAGCTTTCCTTTTTAGAGGAGCATGTTTATCGAAGAGCTGTAAAACTAAGTGATGGAGAAATTCAACTTGGGCATCGACCGATGTTTCAAAAAATACGTTATGCCAATCAAGGCAAATAAGGTCTTGTTCAAGTTGCTCCACATTTAGATTTTTAAAGTCCCTGAATGTATAAATCGATTGTTTGTTACTGGTGACTAAATTAAAAGTGGCAAAGATGAGGTCATGTTTAGAAAAAACAGGTGCGGAAACCTGGGTAAAGAACACTTCTTGCAAGTCACTAGTAATAAAGATGTCCAAGAGTGTGCTGTTGGAACCAGTAAAGTGCATGAGAATAGTCGAATTTACAACATCAAGACCAAGCATTTTAATGGAATCAATAAAAAGTGACGATCTCATATATTCAAGTATATTACAATTAAAATATTATTAATAAATTAATAAATACAATAATAACGTAAAGCAATATTAAAAATATTCTCCCGTGTAGCAAAACTTTAAACTCTTTTCGTGAATACCTATGCGGTCATCTTATGTTGAGGATATGGCATTTTAATTCCAAAAATAACCGACATCAAGTACATAAGCCACATGGTAGCCATAAAATGTTGAAAGCTTCTGTCCCATTACGAAAATTTGTTTTCTGTTTTTTTTTTCCGAAAATTTGTTCCCTCCCTCATAGTCAAAACATCATATGGCAAAACTCATAAATCTACGCAAACGCCAGTACATAAATTATATCTTTCCTTATGTAAATTTTTATTAGTAACTTGAAAGTCAATACGTCAATGAGATTAGAGCAATACGAGTCTTGTGGCAGAGATATACTCGTACACATGTACAAATATTCATAGATTCGTAATTAAATACGAGAAATATCCCCAAGCTTTATGATCTGTAGAATAAGTTTTTGTTTTTATGAAGTAACTAGGAGCTGTATCATGGAGCTCTGGACAATGTCATGACCTAGTTACAAATTTAAATAGTTGTAAAAAACAAATCACATTTTTCAATTGATGTTCTTTTTTCAAAAAAATGGGCTCGGTCAATTTATTGAAACCACAATTTATTGCGCTGCTTGGTTTTTTCGGACTTTTATAATTAGGAAAGGGATTGATTTTTAACAGTTGTCATAAATTATTTTTAGTGTGATGATGTATTGTAGATGTAGGCCAAAATGAGATCGGAATACATATATCTTTTATGGTATAGCATGGCTTTCATTACAACATTGAGAATAACATAAAATGTAAGTTTGTGTATCAGCCTCAAACATAATCACCAAGAACCTCATGAATCGTCACAAGTATTGCAGCAACAGTAGACTCGAAAATCGAGTCGAATGTTGTGACATGTTTTAAGCTAAACCAAATCCTGTAAGATAGCGCTGATTTTATAATTATGTTCGGCGTTTTGTTTCATTTAATTTACACAAATTAACAATTTCAGATTAATACATTACATTCCAACACAAATGGTGTCCGTAAATATGAAAATTCATTAAAAAATATAACAGATACATCCTGTAGTAATAAAACTAGTGGCGGATGTAAGAATTAATTGAGGGGTGACAATATTGTATTTGAATAAAAATGTATAAGGTAGTTGAGATACAATTTAAGTTACTGAAACAAGAGAAAGAAAATATCAAAGTTAAAATCAAATGCTATTGGTGAAGACGGCTTGCCATCTAACACATATAATCAATTCCTGTATAGCAACATCTACTACTCCTCTGATATGGAAATGTGCTAAGGTTGTAGCTCTGTTCCTAAAAATACTACTGCTACCGATGCTTCTGACTACAGACCTGTCAGTATCTTACCATGCCTATCTAAGGTCTTTGAATAGAGTCACAAATTCAGAAACACTTGGCTGAAAATTCCCTGTTGAGCCCATTCCAATCGGGCTTTAGGAAGAGCCATAGCTGTTCTTCCGCCATGGTAAAAATCTTGGATGATATCAGGCAAGATTTTGACAAAGGATTTGTGACGCTGCTCTGCCTGCTTGATTTCTCTAAGGCTTTTGACAGAGTAAATCATTCCATTCTTTGTTGGAAACTGCACCATTACTATGGTTTTAGTGAAAGAGCTGTAAGGCTCATTCGAAACTTTTTATGTGGACGGTCACAAGTAGTCGTTGTTGGTAACAATTGCTCAGGTCTCCGGTCAGTTTCTCAAGGGGTTCCGCAGGGATCAATATTGGGCCCAATTTTGTTCTGCATGTACATAAATGACTTAGCATCAATTTGTAAGCACGCGCTTATTCATTTCTATGCAGACGATGTACAACTTAATAAAATAGGTGAGCTAGTGTCACTACTAAATGAGGATCTTGCTTCCATTGTTGAATGGGCAACTAAAAATGGACTAGCTTTGAACCCAAAAAAATGTCAAGTACTTCCAATATCAAACAAGTCTTTTGAGCTAAGTCTAGTTCCTGATGTTTGCTTAGCCGGTAGTAAGATTAGGTTAGTTGAGGTGGCTACAAGTCTTGGTTTCACCATAAACCGAAAGCTTTCCGGATATAACCACGTTAACGTCGTTGTTGGTCGCGTGTACGGATGCCTGCGTAAACTTTGGATTTCTGCCAACTATACCCCCTTGAATACTCGCCGAAGACTTGTGCTCACCCTCATAATGCCCATTATTTCATATGCTGCAGCTGTCTACAGTGACCTTGACTCACTATCTTTTCGCAAGCTCCAGGTTGCTTATAATAATGCTGTTTGGTATGTTTATGCAAGGCAACGATACGATAGAATCTCTGAATTCTCATGCCGGTTTCTTGGCTGTACATTGAGAAAGTACCTTGATTTCAGAAATTGCATATTTCTACATCAAATTATAAACACAACGCAACCCCCTTACCTTTACTTCAAACTGGAATTTTCCCTTTCCAGAAGAACTTTCAACATTCGCACTCAGCGTTGCAAATACCTCAATTCCTCGCGATTATTTTTCATTTATGCTATTAGACTATGGAATAACTTACCGTCTCATATAAAGTGCTTGTCAAATACTGCTAGCTTCAAAACTGTCTTGTATGTGTACTCTTCTTCTTAATGCATCTCTTTACTACTCGTATCAACTCTACCTCAGTCCTTCTCCAATCGCTCAACTATTTTATTTACTCTCCCTTTTTTATCTTCCTTTTTCCTTTTTAGTATTTTTATTTTATTATTATCATTATAATTACTATTACTTATCGTTTTGTAACTAAATATTATCACTTAGTACTATAAGAGACATTGTCTTAATGTACAACTTATTTATAGCAATAAATTGAAATTGAAATTGAGCTCGCTAACAAGATTATTAACTTCGATGATAACAAAACTAAGCAACCACTTTTTTATTTGTCTGTCCGTGGTTTACAGTTGAAATTCAGGATGCCATGAAACTGAGGGATCTGGCCTATAAACGTTGGAAACGCTTTCTTCTCGCCGAATTTCACGATGTTTTTTGTGTCTTGCGAAACAAAGTGCGTGCTAAAATCAGGGAAGCGAAACGCCGACGGTATACGGTGAAATTCGATAAAAGCTTTGCACCTAAAACTTTGTGGAAAAATATTCGCGAGCTAGGTGTTTGTCGTCAGAAAGCACAGCTTCTTAAAAACATCAACGTAGATGCTCTAAACGCTGAATTTGCCAAAGTTCAGTGCTCCTCACCAAATGCCTTAGTACCAGATACATTCGAAATATTAAGTGAACGTAACTGTGACAATGAATTCCTTTTTCAAAGATTAAATGATGCAGATGTTGTAGGAGCTATATATACAGCTAAAGCTTTTGGTTGTGACGAAATAAATCCAGTATTCAATAAGATCATTTTGTCTCATATTCTTCCAATACTTACACATATATGTAGCACTATTATATTAACTTCATCTTTTCCAATTGCTTGGAAATTTGCAAAAGTTGTTCCAATACTCAAAAAACCTGCTACCCGTCTTTCACCACCCGAATATAAGCCGATCTCCATTCTCCCCTTTCTGGCTAAGGTACTTGAAAAAATGTTACACAAGCAGATGTCGACTTTTATTAAAAATAACAAGCTTCTCGATCCGCATCAGTCTGGTTTTAGAGAATATCATAGCTGCACATCATCCGTCTTAAAAGTAGCCGACGATATCAGACAGGCAATGGACAGTGACCAGGTGTCCTTTCTTTGCCTTCTTGATTTTTCGAAAGCATTCGATACGGTCAAACTGAGAAATCAATTTCGTTTCACAAAAAGTGCTGATACACTGATGTTGTCGTACCTTTCTGACCGGAGACAAGCTGTTGTTGCTGGTAAAAACTCGTCCCGTTTTCTAAATTTATTGTCAGGAGTGCCTCAAGGATCTATTCTCGGCCCTCTATTGTTCAGTGTATTCATAAACAATCTTCCGCTTGCAGTCACAAGTTCAGCAATTTGCATGTATGCCGACGATGCACAAATCCGCCTGAGCTGCAAGCTTGGAATGATCGAGGACGGGGCCCAACAACTCAACAATGACAATTGGCAAGATATATGGTTGCTTACGAACTCTATCGCTATCAAAAAACTTTACACCCCAACATATTAGGCTCAGCTTAGCGAAAACCCTTTTTATACCCATCATCACAGATTTTCTGTTGTCATAATACTCAAACTAGACGAAACCTACTCGTAATTGTAGCCTTTAATAACATAGTCCGGTACGTGTACAATCTTAAACGGTTTGGCCACATATCGGCCTACTCAAAAAACATCCTGGGATGCAACCTACGAGTATATGCATACTTGAAATACTGTTCCCTTAAGACATTAAATAATTTGCTGATCAATAAAGAGCCACTGTACCTCTATGAAAAAATAGAATTTTGTATCTCCAATCACTCTTATATGTTTATTCAACCGAGATTTAATTGTAACAGCTCTGAGCGCCAAATTTTTGTTTACGTCGTCTGGCAATGGAACTCCCCACCCCTCTTCATTAGAAAACTGAGAGGAACCAGTCAATTCGAGAGGGTGGTATTTAGATTTTTGGCTGATAATAATATTTAAGTAGGTCCCCTTTAAATAAGAAAGTTTCTCTTTCATTTCCTAAAATGTGTTTCATCAAATAAAATTTTAGTTTTGATGTCTATTCTAATATGAATTCTGCTTGAACCAAAATATGTAAACTTTTACAAACTGAAAGGCTTTGAGTCTATATGAAAAAGATATAAATCAATCAATCAATAAATGAAAAAAAAAAACAAAAATGAAAGAAAATCATTTCCGAATACTATGAAGTTCAAATGGTAGCCGATTAAAAAGTAGTGGTGCGAATAATGCTTACAAGTTGAAGAACGCTTTTTCAGTAAGTGTAATTTTTAGGAATAGTGGCCAAGAATCGTAGACAACTACGGAGGTTACATGTCGTTAAATTCTGATTTAATAGATAGCCACTTTTTTAAAAAGGACTTTTAAGGCTTTGTAAAAGTAAAGATGTGCAAGCTGCAGAAGGGAGGTGAAGCTGTATTAAATATGATGTTGTACTGCTAGTAAGGGCTGTAGATTATTATTGTTGGTACCCCCCCCAGGAAATGAGACTATGAGTATATTACAGCTTAGATTAAAACAAGCCACAATAAGGTATTTTTGGAAGCTTACGAGAACAGAACTGCCTTAGATGATACAGCGCATAAGTCGCTGTCAATGAATAATTTTTCAAGAAGGAAGTGTGTACACTCCAATATAGTTTGCTGTCGATATTTGCACCCAAATATTTGAATACAGATACATTTTCGATAGAAAAACATTTAGGAGAGCAGCTCAATTTAGAGTCGTCATTTGAAAAACTTCTGTGCATGCTATAAACATCATCACTAACACTCAATTTCCTACAGTTGTTACTGTGAAAAATTTGATTCGGGGATGGGAACTCAAATGAGGAAACCAACTTGATCAAAAAGTTCGCAGAATAACCACCGTGTGACGCTCCCATTTTTCCGATTTTTGTTAAGTTGGTAAATCTGTTATTGATATTTCCTCTAAATCTTAGCATCATAGCTTGACATTTGCAAAAGTTAAGTAGCCAAGAGTACATCTATCTCTGTGTGTGTTGGCGATTTTTTACAATTTTAGAAATTGATTTAAATTTGCAACAACAAACTTGTATTACATTTTGCGTAAAAAAATGGATTTAATGGTTTGCGGACGTTGGAAATATTGGAAAAGTGTTTCGGCAACGATTCTCTAAAGAAAACGGTCGTTTACCAGTAACACGAGCGCTTCAAAAGTGGTTGTGAGTCAATCGAAGATGATGAACGCAGTGGCAGACCATCGACATCGAAAACCGACGAAAACATTGATGGAGTAAAAATCAGAGAGACAGCGGAGGACTTGAACATTGCCTATGGATCCGTCCAAGACATTTTGGTTAATGATTTGGGTTTCCGTCGTGTAGCAGCAAAGTTGGTGCCAAGAGACCTCAATTTCACACAAAACAGAGACCGTGTTGAGGTCGCAAAAGAGAAGATTTTCGAGGCTGCATCCGATCCCACATTCATCAAAAGGATCATTACTGGAGACGAGATGTGGGTTTATGAGTACGACACGCAATCTAGACATCAGGCAAGTGAATGGCGTTCACGAAATGAGCCGAGACCTAAAAAACCACGTAGTTTTCAGTCAAAATGAAGGCAATGCTCACAGTTTTCATGGATTACAACGGTGTAGTGCATCATGAATTTTTGCCAGAAAGCCAGAAAGTAAACAAAGAGCATTATTTGGGTGTTGTGAGACGTTTGCGTGAAGCAATTCGCCGAAAGAGACCAGAATTGTGGGCAGAAAACTCGTGGATCTTGCACCATGATAACTCACCGTCGCACAGTGCCATCATTATTCGTAATTTTTTGACGAAAAATGTAACAAATACCATCCAACAGCCACCGAATTCACCTGATTTGGCTCCCTGTGACTTCTTTCTGTACAATCGAGTTAAAAAACCACTACGGGGAACGCGTTTCAGCAGCCGAGAGGAAGTAATGGAAAAATGGCAGGAAGCACTGATGGACATACGGAAAACCGAATATAAAAAAATGTGTCGAGGATTGGATCAAGTACTGCCATAAGTGTGTTTCAGTCGATGGGCATCACTTTGAAGGGGACAATATACTCGTAGATTTAGATGAATAAACTTGTATTTTTAATTTTCTGAATAAATGCCGGGAACGTTTTGATCAAGGTGGTATGTACATGAGCTTAGTTATGATTTGATTTGAAGCCCGAGTCAACCTCGAACAGATACATTAAAGCTTATTGCAAGCAATTTCTTAAAACTAATAATTTCGCTTAGAACTAAAATAAAAACAGAAGTGTGGGGGCGGTTAAAGAATGTTAGGAGGTGAGGCATAGGTGTAAAAAAGAATGTTGTTGAGCGAGTGTTTGCTGAGGTGGTAGTCGAAGAGAGGCAGAATATTGTAACCTTCACGAAGCATTCTAGACATTTGCTCTAAGTGTCCGTAATTCGTTCTGTGAAGATTGAGCCGAAAAAGTAGCACACACTTGGGTGGGTCGGTGTTAAAAGAAATAAGTTAATAAGTAAAGAAGGACAGTCGATATTACCAACTAAGATCTGATGAATGAAGAGAATATCGGCAACTTTTCGACGTGTAGAAAGGAGTTGTAAATCTATAAGTTTCAGCCGATCAGAGTATAGTGGTAAATTTTGGCTATCATCCCAGTGAAGACCACGTAAAGAAAATCGTAAAAACTTGCGTTGAACAGCTTCTATGCGGATGTGAGTTCTGTAGTAGGGTGACCAAACTTGGTTTGCATATTCAAGGAGAGGCCTAACAAAAGTTATGAAAAGAGAATATGAAAAGAGCTGGCTTCTTTTTTAAATCATATTATCAATGTGAACACTGCAATTGAGTAACTTATCACAGATAACATCTAAATTACGCAACTCTTCACTAAGGGAGCAGGCAGCGAGGTGAAGTAGAAGGGCGCTTACACCATTGACCTTAAGCTCAAGGAAACTCTTCTGACACCAAGTACAAAACCTGTCTAGATCTTCCTGCAGTGGTAGACTGTCTGAGGAAAATGATATATTGTACATCAATTTGGAATTTTGATTTAAAAAAATTAGTTAGCCTGATGCGATCGAGATGTGTACCTCTTATTAAAAAGGTAACTGATTCAGCTTTGTTGAACTTGTTCAAATTTTTTATTCTTTTATTTCACTCCGAAAGCGTCCATAAGATTCCGAATAGTGAGATTGTGGGTTCAGGAGATGGTGTAGTAGTACCAATTGCCCAGTAATTATTTGCGGTTCGATACGGGTAACTGCAGATTCAAGCATCTCAGTAAGAATCGAGGTGCTGTACAATGCACACGGTACGTGCTGGGATTGCGCCGGTATATAGTCGGGTTGGAAGTTATCCGGATGTTATCTACAATTTTGTTTAACAGTGCGCGTGAGTCGGTAATCTCATGGCTTAAAACACTCATTGGTACATGATGCATTTAAATAACTGATCATCGTTTGGTAGAGAGGGAACGCTGCTTTTGGATGGACCTTGAAGGTGAAAATCGAGGGAAGACCGCAGAGAACTTAAAAGGTTAGTTATTTTTTGCCAGGCATTTTTTGGAACTGCACTAATGTCGTGTTTATCGTTTCGTTTTAATAAATCAATATTTGGAGCCAACTGCATAGATATGTTTCTAAGTTGACTCTTAGATTATAGATTATTTGAACCAAACCAGTGCCTTAAGTTTTCCAAGTCTTGGTTAATGTGCGCCACTAAGTCCAGTACTATTTTACGAATCATAATTATAGTTGAATAATCATAGTTGATTTGCATCAACCCTAGTAAAGAATTCATTAAACGTATTAGCGATATCCACTGAATTTGTGATTTCACTATCTTGACACCTATTGCATAAGGGTACATCCGAGGAAATTTTTTTGTTAAATAACTCATTTACAATATTCCACTCTTCTTTAAGATTATCTTTTGCTTTATGGAATTTATGAATATAGAAGCTTTCTCTACATATAGGAACTTCAGTGCCAACTCTTTGCAAATTATTCCGTAAGACTTTCGAATTAGAGTGTTCTTAGGATATTTTTTTGTACAATTTAAGCCGTTCATGATTTTCTTATAATTTCTTTTATCAAGTAAGGCTGGAGTTCCTCACATGACATACAATGATCAGTAATCCTAAAGCCCGAAATTGCACTTCTGAGAGGAGTATTTGCATTACTGTCAAGTCTGGCACAAATATGGTCAACAACTTCTTTGGCAGTGTCAGGACTAGACTAGATTATATGACAAAGAGTTGGATTGGAGGTTAAATCAGCCGATTGTTGATACAAGTCCCAAATAAAGCTATGTTGTTCAAACGAATCAGTATCAGTATGTTGCAATAAAACATGGCGAAATATCGGAAACATCCAAACGAAGTCGGACTAAATGTAGAAATTGGACTTCAACGCATTACCTAACGAAGAACTCATGAGCAGAACCATCACTTTGGTAGTCGCGCATGAAGTGAAAGCGGCAGATTTCATGGAAGTCGAAGTTAACGAAGCAGTCAAATGAATGATCCAAAGTATAAGCAACAATCGGAAAACTTAGGTTTAGTTGGCGATCGTATAAAGGCAAAACTAGACGAAAATTGTAACATCTGCCGATTTGTGAAATATATCCCGCATTCTATAAAAATATACGAGAGATTTATAAACAGTCGTCGGATCAATATTATCAAACTCTATGGCAGTCAATGCGGCCTTGTGTGCCATAGATCGGCATAAGGCCCGATTCAAAGTTTAAGAGAACATCATTATTCCGACGAAGGAATCACTCTATTGGATATATTTTTTTGTAGGCGATTCACGTAATATTATGCTTTATGACCAACTGGCTGCTTATAATTCTACAATTAATCGACAGGATCTGAGCTATAAATATAGGGACTTCCATAGCATTGACTATCGTCAGTATTTTTTATGTTTTCTCTTTATTTGAAAACATACAGGCCCTATCTAATAATCATGTCCCTATCATAGTTAAGCGTTTAAAGCACGGTCACTGCTTGTGGTTTGGCTCTGAAATTCGGCTTCTTATTGAACAATGAAATAAAGCCTTTAATGATTGGAAGCGTTATAGACTAGATCCCCATAAGCCACTATATTGGTCTCTGCAAAACCGAGTAGTCAATAAAATAAATGTGGCAAAACGAAATTTCTTTAGGAATAAGATTCCTCCCATGTGCCCTCCAATTGTCATCAATGGAAAGTGGTGTACTTCATAGTTATTTCGAAGAACAGTCACGTGATGTTCCAGTATGGGCATATCTCGCATGGATTCCACAGATTCTTTCGCATCTGGAATTGACTGTTCCATGCTACTTGGATTCTATAATACAAAAAATCGCATCCATATACCCTGAAGCTCTGCGTTATCCCTTCAACATTTGGTATAAGCAGGCTATATTTCAACTTAATCTTACAACACCTAATGAGAACTATATAGACCCCAAAGAAATCAAAAGTGTTATGGATAGTTTACAGCATAAACTATATGATAAATTTGTTAAGAGCTTCAAATATCTAGCTGTTCCCGAAGCCTACCTAATCGCACAGCTAGAGAGTTTCGACAGAGACATTCGTAATCAGTACGACATACAAGACTCACAGTTTAAAAATTTGGCAAAGGAGCTTTTAAAAGAAATTTACTATGAAGAGAACGGACTTCAAGGTGTCGCCTATGCCGACTGTTAAAGTACAAACCGCAATTAGAAGAACTAATAAATCTTTCTTTTGCTTTCGACGAAGAGCACATTCGAAAAACCTTATCCGAAATAGTGCGATCACTTCGAAGGCTTCTTCAGTCATCAGAAACCACTATACGATTGGAAACTATATGTCCTTTGCTGGCGAACTACCAGTGGTGTGGTGAGGAGAACTACATAGAACTTCCGGGACAATATGCACAAAATTCATTTGAAACTGACCCCAAAGTATTGGAGCACACTAAAATTGTCAGATTTAATGCCAAAATACGTGTGCTTATTTCACAGAGATATCTTCTTCGCATTACCATCCATGACAGCAATGAATATAGTTATGACTTCCTTGTCAAACACGGCGAAGACTTAAAGCAAGATCAACGAATTCAACAGATTCTCCAACTGATGTCACAAAAATTACAAGAAGACAAGAATTGCCAGTCTCACAATCTTTACATCCGCACTTATCAAGTCGTACCGATTGATCGTAACTGTGGAGTTTTGAGCTGGGTTAAGAATACAGTCTCTCTGCATGACTTTGTTTTGAACTGCTTTAGCCGACATTGTCCAAACAGTCATGAAATAATAGAAAAAACAGTCAAATCATACTTGGAGTTTATTGGACGACCATCAAACTTATTAGCGAAAGGCAATAATCTAACAATCTATGGAATGGCTGCTAGCAGATACACCAGGGATGAATTGCTAATTAATTTACGTTCACTGGAAAATGAGATAATCTCCCGTTTTGGCGATTTGGCATAGCCAGCCGATTTAATCATCCCAGACTTCTTTCTTTGGGGCTACTTAAAGTCGCGGGTTTATGCGATTAAGCCTCAGATAATCGCAGCTCTTAAGAAGAACATTCGACAGGAATGCGAACAGTTCTCCACCGGATATCTTGCGGAAATCATGGAAAATGCCATAAAATGGGCACAAATTTGTATCAACACTGGCGGCAGCCACTTGGCGGATATCATCTTTTCCACATAAAAGAAACAATTGTAAAGGCACAAATAAATTCTATCACTCAAAGTCATATTTTTGTATTTAGTAAAAACGTAATTCAGAAGCAAAATTGGATGATTAATTTTGCGCCACCTGTATTTCCTCCTCCACAGCTCGTCAACGCAAACGGGGCAGAACAGCACCCAAGAAATCGTATATTTCTTCGATTGATTTCAGCTGAGAACTAATTACTTGAGTTCATAGTCGACACCATCCCTAAACATTTCACATTGTCACATTCTGTCCGATTGGTCGGTATTGTGAACAAAAAGACAATATTTCTGGTAAACGTAGATTTAAAAAAAAAACCGAACTCTATAACATGGACATTGCAGTTCGTAACATTGTCAGCAGCACAACTGTAGCAAAATCTTTTTAAATATTACAAATTGCTAAAAAAAAAAGATAATAACAAAAAAAAAAAAATGAATGCCGAAACCCGGGATTGAACCGGGGACCTTTAGATCTTCAGTCTAACGCTCTCCCAACTGAGCTATTTCGGCAGATAATTTCTATGGTTGTTTCTAGGTTTCGTAGTCCAAGCTAAAACGTCGTGGTTGATGGCAATGTGTTTCTACTCTTCTCTTCTTATTGTATCTTTACCGATTGTCCTGTCTTCTTTTCAACTATTTGCCATATATCCTGGTCGATCCGCTCTTTTTCCGTTAGACAAAGGGGTTTGAGCTTTTGTCTTTTGCTCTCGAATAAAATAAATATGGGACCAGTGAACTCAGGCATAGATTACTTTGCTTATTTAATGAGGTTTCGGGTTATGGGACTATATCACAACGGTTAAAGGAACCTTGTAACAAAAAGTAGGAGTATATAGGTTTTATATAGATTACAGCACAGCATACGACACGCTCAACTCTAATGTACAAGTTTTTTAATTCAGAATCTTTGCGAAGATACTCAGGCAGCGGTATGGTATCTGACAGAGTAAGGCAGAATTATACACTTTTATTCTACTTTTCCTTAGAAAATGTTACTGATGTTCCAGGTTTCCAGGTTTCTTATCGAAACCTTACTCTTTGCGGACCGCATTGTGACGTTTTTCTTGCATACTTGATAGAGACTCGTTGAACTTATTATTTATTGATTGTATCAGTGCTGAAGATTGTTTAACAAAAATCCGGTTCCGAGCACGAGCGGTGGTGTTAATTCGGTTTACACCTCAAAGTCATCGAAGCTGATGAATTCTAAGCCTTCTGGTCAAGAATTTTCGTCCCCCTTAGCCCTTGCTTCTTCACCGTACAATACAACTGGGGCTATAATGGGCTTATGCTGTGCTGTCTTCTTTGTTCGCAACTGGAATTGGATTAAGCCAAGAGTAATTCTTCGTTCGATCCTTATGGTTGTGCTATTGTTTGTATTTAAAGCAGAGTCAGTTATTAGAAAAGATTTCTTTTCTTGTTATGACACCCTGTCCAAATTGTCATTCTACCCTCATTTACGTTCTTTGTACCTAATGCTTTAAAAACAGCAAAAGCTTATTTGTTCTCATTATGCCAATGTCGTCAGTTGCAGCTGTACAGACTAGATTTTGTAATGGGTGCGATTTTCGCACGATTGTTGAAGTGGGCCTGCGTTGCAATTGATAGGGAAACTGCTGAGTCTCCTATAACTTGGATTGACCTGTAACGCAACATTCAAGTTAGTAGTGAAGTGTTTGCCTTACTTCCTAGAGTAAGAGTTTACTTATGCAGTCTAAAATGGCAAGGGTATGCCCGATCAGTGGCATTATTCTGGCCAACGCCGTCCTAGGGGTCGCAATCCTATACGGAAGAGATTAAAATATGTGATGACCCACTCACTTTTGACGACCCTAGCAAACGTTTAAAGGACAACGACCTTCTGATCTGCACTATAAATATTCGGACTCTTAACTGGTCACGTGCAACCGAACAATTAGCAGAATCCCTTGATTGCTATCACGTAGATATAACCGCCTTCTAGAAAGTACAAAGGGATTGCTAGAATGAAAAGAAACAGCGCTCTTTCAGATACATATTTGCCATATGCCGCTGAGTCCTAGTCATGTCAGGCGACTGATGCACAGTTTTTTGACTAGGTCGATGTCGCTGTACAGCTCCTTTAGTGCGTCGTTGAATCTTCTCCACAAAAGCCCGTCAATGCAAACGGGACCGAATATTTTTCGAAGGATTTCTCTCGACACACGACTGAGGATGTCTTCATCCGCTTTCGATAATGTCCATGCTTTAGTGCCATAAAGACTGAGATGATCGAGGTCTTATATAGAGTCTCCTTTGTTTTTCGGGATAGGGCCTTACTACTCAATTGCTTTCTTAGCCCAAAGAAACAGCGATTGGCAGAAGTGATCCTTCATTTTATTTATGCTGAGGTGTTGTTGGCAGCATTTATAGCAGAGCTAAGGTAAAAATTTATTTTACTACCTCGAATGTATAAACATATAGCTGCCAATTGTGACGTTCTGTCCAATTCGTTGATGTTGTGTGTTCTTTCTTTTTGACAGCATGTACCTGCTTTTATCCTTATTCACCGCTAAAACCATTTTGGCAGCACGCTGAGTTCTCCGAATTATGTTGATACTTGTATCATCGGCGTACTCTAGTAGTTGCACAGACTTTTGGAAAAATGTGCCTCCAGTGTTCGCTTCTGAGTCCCGCATAATTCTTTCAAGTACGATGATGTTTAAATAGTCACATGACAGCGCGTCGTCTTGTCTAAAACGTCTTTTGAAACCATAGGTCTCGTTTACCGACCTTGACGAAGCAGCGAGCGTTCTCAATCATCATTCTGCCCGTCTGTGCAGAGTTTAGCAGAGCTTGGCAATGATGCCAAAACTAGGCATTGCTCTATATAGCTATAAATGCTGTCATATGCGGCCTTAAAATCGATGAAAAGATTGCGGGTCAATCAATTTGGACTTCTTCAGTTTTTTCCAGGATCTGACGAAGTGTGAAGATTTGGTCGATTTGGACTATTCTGGTCTGAAATCGTACTGATAGGGGCCAATCAGGTTATTAACTAAGATTTCCAGGCTTTCACAAGATCGTTTATCCGATGTTGTGAAGACTTATACGAGTACCTCTATAGTTGGCGCAGATGAGGAGGTCTGCTTTTTTGTGGATCGGACATACGGTATTGAGATTCCATTCCTCACACTCTTCTGACCACATCTGAGACATGAATTGGTATTCGTACATGCTCTCCGCAAAGTCATTTCCAGCAGCTTAGAACACCTCGTCCGGTAAGCCGTCAGGTCCAGCTGATTTGCTGGATTTTAGCTTAGATGCTTACATTATTTTGGTTAGGTGGACGGAAGTTTTGGCTGTCATCATCTAAGTTGAATATAGAGATGTTGAGCTTCTTCGCCATGATACAGTCTGCAGAACAAGTTTTTCTATATTCTCAGCATCGATTGTGACTCTACTGTAAGGTTTCCTTCCTCATCTCTATAGGCTTCTGTATGATTTTTCTGCCTTGACATGTTCTTTTTATCATTTGGTAAAACTTTCTTACGTTATTCCTGGAGTACAGCCTCTCAATATCGCCCCATATGGCAAATCCACTTCCGAATAACCGCTGTTTCTTTTCCGCAAATCAATCACCATAGTGCAATATATGTACGAGTATGTATGTATATAATAGTTTTTCATCCTCCTTATGTCCGGCCCATCCCATCGCACTTCCTGAGTGGCCCATCCGTCAAGAGTTTGGTATCCGAAGTTGGTTCATTATATATTTTAATCTCTTCCGTATAGGGTTGTGTGTCCTATTACATCGTAGGCCAGTATAATGATTTTGGCCGGACAAACCCTTGCCATTTTAGCCTGCATGCGTAACGTTTTACTGATGCTGTCGCAGTGGACCAGTGCAGTAAGACAAACACTTCGTTATGGACTTGGATATCTGGTTTGCTGTTGGCCACATGCAAGTTATTAGACATTCGGCAGTTTCCCGATCAATCGCCACGCAGGTCCCACACATTCATGTACACCACGTGTTTGTTTGTCGAACTATCTTGTCTTAAAAAAGTGCCTACACAATGTTTTGTCACTTTTTTCATGCAACATGTACAGTCACTGTCAATAGCTCCGTCCGCAACATGTCCCCATCTCATCTTCACCCACATCGAAAAACTCACCAATGTTTCATTTTCCAATTGTACCTCACCAAATGTTTCAAAGTTAAAAGATGTCAACAAGCCTCAATTCACCTCTAGCAACAATGTTTCTACAACATTCTCTAGTCTTTACTTTAGTTTGAAAAATGCAGAAATAATCGAATGTATCTCTCTATACGAGTATCTCTGGTCTTTCAATTTCATTCAGTAAATTGTGGTTCGCCGTTGCTTACAGAGTGCTGAGCTCTCATGTGAGGTTGGATTTTGTTATCAGCTACCATTCCGATCCAAAGAAAACAAGAAAAGGAAATTCATTTAACTTCATCTCTGGTGTTTGGTGTGTTTCTTACTTGTGCTTCTACTGTGCTACCTGTTTCAAAGATAGAAAGGTGCATCTGCTTTCTGGCCTAACAGATATTTCTTCATTTTTTCTCTTCGATTTTTTTGTTTTTTTTCTTAATATCGTATCTTTGACCGCACATTGCACCGGCAAAAGGCGGGTTCCTGATTAAAATTAGGTTCATAGGTTCTATTCGGTTTTGTTAATATTTTACGGATCCGTTGTGTGAGTTGATTTTCACCCATCGGATAATTAACTGATCGAAATTATAGTGCCATCCACAGAGCGTGTTAAAGAAATTCGAGTTGGGTTTTATTTTAAAAAAAAGAAAGAAAAGAAATAGAGGAATTTTCCTCTTGTCCAGGAAAGGTGGAAATTACCACAATTACGGTTTTTAATAAAAGTTCAAAGAAAAAAAAAAAAAGTATCTGCACCTGAATCTGAGCCCGAATCTGAATCTGATTGTGAGTTTTGATTCCTAAAGAAGGAGTGTACGAGCATAGATGTGGTAATAGGTGCGCGCAAGTTTTGTTTATTTTTCGTGTTACATATATATATTTCGATCCCCCCCTTTTATTGAGAAGGGGCATCATCAATCTTTAATTAAATCCAAACAGTGGAAGTGTTATAAGAAAGCTCTTCTCCTTAAAGCCGTATTGTGATTTTGTGTTTAGTGGTGCATTTCGCGGCGTTATTTATTTTAAACCGGTATTTGGTATTCGAATTACGGTATTCGGTGCTCGCTGTTGTATTCGGTTCGGTATTCGGTTTTATCGGTCCAGGGAGTGTGTTTATTTTGTCCCAATACAAACTTCCCCGCTAATTGGTTTTGGAATTAATCATTCGCCGCACTATGGAATACTTTAAATGGATGCTATTACTGGCCTGCTTGGTCTTTGGATTTATAAATACAGGTTAGTCTGAAAGCTGTCAAGGTGATCTTGAGTCCTCAAGTGCCACCGGATGGTGGGTTGCTACTCAAACTTAAGTGGTAGCAATCCGCCCTCCCCATGTAGTTAAGTTAAGATACTCAGAACATTTGAACGATTCGATTGTTTTTCTTCTGAGTGACTGAACAATAGTCCTTAATTGTTACTCGTAGTGCTGCTTCAGATATCAAAATAGATAAAATGGAATTTGGGGGGAAAAAAAACTATCGAAACGAAAGCTAGGTAGGTACTTATCTCGAATTACGAGTAGAGTCGACAACTAAAAAATTAAAAATAATTACTGTGTTGGGTCAATGGAATCTGGGTTTAAATCAACATCGTGTTGCAAAAACATCGAAAACAAAAATTGTTACGTGATGTTTGGAGGCTTTCAAAAAAACGTAGAGAGGCTTTTTTATCATTAAAAAGTTTGACCTTAGAGGCTTTCTGATTGAAAGCGAAGTAAAAATTGTCGTTATCATTTTGGACTACTTTGTATGCTTTTTTTTTCTTTAATGGATGCTTCATGAGGTCAGTGGGTAAATGGCATTTACTTATCTAGACTGTATAGAGCCGTGTTATGTTGCTTACTTAAAAAGTGTATAATACATGGGTACTTCCGGGTGATGTAAAATTGGGATTACAAACTTAAAGTATTCCAAATTCGTTGAAGGTCTCTGCCTAAGTCAATTTTCAGGAATGACAATGATCTTTAAACTGCAGATGCAGTTCTTCTTAACATCCTGAACATGGGGGCTCTAAAAGTTTATTCAATTCATATGTCTGGACTAATGTAGTGAAATTGACAATAGCATTTCGCCCCCTTAAAACTTTAAATTTAACACATACATTGTAGATACATATGTACATTGAAATATCGTGATTCTGTCCTAAGACGCACAACTCTCTCCTGGTCATAATAACTATCAAACATTTAAAACCAAGGCACATCAGTATCTCTCTTTCTTTCCTCTCAGATTTCCCTTTTAAGAGTAGGAGCTGTACAGGCTGCAGGCCACCCAATCGATTGCCTGATTATTTTCAAAAGAGTATTGCTTTGATCTACACAAGATTAGATAGAATCCGGTTTGCTATTTGAGGATAGCAGAGACGAACAGCATATTTCCTCTGTAGTTTGTACATTCCTAAAAGTTCTTTTTTCAATAGCCCGCTTAAGAAAAGAAGTTTGCCAGCCTTCCAGCAGGTGTTCGCCTTCCTAGATTGGGGAAAATTCACAGATGATCGGGAACTTGTCTTTAACATCTCAGTGGTAATATGAGTGTGAAAACTTCCGGCGGTCTTATTGCTAAACAGCACCAGTTGCTTCTGTATATAGAGGAGATAATGTTTGCTGATTGGTATTTGCAAGGCACTTTATGCAAAATGTTGACTTAAATTTTTGACAGATAATTTTTGAAAGATTTTGGAAAAAAAAATTTAAAAAAAAATTGTTTATCTAACTGAAATTATGAAATATAATTCGGCTAAAAATCTGTAAAAATTCTAAGAAATAGCTACTTTTATAAGGTTGAAGCCCACCAAGTTTCAAATTTTTTTAGCAGTTACTTTGACTGAAAGATTATTCAATGCTGAAAACCCCGTGCTATTCACATAAGAAACTTACATTGCAAGGCGGCAGGATTTAATATTAAGATAGAGACTTGAAACTTGGAGAAGTTCGAACCCAATAAGACCCTGGGACCACAAAAATTGAAAAAATTTCAAAATAAGAACCACCCAAATGTACACATATCCGAAACATGGCAGGCAAATTGCGTGATGAAGTTGTGTCAGTAAATGAATGTCAAATCCATCATTCTAATAGAATCGACCGAGTCGAGGGCGGTATCGGTATGTACGTGAAGAAGAGGATCACTTTGTTTTATAGCTATTTCCACCACCAGTGTTCCATAGAAATCTCCGGTAGCAGTCCGCCCCTCCAAACTTTAAACCAAGCCCATTTTCGGATAGATTATAAAATATCGTGATTTGTTTCTAAGCCGTACAACTCGCTTATGGAATGCCCTGCCGAGCTCTCTATTTCCTAGTCGTTATAACTTGCAAATATTTAAACAAATGTACATCGGTACTTTTCCTTCGTCCGAGCTGTGTATAAACATTTTAAGGGTACTCAAATCCCTTGAGCGCGCGCTAATTATAGAAAAGATCTGCGAAATTGGTAATGTTCTGCACGGCACGGCTTATAGAACACGAATAAAAACATCGACCTTGGTCCACTTATAAGTGGCCTACAGTTTATTTCGTACAGCTTTCCTTTCGCTATCCGAAGCGGCGATCTTAACTGTAACCATCTTGATAGGAAAAATTCAATCTGTTTCTTAAAAAAAAAATTAAGGCGCTTAATCTATTCCCGGTTAACTTAATCTTGCCTACTCATTTCACTGACGATTCTAACGCACTTCTTGATGTCTTAACAGCAAGTGATATTTCCGGGGTGCTCTTGTATAGCCAGCTTTCAGCCCCAACTTTTACCAAGCAAGACTTGATATTTACTCGTATAACCTTAGATATTAAAATTTCACAAAAAGCAAACAGCAAACAATTCAGAGACTTTAAAAATATAAATAATGATTCTTTGGTCCATGATCTGTAAACTACAATATGGCACTATATTTCCAATCTACCATCAGTTGACGACCATGTTACTTTTTTTACAGAGTTCGGTAAGTTCCTTCTTCGATAAACATGTTCCGCTGAAAGCCAAGATTAGCAAATGTTCTTCAAATTCCTGGCTTAACAATGACATCAAGCAACATATACAATGTGGAGCAAAAGTAATGTCATAATGTGAATGTGCCACGATTTTTGAAAATGGCTTCAAGTGCCATTATCTTTCGACATTTATGTTGTAGACAGATAGAGAATAAGTTAACAACAAGCAATGGAGCGATACACACCCGAAGAACGCGGAATTATTGTTACTGCTTATTTTACCAATTTTCGGTCTGGTGTTTTAGCGCAGCGTGAATTTCGTCATTGTTTTCCTCTTTGTAGTCAGATGACATAACTTTTGCCCCACCTTGTACCACAGATGCTTGCACATATGTGAACGATGTTGCTTACAACCGATGGAAATGGTATAAACTAAAGAAGTTTAGAAACACATACCGAAATTTTCGGAGGTTGTCAGCAAAGTAAGAATAGCAAAGGCAAGGTTTTATAAGGCAAGGATTGCATCCACAATACCAGGAGGAAAACTACGGAAGAACCTACATCAGTTTGCCATAATCCTCCACCTGCATCTGAGCCACCTATGACATTCAGGTATACGAAGAAACATCTGGCTTCACTGTCGGAGATCCAGTGTTGCGTACTGGCAAGCCACTTTCAGTTGAATTAGGTCCCGGTATTATGGGCAGCATTTTCGACGGTATCCAACGTCCATTGAAAGACATTAACGAGCTGACCAGCTCCATTTACATTCCAAAGGGTGTTAATGTGCCCGCTCTATCCCGTTCGATTGCATGGGAATTATTCAATCCACTCAACGTAAAAGTTGGATCACACATTACCGGAGGCGACTTGTACGGTTTGGTACATGAAGACACTCTAGTCAAGCACAAGATGATTGTTGGACCTCGCGCCAAGGGTACAGTTCGTTATATTGCACCAGCTGGCAACTACCATGTCGAATATGTTGTTTTGGAAACCGAATTCGATGGAGAGATCAGCAAACACAGTATGTTGCAAGTATGGTCTGTACGTCAACCACGTCCAGTTACTGAGAAGTTGCCTGCCAATCATCCACTTCTGACCGGTCAACGTGTATTGGATTCGTTGTTCCCTTGTGTACAAGGTGGTACCACTGCCATTCTCGGAGCTTTCAGTTGTGGTAAAACTGTCATCTCACAAGCCTTATCCAAGTACTCCAGTTCGGATGTCATCGTCTATGTCGGTTGTGGAGAACGTGGTAACGAAATATCTGAAGTACTTCGTGATTTCCCCGAGTTGTTAGTTGAAATCGATGGTGTCAACGAATCGATCATGGAACGTACCGCTCTTGTTGCCAACACATCTAACATGCCTGTCGCTGCTCGTGAAGCTTCCATCTACACTGGTATCACTTTGTCCGAATACTTCCGTGATATGGGTTACAACGTATCCATGATGGCTGATTCTACCTCTCGTTTTGCTGAGGCTCTTCGTGAAATTTCAGGTCGTCTCGCTGATATGCCTGCCGATTCCGGTTACCCAGCCTACTTCTGTGCCCGTTTGGCCTCCTTCTACGAACGTGCCGGTCGTGTCAAGTGTTTGGGTAACCCAGAACGTGAAGGCTCCGTTTCCATTGTCGGTGCTGTATCACCTCCTGGTGGTGATTTCTCAGATCCAGTCACTTCTGCTACACTTGGTATTGTACAGGTGTTCTGGGGTTTGGATAAGAAACTGGCCCAACGCAAACATTTCCCCTCCATCAACTGGCTCATTTCGTACAGTAAATACATGCGTGCCCTAGATGATTTCTACGAGAAGAACTTTGCCGAATTTGTGCCACTTAGGACCAAGGTCAAGGAAATCCTACAAGAGGAAGAAGATCTTTCAGAAATTGTGCAACTCGTCGGTAAGGATTCATTGGCTGAGACCGATAAAATCACTCTCGAGGTTGCCAAGCTGCTCAACAGAACTCCTACTCTTCATACGATCGTTTCTGTCCATTCTACAAGACAGTCGGTATGCTGAGAAACATTATTGCCTTCTACGATATGGCCCGTCATTCAGTTGAATCCACCGCTCAGTCCGATAACAAGATCATGTGGAACGTGATCAGGAAGGCAGCATTATGTACCAGCTGTCTTCTATGAAGTTTAAGGACCCCGTCAAGGATGGTGAAGCCAAGATCGAGGCCGATTTCGATCAACTCTACGAGGACTTACAACAAGCCTTCAGGAATCTGGAAGACTAAACCACCTCAAGCCTTTGTTGTTTATACATATTGTTAAATAGTAGTTAAACTCTTAAAAAACGAAAAAAAATTTTGCCTAAGTCCCATTGTATGTCCTTTTTGTTGCCCAATCCGTTTACTTGCACTTAAGCAGCACCAACAACTTATTTTCTTCTTTTACTGCTACGTGTTTACACACATTATTCTCGTCCGTCACAAAAATGTCCTTCGAAACGAAGAGAGCATGAGAAATCTTAAAATGTATGTTGCTCAGTATTAAACGCACCGAGGAGTGAAATTATTTTAATTATGATTCCTTCGAATTGTTTATAAGCCAATTGTACTTGTACTTTGAAAATAAGTGAAAACTTAACTTCCCTTAATAACTCATGTCTTTAATAGTTAATTAATCACCAGCGAGTTTCGCAAGATATGGAGAAAAAACAAAAGTCGTTCTCATACCCGAACAGAAAATCTGTACTTTTTCGGTCTATAGGGCCATAGCAATACTTTCATTTTTGTCAAAGGTTTTCGACACGACACATGCAAACTAACTTAACATGTAAAGGCTTGCTTAACAGCAGCCAGTTAGGTTTCCGCTTTAATCGAAGCTACAAGTCAGCACTCTTACTAATTACTGATGACATTTGCATTACTTTGGATAGAAAGGATATCGCGTTCCTACTATTTCTGGATTTTTCGAAGGCTTTTGACACTGTTAACCATAGGTTACCTATTAAAACTTTTGAATTCATATCTTACGGACAGAATTCAATTCGTCGTTGCCAATGAACGATTCTCCAAATTCCTCCCAGTTCTAAACGGAGTTCCACAAGGCTCAATATGGCGACCGCTGTTCTTTTTAATGTATGCCAACGAACTTTCAAATGTCGCCAAACACTCAAATATGAACATGTTTGCCGATGATGCACAGCAGTGTCTCAGTTGCCCTCTTGACTGAATTGCCTAGAGTACGTCGCTCCGTTAAGCACCTTCTTTGTCTGAACAAAACCACACTTAGCTCACTTAGTCTTCCCCAGCTAAAATCGGATCCTCGATAATTGATTATTTTGATTCCGTGCGAAATTTAGGAACCATTTTCAATAATACGCTTACTTTTGGACAAACCACGTAAACACAATGTTAGGAAAAGTTTATGGATCGGTTAGTACCAGTAAAAAATAAAAAAATCTGCTGGCCCCAAACCTAATATATGCCACAATGAATTCTGTTCAATGACATTGCTCGACACATCTTCCGCCTCAGCATTGAGCACGCCAAATTACATTTAGTACTGTCATTTGGTAGTTTTACCTGGAAAGCTTACCGCGTGTTTTGAAAATGGGTGATTTTATAGATTTCGATGTGCTCTTTTCGAATTTCAACTCGTCTTTTTGCCACTCGCGCCGCTTTTTGACAATATCTCCTTTCCGGTTCATTTCACGATGAAAACATTTATATACAAAATGAAACTAAAGAAAATTGCCTACAATTTGTGTAATAACGTAAAATCAATAGTGTTGGCGTACGAGCGCCGCAAAGTGTAATTCAACACGCGTTTTGGCCAAAACACTCATTTCCACACCACATTGAGGTAGAGTAAGCAGCACATTTTTCTTATCACGGTATCTCCAGGAGGCCTAATCCACATGCAATTGACTATTCCGAAATTAAGCGCATTTTCCTTCGCTTCACTGTTCTTAATGTACCAGGTGTTGCGAGTTCCTTGTCTTTAGTGCCAATCGAGACGTCACAGACCAAAATTTCTTCTAAATCATCCGTGATGGATGCAATTTTCTTCATTCTCGATTTCATCATACGAGTACGTTTGCTCGAAAATAGTCTCCGTCTATTCGTCTTCATCGCTATCTTGTGATGAAATTTGCGAAACAAAAATGCTGCTCCTCCGGCCTGTAATGATGATAAGAAAGATTTCGGCCTTGCTGCGGCAATTATAGAATGTGCGAGAGCAATGTTTTTTTTTCTTCCATTTCTCAAGAGACGCACGTTCATTTTTCAAAATCACATCATCCATTTTTACAATATTGTGGCACGAGCGGCAAACATACGAGGTGACAAAGTTGAAATTCGGAAAGAGCACGTCGAAATTTATAGATTACTCATTTTCAAAACTCCCGGTAAACTTCCCACTTTCCAGGTAACCTGTTTTTTTGGAACCAAATGACCCCGGGACTGAATCAATTAAAAGTACACAAATCAATCAATCATCACAATTTATTTTGTCTCCTTCAAAATATGTTCCATTTGAAGCTGTACATTGTTTACAACGAACAGTCCAGACATCCATACATTTTTTATAGGCAAATTTCGGGATCACCTTAAGTTCTCTCAGCGAATTTTTTTGTATGTCTTGCATCGACTCAAAACGAGTCACGCGGTCACGGGTGGTAAATTGGATTTTTAATGTGGGAGAAAGTCACAAGGTGCCATATCTGGAGAATACGGTGCTTGCTCGATCATGTTGGTAGCGTTTTTGGTCAAAAAGTCGCTCACAAGGATGGATTTGTGGGATGGTGCATTATTGTTGTGCAAAATACCAAAGTTATTCTCCCACAATTCCGGCTTTTTTCGGCGGATACCCCCTTAAATAATATTGTTTACTATAGCGACGATTTCGGAATCACCGAGTCGATGTTTTCTTCAGTACCTCCCATTGCAGGCCGTCTCGGATGAGCCAAGTTTCCAACAACTTTAACGCCCTCTTTGAATGCTCTTGTTCTCGCTATTACAAAATCCTCGTAGGCTTTCTCCAACATTTTCAAGGCGTCCGAACAAGAAATTTCGTTCGCAATATAAAATGTCAAGCAAATTCTTGTCCAATATTTTTCTTATAGTAAAAATCGTCGATAGCACTTGGGGTTAACTAATGTTTTTGGCTACTGACAATAAACTAGTTGTCAGATGCCACCCAAACTCAGCATTTGTACTAACATAAGAATTTTTTTGTTAAAAACTGTTTGAAAGACTCAGTCCCGGTTATGTTTTGACAGAATGTAGGGTGAATGACTTTCTTTAACAAAAATCTTAAATCTCTTATAAAGGGTCTTACATTAAGCGCTTGCTATCTTTAAGTTTAAATAAAACAAAGTGTGTGTGAGATATGATCGACATTTTTTATTCATTTGAAAGGCCTATGGATGCCCTTATGTACGGAATATAACATCGTTCAAATGTCCGCCGCGGCTTCTCTGGGTGGCGCGCATCCGAAATGTCCAAATTTCCATGACTCTGGCGCATAAATCAGGCTGAATTTGACCGATGGCATGGGTTTTGTTGCTTTGAGGGCCGCTTTCGTTTGTGGCTTATTCGCATAGACCTACGGCTTCAGAAAGCCCCACAAGAAAAAGTCTAACGGTCAAATCGCACGATCTGTGCAGAATTTCCAATGTGACGTGAACTTTGTTTCACTTAGCTCCGTCCTGTTGAAACCACATGTCTTTTGTGTCCATATCATCCAATTCAGGCTGAAAGAAGTTGGTAATCATCGACCTATAGCGCTCGCCGATGACGGTGATGGCCTGGCCAACGTCGTTCTCAAAGAAATATGGACCAATGATGCCGCCAGCCCAAAATCTACACCAAAGAGTGAATTTTTCGAAATGCATTGGACGCTCTTGGATCTCATGTGGATTGGCATCATCCCAAATTTGACAATTTTGTTTGTTGCCGTACGCATTCATCGAAAAATTGGCCTCAACGACACGTCGTTGTCTATGGTCGTTTACCTTCAGCTCATGAGTCAGTTGGATTTTGTACGGGTGCAGGCCCAAGTCACGATGCAAAATTCGCCAAGTTGTGGTCTACAAAAGGCCGAGTTCTTCTGAGCGACGCGAAATCGTCGACGTACGGGTATTGGTTTATCGTTTACTGAATCAGTGGACTCAAATTTATACACCACACTGGTGGAGCGCGGAACGTTGCCCGAACAGAACACCTATTTTGATAAAACAATTTTATCATTTGCACGTGTTGCTCAACGCTATGTCCGTCCATGGTGATTTGGCAAAACAGACTGAATAAATGACAGCCAATTTGACAGATGTAGCTTCAACTTATATGGCCGCTTTCAACTGTCAAAATTCGGAAGTCCCTATTGGAAGACCCTGTATATACATGAAATCACTGCACAACTTTAATACCTTTATAGTAAAGATCATTTTGTCTTCTGCAACCCAGTTTCTCGTGCTCGACATCACAAGGGCAATTACCATTAGAGAATTAGAAACAAGAGACAATTTAGAACATTCCAACATAAATTTTTGGCCATTGCACACCCCCAAGTACCTTGGATGCCCTATTTATCAACAAAATGGATTTTTAATTTTATTCTTATAATGGTGCAAAATTTGTCGTTCGAGGTTCTTTGGCTGTAAAATTGGTTCTGTTTTTGGATCATGTTTATTTGATGTCTTAAACTTTTTTCCATCAAGCCGAGAAAATGATTTCGGCTAAGTGGTCGCCGCCAGAATTGATGACCATTCGGGCCCGATTTGTGGCTTTTTCCATCACTCTTGCCAGAACTTCCGGCGATAGGTCCTCATATTCTTGACTGATATTCTCTTTGAGGGCTTCAAGAGTCCGAGGCTTGTTGACATAGACTCGTGATTTCAAAAATCTCCACAAAAAGAAGTCTGGAACGGTTAAATCAGACGATCTTGCTGGCCAGTGCCCATCGCTCAACCGAGAGGCGACCCGGAAATGTAGCCCTCAGAATTTCGGTTGTGGCTTGTGCAGTATGCGCCATTGTTCCATCTTGTTGAAATCACAAGTTATCCAGTTCATCCAATTGGGGAAGAAGAAAGTATGGATCTGTAGCTCTCCGTCCACAGTAGTCGTTTGGTCGCGTTTTTGAAAAAAAAAAACAAGGCCTGATGACGCCTCTAGCATAAGAAACACACCATGCAGTAAATTTGACCGGGTGTAATGGCTCTGCGTAGGTTATACGCGGACTTTCGGTGCCTAGAAGCGATAATTTTGCTTATTCACATCTTCACAGAGGCGGAAATGGGCCTCGTCGAGATTCAGGATGTCTTGAGCATAGGTTATACGCGCTTAGCGGTCAACAGCTAACACCTGATACACTGTCTGCACTTTGTAAGGGAACATCTTATAGTCTTTCACAAAAGTTTCCTATAAATACCGCCGGTTAATGCCCAATTGCGTGGCACGTCGCCTGGTCGATACTCCAGGGTCATCTGCGACGTCTTCAACCACAGCTGCGATATTCTCAGCAGAACGGCTGCTCCGGGGCCGGCCAGACCTGGAAGAATCTCGTGTTGTCTTATACTCTACTAGTTGAGCGGCTAAACGTCGTAGTGTTTGGACAATAAGAATCTGCGAAGCCCTAGAACTAGTTAAAAGTTATTTTTACATGATGACATCGAATTTCATGTGTATCGGCTGGATATTCCATAGAGAATGTGGAAGTTGATTAAGCATAATTGGAACCACATAGGATAATTTTTGTCTTCCATATGAGTTATGAATCCTCTGCATTTTAAGACTATCTTCCGCGCCTTGTCTTGTGTTGACGTTGTGATCGATGTGATGTTCAAACCGTTACTCATAGTACATATCATTTGTTAAATTAAAAGGAAAAAGTTTGTGGACAGTTAGCAGATTCAAATCTTCACTTGGATTATTGTAATTTCCAACATACTTGCTACCATACTTAGCTCGTAGTATAATTTTGAATATTCTGTTCTGCGCCACTTGAAGCGCCATTATTCTGTACTGCGCTGTATTCTCCCAGGCTGTTACTCCATACTGAAGTATAGACTCCACTAAGGCGAAGTATACTTGCTTCACAAGATTGAAAGGTGCCTGGTTGCTCAGATGGTAAAGAGCATATGTAGACCGCCGAAGCCGCATTCAAAGATACTTTATGTGGTAGTCCCATTTGAAATTCTAGCCTACCACAACACCAAGGTGTCATCTGCACAATCATCCGTAGAATTGCCAGAGGTTTGCGATGACATGTTTTTGTTCAGGCACTCAGAACTATTAAACCGTATCCTGATAGGTGTTCTTATTATGCGGGGAGGACGGATATGCATTATCTTAGTCATGCTTATCGTGACACCAACGGACAATGTTATCACACTCTGCTTACATTGTCTGAGCAGTACAGACAATATGTTTGTTGCTAACTATTATAGCAGTGTCATCAACATATTGCCATCATAGCCCTGAAAGCACGTACACAATGAAGAGGAGGGGGCCTAAGATTGAACCCTGTGGTACTCCGATCTCAGCATTTTCCAAATTACTGAAACAGTTCGATATCTTCAAGTTCAGACTAGATGCCAAGGTTATTTTTCTTAAGCGTTTCATTGTTTCATAGTTTTGACGTCAGCGTATAGATCGCATATTATTCCAATAAGCAATACGTATCTGATACTCTCTGTAATTTAAATGCCACTAAAAAATTTGCACAAATTTCTTCAAAGTTCGATGGAGAAAATGTGAAGATCTTTTATGCAACGCGATGTCTATGTAAGTTACAGGTCGACTGTCTTTTTACAAATCTCATCAATTGTTCTGTAAATTTTCGAGTGAACTCGACCTTCCATCATGTGCCTTTGGTTGACATGCCACTTTGGTTTTAAGTTCAACTCCACCCTATCCTACACAGATATCATTTCCATTCACCTCTTCTGGTCAATTTGCGTTTCCTGGGTAAGTAGTGAAGTACTATATATGGATTCGAGGGGGCAAACATTTGAGTTTGAGATTCATTCATTGCTTAATTAAGAATAGAGGAATATTCTGAAAGGATAATGCTTTTTTCTAAGAAGAATCAGAAGATATATGAAAAACTTCCTACACGCCCGTTCTATAACATTTAGATATAATTTCCTAGACATTTTTGTGTCTCAGATACGTCATAATTATTCGTAAAATTCAAGAGATTTCCACTGATTAATACACAGCTTCCGGTGCATCTGCTTCCCACTTGTTACGAAACTGAAATTTGAATTAAGACCGTGGGATTGAGTGTGACCTGACATTAAATTTCCATCAACCATAATCGCATTAAATAAAAATTTATATAACGACAAGATATGTATACCGAAAGATACAATCAAACAAGGTTTACATACATTTCAATCTATTGAAAGAATCTGCTGCTTGAAAATGAGAAGGAAATGATTTATATAATACAAGAAAGATGTTTAAGATGCTTTGGATAATAGCAGTGTCATCATTATGGCAGCTAGGTGGATGTAACATATGAGTTTCGAGACACAAAATTATCAATAAGGCAGAAAAGAAAATGAGGGTATGTAGAGTATTATCGTCCTAAATGGAGGAACCTTTTAACGGATAAATTGCTGAGCAAGTTCTCGAACTTCGGCATTAATTGTCAAATCTACGAAGTTGCTGACTTCTGCCTATGAGTGTTGGTAATCAGAGGAAAGTCTGAATAAATCCTTTATGGCATAATGCACAAAGAAATAAAAATATGAATGATGCTGTATCATGAGCATAAGATATAATAATGCCTTTCACGAGAATTTAGTACAAGGACATGCCGATGGTCGTTTGCCTTCAATTGCTGAGTCAATTAGACTTCGTAAAGGAATAATCCGAAATATTTGTGTAAAATTGTCATCAGGCAGGTGCGTGAAATGTTGAGCTGTTGATATCGATGGCGAGTCGATGTTCCTGGATTGAGTCGAACACTGTCGGCTACAGTATCAACATTCTCGTCGATACGCACCATACGACGACGGGGACCGTGAGTGTTATCCGTATGCAAGCCAGTCTCATGAACTTTTTGCACAAAAAAACAGGCTAGCCGGTTTGGCACTTAGTGAAACACAGGTAGATCCACTCGTACACCTCTCGGATCACTCAGATCTGAAGCTTCCTGGCTACTATCTAGTGTCATTATTTTTCTCTCACCATTTACGTGAGGAATAAAGCAGCTTATCAAACTCCACCACAATGTGATCCATGTTCCAATCCGGAATTCAACTTCATGTGGTTAAAATTCCATCTCCATATTGGAGAAGCTCCAAACTGAACAGTAATTTGACATTTAACTAGTTCCATGCACTATCTGACTACATTCAAATAATTTTATCCTTGTATCCTCATACTGAAATCGTTATTACGAGCGATTTCGATATACACAGTTCTGGGTGGTTTCTACATTCTGCACAGACAACACGGTGTGTTGAGGTCTTTAGCGCGGAAAACAACTTGACCCAGCTTGTGAATTAGCCCACGCGAATATCTGACGTTCATAGTCTTACCGCCAACACCCTGGACTTTTTCTTAACTTTCTTAACTAGGCACGTAGGACCAAGGTGTTACATGGATCTCGTACATGGATCACAAAGTTACAAAAAAGATTCCTAAACGAACCATTATGATAATACGAGAAAGCCATGTTTTGTGATGTCGTTGTCATGTTTCCTCGATATCGACGTGCATGCCACTACTGATATGATCACATACACTATTCCAAGCCAGAAACAACTGTAACGTTTTTCTTAAGCGCGTGAAATTTCAATACGACCAAAAATTGAGGCAAAAAGTACTACAATGTCCCAATGGTTGTAACAATTTTTGGTCGTTCGCTAAAAACATTAGAAATTTTACCTCATCCTCCATCCCAATGCTCATTTTATAATGACATTTCAGCTGTCAGGTCTTTGAACAAGACTGTGCTTTGTCTACGCCTAAATTTGGGACGAATCCACTTTCGTACTCATGTAGTAGCAAGAGAACTTAAAGGTCTTAACATTTCCAAATCTATTTGTCCAGATAGCATATCGCCCTTTCTTTTGAAGAGGTGTTCTTCCACGCTGGCAAAACCACTGCTTAGGCTTTTTCAATCCTACTCTTTAGGATTCTTTCCGAGCAGAAAGAAGACAGTATTTGTCCAGCCCGTCTCTAAAAAGGGCGAATCTTCTTCTTTTTCCTCCTACAGACCTATTGCACTTTCCGAGGTCATGGACGTGGTGATGAACCATCAGCTTATGAAATATCTCGAAACACGAAAACATTTCAATAACCGACAGTAAGACGTTCGTAGAAACAGCTCCACTAGTGATTTGATGGCGTGTCTCACCGAAAAGTTGAACCAAAGCGTATATCAATCTGGCGAAAGCAAGATAGTTGCACTTGATGTTTCTACGGCATTTGGCAGAGTCGAAAATGCGTCCAATATTTACGGTATTCATCCATTCAAAATTGGAGTACAATGCCCACATTTGGTCGGGTGCTCCTAAAACATCCCTGCACCTGCTAGATAGATAAAATCGTGCAGCAAAACTCATAGGCGATGCTGATATCACTCAGTCAATTGACACCGTCGAACACCGATGTAATGTCTCCTGTCTTACCACCACCAGTGCTCCATAGAAATCTCCAGTATTATTCCGCCCCTTCAAACTTTAAACTATAAC
Organism: Volucella bombylans; assembly: GCA_949129095.1. Lineage (NCBI taxonomy): Eukaryota > Metazoa > Arthropoda > Insecta > Diptera > Syrphidae > Volucella > Volucella bombylans. The sequence goes on from OX422144.1 coordinate 15,192,042, forward strand.
ACCCGTCTCACTTTGAATGCTCATCAGTATACCCCCAAGCCCACTTCCGGATTTACTATAAAATATCGTGATTCGTTCCTAAGCCGTACAACTCGTTTGTGGAATTCCTGATCGTTATAACTTGCAAACATTTAAGACCAATGTACATCGGCACCTCTCTTGTCCTAAGTTTCCTTCGACTGCCCTGTGAACAAGCATTTTAAAGGTACTAATGTAATAACCCCTTGAGCGTGCGCACCCGTTATATCATAATTTCGTTCAATATCGACTTACACCACAGAAATATTCTAGGTACCTGTGTGGTGGAACTAATCGCCAGAAAAGGTACTATTCTTAGGATGTAATCGAAGCTATGTGACCTGAGTTTTCCGCTTTGGAGATTTAAGAACGAGTTAAAACTGCATGGAATTTTCAAAGATGGGATAATGGCCTGGCTATCACATTTAGGTATAATTTTGGTCTGAGTAGGACTATAGATTTTCCTACTCAATATGCTGATCACAGTGGTAATCATTACGCGTAATCATGTGTTTGTAGTATGTTTCCGTCAATAACTTGATTTTGTCAAGGACTGTGTGGCATGTTGGACCGTTTTGTTGTAACTACAGCTCTTCCACATTAGTGCCATTCAACTGGGAAACGAATAAATCAGTAATCATGAATATATGTCGCTCTCCATTGACTGTGATGCTCTAGAAGTCATCATTTTTTGAAGAGATATTAACCAATGATCCCACCAGATCAATAATGGCTTCTGGATTTTCTTCACCTCAAATGTAGCAATTTTACTTGATGATTCAGCTAACAAAATTTTGTGGTGAAAAAGAGGATCAAAAATAATCTCGTTTTCGGCCGAACGTGCAACGGAAACGATTGTCAAGCGGCTTCAATTCTTCCACAGCTGGACCTTGTTAGCTAGTTTACCAAGATGTTTCCACACAATCTTCTATGAAACGGATGAACACACGGTGCTGAATCGTCTTATCCAGACCCTTCAATACTACGGTGCACGTAGAAGAAGACTATACGTGATGTGAAAACGATCCATGGCTGCTCAGCGCACTTATACCCTGCTCTGCTTGTGTCTTGACAGAGTTGCTTGATATCTAAGCAAGACGCCATAAAATCCTTAAAAGAGCTAAGCTCCGAATATGTTGATGTAGGTCATAACAGAATCTAGAGGATTTATCGAATGGAATCGAAGTATCCAGTTCAATTTGCTTGGTCATGGTTAGCATGGTTAGCATATACTGATGATGTTGTTCACTACTTCTTTCCCAACAGATCTTGGGGAAGGATATCAATGTCAATTTATACCAACAGGTTCAGTACGGTCCCTCTGATAAAACGACCTTAAATGAAACTTCTATACTTTATGTCTCTGGTTAAGATTCAATAATTTGCGGGTCACTACAGTTGCCTTTTCCTTAACTAACCATCCACTTCTCCGGTGCTCTACAGAAATAATAAAATATTCATTAAAGCTCGTGTAAAGTTCTGCGAAACGTTTATTACTACTACTGCCCAGTCATTCACATCTCTAAATAAAAGTACGAGTAAGTGACCAGCTTGTGTTTGTTTAAAGTTCTAACAGTTTTAAATGCTAAAAACTTGTTTCTCAAAAAAATAAAAACAAACTTTATGAATAGTGTAACAGAATTCGAAGCTCATTATTCGTTCATGACTTGAATACCTTAACAAGTACCATGATCATACATCAAATTGCGGTTAACCCAAAGTAATGACCAGTCCAGTTAATGGTATTTCTATTCAAATCGATTGTAACAAGACCGTAAAAAACCGGTCTTTTCAAAGCAAATCGACGATAAATATTCGACTATTGGACTTACTCGTAAACTCAAAAATCAAAGAGCCACCGTCAACAACGTACACCGGCCAAAACTTCAGATAAACCATTTTGTCTGACTAACATAATTGATTAAATTCCTCAGACCAATGTAGATACCTAGTTCTGATAAAAAACAAAAGTGAAACCTTGCACTGAACCAAAAATAAATAAAAAATACAATTTTACAACTTTAAACGAACCTTAAACCGATGAAAATTTGAAAAGAGAACCTCGAGTTGCGGCTCATTAACATATTGGTGCTGGAGCATACTCGTTACTCTCCTCGAGCTCCTCAACTCTGTTGAAGAGCAAAGTCATATAGTGCAGCGTTCCTTATATACATATGTATGTGTATCTCTGTATCTGTTTATCTATTCCAGATGTAACAAGGTACTAAAGATACAGCGAATCAACTCTCTAGAACAGAAAGTGGTACACGTGTGGATTATGTCATCGAAAATGCATTGTAAATGCAGCTGACTTACGAAAATAATAAAACTTTCTCTCGCTCCGAAAAAGTATTTCATTATTTTGCCGGCAAAATACCCGTACAATATTTCAGATCGAAAAAATATTTTTTTTTTTTCAGATAAGATATGGAATTGAATGTATACGATGGGTTCAATACCTACGCATTCTTTGAAAGAGCTAAACGGCTTCACTTTTACCCAACATAAATCGTAGGTGCTACGAACTTATAGAGATACTTTGTACTTATTACATGGTCTAGTGTTATCTTATCTGGAAAAGTGATTGCATTGACTTCAACCCTCCGAGAAAAGTTTTAGTTTTGGAAAATTTATTGTCAAGTTTTTTTTTTTGAAAAAAGAAAATTTGTCCAACTTATTAGTGCTCGTATCTATCGACCCACTATCCGTGATATTATCCACTCCATAATGATTATATGAGTGAGAATAGTATTTTATACAAAAATAGATATTGCTTATCTAATCTTGGCCTGAAATGACTTTTTTTTTGTACAGATGAGTTGAGTAAAATGTAAGTGGGGTTATAATCGCCCCTATGTAGCCTTAGTGACTTCACGTCGTGCTTAATTGAAAAAATTATTAAAGAGAACAAATCTTTTCCTACAGTGCAAAGTATTATACATACAGTATGTATACTCGTATCTAATGTTGCAAGGATGCTCTCACAAGAATTGAAAACGCAAACCTTTGTGCCTGTTGCTTTTTAGGAATCACTTAGTTGGGCTCCATTTATTTATTTATTTATTTGCGGCCCGGGTCAATCCCGGACAGATTTATTAAGCTTATTGCAAGCAAATACATACTTAAAACTAACATTTTCACTTAAAAACTAAAGGTTGGGAGCGGTTAAAAAAAGTTAGGACGTGAGGCATAGGTGGAAATAAGTATGTTCTTGAGGGAGAGTTTGCTGAGATGGTAGTCGAAGAGAGGCAGAACATCGTTAACTTCGCGAAGCATCCTAGACATTGGCTCCAGGTGTCCGTAATTCGTTCTGTGAAGATTGAGCCGGAAAAGTGGCACAGACCTAAGATTGCGGGGATTGGTGTTAAAAGAAATAATTTGAAGTAAGGAAGGACAATCGATATTACCTACTAAAATTTGATGAATAAAGAGAATGTCGGCAACTTTTCGACGTATAGAAAGGGGTTGTAAATTTATAAGTTTCAGCCGGTCAGTGTAAGGTGGTAAGTTTTGGCTATCATCCCAGGGAAGACCACGTAAAGCAAACCGTAAAAACCTGCGTTGAACAGCTTCTATCCGGAGGATGTGAGTTCTGTAGTAGGGTGACCAAACTTGGCTGGCATATTCAAGAAGAGGCCTAACAAAGGTTATGCAAAGAGATTTGGTAACATAAGGATTGGAAAACTCCGTAGATCAGCGCTTGATAAAGCCAAGGGCAGAGTTGGCATTTTTTTATTATACTATCAATGTGAGAACGGAAATTGAATTCCTTCACTAAGGGAACAGGCAGATTAAAGATTAGATAGCAACGAGGTGAAGTAGGGAGGCGTTTACGGATATAAGTTATAGCCTGACACTTATTGACGTTAAGCTCAAGAAAATTCTTCTGACACCAAGTACAAAACCTGTCTAGATCTTGCTGCAGAAGTAGGCTGTCTGAGGAAGATGATATATATCTAAATATATTCATATCATCTGCGTAAACAGATATGTATGAATTTTTAATGATACAAGCAACATCATTAATGGTCAGAATAAATAATACGGGGCTAAGGTGGCTGCCTTGGGGGACACCAGAGGAGGCTTTAATTGGGTCAGAAACCATGGACCTAAATAGAACATAGTACAGTCGTTCACTTAAATAGGATTTAACCCAAGTTATAAAGTTTATCTGGAAACCAAGAGCCTTTAATTTTAGAAGGATTATATCATGAGCAATTCTATCAAAGGCTTTGCTGAAATCGGTGGCAATCACATCAACTTCATTTCCAGATTCCAGTGCACATAAAGTGCTTGATACGAATTCCGTTAAGTTGGTGGTCGTAGATCTGTATTTGAAAAATCCGTGCTGGTTTAGGGAAACAATAGATTTACAATGGAAAAGCATTATGTCATAGATAATGCTCTCAAAAAGCTTAGGTATGCAGGACAACTTAGCAATTGGTCGATAGTTGGAAATATCGTCTTTTCTACCTTTTTTATGTAGGGGAATAATAAACGATCTTTTCCAGGTTGGGGGAAATAATCCCTGGGTGATAGAAAGCTGAAAGAGAGCTGTAAGAGGTTGGGCTAGATGCATTTGACATTTCTTTAAAAATATAGAGCGAAGAACATCTTTGAATTTTATTATTTTATCTCTAACTTGCTCTAAAGTTATAGACACCGATTCCAAAGTTGTTTGTGGGCAGCTGTTTAAGTTGGAAAAGTAAGAATGGTCTGGCTCTTGGGAATGGATGACGAACGCTTGGCCAAAAAAGATTGCGAAGAGATTTGCAATAATTTGGGGATCGCCCGAGGACCTATCAAGAAAATTTAGGGATGATGGATAGTTATCCGATTTGCTTTTAGTTTTGATGAACTGAAAGAATCTTTTGGGGTCGGAAATGAGTGTGTGGTCCATTCGGTTTAAATAGTTGTTATAGAGAGTTTGGCAAAGTACAGAGAAGTCAATTTGGGCAGACTGGTAGTAGAAGAAATCGGTGTCGGAACGCGATTTTAAGTAAGAATACCAGAGCTTATTTCTCTTGTTACGAAGAGATCGCAGCTCTTTATTATACCAGGGTGGTGACGATGAGGGATTCCTTTTGGGTAAAAAAGGCACAGATTGGGAGAGACATTTTAAAATTTCGGTATAAAAGGATGCAAGAGCATCGTTAACCGTAAGGTTAGGGTTATTGTAGAGAAAGTTAAAATTGACCATACTGAGGAGGTTGTTAAGTTTGGCGTAGTTCATTGTTCCATATATGAAGAATCCTCGTTTGAGGCAAGAGAGAAATGTCTTAAATTTCAGGCAAGCTGCAACGAGGTGGCTGATCAAATATATTCGGCATGTTCTTCGGAGTTGGGTCACCCTTAACGGATACCTAGACAACTTATTTGATGATGTAGCTTTATTCGCTGCACGCACCATTGCCAACCTATTTGCCACCTTTTTTAAACAATCCTTCACCAACGTCTCCTTTGTACCAGATCCATCCTATTTTAGTTAGCTACTGAACTTCTCCAATGGCTCACTTCTCTCTCATATTTTGGACCCGTCTTATATCGAATATAAATTACACCAACTCAATGACGAATTCACACCCGGCCCAGATGGCCTCCCTGCCATATTTCTTAAAAAATGTTCTTCCTCTCTTTCCCTTGCCCTTTCTAATCTCTTCCGTCTATCCCTTTCACAAGGAGAATTTCCTCAGGCTTGGAAAACCTCCTTCATAACCCCAATCCACAAGAAAGGATCAAAGAATGAAATAACCAACTATCGTCCCATCGCTAAACTCTCTCATATACCCAAACTCTTCGAAAGTATTTTGTATGAAGCTCTAAGCTTCCAATACAAATCACTTATCCTTATCTTTTGCCGTCTCTGCCCTAGAGAATGGCAACGAAGTCGATGTAGTTGCAACCGATTTTAGAAAAGCCTTCGATAAAATCTCTCATCGGTTAATCATCTTTAAATTGTCTGCCCTCGGCTTTGAACTCGTACTGTTAAAATGGATATCCTCTTACCTCGAAAACCGTTTTTACAGTGTTCGTTGTAGGTCAGCCCACTCGCCCCCTTTTTTGGCCACCTCTGGAGTTCCACAAGGCAGTCATCTCGGTCCCCTTCTTTTTATATTAACCATAAATGATCTCGATATGATCATCAAACACTCGTCTGTCTCCCTTTACGCCGACGATACCAAATTTTTCAAAACCATTTCCTCTCCCCATGACTCTTTCCTCCTTCGACAAGATCTTGATAGTTTTTCGATCTGGTGCCTCAAAAATTCTTTGGAACTTAATATCGCCAAATGCCAATCCATCACCTTCTCACATAAGCGGAACCAATCTCCTCCCCGACTCTATCTTCTCCATAACCAACCTATCTCCTGCGTACAGTCTCTTCGCGACCTCGGCATTTTGTGTGACAGCGAGCTCAACTTTCGTTTGCATATGGGTGAGATAATCCTCAAAGCCAACTCTGCACTAGGTTTTGTAAAACGGTGGTCCAAAGAATTCACCAACCCATACGTGACCAGGTCCCTCTATATTACCTTTGTTCGCCCCCTCCTAGAGTACGCCAGTCAAGTATGGTCTCCATATCATCGTCTTTGACTTCCACCGCACCACTTCCTACATCAAATCCGTTCTCCTTCACCACTCCAACCAACCTTAGTTTTAAGTTTTAGTTTAAGTTTAATTTTTAAGTTATAGCTTGTATTAAGCCGAATAAATGGGGGCATTCGCCCCCACCAAAATTAAATTAAGAATTAGTTGAACTCTATAGTCGACATTTGAACCTATGAACGTGCTCATATTCAGTTGGGTGCCGCAGTGTTGGTACACAGCCATATGGAGGTCAAAAAATTGCTCTACGGATCTGTGATCTAGAAAGAAATGTGGGCTAGCTCGCCATCGAGCTATGAGTCTGGAATATGAATTTCTTGGCAAATTAGCAGTTAGGACAATTTAGATTTGGTACTCAGATTTATTTTGGAGTGTAGTGTCCAACATTTGACCCACAACTTTTCACCTACACCACAGTTTCAAAAAATAAATCAATGAGGTGGGATTGGTCACTTACTGACAGCGCTGGTCTTTGCTAATTAAGAGCTTACCCACTGTCACTTCTTCTCCAAATGCTTCGTGCATCAAGTAGAAGCTACAGAATCGGATATTTTATAGCTCAGATCTACTTACTTACTTACTATGGTGACACTATTGCTCGTGCCTAACAACAATCTAACAATGGGCTCAATTTATAGACAGTTGAGCACTTGAAGTTGGTTAAGGCTTTCTTCTATCAAAGTGTTCTATCTTATATGTGATATTACTCTGTTACACTGTTCCTTTGGTGTAGGCTCGGAGATTCTATACATCACAGTGTTGTTATTTATCCTACATATATCTACTCGTACCATACATCAAATTTTTTTCAAATGTAACTTTTCCACTGGGTTTAATGTTGCCGTAAAGTTATTGGTTGTGTTTATTCTATTACGGTTCAATGCAGACCATGTTCATGTGGTAGTAGTCCGAGTTTTATACGTCTTTCGGAGAGTTCGTATATCCAAAATACTGGAAGTTCACCCTGGGACCCACGATGTGATCAGTCTACTTCATCCTGGATTTATCTGAAGGCTTACCAGTTGAAAAAGTTGGAACATTTCTACTTACTGCAAAACATATGAATACTTTCCAATTCTGTTACCTAAAATACCGTCCTTTCCAACCTTTCTATTAAAGTCATCAATGGTGATTCGATATTTTATTCAGGGGTTCGGTGAAGCTTATAGAATTATTGGCTTATGTTGATGAATTGAGTCTTAGGAAGTGGTATAAGAGGTTATTCGTTTATTTGCCAGATTTTGTGCGACTTTTGGTCTGTGGGAACAAGCCACATTTGAATGTCTTACTTCACCATCCGAGGCCATTCCATCTTTTGGTAGTTGTTCGTGGTTACACGCTCACTTCCTCTCAGTATGCGGTTTTCCATAGTTTACTTTCGATTTAGATTTAAACTACAGCTGCTATGGTCGTCCAACTACGAAGCCAACCTTTTCAAGTCAAGCTGAAACCGAAGTTCCAGAGGTTTGTTGCTTACAAAATGCAGCTGGTTAAATCCATTTAGAGTCAGATAATCTGAAACATTTTACTATAATACCACTTAATCTCTTAGACTTTCTGAACCCAAGGTAGAGCCAAGATAAGCAAAGTCTTTAATACCTCGAAGTTATAGCTGTCGATGGTGACGTTCTGTCCATTTCATCGATGTTGTGTGTCTTTTTTTGTTGGCAGCATTTACTTGGTTTTGCCCTCATTCACCACTAAACTCTGCAGCTTCCGTTTAATACTAGCGAACGTACCATTGACAGCCCTCTGAGTTCTCCCAATTATGTTGATATCATCGGCGTACTGTAGTAGTTGTACAGACTTTTGGGAGATTGTGCCTCCAGTGTTCACTTGTGAGTTCCGCACAATTCTTTCAAGTATGATGTTAAAAAAGCCACATGACAGCGCGTCACGTTATCTATAAAACATTTTTTGATAAATAAATAAATTCTTTCATATACGGCTTTAAAATCGATGAAAAGGTTTTGGGTATCGATTTGGACTTCTTGAGATTTTTCCAGGATCTGATGATTGTGGACTCTCCTGATCTGAAACCGCACTGATAGGAACTACTCGTAATCAGAATGTTAGCGAAAGTTTCAGGCATTCACACAACATGGCAGACTAAATCATATATCTGATGTTGATGAGATCTATACTCTACAGTTTGCGCAGTTGAGGGGGCAAGCGATGTTGAGATTCCATACATTGAGCATACACTCTTTTGAGCAAATCTCAGAAATGAGTTGGTGCATGCTCTTCACAAAGTCATTTCCATCAGCTTTGAATACATACCTAGGCCGGTAAGCCGTCAGGTCTAGCTTGATACGTTGGATTATAACTTAGATATTGCTATCTTTACTTTATTCTGGCCAGGTGGACGAAAGTTTCGGGTATCATCATCCAAGTTGAACGGTTTATTCTGTCTGAGGGAGGAATATTTGGTTTCTTCACCCTTATACAGTCTGCATAAAAAGTTTTTCCATATTCTCTCCACCGACTGTGACTCTACTACAAGGTTTCTTTTTCCATCGGTACAGGCTTTCTGTAAGGGTTTCGTTTTACCAGTTGGTAAAACTTCCCTACGTTATTCCTGGAGTACAACCTCTCAATATCTTCCTTCGAGCGCTTCGCGCGCTTCTCGTGCTCTTTTTGCTTTTTCCGGAGAAGCCGATGTTCTTCCCGTCTCTTCTTCTCGGAATGCCCTCTTACGATCTCTCTCTCTCTTTCTTCGATACAGCACCGCTTTTTAGGCTTTTAGTTTAGCTGCATGTGCTTGCCGGCATTTTTGACTGAACCAGGGATTTATTGGTGGTTATCGGGTGAAGCCCAGTACATCAATTTCAGTGTCTTTGACGGATCTTAGGCTTTGCTTACCAAATGTCTTACCAAACATGTCCTCCTTTCATATCATATTTCGTATATTGCTCATATGTCTTGTAGATGAGCTCGTGTGAACATTCTCTGGTGTCGTAGTCCTTGCCTACGGGTGCATATTAGAACTATGTTAGCGAATTTAGCCTTGATGCGGATTGTCATAGTACGCTTGGTCACGTTTCGGAAGCTAAAGACTTCTTGCCTAAATCTGCCGCATCTTCCTCATGCCCAGCGATGGGATGCACTTCCTAAATGGCGGTGATATCTTCATGATATCTGATTCTAATTGTTCGGCTGGGTCATCAACAGTGATCAACAGCATTTTATCCGAGGTCATTAGTTGGTTCGTCATATATTTAAATCTCGTCCGTATATGGTTGTGAGCTATATGACCACTAGTGGCCGGGCATGCCCTTGGCATTTGAACCTGCATAAGTAAGTGTTTACTCTTACAATTATCTTACTGAGAAGTAAGGAAAGTACTTTGCTACGAACTTGTTCGTTGCGCTGCTGGCCCAATGCAAGTTATAGGACACTCAGCAATTTCCCGACTAATCGTAATACAGCCCCCCTGAGCCTACCCACTATCTTTCTATTTCTTCTATGCCCCGAAAGACTCGATTTGGCTTGCAATCTAATCCTTTTGAAGACAACTTGTTGTCAATATCTGCACAGACTTCATCATAGAATTTCCTGTCCTGTAATTTCCTGTTTAAGTTACCTTTCAATCATAGTACGAAACGTTGATGTTTTTTCTGCCAGAGTATACGTTCTTGTAGGTTTTGGTAAGGGCTTTCTATAACTTTACTTAAAGTTCTCATCATGCAATATTCTGATTTAAAGAGATCTGCCAACTTCCCAAGTGACCAGCACATGTCAACCTCCTTATCAATGTCCTTTTATACAACAAAATGTTCGCATGGGGGTTAGCAGCTTTTTTGCGCCCTCTAAAAGCTTGAAAGTCAAAAATGGTCGGCAGGAGCATACAGGTATATTGACGAAGGATATATTCGGCAGTACTCCGTTAGGTACTCCGCAATGTCTCCCTTCTTCTAGCACGATTTAACAAGAATCATGCACCATTGGAAGGCTGTTTCAGTTATTGGCTAACCAAAACGATATCATTGCTATCCATTTCCTTCCGTAAGGTAATCAGAGCACACAAGTCATTTGCTTGATTATTTCTCTCTTTTCGAAAAGGATCTTGACGGTTGGGTATGAACAGCAGAGGTGCTTATGGGCTATATTCCAATTTCACATGATTTTTTGACTTGGTATGTCGTCAAGTTAATTTCGAACAAAATCAGATTCTTCTGGCTCGACGAAGTTTTGGCCTTATTTTGGAAGCATTTCCTCTTTTTATACGTTTACGTCGAAGTCATTGTGAGGAGCATATGTAGAAGGGGAAACAGAGATTACGTTGAACATACTTTTCATAAAGATATCACCGAAACCCCTTTCAAATAAATTTCTACGTTAACTTAATGATTTATTGTGGATACAAATACTAAAAGTATGGCAGCGTCTTTCATGATAAGCAAAGACAACACATTTTTTAAAGATCGGTTGCGATATATGAATCGCTTTGACGGATTTAATCTGGAATTATATATGGCTGTGGAACTATATATGAGTAGATTGCAAAAAAGATAGAGATAAAGGATTGTTTATAATATGTTGTTCAATAAATAACTGTAATGCGGTGCATTACTCATAAACACTCATAATTTCATCAAAGCCGTTGTTTCCTGTCGGAGTTCTTTCCTTGGCTTTTATAGGTACTCACTTAAGCTTGGGTCTGTAGACTGTAGACAATGTCTCAATCACATTTCCTCTAGTTTAGTTTTTTTTTTCGGCATTAAAAAATTTGTTGTTTCTTAAGCGATTTTCCCGGTAAAAACGAGTAACTATGATTCAAAAGCTGCGCAAGATATGATATTTTCCTCCTTAGAGTACTTCGGCACAGTGTTGGGCAGCCATTTGAGGACTTCGCCAGCTTTCCCAATTTAGAGCGTCAAAGATGAGATAGCAACTTCTTCCATGTAAAACCAACCTTATCGCTTCTTGTCTTCCATGGTTTCCTCAGCTCAGTTGTACTACCTGTTCCATCTGTATATTGCACATGGGAAAACTAATGAAGTGGTCACAACCATATTTTCCTATCGACTCTGCTCGATACAAGTCTGTCCTATTCGTATGTTGAGGCTTAAATTCATGGTGCATCTTCACACAAGAGATCAAAATAATACGTCATACGTCATACGTATGAATTTTGACACCCGATTGCAGTGCAACTGATCATTGAGTCTAATTACCCGCCGGAATGCTTTTTTATAATAAGTCGCAAGTCATAACAAGTTACACCTACACCTGCGACTAATCACCATGATACTTCCACAGGGGTGGAATACGGTTCCATACGACAACAATCGCTGGGTGGAATACTGAATTATTGTCATTGCCGTCAATCCAGAACACACCGGAGATGCTACATCTAATAGGCAAAAAAAGCCAGATGTCACGGTCTTGCATTGTATATATTGGAGAGCACAGCACGTCTCTCCAGGCGCCATTCTGGTTACAGATGGCTCCTCACCTGAACCACCACATCCAGCTTCACCTCTTTCGTTCGATGAGTCATGCAGCTCATTTACTTGTTCATTGCTGTGCTCTAATTTCGATCTGCTGCAACGACGTTGAGTCCTACCTTTTGACATACTCATGCCCACATGCTCGCGTCATTTAGCGACAGTTGGCAGCAGTTTCTTAAATTGGGATTAACTTTCGTGAAAGTGAAGCTGATCATCTGCATATGCACAGCACCTACAGTGCTCATTCAACTGCCACAGAAACACATCTATCATGAGCTTTCACATAAATTGATTACAAATAGCTTCATGCGGGCACCCACGCTCAGAATTCATAATGGCACTGTCATCAAAACTCACAGTACGCGCTGGTCTATCCGAAAGATAGCTTCTCCAGTGGCCCTTTTCGATATTATATATGTCTCGTCTGCTTAACCTTATTAAAGCCTTTTCCTTTGTTATAGCTTCCTTTGTTATAGCTTCGGTCAACTAAGATACATGGCGTCTTGTATTTGTTTCATTCGGGAGCTAACCCATAATTCGTAAGGCGTTCCCTTCAATTTAGCTTTAAACCACAGTCGCTATGGCTGTCCCACTAAGGGCCATACCTTTTCGAGTGAAGCTGAAACCGAAGTTCCAGAGGTTTGTGGTTAGGCTTACAAAATCCAGCTGGTCAATTTCATCCGGAGTCAGTTAATCTGAAACTGTAAGGTCACGAAGATTTTCTGAGCCCTGCCGCTCAAAACAGCACATTTACCAGACTTCTCTCTATTTTCTCCAGGTTCCAATAAAAAAATTCGTACGAGGTGCCACAGAAATCATCGAAATCTGATGACGTTACGAGTACGTCATCTGCGTCAGTTTCTTAATTGGTGAGGTCCCCTTCTACTTGTGCGCGCCACTCTGCGGACCAGAGCATTGGTGTCCATTCGTTCTACATGTATTAGCCAAATCAGGCGATTGATGTACAGTTTGCTGACTAGGTTGATATCGCTGTATAGCTCATATAGTTCGCCGTTAAATCTTCTCCTCAAAAGCCCGCCAATGCAAACGGGACCGAATATTTTCCGAAGGGTTTTCCTCTCGAAACGCCTGATGTCGGATGTCTTCATCCGATTTCGATAGGGTCCATGCTTCTGCGCCATAAAGTAGAATTGCGATGATCAAGGTATTATATAGAGTCTCCTTAGTTTTTCAGTATAGGGCCTTACTACTTAATTGTTTTCTTAGTCCAAACAAACAGCAATTGACCAGAGAAAAATTACAGCTATCAATAGTGACGATCTGTCCAATTCGTCGATGTTGTGTGTCCCATCTTGTTGACAGTGTTCACTTGTGAGTGCCGCACAATTCTTTCAAGTATGATGTTAAAGAGTTCACATGACAGCAAGGTGATGCGCTAAAACCCTTTTTGACATCAAAGGTCTCGGTTCAGTCGTTACCGACCTTGACGGAGCAGCGAGCGTTCTCAATCGTCATTCTGCACAGATGGACGAGTTTGTCAGGGATGACAGACATGGCTCGAATAGCACGTCTCTGTAAATGCTGTCATAGGCGGCCTTAAAATCGATGAAAATATTGTAGGTATCGATTTGGACTTCTTGAGCTTTTTCTTGGATTTGCCAGAGTGTGAAGATTTGGTCAATTGTAGACTTTCCTGTTCTGAAACCGCAGTGATAGAGACAAATCAGATTGTTTGCGAAGGGTTTCAGACATTCAGATACGATCTTGTGTCCAATATTGAAGAGACATACGGTGTTAAGACTCCATTCATCAGGCATACATTCTTTTGACCAGATTTGACAAATGAGTTGACGCATGCTCTCCACAAAGTCATTTCCAGCATCCTTGAATACCATGGCCCGTAAGCTGTCAGATCCAGTTGATTTGTTGGATTTTAGCTTAGATATTGCTATCTTTACGTCTTTCTGTTCAGGTGGAAGGAAGTCTATCTGACGGTGGTACGTTGGGATTTTTCGCCATTATACAGTCTGCGGAAAAGGTTTTTCCATATTGTCAGCTTCGACTGTGACTGGTACAGGCTTTCTGTACGGGTCTTCTTGCCTTGACCCTTCCTATTTTCCTGCTAGTAAAATTTCCGTACGTTATTCCTGGAGTACAACCTCTCAATATCTTCGATCGCGCGCTTCTCATTCTATTTTTTCGTCTTCTGGAGAAGCCGACGTTACTCCCGTCTGTTGTGCTCGTAAAGGTCACGAGCAGCTCTTGCCCTTCGCTGCAGCGCCGCTTTGTAGGCTCGTCATCATCATTTTTCTTGGTAGTGGCTGGTGAAACCCACCACATCAGTTGCGACGCCTCTGATGGCATGTTGCCAGCGTTGGCACTGGTCTTCCGTAGCTGGCGGCAAAAGAGTTGATTATAGATTTCGGGATAAGCGTTCGGCAAAGATTCTGGAGGTTTCTTGCGATTGCGGCTTTTCAACATATGTCTTCTCACATGAGTTCTTCTTTGTTGTAGCGATCCGAGTCAATGTTGGCTCCCCGGATGGTTTGGACGTGCAGAATACTGGAGGCATGCCTTAGGTCGATCGCACAATGATCAGTTTGATTTAGCGTTTGATGATCCGGAGACCGCCATGTCCCCTTGTGTATATTGATATTAGGAAACCGTGTATTTGCTATAATGATATTTCTTCCCACCGCAAAATCAATAAGCCTATGTCTTGTCGAGGAGCTCGTAGAAACATTCTTTGGTGGCGTCGTCCTTGTCTTCCGTAGGAGCATAGGCGCATATATAGCCTTGATGGCATTAGTTGCTTCATCACATAATTTATAATCCCTTCCATATAGGGTTGTGATCCCTAGGACGGCGTAGGCCAGTATGTTACTACTGGTCGGGCAGTTACCGGGGACCACCATTGGGAGGTACGGCAAGCACTTCGTTATGAACTTGACTGTTGCACTGCCGGCCCAATCCAAGTTATAGCACACTTGGCTTCCCGAATATGGTGCATTTTGTTGTTGCTATTGTAAGAATCCCCTGCAGTATGGAATTGAAGCCGTTTTCGTTCAAAATTTGTTTTAATCTTAAGTGTATTTAGTATCTTGGTCGCTGCAACATCGTCCTATGAAGATTTTTCGAATTTTTAAAAGCCCGTGACATGAATCATCAAATTTACTGTTAATCCAAAGTATTAGAATTATATTTAGAACTGGAAAAGTTCGCACATTTTATCAATTGTCTCTTTAAACCTTAGAAAGTTACGGAAAAATAATCACAGAACCCATTGCACCATCGTCCAATGTCCCTTTATCTTGGGTAAACAAAAATTCCCAAAGAGGCGCCAAATCGGTTTTGATGTTTTTGTCGTTTTCTCATTTATTTGATAAATAATAATAGTACGATAAAACTGAACTTATCAATTGAAGTAGATTGAATCAATCAAGACTTTATGGAATGACGAGAATGATTCATTGAACCACGTGAAGTTACAGAGTGTTCTTGTACTCGTACTTGTAAACCACCGGCTGGCGGGCGTCCTTTTTTCAGTTTTAAAAATATTACAGATACACAGATAACATTCGAAATGTGAAAACAATCAGCTTTCACTAATATCCATTAGATTGTGAGCATCAAAATTTGTTTAAACTTGGCAAAAATATTGGCAATATTTCAAGAAAACATATCTTCTCCTGATGGCAGACGTTCGACTACACACACGGATATACGAGTACTCGTATGTATCTATGCGTTCCAACAAATTGAACAAACTACGAGTAATTGGAAATTTAAAGACAAGGCTATTACATAACAATTTTCATTGAATGTATAATTTAAAGTTTTAAATTTAGAATTGAAATTGGAGATAACCAATGTTGACCGGAGGAATGATTTATACAAAAAAATGAAAAAAAAAAACAATTTTGAGCGCTGTATATTTACGAGCAGATCCGGTGACTCAATGCAGAAATTCTTGTGTAAATATTTTGCGCCGATGCATTGCCGTACCGGATTGGCATACTCACGGATATTTATGTACATACTCGTACCTTGACTGACAGCCATATGGTGCAATTGTTTATTCATTTTGTTTATAAATTATTTTCAGCCCAGACAATTACGTCAAATGAATTAAATGGATGGTTTTTTGCATTTTTCTTTCATTTATGTTCACTTAATGACCGCGTTTAAATTTTTTGTTTAGCTTAGCCCCGCCATAGCTAAGGGGATCGTTTGGGTGTTTTTTGCGAGCAGAGCGGGCTGAGGCTGTGGTCTTAGTTGATTCAGACACCACAGGGATTGAAGCTGTCCGTATGCATAAGAATATTAATAAATTTAATTGCAAATCGTTAGGTAGAGGTTTTTGAAAGTAAAAGTGGCAAGGTGCCCATCATTTGAGTTTCTTTTGGAAGACCGAAAGTCAACAACTGGCGGATGTTCCTATATGACGTAGGACACCTAGTGAAACCGCGTTCATATTGGCAAGTGCAGAACACAGCGCAAGATTGTCTTCCCTCCTTTTTTAATCGTGCAGCTCCTGCGGAGGTCACTGACGGTAGCAGATGCTCAACTTTTGAACACCCCTTTCTATCACAAAAGTGTCGAACTACTTCACATGCTAAATATGTAAAATAAAATTTTCCACTTGAGATCGGAGAAGTCCATTGGATATTTAGTGACCCGACTTTAGCTATATTGGCTTAATACTGTTGCATCAGCCGAGATGTTTTCAGCTCTGGTGTCTATATTGCTTCTACAAAACTGTATCGCTTTAGTTTTCTACAGATAAGCGGCAGTTTTTTATTATCCTGTAGTATCTACTGGCAAGCCATGCATTTGTAGAAAAATGATTCCTCTGGCTTTAAGGGCGCTTTAGTAACACAGAAGCTTAGTAAATGTGTATGATCTTCAAATCTTTGTCCTGATCTTCAAACAGCACACCGGTTCCGACTCCTGAGATTTATTGACAGCGATCCGATGTATCATCGCATGCATTCAATTCTACCACAAAATCAGTTCCATTACGTAAATGATCTGTAAGTTTAGGGTGATGTAGTGACGCTATACCCTAAGTATGTTGAAATGTCCATTTTCATATCTCTCAATGCTGGTGGTTAGTTGGTTAGTTAAAGAGGTGAATGATTTATATTGTCGCTGTTGAAGTTGTTTTTCAGTACACCTGTGATTCTCAGATATCACTCTCGTTGAATTATATAAAATAACTCCCTTATACGCAAAAATTGTAGTTGCAGGTGACTTAAACCTCGATATTTTAAACAACAAAAACAAAGAGTTGTTTGATGTTATGAAATCAACAAGTTTTGATTTTGTTAACCGTCAAACGCCTACTCATTTTATGCCCAATAAAACTCCTTCCCTAATTGATGTTTTCTTAGTTTCTAATACTGAACTTATAGGTCATTACGAGTATGATCAAATACAATCTCCTGCTTTTTCACATCACGATACTATATTTTTAACCGTTAATATGTTTGCTGCAGGTTCTGCAGATACTTTTGTTACATATTGCAATTTTTCGAGAATAAACACTCATTCGCTACTCAACGAATGCCAATTGCTTAGTTGGTCCCCTGTTTACTGTACTTCTGACGTCAATGAACAAGTCGTAACATTGGAAAATAATATACTATACCTTTTTGATAAATATATTCCCATACTCGTATGTACAAAAAAAAGTAAACCCCGTGGCATAGAATGGCTTACCCCAGAAATAAGACAAGCCATTTGCAAACGCAATTTACTTTATAAAAGATGGCGAAGGTATGGATGCGAGAGTATCTTGAAAGAGTTTAAGGTTTGCAGAAATATGACGGCAAACCTTGTCCGCAAGTCTAAAAGTACATTTTTTCAAAATAAGTTCTCCAACATATCGTCTTCTGCTGTATTTTGGAAAAACATTCGTCAGATAGGTTTGAACACAAATAATTCTCCTTCTTTACACGGTTTTAATTTAGATGACCTTAATGAAAAATTTGTGCAATCCACACAATCCTTTAACAGTACATTAGGCTCTAGTTTTTCAAGCGTTAGTCAAGGCATGAGTAGTTCTTTTAACCTTAAAAATGTACATATGACGGACGTTGGAGAAGTAATTTTTAAAATAAAATCTAGGGCTGTAGGACTAGACGGCATCCATCCTGATTTCATAAAAATTCTGCTCCCTTATATCCTTAAACATATTACACATATTCTTAATACCGTCCTCACCACGTATGTATATCCGGATAAATGGAAAGTTGCAAAAATAATTCCACTTGCAAAGAGTTCTTCGCCAACAAATCCTGAGTACAGGCCTATTGCAGTTATTTCGTTTATGAGCAAGGTTCTTGAATCTGTTATAAGCAATCAAGTTAAAGGGTACTTAAAGAAACAGAACTTAATAACAAGGTACCAATCTGGATTTCGGGGAAAACACAACTGCATAACGGCACTTATGAAAGTCACTGAAGACGTACGCTGTGGAATAGATGACAACAATGCTGGATGCTGGATTTTTCTAAAGCATTTGATACTGTAAACCACCAAATACTTATTGAAAAACTTACAAATCAATTTGGCTTTGCAACTACAGCAAGTAAACTAATAGCTTCATATTTACAGGGTCGTCTTAAGGCTGTTTTTTCTGAGAATAGACAATCGTCATACTTGCCAATATGTTCGGGTGTACCTCAGGGATCCGTTCTTGGTCCTTTGCTATTTGTGCTTTTTATAAATGACGTTTCAAAATGTATTAAAAACTGCTATCACCACATTTATGCTGATGACTTGCAAATTTATAAATTGTTCAAAAAGTCTGACGAATCAGAAGCAGTAGCAGGCATAAACGAGGATCTAGACTCATTGCATCAATGGTCCCACCAAAACCAACTTGCCCTTAATCCTAAAAAAACTAAAGCATTGACAATCAGTAGAAACAAAACAGACCAAATACCACCAGAACTTTTTCTTAATGGTTTAAAAATAGATTTCGTGTCGAAAATTAAAAACTTATATATATTAACAGCAATATGACCTGGCATGATCATATTAATAGTATAGTAGGCAAAATTTACGGCATCCTCCGTGGTCTTAGTCCAACTGCACGCTTTTTGCCAACTAAAGTTAAGCTCCAGCTTGTCAAGTCATATGTTCTTCCTTCGATTTTATATGGGTGTGAGCTTTTTTGTAAATTGGACTATTGCTCTGAAAAAAAAATAAATGTTGCATACAACAGTTGTGCCAGATACATTTTCAACCTTAATCGATATGATCACGTTTCAGCATATACGCAGAAAATAGCTGGGCTCTCGCTGAATTCGCTCCTAAAATACCGTACTGTTGTAGCACTGCATGGGATCCTCGAGAATAAGGCGCCAAATTATCTATCTTGCATTTTAGATTTTACACGATCTCAAAGATCTTTGCAAATTAAACCACCTCGCCATAAATATTTAGTTAGTTCTAGACAGTTTTTCGTCCATTCAATTCGCCTATGGAACCAACTTCCGATAGACATTAAACGTGCTAATGCGAATCAATTTAAAAAACTGGCTTTTCAATACTACCTGGATGCAAACTGAAGTTTCCGATACTAAAGATGACTAGACTTCATTATCTTAGAATTCTTCTTTTCTATTTTCATGTCTCTATCTTTCTCTTCCTTCTCTATTGTTTTCTTTCTTTCACCTTTTCCTATCATTTATACGAGTAGTTCTAATTTTACCAAAAAATAATTGTTAAATAGATCTTCAACCTGTTCATAATTAATATTAGCTGTAAGCTTACCTGTACAGAGATAATTTTTAAATAAATAAATAAATATGAAATATGAATTCCTTTTTGGGGTAGATTTTCACACTCCATACTTAAAGGAACGATCCTATCTACCATTTTTAGTGCAGTACAGTGCACGTTGTGGACCATTCGGTGTTGCAGTTTTCCAGGAGTTGTTCATTGAGGTAAAGATTCTAGCTTGAATGGAATCTTTCTGAGGGTTTCCTCTTTACCAGGCAAGGATCGCTCTGGTTTGTATATTTATACGCCACCTAGGCCAAGGGTAATTGAAATTTTCTAAAAATATTGATTTTCTGTACATCATGGGAAGTGCTGGCAAACTTACGGATTGATGCGTGAACCTTGGTATAAAAATAAGCCGTACAGACTCATGGACAAGATACTAGGTTTAGTTTACAGCCTTACAGAAAATAAACAAGCCGTCTGGAGGCGATCAGGATCAAGACCTGATACCGAAAATATGATTAATTCGACTCTTGATCTATCTGGATTTATTAGGATGTTTGTCACGAGAGCTATTTTTTGTTTTGATTGGATTTGCGCGACAGAAGCTGTGGAAGATCTACATCGGGCTTTCCTACCTTCGGTTTTTAACAGAAGCCTAGTTCTATTGCCACCTTAGTATTGTGACCTATTTACTTTTTTGGGCTTTTCGATATATATTTTCCAGATAGGCCTGCAAGGCTATAGGTTTTCGACTATACAACCACGTCGTATTATTGTAGAATCGCTGAAGGGGAAGTGCCAAACTTGTTTTTTTTTTTTTTTCATTTTTTTGCGGACCTCAATTGGAAGCGTAATATGGTTGCAAATCTTAAACTTATTTAAAACTAATGAAATGTATGTAGAATGTTTTCCCTAAAATAAAACGCCCGTTTAAATGGGTTTGCAGTCTACAGGAATTTTTTTTTCTATATCCTTAGCACCGACTGTGATTCTAATACTAAACTTGACTGCTATCTCTATATGCTTCTGCTCCGGTCTTGTTGGTTTAACGATTTATTTATATGTACAATCGGTAAAACCTTCGAAGATTGTTCCTGGGCTAGTTAGCATCCATTTCCTTCTTTTGGATGGTCATCAACCGTAGGTCAACAATTGATTCCTTTGCGACAGAACGTCATTTGTGTTTAATGAGAACACCTGTCGTGGAGACTTAAGTTTACAAGATGCACTTATAACCACAGAGGCCAGGATAAAAACGAATGGCAAGCGCTTACGTGTTTCAGCAATACCAAGTCAGAACCTGTGTTGAGGGCGCAAACTCCACTTTTGGTTTGAGTCGAGGCCGAGATAAAATCTCTACATCGGGTCAACCAACTTGTGGAAGACCCTTCCTATGGCTTTAAGTTTACACCACAACCACCATGATGCTCTCACTAGGGGGTCTACCTATAATAAGACAGACCCGGACCGAAGTCCGTGGGCACTCACGCCCGCGAAGGCATGTTTTAGGTCCTGGTGTGGACTTGCCACTTAACAGGAACTATTACCGTTAACTTGTAACGGACCAAGTCACAGCAACCTTCGGTGGCGTCATCTGAAGATATTTAAAGCTGAAGAAGCCTTGATAATTGGGCCTTCAACAAAACTTCTTGTGTTTTAAGTGGACATCTGCCGTGTAGGCCTTATCCCCCGGAGTGCCGAAGCTCATATCAGGATTAACGTCAAACAACGACCTTCGGATAGTATTAATATCACTTCCAGTACCTACTAGATGACGTGTATAAGGTACGATCTTCAACCCCGATAAAGGGTTCAGGCCTATCTAAAACCTCTGCCATTCTCTGGGTCATGGCACCCGGTTGTAGTGAAATTCCACATCAAGCAGGCCAATTGATACAATTATCAATTATCAAACCACGGTTCGCTACAAATCATAATAAATTATAATTTATGGTGACAATGAGATGTCAAGCTCAGTCGACCTGGCTTTCCCCGCAATTTTGGGTATAAACATGCAGCCACCACCATATTTCCGCAAGGAGGGACAACTCCAAGGTCTCCCCGGAACCGAGGTTCCAGGGGCTAGTGACCTCCCGTGGTACCAAATTATAGCTTCGAGCTTCGCAACCTTGCTCTTTCGGCGTTGTCATCTAGAACGACACAAACATCACAAACATCATCTTCAAAACTTACGCCCATAGCTTGAAGATCCTTAACATCATCATAAATCTGCATGCAGTCTGCAAGAGCAGGGGCTCCCAACAAGACCTGCATTGCCCGACAAGAAATTTTCTTGCGACGCGGATCAGTCATGACTGTTTCATACCATAAAGATTCCCCAAATGCTGCACAAGCAACAAAAAGCATGCTTCCCGATCCCTCAGTCAAATCGAAGCACCTTTGCTGACCCTCAACACTCGTCAGTTTCTCTTTGACTCTTACCAAGCAAGGTAAGAAGTCAAATTTCTCACCCATGGTCATATGTTTAAGGCTAACCCCATACAGTCTTTTTTCTCGATATACTGACACGCGCACTGTCACACCAGTCCGCAACAATTGAGAGAACCGTATTCACTATTTCTTCCAAGTCGGCGGACCTTCAAGAATGAGAAGCAATTCTCAGGAAAGGAGTCCGTGTTCCATTTCCTCATTTCGTAGCTACAAGTGTCCTGACTCTGCAGCAAGACGGGCCTCAGCTAGGTCCTATCTAGGGAAGAATGCATTGAGTAAGGCACGCATGGAGTCCTTTCATTCCCTTTGTATGGTATTACCCACACGTATGACGTCAACCTCGGGTAATTTCGCTTTTGCTCTACAGATTTTGTAGAGCTCTGCCCTGTCATCGTCCATATTCGAATCCGCGAATCTTTTGCAACCTTCTTCCTTGACGTGAAAATTCATTTTCTTGTACTCAGCAAGTAACTGGGTCAAGTTTTTAGCGTTGGTAGCTTGAGCACTTTAGAATTTTTTCCATATACCACGATACCACGCCTGAAGAAAGCGCTCCAAGTGCACCATCTCCTTTCACATATATGCGTCCTAACAGTCTACCCATAAGTGACCTCAACTTGGATTCAGTTGAGGTCGCTTTCGGAAATTTTCCATCTAAAAGAAAATGTGAATATGACATCAGTGTTGCAGTCGCATCGAAGGTAAACAACTAACTCGGCCGATTGAGAGGGTGAATATTAGGCGATATAGCCCATTCACTAAACGCCCCACTCCGTGGCTGGCTTTGATACCCAGACGAATGCCTGGACATCTTGCTATGCCACAAAGGGGATTTCGCATTAGCGTCAATGCCGAGGATGAGCGAGAACGATTTCCTCGCCATACTTGCTGGCAAAGTATCAATCTTGGCAAAAGCGCCTTCTACGCCACGTTAACTTGCATCTTGAACAGTGTATATTCACATCCCTTATAATTACTGCAGCATTGCACCTGGTAACAGGGAATACCCTCCGGATAAAAGCCTGCTTTATTGCCACGAAGCATAGGGCTCCTGAACCAGAGCAACACTGTTGTTCTTCTCACATATTTGAGCTCACAAGTCTGCCATAATGGAGAAAGCGCCCTGGTAGTTCAATACTGCTAAGCGGAACTCCATATTAGTTGATGGAGTTCACGTTTACTAGGGCTGCACAATACATATGATAGTCAGCCGTCATCATACGATGGTTGACCGAACGTCCACTCCTATTGTAGTTTCTGTATTTGAATCCATTTTTGCACTCTCGTTTTACCGTGGCTCGCACGTTGACCTTTTTCTCCGCAGTTGATTCAAACTTCTTCTTTCTCACTGCGGTCGGCAACATTGTGGCTGAAACCAAGGCAGCAAAAGTAGCCGAACAGGGTTTTGTATTCCTTCACAGGAAGAAAACAACATATGCTTACTCGTTCTTTAAGGGCTAATCCAAAGCCGGACCTCTCATTAACCCCTTTGGCAACTGCCCATGGGCGGCTCACAATTTTCACTTTCGTGCCCTGAAACTTCAGACTGATGTCATTGCAATCACCCTTTATAACTACCCTGGCACCAGGCTTCTTGGGTACCTCTAAGCCAGCTTGAACAAGCGTATGATTCCCAACCGATGATGTCCTTATTATGACATCACCGTTCTTGAGGGTCCTCACAGAGCCCACTCTATCTCTAAGCGACGGCACAGCCTTCTTAATTTCTGCTGCTATCTCCTTGGAGGTAGCTCATATTCTTTTGCATCGCACTAACATAGACTAGGTAGGCGACGATATTTTCACTGGCTCGGCTGGTTAACACTGCCGTCGCTATCGAGTAGCTTTGCACTCTTATACTACGAAGTGAGGCATACATGGTTACATACCAGCCTCGGAAGCACATTTAGTCTTGGTTTTCATGGCTTCTACCATTCTGCTAAGCCTCTGATTATAATTGTTTTATACTCCCCAGAAGTATGGATTACTTTCTTTGCCAACCCGGGGTCAAAGTCGCCCTTCCGAAAATAACTCTAATTAAGTTGGTGTCCAAGGTCTTTAAAGCCCCTACTAGTGAGCTTATATTTTTGCTTATAACTAAATTATCTACATTATATTTGTTTTCACTTACCTTGGCTGTCTTTCCTGCTGGTTCTTCCTTGGATGGAACGATTGCCTCAGGTACAGACTCGTTGGTTTTTTGTTTTTTTTACTTTCTTCGGCTTTTTCTTTGATGCCAGAGAAAACTATTTGAATTTGGTCGTAATTA
Organism: Volucella bombylans; assembly: GCA_949129095.1. NCBI lineage: Eukaryota > Metazoa > Arthropoda > Insecta > Diptera > Syrphidae > Volucella > Volucella bombylans. The sequence continues at coordinate 15,216,537 of OX422144.1, forward strand.
GACAGCATGGTTGCCCTTAGCGGTGAGGGATGTACTTCCATATATCCTTGGTATCCTGCTCGACCAGTACCTGTACTTAAAGAACACATACTCGTATGTACGTGTAAATACTGGTTTTGTTGGGAACAAAAGGGATTGAGATTTAAAAGGAAAAATGTTTTGCAGCAGCCCACTGGCAGACAAATGACCGTTTACAATTGTCCCGTATGTTCCATTGAATCGGATATTTTAGAGGCAATATCTTATGCCCTGCTTGGGTGTATAGAGAACCCCATAGTCACATTAGCTTAGCTCTTTACAAAATGCTTGGACTGAGTTGGATGATACACAAAGAACGGGGGACAACGAATCATTTTGAGATCTCTCCGCACACATTCCACGTAAGCAGCAGCAGTCAGTGTAAAAAATGTTTTGAAATTGGATACGCCAAACACCTAAAACTCGTCATCGTACATAAGTCGTGTCTTTATAATTTAATTTACGTGAACACCTCCATAAGTCCATAAGTTCATACGTATTCGACATTTTCTTCAAAAGGTATTTGTACATAGATAGAATCTTTTCTTGCTGGGTGTCGTATCTGATGATGATATCATCACTTGACATCTTCCGTCTAGGTTTCTTGAAATCTATTGAAAACACTGCGCCAGTACATTGAAATCGAAACAGAAACAGGAACGTCAACGTCAATGGTAGTTGGAAATGTGAAGATGTGTATGTAGAATATTTGATAGTTCCACCTAGGCCCTAGGAGAAAGTAAGGTGTAAGGTCAGAAATACCATGAGGCAGTGGCAACCGAATATACTCGTAATCCTCCAAAAATCGGGTGAAGGACTCCTGCATAACAATTCAATAGGGATTGCTCGTTTGTATGTTTGCAGGTACGACTACCTAGATACGAATACCTACAGAGAATGCCATTAAGAATGAATTCGTACCTAGAACACTGCGGGGGGAACATGTTAAGCTGTGAACTTGTCTACAACCCATAAATGATTCTGACAGTGACAAATTGATATCATCAATAATGTAAAGGGAAATGAAATGCAGATAAATCGTTTGCTCTGTACATGCTCAGCAATGCAGTAGGACAGCCGTTAAGGGTGTTTGAGCATTCCAATCAGAGGCACTCGTATATAGTGCATTTCGTAACGAATTGAGAGTCACGTTCCGGTTGCACCTTGTAATAGTGTGTCGGTGTAATTTAGCTTATCAGAAACACTAAATGTTTTGATAGATAAGAAGGAATTACGTCCATGATTTGAAGTATATCACTCAAGATACGAGTGTTTGAAACTATTTTATTAAATTAAAAGGCGTTGCCAATAACCTGTTCCTATCAATAAGGGAATCCATCTGATTACTTCATTCTTACTACATAGACATGCACATACAGATGTACTCGTAGGTAGCCCATTCCACAATTATACATAGATGCGTGATGGAGAGCGTTAGCAATGCCCAGACATGCAATGTGAATAAATTAATTGGCAATTTGCCTCTAAGATTATATAATGAATATTCCGAGATGCGTTATTAGTATTCTTTGTAGTTGCCTATTAATTGGCAGTAAAGATACTTCTATTGCATAAATCCCTCTGGAACTAAAGCTTTAACAAACGTATCTCCATAGAAATTAATGGCCAGAATGCTCATAGCTTTAATGCTTGTCTTCTCTTCATAGGAGATACTTTGTTTAAATACAAGCTCTGGCCCATTTTGAGATTTCTATCGTCTGTCATGCAAGCAAAATCTATATTCCACATCACCTTATAGTAATTACTGTCCGATTACATTCTGCAGGTAGTTAGAGGATCTGTAATTTCACAAGTATAATCTCGTTAAATTTCGGGTTTTCCAATAAGGACTTGACAACTTTTTTTTTAAACAAAACGCAAACCATTTGAGATATTTCAAAAACTTTATTATCTGCTTGAAGTACAATCAAAACATTTATGAATGGAACTCGACTTCGTTCATATGGCCACCGCGGACACGTTTGCAGCGGTCGATTCGTTGGACTCAATTTTCAACGACTCGGCCAAACATTTCGGCCGAAACGGCGGCTATTTCGCGTTCAATGTTGGCTCTGAGCTCTTCCAATGTCATCGGCGTGTTGGCATAAACCAAAGACTTAACGTAGCCTCACAGAAAATAGTCAAACGGGGATAAATCGCACGAAAGAGGCGGCCAATCGACTGGCCCATTTCTTGAGATAACACGGTCACTATACTTACTCTTCAATAAATCGATTGTAGCGTGTGCTGTGTGGCTTGTGGCACCCTCCTGTTGAAACCACATGTCGTCCAAGTCCATATCTTAAAATTCGGGCCAAAAACAATCGGCGCGATAACGCTGACCATTCACAGTAACGTGACGATCGTTATCGTCGACGAAAAAATATGGCCCAATAACGCCGCCGGCATGCAAACCGCACCAAACATTTATTTTTTGTGGATGAAGTAGTGATTCATGAAGCACATGTGGATTTTCACCCGACCAATAACGCATATTTTGCTTATTGACGAACCCATTGAGCCAAAATGAGCTTCGTCGCTGAAGATGATTTTGCGATGAAATTAATCATCTTGGCGCATCTTCTCCAGAACCCAATCGGAGAACGTACGTCGCTTCAAATGGTCCAGCGGCTTCAATTCTTGAGTCAGCTTGATCTTGTATGGGTGTAAACCAAGATCCTTACGCAAAATAGGCCATAATGTAGTCTGAGCGATGCCCAATTCTTGAGAACGCCGTGGAAGTGACTGATTTGGATCGTTTGCTACGGACTCCTGAACGGCAGCTATATTTTTGCTGACACGGCAACATCAGACAACGAATATGTAGACTCAAATTTTTGCACTAAACTTGTTATTGACTGTCTACTAGGGCGAGAACTACGACGGAAAATTGGATTTAACGATCTTAAAGTTGCAGTCACCGACTCTGAACTTCGGTAGAAAAGTTTTATAATTTGCAGACATTGCTCGTTTGTGTACTTTACCATGATGAAAATATTGAGTTTACTGAATAAATTGACAGTGACAGTTTGATGATTAGTGAAAGAGTGCGTTCACAAATTAAATTCAAAGTTGTCAAGTCCCTATTGGAAAACCCTTTACAAACAGCTTTCAATTCATTAGAAAATAAGGTCACCTTGAACTGACAAGGAAACTGTCCGCAGATCGAGACAACATCTAGTGAAAGCTTTACACGGCGATGTGCTTAAAAAGGATCTGTTAGGAAGACGAGACGAACCTATCTTTCTCAATTCGACGCAATTATATCTTCAAGTTACGTTTGACAGAGTTCGATTCCCATGTCATTTATAAAAATAGAAAAAATAACATCTGACGTCACTGCACTCTCGCAGTCCGGCAAAAAGCGACTAGCGCGTCGCCTTGTCTAGAACCTCTTTTGATATCAAGGGGCTCGGTTGCCGAACTTGACGAAGCTGCGGGCGTTTTCAATAGTCATTTTACACAGACGGACAAGTTCGGCAGCGATGCTTCAAAATCGATGAAAATATGGCGGGTATCAATTTGGACTGCGTGAGTTTTATCCAGGATCTGTGGAGGTGTGAAGATTTGGTCGATTGTGGACTTTCCTGGTCTGAAACCGCACTCAAAGGGACCAATCTCCGATGTTGAGGAGGCTTATGTCTCTTTATTTGGCGTAGTTGAAGGCGTCTCAGATTTGTGAAATGAGTTGGTGTATGCTCTCCAAAAAATTCTTTTCAGCAGCTTTGAATACCTCGGCCGGCAAGTCTTCAGGTCCAGCCGATTTGTTGGATTTTAGCTTAGATATTGCCATCCGTACTTCGTTCTGGTCAGGTGGACGGACGTTTTAGTTATCATCGTCCAAGTTGAATGGCTTATTCTGCCTGACGGGTTCATATTCGCCGTTATACAGTTTTTCCATACTCACAGCGCCGACTGTAACTCCACTACAAGGTGTCCTTCTTTATCTCTACATGCCTCTGTACAGGTATTCTTGTCTTGACACGCTCTTTTCAGCTGTTGGTAAAACTTCCGTACGCTGTTTTTGATATAACTTCTCAATATCTTTGATCGCGCGCTTCTCATACCCTTTCTTCTTCTGGAGAAGCCGATGTTCTTCCCGTCTTTTCTGGTTGCAGAGCTCATGAGCAGATCTCGTCCGTCGTTGCAGTACCACTTTGTAAGCTTCTTGTTTAGCTACACGTACTTTGATGGCACGTTGTCAGCATTGCCTCTGGTCTTCGGTAGCTGGCAACATAGAATTTGGTAGGAGATTTCGGGATATGTGTTCGGCGAAGATTTTGGCGCTTCGTTCGCACCTTGGATGCAACAAGGCGGTAATTCGAGTCAATGTTGGCCGTCCGGAACGTTCGAACATCCAAAATACTGGAGGCACGCCTTACGTACATCTCAAAATGTGCTTGGTATAGTAATATTTCATCCCGCCGCAAATGAATAAGCCTACGTTCGTTGCCAGATGTGGTGTTGTGTAGGCTATGCTTAACAACTGTCCACCAAAAATGTCCTGCTTTCCTATCCTATCCCATCGTACTAGGCGATTTTAAAGTCATTTTTCGAATATTGCTCATATGTTTTGTCGAGGAGCTCGTAGACACATTCTTTGGTGGCATCGTTCTTGTCTTCCGTAGGGGCATAGTCGCATATTAGTCTTATGTTAGCGAATTTAGTCTTCATACAGATTGTCGTCAGATGCTCGCTCATGTATCGGAAGCTGAAGACTTATTGCCTAAGTTAATTTCGTTGTTTCTTTTCCGTAGAGCAATCACCAAAGTACATATATATCACAGTTTTCCATTCTCCTTATGTGCTCCCCATCACTTCGTACTTCCTAGATGGTGGTACTAGTTGTTCGGTTGCGCATGGCCTATAAAGTGTCTGCAAATCGCATGTGCAGATCCGAAGGTCGTTGTTCTTTAAACGTTTGCTAGGGCCGTCAATAAGAGGTCCATTTTTAGAGGTCCATTCTAGGCCATTAGTTGGTTCGTCACATATTTTAATCTCTTCCGTATAGGGTTGTGACGGCTTAGGCAAGTATACAAGTATAATACTACTGGGACGTAAGGCAAGATCTTCGCTACGATCTTGATTGTTGCTCTGGTGGGTCAGTTTCCCGATCAATCGCCACGCAGGTCCCCGAACTTAAAAAAAAAATCGTTGGCACTTGGCACTATCTGTGTGCACAAAAATAGCAAAACGAATGAGCACAGTTTTTGTAAAGACTAGGCCTTGATCAAAACTTGACATAGGACCATGGTATTTGGTTGAGCTGTAGGACGATCTATGTATACCATCATAGAAGAACGATGACAGTGACAAACGTGGAAGGAAAAACAAGTGAAACTCCCTACAACACATCAGTCGAAAGTTTTTGCTTTTGAATATCTTATTTTTGTGATTCAGGCCTTCTACTGATTGTTAAGGCTGGATATCTGTCGGGATATGCAGTTTTTGACTGGAAACTTGAATGTTAATTGGAGAATCCAGTTTTTCATCTTTGGCGGTATTGGTTTTGAGAGTAATATTAAGGACTTCTACCCTATCTCTGGTAGTTTTTGAAAATAGTTGATAGCGAACATAATTTTCTGCATCAGATTGAAAGGGACTCCCGAATGTCACTTCTGGTTCCCCCAAATTTTGAGTTCTATTTGAGAAAACAGATTTGAGCCATTTAAGGATAAAGCCGTGAAATCCAGCCTTTTCAAGTTTCTTAACAAATTATTGTGGGTTACGAAAGCTTTTGTTATGCCAAGAAATAGAGCTGCAGTGCCACTTGTTGGCATCAAGTTTTGAGAAGAAAACACTAGAACGACAATATAGAAGGGCGTCTTCAGCAGATTTGCCCTGTTGAAAACCAAACTGCAACGGACTGGAGAACTTAGTCATGTTCAAAAAATATAATAACCTTTTCTTTAAAATTTTTTCAAATATCTTGCACAAAACTGGAAGAAGTGAAATTGGTCTATAATTGCACAAATCTTCTGCCGAGCCTTTTTTATACAGTGGAATCATGTCGGCGTATTCCGGTTAAAAATAGTTGCTGGCACATCAACAACAAAACTGCTGATGTTTTTCAAGCTAATATGATATTTGAGATACCATCAAAACCGCAAGCATTTGAATGTTTTTAGAGAACCAATAGCTTCCAAGAGATCTATAGCAGTGATGGGTTCAAAGGTAAATCTATTACTTTGTAAGGTTTCACCACAATTACTAAAAAGTGAACAACGGCAACTTAAAGGGGCGATTGCTGGAGGTAAATTGCAGTTTATTGTACATTGTAGCAAATAATATCCAGTGAGCCAAGTCGTTACTGCTGGTGCGAAACACCTTAAACGTCGATTATGTGAGGTCTTGCATTCAATACGGGAGGTTCCTTAGCACATTTTGGAGGAAAATTGACATCACGTTCTAGCAATAATGATAGTGTAGGTTGTACCACATGAAATGTCCTATTTCGAGGTGAACATTTAAAGTCAATATTTTTTTTTATAATTTTTTATTTAGTCAAAATATGAACCGTTAGCATCTAAGACTGTTTTCCAACGTGATTTAAGGTCCATCATCCCTTTTTTTTATACAAGGCTTGATTTGTTGAAGTCTATAAAGTCTTCAAAGTCTTTTATGACCTCCGCTCGGTTTCGGAATATCTTCTGCTGGCCGATTCGTTGGAGAAACCTCATGAGAGTACGGTGGATGCGGAAGAATTTCAAATCCCGACTGTAGAAGTTTTTACACCGTTACACGTGATTTATGGGGTCTAGCATTGTCATGCAATACGATCGGACCATGCTTATTTGCCAACGCAGGTTGCTTTTTAGCCAATTTTTCACGCACTATGTCGATTTCCTCACAATATTTGACTGCACTTGTCGTTTACGCTGGTTGAATTGAAAAGTGAATTGGTCCTTTCATTGTCCACCAGATTGTCACCATAACCTTTTCTGGGTAAAGACCTACTTTAGAGGTGCGTTTTGGTTTTCCTTCTACATTCAACCACTGCCCAGATCTTTCTCATCACAAGTGATGGATCGTTGGTGGCCTTAAGCGTACCGATTTTTTTTTTCTAAGATTTCTAAGTTGCATAGTTTTTATGTCGCGTTTAGTTCATGGGGCACTCACTTTTCCTACTTGAGATAAGTGTCGGCTGATTGTCGCGGGAGATACTCTCATGTTCCCATTTTGTTGGATCTGCATATACCTTTGCTTTTAAAACATTGTCTTCAATTAGTGTTTCTAGTTTCCCACGTTGTTCGTTTTCGAGGCTAAGATCTCCCGAAGGCAACTTAGTCCTTAGGTTAGGTTAGGTTAAACAGGGGTATGATGGATATGCCATCATGCAGACACCAGGCACCTAAACGGGCCCATCGTGATCCCTGTGGAACCAGGAACAATCGCCCTGGTGAAACACCCAATTTTGCTGCAAAAGCCAAGGAGGCCTTTGAAGTTCGTGCCCTCTATTTCATATAGGTTTTCCAGAAAGTATTTCCCTAAAAACTTTCCTGCCACGCATTCACACAGTATATGTGTTTGTCCTCAACAGCTTGCAGATCACCGGAGAATCTGCAGATATCCGTATCTGACAATTTAAGTCTCTTTGCTATTACTGTCCTAAGCTTATCCCTGTTTAATTTTATTAACTTTCTAGATCTTTTGCCGTCAAAAAGCGGCCAAAGAGTTTCACGACTTGACCACCTTAGGTTGGCAGTATTTGTGATTTTTATCCTTTTCTTGCAAGCTCATCCGCTTTTTCATTTCCCTCTATACCGCAGTGTCCTGCCACCCAGGACAGTCTTATGCGATTCTGACTGAATGGAGAGAGCCTTGAGTATTGTGCGATAGACCCTGACTGTATCAGAGTTGACGTTGGTTGATTGCCTTGATTGTGGCCTGGCTATAGATGTAGATAGCATTATCTGCTTTAGCTCAGCCGCCCTGAAGACAGCCAGAACCTGTTTGGAATACACTTCTTGCGTCCGGTAGTCTTAGACACTCTTAACTCTGGGTCTTCAGAGAAGACACCAGAATCTATTCCTTCCTCTGTTTTCGAACCATCTGTGAAAATTGCCATTTCATTCGACCTGATTATTGCTTTTTTCCCAGTCCTTCGTCAGAATTGGATTGCTTGGCAGTAGCTCCGTTAAGACCGTGCCATGTCCGAAACTACTGCTCTTGAAGTAACCCAGATTATTGATTCGTATCGCATTGTTGCCAGCAAATTTTTAGATCTGTAAATCAAGCGATGTTAGGTGCAAAAAGGTGTCCAATGCTGCCGTACGGGTGGTACGGAGCGCAACTGCAATGGATATGGAAGCCGTTCTTTAAACCGTCGCTAATTTTCTGTCCTTAAATGCGTCATTAATGTTTTTCGCTGCCAGGGGCGCATTATGTCCAAGTTTAAATTCATAAACGAAGAGAGTCCGAGCTTGAGCCGTCGACAGCATGATAAATAATTCTTAGAAAAAAATTACTGTAGTTGCAACGAACCCGAGAAATCTCACATGTCGAACACACGTACCATTTTATCTAAACAAAACAAAATTGGACTTCCTGTTACAGATGTTTACTCGAGAGCTTCGTACTGCGAACTGACTGCATTTCGTATGCTACAACCCCAATAAGTTCATGTTCTCAACGTACTCGTAATATAGTATTCAAGTTGGGAATAATATTGTGCCTAAGGCATTGCTCGAATATCACTAATCCACTTCTATAGTGCGTTTATTGCTTTTCACACGTGACTATCTCTTGGTCAAAAATGGTTAGAAAATCTTTACAGACCTGATCTCGGAATAATTCGGTCTGATTAGCTCTTCAAGTTATGCGCAGTCCTGATTGTAGATGTCACCGTTGATTTCTTCATTTAGCTCAGCTATTTAAAGAGTTAGTTTTGGAAGACAGCTTATTAAATTTTAGAATGGCGCCCCATTAAGTCAAACGCATGTATCTAATACATATTTTCTGAAAGTTATGTTAATAGCGATCGACTATAAGTTATTTTTTGTTGAAGGAAACAAGACTACATAAAAGAAAAAAATAGAAAATTGGAAAGAGAAACGGGACAGCTAAGAAGACGCACCGCAATACCATAAATGTGATTAGGGTCCTAATAAACTATTTCAGTTCGTTTTCAAAGGAACTCCAGGAACTGATGGTAAGGGCTCTTCAATTTTATTACACCAGCCGGCACTTTAGACTTAAGACACAAAAGATCGACTACTTTAATTATGTTGGATTCCTGCTGTGCTGCATGTTCACTCACAGTATGGAGCATGACTATAACCTTAAGGAAAGGATGCGAAATCTGGTTCTACCTATACTTTTTTTGTTGTTTTGTTTTAGAAGTTCATTCGCGAATGTGATTGCTGATAAAGGAATAATTTATGTCTTAAGCGCGTTGGGAATGTCCACCTGCTCTGATGTGTTCGAGGGGGAACTAAAAACAAACCATGTTTATTTGTGAGTATTTGCTTCTGCTCGAATGCAGGTATCTAAATACAATACAGCTGATGGCGTATAACAACACTTAAACGTCTGAGTTTACAAAGGTCTACTGAGAGAACCGGCTTTGTTTGCGAATTAGTGCTTCGCTCCCACGAGAAATCTTGAGTTCCATTTGTAGGCACTCGTACACAGGTGCTTCCGTTTTATTTCTATTTGATTATTTAGTGTACCTACATACTCGCATCGTTTATTGTTTATCGTAAACTACTTTCATAACTATTTTTAAAGGTGAAGTATGATGCACAAATATTTCAACAGTCTTTTAATCTAATCTAGAATAGATATGTCATATATAGTCATTTGATATAACGACCATCTTTGTGAATAGTTTAGAAGTATATGTAAAGGTTAAGTAAATATTCAAATATAGTTTTGTGACTGAAAATTATTCGAGTTCATAACAATAGTGTGCCCCAAAACAAAGACAAGAATTTGTTAATTTTTTACTGATCCATAAAGTATACTCGTACAATATAGGGCTATGTATGGAGTAGCATATCGGGAAATGGCCTAGTTTTGCTGGAACATACGCACTCTTTTGTCGAAATTTTCCATGACAATTTTGCATAAATGCGGCTGAATTTCGTTAATACAGCGATCAATTGGCTTCTTCAGAGCATGAGCGGTAGTGGGCTTGTTGCCATAAGCCTTGGACTTCAAAAAACCCCAAAGAAAAAGTCCAAAGGCGATAAATCGCATGATCTGGCAGGCCAATTCTGATCACCAAAATGGGAAATTATATGACCAGGATATGATTCGTTCACTAATTGAATTGTTTCGCGGGCCTTGTGGAAAGTGGCACCGTCTTGTGAAAGGCAAATGTCGTCCACATCCATATCATTACATTTATTTCATTTATTCATCTTATATATTACTTACAAAGGAAGACTGAATAATCTTATACAATAATTTGTAAGCCTTTACATTAAAAAAGAAAAAAAATGTACAGAGAGAGATGGCAAAGTTAATATTAAAAATAAAAAAAAATAAAGTAAGAATTAAATATTTTAAAACAGAAAAGTAGTTAGAGAGTTGAAAAACATGTTCATATTATTTTGTGCATATTCGATTGTAGCCAGTAGTGCGAGTAAGGACGACTTAAATTTATTCGTGCTTGTCATTCTTCTCAGGTCAATAGGAAGAGAGTTCCAGAGCCGGACAACTTGAACAAAGAATAGACGCTCAGAAGTAAGACAATGGTATCTTGGTTGAACTAGCGAGAACGATCTATTCGATTGCAAGAATTGAAGCTTATTAAATAGTTAATCTGGCTCTCGGGTTTTTATAAGGTTATGCAAAAAACATAGCGATTTGTATTTTAGAAGGAGCTGGAGAAGGAGCAACCAGTCATTTGTTTAGAAAAGTGTGAGACATGATCGCGCTGCCGGATATTGAAAATGTATCTTGCGATATTGTTGAAGACAATGTTAAGTTTTCTGAGACTATTGTGGTCAGGCTTGCAAAAGATCTCACATCCGAAAAGTAAAGTAGGTAAAAGAAGAGTTTTTGCTAAAATTAATTTAGTTTTCGTTGGTAGAAGATGTTGAGTAACCCATAGAGTTCCGAAGTCCACTATAAACTTTGCCGATGATAGAATTAATGTGAGTATCCCAAGAGAGATTCGAATTAAAAATCACACCAAGGTTTTTAGCGGAGACAGCCCACTCTATGCCACTTGATTAATGTGAACAAGCTGAAGGCCTGAGAGAAGATCAGGAGCTCTACGGTATATGAAAATTACTTTTGACTTATCAGCATTCAATCTAAGGTCGTGTTTAATTGACCAGTCATAAATTCGAGCAAGATCTTCGTTTAGGAGGCCTATAGCAGAGTTTGTTTCATTAGTGGGACAGCTTATCATAAGTTGTACATATGAATTTTGCAGTGTTTAACAATGTTTGGTAGATCGTTCACGTATAAGGAGAAAAGAGTGGGTCCCAGGATTGATCCTTGTGGCACTCCACTCTGTACACTTAAGAAATTCGAACTATTCTCACCAATGCAAACACACTGTTTTCTTCCACTTAAATAAGACTTGATAAGTGCTACGGACAAAGAAGAAAAAGCGAAACCGTCTTTAAGTTTACTACAAATGACCGCGTGGTTGACTGTGTCAAATGCCTTCGAAAAGTCGAGCAATGATAAAAACGTTGGATGATTCTTATCCAATGCGTTACGAATCTCTTCTACCATTAATATCAGGGCAGTGTTGCAGCTCCCTTTAGGCCGAAAACCAGACTGATGTATAGTTAGGAGATCTTCGTTATTTAAGTAGCAAATTGTTTTAGTGCTAACTTGTCGAAGACCTTCGACAAGTGAGGTAAAATAGCGATTGACCTGTTTTCAACCGTATTCCTCATTCTTTTCTTGGGGACCGGGACTATTTTTACTCTTTTCCATTCAGAGGGAAAGGTAGAAGTAGTGAATATAGTATTAAAGCTAAGACAGTCTAGACCATTAGCATTGGATTTTACCGAGAGGAGTGCTTCAACAACATCTGTTTCGGTGACTCTGTTGAAGCAAAAAGCCCCTTCAGTGTCATTTTGAGTGCTATACTCTGGGAAAGCAGGACTGCAAGAAGGATTACCGTATGAGGAGATGAAGTTCAGGTTCAGCTGGTCGCAGTTAACATCAGTGGGGACTACCATATTTTTCCTACCGATGCCTAGTTCGCGAAGATTCTTCCACATGTTCGTAGAGTTCCCTGTTCCCGGGGTAGACAGGTTGAACTTATGATTATAAAAAGCTTTTTTGGCAGATCTGATTTTCAAGACAACTTTGCTGCGCAATAAACGATATTCATTTCGGAATTCATCAAGACGAAACCTCCTCCACTTTCGATAGGCAGTGTCACGTTGAACTATAAGTTTTTTAATGTAAGAGCTAAACCATTGAGGCGACTTAGATGTGCGTACTATAGCTTTTAGAGGGATGTTGTTCTCATATAGCTGTAACACATGTTGCTGTAGGAACATAACTTGGTCATCAACAGAGCGCATGTAGTAGATGCTATCCCAAAATATTCGGTTAACGTCGGAAAGCAGATTAGTATAATCTATATTATTATAGTCACGGATGCCCTCTCTTCCGAGCTTTGCATTAAAGTCGCTGAAAATCTACTGTATATTGCTAATATCTTCGTCTGAAAGCACTTCAGTGGCGTTAATCTGGCTTCACTAGATCGTAAGCCAGGCCCATTGTCAAGATTTGCTCTACTAGATACCTCGATATGTTATGTTCTAGATAATTTTTAAGCTAATGAGTTCAAGATTAAATGGATTTTATTGAAGTAAACTATATATTTGGCGCAATTAAAAAAAAAAAAAAAGAAAAAAGATAAGACTGTCAGCCGAATCATTTCTATTTATTTCACTAAGACGACAAATTATAATCAAATTAGAAAATTGCGTCAGAATTTAATTAACAAATTGAGTGTCATTTGACCCGCTAACACTGCGGCAGTCGAATTTAATTGAACATTCGATCAATCTTATCACAAGTGTTTTAAGCCGCTCACGAGTAATAAATTTAGAAAAAAAAAGTAATTTCGAAAACGAAGTGACAACATCGGACTCCGTATGCGCTCCGCCTTGGAGGCTTATTTATCAAACGCTAACTTTCGACAGTAAGGTGTGACTCGCTGCCTGGTGCGTAAATTAAAAACAATAATCGAAGCGGAAAAGTAGCAGAATTTTTGCATAAAAAAGGGTGGGACGTGACAAACAGACTTTGGAAAAACTATTTACTTAACAAAGCTGATTATTTGAGTCATCATTACCATTTCGCATTTAGCATTTGTACGTCTTTTACAATTTTAATTCTATTTTTCATCATATGTAAATTTAACAGTACGTAAACAATTTTCTAAAATAAATTGGGTGTGACAGAATCCACCCGTCAACAGGAATGTACTCAGCCATTAACAAATAACCTCCTAGAACTGTTTGTTTTTGAATGATCTGAAGAATAAACTAATAATTTATCACAAACTATGCCTTTGGATGATTTCAAAATTACACAAGGTCAACACGTAGTCCGTTGAATCTCAATTCAAGGCCGCTTATTTCAGATAATCCACCTCAAGTAAACTGTGATAAAATGAAGGTCTTGTCAATAAGTCCCACGTAGGCATATTTTAGCCGTAACTTTCAGAGTAAAAATAACCGAAAGCTGAGTCCAGCACAAAATTATAAAAAAATCAAAATATTTTGGTGTTTGATGCTCACGAGTCTAGACAAATCCCATTAGAGCTTGTGAGTCAGTACACACCAATCGAGGCTACTAGGATGGATCGGTCAACTTCAGAAGACCGGGATGACACTATCATTGAGGTATCTCTGCCACCCTACCATGGAAACAGTACGGCAGAAACACATAGCTCGCATCTGTGTACCAGCCCTATGATGATGATAAATTGGTTGCCAATTCCGGTATCAGGAGGAGATTGTGATTCTCTGCGATGTAAACGCACACTACGCGCTATTAGGTAGTATAGACACTAACCATAAAGATGAGCCAATATTTAAATATCTAGTGGCTGCTATTAATGTGATCTGTAACATAGGTAATAGGCATTCTTTCTTTACTAAACAACGTCAGGAACTTCCTGAAGTACATACCCTTTGTATTTAATGATCTCTTTAATTTAATACACAACTGGAAAAAGTCAGATGAATCATCCTACTCTGACCACTACTCATCATATTGTAGTTCAGCATACCGAACAAACAATTGTTTTCCGCTTTCGTCTTCCGAAACTGAGTTGAAGCTGAGAGAAACACAACAAGATCGCTCATGACAAACTGACGCGATGCAGAGATCACGTTTCAATATTCCAGTCAAAGCTTTATAAAAAATTCCCTTCATCGTGGTTTTACCAGAGTCAGGACGAAAGAATGTGAACACCCACATTGGTTGACCACGGATCTCCAAGAAATTCGCTGCAAGAGTAGGAAGAATATAAACTGTCTTAGCAATGCATTCTTAAAGAGCTATTAACGATATGTAAAGAAGGTTCGTCCTGTCGTATTTTCAGCGAAAAGGTTACTAGGACAAAACACATACCCGTCGGAAATAGACCTGAATATAATCCGCGAAAAAAGCCTAAAATTAGTGGTTTGGAGCTACACACCACGATGGTATCTTTCTATCATGTAGTGAACAATCTTTTACATATTCTGAAGGCCTGCTTAACTCTTGGTACAAGACTCAGGCCTCTCATACCAAATTGCCATACTCCGTGCTAAAGACCCTTTAAGGCATCCTTAGTCATCGCATCAAATGTAGTCACAACCACAGAAGGCTGTAAAACTGCCGGCATACCTAACCAAGGAGTAAATCGATTGGTTTAACCTTTCTTTCGATGCACTCTCTGTCTCGAAAGTGCACAATTTGGCTTTCTTTCGAGGGAGGTTTCAACAATGTTGACACCGACTATATCATCAAGTCTCTTCAAGAAGTGGACATTAATGGCTCCATCTTTACTTTGAACGACTTCATTCTCCGCCTACACTTGAGTGCGTCGAATCTTCAATGGGACGAATCTACTTTCGCACTCGTGTAGTAGCAAGAGTACTTAAAGATCTACCCTTCTTCTGAAGAGGTGCTCTTCCTCGCTGGCAAAACCACTGCGTAAGCTTTTTGATCAATCCTACTCCTTAGGACTCTTCCCGAGCAGATGGAAAACAGCATTTGTCCAGCCCGTCCCTAAAAAAGGCGAATCATCTTCTCTCTCCTCCAACAGACCCATTGCACTTACGTCCCTTCTTTCCAAGGTCATGGAAACGCTGATAAATCGTCAGCTCATGAAATATCTCGAAACACGAAAACTCTTCAATGACCGGCAATATGGTTTTCGTAGCAACAGGTCCACTGGTGATTTGATGGCATGTCTCACCGAAAAGTGGAACCAAAGCGTACATCAATGTGGCGAAAGCAAGACAGTTGCACCTGATATTTCTAAGGCATTTGACGGAGTTTGGCATCAGACTCTTTTGTCGAAAATGCTTGCATTTGAGATCGACGACTCTCTTCTTCAATGGATTAGAAATTACCTTTCGGAACGTTCAATTCAAGTTGTCTTGGACGGTTTCAAGTCTGATATTCACAAAATAAATGCTGGTGTGCCCCAGGGCTCTGTTCCGTCACCGACACTCTTTTTAATTTTCATTAACGATCTCTTGTCTGCTACTGCTAATCCAATATATTCCTTTGCTGATGACAGTACTCTCTGCATTTTATATTCGTTCCCGGACTCACGGCCCTGCTCTTCTGCTGTAGAATGAGAACGGCAGCGTATGCCGAGCTCATTAAATTCCGATATCAACAGCATAACCAATTGGGGAACTATCAGAGTGGAATTTAATGCTTCCAAAACACAATGCTGTCTGCTGTCTTTAAAGCGAAATTTAAACACCCAGCCATTATCTATGAATGGCACTTGCATCGTCGAAACCGAAAAACTTTCCATTCTCGGTATGAGTGTCAATGACAACTTACGTTGGAATGACCACATATTATTTGATATCGCCAAAAATGCTGCGAAATGTCTAGGTTTCCTCAAGCAATGTAAGAAATATTTTACCCCCTCTGATCTGGCCTCAATATATAAGGAATTCATTCGCCCAAAATTGGGGTACAATGTCCACCTCTGGTCACGTGGACACGCTCGAACACCGACGGAATGTCTCCTGTCTCACTTTGTTTTATCGCTATTTCCACCACCAGTGCTCCACTAAAATCGCCCGTAGCATTCCGCCCATTATAACTTTCAACCGTAACACCCGTCTCGCTATGAATGCTCATCAGTATACCCTCAAGCCCATTTTCGGACGTACTCTAAAATATCGTGATTCGTTCCTAAGCCGTACAACTCGCTTATGGAATGCCCTGCCGATCTCTGTATTTCCTGGTCGTTATAACTTCCAAACATTTAAAAACAATGTACATCAGTATCTCTCTCTTCTTCCTCCCTAAATTTCCTTTGCCCGCGCTGTGAACAATCACCTTAAGGGTACTCAAACCCCTTGAGCGCGTGTTCATTATAAAAAAAAACACAAAAAGATAGAAACTACACAAAGGATCAACTCGGCAAATACCCACAGGTATTCTCTAACATTTTCAAAATATCCTCCGGTTGGACTGTCAGCTATGGTCTTAGTGTAAATCCGGCCACAACAACAAGATGCTCTGCAACATTGCACCCATCCTAAACGGAACCCCGCTGAATCTCTTCAACAGCATCACGTTCTTGCTCATCCTCGACACCAAACTAAGATGAAGCAAAATATTGCACAGCGAAGCAAAAGAAAACCTAGTTGCCCTCTACCCACGTCAGGGATTTTTATGAACCAGGTGAGTCTTGCCAGGCAGTCAGCAGTGTGAAAATTTATGAGTTCCTAAACCAGAATAAGTCGTTTTAGACATCATGTTGCGACATTGATAAATGCTATAAGATTGTCGTCTAAAAGAGTGTAATTAACACTTAGAACTGGTTGTGATGGAATAAAATTAAAATTGTTGTTTCAAAAACGGCTTACAGGGTGATTAATGAAGCAGACATTTCAAAAAGAGTCATATTTTAGACATTCTGTATTAATAGCTGTAAGATAAAGATCTACAAATTGACGTGCAAGCCAATTACAGTGAACATTAACCGAAACCACTCAAGTGATATCGACCTGAGCTACTAGGTATTATAGCAACTCAAAAGTGTGTTTTTTTTATTAATTAATTTTCTAAATTTTTCAACAATGAAAACCAACCAGTATTGTAATACTCTGTTATCTAGCCCGAAAAAACATACTCGTGGGCGTGAATGAAGAACGGGCAACAATCGAAAATCTTGGATTTTAATGGATCGCGATTTTGTTCAATAAACTAATAGGAAGCGAATTACACATGATGCGATTCGAGGCTTACGGCAAGGTAGAAAAATCTGCATATCAATCCAATCAGTTCAATCTAATTGGCTTATTGAACACAGCTATTGCTATGGTATCTATTGTAGCTTTGTTGCTTGAATATCAAAGTAAGCAGACCTAAGAACTCTCCTCCAACTGGTGATGACTTCAAATACCTAATCAATATCTTTAGAGGTAGTGTTCAGCTGTGAAATACAAACTCACAGAATCCCCAAAAGACCCAGGTCAACCGTGCACTAGAAGTAGAGGGAATTTCTCAGGAGATTTCGAAATGAAAAACCACAAATGACAAGCTCCTCAAGTCAAAAATATACATGTCAATATACATGTCTGTTAACTTTTGACTAGCGACCTGGGCAGAGAAATTCTAATCAACCCCATGCCAAAAATCAACACTTAGGCTTTGTTGACGATCTTGCCCATCTCTCACGGCCTCTTCTTCGAAAGTCTTCCGTTGAGTTGTATGCAAAAATTCATTAATGATGAACAGTTACTAAAGCCACCACTCGCCGGACCAATACAGATATATACACACAGCTTAGTCCTAAAGACTCTCATCACTGGAATCTGTGCCATTAGTATTCATGTAAAATATCCCAGGACCCTGCACAACGAATATTGCAGACCCTGCTAGGACGAAGGAGAAATTGAATCTGTTTACCAACTGCTGTTTGACACTACTGAACTCGATGGCTGAAAAATGAAAGTTATTTGTAGTAATAACTACTCGGCGATCTAGAGAACAGAGGGAAAATTGAGTTGAGGTTGACTTCGCGTGGCTACAATCGCAAGAGATCGCCAGATGCCTTTCCGATCGATTCTCCCTTAATCTCTTAAGAGGTCCTAAGCTGCCAGTATCAAGTATCGAAGACCAGTATCATCATTACCAAATAGCCATCAGAGATGTCACCTCTGATGTGCTGGGTATCACTCGGCTAGCACAACGACCTGGGTTGACGACGAGTGTCGGCCAGTACATGCAGCCAAGCAAGAGGCATACAAAGCGGCACTGCAAAGAAGGATTAAAGGCGTTCTCCTCTACGAGCAGAAGAGGAGTGACGAGGGAGGAGATTGAGAAGCGCGTGGTCGAGGAACTTGAGAGATGCTACTCCAGGGATTAGGTTCGGAAGTTCTACAAAAAGGTAGAAAAAAATTCCATGAACACAAACCCCGAACCGAAATCTCTAGAGACTAACAAGAGAACATAGTAGTAGAGTCGCGTTGATGTTGACGATGAGGAACCAAATACCGGTATCAGGCAGAATAGCCCTTTCAACCTGGACTATGTAGATCAACAATTCCGTCCACCCGATCTGGATGAAGTGAAGATAGTCATATCTAAGCTTAAGTCCAACAAAACTGTTGACTTGTTAAGGAGCATACACCAACTCATCTGTAAAATGTGGTTGGACGAAAGTATGCCCTATGAATGGATCCTTAGCATTGTTTGTGCGATCCTAAAGAAAGGAGACCCTCTGAACTGCGCCAACTACAGAAGCATCAGTCTTCTTAAAATCGTATAGAAGATCCACCTATTTATCGCCTATGACAGAGTCTAAAGAGACGAGCTATACAGAACAATACCTAGTTTTGGCATCCATACCAAACTCTTCCGTTTGTGGAGGATAACGATGGAGAATGCACGCTCCTCCATCAAGATCGGTAAAGAACTCACTGAGACACTTGATGTCAAAAATAGATTTGGACAAGTCATTGAGTCGTCATGCGATTTCTTTAATATTATTCTTGATATAATAGTGCACAACTCATGCGCCAACAAAAGCGGCACAATCTTTCAAAAGTCCGCGAAGATTACTCGCACACGACGAAGATATTGACGTAATCCTAAGAATGCATCATGATGTCAGTGGCGTTTTCGGGAGTATTGGAGTTTATCGGTCAATGAGGTAATACCAAGTATATGTTGCAGAAAGTACAGCCTACAACTCCCTCGGCAGAAATAATTTTGCGGTAGTTAAGGACCTTGGTTATCTAGGCACCGCTGTCAATTCAAACGTAAGGGCTATACAGCGACAACGACTTAGCCAGAAGGGTGAAGGTCCAACGAGTGAGGTGACTGGGCTGATGGACACCAATGCTCCGATTCAAAAAAGTCTTCGAATCCGACCCAGAGGGACAGATGTCTCTTGTGTTTTACGTGAGGGCTTAAGCCTACGGTGCGTCTTCGCACAAGATATCAAAACAATGCGTTGATAAGCGCCCTTCGGGTAGTACAAGTACTACCACCAGTACCAGATTCGAAGTCGTGTGTAAGGCACGAACTTCCCCTTTGGTGAATGGTCGATGCCTATCCTCCACATTGAGCAAACCAGATCCCATGGTAGAGCACAGGTCGTAGCAAACTACAACATATACCAAGCTCCATTCGGGCTACTCTCCCCGCTATCGTGGGTATAAACCTACAGACACCACGATACTCCCACAAGAGGGCCAACTCCTAGGTCAGGCCGGAACCATAATTCCGGGGGCTCCTGACCTCCCGTGGTACCGGTTGAGCTGCGCAACTTTGAGGTTACTTCCAGTTGTGCACCTCACTGCCCAGGACTGGCGGCCTTACACCAATTTAAAATTTCTAAAATCTACCCGCTAGCTGCCTACTGCGCCTTCTATTGAATACCTCTTTTGCAAAACTACGGTAATTCCACTGACATCGTAGGTTTCACCATTAAAGGTGATGCCCATAGCCTGCAAGTTCCTTGTGTCAACGTAATTGGGACACTCACATAGGACATGTAGCCAGTCCTCATAAGTAGCTCCACATGAGCAGCTCACAACCTCGCTAAGCCCCTCTTATGCAAGAATGCATTAAGAGATCCATGCCCGGTCAACAAATTTTAACCCAGGCTGAGGTTAAAATTCCGTTCAGGAAAAATTCTCATGGTTAGCACATCCCTTAGGAAGCCGTAAGTAACCCTGCCATTTCCGTGTAGCAAAGTTTTACGCTGCTTCAGGGATGGGCCATCCACTTCTCCTGCGGAAACCCAATCGCGCCCATTTAGAGGGAGACCTTTTCTGATCTTGAAAGCAATACCACAACGCATCACTTCCAGATGCAGAGGTGGCACTCCTAGCAACACCTGCATTGCCTCTGTGGGGACAGTGTGGCACACCGGTAAACAGCGAAGAAAGGCGACTCTTTGGCAAGTCAAGATCCGTCTTCGACCATTAACAGTCATAACCCTGTCGTATCATACCGATGCTCCATATGTTGCACAGGCAACAAAAAGGCCATCGTATATGATACGAACAGAACGCCTGTTGAGTCCCCAGTCAGATCGCAAAATGCGCATTACCTGGACTACAGCACTCAGCATGCGTAGTCTGGTTCGGACCAGGTGAGATATGTGACCTCAGTCAAACATTTAGTGCCAACGCCGTTTGCATTCAATTTGCCCTTGAGCTTCATTGAAACAGTCTTATCCTGCGACACATTTACCCCAACGCTAACCCAGAGGGACAACGTCTCATGTGTTTGTCGTAAGTACCTGCCATGTAGGCTCAAACTTACGGGATGCCCATACATCCATGGGAGCAAGGATACGCCTTGCCATCGCTCACCAAACATTTTCACTGTTTCAGATACCAATTCCGAACTGTGTTGCCGGCACAAGTTCCACCCTTGGTATGAGTCGAGGCCGACCTAAAACCTCTTACTGCTCTTAGGGTCGCAGCACTCAGTACTTATTGCAACTCTACATTGGGTCAAACCAAGGGAAAACCCAAGGTAAGACCCTTCCCGCGATTTTGGGTTTAAACCACAGCCACCATGACGCTCCCACAAGGGGGCCTACCTCTAACAAGTCAGGCCCGGACCGAAATCCGGGGGGCTCCTGACTATCATGGTACCGTGATTTAAGTCCTGGTAGGGACTACCGGTGGTCCAGCCGCCAACAAAACCTATGACCGGCAACTTATGACTGATCAAATCGCAGCAACCTTCGGTAGCGTCATCTGAAGATGTTTACGATAAGACCAGTACTTTGCTCTGCCCCCGTTAATTATTAGACAACGTCATTAAAGGGCGAAGCCTTGATAATTGGGCGGGGGCCCTACCCAGAGGGACACCGCAGTGTGAAGAAAACTGCGATTCAGGTGGCGCGCGAGTGCACAATTAGTGTGCGACACTGGAGGCAGCTAGCTAAATACCGAGCTGGCTGAGGCCTAGGTACATACACGCCGGACTGTAGCGCCACCTTAAGTAAGTAAATTAGAAAATACGACTTCATTCAAACGCTCTCCAAGGAACCGCTTGTATGAGTAGGTATACTAGACCAAAATTTCTATGGCTCCTTCACATAAACCGATGGAAATTTTAGTCTTCTTGACATGGAACGGAGATTTATCGTCGCCTCGAACAAAAAGATTTGATTGGTTTTCGACGCACTAAAGCAGGAATATGAAATAAGGGTTGTCTGCTTGTTCTCTGCTCTGATGCCATGTCATTAACACTGCTAAGAAAAGCTGCTTTGTTTTGATAGTAAAACTATTACGCAAATATTGTGCATTCTTTTTCAATATCAGCATATATTCCGTTTTATCTTTGTACAGACATAGTTGTGCCATAATTTACAACTTGCTGTTGGACCGACTTTTGAAAAGCTGTTCAACATCATGTTGAAGAAGACACCGTAGTATCATACTTTGCTCGGGCCTTTTCCGAAATTACACCAATGTTGCTTCGTCCGCCAGGTTCAGCAATATTTTGCCGTAATAACCTTGCACTTGACTTTGAATTTGAAAGGAAGATCAAAGCTAGACATGGCTTTGCATATCAAAGGGTGGGCAATTTTCAAATCAGTGCAGTTTTTCGGCTTGCAAATTTTGGCGGGTCTGAAATTGTTCCGTTAAAAAAAGGTTCAGGTTGTTTATGCATTTTGTACGCGGTATTTACCAGACTAATCTTCCTATCGCTATCATAAAATGAAAAGACTCTTTTATCAGCGGCCTGGAAAATGAGGTGCAGATTTAGTTCATCGATTACATTTTCGTCTCATGTCTATAGTGGTCATATTGAAACTATTGCATAGTTGAGTTCAAAACAGTTGGTTGTAACAATTTTTCGTATTGCTGTAAAGCCTGCGTCCATTTTCGGAGGTGGTGCCGTGTAGCATCTCTCAGTCGCTAAATATGATACTTTGGACACTCCTCGTAAATTTATGTCATATTGGCGTATTAGGATGTTACATGGAATTGCAAGGAGACCTTCGCTTGTTCTGGATTTCTTACCTAGACCTATAAAACTTATTGGATTGCATCATTGAAATCATGCATATTCGAGATCTGTCTTAGGTTCGAGAATGGGGTTTTCTTTCCGTATGTGGTCGACGTAATTCGCAGCTCACTTGGTGTTTATTATTCATGACACGCCGCTTTATTTCTTCGCCGTGTTCCTCTAATAGCTCGTAGATGGCTTAGTTTCGAATACTGTCAATCCTATAAGAAGCACGTTTACACATGTGTTTTTACAATATTACCCAATTCGCCAATGTGTCATACGCGCTCATATATGCAGTATCAACCGATGTTTCAGCTATGCAAACAAGTTCTAATTATCCAATCGACTCATGGATCATTAGCGCCATCGCCAGCTACTGCATTACAACGTTAATTATTTTAATTTTTTTTTTAGTTTTATGACAGCTTGGCGCATTAGAACGATACGAGTTGCGGTACAATTCTCTCACACCACTGACACAAATTGCAGCTTATCGCGCGGAAATGTACAATTCACGCTAGCGTACTTAATTAGCTGAACGTATCGATGTTTCGCACATCACCCCAGTCGCTGTGTTTAATCAATTTGGCAATGAAACCGATGCGATATCTGTTTTCACAGTATCTGCCCCGACTGATCGCCGGATGGAGGAGACTATTAATTTAATATTTTTCGCAAAATTAGAGTCACCTCATATTCCACATTTGCGCTATCAATTCGTAGGCTTGGTGAAGGATCTTTTAGCGATTTATTATGCGGACGCGGCGTAGTCACTCTCATCAAGTCAAGGGTGTGCGATTAGATTTCACATTTCACAATCAGAATGATCATTGCAAAAACCGCAAGATTTCTAGGAACTCAAATGCACTGTGACTTATACTTAGACTGTGACTTAGAGTGTGATGGTGGTTCAGACATACAACTGAGACTGATACGGTTACTGAGATCATCTGCCATTTACTATTGCCATTTGCGATTCAGTGATTTTCTATTATTTTTTCCAACGGAAACCGTGGAGAAAATTTACGATTTTCTGCATCTTCGCATTTCGCCATCAGATCAAAGGAAATGGCTTTTACGCATGCAACGTACGAATACGGATACCCAGCGGTAGACCTTTGCGGTTTGACCGAGAACAAGCTTTAGATTGCCTCAGCAGCAAGACGCCAAGTTGTGGTGTAATGCACGTACTACGAGGCGACTTGGAGTTGCATGGTTTTGATATTAAGAACCTGATATCCGAGGGAAGATTAACTTAACGTCATTCCCTCCCTCTGAAAGGAATTGCAATAAACACAAGCACAACTGCCTTTTGTTAAACGAACAAGCCAGATGAGGAGTACAACAAGAAAAAAAATATTTAAAGGTAGCAAGTACCAGACGACAAACACATAAAGTTAAGTTAAGTGCTTTAAAAAAAGATAAAAAAAAGGAAGACTCGTATCTGGCTCTTGATAGGGTAAATTGATTTAAACCGATTTTACTCAGACTCGTATTGATTGAATTTATGTTTGGCTACTCTCTATGATACATTGAAAGACTGTAGATTCGACATTCTTTGAATACTGTTTTGATTTGGCTATACAACAACCTTCACGTTCACATGTTGAGCACCTTATGGCAAGAGTCTATATTAGACCGGGAACCTGCATAGCCTGCTCTTCCGTTTCTATATCTGATAAAATTATGAATAGGTATAGCTCTCGGTATTGTGCCCTCCAATAGTTTCCAATTTCTTAACTCCACCTTGGTGTATTCTTGTGCGCTTGGCCTTTGAGTGCAAGATACAATTGCCCTATTCGATTTTTCAGATGTGGAAATCTGCACATTCCCTAATGTGACTGAAAATTCGTTTGCTAGGTTGATCTTCTTGTTTCTACGCTTGGATGCACATATGTACATGGTTTACACCTCATGGGGAAAGTTTCGTAAATTCATCGCCATCTGCCCCAGTCTTTTGAAGAGGGAGCAGATCAAGTCGCCTGCTTTATCTGCGAACTTGCCATGTGGCTTAAGCCCACGACGTGCCATCACGCATATATTTAAAGTGAGTTAATCAGCGAACAGATCTTAAATGTCGAACAATCCAAATTTATCGATCTTTAGATCTTCTTGGTGAAATCCTATTCAGACCAGTACCAAACTGATGTCAAGTACAGTCCTGGATTTCCTTTTCGTAAATGGTGAGGCCTGCCTAATACCTCCGTCAATCCTACGGTTATGAACCCTCGAGCTTTTCCCTTTCCGACGATAGTCGGAGAACTCTCCACGCGATTTAGGTCTAAACCATTTACTTACTTACTTAGGTGGCACTACAGTTCGGGGTGAACCTGGGTCTCAACCTCTTCAGTTAGTTCGAACTTTAGCTAACTGGCTCCAGTTGCGCACTCCAAGTCGATTGAGGTCCTCTTCTACTTGTGCACATCACCTAAGGTGAAGTCTCCCTGTACTGCATTGTCCCTTAGTGTTAGATTTGAAGGCTCTACGGACGGGAGCATTGGTGTCCATTCGTTCTACATGTCCTAGCCAGTTCAGATGTCTGATGTGTAGTTTTCTGACTAGGTCGATGATGTTGTTCAGCACGTATATTTCGCCATTGAATCTTCTCCTCCAAAGCCCGCCAATGCAAACGAGACCGCTCAGTGGCAGCCCGCTGAGTTCTCCCAATTATGTTAATACCATCGGCGAATGGTAGTTGCGCAGACTTTCAGAAGATTGTGCCTCCGAACGGTACAGTTCTTTCAAGTCTGATGTTAGAGAAGTCAGATGACAGCGCGTTATCTTGTCTAAAACCTTTTTTTGATATAAAAGGTCTCGGTTCAGTCGTTACCCATCTTGACGGAGCAGCGAGCACAGACGGACGAGCTTGGCAGGAGTAGCAAAACTAGACACGGGTCTATATACGAGTAGCTCGGCTCTATAAATCCTACGATACGCGACCTTACATTCGATGAAAATTTGGTAGGTATCGACTTGGACTGTTTGAATAGATGGTCTAGTGTGCAGTCTGCAGAAAAAGTTTATCCACATTCTCACCGGCTGCGACTCCACTACAAGGTTTCCTTCTTCATCGCTATAGGCTTCTGTACGGGTTGTCTTGCCTTGAGACGTTCTGTTTACCAGTTGGTAAAATTTCCAGACGCTATTACTGGAGTACAGCTTCTCAATATCTTCAATCATGCGCTTCTTGTGCTCTTTTTTCTTCTGAAGAAGAAGCCGATATACTTTCCGTCTCCTCTGTTCTTAGAGCTCATGAGCAGGTCTCGTCCTTCGTTATACCGTCGCTTTGTGAGCTTTTTGTTTAGCTTCTTCATCAAACAAGAGATTTCTTGTTGGATGGGTCAAAACAACTACGTCAGTTGCAGCGTCTCTGATGTCATGTGGGTAGCGTTACCACTGGTCTTCGGTACTTGATACTTGCGGCATGGGATGTGCGCAATGTCAATAAGCCTATGCCCATTGCCAGACGTGTTATCGTCTATTCTATGCTTACCAAGGGTCTTACCAAACATGTGCTCCTTTCGTATCCATTTTAGTAGCCGATTTTAACGGCACGCTTCGGACGTGGCTCATATGTCTTGTTGAGGAGTTCGTAGAAACATTCTTTGGTGTTGTCGTTCTTATCTTCCGTATGGGCGCATATTAGACTTATGTTAGCGAATTTGGGCTTAATTTGGATTGCAATACGAAGTTCGCTCAAGTGCCGGAAGCTCAAGGTTTCTTGCATAAGCCTGCCGCATATGGAAAATTCGCATCCAAGTGAGCGCTACTCCTGCCTCTATAGCAATCACCATAGTATGTATCACATTTTTTTCATCCTCCTTATGTCCGCCCATCACATGGTACATTCTGGATTGCGGTGATATCTGCGTGATATCAGTTCAGGGCCTTAGGTAATTGCTCGGCTGTACATAGCCTGTTAAGTGTCTGAAAATTCCAAGTGCGGATTCGAAGGTTGTGGTCCTTTAAACGTTCGCTGGGGCCATTAGTTGGTTTGTTTCATATTTTAATCTTTTCTGTATATGGTTGCAAGCCCTATGACTACTTAAGTCTGTATAATGCTACGGCCGAGCATGCCCTTGTCATTTTAGAGTTTACTTAAGCAGTTGCAAGGGACAACTACTTGGAGGTAAGGCAATCTCATCGCTACGAATTTGATTGTTGCGCATTGGTCCAGTTATAGGACACTCGAAACTTGTGTTTGAGCCAGTAGGCTAAAATTGCAATTTCGAACAGTCTAGGTAGTGTAACCGACATTACGCCTCGGATAAGGCATGATCGCATGGTGATGACTTTTGGTTATTGTTCCCAGACTAAAATTGGTTTCTGGCATATGGGGGTGAACGACTCAGGGAGCGAATGACCTCAAAATGTCAGATTATTCCAATTGGAACGAGAGTTCCTTCGAAATAATTTGGACATATTGGGAGTGAGTGAAGTAAGATCGTCCGACGCAGGAGATTACAAATTCCCGACGTGTACTCTATTCAAAAAAGCCCTCCGGCTGTCCCCATGAACCCTGAATGGATCTGCTGCTAACATCGACAGCACACAGAGACTTAATTTCCTGGCACCCACATGTCCTGGTTCCGGACGGAGTACGGCGTGTTACGTGTTATGCCTAAACGAATCCCTCGACTGAAGATGAAAACGAATCGTTCTACAATGAGCCAAACGACGTATTCTATGCAATGAAGATGTAGGTAGGCACGACAATGAAGGGCTCAGACATATGATCAGGAAGCACGGCCTTAGCCACCGAAATGAGAATAGTGAATGATTTCTGCAACATCAATCGCCCAGTCAGAGGAGGCACCATGTTTGAGCATAAGACCTTCCAGAAAGTCTGAAAGTATTGCAGATTCTCCAGCAGTAGTGAGAAACGAGCTAGAGAAAGTTCCTCCGACGAGTGGAAGAAGGGAATGATGGCCAAGCTCCATGAAAAAAGGAACTCTTATAGAGTGTGAAAACCAAAGTAGTTCTTGAGCGAATAAGGGAACATCTGTAAGACACACTTGATGCGAACGAGCAGGTTTCCGCTCTGGATTCTCCTGTGTCAACCACATTACTCGTAGCACCCTGCAGATCAATCCTGAACAATGCATTGAATACCGGCCACCACTTCACCTGCTGTTCATTGATTTTGAGACAATGTCAAAAGGCAGTTCATATGGCTTGCCGTGCGCAGGAGCTCTAATGGCTATTATCAAAGAAAATTATGATGGGTCTAAATGTTATGTTCTGCATGGCGGAGAGTTGTCAGAGGAATTCGAGGTCCTAAGTGGGGTCCGACAAGGTTGCATTCTATCGCCGATACTGTTTTTATTGGTGGAGACTGGAAACATTCGTTGGACTTCTACATCTCAACTCAAACATTTGGATTGCGCTGACGACGTTTGTTTACTCTCTCGCAGGATAGTGGATCTGCACCAAATGACAGCAAGAGTGGAGAGATAGGCAAATGTCGTGGGTTTGAAGATTAACACTGCCAAAACCAAAATCATCAAACTCGGTACTAACCATCAGCTTCAGTTATCATTGCTGTTCAACTGGTAGAGAGTAGAGAGTAGAGAGTAGAGATTCCCAATATCTTGGGAATATTGTCTCTACCGCAGGTGGAACCGAACAGGATATTGTCAATTGAATCCGCAAAGCAAGTCTCCGTTTGGAATGATGTCTATGATATGAACGTTTGTTCATAGATGCATACGGAGCATTTGAAGGGTTTACTAGCCTAACCGTATCTCTAACAAACATTTTTACCAGAAAACGGATCAGAATCAAAAGAAAATGACATGATGAAAACCTCAAATACCGCTGAATAAACTCGCTCCACTCGCTTGATCGGCATACGAGTACCACGGAAGCAACTTAAGCACTTTCAGTTTTTGACATATGAACCTTATATGTAGTTTCATCAGTTGATCCTCTGCTTTCATGTCTTACTAATCATTCGGCTAGTACCTATGGTTTGATCGGAGGCTAGCGGATAATCATACCGCACTTCTTTTCTTTTTGGCGAGTGTTAGTATCCTTAGAAGCGGAGAAAAGCCGATACTACTCGTAGTTCGAATGGTTGATTACGTATCCGCAACTGGGAAATACCCAATTTCTGGAGCTGTTATTGTATGCAACAGGAAGATACTTAATATACTCATACATACATGTGAAGTACTTAAGTCAAAAAACCAAACTAAGAAATGTTTTCCCTGATATTTTGAGGACTTTCGTGGAACCCGTCTGATTAGCCTTTTGAGGAAAATAGGGTGCACCATATTCAATGCCTGGAAGTGTGTAGCTGTATTTCTTTACCTTGTTTGCTCTTGAATTTTCAGACAAAGCAAAGACGAGAACACAATTTCAGCAGTCCTTTATTGCAAGTAACTCTCGGTAAATCTCGAGTGTGAGTCTAAAGTATGGATACGAATTGGTAATAAGTTTGTAAGAAAAAGATTAAGTTACGTGTGCAATGCGGTAACAATGGTTTTGTGATTGTGATTGCTTTTGACCTTTTCAGAGTCGTGATGAGCATTTTTAACTTGCCGTCAAGAATAACAATTTTGTTTTTTTACCAGACCATCGGAAACTCAAGCTGAGTTAATATAACACACAAAGGTAGTGTTGTTTTGACTAGACTCCATGTTGTACTCATTCGACCTTTTGACTAATCAGATTGACACGGAAGGTAAACTATTGGACAGTGATACAGGAATATCCACATATTCCAACCCACGCTAACAATAGTCTCCTTTCAATCGAAAGGACATGTTCCATTCAAATTTATTGGACAAGAACTTAAAATGTAGTTTGGAAAATTTACAATCCAGGTGTTTCAAATTGTGTTCAATTGTTCCGACAGGACACATACTCGTACATACCATATGTCCTTGTGTTAACAAAATGACAATACTTGGACAATTGCATTTGTACGCATTTAACGGATGAAAGGATATTTCGATTTACCTGAATGCAAACCAAATCATCATGACCTTTACCGGAACAGGGTGTGTGTTTATTCATCCTTACATTTGGAATGGGAATAAAGGTACACGTGCACTACAGAGGGAGTGTTACATTAAAATGTTTAACAAGGAATTTCACATCCGATTACACACATTTGAATAAAAAGAAATTTTGAAAGAAATTTATATCCCAGAGATATACAATTTGTGCCGTGTTCAAAATGTTAGTGCTATTGTATCTCTTGGTTCTTCTTAGAACATCAGATCATAACGGGCTTACAATCAGCTTCTATTGCAGGATTTGGAATCAGTGACGGTAATGTGCTAGTGAGTTAGCTATTCCATTTAAAGTTCACAGCAGGAATAATTCGATCACTTAAATGCAAAGATATCTACAAAATTTCAGCAGATCTTTGACTCTTATGGTCCATACTCGTGCGATGTGGTAAAGTTTGACTTCAGATTCGGCACCTTACTCTTACGCTGGAACTGATGCAGATAATGTTTCTGTAGTATTTCGCAGATCACATCTAGCGAATGTCTGCTATCATGTTATCAGTCGTCCTTGTCACAGAATGATAGTTGTCGAAACAGTCCGACAGCCCATCTCTGCTTAAAATGTTGCTTATTACGTTTGTAACTTCGTATTTCCATTTGTATTTCGATAATTGAATATTGGATTCCATTGACAGTACTCGTACAATCCATAAAATCTCTCGTTGAATCAATTGAATGATTTTTCAGAATTCAAACAGACTATACGAATGCTTCTTTAGGTTTCTAAGAAGTCAACCACAGACAAGACTTTAAACGGCTTTTGATTACCTTTATCTTGATAAGGTACTACTTTTTTATTCAGCACTATGATGTATTTCTTTAAAACGATATTGTCAGAAATACGTTTGCATCAAACCTCTATCATAGTATTTCTTTCCGCGAGCTTTTGCTGGTAATTTCTGCTTGAACGAATATAGAAAAGAACACAAATGGATTACTGGTTTTTCTTTCTAATTTTGCTTAACCTCACTCCACGTCCTGAGCTGTTGCGAGCGTAGTGTCGGTTGTTACATGCATTAAAACTGAAAGTAATTAGAGCATTGATGCAAAATGGTACCAGAGCTTCTCGTGTGCTCTCCGAACAAAAATTGCGTCGAATACATACCAGATGACGGAAATCTCAGTATTGTGTGTCCGATCCTGAAGAAATGTGTCTGTCTAGTTCGTGCCAACTATACCGGTATCAGACCCCTTCAAAATCGC
The DNA here is from genome assembly GCA_949129095.1 of Volucella bombylans. Classification (NCBI taxonomy): domain Eukaryota; kingdom Metazoa; phylum Arthropoda; class Insecta; order Diptera; family Syrphidae; genus Volucella; species Volucella bombylans. Next base: position 15,247,436 of record OX422144.1, read on the forward strand.
CTGTAAGATCTTCGCTGTCGGACTAAACATTTTGCCACCCAATTGATTGGTTCTTATTAGCGTGGCTTCAGGTCTTGAAAGTCTATCATTGTCCAGATTTTTACAAAATTACAGATCTTGGAAAATAGCCACAACCTCCAAATCGACGCCCACCGTATTTTCTAAATGTGCGAAATGGGAATGAACATGAAGAAAGCTCCCTGCTCCGTGAGGATCGGTAATAATATTGCCGAGATCTTTGATGTCTGAAAAGGTTTCGGAGAAGGCGACCTATTGTCATCAGAGCATTGTGAGAAATTCGCAAACCAACGCCAATATCACAATCTTTCAAAAGTTTGTATTACTAAAACTGCATCTGCCGATGGCATAAATAAATAGGAAACAGCGAGCAGAAGTGGTGAAAATGAGTCTAGAAGTACACACAGAAATAACAAAGTATCGGGTTTTCCAATAAGGACTTGACAACTTTTTTTTAAAATAAAACGCAAACCATTTGAGATATTTCAAAAACTCTATTATCGCCTTGAAATACAATCAAAACATTTATATATGGAACTCGACTTCGTTCATATGGCCACCGCGGGCACGTTTGCAACGGTCGATTCGTTGGACCCAATTTTCAACGACTCGCGTTCATTGTTGGCTCTGAGTTCTTCCAACGTCGTCGGCGTATTGGCATAAACCAATGACTTAACGTAGCTTCACAGAAAATAGTCAAACGGCGTTAAATCGCACGAACGAGGCGGCCAATCGACTGGCCCATTTCTTGAGATAACACGCTCACCATACTTACTCTTCAATAAATCGAGCGTATGCTCTGTGGCTTGTGGCATCATTCTGTTGAAACCACATGTCAACCAAGTCCATATCTTCTAATTCGGGCCAAAAATAATCGGTGATCCTGGCGCGATAACGCTGACCATTCACAGTAACGTGACGTTCGTTATCGTCGACGAAAAAATATGACCCAATAACGCCGCCGGCATGCAAACCGCACCAAACAGTTATTTTTTGTGGATGAAGTGGTGATTCATGAAGCACATGTGGATTATTGACGAACCCATTGAGCCAAAAATGAGCTTCGTCACTGAAGAAGATTTTGCGATGAAATTCATCATCTTGGCGCATCTTCTCCAAAACCCAATCGGAGAACGTACGTCGCTTCAAATGGTCCATCGGCTTCAATTCTTGAGTCAGCTTGATCTTGTATGGGTGTAAACCAAGATCCTTACGCAAAATACGCCATAATGTGGTCCTAGTGATGCCCAATTCTTGAGAACGCCGTGGAATTGACTGATTTGGATCCTGAACGGCAGCGATATTTTCGACACTTCGACCAACCCGTTGTCTCACTGACACGGCAACATCACACAACAAATATGTAGACTCAAAGTTTTGCACTAAACTTGTTATTGCCTGTCTACTAGGGCGAGAATTACGACCGAAAATTGGAGTTAACGCTCTTAAAGTTGCAGTCACCGACTCCGAATTTCGGTAGAAAATTTTTATAATTTACAGACGTTGCTCGTTCTTTACCATGATGAAAATGTTGAGTTTACTGAATAAATTGACAGTGACAGTTTGATGATTAGTGAAAGAGTGCGTTCACAAACTAAATTCAAAGTTTTCAAGTTCCTATTGGAAAACCCTTTACGTGCCGTCATCGAAAAGTATCAATGGCTTGGACAAAAGCGTACAAAAGCGGGTATAATACTTTGTCTACTTAATCTTCACAGTAAATTTAAACAATGAGACCACCTAATATTAATAGATCATTGGAAGAGTAACTCATGTTTTTTTTTGTTTTGGGACCCCCTCTCGGGCAATCAAAAAAGAGCTCTATAAAACACTGATCGTCCCATTTATCTTCTATGGTACAGAAGCATGAATTTTATCAAAAAAAGGTTAAGGGGGCCGTTATTGGCTTCGACAGAAAATTGTTTGAAATAATCTGAGGCATAATAATTATTGTTCGGGCTGTACAACGACATGGGCTTTCCAAAGCTTGGATGATTGGGACATGATAAGCTGCTTAACACCAGCGCTCCAGCTCTGAAACTTTTCGAATCTATCACCAAGGGAAGATGCAGAAGATCGAGGTCTCGCATCAGGCGGCGTGTGCGATTTATAATTGACCTCAGCCAACTTATCGTACGAAATTGGAAGCAACTAGGAGAATTGAAACCGGAAGCAGTCCGGGAACCCCCAAAGATGCTAAAAGACGTTCTAGCTAAGACACATAAAACACTTATTGGGTTTTTTTTAGTCGTATATTCGTACAGAAGTGTTTCTGACACTTTCGCCGAAATGTCTTTTAGTTAATTGTATGGATCTTTCTGGTGATTGTGTAGGTTCAATTTTAAGTAAGGTTTCCGTTTGTTTGGCTAAAGAGCCACTTGATTCTGTTTCCTAAGTCATGGTAATATACAACCATTTCTACCAATTCGTTGTTCTCGATGAATGGTTAGTGCAAATTGTAGATACTAGAGAAACTGAAAGAGATTTCGGGATGACTTGTAGTCTGTTATTTTTGAATTTCACTACCGCTGTTATTATGTACAATCTTTTATTGAAGAAACTAGAGAGTTAGTATCTTAAAAATTATCAAAACGTTGACGTTGGTATTTGAGCTGATTTATATTTTACGATCCGCATTCTACACCTAAAAATCCATTTACGAGAAATATAAATCAATTTTATTTAAATTTCCATTTAACTAAGTTAACGTTAACATTTAATTATTTTTTGTATTTTCAGGTAAGCATCAAAATGAAATACAATTTTGGTAAGAATGGTATAATGGATCTATAAATTCTTGTATAACTCTTTATGTATAGGAGAACACAGTACAGTTGACTTGTCCATTTTGCTTTAATTTATTTAATGCAAAACAGGTTAAATACATCAACTTACAAACTTTTTACAATAAATCTATTTCGGCAGCGAAGGCTATCGGAAGCTCGTTAAATATTTTCAAGATAACGCAAGTGTATTGAGTTCAAAATTTCCGTGAGAAGTCCTCCAACCTCACTCTCGTCATCTTCGATTTGCTTTGAGGTGAGCAGATGTCTAGAATATGACTTCCTGAGAGAATACTCGCAGTTCCACAATACTGACGATTTATTATTGTGAAACTGGCGAAGGCTGAAAATAATTGTACCTACCCTAATTTTCAGCAGCCTATACAATTATCCCTTGCGCAATTTTTGTCGTATGAAATCCGGATATAAAAGTTCAATAAGATGTTTGACGAGATCTTCATGCTTCCGCTTTTTTTTTTGCCTGGACTTCTGCTAAGATCCTTCTTATAAGGCTAAATGGGATATCTCACCGTTTCCTTGGGGGCTGTATCTTCAATTTCATTAGTCTTCATTTTAGTATGCTGCTTTGACAGTGATTTGCCCAAGATCACCTTGCGCTTAGTATTCAACGCTACATTACGTAATCAATTATCGTTCTTACTCTATAAATTACGTGCTATGTTTAATTAGACCGTCTGACTAGTATGAGTTTAGTATATCTTCTCCGGATGAGGTTTTTGGGGTCGAAACCGTTTCCTCTACGTCAGTTTTCGTATTCGTAGTCCTGTTGCCTATCGAGTGCGATTAGATCTCGATAACTGAAGGCATTTCCTACTTTTATATTCAATTTAATTTCTCCAATAAGTCATTCCAAAACATTTATTTTTCTGACTGCTCACTGCCTACTTGCCACTCAGAAATAATGCATTTTGTACGCTTTCTTTTTCAAGTGCAAGTTTCGGGCCCTGTTTCCAAAATTTCACTACTCGAATGCATATTATATCAATTCTACGTTCGCCCAATACGTTTACTAGTTCGAAAATTTTACTCATCATTATGCCGACGATGTTTTGGATCAGATGCGTAATTTATTTCTTGAAAACATCATGTGGTATTGCTCCGAAAATCGCCTCCCGGCTGTACCCGGCGTGCTAATTTATTCATATTCATTCACTGGAAGTGCCGTACTTTCATACTATCTTCCGATCTTCCCGTCAAAAAAGTAACAGCGGCAATATGTTATAAGCAGTTGCCTCGAGTCTCCCATGGATTACCACTGCCTCAAGTTGTTCAAACCAAATGCCAAATATTTTTGGATCCGAGGAGTCTGAGATCTGTTTGGTAAATTTAGTCTATGCTTGATCTCCATCAGGAGTAATTTGTGGAATCCAGAGTTATCAAAACTGACAATCTTTTCCTGCTTGTACGCAACCTGGCTTTTTCTCGTGATTTCAAGACCAACGTAAAACATAACAGTCTTGATTAGCTGCAATTTCGACCTTAAAGTCCTCCGACACCTTGCCAATATATGTAGAATATAAAACATCATCGTCCCTGTTCTTAATTTCTTAGGAAATTGTTTTCCAACTGATGGCCGATTTTTCCAATTTTTTTTTTTATTCTTAGAAAAGTTGGATAGGAATGCTATAACAACGATATGTTTATCAAAAAGGATCTCATAGCGGTAGAAATCCCTGATATAATATGCGGAATCTGAGAATTTGGTAACTTTCTCTGTGGAGTCGGGAAATACGAGTACATCTTTGTCGGTCATGCGGTTTCGACATGTTTGCATAGTTAGGGTAGCCGGCTTCCATCTAATTGTTTCATTGGAAGTTGTTTGTTGTGTTCCGCTTCAAGACTTGTTTTGTGGTGTATTTTTGTCCTGTCACTTCTATTACTGCGCTGCAGTTCTTTATCCTTAACCTGATAAATCCCTTCAAGTTTAAATTGAAATTGAAGTTAGAAACTTTATGTGGTTGCCAGTCTATTGTCAGGTATCAGACGGATTTTTTTTTACTGTCGGAGGAGAGTATTCAGACAATGAACCAGTCCTTTGTAAGTTCCTTTCAATGGAATTTTTCAGTCTTCCGAAGAGATATCAGTAAGCGTTTCAGTGACAAAGTACCTACAGTACCAGCACCCACCACGTCAACTCCGAATCCCAGCAGCCTGATGCGAGCTTAAGCCGGAGATTCACGGAGGTCGTGCTACGCAGTGTCGTCATCACAGCAAGCCTCCCAGGATATTTTATCACTTTTGCTCAGCATTTTTAGTGGCCCAACATGTCGCCAGTAAGTAACATGCAGTCTTTCCTGTTGAGGGACTGGAAACCTGGGGAGCAGCTGTGCTCATACGAAACTCAACTGTCAATGGAAGCAGCCCATGATATGAATGCGTCTAGAGCGGTGCAAGTCATTCAAGCCATTCCCGACGCATTGGATATAATTGTCCTTAGCAGAACCGTGCAAATCCAGAGGATTCTTTTCGGTGACAGGGCCTCTGTCTTGCCTATAGCTCCTTTGCACTGCCAAAAGGCCGACAGTGCTTTTCAAGGCTTTCGACGTAACATAGTTCATAGAAGTTTGTTATCCACGATGACTTGGAAAAATGGATGGTTGTACCTTTAGGCACTAGATGAGACAGACCACACGGCTTCCTCCTTCTTGTAAAAAGAGGAACCTCAGTTTTGAGAGCATTTACTGAAAGCCCATTTCTAGTGCACCAATCGTCGATTACGTCTAAGACTGCTTGCGCCTTAGAGCAGACAATCGCTGGATATGATTTGACAAACTATACAGCTACATCATTCTCACGTGCTTGTGCATAAACGTCAGAGCATAGAGTAGACCAACATGCACCATAGCAGTGAAGATTTACCCTGTTTATCTCCGCAATCAAATATTGGCCGCAATCAGTATCCTATTCACCAGTATTGCTTTTATCCACAAAAATAGAGATTCGTCTACGACATGTTGTCTGGCCGAGTTACATATGCCGTCAAAAGTTGCGTTGTCGAAAGCACCCTGAATGCCGATGAAAATACCCAAGGCGTATTCCTTCTTGTTTTTCGGTTTTTTTATTTTAAATTTTAAAAGAAAGGATCAAGAAGCTCATTTGGCGTGTGTAAACAAACAAAAATCGTTAAGGGTGCTCTGTTGTGGGGTTTGGGCAATAATAAAGTTGGGGCAACCCGGTCCTAAGTCTTTTACATAGGCGGCGTTGATGTAATCATCCGTGCTAGTCTCTAACACAACTCGAGCATGATCGTATGGAATGGAATCGTTTGAACGATTTTTTTCTGGGAAAAGCTTTGCTATTGCAGTTGTTCGCTTAGGTGCCTCTATCTTCAGCAATTCGTGTAGTTCCTTCCACTTGCTCTTAAGTGGTGTACTGCTATGTAGCATCTGCACATTCAAAGTCTCAATTGTCTTTTTGTGAAAGTATTTCAGTGTTTTTGCATCGGAAAATGGGTCAGTTTCGACTTTTTCCGAGTGATTGCTGGGAGGAGGTGAGGATTTGACAGCAGCTCCTCCATCACTACGGACTGATACACTATCCCAATCAAAGTAATGATCCAACGAGCTGAGATCTGAACTGATTGACAAGTTGTCCAAGCTCATTTTACGTCCAATTGGTGATTCGAGTAAAGCAGGTGATAGGGCTGCTGCCGGGGTAATTGGTGTTTGTTTTACAGGCGATGCTGATGCTGGTGGAATGTCTGCCTTTACAGATTGAGTGGTTGGAGTGCTGGTTCGGGTAAGATAGGTGCTGCACCGATTGAAAAGTCAATATCAGTCAGAAGGTCGATGTTTGAGGTGTGTTTTTTCGGCGGTCGCTCAGGAACTGACCGCTGTGTTGGCTGAGGAGTTGGTTGAGAAGCTTGTTGCGGTGTTGACTGAGTTGGTGGATGAGCATCAGGTTTAGGGGTATTTGCAGTTGTTGGTGGTGTTGGCGCTGCTGATGCATACTTCTGGCTCCTCGTGGTTTGTGTAGAACTAGTTGTGTAGTTGCCTGAGTTTGCGTATACGCAGCAGTTGAAGGCGTTATATCCGGAACTTGATACACGACCGAAGACGTGCCATTTGATTGATATCCGTACGGGAGACTTTAGTAGCTCACATTATTCAACATAGTTGGTACTGGGTCGTTTACGGTAGGCATTGCAGGTGGCAATTCTTGCTGCTTAGTGTGGGAAATCACAGCATTGTCTTGATCCTGAACGCTGATCTTGCTTGTTCTCCCCGAATCTATAGTGGTGCTATTCATTTGTCCAATTTGCCCAATAGCACTTGTGTATTGGCCGTAGAATTGTTCTTTAAGATCTTTTTCGGTTCTGATATGCCTTAACTAAGAAATGAGTGGGTCCGATGAGGCTGCAAGCATGTTGGAATGGTCTTCACTTATTTTGATATTTATATTTCTTGTGCTCCTAATTTATGGATTCTCGAGCTTCTTCTGACAATTTTCCTAGTAACGATTGATATCAAAATTTTCATGAAGATTGAACGCACACCTAGCGTTGTTTTTTGGGATATTTCTGCTTTAATAGCTCTGCTGTTTTCTTGGCATATGCCCCAAACTTGACTGTGTTAACCTGCAATTCATCCTTCCCTTCCTTCGAGCCTCGTTATTATCTCTCTATTGACCCCAGTTACTCGTATATGAGCTGTTGCTTCGGATTCTTGAAAAAATCTGCTCGAAGTATTGTATTTCCAAATTTTTGTCAGGTCTATCCATATCGAGCCCAATCACACCTCGAAAATGCTTTTGGATCTCTTGCTTCCTTATTTTTTCTGCCTCCTTGATTCCAATAGATTTATCAATGTCCCCCTCTTTTGTCGAAGTGTATATGCAAGTTTCAAAATAAATTCCATGCACCTGATTCTTGCATGTAATATTCGTAGTTATGTTCGTCATCATTGAATTCATCATCATATGAACGAATGATGGCCGAGGGTTGTCCCAATATTCACCATTTGAACAACCGAGGCATCTGTTTCACCATCTAGTGTATTTAACTTTTGCTTGTAGGCACCTTGCCCAGATTATCCATCACAGCCCAGCTTACTTTGTAATGTAAGAATTCTTGGAAGTGCAAATAGTTCCCCCCCATTGTTGCTTTCTAAAATGCGTGTATTATGCGCGAATTATTATATAGTACTCTTATACTAGAAGGTCGTAGAGGGCTTACCTTGATAGCCACTCCCGTACTCATACGATCCCGACTCTGGGTTGAAAATATACCCAGGGTGAGTGGAGTAGAACTGACCATGGGATCTTGCACTGGAGCTGGTTGTGGATACTGTTGGGTGTCAGGGCTATATGTTAGATTTGCATTTTGGAATGTATCTTTGTTGTACTGAGGCTGGTATGTGATCTGGTAACAATTGGGCTGAGAAGTTTCTACTCCTGTTGACTGCACGGGAGTTTGATAATGGTAACCTGAGGGGTTCTGAGAGGTGTTACTTGTTGCTTTTGCTGTTGCATGTAGGGCGAGTACATCATCGGATTTTGGGCGCAAGATTGATAGGGTTGTAAAGCTGCAATCGGCTGCTGTTGGTTTGACGGAGATGAATTTGTGTTGACATAAAGTGACGCATACGATTGAGATCCCACAGCGCCTTCAATTCTGCCAAGCAGACTCCGAAGCTCAATCTCGCAAGATTTTCCGCGTTGGTAGGCGTATTGTATCGAAGATAGAGGATGAATTCGCAAGGCAGTTTTGCGCACATACTCATCAACATGAAGGAAGTCAGGCTAATAGATCTGAAGCTCTTGCTGAGCGTGTAGTCCTCTTTTCCGATTTTTGGTATCTCACTGTTCGCCAGGGTTCCGGTATGTATGTCAGTGCCCGGCTAGTTTTGACGTTTATCTTCAGAGTTACCAGCAGCTGGTCTATATGTTTTTGTAACATGACTGGGTACATGCCCTTGGTAGTAGGCGACTTGAAGCCATCAGAGAAACCAGTGGCCTCTTCCGTCACCATAATCGGTGAGATATGGTATACCATCTACGGCATGTTGTGTTATTCAGCTCACTAGCACTAATCGGAACTTTAATTGGAACTGGTTGTGAGCTGGATCTGATTTGGTTAGCTGGGAAGTGAGCCTCAAGCATGAGATGGAAAGTTTTTTCAACTTGATGTATGTAGGTGTCATTATGTTTTTAGAGTGATTCCAGCCTCTTTGATCTTCGCCTTTTAACGACTTTAACCAACCTACTTCACCTACAGTTCCGGTTTTTATAAGAGGCCCTCTTCGAAATCCGCATTAGTTTGTTATATTTGTTTGGCTTCGATCTATAAAGACTCCAATCTTCCAGTAAATAGGTCTCAAGTGATGTGCTTTGAAGGCTTCTGGTTCTATTAAGAAATTGCTGCAGACCTGCATTACACCAAGGAATGGGTGATCTGCAGGATCGCTTTCTAGCTGGACACGCCAGCTCAAAACTCTTGGTGAGGTTCAGGTTAAGAACAACTTCCTCTAGCTTTTGTTTTGTTCCGAGTTTAGGGGGAGCACTGTTGGACTTACCGAGCTCCTCCTTAAGTCGTGGCCAATTGGTTTTCTGTGGATTCCTCCTCAAGGTCGAGACCTCGCCTCCGATTCTCGATTCGATGTAACAATGATCTAATACGGAAACCTCCTATAGTACTTTCTGTCCGGTAATCAATTCAATTCAATTCAATTTATTCACACATTAATGTATATTAAGATAGAAATCTTTTTTAATACTTAGTAACTAAATTCAAGTTGACCTACGGCTACTAGAAGATCGAGTGAAAATGAGCCGGTTAAATAAATACGGTGGACAGCGTTTATTAATAATTTTGTGTAAAAAACCACAGTTCCTGGCATCGAGGTATTGTTGCAAGCTGCACCCAAGCAGTTCCCTGGTGTAGAAGGAAATATGTTCGTGTCTACGAATGCCATAGATTAAATCACAATCATTAAAAGCGACTTGTAATTTGCGCTGGGACAATGAGTCCAAGCTACTATAGACTACTTCGGCATATGTAACCAGAGGCAGAATTAAGGCAATAACTGGTCTGTGTCGCGTCTCAAGTGGAGTAAAAAAAGCGCTAACCCAAAGATTACGAAGGCATCCGTAGATACGACCTACGACCATGTTGGTATGATTATAACCCGACAAATCTCAACTAATAACAAATCCAAGGCTAGTAACAGACTCTACGACTTTAACTTTCGAGTTGTTAAGAAGTACGTCATGCAGAAGATCTAGGTTAAACGTTATTGTGGATATTGGAATTGCTCGAGTTTTAGTCGGATTTAGTTGTAGTCCATTTGTAACTGACCAGGTATAGACGCGTTGCAAGTCATCATTGAGCAGTAGGGTCAGTTCGTTGATCTTGCAAAATGGTTTGGCTTGGTGTAATTGTACATCATCAGCATACATGTGCACAAAAGAATGCCTGCTTACTGACTGTAGATCGTTGATAAATGTACAAAATAGAATTGGACCCAATATCGACCCTTGAGGAACGCCTTGCTTGAGTTGCATAAGGGATGAACTACATCCATTGGAGAAAACTCTTTGGCACCTTTCGGTGAGAAAACTATTCAGTAACCTTACCGCACGACTACCAAAACCAAAATAGTGTGTTAGCTTCCAACACAGTACCTTGTGATTGACTTTATCGAAAGCCTTCGAGAAATCTAGCAGACAGAGCAGTGAGACATATTTCTTATCAAACGATTGTCTATCCTCTTCAAGCAAGTTGACCATGGCTGAAGAACAGCCGTAGTTGGCCCGAAAGCCTGATTGCTTGTCGTATAAAAGGTTATTGAGAGTTAAGTACTCTGTGATTTGTTGTGCTATAATTTTCTCTAATACTTTCGAAAAGCATGGTAGAATGCTTATTGGCGTAAAATCGGCAAAAGATGCTGGATGAGCTTTCTTAGCGATCGGCATAACTCGTGCAATTTTCCACGACTTCGGAAAGGTTGATGTGATTATGCACCAATTAATTACATGGGTCAGAGTCGAAACAATTTGTGGTAGAATGAGTTTGACGAAGCGCACGGGAATGCCATCTTCCCCAATAGAATCAGATTTGACAGCCATTACATATCTGAATACTTCGTCCTCCGTAGCTACCGCAAAATCCTCTAGCCCCGGCCGCAAGTAAATACGGTCCACAGTCTGGTTGAAGTCAAAATCGCACGAGTAGGGATCATCCCCTAGAAAGGCATAATTCAAATCATTTGGATCGAGAAGGCATTTAGATTTGCTGGTTCTAGAAGTTATACCAATTTTGTCGAGATTACTCCATAACTTCTTTGACGAGAGGGATGGATCTAACTTACTAACTTACCGCCTCCGGTGCTGGTGATAATAACGAATCATACGGAAAATAATCAGATGCAACGACGAAATTGTGCCATTCCCCGCTTGTGTCGTAATTATGTCTGCTGTCTAGGTTGCAAAATTGCACAAGTTTAGATGGTGAGAATGAGTTCTGCACATAAAGACAAGAAGCCAAAGATTTTTTTTTTTTTTTTTTATAATTTACGCGAGCCTAAGGGGTTGGATACCCTTTTACTGTTGCCTGGGCTCGGGGGAAAGATAGAAGGAGGAGAAAGGAAAATTGTTTTTGTAGTGGTTTGAAACTCAGGTGTGTTTGGTTTCTATGTTTGCTCTCCAGGGGTGGGAGTCCGAATAGGACGGAGAGTTTTTCTTCACTCAGAGTGATTCGAGGTATATCACAGTATTTTTCTTTTCTGTGCTTGAAACTCTACAACAGCCCTTATTCCACACCCATGGTTCCTGTATGGATATTATTTGAGTGCGGATTACTTCTGTTTCCATGGCGATTTGGTGTCTAATTTATGGGCGCAGAAGGGGTGCCCAAAACCTGTCGATGTTGTACTTAGTATCTAGTCTTCAGAAAATTTGACAACGTTCTTTCCACGAATTCAGGCTTCTGAATTTGGGGCGCGGGAAACTTCCTGTTCAGCCAATTCAGTACAATATAATAGCTTTAGGTATACGTAGTTTCTACAGGGTCCTTGACTCAATTGCTCACAGCACATACATATGTTTGACATTTTAAGATGAAGCACTAGTTATCTATGCTTATCTGAGCCAATCTCATGTTCATTTTACCATCATAAGGCGCTATGACTGTTATTACATGATATCGCCATGGTTGTCATAAACCTGTCAATGGGTGCTCGCTAAGAACTTCATTCCTTTCGTTTTGTTTGTGTTAGCAACATTTTGCCCCGATATTCTCGCGGTATTTCCAAAAGTTATCCTCAACCGAATGGGTTCTTCCTACAAACCTAATTTGCATCACACCAGTTCAAGTTCATATGGGAGGTCTGCCCTTAGTTATGGTAGCTGTAGTTTTATTGTATTTTCTTCTTTTTAAAATTTTTCCAAAACAAAAAGTTATTGGGCTGTGAAGTAAAAACCACTCGTACCGACACATGATTGACGCCAAAAAACAAACAGACGAGTACGAGTTCATGTGTATTTCAAAATGTATCTAACATACCAGTACATTCCTAAAACACAAGACGAATTGTGTCAACGAAGATAAATTTCTTTTCGACAAACCATCCATCATACCTACAAGTGTACTGTACGAGTATGTTACTTGTACGAGAAGTTACCGCCAGCTATCCTTTCAAGTATACTCCCAATAAAGTGAGAAATACATAGTAAAGGTGAATGAACTGATTCGAAATTTGAGATAATTTGGTGGATTCTTGCGCTGTCTATTGTAATTGGGGACCGATTCCATTTTTAGACACATCGTGACGTATACATACTCGTATTCCCTTTTGTAAGGCCACTTTTTCTAAGTTAACTTACTCATATGTCGAGATTTATTTGTTCTTGTGGTCTCTATCGTATTACAGTATCACCAGCATGACTTCTTTTTTACTTATTTTAAAAACTAACGTCCAAGGTTACCCATCGACCATTTACGTGCTTTAAAAAAAAATCAACAAGATAGTGCAAAAAGTGCAGCAAAAAATATAAAAAGAAACCTTCTCACCCCTAAGGGTGTAACACGATAGAGTTGCAAACAATCGCATCGCACTTGAGATACATAAGTACAGGCTCAGCTGAAAGAAAGGGCGCCCTGTTAAGCGTCATTATCGCTTCGATCGTACCTGGAACGAGGTGAATTGCACGCATGGCAACATGATCTAAAGCGGTCAAAGCCTAGTGGACCATTGTGAAGGCCACTATTGCTCAAGCCGATGTAATCTTATGGGAATTTATGTTATTTGTTGGATGCCAATAAGTTGGCGATAACATACAACCGCCTCTGGCTATCAAGGTAAATGTGTGTTGTGCGCCCCGATTATCGAACATTGGCTTTGGTCTTTTACCTTTGTGGTAGTTATTGAAGTGGATACCTACTTATAGGAGTATCTTACCTACTCATGCTCATCGCTAACCGATCAAGATTAACCGAATGGGATCCGTTTATTATCCAATTATTATCGTGTACCCATTGAGGGAGGGAAAAATGAGGAAACATTGGCTAAAGCCCAATTTGACGTTAGATTAGGAGGAAGCATTCAATTTCACCTTTCCTTGTCACTATACTAGATCTACATACTCGTACTACGTAAGTTCCGCGTAATCTCACGTATACCTCTATGCGGCTAGATACATTGACTATCTGAGTGGCTACAACATAAATCACTTAAGCAATAAATCTCTCTAATTGCATCCAATTCTGCTGGCAACCGTTGTGATCCATGATCACCTTAGTAGTTGTACTGACTAGTTCAGGCGAACGAGTTGTGGAGCCTACTACTGACTACGGACATTGCATTGCTTACGTTTTGAAAGCAATTACGAGCAGCAAGTCGACAATGTCTCCGTACCTTGTCGCACTATGATTTAGGATTAGTAGATACTCGAATAAACGATTGGTAGAGTACGTGTAGAGCGCCTATCTGAAGTCGTTGTGCAAAAGGTTACGAAGGATTTGACGTGCATTATGTGCATTTTGAACGTGAAAGGTTGCCGAACTGGTTTGGTTTTGAGAAATGTGGAGCACGCCTTTCCAATGCACATTGGTCTTTGATCCTTGTGATTGGAAGCAGAAGCACTTTTAAGTAGATTTCGTTCATGTGGCACTGTCAGCGGTCAAATGAAACTAAGTCACAACCAACATGTTTGGTAAGACAGTGTGAAAATGTGTATGTCCCTGAATACTCATAAATGTTTGCCTGTGAGAGCTCATGGGATGGATTTGACTTAAAACTGTAAAATAAATGAAATTCAGTTACGTGATTGTTGGAGAATAGTTTCATCGTGATCCAGAGATTAAATAAACTGGATGCACACAGACTTAACTGGTGACTGCTGTTTAAACAACATTTTCGTGTATAAACAACACTTGTCTACTTATGACTTCCAGTGAACTCTGTATCAGAGCTTTTGTTAAGACATTATACTATTTATGGTTAGTTGACTAGGGTTACCATAATGCACAAAACATTGGCGCCTATTACTTACCTTACTTAAGGCTGTGCGGCTGGCCCTGGTCATAGTGTATCTGGATATCGTCGTTTCCCTCTGCGTCCTCGATTAAGAGCACCTTTCGGTTCTTCCTTTTTTTCCGAAATTCGATGCCATTTCCTCTTTTCCGTTTGTCTGTCAACAGTGAGCGGATTTGATGCGGTAGTCGGGTAAAGATATCATTTAACGTGATGTGATGCCGGCAGCATGCGACTTCCAACGTGAGACTCCATCGGAAAAGGCGTGTAGTGGAGCGGTTTAATTTGTAGCGTTGTAGCACGTATAGTCACAGTATAGCTCACACTGTAAAGTCATATAGGGCCTTCTGTGCCGGAGGCCGATTAGGCTAGAACTTCTTAACTTTCCCTATGAATTTGAGTAATTCAGTTACCGAGGCTTTTGAAATGTTTTTAAGGGCAACAGTAGTACCTGTTCGGTACTATCTGTCCCCTTCAGGACTTTTTATAAGTATACCACATCAGACTTTTAGCAGTTAGCGGGAGCTAACACCTGGTAAGTTTGCATGGCTCCTGTGATGCTTACCTACCGCCGCCGTTCTCATGGTAGTAACGCTTGTTCTAACAGAGAAAATTTACTAAGTCGGAGAACAATTTGGATCAGGTTCGGGATCACTCTGTTTTTTCCTGGAGGTTTGAATGGCTTAAATGGGCCAATTGTCGATTTATCATAACTTTGTCAATGCTGAAGAATTTGCAAGGTATGCTGCTTGCTTTTCTTCTAACCAATATCATTGCAGGTTTTGTTTCACGCTACAAAGCAAAGCCAAGAAAATGCACCTCGAACAGGGAATTGAATGTTTTCTTGCAGTTGATCAGATGTGGTGACGAATTCTGAAATGGTATAGTCGTGGACTCATTAAACAAGTACCTTAGGAAGTTGTCTCCTTCGTCATAATGCAATCAACGTAACCTGAACTGTCCCACTATTTTACCTTGTCTTACCCAAGGCTGTTTTAAGAAACTGAGGGCAATTTTTTTTGACGTAAAGCTAAAGGTGTCCCAAACATTTTTAACATGGTGCACGTAACCCCGTAGTAGCCTGACAGGAGCCATTTCTGTCTCTTACCATATACCGGATGTGTCCGTTGGTGTGGCTTGTAATGGTCAAATATTGAAGCCTGTAATATCCAGCTAGGCATGCAGTCGATACAAGTTCTAAGACACCAAGCTGTGTTGAGTGTTCCATCAATAAGTTCATAAATTCTTGTCATTTCTGCTGGGAACTAGATAATCGATACACTAAACCTCTCTCTTGTTCGAAATCAGGCTTGGGGGCTTCTCCGTTGAACCTGGGTTGAATCTATATAAAGCGGCAGATGATATAAAGTGTTGATCGGAGTGCAAGTTTACAAATCAAAATGGGGCGTTTTATGGTTCTGATATTACGCCATAGGGCATTCAAAGTTTTGAATTAGCAAATACACCCCTTTTTTGCTTCAATGACATTGTTAGAGAACGCGTTTCTCCGCTTCCAATGAGTCAATAAATATTCAAAATAATTTACTCGTTAAGCGTACTTTACACAATTTTATATCTATAACCGATAGTTTATTTAAATTGGGACTTGTGTGTGAATATGTGTATATATTAGCCAATTACTTCTAATCAGTTGTTGTGCAGAGCTATTTGGCGAATTGATTTGTTTTGGTCGTTGAAAAATTTCTGACTAATAATCAGTCAAAGACACAACGAGAACGTCAACATCAAATGCTTGGAGTATCATGGTTTCTCGATAGCCTTGACAAGATGAAAATCAGATTGATTGGAGGTAATTTGATATGGCTTGGACTATACGAGTAGGTACTCCTCGTCATCTGTTTACTGATTGTTTCTTCGCCTTAGTATTTCGGGGTCAGTGTCAATCAAATCGATTTTAAAATTAATTAAGAAAATCAAGGGAGATAATAATGTATAGAGCGCTATGTAGAGCCAAGGCTTTGGTGTTATACTTTAGGGGTCATCGACCTTATAAGTAGAAGCACTAGAAACCATTAAAGTCTTATCTATTAGAATCGTTTTATTCCATTTCGCTAGATACTCGTATGTAGTGTGTTACCAGTTTCAGTTTGCCTGGACACCGTAGCCCTCCAAAATACAAGAATGACTTGCTTCTTGATTCCTTTAATAAATTGGTACTGCTTGCATGGAGGTGCAAAATGATTTCGAGACACTTTGGTATTGTGGAGATCCCATCGCTTTCATCTAACTAGGATACTATCGTAGAATATTGCTGTGCATAGGTTCCGTTGACTAGAAACTTGAAATAATTTCTTCCTACTCTATGGACATGAAGATATTTGCAGAAGCTTCTGTTTGGGATATTTCCTTGTGTTTTTTAGCATTAAAAGGTTGATGAACTGTCTTCTTACCTGTCGTCTGTGCCATTGGATTTGCAATGATGTGATTGGCGAATGACGCATAGCTTAAAGCGATTTTCTTATCACTTATTTTCTAAGAGCCCATAAAGTCAGAGCACTCGACCTCATATTAGACTTATTTCATAGGTCTATCCCCGTATCCATCATTTGTATCATTGTAGAGGGCAGCAAGATGCTTACCGTTGAGAACTCTGTACTTAAAGCCTGACTTAGCTCTTGACAATCGATTCACTTTTACTTCAGCTGTAGACGTCTGATTTAATCTGGTGGCTGCATCCATAGATGGGCAAAATTTAGTGGAGCATGCCTCAGATTGACAGGGAGATCATGTGATGATGGCATAATTACACCTTCGTATAAATTTACTGTTAAATTGGCCGCCGCATTGGTTCAAAGATGGAATAAATCAGAGGATATTCAGGAATAACACTTATCCACAGAAGAACTTCTAATTTCGCCAGCGTTACGGAGCAACTTCTACACAATGTAACAATAACGAGCAGCTTGGTACAATTTTAAAATATATAGCGAAAATATTGTAAAACTTCGATCAAGTTGTTCAAAAAGAATGAGGTGTCCAGACTTGCCGCAAAAATAATGAAGCTATCACAATCAATATGTGAATACCTCCCGTAATACTTGAAAGGGTGCCGGGAAATCTCGACTCGAAGCCCGAAAAGGCAAGGAAACAAGGATGTCTCTTACAATTTCAAACCATATTGACTGTATTTTCGTTCATGTACAATATTTTACATATCTCTCCTGTCGAAATACCCAATCACATTTTCATCACTTTTCAATGAAGTCCTCTGCCCTACATAATATGACCTACGTAATAAGGGACGTATGGCTTAGTTTCTAAGTTGCTCGTGTGATTGATTCTCCAGTACGAATAATCAGATTTCTTTTTTCGCCATTTCGGATAGACGGATAGACGGATGAGCTTAGCAGGGATGTAAAAATTCGACACAGATCTTATTTCTCTCTACTCTACTACCTTTATATTCCAAGAATTGAGAGAGAAAATTCCTTCAATATTTAAGTTAGTTAGAATATCTTAACCAGTCTACTTCTGTGGTCTGTTTTGGTCATATTACTTATAAAGGAAAGGCTAAAGCAAAGAGATCTTGGCACTATGCCTTCTTAGGTGCAAAAGATTTGTAAATGAGTTTATACCATATGTGCTACTTGCAGTCCTAATTCATTTCAATTTGCATTCTTAGTGCAAAATATGGAAAAGCTAAAGCTGAAGTGGGCAATCTTAGGGAGGCAATAGTAGTAAAATCAGAGGTATCTTACTTAAGGTATGGTTATGGTGGCGCCACAACCCGGGCCGGATCTGGTCCACAACCAACAAACGTCTCTAGCCAGTTCTATTTTTACCTAGCTGCCTCCAGTTTCGCACGCTAAGTTGGCTAAAATCCCATTCCCCTTGCGTGCGCAACCTGAGTCTCGGTTTGTCTCTGCTACGTTGTCATTGAAACATTGGTGTCCATCCGCTCTACATGACACACCCACCTAAATTACTGGACCTTCACTCTTCTGGCTATGTCTATGTCGCTGTACAGATCGTACATTTCGTTGATTTATATCCTCCTCCACTCACTGCATTTGCAGACGGGACCGAAAATCACCCGAAGAATTTTCCTCTCAAAGCAGCCAAGAGCACCTTCATCCATTTTTGACAATGTCCATGTCTCTGCTCCATAAGACAAGATTACTAGGGTCTTAGGAGTTATCCTTCGTCTGATCTCAGCGCTAGGGTCGTTGTCTGGATAGCTGAGCCTAGGAAGACAAAGTCCTTAACTACCTCAAAAATATATCTGTCGAGGGTGACAGTCTGTCCGAGACGTCAGTATTGGGTGTCCTTTCTGGTTAACAACATATGCTTGGTCTTGGCCTCGTTAACCGTTAAACCTATCTTCGCCACTTTCGCCTCAACAATTACGATAGCGCCACTGACATCACGCTGCTCTCCTCCAATTATGCCAATATCATCGGCGTATGCCAGTAATTGGGCGAACTTTTGAAAGTTTATACCTCTTGTTTTGGCGGATGAGTTTTGCACTATTCTTTCGAGAATGATGTTAAAGAAATCACATAACAGCACATCGCCTTGTCTAAACCCGTTTTTGATATTGAGGTTCTTTGCCGACCTGGATGGAGCATTGTGGATTCTCCATCGTCATCCTGCACAAGTGGGCGAGGTTGGCAGAGATGTCAAAACTAGACATTGCTCTGTATAGCTCGTCTCTATAGATGCTGTCATACGCGGCCTTAAAATCGATGAATAGGTGGTGTGTATCGATTTGGAGTTCATGGGTTTTTTTCAAAATCCGCCATAATGCGAATATTTGGTCGATGGTGGACTTTCCCGGCCTGAAGCCAGATTGATATGGACCAACTTTTTTTTTTTTATTTACGCGCGCCTAAGGGGTTAGATACCCTTTACTGTTGCCATGGCGCGGGCGGATAGGTAGAAGGAAGAGAAAGGAAAATTGTTTTGTAGTGGGTTGAAACTCAGTGTGTGTTTTCGCTCTCCAGGGGGTGGGAGTCCAAATAGGACGGAGAGTTTTTTCTTCACTCAGAGTAATTCGAGGTATAATTCACAGTATTTTTTTCTGTGCTTGGAGCTCTACAACAGCCAAATGTACGTGCCTTTGTTATGCCTTCACACGCAGAGATTTTTCTGTCTGAGTTCCAATTACACAAATGAAAAACTGACTTGCCATGGGCAGGATTCGAACCTGGACCCTTCGAGTGAGAAGCGATTGCTAGTACTACTACACCACGGCCACCCCCACTAGGTTGTTGATGAACGACTTTAAGCATTCACACAATAGGGCAGATAGTATGTTGTAGGCGATGTTAAGAAGACTGATGCGTCTGCATTTGGCGCAGTTCAGAGGGTCTCATTTTCTGAGGATCGGACAGACAATACTGAGATTGCATTCATCGACAATACTTTCGTTCGAGCATAGTTTACAGATAAGTTGGTGTATACTCCTTACCAAGTCATCACCTGCCGCTTTGAAGAGCTCGTCAGTCAGGCCATCCGCTGGGACTTTGTTGGTCTACATTGTCCAGATTGAAAAGTTAATTTTGCCTCACAGCAGTATTTGGTTCACCATTGCTGTTATACACTCTACAGAATTTCACTTTCTAAATCCTCAGCATCGACTGCGACTCTACTACTATGTACGCTTGTTCTTCCCTACAGACTTCTGTTTGGGGTATGTGTCAGTGGTATGTTGCTTTTTACATTTGGTAAGACTTCCCAATCTCATTCCTGGTATAGCATCTCTAATTTCCTCGACCGTGCTTTTTATTTTTCCTCTCGAGGAGCCAGTGTTCGTCTCTCTTTTTTGGTTTGTAGAACTCGGTAGTGGCCCTAGTCTTTCTATGTAGCGCAACTTTGTATGCCTCGCCGGCGCTCGTCGTCAAACCAGGGGTTTGAATATCTTTGGAAATCGTAGCCGTCCGACGTCAGATCTCCTCACATTATTAGCTTCTCTTTGCCATATTCGGGATATCCGCAACTTGGCTATAACAAGGTAATGCTCTGAGACGATGTTGGCCCCTCGAAACGTTCGGTCATCCATAATACTGCAGGGGTGCCCTGCGTCGACCGCAATGTGGTTAACCTGGTTGACGCTTGATTGATCAGGAGTTAGTCAAATCCCCTTGTGAATATCGAGATGTGGAAATTGCTACGACAATATTTCGCCCGCCGCAATACTACTAGTATTACTACTACTACTCTTTCTAGCTTTGAATTGAGGTCCGAGGACAATTTTAATATCATAACTAGGGCACTGCTCGTAAGTCTTGTCCATAAGCTCGTAGAAGCCATCTTTCCCCTCTTTGGGGTACACGCTCATATAAGGCTAATGTTCTCAAAATATTCCTTAATACGGATTGTTACGAGGCGCTGGTTCACACGCCGGAAATTCAATATTTCATGCCTAAGTCTCCTTCTAATAATAGATCCACAAGCAAAAAGGAGCTGCTTTTACGTTGATAATAATCGATGTCGCAGTTTTTCATCCTCTTTTTGTCCGGCCCATCCCATCGCCATCCCATCCCCATGGTCTACTAAGGGACCTAACCTTCCATGTTCAGATCCGAAGTTCGTTGTTCTTGCAGGGGTCATCAGCAGTAGATGGCTTGCTGATGTTTCGTATTTTTTTTTTTTTTTTCATAGCGGCACATCCCGCAATCTGAAGGGCCAGTTCCATTATAGATACTCTTAAGACGAGGAGCCAGTTAGACCGAAGACAGTAACCCGTTCGGGATGTGAGTGCTGCTGTTGGTCCATTAAGTGATTATCCGCCACCATCCTTACCGGCCTGAGCTCCAAATATGTCGGAGTAGACCGGATAAGGCTTTATTCCGGGATTTTACTTCACCATTGATTCCATCTGGAGAATTCGTCCGCTCTCCCGTTTATAGTGCTGCTATTTTTTGCTGATGTTTGGCAAGTCAAGTTTTGCCTGGCATCGACCACCACCCGATGGTCACCACTTGGCATCTTTCAGTGCCTACCCTATTTCTATAGCACCCAACCATCAATCAATCAGAGCTATCTGCATAAGAGAAACATTATGAAAAATCACTTTCTTAAGATAGTTGTTCAAGTATTGTACAACTGCCTAAGGGGAAGCCAAAGTATTCATTACTCTGAACAACTTACAAACCTTGCACCTTTCAACTCATAGGTGTCAGGGCCTTAAACATGTAATAGGTTGTTGTTTGCGCCACAAACCTAAGTGGAGATCATATATTTGTGTGTTTCTTTTTAATTATATACTTTTTGAAAAGTTCAATGGCAAGAGATACATAGAAATTAAACTGAAATTCCAGTGTAACATAGTTAAAGCAAATAACCATTTACGTTGACATATTTCATGCGATAACTTCTCGTATTTACTCAACAATTTTATCTGACACCTCCCTAATACCTCACATTGATGCTCACATGATACACAGGCTGCGTGATTTCTCAAAAAAAAATCTTATTACCACATTCTAGCTTGTTGTACGATGAGCTTTCGAAGATAACATTACTTGTACTCGTAGTCACACTGTATAAATATAAATAAATTGCGTCAGAAGTTAAGGCACTTTTTTTTTTTTGAAATGAAGTCAACAACTAAGTCACTGCTGATTCCTAATGTTTCTGGTAAATGTTTAAAATTTTTGTTATATATTTTTCCAACGCAATTTAGTTGACGCCTCCATTCGCTATCAGTGGATGTACGACCACATATTTCTCACGCACTAATTCCATTGATGTTCGATTTTTTTGTATATGATGCCGCAGATTCAGGCATACATACTCGTAAATGCAAAATAATAACATCCGGCGACACAGTCAAGTAATCAGTTTAGTGAGTTTTACGAGTAACATCAATTTAATTATACATTGTGGTGTGAGGAAATTACTCGAATAAATTTTGTTGAAAACAAGCTGATCGTTGTCAGAGCCCACAGCCATAGATACATACAGATGGCCTACATGCGATCGGCGCATTAACGTGCATTTTGTCAGCGTGTCCTATGATTCATGAGTTACACAATAGAGTACTCGTAAGTGCAATAAAACATACAATTTTTAGATGCCTCCAACCATCCACCCAGTCTTAGTTATGAACAAGCTTGTCACCTCTTCCACCAAACGATTACCCGAACTTCACCTCATCCCACATACGAGTATAATATTTATTTATATATTACGAGTATATTAGTTACACCTAAATCGTTTGGTTGAACTCAGTTAACTAATAATTTAGATAACTGATACCCAACACTAGGCTACGTACATCGAATCGGCTATTGATTGGCCGCCAAAGTCCAAACTAAGCAGAGCGCTTTTTTGGGTGTAACTGAGACCCATACTCTCTAGCTCAACCAATTTTGATTGCTCACAAACCTATTGAGCAAAAAGTGAACTTTGTGACTAAACATGACTTCAGGCTACTCAAGAGCCCAAACCGCGAGCTCTTGTCGCAAACAATGGCCTATTATCCTAAGTGAAGAGTGATCAGATAAGAGCAATGGGAAAACAATTTTAACAAAACAAGAACAGTGTGAGATATAAAGTTGATTCTGGCTTTATTTCGAAGCTACATCATTCAAATGACGGCCTCTGCTTCGCTGTCAGTTCTTCATGTAGTCGGTCTAATTTTCGATGACTCGGTTGTCTTGTTAGCGTAGACCAAGGACTCGTCGTAGCCCCAGAGAAAATAATCGATTAGTGTCAACTCTTGATGAACGCTCGCGGTGAGATAACACAGTCTCCAAATATCTCCTTCACAACTTCAACCGTTGCGTCGCTTGTATGGCATGTAGCGTCATCGTGTTGGAAGCACAACTCGGATACCACCTTGATCAAAAATAATAACCACAGTGTGGAGCTCCCATTGTTCCGATTTGAGTTCTGTTTTTTTTGTTAAGTTGGTAAATCTATTGATATTCCCTCTAAAACTTAGCGTCATAGCTTGACATTTGCAAAAGTTACGTAGCCAAGAGTACATCTATCTCTGTGTGTGTTGGCGATTTTTTACAATTTTAGAA
Organism: Volucella bombylans; assembly: GCA_949129095.1. Lineage (NCBI taxonomy): Eukaryota > Metazoa > Arthropoda > Insecta > Diptera > Syrphidae > Volucella > Volucella bombylans. The sequence continues at coordinate 15,270,722 of OX422144.1, forward strand.
ATGGATTTAAATTTGCAACAACGAACTTGTATTAAATTTTGCGTAAAAAACGGATTTAATGGTGCGCGAACGTTGGAAATATTGGAAAAGTGTTTCGGCAATGATTCTCTAAAGAAAACGGTGGCAGACCATCGACATCGAAAACCGACATCGAAAACATTGATGGAGTAAAAGAAATGTTGGTCAATAACCACAATATTGGTCACATAACGTAAAGACTTGAATATTGCCTATGGATCCGTCCAAGACATTTTGGTTAATGATTTGGGTTTCCGTCGTGTAGCAGCAAAGTTGGTGCCAAAAGACCTCAACTTCATGCAAAAAAGAGACCGTGTTGAGGTCGCAAAAGAGATGATTTTCGAGGCTGCATCCGATCCCACATTCATCAAAATTATCATTACTGGAGACGAGACGTGGGTTTATGAGTACAACACGCAATCCAGACATCAGGCAAGTGAATGGCGTTCACCAAATGAGCCGAGACCAAAAAAACCACGTCGTTTTCAGTCAAAAAAGAAGGCAATGCTCACGGTTTTCATGGATTACAACGGTGTAGTGCATCATGAATTTTTGCCAGAAGGCCAGACATTGAACAAAGAGAATTATTTTTTGGGCGTTATGAGAGGTTTGCGTGAAGCAATTCGCCGAAAGAGACCAGAATTGTGGGCAGAAAAGTCGTGGATTTTGCACCATGATAACGGACCGTCGCACAGTGCCATCATTATTCGTAATTTTTTGACGAAAAATGCAACAAATACCATCCGACAGCCACCGAATTCACCTGATTCGGCTCCCTGTGACTTCTTTCTGTTCAATCGAGTTAAAAAACTACTACGGGGAACGCGTTTCAGCAGCCGAGAGGAAGTAAAGGGGAAATCGCAGGAAGCATTGATGGACATACCGAACACCGAATATAAAAAATGTTTCGAGGATTGGATCAAGCGCTGGCATAAGTGTGTTGCAGTCGATGGGGATTGCTTTGAAGAGGACAATACAGATTTAGATGAACAAACTTGTATTTTTAATTTTCTGAATAAATGCCGGGAACTTCTTGATCAAGGTGGTATATCGATGTTGTCGAGCTCTGACTAGAGAAAATCGGTTAACATTGCTCTATACCTGAGACTATTGACGGCAGTGGTGTCTCCTTCCTCATTTCGAAAGAAATAAGGTCCGATGATGCCCTAATGCCATAAACCGCACCAAACAGTCAATCTTTGTGGATGCATTGATGCTTGGCCGAACAATTGTATATTGTATTCGCTCCAGTAAGGCCAATTTTGCTTGTTGATATAAGAGAAGATGATTTTTTGGTCAAAATCCGAATCTCCGGCCACCATTTCCAGCGCTCAACGCGAACTCAAGGCGTTGTCGATGGTAGTCTGGCCTCAATACTTGCGTCGGCAGAATCTTATACGGATGTAGGCTCAAATCAATTTGCAAAATAAGCAAGGTTGACTCTCTGGCGATGCTCAATTCAGGTGATCGGCGCCGAATCGACATTTCTGGGTCTGCTTCGATACTGGCCGCTACGGCGGCTATGTTTACTTCATTTCGGACCAATCTCTATATGGTTGGTTTCTTATGATCCAAAAGAGTGTACTCACGCTCAAACTTTTCCGCGGTGCGACCAACTGCTTGCTCATTGAAGGCATGATGATGACCGACCTCACGACGAAATTCACGTTGCGTATTTACAACTGTGCCGGAATTTCGATAACAGTTGGGCAAGCATAAAACGATGCATGATGATTGGACCCTATTGAAGATGGAAGAAAATACAGACTTTCATCGAAAAAAGGATGCTTATCGACGAGGCACAATAAACAAAATTGTTTCATTTGATCAAGCTAACAGGCGAATGCATTCCGTCAGCAGCCATAGTACGAGGGTTGTCTGAAAAGTTTTCGACCGAACAATGATACAAGATATTTTTTCTCAATTTTTTTGTTTTATTTTTCTACATCGTCTCCTTGTAACTCTACACACTTCTCCCAGCGATGCTCCCATCTCTCTAACCCGTCCAAATAGTACTTGGCGTTTTTCTCTGCAAAATAATTGTTCACGAAGGTGATTGCCTCCTCATTTGATGAAAATCTCTGTCCTCCAAGCGCAATTTTTAGATGAAGGAACAAAAAGAAGTCGCTTGGGGCTAGATCTGGTGAATAAGGCGGATAGTCAAGCAGTTCAAACCGAAATTCATGGATTTTCGCCATGGCAACCGCTGAGGTGTGAGACGTCGCGTTGTCTTGGTGAAACAGGATTTTCTTTTTCTGCAAATGTGGCCGTTTTTCCGCAATTTCTGCCTTCAGCTTGGCAGTACTACGTACTGATGCGTAGTATGCTCCTGTAATGGTTTTTCCTTTTTGCAGATAATCGATTAAGATAACTCCTTTGCTATCCCAAAAAACAGTTGCCATCACTTTCCCAGCCGAAAAAAACAGTTTTTGCTTTTTTTGGAGCCGGCTCGCCCTTTGCAGTCCACTGTTTTGACTGAATTTTTATTTCGGGCGTATAATGGTGTATCCAAGTTTCATCTACAGTAATTAATCGGCGCCAAAACTCGGATTTATAGCGCCTAAACTGCGCCAACAGAGCGTTAGAAATATTCATTCGAACACGTTTTTTATCTAACGTAAGCAAACGCGGCACCCAACGCGCGGACAGCTTTCTCATGCCTAAATCTTGATTTAATATGTAACAAACACGTTCTTTGGACATTTTCATAACCTCTACTATCTCTCTCACTTTAATTCGGCGGTCGTCTAACACCATTTGGTGAACTTTAGCAATGTTATCGTCAGTGGTTGCAGTTTTTGGACGTCTCGAACGTTCATCATCTCCCAAGCTCTTACGGCCACGTTTAAATTCAGCTGCCCAAAATTTCACTGTGGTAAATGATGTTGCAGAGTCCCCATACACAGAGTCCAACTCATTTTTGATTTGCGTAGGCGTATTGCCTTTCAAAAGCAAGAATTCAATAACAGCTCGATACTCAATTTTTTCCATTTTCACAAAAAACACTCACATCGACTCACTCAAACGACTGTCAACTAAAAACTGCGCGTCCAAAATGACTGAAACTTCGGTAAGTGACTGTCAAAAGATGCACAACTAGCATTCACTAGCTTTTATTGACGAGTGCCGCTATCTTTACGTTGCGGTCGAAAACTTTTCAGCCAACCCTCGTATGAACAAAAATTGACTTTTGCTTTGGTTTTCATGCCGGAGGTGTCATGATGACGGCGAGTTAGTTATACTCAATGGAGACCGCTGATGAGATAAATTGTAATTGTAAGGCTTGCATGATATGTGGTTTCGACAGAAGACTTTTTTCTTTAGGGCTTCAGTAAGCCTATAGTCCATTCCAACAAGCCGGAAGCTCTAGACGACTTGGAGGCAAATATTCGACGTAAAATTGCTGGAATATCGCAACAATTGTGTCTCAATCGAACACGTCAATTTTGAGTGGTAAAATGCATTTTCTCACAAAGTAACTTAACACATGTATGTAAGAGAAAGAAGCAAAATTAAACTTATTTTCAAAAATAAAATACATAGTCATTTACCTATTCGAATGCCTAGAGCGGTCTGTAAAATGTATTTTTAGATCATCCATTACAATTAAATTTATTTTAAGTCTTATCAAGAAAACCAAATAAAAATTAATTTGGAAAACCAAATTCGAAAAGAAGGTTGTTGGTCTTTTAATTGTTCCAAGGAACCCCATATCTCGAAATGAACAGTATTAACGAACTCTAGTTCTCGTTCTATAGTAAAAACAAAAAATAGTAATAACTGGAACAGACACATAAAAAAGATTACGACAAATAGCAGGGAAAGTGCTGGGTTTTTTGTTTTCAAAACGTGACTTAAGTGCATTTCGGTTTCGTAATAAGAACTAACCTTTACACATTCAGTCGACAATAGCCAGCTTAGAGCTGACTATAACAGGAATTTAGTTTTAATAGCGATTTTATATGAAGTTGATAAGATGGCAAGAAAACTGCTCATAAGTTTCATGTGCGCATACATGTATTGCACTTATCTGGAGCACCGTCGACGAAGCAAAGGTCCACACTGGTTTCATGGAGCAACTTGACCTAATTCGATAAACGTAAAATTGTCTTCTTCATTGATGTGTTGCTAGGTTTTCAAGTAGAGATCTGCATTTTGTCTTTTATGGGGAAAGAATTATATCTTTGTATCTATACATTTAGAGGTGCTTTTGGTATCAGTGTACAGCACATAAAACAACTGACCGTGTTAACTGGTGATTTAGTAAGAGTTATTACATTTTCATGATGACACTTTTGTTATCTGAAAATTCATAAAATTGGTAGAAGACAGAGAAGTGAACAATTATGGAGTTCGTTGTTGTATGGGGGTTCTCAAATTAAGTTGAATAAGATTTTCCGCTGACCTGCTCTGATCTCTGAAACAGCCATGTGCAGAACGCCTGTTTATATGATTCCGTAGGGCTGCGAACCGTAATGCACCTATGTGATATAATTTGGCATCATGACAAAGATTCAAAAGGGAGATGTTTGAAATGAAACTGATCACGTCCGATCTTGCAACGGACCACTGCTGTAGTTCGGTGTAAATTAAATTAGTCTAAACAGCCCTAGGAAGTGATAGGAAAACAGAGTTGCTTCCCAAATTTTACCTCTCAAACCGAAAGGTCAGAAATGCGTGGCTGTGGCTCAAGTGGTCCCGATCATATGGTTCGAGGTTCAATACCAGCCGTGCCCGAAAGACTTTTTTTCAGTCAACTAAAGTCTCGTGAGATAAATGGTTGGCTAAATATTGTACAACATCAAGTCAATTTACACCAATAATTTAGTCTCCCCATTAAATGTTGGGTGCCACCCATGGAGCGAAATAACCACTGAGCACAAACATCTTTCTCTCTCTCTCTATTCAAAAACCTAACATGTACTCGGGCATTTTAGATGAACTGTTCGAATAGAAGGCTTTTTCAAGAGTTCAAGAGCACGCGAAAATAGTTGGCCTTGAAGTAAATGATGACAAAACCAGGTACATGCTGTCAACAAACAAGGAAGCAAGCATCTCTCCACCGCCTATGATAAAACATCACTGTTGGCAACATGAACTTCGATGTGCTGAAGGTGTTTCGGAGTGGATATTCGGCGACGACTTACCCTAGGAAACCGCTGCTACTTTGGTTTGCCGAAACAAATGAATTCAAACACCTAACTCTTAAGAAGAAATGTATGCTCTACGACATTATATGTATGCTCCTGCCAGTTCTACTCTATGGAGGCGAATGCTGGACGATAAGCAGGAAAGCAGAGCAGATATTGAAGACTCTCGAGAGAAATATTCGAGGAGGGCGGATACAATCGCAAACTGTATCAAAACGTAGATATAGTTCAAAAAGCTAAAACACGCCGACCACACTGGCTCGGCCACATCGAGCGAGTCATAGCCCCCAGGTTCGAGGTGACAAGGCTGACCGAACCTTCGTTTTAAGGAGCAAGTCATCACGGATGTCTGAGTGCTCTGTCTGGACAATTGGATGCAGCGCGCACAGGATTGAATGCAATCGAAGGCTGCTGTGTTTCTGGCTGAGACTCTTCTTGGGTCGGAAGCCCTTTAACTTAAGTAACTACACTTTTGCTACACTTTTAATCATGGAACTGCTGATCCTTATACATATTTGCGTCGATATTTATGAGTACATCAATGACTATTTAGTAAAAATCTAAGAGTCTCTTAGCGGAGTGCAAATATCCTGAAATGTAGCTCAAGCAAACCAGCAGTTTAATAGATAATAGAACGTTCTTCATAATTGTACTTTTCACACAAGATCGCACGTACTTTACGCATCATCTGTATACGAGCAGTTGTGATTCACTGAATTCTTATGTAAGGAAAAGGTTTAAGAAAGGACGAGACTCATAGTTCTGTTCATAGGATATCTTAGTTTGGCTAGAAAACGGCGATAGTTACATGTATGACATGACTTCAACTTAGTTTCCTTCATATATCGGGGTTTTCAATAAGGACATAACAGTTTTGTATTTAAATAAAAATAAAACATAGAATAATTGAGATATCGGGCTGAAATTATTCCAGGTGTGGTACACATAAGTCTGGAAATCGATCTCATTCATGTTACCACCGCAACGATCGACTTTCTGAAGCCGATTTTCCAACACTCTTGCACACATATTGGCCGGAACGTTAGCAGTTTCGCGTTCGATATTGTTCCTGAGCTCCTCTAACGTTGTTGGCTTGGTGTCATAAACCAACGATTCAACGCAACCCCATAAAAATAAATCCAACCGCGCTAAATCGCATGAGCGAGGTGGCCATTCGACTGGACCATTTCTCGAGATTACACGATTACTGAACTTCAACTTTAATAGATCAATTTTTTGACCAGTTGTGTGGCACGTGGCGTCATCTTGTTCAAACCACATATCACTGATGTGAAGTCTATACAATTCCACCCAAAAATAGTCTTCCAACATGGCATGATAGCGAACCCCATTGACCGGGTAGGTAAGTAAGAGTGCTTGTTGGAAACACCAACCCACGTAAGCCTATTGGCCCATTGTGATGCCATGTAGCGTAGGAGACTGTTTACGTCTATGTTTTTTAGATCGTTTAGGTCATTGTAGAAGAAAGCTCCTAAGTGAAGTTTTCTTCTTTGGGAGAGAACTGCACATGTACAGAGTAGGTGGAGGATTGCCTCCTCTTCCTCCTTGTCCATGCAGTTTCTACAGAAATCGTTTGTAAAAGCGCCAAGCCTTCCTGTGTGCTTGCCTATGAGGCAGTGCTCAGTGATGGCACCTAGGATGGCGCTGAGATGTTTTCTATTTAAATGGATCAGACACTTAGAGCGATTCAGATGCAGCTTTGGTCGCTAGACATGTTTGTCCAACAGACCACCTAAGGTCTTGTCTTTTATTGGCATCCAGCTTTAATGTTAGTTTGCTCGTAATGATTGGTATACCTATGCTACTCTTTTCCGGTAGAATGGGTAGTGTGGTTCCAATTTTGGCGAGTTCGTCGGCCCTACAGTTACCAGGAATGCCTCTGTGGCCCGGCACCCAACAAAGGTGAATATTGAACTGCTCTGCCATCTTCATAAGAGATGATAGGCATTTAAGGGCGGTTTTAGAATTGAATGAGACTGAGTCCAGGGACTTGATTGCTGCCTGATTATCCGAAAAGATGTGGATATCCTTTGCTGATATTACGTTTTTCTTCAGGCAGGGCCAGAGCTTCTTTAATCACCAAAATTTCCGCCTGGATCACGCTACAGTGATTTGGAAGACGGAAAGAGAGTCTTAGATTTAGCTTATCTGAGAAAACACCACCACCAACCCCGCTATCGGTTTTAGATCCATATGTGTAGAAATGAATTGACTTGTCTTCTATGAAAGCATCTTCCTCCCAGAAGGATCTAAAGGGGAAGCTTACATGGAAGTCTTTGTCAAACCAAAGTTCAGGTATGGTGTAATAGATGTTCTCTGTGAGGATTCCTAATGTATTAAGAATGTTAGCGTATCCAAATGAATTATTTGTCCACTGTGTAGTCGCTTTAAAGCGAATAGCTGCACTTGCCTGCTGAAAATATTGAGGGGTGTCAAATGAAATAGAATGTCTAATCCCGCAGAGGGAGGGTTATGCGAGGTTGAAGGCCCCATTTTTTCCCAATGCCTTTTTTGCAAGAGAATAAAGCAATTGTAGCTTTATTGACTCTGGCTTGGATGATAGGTTTCCAGTTAAGTTTCCTGTCAAAAATGAGACTCAGATATTTTTCTGTATCGGAAAATACTAAACTGGTAACTTTTATTGAAGGAGGCTCTATGGAATTTTATATTCCTTGGAAAAGAGGACATAATCAGTTTTATAGGGGTTTACTCCCAATCCACAGCGATCTGCTCAACGGGTTAATCTGTTGAGAATTAGTTGAAGGAGTTCTTTAATGGTATTAAGATGCTTACCTGAGACGGGTATCATCCGCATAGGCGATCACATTGCTACCACCTGCTTCCAGGTACAAAGCAGTTCATTAACAACTAAGTTCCTGAGAAGGGGAGAGAGGACACCGCCTTGCGGCGTACTTATGCTGACACATCTTTTAGCAGAAGTCTCACCCAGTTTGGAGTCTAGCATAAGACTGATCAATGCCCCAAATTAGTCGTCTATCTGCAGCGTTGACAGCGAAGTCGTGTTGACGTTGTTAAAGGCACCCTCTATGTCTAGGACAGCAACTCTTTATATTGTAGGGATCGTTCTAAGTGGCTAGTCAGTGAATGCAGGGCCGTTTTCAACAACTTTCCTTTACAGTAGGCATGTTGAATCGTTGACAAAAGTCTTGAGCGGGATATGGCGATCATTTTCATCGACAAAAAACTATGGTGCATTCATCCTTCCGGTATGGATGTGGATTTGCTGCTGTCCAATACTTATTGACAAACGCATTAAGCCAGAAATGAGCTTCATCGCTGAAGATGATTTTTCGATGAAATTCGGGATTTTCTTCAAACTTTTGCAGAGCCTAATCGGAGAAGTTTCGGACCTTCAAATATCAAGAGGCTTCAGTTCTTGATTCCAATTGATCTTGTAAGGGTGTAGGCTTAGATCTTTTTGCAAAATATGCCACAATGTGTACTGGGAGATTCCCTATAAACGGCGTGGAATCGATTGATGTTGCTCATTTTGAACTGAAGCACATACGGCTGCGATATTTTCCATAGCGAATATGTTGACTCGAATTTGTCCACTATGCACACACAGCCTGTCTGATGGGACGATTATTGCGACCGGAAATTGGAGTAAGCGCTCTAAAAGTTACAACCACCGATTCAGAATTTCGGTAGTAATTTTTAATAATTTTCAAACGTTGCTCGTTCGTGAACTTCCCCATGATAAACACGTAAACCTTGTCTGACTTTTTCACATTTACAGATCATAAAAAAATTTTAAGAGTGCATTTGTATTAAAACACAAAACTGTTATGCCCCTATTGAAAAACCCTTTACTAACTATGGAAGCATTAAGTACAAATAGGCTGAGTTACAGCGCTCCCATCCGGTAACAGTGAAGGTGATCAGTAGTAACTATTGTGTTTTAATCAATAAAACTCGTGATTCCGTTCTGATAATTAGGACGTCTATATTCAGACAAAGAAGAACAAAGAGTGACAATGAGTTTTCAAAACCACATGGTGATGGCTGATGACAGATGATGCTGATGACAGTTGACAAGTTAGCTCTGTTTGTTTACTTATCCACAACAAGAACAAACGAAAGGAATACTTGAATGGAGAAAGTGTCAGTGCATACAGAAAATATACGCGACTACGATCTTCCTAATGAATCGAATATGGAAATAAGACATTGTTTGCTGGCATATGATCATGAGCATTCACTTAGACTAATGGAAAACTCGTTCAGATCACATTCAGCATTCCTTGGATAAATTGATTTCATTTCATTTTTGAGCACGTGCAACAGAAACAGTCATTGCATAATGCTTATAGGCTGCAACCTCACCTTGTAAAACTTACAAGATACATTTACTACAAATTGTCAGAAACGCTGAGCCGTTATTACGTGCAGACAATCTTGACAATGCAAGTTTATCGCGAAATGGGCATATTTTTTGTTTTTGTTGTTTAAAGCGAGGTTTGTTTGTATCATATATTCGCATTGTATTGTTCGTATTTTCCACAAGGCTTACATTGAAATCTGGTTGCGCATTGTTTTTAAATTCAAAAGAACGAGCGTTGTTGATGTCAGTAAAATGGCTTGGCAAAACACATTTTTTTCTCGTGCAGAAATAAAGAGTTGGCTACCGCATGCATGAATCCATGTAATGAAATGCACGCATTCCATTTAAAGAAATGATTTCGATAAGAGCTATGCAGAGATGTATGGTTTGCGTCTATCGCAGAATGATCGGTGTGGTAGTTTATTCATCAGAGGACCTTCATGCATTTACTTCTTTGTAGTCAGATGTTCCTTTCATCCAAATAGGCACTGGTTCTGTTCCTTAAGCTTTCTCCAAAGTAACAGTGATTAGACTGCTCCTTAAAAATCGGATTTTCAAGCCTGAAGGTTTATTGTCTGAGAATTTTCTTCTTCCTGGAGAGCGCACATGAAGTTATCCGCGATGTTGAAAATGAAAATTTTAAACGATTTGTTTGTATCTAAACTAATTAATGACATCTTAATACCTTACCTATATTAGGGACAACTATTTAGTCCTTTTACATAAGTAGTTTCAATTATTGAAATATGATTGTTGCTAATGTACTATTTTTGTGTTTTCCAGGTATGTACTCGTAGTGACCTTCTGGAATTCAGATCTTAACGTAAGCTTATGCTCATATATATATATACATACATACAGGTTGTGCCATCTTTTACGTTGATTGCGCACCGTCTTGTTGAAACCAGTAACCGTCCAGACCTTTTGCACACTTTTGTTGGCAGACATAATGAGCCAACATCCACCGATATCGATTCCCGTCGACTATTTCACCTTCTCTGAAGAAAATTGGCCCAATGATTGTTTTGGCGCGAACGCTGTCCTAAACAGTCACATGCAATGGTGTTTCATGGATCTCGTGTGGATTCTCCGTTCCCCAAATGTAGCAATTTTGCTTGCTAAAGGCGCCAGAGAGCATGTAATGGACCTCGTCGGTAATCAAAATTTGCTTCCAAAAATCAGATTAAGTGTGACCCATTCGAGCGACTGTTTGGCCGTATTCCACGTGGACGGTCTGTCGGCAATATTCTTTGAGTCAATTGCACTTTATATGGAAAAAAATGCAAATCATCCTTCAAAATGTGCCGCAAGGTGGTTCCACTGACGCCAAAATGCTAATCGCATGGATGATACGACGCATGTTGGTTCTTGGCAACAATCTCTCTTACCATTTCAACCAGTTCATTGGACGTCTTGGGCGTTGATGAACGGCATGTCGACGATCTCCCATTGTCACGTGCTCAACAAAATTCGACACCAAACGATGAATAGTGTTATCAGGCGGTGCTTGTTGGTCACGATATTTTCGACGATATGCACGTTGAGATAACACAACTGAATGTGTGAAGCGATTCATGATTAAAATTGTGTTGAATTGACATTTCAAAAACATGTCTACTCAAGTCAATCGGTCGATAAGTGTCAAAGTTATTCAATGTTTACATACCTACATAAAAGATGGCGCACCTTGTACATATGCAGATTCAATTTCATCATAAAAAATGCAATACTATTGATTTAAAATATATATAGGCGGTCATCATGGATATACGTGCACATATAAGGTTTTCCAATAAGGACTTGACAACTTTTTTTTTAAACAAAACGCAAACCATTTGAGATATTTCAAAAACTTTACTATCAGCTTGAAGTACAATCAAAACATTTATGAATGGAACGCGACTTCGTTCATGTGGCCACCGCGGGCACGTTTGCAGAGGTCGATTCATTGGACCCAATTTTCAACGACCCGGCCACGCATTTCGGCCGAAACGGCCACTATTTCGCGTTCAATGTTGGCTCTGAGCTCTTCCAACGTCGTCGGCGTGTTGGCATAAACCAATGACTTAACGTAGACCCACAGAAAATAGTCAAGCGGCGTTAAATCGCACGAACGAGGCGGCCAATCGACTGGCCCATTTCTTGAGATAACACGCTCACCATACTTACTTTTCAATAAATCGATTGTAGCGTGTGCTGTGTGGCTTGTGGCATCATGCTGTTGAAACCATATGTCGTCCAAGTCAATATCTTAGAAATTCGGGCCAAAAATAATCCGTGATCGTGGCGCGATAACGCTGACCATTCACAGTAACGTGACGATCGTTATCGTCGACGAAAAAATATGGCCCAATAAGGCCGCCGGCAAGCAAACCGCACCAAACAATTATTTTTTGTGGATGAAGTGGTGATTCATGAAGCACATGTGGATTTTCACCCGACCAATAACGCATATTTTGCTTATTGACGAACGCATTGAGCCAAAAATTAGCTTCGTCACTGAAGATGATTTTGCGATGAAATTCATCATCTTGGCGCATCTTCTCCAGAACCCAATCGGAGAACGTACGTCGCTTCAAATGGCACATCGGCTTCAATTCTTGAATCAGCTTGATCTTGTATGGGTGTAAACTAAGATCCTTACGCAAAATACGCCATAATGTGGTCTGAGCGATGCCCAATTCTTGAGAACGCCGTGGAATTGATCGTTTGCTATGGACGCCTAAACGGCAGCGATATTTTCGACACTTCAACCAACCCGTTGTCTCACTGACACGGCAACATCACACATCGAATATGTAGACTCAAATTTTTGCACTAAACTTGTTATTGCCTGTCTACTACGGCGACAATTACGACCGAAAATTGGAGTTAACGCTCTTAAATTTGCAGTCACCGACTCCGAATTTCGGCAGAAAATTTTTATAATTTGCAGACGTTGCTCGTTCGTGTACTTTACCATGATGAAAATGTTGAGTTTACTGAATAAATTGACAGTGACAGTTTGATGATTAGTGAAAGAGTGCATTCACAAACTAAATTCAAAGTTGTCAAGACCCTATTTGAAAACCTTTTATTAGTAAAGGGAACTCAAAGTGAGGCAACTCTTTGAAACAAGTTAACCGTACCGGTTACCCCAAAATCATATTTTTCTTCTACCTAGAATCAAAGGTATTCCCTTCTTTTTTTCGTGCAACAACCCACTCGGACACGGATCTAATGTATTGGACATGGTCCCTACCGAAATTGATCAGTCTTTCGTAGAGAGATGAGTAAACGCTTCAATGGTAAAGCGCTTACAGTAATAGCGTAGGTTGGATAGTGCTCTGCGGTGTCTTACCGTAAGCTAATCACCCATTTTGCTGTCAGACGGACGTGGGATTTACTTTTTCTCTTCGGTTTTTACTCAAAATAAATTTGCGTAGAACATAAGAATAAATAACAGCTATTCAACTCATATGATCAAGAAACGCTTCCGCAAGGAGTATCCGGAAGCAAGGACGCGTTTCAAGATGACAAAAATCTGCCAGATTTGTGCACGGTTTAAGAATGTTTTCCAAACCTGTCTGCTTTATCTTGAGCACGGTCTGCCAATTCAAGTGTGTGATGCTGTGCTGAAAATCGTCGACCTCAAAGTGACGTGAGCAAAGTGTACTACATTGAAAACATCGATAAAGGGCTCGCCAATACCGACGAAAAGGAAACAGCTGATACATTTGGTAAGAAACTGGCCCTAAACGAAATGCTATCCAAATTGGCACGAACTGCACCATACTACAAACGAAACTGACCTCATATTTGTTAATTCTGAGTGGGCGGTGAATTTAAACGTGTAGAGGTATGTCCATACCGCCAGGTCAAGCCCAATAAACCAGATGATCCACTATGCGAACAGAACATCAAAGATCGCTACTACGATCAGAATGACTCGGCTACATTTCCCACACTAGCACCACCAAAGGATAAAAATACAACAACTCTCTACGTTGTTAATCTCAGTGAGGAATCATCTGCTTGGTGAAATTCGTTCTTTGACATTGATACCGCGACAGCTATGCGCATTCATTCAATATACCAAACGAGGAGCTGCTGAATTAGCTGTCGAAAAAACCTTCAACAAGTTAGTCATGCACGGGAGAAAAGTCTCCATCAAATGGGCCCATTCGCAGACAAAACAAAAATACTCTAGCAATTCCACCGGTCACTCAGAGTAATAGAATTGATTTTTTCGATCTACAGCAAGAAGTTACGGTTCTGCGTCCTGGAATGAAGCTTCACCAAATACCGCCCAGCCTTATACCGCAGTCATCGTATCAAATATAGTCTCAGGCAGTAGCATTTACCGCACCTTACTCATCGATACCTATGCTATCGACTAGTACCTTTGAAGTATAATCCACTCCAATACTACCCGGTGCTCCATTGCACTATCACAGCCAAGATTCCTCACGACTGGGTTCAGTAAAAAAGCAGATAAGGACACGTTTACCAACATCAAACGAAGAATCAGTAAAGTCTTTCTTTTTCGAAATAGCTTAAGGTTCAATAAGGTCTTAAGATTCCTCTCCACCTTCTCTGATTCTCCACTTGGAAGGAGGGTGCATGTTTATCTTACAGCGCCGCATCTTAGATCGGTTTTGGAGCTTAATTTCTAGTTAATACCATCAGTCGGGGTGCGAGGTCGCCAAAACTCCACTTCTTTTAAATGGGGCATGAGTTTGAGATTTTAGCCCATGAAATGAACTCCAAGACTTTAGAGATTCATCATTCGGAACCAAACATCGTCGGTGCTTGTATTTGTTGCGTTTGTCTTTTGTAATGGCTCGGGAATTTAGCGTGGACATAGCAAATATTCGCCGGCTAAAAAGTAAACACATTTCTGCTTATGTCCGTCTGTAAATATAGGAGAGTTGTTTTGGCATTTAGTAAAGCACAGGTAGATCACCACCCACATCTCTCAGATCGCTCAGATTTGCAGCTATCTGACTACAAACTAGTGTCACTATTCTTTTTTCACCGTGGTCTCACCATTTAGGTGCACAGTGAACTTGTTTTCAGTAAAGTCCATCACAATGTGGTCTATACTCCATCCGGAATTCAACTTCATGTGTTTAAAATGCTTCTACGTAATCAAATTGTCCAGTTTGACGCGCTGTCTGACTCCACGCAAATCATTATTGCGGGCGATTTCAAAATATACACAATTCTGGGTGGCTTCGACTTTCCAGACTGACAACATCCGAAGGACGATGTGATGATATCATCGCCGCGGAAAGAACTTGACCCAGCTAGTAAATGAGCCCAAGCGAATACCGGACCTTGCTAGTTATAACGCCAACACCCTGGACTTGTTTTTAACTTCTTACCCTGATAACACCACACGCGTCGTCGGACCAACTGTGTCGTATCAGCTAATTTATCGTGCACGGACCACACAGTCAGAGAAAAGATTCCTATAAGAACCGTATAACAATACGACAAAGCCAATTGTTACGGACTTAACAGCTTCTTGAGGAATTTTGGCTGGTCGTTATGTTTCCTCGGTAACGACGTGGATGCCGCTGCTGATATGATCACAGACACTATTCTCTTTGGAATGAGATCAAAGCAAAAGAAAAAGCGTGGTACGACTCGAGCTGTAAAGAGGCTGTGAGGGTTAGTAAAATGTTTTTTTGGTCCTTCAAGACAGACGAAAACGGAACAAATTCAAACAAGCCAGGAATTATTGCAACTTTCTCAACCGTGTGAAATTTGAATACGACAAATGCAACAATGTAAAAATTGATGGTCGTTCGTCAAAAAGATTAGAAATGCTGTCTCATCCCCCATCCCAACGCTCATTTATAATAGCTCTTTGGACAAGACCAATCTAGGACGTATTCACTTTCACGTAGTAGCAAGAGTACTTAAGGATCATAACACTCACAAATCCGCTGGTCCAGATGGTATTTCACCCCTTCTTCTGAAGAGGTATTCTGCCATGCTGGCAAAACCACTGCGTAAGCCTTTTCATCAATTCTTTAGGACTCTTTCCGAAAAGATGCAAAACAGCACGTCCCTAATTAAGGCAAACCTTTGTCTCTCTCCTCCTACAGATCCATTGAACTTACGTCCCTTCTTTCCAAGGTCATGAAATATCACGAAACGCTAAAACTTCTCATTGACCGGCAATACGGTTTTCGTAGCAACAGATCCATTGGTTATTTGATGGCATGCCTCACCGAAAAGTGGAACTAAAGCGTATATCATTCTGGCAAAAGCAAGATAGTTGCCCTTGATGTTTCTAAGGCATTTGACAGAGTTTGGTTACAGGGTCTTTGGTCGAAATTTTTAGTCGATGAATCTCTTCTTCAATGGATTAGAAAATATCTCTCGAAACGTTCAATTCAAGCTGTCTTTTCATCTCTTGTCTGCTACTTCTAACCCAATATATTCCAATACTTACTGTTTGGTATTGATCCCACCGGAATGCTCTATTGCGATCTGCAGATTTTCCGATGTACTCGACGGGTTCCTCTGTAAGGCGTGTCCAGTAAGTTTTTCGAAGATTACTCCACTTTAACAGGACGAGACCTCGTATCCTATTGTGAACTCGATGCAACTTCGGTCGGAACCCTATTTACCATACCTTTTGGATAGCGTTAAATCGATTATTTGCTGTCTCACTTCCCTTGGTTGAGAGGAAACATTGTTGATAACCAGGTCGGACAATAGCATGCTGTCCTAAAAAGTACAATGTTCAGAATATTATTATCACAGCATATGAAAAGTCCCATATTCATGGAATCACTGTATTCAATGACTCCGGCTACTGCCTTTGGTGATTGCGGTTAAGAGTATGCCTAAATCATTCCTCAAGTATAATCGATGAGATTCTATTCGCCACAAACGTACAAACAAGTTATCCTTCCAATAGTTTTCATTCTTCAGTCAGCAACAGTAGGGGAGCCAGGCAGCAGGTGATAAACAGATTTAATGTATTATTCGCCCCCTTAGATTCAGCATCAGCGGTTATAAAAGATACCGAGAAGATTCGCCTGAATATAAACGGCACAGTGTCCATTGATGGTCAAAAATACGGAAAGATGAAAAGAAACTTTGCAACCAAACTTCATTAAAGAGACCGGTTTGATTCGACTGTCGTAAACTGCAGGTTTCTAGCTACTCGTGGTGGCTTTATTAATTGCTTCATTATCAGAAAGTTTTCGCTGAAGGCTCAAGGTATACTCACAAAAGAGACGGTGTGGGAGGCGGTATTTTATTGCTTTAGATATCCATGTTGTCTGTTAGCCAGCATAGGGTCACCGCATTAAGTTTAGACATCTCATTTCGATGTTTCCTACATCATCTGACTACGGGCTCTAAATTATTAACGAGTGCCTAGTTGCCCTAATATTGTTTCTGAAACGGTTATGTCGCATTGGTCGGCAATTCAGATATTTCTAACTGGCTATTCCTTACCATTCTTTTTCAGTTGAAATGTGAGAAGAATCCACCGTCCTGTTAGAACAATCTCCAGTCAATTACCTCAGCTGAGTTATCATTGGAGATACTCGTAAATGTAATATTTAGAAGCTATCGAAGTCGCTGCCTCCATTGAAAGGACGATATTAAATTAATACACACAAAGCCAAATAGGCCTTCGCGCCTAGTATTTATATAACCAGAACCTTAAAAATTCTGTACAAGAGACGCATCCCAAGACTGAGTTTTTCTTATCATTACTCCTTGCTTTCAATGTTTTTGAGGGAAGGTGGTCTGATCATTGTAGGGTAGGTACACCAATGCTGTAGCGCATTTTTCGACTTGGGTTCTACCATCACTGCAAAGAGGTCACGTGAAGGGTTTTGTTTTAAACTAAGATACAAGTTTTATGCTTGCCAATATTTATAAAAAAAAACTTCATATTCCATGAGCACAGTTGCATTGTTTTTGTCGCTAGATTTGGTCAACCTTTTGATTTTTAAAATAGTTGGACTTAATGTTTGCCCATGGCATGCGTTCGGTGGTTCATTTGAAGGGATATTTTGGACCGACTTTTTTGGTTAGATTCCGAGTTCGCAGGAAGTCGAGAAACTCAGTTTCGTTTACCACCACACCTGAGTCATATAATCTTTCCTTAGTACTGATAGCTACTTCCTCTGGCACAGTACTTTCTCCCTATATATGGTGGCAACTGATATCGTGAAAGACTTTGACTACTTAGAGCAGTAGAGCCAGCATCAATGATTGCTGTGGCTAGAGGCCTACTAATCATTTTACTGAATTTCAAGGAATACTGGTCAATTGGCTTTCCAAACTGTTCTTGTTACTGGGGTTTGGATTTCGGTTTGCCCACTCTATTTTCGTCCCATGAATAAGGTCAGAAATATAGTCCACATCTATAGAGTCGCCACATCGGAGTAATGCATTTTATTTTTGAGGCCTAGCAATTGAAAATTGCCTTTGCAAGCTTATTACCGGGTTGATGTGCCTTCTAATCTTTCGTTCTTCCTGACGATTTCAAAATGAAAGCTGCTCATACTACCATTATAATATGAATGAAGTTGAGGTACGCTGAGTTTTCGGAACCTCAGAATAGAACCTGTTCGAATTTGGAGGCCCACATGTAAGTAGCTCCTGAAAAGTTTTAGTAGCTGTTGGGGTAACTATAATAAGTACCTTGTGCAATCCATCGAAGAAACACTATCCCTGTCTTCGCTCCACGGAACCCCCGTAAAGCATAACTTTGTGGGGCAGATGTCTCTTGTGTTTAACGTAGGTACCTGCCGTAAAGGCTTAAGCCTACGGTGCTTCTTCGCACCAGATATCAAAACAATGCGTTGATAAGCGCCCTTCGGGTAGTACAAGTACTACCACCAGTACCAGATTCGAGGTCGTGTGTAAGGCACGAACTTCCCCTTTGGTGAAGGGTCGAGGCCTATCTAATACCTTCGCCATTCTGTGGGTCATGGCACCCGGTTGCAATGCAACTCCACATCGAGCAAGCCAGATGGTTCCATAGAAATCCCATGGTTGAGCACAGGTCGTAGCACACTACAACATACGCTAAGCCATGAGATGTCCAAGGCCATTTGGTCTACTCTCCCCGCGATTTTGGGTACAAACCTACAGCCACCACGATACTCCCACAAGGGGGCCAACTCCTAGGTCAGGTCAGAACCATAGTTCCGGGGGCTCCTGACCTCCCGTGGTACCAGAATATAGCTTCCGGTCGAGCTTCGCAACCTTGAGGTTACTTCCAGCCCAGGACTGGCGGCCTTACAACAATTTAAAATTTCTAAAATCTACCCGCTAGCTGCCTACTGCGTCTTCTATTAAATCCCTCTTTTGCAAAACTACGGGTTCTTTCGAACCGTGCGGTATCAGTGATAATTCCACTGACATCGTAGGCCTCACCATTAAAGGTGATGCCCATAGCCTGCAAGTTCCTAATGTCAGCGTAATTGGGTCACTCACATAGGACATGAAACCACTCCTCATAAGTGGCTACACATGAGCAGCAAGCCCGCTAAGCTCTTATGCAAGAATGCATTAAGAGAGCCATGCTCGGTCAAAAAAAAAGCCCAGGCTGAGGGTAAAATTCCATTCAGGAAATATTCCCATGGTTAGCACATCCCTTAGGAAGCCGTAAGTAACCCTGCCATCTAGATAGAATACATGCGTGTAGCAAGGTTTTACGCTCCTTCAGGGATAGGTCACCCACTTCTTCCAGGGAAACCCAATCGCGCCCATTTAGAGGGAGACCTTTTCTGATCTTGAAAGCAATACCATGACGTATCACTTCCAGATCCAAAGGTGGCACTCCTAGCAACACCTGTATTGCCTCTGTGGAGACAGTGTGGCACACCGTAAACACCCAAGCAAGGCGACTCTTTGGCAAATCAAGATCCGCTTTCGACCATCCACAGTCATAACCCTGTCGTACCATACCGATGCTCCATATGTTGCACAGGCAAAAAAAAGGCCATCGTATATGATACGGAACTTCGTAGGATACGGTAGCCTTTAGCTAGAAATCATGGGCTTGTTAGTTAACTGTCAGTCGAGTTCTCGTATTTCGTCATGTTGTTGGCTTATTAGGCCGATGATGGTCTCCTGGGTATCTATTCTACGTGGCTATCTTACGAGTGCTGGAGTGAATTTGTGTTTCAGAGGTGTGAATGTATGCCTGTATATATATGTACGTAGGGAGAAGAACTCGCGATTGTTACCACTCGCCCGCGAATCTTCCGTATTTCGCGTGGATGGTTAGCAGTGTTTTCATTATCTACGTCTCTGTGTCAGGCAATATTATTTTGTCTTCTTTGACACTCGAGTCTTCTCAGTTCAATTAGAATGACCGTCACTATCTGGCCAATTTCACTCCATTTCACATGTACCAACTAAAACGTCCGCCGCTTCCTCTGGGACGGTCCGGAAGGCGCAGCTTGTTCTCAGAGCGATTAGTCACTAAATTCGTGATGTTTTTCTTTTAGATTCTGTTATCACCAGTGCGCCCGCCTATACCGGAGGTGCGTGCAGTATAACTGAGCTAACTACTTATAATTTGCAACTGCACCTGGGTCCTCCAATGTTTGGCATTAATCTTGGCAGCGAGGATTGAGCGATTGTTGCTTTTTTCCCGACGTAGTCCAGGTGAGCCTTCAAGCTAAGTCTATTATCAATCATAACACCCGCATAGGTACTTTAATGCCGGTTTTGATGTCATTACTGATCTCCTATGCGTACATGTGTGTATTCAAAGGTGATAAGAACTGCTAAATTCAGGCTTGCTGTCTCTAGACAACTTTTGACTCAGGAATTTGCTTCGCTCACGGATGTGCTTAACCATGGTTACGATGGCGATGGCCACAAAGTCTATTATCCTTACGTTTGGGGGCTTTCGGAGCCTGAGGACACCGTCATACATGATATTCAAAAGAAAGAGTCCCAGGACGGATCCTTGTTGCACACCTGCTGTAACGTTGTAGCGGTTGGTACCCTCGTCCGTGTCATAGCTTAGCTTTCTGTTCATAAAGTAGTTCGATATAATACTGAGAATGTCTCGACGTCTCTCTTGCTATTCCATCCACTATTTGGGATATTTAGAACCCAAACTGGTATTCTGACAGTGCACGCCTGTGCAATTTTTCCTATTATCCAGAAGGCAAATGGGGCGATGCGATGAGGGAATTCTGGGTGTGTAGTTTCCAGTGATCTGAAAATGCCTCCTCTTTAAGACAGCTGTGAATTACTTCTGAAAAGATGTCAGGTCTCGACGTAATTGCTGCTTTAAGGGCCCTTTGGTATGCCATCTTTCCCATCGTTTTCCTCTCCCCAATCTTTTTGCGTGCCAGCAGCAATTCATCTTCTGTAAAGGGTGCGATCTCAAAGGATAGTCGCAGTTATTAATGATTTAATGTGGTCAAAGATCAAATACGCTTATGAGATTCATAGAGACTTCCACGAGGAGATTTTTAATTGTGTCACTGTAAACTCGGGGTTGTTGTTCTACAGTTGTTACTGTGATGGAAACTCCCAATTTAGGTCTACACTCGGCATGTTGTAGCTTATAATTTTACGTTTAGCCCCGAATGAAATTATAACTAGTCCATGGGTCCTGGAGAAGGAGGATGTCTTCTTCTCTGTAGATGAAGTTAAATATTTGATTTATTCACACCAATCTATCACAGTCACTTTTGTAATTTTTGGATCACAACGGTCTACCATGTCAATATCGGAGTCATGAGTATCTAGGTATGTTGTTGTCTGGAGTCCAGAACAATCCAGGCATGAGATTGTTGGCTTAAATGGGATCTTGTCCCAGCTCTGGCTTCGAGTTTTGCCATTCATCAACTACGGTATTTATAGATTTGTCTCTGGGATGTATGTACTTGCCCAGCTCGCACTTGCTGAGGAAGAAGGATTCGAGTTTTACCTTCGGATTAAGGGTTAACCTTTGATGTTAATCTCTGACTTCTTAGTCCTCTCGACTAATATGACACCTGATTGCGCGGTCTGTTTGCTTTACAATTCCAACTTGTAGGATCATAAGTAGCTCAATTCTTAAATTTCTCCCTCACATCTGGAGCACCTTAAAGGTGTAGAGGTCTCCGGCATTATTGTATTATTGCCTCTGTTTGCTCTTGAACTTCGTGTTTCCTGAAATAAAGGCAAACGTGAGACTGAAGAAACTAAAAGGTCATCCAAATTGTTTTTCAATTTCAGTTTCATTTTCACTTTTAAAATAAATCGTTTTGTTCTCGCCGAAATTCATTTAATCACGTTCTCTTCTGTTTGTTCCTCCTTGTTCCGAAGTGCAAATGTTTTCTGGCAACACATACAAGTGAAGAGCAAAATGCAAACAAAGAAAACCTGAAAACAGAACAATTTAACACCAAATTGTATGCAAATCTAAATATAGTTGCTATGGGTAGGATCTATCAAAACCAGAACACGACTATTGCTGGCGCATTCTCGAACTTCACGAAGGGCCAACGCCACCATCCGACTTGTATGTATTTTAACATCACGACGAACAGCTAAAAATGCAAAAACGAAGAGATCAGCGCCGATCTATTTGCCAATTTTCATTGTTTAGGTGTTTCCGAGGGCATCACAAATAAAGCTGCACATTTTTTCGCTGCAAAAGATTTTAATAGATACTTCTCACACGACTTTCTCTTTATGAAAGAAGATGTGGCCTTTTCGAATTTTTTCTTTTAGAATTAAGAAAAAAATTTTTACTTCACGAATTGCATGCTTACTCGTACTTGTACCTCGACCAGTTCCAGCTGAAGTCGTAAACCCAACTTATGGCATAGGTTAGATGTTTGTTGAGTCCCCCCGGTTGCGGTGCCTAAGAAATGAGGTGTCGAGAACAGAACAAGATTCCATTTAACCATCGGATGCATTAGTCCAATGCGGGTAATCCTTTCGTTTGCCAGGAATACGAGTATCTGGCAAATGGCAAGAAACGTGTGTGGGTTGTAGTACTACGAGCAAGAGATTGCAGTGATGCTGGGTAAGGTATCCAGGTACTGGCAGTAACTACGAATATATTTTTATGTACGAATACTGGTACATAGTTGCACGCACAGTGTCTATAGAACTAAATTAACGCACAGAACATGAAACCATTGTGGTGAAGTAGGATTCGTTTAGACTTTTTGCGTTCTACATCAGACTTCGGCCGGTGCAAGGTGGCGCAAAACAATGTCTAAGAGATATTGCATTCTGCAGATGATTTATTGTGATGTCAGCTTTGGTCTTGTGCGCGTGGGACGAGCCCAGGTTGTGCACTTACCCGATAAATCGTGGAAGAGACTTTGTCCGGAAAAGGATCTTTGTGCAGATGTTGCGGGTGAGGCTGAAATCAAGGGCAGTCCGTACATAAGTGTACGAAAATATATAAAAGCCGTAAATGGAAGAAGAACTGGTTTTTTCATTTATTCGCTTCATTTTGAACTTCGATTCGGTTTAACTTAATTGGTTCCGTGACTAGACGATTGGAGATACATTTAAGGCAACAGCTTACAAAGGAGAATTTTACTATTTAAAGACAACTTAGAATAGTTGATGATGTAGAATAAGACCATTTACCCACAGGTAGCTACTTAATCACTCAAGAAACCTAGGATGTGGGAGGCTACTGGGCATATGCCTCCTCAAGCTGGCTAAGAACTCTTTTAGCGCCGTTTTAAATTGAAAACCTAATGGATTTAATGTAAATCATCTATGGAAGCCCCTACCGTTTTGAAGATATCAGGGACAGAAACTCTCAGAGAATCTTATAGCTGCATAGGGACCATTGTATTTTATAGAGTGCTAGCTATGCCGGTCACCACAAAGCGTACAAGTACATCTTGCGATAAGTTGATCTTTTGTGTTGCTCCAACCACTAAAAGTGATCGTTTAAATCTTTAGGCAGATTTATGGGAATCATCGTCGATTAAAATTTAGGAAATGCAAATAGAAGGAATCGTCTCAAACCAATTTGTAAAATATGTAAAGTACATATTTAATAAATTCATATTTTAACAACGACACAGTATACATAGTTAGTTGGGGTTTTTAGTTTTGATTCTACAATAATTATATAAATGTTCTAGCAAGAAATGGATACAGTTAGGTAAGTGATAGATAGCCTAGTGTTATTGCATGGCGTTTTGTGTACACTTAATCACGTAAGAATATTTTATATCAGAGATACATTCTCATAAACACCGCGTACATACATAAAAATATTGTCCATAGTATTCGATTTTTATTGTTAATTTCCTTTTGTTGATTTGTTGCTTATTTACATCGTTTTCTGTGCCACAGTGCTGAACTAGAGCTTCCGAAAATCTATCTTCTTAAATGAAATTTACAGATTCGTAACATGTTTTAAGCTAGCGAAGGATTGGGACTGGCGCCGCATTTAAAAGTCCTTGTCCCAACCAGTGGTGTCATCTGGTGGAGGACCATCTGGGTCCGGTGGGTAATCATCAAAGTTTGTAGTGTCTATCACACTTTTCACAGTTGGTAAGATTGGTGGCTCAAGACTGCGATTAAGTAGGCCCTCCCAGTAAAATCCATCAAACCACTTGTGCTTCTGGATCTCACTGATTCCACCTCTCTGGTAGCCCAGACGTTCGGCAGGATTGTCACGGCATAACTTCTTAATAAGATTACTGGCATTGCGAGTTATGTTGCGGGGGAATTCTATGGCATCGATTCCCTTTAGAATTATGTTATAAGTGCGCATCGGATCGGAACCCGTAAACGGTGGGGTACCTGTAAGCAGTTCAAACATCAGAACACCCAACGACCAATAGTCTGCACTAATGTCATGGCCACGATTTAATATAACTTCTGGAGCGACATATTCAGGAGTGCCGCAGAAGGTCCATGTCTTTCGACCTGACTGTAATTTCTTAGCGAAACCAAAGTCCAACAATTTAACGTAACCCTTATCGTCCAGAAGAAGATTCTCCGGCTTCAAATCGCGATAGATTATGTTGCGCGAGTGCAAATAGTCAAAGGCTTCTACTACGCATGCTGTATAGAACCTCGTGGTTGAGTCATCAAAATTACCTTTATCACGAAGGATTGTCCACAATTCTCCACCCAAACAGCTTTCCATTAGCATGTAAAGGTACTTTCTATCCTTAAAGGTTTTGTATAGCTTGACGATAAACTGACAATTGGGTTCGCCCATGATTTCTTTTTCCGACATGATATGCTGCTGTTGACGTGTTTCCACAATTTGTGATTTCTTCATCTGTTTCAGAGCAAACGACCGGCCCGGGTCAGTAAGTATTTGAACCAATTCAACTCGGCCGAAGCCTTCAACACCCAATGTGGCAAGAACTCGAAGATCAGATAAGCTGACATCACGGAATTGTTCATTGATTTTTTTTCTCTCGAGTGTTCCCTCGTCATCGTATCGATGTCGTATCTCGTCCAGATTCGATATGAGTTGATTGAACGTTTCCCTGTCAATTACAAGACAAGTGACACCATCTGGAGAATCGCAAATAATATTTGCAGTACGAAGATCATCTCCTTGTAACGCCTTCTCGCCAAAGAAATCTCCCTTGCCTAAGGTGCGAATGAATTTCTCTTCCTGGGCATCCTGTTGTTTGATGGTTACGCGCACTTGACCTTTCGATATTATGAAGAAAGTATCGCCACGAGCTCCTTGGCGCACGATGTAATCGCCCTGTTGGTAATATGTCTCCTCCAGTACGTCTGATATTTTTATAAGAGTATCTTCCGGCAGATTCTTGAAGATTGGCACACTCTTAAGGAAGTCCGTGTATTCAGCTTGGCGGATCAAGCCAGTGCGCATCATTATTGTTTGGAAGCATTGTCGCTCTATGGCCCATAACTTGCATTCAGTAATAGCTGTGATAGTGGCTGTTCGCTGGCAGTTATATACTCGTAGAATTGCCAATTCTCCAAGTACCTTGGCTCCGGACAACGTCGACAAATATTTACCTTCACGGGAGACCTCGACACGTCCCTCTTCCATCACGTAAACAATGCTGCCCACATTTCCTTCTTTGATAATGAGACTCTTTGCCGCATATTTCACCGGATACATACAATCCACGATTTCCCGTATTTGTGTTATGTCCAGATTCTTCATAAAATCGTTATCCAAAATCGCAGATTTAATGAGTTCACGAGATCTTTCGTCCTTGTCATGCTTCTGGAAAGTCACATGGAGTACCGATTCGCTTTGAGGTTCCGCAGAAATACCTTGTGCCCGTTGTCGCTGTGCCACTACTCCCGATTTCTGTACAGGGACACATACTTGCGTTGTAGTTCCACCCGAAACACTTCTACTAAATGGGAAAACACTTTGGAATTTATCAAGGTGAGATTTCAGTTCGGCTATCTCCGTGTCCTTGTACTGGAGGGCCATTTGCATTTCCTGGATCTTCAGGTCCTTGGCCTGTATGATCTGCACGAAACGTTGCTCTTGAGGTGTTTGCGGCACAAAATTCATATTCATCATGTTAACTGGAGCAGCTACTGTGGGCTCACAATTGCTGTTCTGCAGAAGAAGTCCTTGCATCTGATCAGATAATAGCTTCGCACTGTAATCAGCCACAGGGCTATAAAGTGGGGCGGCTGGCTGAAGTGTGGGTGATGGTGTAGCAGCAAAAAGTCCCTGTGTTTGGGCTTGAAGTTGCTGTAATTGCTGATAGCGCTGTTGAATTTGTAATTCTTGCTGTTGCAGATAGTTGAGAGTTTGTAAATTTGGATCAGTGTTTATTTGTTGAGCACCCGTGGGCACTGTTCCATAGATGAGGGTATGCGTAAGTACGTCTGCTTGCGCCACTGGGTTATTGTTGTTCACTATTCCCAGCTCGGGCTGGAACTGAAAATTTGTGTTCGGTTCCTGCTGCATCTTACCGTCGTTCGTTAGCTCTGGATTTTGTCCACCTGTCGGACTTATTTTTCGCACCTCAATGCTGCTTTTGCGTTTACTTTTACTGCTGCAGTTCGCTGGACTATTAATATCTGTGTTGTTGCTATTTGAGTTGCAATTATCGGTGGATGTCAGCACCAACGTTGCACCAATGTCTGTCGATGTTGATGTTGATGTTGATGTTGATGTTATTATATGTGCTTCCTTTTCTCTTTTCTCAAACGTTTCAAAATGTTGGTACTGAATTTCGGTAATAGCTAAAAGGGCTAAGTAGCTTGTTAATCCTTAAGACAAAGTCTGATGTATTCATTTAAATTTTAACTGCGTTCTGGAAGTGCTGGTTTATTGAATTATTGGCATTGGGTATTAGATGAGGAAGAAGTCAGTTAGAAGAACGAATTGAACGAGTTGAGTTGGGATTCACCGTATGTAACTCATGGAATGACCATATGATAGTCCAAATCAAAATTAAGTTAATGTCAAGGCTAATTCACAAAATGTGTTAACTTTCCATCCAGGGGTGATAAGTGTGCAGTGCTGTTTCATATTATTAATTATGTGAAGCATTTCTGAAGATTTCTAGAAGACAAAGCTGATGACTGGACTCGAAATTCGATACGACGATAATGTAGCCATTAGAGATAGAGATAATCGGAAACCTACTCTTTCGAAAAAAAAGGCGATGCATTAAACCCTTTTTGTATTTTTGAATTTTAAGAGAAGCCATCTATTGGCCAACATTTAAATCTAAGGCAGCTTGGATGCAGGTAACTTTTTATACGAGTACGTGTGCATCTCTTGATCCTTAGAAGCTTTGCTTGGACAGAGATTTGCTTGAACCAAGTTAATGTTGCGTGAAATACCAAAGATCCGCCGCAAATTGGTAGTGACATCTTTTGACTGTTCCTTCTGAAGGGCCTGGATAAGCACAGGGCGAAAGAAGTTACCTTGTGGAGATCGGCATACGTTATTGAATTATGCAGTTTGGCGCTCTTTGTACTGCAACTTTTGGTATTTATTATTATACTTCCAACCGTCAGGTAAGTTGGTATAGTGAAGGAGAGGAGGGATACCCCTCTTCTGTGGACCCTAGTTACAAATAAAAGACAAATAAAAGACGGCTGTTCGATAGTGAAACTACCTAAGCCACTGCACATGCGGATAATGTGGTGCTTATGGCCGTTGGGAAATTCTTCCCCACGATCAATGAAAATTTAAACTATGCTCTTAGAATCCTTGGGGACTGGGCCATGCTCTATGGGCTGGGAATCAATCCGCAAAGAACATAGCTTGTTCTATTCATATAAAATGATAATGCCGCAATTTGACCTTTCTTCCATAAATGGGACTAAACTAGATAGCAAACTGAGTTGAAAGCTCAATGTCGCCTTTTGCGCTTGCACCCGTATATTTGGGAGAAAATGGGGACCTAGCCCCAAGATTATCCTATGGATGTACACGGCTGGCAATCTACGAATAAAACTAGCGACCTATGGTGAATGACAGAAGTATGTAGGATTGCATGTATAGGCACGACTTATGCCATGAGAACGACGCCACCGGAGTGACTGGAAAATATACTTGGCCTCTTGGATCTGCAGCAAAAAGCGCTTTAAAATTGAGTCAGCTTAACGGGTGGAAACCAAACCCGAAAGGCCACGCCTCGATCCTTACAAGTGAACTAGGTTTATGCTCCAAATCGAACTACATAATACCCCATCACGACTTTGAAACACTATTCGGCTGCATTTTCCCAAGCAGAGAGGAATGGGACAAGAACCAAATGGTACAAAACTCGATATAAATTTTTACGGAGGGATCAAATTTGGAGACAGGAACCGTCACCGGAATCATCTTCAATTAATTAAACTTAGGAAGCTCACGACGCCTGGCAGACTTCTTTCTCTCTCTCTATCCAATTTTCCAAAAAACTTAACACGTGCTCCGGCATTTTAAGAGTAGTAATACAAGAGTGTTAAGTTCTTAAAAAAGAGTAGGCTTCCAGGCTGATACTGGCTGTAGCAGAAGTATCTAATCTTGAGTGCTCTGTAGTCCATATCCCACGAGGATATTACTAACCGAACTCAAATCAAGGCTTGTAAAGCCCTGTTGCGAAGAGCTAACCTTTC
This sequence comes from Volucella bombylans, assembly GCA_949129095.1. Lineage (NCBI taxonomy): Eukaryota > Metazoa > Arthropoda > Insecta > Diptera > Syrphidae > Volucella > Volucella bombylans. Next base: position 15,299,291 of record OX422144.1, read on the forward strand.
GGGTAGAAAGGACTACAAAGCAGCTATAAATCCTACGTGCTTGTATCCCAAGGAGTGGTCGTGTGTTGGTCTCCGTACTAAAGTGGTTACTTTCGCGGCACATGTCCATATTTCAACTCTGTAAATCTGTATATCTCTGAAGGCAATAGGTATTTAATTAACAGTTCAGAGCCCAATCATGTTCTCCTGTTCCAAAATTGGTCATTATCTGGAACTCTTCAACTGGTTTCTGCTTCAGTTTCATAAACGGGGAGTTCCAAAATTGGAGCCAAAGAGCAACAGTCTTAATTTTTACATCAATGGATTTTTGAGTTACTATGACAATGTCCTTTTTCTTGCTTACTTAGATAGGAATACAGTAAACTAGTGCCTCAATTAATATGCCTCCCCAGCCGCGCAATCGTTTACCAGCTGCCTCCAGTTGGGCACACGACGTTGGTTGAGGTCCTCTTCCACTTGTACGCCACCTAAGATGAGGTCGTATTCTATATCGTTGTCTCTCTAGGTTGGAGTAGAAAATTTTCTTGCTCATCCAAGCCGGGATATCGGAGGTTTTCTGAAGAGGTCAGCATAGCTATGTGTTCCGTACAGTTTGTTATTGAAGCGTCTCCTCTTCTATCCGTTGATGCAAACCTAACTGAAAATTAAAGGCAGAATGTTTCTCTCGAAGCGCCCGAGAGCATATTCATCCGGCCTCGCCAGTGTCCAACCTTCTTCGTCGTAAAGCTGGATTGGAATGATCTTGTATAATGTCTTTTTGGTTGCTCTAGTATGGGCTTTATTACTCAATTGGTTTCTATCGAGGGTGATTCTTCGCATAATTTCCGCGCTGTTGCCGTTATCGGAGTTGATAGTGGAGCCGAGATAAGTAGAGTCCCTTACTTACAACATTGTAGTTGTCTATCTTGTGTCTCTTTGTTGACAGAATGTATTTTGTTTTTCCTTTGTTGGCGGCTAAACCCATCTTTGCGGTTTCTGCATCAATAGTAACGCTTTGAAGTTCGCCTTGTGGAATGACGCCAGTTACATAGTTTACCTTAATTTTTTCGCTATAACCATAATGATTGGCACTATCCACCAATAATGTAGCCTGCTATCAGTCCGTCAAAAAAGTCCTGCACTTCGATACAGTAATGTCAGCTTACAATACGTCCACACTTGAAGCTTTGTCGGTTTTTCTGAACTGTAGCAATTTTCTTCAGTGCCGAGCATACAAACTCGAACTATGTAACTGAATCGTTGTAGCAAAGTGATAATTTGGCCAAAACATGACAGCTGACGACACTACATATAAATGGATATGCTAGCGGATAAAGCAATAAAAACCTCATTAGGCAGCAATAAGCTCAGTTTGATAGTTATGAAAGGATACCCTCAAGGAGGAGTAGTATCACCCCTATTATGGTCCATTGTAATTGCTATCGTAATCAGAGGTAAATTCGCAGACACAATCTCGGATCGCCTCCAGAGGACTCTCAACCTAGTTGCTGAATGGTGCACCAAAGTTGGCCTCAAAGTCAATCCCAAGAAAAACACCATCGTTGGATTCACTGAGAGAAGAAGACGAGGGAGACTGAGAAATGCGACACTCTTCGAGTTCTCAAAGGAAGTCAAATATCTAGGAATCACACTGGATGAAAAACTTACGTGAAACACTTATTTTTCTAAGATTAGGCCAGGACCTCACTATGGACCAGCAAAAGTCTAGTCGGAAAAAATTGGGGAGTTCATCCAAAAATGACACTGTGGATGTATACGGCAATATCGAGACATATCATCACGTAAGCAGCCACTGTTTGATGGAATGAACCAACGCAGAGGTCAGCACAGGCTAAACTCAACAAAATACAGAGACTAGTCGGTGTCTGTATAAATCAAGCTGAGCATGAAGTTATCCCAAACATCCCACCACTTCATCTAGAACTCATCACAGAAGATGAATCTAATTTCAAACTAGTTCATACTGCAATCCTTCATGAATTCAGGGAAAACGAACTACTTGGAATACACTTAATAGACAACTGTCTACCGCGATATAACTTTCGGCAGAACTTTAAGGTTACATTTCAAGACCGTCCTAGGACTCTCACATATGGTACCCAGCCGGATCCAAAATAAATGAAGGAGTTGGAACAGGAGTATACGGTACTCGCACTAAAATATCCATACATGCCAGTATGGATACAAACGGCTCCGTATTTCAGGCTGAAATCCATGCAATAGAGCTTAGCATTCGAGAGAATAAGCAGCCCTACCTGCAGTAAAAACTGGTCTGGGACTGTCTTCAACTCCTACAAATACTGGCCACCACAAATATCATAAAGTTCATCTGATTTGGGTGCCAGGACATAGTGGATATGAGGGCAATGAAAAAGCAGACAGGTTTTCTCACAGGGCATTGCTGTGTGAAAAAACATCCGATGACCATGAGAATAGCACAAGACAATACATGCAGACTGTGAAACGAGGACGTAAAAACCGCAGAACGCATACTATGTGACTGCAATGGTTTAATCAAAACACGTCGACGTTGCCTAGGTAAATTCTTCCTTCAAGCTCAAGGAGGCCCATCTGTGGCCGCAGTGATCTGGGATTCTTTGTACCACCTCCCAGAACAATCTACGAGTATGTACATCTAATATAGGCCTAAGAGCTACGAGCTACGAGCATAATGTAAAGGTGTCGTCCTTGTTTTCTAGGGCTTTAGTCGTTGCCATTCCAGCTGGAATGGAATGAGGAAAACTTCAAGGAGTAGCTGAACGTCAACATCTGTATAATGGAAAACTCTTCCACTAAAACCTCCACATTGCGCCTTATATGAAGCGAAATTACTCGTATGCACCGAAGCTCATCTTTAGATGTATTTGCTCAGGTTGGAACACTCCGCTGGATTAGGCCAATTATGGTTGGCGCAATAAGTTATCTCATTCTGTACGTAACTGAAGGATACACGAGTACATATGTAAGTACGACTAAAGATTCTTCGTCCTTTGCCATTAAAGGCAAAATACATGTAGTCACACTCAGTCAATTATTTTCTTTTGTATAAACTTGGGAGTTTCTTATGATGCTAGCATGTGAATCCCTAGATTTGTGGGTTCCATTTTTATTGAATTATCGTTTTCTTGCTTTCGAAGTTCACCCCCCTCGATAATCGAGATACACACAATGTATTGTATTTTAAGAATTTTGTCAAAATAATTTTACATTAGCCCGGAAGTTATTCGTAAATGTATGTCGTTTATTTATAGTTAACCTTTCTTTCAAATCTTGTCCCTAGACAGCACTCAAAATACTCGTAAACACACCACATCCACCAGAGATGAAACCCATTCAAGGGTCTTTATTGATTCCACTTTTTTGGCGCCAGTGGAATGTCCCCCTAATAATCCAAGCCGAAGAAGAAGGAATGTTTTCATCCAAACATTCTTGTTGGTTTATCGGTATCAACTATTGACTTGACGTAGCTCCACAGAAAATAATCCAATGGCGTCAAATCCCACGATCCTTGTGGTCAATTGACGTGTCCATTTCTGGAAATGACTCTGTTGGCAAATCGTATTTTCAATAAAGCTATGTGGAGGGGTGAAGCTTCATCCTGCTCTAATAACAGTTCATCCACATTCATGTCAGGCAAATTTGGGGGTAAGAAATGTATTGACAGCCTCATTTTGAAGAAATAAGAACCGATGATGGCACCGGCGTACAACCCGGTATACCGTACCATACGGTACATTTTTCTGGATGCTATGGCATCTGGTGAAATGCTTGAGGATTGTTCTCGCTCCACATGCTGCAATTTAGCTTGTTTATGTAGCCGTTAATCCACCAATTAACCCCATCACTTCCGGTTGATTTAAATTCCAATCCCTAAACACTCGACGCAATAAATGGTCATGCGGCTTCAGCTCTTGCACCAGTTTGATCTTATAGGCCTTGCGACTAAGTTCTTTACGCAGAATAGATGTTTCGTGAACAGAGCTCCTATTTTTGAAATAAATTTCAACGATTTGAAATAGTGGTTGTGGTGTTAATCTTGAGTGACTTACAGATTTTCCTCCATATTGCTCATCATGAATTCCGTCTGCTCATCGCCGCCTTTCTTCTGTTTTTATATATTTTTTACTCTCACTTTCTCAACTCACGCTCAAAAACAGAGTGAAAAAATTTCATCAACTGTGTACACAGTCCTGTCAAAAAACACACATTCACGCTTGTGGAGTCGGATTAAAGACTTTTTTCATGTACACAGCAAAACTCACGCTAGCGGAATTCGGGCCCAGTTTTAACCGCGTTCCTTCTCACCCGGCGTCGCCGTCATGTTGCTGTCATCCGCTTTTCAAAAATATGTTCTGTGATATGGGAGTTGACTTATTGGTGGTAATTTTGTAGTACCGGCTTGTTGCTGTTGGTTTTACGTGTTCACTTTATGTTGACTTGGTGCTTCGTCTAGAATCTTCTTCAATGCTGGTGCTCGGCTGGCCACAACCAGGCTTGCTTCTTTTAGTTGGGGGTTGCAAACAGGTTGCAAACACTCTTTTTAATACGAGTATGTTGACGTGTTTTATTTCCCAAGAAAATCTTAAATCAAAATTTGAATAGCAATTTTGGCAAGACTTCTGCTTCTGTGTGTCCTCCCACTGCAAGATGAAATTTGGAAAAGACGGGAAAAGTATGCGGATTTAGCATTTGATTGAATAAAAAAGTAGAAGGTTGCGCTTGCGCAAGATGATGTCTTCTGGCAGATGTCTTTGTGGGAGTCCGCACATGTACAATTCACAATAGCTTTGAAACTTCACTTCTTGGAGGATGGGCGTTCCTGACAGAAACACAGTGTGAATTTATATGCGTGGTACGAGTATAACGCTCCATGCTGATGTCAGCCCCACTGACTTCACACCGTTTCGGATTCGTTGAGACCCTACGCCTAAGACGAGCATAATGCAAAGGCTTCTCTTTGGCATTCCATTCATTCAACGACGACCTCCACATTGCGCCTTATATGAACCGAACTTACTCGTATGCACCGAAGCTCACCTTTTGATTTATTTGCGCAAGTTGGAATACTCAGCTAGATTGGACAAATTATGGTTGGCGCATTGAGCTGTCTTATTCTGTACGTCACTGAAGGATGTATGAGTACATTTGTATGTAGGTAGGTAGTTAAGAGTGGCTGTTGGAAACACCAACCCACTTAGGCCTATTGGCCCATTGCGACGCCACGTGGATCTATGATCCTCTTACTAGTGGAACTAGTTTGAGCTTGCAATGAAGCGTAGGAGACTGTTTACGTCTATGTTTTTTAGATCGTTTAGGTCATTGTAGAAGAAAAAAAGTGAAGTTTTCTTTTCTGGAGAGAGCTGGGCATGTACAGAGTAGGTGGAGGATTGTCTTCCTCCTCGTCCATGCAGCTTCTACAGAAATCGTTTGTAAAAGCGCCAAGCCTTCTTGTGTGCTTGCCTATGAGGCAGTGTCCACTGATGAAACCTACGATGGCCCTGAGATGTTTCCTGTTTAGAAGAATCAGACTCGTAGAGCTATTCCGATCTAGCTTTGACCAGATCTGTTCGGTCGCTAGACATGTTGGTCCAACAGTCCACCAGTGTTCTCTTATTGTCATTCAGCTTTAATATTAATTTGCACGTAGCGATTGGTATACCTATACTACGCTTTTCCGTGGCTTCAGTGTTTCTTCAGTTTGGCGAGTTCATCGGCCTTGGAATGTCTCTGTGACCCGGCACCCAGCAAAGGTGAAGGTTGAACTCCTCTGCCATCTCGATAAGAGATGAAGGCATTCAAGGGCAGTTTTAGTATTTAATGAGACTGAGTAGAGGGACTTGATAGCGGCCTGATTCTCCGAAAAGATGCGGATATCGTTTGCTGATATCACGTTTTTCTTCAGCCAGGGCAGAGCTTCTTTAATCGCCAAAATTTCCGCCTGGACCACGCTACAGTGATTTGAAAGACGGAAAGAGAGTCTTAGATTTAGCTTATCTGAGAAAACACCGCCATCAACCCCGCTATCGGTTTTAGATCCATCTGTGTAGAAATGGATTGACTTGTCCTCCATGAAAGCATCTTCCTCCCAGAAGGATCTAAAAGGGAAGCTTACATGGAAGTCTTTGTCAAACCAAAGTTCAGGTATGGTGTAATAGATGTTCTCTGTGAGGATTCCTAATGTATTAAGAATGTCAGCGTATCCAAATGAATTATTTGTCCACTGTGTAGTCGCTTTAAAGCGAATAGCTGCACTTGCCTGCTGAAAATATTGAGGGGTGTTAAATGAAATAGAATGTCTAATCCCGCAGAGGGAGGGTTATGCGAGGTTGAAGGCCCCATTTTTTCCCAATGCCTTTTTTGCAAGAGAATAAAGCTATTGTAGCTTTATTGACTCTTGCTTGGATGATAGGTTTCCGTTTATTGAAGGAGGCTCTATGGAATTTTGTATTTCTTGGAATAGAGGACAAGATCAGTTTTATGTGGGTTTACTCATAATCCACAGCGATCTGCCCAACGGGTTAATCTGTTGAGATTTAGTTGAAGGAGTTCTTTAATGGTGATTGCGGATGTGTTGACGTTGTTAAAAGCATCCTCTATGTCGAGGAAAGCAACCATTGTGTACTTTTTATATTGTAGGGATCATTCGATATGGCAGTGAATACAGAGCCCTTTCCACTGACTTTCCTTTACAGTAGGCATGTTGAGCCGTCGACAGAAGTCGTTCTAGAGTTTTCAGAAGGAATGATGATAGACTTATAGGTCTGAGGTCCTTTGGGGCAACATGACAACATTTTCCGGCTTTGGGAATGAAAACAACGTTGACTTCTCTCCATGACAGTGGAATGTGGATAAGTTCTACACAGCTTCTCATAATATTTGCTAGAGTAGGCAGAATAATATCTGAAGACGTCTGTAGCTCGTCAGGTATTATACCGGCTGCAATAGGCCTGTTTGGGTTTCTACTGGCCGCGAATTTGGAGCTACCTGGAAAGTGGGTGTCCAGTGATTCATCACTTGTGTACTAAAGATTCTTCGTCCTTCGCTTTTAAAGGCAAAATTAATAGCGCCACACTCAGTCAATTATTTTCTTTTCTATTCATATGCTAACATGTGAATCCCTAGTTTTGTGGGTTCCATTTTTATTGAATTATCGTTCTGTTGTTATCGAAATTCACCCCTATCGATAGTCGTGATACAAACAATGTATTGTATTTTAGGAATTTTGTCAAAATAATTTTACATTAGCCCGGAAGTTACTCGTATGTCGTTTATTTATAGTTAAACTTTCTCTCAAATCCTGTCCCTCGTGAGCCAGGTGCTAGATACACAAATTTTTTTACTCGACTAAGCACTCAAAATACTCGTAAAGACACCACATCCACCAGAGATGAAACCCATTCAAGGGTCTTTATTGATTCCACTTTTTTGGCGCCAGTGGAATGTCCCCCTAATAATCCAAGTGGAAGAAAAAGGAATCTCGCAGTCGAGATTACGAGTATTTTATTGTCCTTGAAAATCGTTTCGCCTAACTGTCGCCAACATCGTTATATGGATACACAACACATTCCTCCACCAGTTTCGAATCAATAATGATTCACTCGACTCAGAAGCTGTACTGTACCATACCTCGAGTGAGGTGGAACCACCACTTTTTTGAAGTCGGCACTTTTATATGTTTACGTTGCGGATGTGAGAATTTCTGACACAATTTTGCCGTTTCTTTGGAAGCATGAGAAGGAATTCCTAACTAATGGTGTGTATGGAATCGGGTCAAACTCAAAGGAGTCATAAAAGTGAAAGAGCTGAAGGAATAAAAAGCTGTGACCTATTTAACTGTTTCGTCTTAATTGGAAAGCCATTCGAGTATTGTTCTTTGTCCATGAAAAGATCGACTTTGCAGTTCGTGTTATGGAAGTGGATGGAAGCCATGTCCGATGAAACTAACTAGCCGATGCATTCACCATAAAAGTTTGTGGGTTCTTTTTTATATTTCTTTTTTTTTTTTGTCGAAGTGAGGAAGCGCAGTGGGTGATTAAGTTAAGTGCTTACATGTGATAGCCTCTGAAGGCCATTGAGTGGGTTTGGTTGGCACTTCCGTTTTTAATGGAGGGGGCTGAGTGTCTGGCCAGTTGGTTCCTCCTGCTAGTGGTCATAAATTATGTTGTATCGATGGTTGCTGCACCTATATAGAAAGTAATGGGTTTTTACCTAACATCGTTTTCAGTGCATTATTATTCACCACCACAAGTGGCCACTACTAAAGCTCTGGTAGAGAACCTTTAGTAGCAGGTCTCGACTATAGTGTTATTGTTAAGGGAGGACTCAACTATGGATGTACACATGTACCTCGGACATACATGTATTTGATGAAAATGGACATCTAACGTTAACGTTCTTCATTAGAATGAGTCCATTAAGGAAAAGTGTTGAGAAGTGGACGTGTGGCTTAGGTCATATTTCATCTATGATGTGATGAAAAAATAGGCGTTGACCAAAGTAAGGCTAAATTGTTTAAATGGAAGAGAAATTCATTCTACCCGTCTGGATCTGCGTGATACTTATTCATTTCAGCGATGCATGAAACCTTACATAAATTTGCAAGATGACTTGTAAGCTTGAAAGAAGGAAACTGCCATCGGAACCACACTATTGGGCAAGGTACATCAATTGCCCATTTCCAGAGATCTACAACCCTCACCAGCTCTTCGAAACTTCATTAGAACTAACGACATTCATGACTTATAGGTAAGTTCTTAACGCTGTCAGCTGAGGTTCCTATGACTATAATTCCATGATATTTGATATATGATATTTATTGAATATGTATTTTCTTTTTCTTTTTTTTTAAAGAATCACCCTTAAGGTGATTGTACACAGCGCGGGCAAAGGAATTTTAGGAAGGAAGAAAAGAGAGGTACCAATGTACATTGTTTTTAAATGTCTGCAAGTTATAACGACCAGGAAATACAGAGATCGGCAGGGCATTCCATAAGCGCGTTGTACGGCTTAGGAACGAATCACGATATTTTAGAGTACGTCCGAAAATGGGCTGGAGGGTATACTGATGAGCATTCATAGCGAGACGGGTGTTACGGTTGAAAGTTTGAATGGGCGGAATGATACTGGCGATTTCAGTGGAGCACTGGTGGTGGAAATAGCGATAAAACAATGTGAGACAGGAGACATTACGTCGGTGTTCGAGGGTATCAATTGACTGACTGATATCAGTTTCTTCAATGAGCTTTATTGCACGATTTTGAATCCTATCTAGCAGGTGCAGAGATGTTTTAGGAGCACCTGACCAGATGTGGGCGTTGTACTCCAATTTTGGGTGGATGCCTTATATATTGAGGTCAGATCAGAGGGGGTAAAATATTTCTTACATCGCTTGAGGAAACCTAGACATTTCGCAGCATTTTTGGCGACATCAAATATGTGGTCATTCCAACGTAGGTTGTCATTGACACACATACCGAGAATGGAAAGTTTTTCGGTTTCGACGATGCAAGTGCCATTCATGGATAATGGCTGGGTGTTTAAATTTCGCTTTAAAGACAGCAGACAGCATTGTGTTTTGGAAGCATTAAATTCCACTCTATTGATAGTTCCCTAATTGGTTATGCTGTTGATATCAGAATTTAATGAGCTCAGCATACGCTGCCGTTCTCGTTCTACAGCCGAATATGAAAGGCAGAGAGTACTGTCATCAGCAAAGGTATATATTGGATTAGAAGTAGCAGACAAGGGATCATTAATGAAAATTAAAAAGAGTGTCGGAGACAGAACAGAGCCCTGGGGCACACCTGCATTTATTTTGTGAATATCAGACTTGAAACCGTCCAAGACAACATGAATTGAACATTCTAATTGTAATTTCTAATCCATTGAAGAAGAGAGTCGTCGATCCCAAATGCACGCATTTTCGACAAAAGAGCCAAACTCTGTCAAATGCCTTAGAAATATCAAGTGCAACTATCTTACTTTCGCCAGATTCATGTACGCTTTGGTTCCACTTTTCGGTGAGACATGCCATCAAATCACCAGTGGACCTGTTGCTACGAAAACCGTACTGCCGGTCATTGAGAAGTTTTCGTGTTTCGAGATATTTCATGAGCTGACGATTTATCAGTGTTTCCATGACCTTGGAAAGAAGGGACGTAAGTACAATGGGTCTGTAGGAGGAGAGAGAAGATGATTCGCCTTTTTTAGGGACGGGCTAGGATTGATGAAAAAGCTTACGCAGTGGTTTTGCCAGCGAGGAAGAACACCTCTTCAGAAGAAGGGGAGTTATACCATCTGGACCAGCGGATTTATGTATGTTGAGATCTTTAAGTACTCTTGCTACTACACGAGTGCGAAAGTGGATTCGTCTCATTGAAGATTCGGCGCGGAGACAAAGCACAATCTGGGAGCGTTGAGCTGGCCGCAAAGTGTGCAGCAAGCAGATTGGCCTTATCCAAAGAGCTGACAGCTGGAATGTCATTGTAAATGAGCGTTGGGAAGGAGGATGAGGCGGAATTTCTAATGTTTTTGACGAACGACCCAAAATTGTTACTGCCTTTGGGACATTGTAGTATTTTTTGCCTCAGTTTTTGGTCGTATTAGAAGTCATTTGTCATTTGTGGCTCGTTTGAACTTTTTTCGGTTTTCCTCTGTCTGGTTGGTCTTGAAGGACCGAAAAAACATTTCTCTAACCCTGATGGCCTCTTTACAGCTCGAGTCGTCTTTTCTTTTGGTTTGATACTCTTCATCCGATGAGGAATAAATGACCTCATTCCAAAGAGAATGGTGTCTGTAATTATATCAGCAGCGGTATCAACGTCGTTATCAAGGAAGCATAACGACCAGTTAAAATTCCTAAAGAAGCTGTTAAGACCGCTCCAATTGGCTTTCTCGTATTGCCATACGGTTCTTTTAGGAATTTTTTCTCTAACTGTGTGGTCGGTGTACGAGAAGTTAGCTGATATGACACAATGGTCCGACGAGCCTAGAGGGGAGAGCACATCAATGGTATACTTATCAGGGTGAGAAGTTAAAAACAAGTCCAGGGTGTTGGCGATACGACTATCAACGTCTGGTATTCGCGTGGGCTCAGTTACAAGCTGCGTTAGGTTGTTTTCTGCAGCGAAAATCTCAACACACCGTCCTTCGGGTGTTGTCTGTCCAGAATGTCGAAGCCACCCAGAATTGTGTATATTGAAGTCGCCCGTAATAACGATTTCAGTATGAGGATACAGGGATACAATTCTGTATAATTTCACATTAAGAATAAAATCTTATATTTTGTGATTGGCTTCAAAATACAAATAATAATACAAAGAGTAAATAATTACATCAAAGTTACATTTACGAGTAAGAAGTTAAGTTAAACAATGTTATGTGTTTTCGGCCAGGAATTTAAAAAGATCAGTTTTAAAGGTGTGTGCGTGTGTGATTCTCATAAATTGAATTGGTAGTGAGTTCCACTGGCGGGCGACGTGGACGAAAAATGTACGCTCGGACTGCAGACAATTAAATCTAGGTTGAATTAGGACAGTCGTTCTTTCGGAATTGGGAAAATTGAGTCTAATGTAGAAGTAGTCAGGCTGTTGAGATTGCATGATGCCATGGAGCAGAATAAGTGATCTATATGTAATTAGATCATTGAATCTCAAGCCTGTTATTTGCTTGGTGAGGGGGGATGTATGGTCTAAACGTCGTTTAATTTACGTTTTGTGTTGTAATCGACATTGCAAAACACTTCACAGCAGTATGTTAGAATTGGCAAGAGTAAAGCTTTTACAAGTAGCATTTTAGTAGCAGTTGGAATAGATCTTTGCGACCACCAAAGTAATCGAAGCCCATTATAGACTTTTCCAACCGTTGTTGCAATATGATCACTCCAGGTAAGGCTTTCCTTAAAAACAAGGGCCAAGTTCTTAGCAGTACAGACGTATTCAATGACTGATGCTCCTAGTCTTATTGGAGGAAAACTGGATGAATTTAAACGCTACTTGTATATACATAAAATTGTTTGACTTCTCTGGATTTAAGGACAGGTTGTGCTTTAGTGCCCACTGCTGGATAATATCTAAATCCAAATTAATTTTCCCTACTGCATTTGAGATGTTATTTACCGGGCAGTTCAGGTATAGTTGAACATCATCAGCAAACATGTGAACTGAGCAATGTTTGACCATTCGTTAACATACATTGAGAATAACAGTGGGCTAAGGACAGAACCTTGAGGAACTCCAGCTGTTATCTGAAGGAGTGAAGATAATCTGTTACCCACTGCCACACATTGCTGACGGCCGGTTAAATAGGAGTACAATAATTTTACTGCGACTTAGGGAGAGTCTGAAGTTATTCAACATTTTATTACACAGTGTAAGGTGGTTAACGGTGTCAAACGCTTTTCAAAAATCAAGCAGTGTTAGGAAAGTACAGCAGCCTTTTTCCATAGCTTTACGGATATCATCAACAACAAGCAGTAATGCAGTTTTGCAACTTCTTTTTGCACGAAAACCGGACTGGATGGAGCTTAAAAGACTATTTGTGAAAAGATGTGTTTGCAGTTGCTTAGGTACGGCTTTTTCGAACACTTTCGACAAGAACGGTAAGATGGATATAGGTCGGTATTCAGTTTTTACCCGATTTGCTTTGGGAATCGGGAGTATCTTGGATTTTTTTCCATAAAAGGGGGTATTCACAAGTGGTAAGAATGTTATTGAAGATGTAGGTAAGGTGTTTCAAAATACACGGAAGAAGGAGTTTCACAAACTTTGGATTGATGTCATCTAATCCTGTGGCATTTGACTTTACAGATAGAACAGCTTCAACTACATCTTCATCGTTTAAAGCATTAAATTGAAAGAATTGCTCACCGTCAATAACTTCCTCCATTTGTTGCCATGGCATTTGGTGTTCAGTGTCACAGTCTACATGAGCAGCTTCTTCCAATTTTTGTTTCCCGTACCCAAGTTTACGTAGCTTTTTCCAAATATTCTTTGCTGATTGATTGTTAGGATTGAGAAAGGTTTCCTAGTGAGCTCGTTTCGCGCTTTGTATGCGTAAGGCAACCAATTCCCGAAGTGATTGGTACGTTTCATACAGCTGCCGTAACTTATAGCGTTTCCGTCGAATATATGCGCTATTGCATTTTTGAATTAAATTAAGAATTTGATTGCTAAGCCAAGGTGGATTTGCGCCCATTCGACGTTGGCAATATCGGTCTGTAAGCTTTCATAGTTGATGTTTTGATAGTCTCTAAATATAATTACGTCTTGCTTTGAACCAATTGGTATGTCATATGTGAAGTATATCAAGTCATGCTTTGAAAAACCTGAGGCTGTTAACTGACTGTAGAATACAGCTTTATCAGCATTCCCTTCAAAGAAAACATCTAGAAGAGTCGCTGTTTCTTCAAATCTAGACTTGCCTTCACAAATTTACGGTTGACAGCCAAATCTTTAAATTACTACAAAAGTATTTATCCTGGCCTGTCTATTAAATATAAAAGCAACAATTAAGCTGGCAATAAATCGAATTGTCGATATTTTAATGCTAATCATTCTGTAGCCGCAGCATTCTAAAGCATGAGGTAAACAAGCTCTGATTTTTGTTATACACAAAGAGGGTGATGCGGCAGATCCAGCCAACTATCGGAGCATATCATTCTTAAATGCATCCTACAAAATTTTTACAGACTACAGAGGCGACTTGTCCCATGGATTTTAGGTCTCGATACTCAACAATCGACAACAATTTTGTATTGAAAAGCATAGCTATACGCCTTTTCTGATTATTTTAGGGCGGCCTTCGATTCTGTGAATCGAAACACTTTACGTTTTAATAAACCTCTAAGAAGATACCAAATCAGCGATATGGAATGGTGAGGCGTTATCCGAATGGTTTAAAGCGGAGACAGGAGTACATGTGTGTTGTCTGAATCCAAATTTATTTACCCTCTTCAATTCAATTTCAATTCAAATTTCTTTATTCATATGTATATACAATAGTTACAAATTTAAAATACGATTTTACATGCATTTGATATGTACATATAGAATAGTTAGTGACACCTTTATTTATAAAAAAAAATAAAAAAAATTACTTTGTGTGGGGTGTACAAAGGTAGAAAAACAGAAGTTCAATTCAAGAAAAAGAGGAAAGAAGAAAAAAATAATATTTAACAAATTAAAAGCGCTTACATACAAAATTGAATGTAAATGGCAGAAATAGGTAAATATATAGTTGAGTAAATGAGCAAATCATTTTTATTTATTTACTTTACTATATTTTAAATTGGATAACTTAGTAGAGTTTCGATTTCATGATGATTAAAACTAAGAAGCCATGATTTAACTACTTTAGTGAATGCGGGCAAATTTCTTATGGATCGAATTTCTAAGGGCATAGTGTTAAATAGTTTGCATGAAACAATGGAGTAAAAGTTTCTGTAATTTGTTGCGCGAAAAGCAGGGACATTTACAACAAAGTTTGAATGGCTGCGTAAGCTACGAAAGTCAGAAATTGGACTCTCTAGATACCCGCCTCTCATGAAAAAGACCTTAAGGACTTTAAAATAGAATAGATGGCGCAAAGTGAGAATGTTCAAGGCCCTGAAAAGGTCCATTGTGTGCGCATAACGGTGAAAACCACAAACACTACGAATTGCAGATTTTTGAGGGACAGTTAATTGCTGCAGTTTACTAATATAAGCACCACGCCAACTACAAATCCCATATTGCAACATTGATTGCAATACACCTTTTCAACGTGTTAATAGAGAAATACTTTCTAAGGCGGAAAAGGCAACGAGTAGCAGAAAGAAGATATTTTTTTAAGGCAGAAATGTGCTTGGACCAGCACCAGATCATCTATTGTAAAACCAAGATACTTGAAATTATCTACACCTTCAATTTTGAAGCAATCAATACTGCAGTTAGTATTGCTGTTGAAGGTTTGACCACCTTGGATTTTGCATTGGCTGTATAGCAAGTCGTGACACGGGCAGACTTTAGAATGAAATATTATGTCTAAGACTGATAAATATCAACTTAGTTTTACTACTAAAAATAGGGTTGTGATAAGCAAACCAGCATCTAAGTAGGAAAACATCATGGTTTATATCAGCGACTAGATTTAGCTGAACAACATGCAACTCCAAGGTCGTCGGCAAAAGCTGTAACTTATATTAGGAATAAAATTGGACCAAGTACATTGGTTATTGGTTTTTGAACTGCTTATATTGCTTCCAATTTTTACATATTGCATTCTATCTTTAAGATAAGACTCAAACCAATTGTGTATGAATGCTTTGAATCCGACCTTATATAGTTTATGTAATAGTATGACGTGGTCAACCATGTCAAGGCCTTAAAGGCCTGCACAAAAATGTTTTTTATCTAGTCCCTTATGTAAGAAGGAGCAAAAGTCCAATAGAGCATCCTCAGTGGAGTGGCCAGTTCTGAAGCAAAACTGCATAGGAGAGAAACAATTATAATGATTGAGATAAGTTAATATTCTCGTTTTAATTATTTTCTCAAAAACTTTTGAAATTGATGGCAGTAAGGAAATTGGTCTGCAGTTTGATTTATCTGTCCTGCTGCCCTTCTTAAATAACGGAATTACTACAGCGCATTTAAGTTCAGATGGAAAGGCACCAGACATAACACTAAAATTAGAAAGGTATGTTAAAATATCTACTAAGTTGGGTCCAATGTACTTGAGTACCAAATTCGATATTTTATCATTTCCATGTGAATTAGAATTAGGAAGGGAATTAATAGTTTTTAGTACCTCAAATCCCGTAATGAACTTAAACATGAAGCTGCTTCTAGAACAGTTGTTTTGAGAGCCAGCCTTAGGGCAACAGTTACACGAAATTTGCGAATTACTTGGAAAGGAAGTTTGTCCAATGGAAGCAAAGTAATTGCTGAACTCGTTAGCTATTTCCAAAGGATTTGAAATGTTAATACTTCTATTTTTAAGTACAATTGGATCTGTTTTAATACACACTTTTCGACTAACAATACTGTTAACTACTTGCCACTCTTTCTTAAGATTTCCACTTGCCGCTTGTATTTTCGAACGAAAATAGTCATCCCGAGCTTTTTTAACTTCTTTTGTCACTTTTGTGCAGAATTTATCAAAACGAGTTTTTAAATTGGTATTCAAAGGATGTTTCCAACATTTTTTTCTGAATTTGTTTTTGATATTTATTTTTTTGATAAGGGTACGAGTTATCCAAGGCTTAAGGCGACACTCCGATTTTTTGTATGTTATAGTGTAAGTAGATGCGCTTATGTAATTTTTCAGAATACTAAGAAATGTACTATATGCTGAGGAAGCATTTCTTTCAACATAAACACTTTCCCAATATTCATAACGTAGCCTATTGTTCAATTCAGAAAAGTTAATTTTATCAAAGCTGGTTTGAGATGATACGTTTGATTTCCTGCATATTATATTTTCAAAAAGGATTCCCGTCATACAATGATCACTTATATGTAGATCCAAGTTAATACCAGCAAGGGAATCCAAAGCAATATTCTCAAACCGAGCAAAAACATGGTCGAGGCAGGAGCCTGAAATTGGTCTAGTAGGCTCAGCAATAAAAGATAAAAAGCCATGTTCAGCCATGATCGCTTGGTAGGAATCAGAAACGGAGTTAGAACATAAGATATCTAGATTAAAATCAAGATTAGGATAACAAGATTTCCAGATCGTTCATTGGCTAACAAATTTGAAAATTCATCCAAAAACAAATTCGGAGAAGAAGAATGAAGTCTGTATACACAGATAAAATTGAAGAATTCATTGTGAATATTGCAACAAACTTTAATGACGTCCGCGCTTTTTAAATTAAAAGTTTTTACATCACACTCATACAAGTTTGATATAAAAAATTAGGAAAAAAATTATAGTTTGGAATATGGTAATCTCCACTCTCGCAAGAGTAGATCCAAATTTCAGAAACAAATACTATGTCAGGCAGGTTAACGAGAGCTTCTAGATTCACCATCAGTAAGTCGAAGTTTTGGCGTAAACTACTCGTACGTATGTTTTGATGTAAAACGAAAAATGATTTGCCATCTGATTTACATTTAAAATAGCTTTCTAAATTATTAAGTATGGTTTTAATAGTGGGGCTGTCGCACATAAGATCACAGCTATCGTTCATATTACTCGTATTGTGCTTGAAGAGCATTAATATCCTCAAATGATCTAATGACAACAGCCTCACTATTATCACATTTTCTCATCAAAATACGAGAATTACGGAACCATAGGTATTTGTATTTAAACTCTGTTTTAAATTTTTTATCTGCCATAATTAAAGCTTTAAAATAGTTTGTTAAGCTGTCATTAATAAAAATATTACTATTGCTACCGTCAATAAATAGCGATGAGTTCAGTTTCCTCCTTGCAATTTTCTTACTCTTCATCACTTCCTCTTTGACCTTCTTTGTAGAGAAATGTACACAGAGAATATTACCGCGATTATTGGTGGTGGTGGTTATGTTCTTCTTTTTTGAATAATCTATGCGCTTTACATAACATTTCTGTATATCCTCAGTCGATATGGAGATATTTAAAGCTTTGTCTAAGATCTGCTTTACTCTCTCCCTGGCGTTTGAGCTATTTAAATCTGGTATACGAGTACCAACAACTTCAATAGCATTCTCCAGCTGCTTCTGCTCTCTCCAATTCACTCGGCTCTCCAAATTGGCCACTTTCATGCGCAAAGTATCGTTCTCCTCTTTCAGCTGCTGGCCTGTGCTGAGGAAATCGCTGTGGATTTTTTTCAAACTGATGATTTCTTTGTATAGCACTTGCAGGGTTATTGAATTTTCAGTCGAAGGCGAAAGAACCGTCGACAAACTGTCATCAGATGTTCCACAAGCAGTTTCTGTTTCGCATTGAGCCGAAAGTGCAGCTTGAATGGCTCGGGCAACCGTTGGCTTAGGAGTAATGTTCACCTTAGTAGGTACTATTTCCCGTTGAGATGAAAGTGAATCAGACTTGATTCACTTGCTGAAGACTTTGAAGTTGCGGATTTTTGCTGTTTATTTATTAGGCGTGAGTTGGATGAAACAGGTAAAGGTTGTTGAAGCGATTTACGGCGCAAAACAGAACACTTGTCGCATCGATGCGTGAGATTGTTGGTTGTGAGATATTCAATATCGGCCGGTTGAATATTGGCACACGAGCCGTGGAACAAACTTTTACAATCACCGCACTGTATTTTCGCTGTGTCATTGCGATCTATTTTACCTTGGCATACCGGGCAGTTCATTTTAAACGAAAAAAAAAAATAATTGACGATATAGTGGAGATTTTTCCGAGTGAAAGGATAGAAGTAGTAAAGGAATATATGATAAGTATCTTGGAATTCTTTTGTCAAGTAACCTTAGCATGAAAAGGTATCTGAATGAGAAATCTAAATCCATGAAATCTAAATCCATTATAAATGCAGCCTGAAAGAATTGCTTCAACAACTTATATATTGCACACAGTAGTAAATTCAGCGCAAGTCTGGGGGTATGAGCCATATAAAGAGGTCGAAAAGCTGCTACGTTTTTTTCAAATACGCCGAACTTCATGCTGGAATCGGGCTTATCTCCGCTATATATAAAAACGCTTAAGCTGCATATGAATTACAAACTCAGGGTTCTAAGCATGCCATACCACCGCTTACCAAAGATAGTGGTCCTACAAACAAGCGCGATATAAAATTGCATGGTTTCAAGAGTGGATGGTATTAGCTCGTGGGTGTGGCGTTGAATTGAACCTGGCAGGAGAGAATTGGAAACACACACTAGGTGGCGCAAAAGTCATGCTATAATTTTTGCAAATGGCGGCAAATGCCAATTCTATTTTGACATTTGTGAACTAAACAGAAAAATACACGTCAAAAAGACATGAATCGCTATACTCTTATAGAACGCGGAATAATTGTTGCGATTTTTTTGCCGAATAATTCGTCGGTATTGTTGGCGCAGCGCGTATTTCGACGCAGATTTCCCGGTCGTACGACACCAAGTAGGCAAACACTACGACGTTTAGCCGCTGGCCTAGAAAGGTATGGCACAACACGAGATGCTGCCAGGTCTGGCCGACTCCGGAGCAGCCGCTCTGCTAAGAATATCGCAACTGTGGACCCCGAAGTTAACTCTGTTACCCAGGCGTTAAAGTCTCTGCTTATAACCACTGGAGATCTTTCAATTGCATCTGCAATCGCTTATACGGGTAGTCCAACTTGGCCGCGTGTAGCAGCTGTAGAAGTTGATTTCGTTTATTTTTGCAGTTTTGGAATTTATTTTGTGTGTGCTTGTATGTGCGTGTGTGTAAAAATGGTATATATCGGAGTCAATTTCAGTTAGTTAAAGATTGGTTGACTGGGAGAAGCTGCGTTACAGCTTTTTGTTTCTTTCCTTAGCACAAGAGCAGAGTTTGTGGTTAGCTTCGTGCTGAAAATATCAATTAGAGCAACAGTTGTGGGCGGCTTTGCCTTTAGAGCAATTTTTATGCAGCATGTTACGATTTTTTAAGTAAGGATCCTAGTCCAATGCAGACACCAAATGCTAATTAAAGATTTGAGTAAACCCAGTAAACGACTAAGCCTGCATTGTATGCTCCTTGAGTATACTTCTTAGGTACAATAGGTACAATAGTAGGTACAAAAGTCAGTCAGGCTAATAGATCTCCAGTTCTTATTTCCTAGTGCTCTTTGTTTCCTAGTCATTCCTTCAAACATTTACAACCAACTTTTATCGGTACCTTCAGTATAAAATCTACTCTCACAGTGACTATGGACGCCAGGCTATCGATGAAGATTCCCTTCAGAACTGACACCAATTGGTATGTTTGCTATACCTTCTTGCATCATAGTTTTACGAAGGATGGTCGCAGTCGTACCACATCCAAATACAGGTTTTTTAAAAAAGTCTGTAGTTTTCACGTTTCTTTTTCAAGTCGCAATAAGTCTGCTTTCTACCATAAAAAAAAATGCTATTTACTGGTGAATTTCCTTGCTGGATTTGTCAGTTCAAAATTTGTTGTATCAGATGTTCAATGATTTAGGCAAATCGCAGACGCCTGCTTCATTTCAGAGACTTTCTCTTGGCATTTTAATCAATCTGAAGCGAACAGAAAAGATTCTTCTATCGCTGTTTCCTTGGTTTTGACACATAATTGTGAATTTACCTTTGTTAAAGAATTTTTGTCTGATTTACTTTGACAAAGAAGTACTCGTAATTCATCGGGTATGTGTTCGAAAACACCTGATATCTTCTTTTGTCATTTATTTGCAGTTTGCTTTTCCCTTTCATCAATTGATCCTTAGACAGTGGTAGTTCGGAGCGTGTCTTCATCAGATTGTGTTAAATTTCACGAGTCAGGACCAAGTTTCATATGCTGATACTCTAATCACTTTCTCAATCGTCAAGGCTAAATCCTCCCCGACGAGTCGCAAAAATCTTCGGAAAGCTTAAAAATTGAGAAGTACATTAGCTGAGACCTTCAGGATGCTAACTGGGCTGAAATCGAGAAGATTGCTTGTGCATTCGTCATCATTTCATTACTCACACTGGTTTATAGAATGACCTGTCAGTCAATAGTGAGCACAGGCAGCCTCCATACGCAAGTAACGATGCATGTTTACTGTAAGCAAATGTCCTTTTACTAGTTCCAATTATAAGTCCTATCCGCTTGGTTAAGCTTCATGATTGCAACTAGCAAATACCATCCCTGTGAAACTCCCTGACATAATAAACTTATTTCGAAACTACTCGTAAATATACTTCCTGGTACAGACAAGTGACAGCTTATGGATTGTGGACTATGGACTATGGCCACGCGTAATGTCTACTAACTTGGTCATCATCCCACCACACATTAAGATGCGCCGCCCGTCTCCTTGTAAATTAGTTAATGGATCCGAAAATAACTCGGTTAACAAAAATTCCACAACTCTGCTCGGTGTGGTTGTACAGTATAAACGAATATACCGCCCTGAGGAAAGTGCAGCTACATACATACACCTTAGATTGTAGTTATTCGGATAGTACATCAACAGGAATCATTTTGTAGTGAAATTCTGTAAATAAGTCTTCTGCATAGTGGCGACCAAACTGACTGTGGTAGTGCGTATCTTTTAGTGGTTGGTCGGCGGCGGCGGCGGCGGCGGTAAGACTAGTGTAGAAAATGCATACGTGCAGCGTATACGAAATTTTATTTAGACAGTCGTCGAGCTGGCAGAGTTTATTGACACCCGCGTGCTAGAACACTGTGTGAAAGTAAAATTCGTTGTCTACTCGTATCTGCGCGTATGCAACTAAATCAACTTCACGGATCCATTAAACTGTAAGCATTGGCTTGAGTTCATAAACTATGAGTACGAATACGAGTACAAGTACTAGTATAACTCGTAGCACATGCGGTACATGGATCGCATATTTTTCGTTCTTCGCTGCTTTTGTAATTTTATAGATACGAGTACGTGTGTTACATTGTCCAATGTCCTCACTGATCTGCTTGGTCATGGACACTGTTCGAAAACTCCTTGTGGTTTCATTTCATGCACAGGTATGCCTCAGTGTATGGATGTGGAACTCTTTGGCTTGTATAAAACTAATTAAAGGTAAAATAAAAATTCCATCACGCATGCGGTCGGTCGGCCGAATGCACAGCATACACAGTACAGAAACAGAACTCAATTTATTTTTATTGCGTTTCGGTTTCGTTTTCGGTTTCTGTTTTGTTTTTGTATCTGTTATCTGTATTTACAATACAATATCATTGCGGTTAGATGACGTTTTCTCCTCTGAATAGAGAGAAAATATTTTTTGATTTATCTAAGTGAATACTCACAAATGCCTTGGAACAGATTTTGACGCAACTGTTTTACAAATTTGACTGTTTACCAAATACGAGTGTAATATAGATGAAATCAAATTTAACTTTGTGTATGGTTTATAGTTAAGAGACTAGTATGGGCATAGATACCACGCCCGGCATCATGTAATAAGTAAAGCCAAAGTCAGAGAAGTTCTACTTCATTGGAAAGGTAAGTTTACTACATAGAATAGTTACACTGCGGAAGCTGGGCTCGATTTATTTCACGAAGTCCGTGTCAATTTATAGTTAACTTGTTCATCTACTTCTCCATTCATTGCTAATCTAGACGAACTACGGGAAGATTTCTGCAGCTGAGACGTACAGTCATCAGGGGAATTAGAAGACACGGTGAACCTATGGAAGACATTTTATCGGAATTCCGGACCCAAAGTGACTTCAACGTTACCCCTGGGGACTAGGATATAAGGCCGTCATACAAAAAATAGGAGCACGTGTGACCAACCCTTCCCTAACTGAAGGAAAGACGTACTAGACTGTCAGGCCCGCCGATACGTCCCTAACGTTCCCTAACGACAGGAAATTCCAGCTTTAAACGATGAAGTGTAGAGTCTAGGCGTGAAAATCCGACGAAACCGAATAGTCCCCGTACCGGACGGATTACCGACGGGAGTGCTGAAAGCGATTGCCCATAAATGTCCGCAGCCACTGTTGAACATGTACAACAGATGCCTTGAGGAAGGGGTCTTTCTCAGGAGTTGGAAGACGCAACGCTTGGTGCTGATCAGCAAAGGCAAAGGAGACCCGGATTCCCCATCTGCGCACAGGCCAGTTTGCATGCCGGATACTGCAGGACAACTGCAACCTAGAAAAAATGCTGAAACAACGGCTCGCAGATGCAGTGAAAAAATATCAGTATGGCTTCAGAAAGGGCCAGTCTATGTCGAAGTAGTACTAAAGGCTGCCAAACCGCCCACTACTCAAAGAAGATCGTACTTTTGGCAACCCTATATGTGCAAAATGCCTTTAATTCAACCAGTGATGTATTGAATGATGTAGTGATGTACTGAATACGCTTGAGTACACTTTCAATATTCCAGTTTACCTCTCTAAAGACCGGGAGCTAATCTACGATACCACGGAAGGTGCAGGGATCGATCCTGGGACCTGAAACATCTTATACGATGGCATACCTCACATGAAGATGCCTTCCTGGTTGGATACACAAATGATATCGTCGTGGTTCTGAGACGGTTGAACTGATGAATGAATGAACACGGCCTTAGCTTAGCTACAGGAAAAACCGAGGTACTCCTTCTGAATAAGACGACGATCTTGACCATCGTTAACTTACTAATCGGGCCCGAAGTTATAACAAGCAACGAAGCAGTGAAATACTTGGGACTGACTACCAATATGAAACCCATCTTCTGGCAACAGATAAAGTCCGTATCGGAACCAACGTCGAAAGTCGCAAATGAAGGCTGCTAAAGTCAATCAAACACGCCATTCTTCTAAATATATGGCTGTAATATCTGGGCAGACGCTCTCCGACAAGAAAAGTACAGGAAGCAGTTGGCAGCAGTGCAGACCCGTGTGTCGAAACCAGCCGACCTTGTAGTCGCAGAAGTGACCTCCATCGATCTGATAGCGTCAGTAAGGAAGTACGTCTATGACAAAAGGCAAAGGAGCTCACGAAATGGCAGTGGCAAGAGCGGTGGAACTCAGAACTCAGGTGGAATGATGGACGTCTAGGACGTGGCTAAATGGAATGGACGGTAGCTCGGCGAAGTAAACTACTATCTCATCCAGTTACTCACCGACCATTCCAACGACTTTCTTTACAAGTTCGGTCAAGCAAACACTCCAGTCTGCCAGCACCGAGAGTCTTCAGTAGACGATGCAACAACACTCTTTTCGTTTTTAGGTGGTGGAAGGCAGCATCGGCGTAATCAGCCCAGAAAACGTGGTCTAAAAGATGCTGACGGGCGATCAGAGCTGGAACTGAATTTGTTCCTTCGTAGAAGTCACACTTAGGACAAAAAAGAGAGCAAGACTCAAATATACCTTTAACAGACTGATGAAAGCCTGAAAAAGCTGGCCGCAAAGGGGTACAAAAACTACACCGGAGATGTTTAGAGAGGTTAAAGTGATTTTTAGTGGTTTGGAGACCTAAATAAGGCGATTAGAGTGGGAAGAATATGGAGCAAACCTTTTTGAATCAGTGCTGGAAAGATTCCTTCTGTTTCAGGTGCCTTGTATGGTTTAAATGAGTTCATGGCCCATTCAACTTTATCTATACTGAAAATATTTCCAAATAGGCTGTTAGTTCTCTTGTTGTAGGCTAAGCTTGTGGCTTCAGAATTGACATACTGTGTTGTGTTGTTGGGAGATGGACCTTAAGCAGCATGTTTAGAGTTTCATCTCGACTACTTATCTCTGAAAGTACCATCTACTTTTTGGAGACGCAAGATTTCTGGCAGTTTTTCCAGGTTCTCGCAATTTTGTCTCCTCAATTCTTTGTTCAAGTTGGTTACAGCGGACTTGTATACTTTCCAATTACCAGTATGTTTCGATTGATTACAAATTTTGTACAAGTTGAGGGTTCACTATGGACACATCTCTTGACCATATGTACTCTAGCTCGTGAGTTATCTAATATTTTGACCTTGCCCGACATTGCATCCTATGTTGAACCTTATGTACATATGGTCCGTTTAAGAAAATTATGAAAGGAAGGCAGACGAGATGGTAAGGTCAGGTACCTCCTGACCTGCTACCCCAGATGTTGTTGTGGGTGTTGGCATCGCATCCCAGAACGAGATCCCAATTGCGACGGTGGAACTGTTCAATCAACTCCTATATAAGAACAGGAGGAATCGCATATAGGTATATTTCCGGTTAAATAGGCAGAGGCGCACACCAACTCTTGCAATCCATTCCCCTAAAGTAGTTCGACTATCGCTGCCACTAGATTTCTGGTGTGAAATCCTGGAGTAAGAAGATATTAAGTTTTATTGTAGAACTGATCAGTAACGCAGCCCTCGGTTTAACATCTCCTCCGACAAATTCTAACTTTCTCTCACTATTATTGAGGCCAAAAATCTTACCCTCAGTAGCCAAGTTTCTGGAATGAGTCCTAGGGCGATGTTCTGTCTTGCTCATCGTTGGTTAAAGGTGTGCGAGGAACCTTAACTGCGGTGGAGTCTTCCTTGCAGTATTTTCAGTGTAACGATTACTGTTTCCGGATATTCGCGGGATTCCGCATGCGATTAGGCTTGTTGTCGTCTCTCCATAGTATTTGATTCTTGCCAAGTGAGTGGCCTTTGGTCTCACTCTCGTATGCACGCTGCGTTAACTGCCCCTTGACTCCTCGGTGGAAGTACGAGTACAAGAACTCTACTTTTAGGTCTATCTGCACCAGTTGTTTCTTACGTTAATCGGTGAGTGGTCTGATTGCTAGTAGAAGGAAACTCACGTTCTCTATCTCCCTCAACTGCGGCCGTATTAACAGTCTTGGATTGTAGTCTCTTTGGTAGACTGCTGATGCTGATGGAGGTTGTTGGAGTTTTATCTGCGCTCTTAATAATGAGCTTCAGCTTACCCCAACGGTGCCCAATACTTTCGGAAATGGATCCTCCTCCACTAAAATCAAGTTCAATCCTCATGTCTCTTTAATTTTCGGGAATTTACTCCTCAGACATTGCGCAGCAGCTTCATTGGACCAAACAATCACGACTCAGCCAGCCCTAATTGTAGAGCTGTCAAAAACGGTTTTAGCTCTTCCACCCGAAGCTCAATCGGAACTTTAATAACTCCCTACTGTACTAGATCCATTTTCTCAACACTAAGGGGGTTGAGATTAATGTCTTCCGGGAATACACTCAGCCTGACAATATACTCCTATAGGGAACCTTGTCGACTGTTTGGATTTTCTTACCTTCCGACATTGGGCTGAGTGAAATCGTCAGATCGGGTTCATTTGATCTATGTGCCGTTTCTCGAGTACGTTCACTAGAGTTACCTTGTTTCTTGGCTCATTTGAACCGCCCCTTCTCCGAAGGACTAAGTCTAATGTAGCCAGTGAATTTTAGTGGCTCGTTCTCAGAATCCACGGCTAATTTCGTGCTAACGGATAGTACACATACCTCATCCAATAGCATGCTGATTGTGTCATCGCACAAAGAGTGTAAGCTTGAGTCGCTCAGAAGGAATTCGTTCCTTACCTCGCCTCTCGTATCAGCGTCAGAGTTGGCAGTGTCGGTTGTTTTATAAGAGAGAAAGAGGAATATATAATTCACGAGGTCCTTTGTGTTGATTGTTTGAGTGCTGATATTCTAAAGGTTTCCATCGGAACTAACAATGAGATCTATGTCTTTTTATGTGTTTATAGATTACGTATGTTTAATGTTTCGACATTTATAGAAGAATTTTCTTGTCTACTAGAAAATGAAAAATCAAATAATGTCATTATAATTGGTGACTTCAATATTAACATTTTGGAAAAAAGTGAAATTGTCTCGAGCTATATGGAATTGTTAGCATCGCATGGCCTAGCTAGTTTCATCAATGAACCTACTAGACTTGTCTCAGGTAGATGTTTAGACCATATTTATGGACGGTTCAGGAATGGCTCGTTCAGTAACTGTGAGAAATGTGTTATTGATTTAATGATTACTGATCACTCTATGACTGGGTTCATGTTTAATATTTCCGATAGAATGTCCAATTTGAATTCTGTACCTCCTGACAGGGTAACGAAGATAAACTACATCAATCTCAAATACAATATTTCTTGTGAGTTTTGGGAAGATGTCTATCTGTGTTCTGATGCTTCTGCTTCCTTTTCAATACTTATTGATTGTCTAAAAAAGCATATTCTGTGTTGTTCTTATACTTTTAGTCCTAAAAAGTCTTCTAAAAGGCTTAAACCTTGGATTTCCAGTTACTTATTGAACAAAGTTAAGGCTAAAAACAAACTTAGAACTAAATGCTATAAACACCCTGGTAATCTGTATTTGAAAAGCAAATACAAAAATCTGTGTACCGAACTTAAAAGTGAAATTCCAAATTGCCGTGATAACTATTACCGTTCTAAGTTCAATTCTGCTAGAGGTAACTTAAAAAGTGAATGGCAAATTGTTAACAGTATCTTAAACAAATCCTCTGTTGCAATAAAACCGACTGTTATTCGTGCCAATGACTGTGTTGTATCTGATAAACTAGCCATTGCAAATGCATTTAACTGCTATTTTATGAACATAGCCACCTGCATGCAACCATGTTCTGTTCAACCTACTTGTCGTTTCTGTTCGACTACGGATTGCTTTGCTGAACCAATGTGTTCTAATAGTTTTGCATTTGAACCCATTACTCCGCTTGAAGTTTTAAAAGTTATCGGTACTTTAAGAAATACTTATTCATGTGGTGCTGACGGTATCTCTAATATCCTCCTTAAACAAATTGCTTGTCATATAATGGATGTCCTAGCTTACATTTTTAATCGCTGCATATTTGAGGGAGTTTATCCTGAAGACCTCAAGTGTGCTGATGTTATCCCATTATTCAAAAAGGGTTCTACTGTTGAAATGTGTAATTATAGGCCCATCTCACTCCTCCCAGTTATGAGTAAGATCTTTGAAAAGCTTGTGAAAATATCACAAAAGCTAAGTTTTTTAATGCTACACAATTTGGCTTTCAAAAGGGAAAATCAACCGAGGATGCACTCCTACAGGTTTGTGGACAAATAATGTACTGCTGGTCTATATATTGATATTAGCAAAGCGTTTGATATGGTTGATCATCTTATTCTACTGGATAAACTTGAAAAAGCAGGTTTTCGTGGCTTTATGTTAGAGTGGTTTAGATCTTACCTAAAAAATAGATCACAAAGAGTAAAAATTGATGAAATCAGGAGTGATCTTATGATTCTCATCTTAGGCGTACCCCAAGGTTCTGTCCTAGGTCCGATTCTCTTTCTAATCTACATAAACTCACTTTTTACTTTTAATTTTAAAGGTGCTCCAACGGCTTTTGCGGATGATATAGGTTTTTCCTATGGTTCAAATAGTCGCCTAGACCTGGCTTCCGACTTAAATTGGGACCTTAGTCTTGTAAGAACATGGTTTTATAAACACAACTTGCTTATAAGTCGTAAGACTAAGATTATGATTTTTAATTTGTCGTTTAACCTTGATCTGGATCTGAATGTTTATTTTCACTCACCAGAGTGTAAAAGATTCCTGTTTGCGAATTGTAACTGTGGATCTGGGTTATCTTCTCCTTCTTTTGATGGCAGCCTAAATTGCAGTGATAAATGTTTCCCTATTGATATTGTTAGTGAGTACAAATACCTGGGACTTACTATAGACTCTAGAATGAGCTTTTCTAGTCATGTAGAAGCTTTGAGGAACTATTTCCGATGCACGCTTAGGCACTTCTTCTATTTGCGAAATATCTGTTCTACTAAATTGCTAAAAATTATTTATTATGGTATTTTTCATTCAAAATTACAATACGGTATTACTTGCTGGGGAGGTGCTTATAGGAATAAAATACGAGTACAACCCCTTTTGATAATACAGAAATATATCCTAAGAAAATTATGCCGCAAACCTAGGAGATATTCTACGTACCCTCTGTTCTGTGACTTAAAAATTCTTCCTGTCCGACATTTATACTGCTTTAAGGTGCTGAAGACCTTTTTTATGAAGTCTGGTAATCGGAACTTCCGACTGATTTCTAACTTTAACCTGCGTGGAAACTTTTCATACTCTGTATCTGTTCCACCCTTCCATACCACTGCTTATCGTAATTTTTATTATATTTTGTCTTTTCGTTTATTTAATAGACTTCCTATATCGCTCAGATCGATTACCTTGCTTGGATTGTTTCTCAAACTCGTAAAATCCTGGCTTCTCAATTTCAACTTCACTAGCTTAGAATCTGTTCTCTTTGACTCTCTGGTATAACCAATGAAACAAGTTTTAATACTAATCATCTATTTGATGCTCTATAGCAAATTTGTTCTATTATGTGTCTGCTTAAGTTTGCTTTATAATATTTGTGTAATTATTTGTATCAGTTTTTTTATTTGATTGTCAAACCACCCATACATACATAATTTTTTTGATTTCTCATGTTGTCAGGGTAATGGCATTCAACACTATTTTCATTACTGTAGTATAGAAAATACAGAATGTCAAATGAAGCTCTTAAATTTTATATCTAATCTTATTATTATATAGATTAATGTAAATGAATTTATTTTGAATTATATTGTTTAAGGAATTTACAGAATAATAAATAATAAAATAAATAATAGTCCGACTGAAAATTTCTACTGCAAGGAGCACAAACGCGTCTCTAGAAGTGGATGGTTTTAAAGAGGTATCAATCTCTATGGCGATTTTTTTAGTGGATCAATTGTGATTCTCACGAGTAATCGGGATAGGAGCAGAGCCCGTTTGCTGAAAGGAAGCATGTGGACTTAAATCGGAGGTCGCCCGGTATCCGAAGTTCGCTACCTAGAGACTGAGTACCCTCTTAGCCATGCACCACCTTGGACTTTGAGTTTTTTATTGGAGGTTAGCTCCTCTTTGTAGCTCATTACTCGGTGCTAGAACACGTGCACTGAAAATACCCTTAAATATTACAGACTTGCTTATTACAGAGAGTTCCTTAGCCATGAAATAACCTCGTGTCGGAGACTCAATCATCCTACTCGTGGGATGGAACCCTATCTTTCCAAATTCAAACACAAAAAGAGTATGTATATACTGTTTCAGGGCAAGATATTCACTGTTGGAGCAAATTTTCATGAAGCACACTTTCATCCTCTGATATGGGTTAATTGTACTACTTCACTGATTCCACAAAAAAATTCCAAGGAATAAAATGTGAGACATACGCTTACACGTGCATCCCTTCTCGAATCACACAAAAGTTAATCCCGTAACACTTTTCCATAAATCAAAGCCTTCTAAAAGAAAATAGGTCAGTGCTTCTGTCACCCGACACATGCCTGACTCCAGCCCAGATGGATTAAATGAGATTTCTGAAAAACCTTTTATGAAGTATGCTCCCATTCCAAATCCGTCCTCAGAGAACATTCGTACTCATATGTGTAAAGAGCGTCAATTTAAATCCATTTGAGACAAATAATCCAATTGTCTTAACAGCACTGAACGCTATGATAATATAATCGAACTTTGGTGCGCGGTGCTTCTATGCTTTGAGAGCGCATCCTACAACCGGCCGTTCCTATTTTTATGACGGTGCATTTTATTTTATCGCAATCAATTGGGATTCGATTTGATGAGGATGCTCCTTCTTTTATCTGCCGTCGATGGTCGTTTGTATAGAAAGTAAAGACTGTGTTAATTTATGTAGGCCGAGAGCTCCCGGCCAGTTGTACTCGTTTTTACGTACAATACGTTGCCTGTATCACTGTTTTTTTTTTCTTTTTGACTCGACCGCTGATGGATTTAATTGAACTCGTGTCATAGATTGATGTTGCAGCTTTGGGGTTAACTTTACGCCATACACTAATGGTGCGTGGTGCCAGCAGTTTTTGGTTTAAGATATATTGATTCTAGATACAGTTTCGTGTTTATATTTTTCATCTAATGGGAATTTCAGCAGCGCGTACATTAAGAAGTATGCATCAAGGAATTTTAGATTTTTAAGTCTTCGCATAGATCAGTGAAATGATTGTTATAGGAATGGTTCTACAGATTACGCTGCCATTTTACTTTGGTTGGTTGCCATTCTCCGGATCAGTCACCGACTACATTGCCTTTACTCGTAAAAGCCATAAGTCAAGTTGGTGTCTGAAAGTTACTTTTAGATTTAATCGGTTTTACTTGGAATTACATGCGAAATAGTAACAAGCACTTCAAGCTGTCATTCGAAAGAACAGACTTTATCGCAGATACTTACGAAGGCAGCACTCACCCTAACTGGCACATGGACGTAGAATGGATCCAAGGTGCCATTAAAGGATCAACGAAACAAAGATTAAAACAAAAACTATTTTCACACTTTTTCTGTGTGTCCTTAGGGCAAAACAGCACTCTGAGGTGTGATTATAACGTCCATTCATTTGCAATACCCTCTGGACGTATTAATGCCATTAGGAAACCGGTATTGGTAACATCTTGAAAATGTGAAATGTAAAATATATATTCTCTTGGAAGGGGTTATACAAGTACGAAGTTGTACTTGATGCAAGCGATAATATCCACGATATTAACCACAAGGTCGAACCACTGGACGAAATCAACAGTGAAATGTGGATCTTTTAAACCAGACCGACTACGAACGTCTAGATTCACAAATCGGTATTTTGAAGTTCAAACAAAAACCTCCTTCAGCACGAGTAATAAAGAAAACATCTTCCCCAAATCCAATGCCGATGATTTGTAAGAACTTTCTGATGATTCCTGTGGCTCTTTCCACGAAAGGTTTCGTCAGTTAGCTCAATGAGGTTTACCTTCACTCAAATAGCCAGATGGTCATTTAGACAGCTGCAGATGGCGGTTTGACTAACAAAATACCGCCGTTCCCGGAATTTATTCAGAAAATTAAAAATACAAGTTTATTTATCTAAATCTATATTGTCTCATTAAAAGTAATCCCCATCGACTGCAACACACTTATGCCAGCGCTTGATCCAATCCTCGAAGCATTTTTTATATTCGGTTTTCGGTATGTCCATCAGTGCTTCCTACGATTTTTCCATTACTTCCTCTCGGCTGCTGAAACGCGTTCCCCGTAGTGGTTTTTTAGCTCGATTGAACAGAAAGAAGTCACAGGGAGCCAAATCAGGTGAATTCGGTGGTTGTTGGATGGTATTTGTTGCATTTTTCGTCAAAGAATTACGAATAATGATGGCACTGTGCGACGGTGCGTTATAATGGTGCAAAATCCACGACTATTTACCCACAATTCTGGTCTCTTTCGGCGAATTGCCTCACGCAAACGTCTCATAACGCCCAAATAGTACTCTTTGTTTACTGTCGGGCCTTCTGGCAAAAATTCATGATACACTACACTGTTGTAATCCATGAAAACCGTGAGCATTGCCTTCTTTTTTGACTGAAAACGACGTGGTTTTTTTGGTCTCGGCTCATTTGGTGAACGCCATTCACTTGCCTGATGTCTGGATTGCGTGTCGTACTCATAAACCCACGTCTCGTCTCCAGTAATGATCCTTTTGATGAATGTGGGATCGGATGCAGCCTCGAAAATCATCTCTTTTGCATGAAATTGAGGTCTTTTGGCACCAACTTTGCTGCTACACGACGGAAACCCAAATCATTAACCAAAATGTCTTGGATCCATAGGCAATGTTCAAGACCTCCGCTGTCTCTCTGATTTTTACTCCATCAATGTTTTCGTCGTTTTTCGATGTCGATTGTCTGCCACTACGTTCATCATCTTCGATTGACTCATGACCACTTTTAAACCGCTCGTGCCACTGGCAAACGACCGTTTTCTTTAGAGAATTATTGCCGAAACACTTTTCCAACATTTCCAACGTTCGCGCAATATTAAATCCGTTTTTTACGCAAAATTTCAAGCTATGACGCTAAGATTTAGAGGGAATGTCAACAACAAATTTACCAACTTAACAAAAAAAAAAAACAGAACTCAAATCGGAACAATGGCAGCGCCACACGGTGGTTATTCCGGGATCAAGGTGGTAGGTCAAACAAATTTTGAAAAAAGTACTCCCTGGATTAACGTCAGCTGTAAGGGAGAAGACAAACGAGATTGTATTAGACGACCTTTGGCAGAAAACACTCACATAGAATCAATCAGTCCATGCGATGTCATGGTTAATCGTTTCTGACACTGCTTTAGATAGCGTGCTAAGTATGAAAGCAACAGTGAAGATAGTCAATGGCTGTAGACAATCCTCCTATTCCCTTCTATGGAATCACTTTAATGTTTTCAATAGTTCTAACGTCTATACTCAGTTGTACGAGTAAGTAGATGAAATTGCTATACTGTCCATCAGGTTATGCTTAGCTTCTGTCTGATTTGAAGTGCACGGAGTCCTAAATGGTATCCATGACCTTCTTAGGGACCTTCAGATAATCCTCCTAAAACTGATGTCTGCTGTTCATGATAAGGATGAAGCGGGCCTACTACAACACATCAGAATACATTTTTCCAATTGTGAAATTTCCATATCCATATCGATATGACAAGACCTATTCTATCATATGTTACTGCCTTTTGATGGAACAAGGCAGCTGTTACTTTTGCTCCAAAGAATGATTCGTTTCGATTGGTTTGGATATTGTAACAACCCCTACCTTCACTGCCATTTTCTTATTTGTTTACTTAGGTGGCGCTACAGTTCGGGGTGAACCTGGTCGTTAACCAGCCTCTCCAGTTAGTATGGCCTTTAGCTAACTGCCTCCAAGTCGGCTGAGGGCCCCTTCTACTTGTGCGGACCACCTAAGATGAGATCTTCCTCTACAGCGTTGTTCTTCTGTGTTAGATTCGAAGACTCTGCGGGCCGCGGAATTGATGTCAATTCGCTCTACATGTCCTAGCCATCTCAGGCGACTGATCCGCAGTTTTCTAAATAGCTCCATGTTGCTACATAGCTCGTATATTCGTCATTTAATCTTCTCCGCCAAAGCCCGTAAACTCAAACGTGACCAAATATTGTTCGAAAGATTTTTCTCTCGAAACGACTGAGGATATTCTCATCCGCTTTCGATAGGATCCTTGTATCTGAGCCATGAAGTAGTGCTGGGATGATCAAGTTCTTATATAGAGTCTCCTTCGTTTTTCGGAATAGGACCTTACTACTCAATTGCCTTCTGAGCCCAAAGGAACGGCGATTTGCAAGAGTGGTTCTTCGTTTAATTTTTTTGAGGTGTTGTTATAGACAATGTTGTTGATGTTGTGTGTCCCTTTTAGCTGACAGCGTATACTTGGTTCTGCCCTAATTTGCCGCCTAACCTATTGTGGCAACTTCCCTTTCAATACTAAGGAATATACTGGTGATAGCCCGCTGCGTTCTCTGCGTTGAGAGTTCCGCATAGTTCTTTCCAGTATAAAGAAGTCACATGACAGCGTATCGTGTTGTTGATAACCTTAT
Source organism: Volucella bombylans (assembly GCA_949129095.1). NCBI lineage: Eukaryota > Metazoa > Arthropoda > Insecta > Diptera > Syrphidae > Volucella > Volucella bombylans. The sequence goes on from OX422144.1 coordinate 15,333,255, forward strand.
TTGATATCAAAGGACATGGTTAGGTTGTAACCGACCTTGACGGAGCTGCGAGCGTTCTCAATCGTCATTCTGCACAGACGTATAAGTTTAGCAGAGATGCGAAGACTAGACATGGCTCTATATAGCTCGTCTCTATAAATGCTGTCATATGCGGCATTAAAAGATGGTGAATATCGAAATGGACTTCTTGATATTTTTCCGGGACCTGCCGGAGTGTGAGAATTTAGTCGATTATGTACTTTCCCGGTCTAAAATCGCAATGAGTAGAGTCAATCAGGTTGTTAGCGAAGGGTTTCAGGCGTTTACACAATATTGCAGATAAGATCTTATATGCGATCTCCTTTTTTAGGTACTGATACTGAGATTACATTGATGAGACATTGGGGTGGCCGTGGTGTAGTGGTACTAGCAATCGCTTCTCACTCGGAGGGGTCCAGGTTCGAATCCTGCCCATGGCAAGTCAGTTTTTCATTTGTGTAATTGGAACTCAGACAGAAAAATTCTGCATGTGAAGGCATATCACTGACACGTAGATTTGGCTGTTGTAGAGTTTCAAACACAGAAAAAAATACTGTGAATTATACCTCGAATCACTCGAAACCAAACACACCTGAGTTTCAAATCACTACAAAACAATTTTCCTTTCTCCTCCTTCTACCTTTCCAAACGCGCCCTGGCAACAGTAAAAGGGTATCTAACCCCTTAGGCGCGCGTAAAATTATAAAAAAAAAAAAAAAAACATACACTCTTCTGACCATATCTGCGAAATGAGTTGGTGGATGCTCTCCGCAAAGCCATTTCCACCAGCCTTGAATACCACGGCCGGTAAGGTTATCGTAATCCAAAAAGTTGATTTGTTGGATTTCATCTTAGATATTGCTATTTCTACTTTATTCTTTTGTCAATTAGACGAAAGTTGTGGCTATCACCGTCTATGTTGAATGGTATATTCTGCTTTTTATTCTTCGCTCTTATACTGCCATTTTCAGGTTAAAAAAAATCGGTGTTTGGTGTTGGTTTTGATCATCCTGCATTTCGCCTGTTCCTGGATACTTATCTGATGAAAAAATGAAGTCAATTTCCCCTCTGCGAAGGACACACTTTCGATTAACATAAGACTTCAAGTAGGCGCAATCCGTAGAGCTATGAAAAGGTTTTTGAAGAATATAAAATAGTATATGCGCCTCCAATGTACAGCCAAATTCCTCTTAAAGCTTTTCACTCGAGAATGCAAGGTGTCTCTGTACACAGCCGGCAGGATGAATTCACAACAGTGAATGAGTTCATCGATAAAGTTGCCCTATAGAGAAGTTCTTCCGAGGACCTGAACTAGCACTAAATCTACTTGCGCTGTCCGTCTCATGACTACTTTTTCCAATTTTATTCGTTATTCGATAGTCCTGATCGATTGTAGAATATTTAACAAGCGTATTTCTGCAATTATTGTAGATCGCTTTAGGACAAGTTTCTCGAAGACCTTATATATGATTTCTTATCGTTTGGGAATTTCTCCGGTTCCAGCACCATTATGACTTCGGCGACTCTCCATTGCCTTGGACCCTATAAAAGCCTCGGAGAGGCATTTATATTTTGACCAGCGCCTTTTCCGGACCTCCTTTAAAATTTCGCGAGTTATTAAATCATATCCTGGAGCCTTGTTATTTTCCAGCTTTCTTATTGACTGCCGAAGCTCAGACAGCTACAGCCAGTGGAGACGCGCAATTTTTGCAGTAATTCTTTTATTTCAAACGTGCGACCTATGATAAGAGTATTTTGTAATCATAGAGAAGGTTTTAAGGTTTGTCATTTAAATGCACAAAGCTTAAATCCTAAATTAGACGAGTTTAGAGATATTTTTGTAGATTCAAACGTTGATGCCATCTGCGTGACGGAAACTTGGTTTGTTGATGGTGTGAAAGATGATGTGTATGCTTTGAGCGGATACAAACTTTTTCGAGCTGATAGATCTGATCGTATTGGTGGCGGAGTGGCGATTTATGGTAAAAATGGTGTGTTTTGTAAATAGAAATGTCGCTCGCCAAATGGGTCACTTGTTCAGTATTTTTTTGCACAAATTATACGCGGCGAAAGAAGTATTTGCTTAGGTGTTGTGTATAGGCTAAATCGAAATATTGACTTGACACCCATTTATGAAGTAGTTGAAGAGGTGTCGACATGCTCAACAAATATAATTATTTGCGGTGATTTTAATAGTAACTTGTTGTGTGAAAGTCTTTTGAAACTTTGATAGGCCTTCTCTTGAACCGCATGTTTATTCTATTCCATGGAACCTAATTTATTGTATGCCCTCACCAGATGAACAAATCGATTTCATCAATAAAAACATCAACCTTCTTTTTGATACATACATTCCAATCAGAAGAGGGATTGTAAGAGACAGAACAAAAGCGTGGTTCACGAATGAAATTCGAGAGTTGATGTTGCAACGTGATCAGGCGTATCGACGGTGGAAGAGCTTCATCAAATCTATAAAAACTTGCGTAATAGTGTTATTCGTGAAATAAGAACTGCTAAGATGCAATTTTATTCCAACCGCTTCAGTTCTACATCCGACGGTCGTATAATATGGAACAATATTCGTGATCTAGGAGTCGGTAAACAAAAGTTAAGTTGTCCTACTAATATCGATCGTAATGACCTAAATCGCAAGTTCTTATTAAATCCAAATTCAAATGCCTCTGTTGATAATTGTGTGTTTGATGGTACTGTTCTACCAACTGCAACATCTTTTGCTTTCAAAAGGGTGGATGATACGGACATAGTAGAAAGTTTCCTGTCTGTTAAATCAAATGCTATAGGAATTGATGAGATTCATCCGATTTTTGTTAAAGCAATTTTACCATCATTGCTACGATTTATTACGCACGTCATTAATACAGTTTTTATGACTGGCATTTTTCCTTACCAATGGAAATTAGCAAAAATAATTCCTATTCCTAAAAACTCTATAGGTGAAGAATTCAGGCCAATATCAATCCTGCCTTTTCTTTCAAAAATATGTGAACGGATTATGCATAAACAACTTAATAAGTTTCTTATGAATAATAATTTGCTGCTTCCGGTTCAGTCAGGTTTCCGTGCAAAGCATAGTTGTACTACAGCTTTGGTCAATGTAGTTGAAGACATAAGAGATAGACTGGATAATGACAATGTTACGTTCTTATTACTACTGGATTTTTCTAAGGCTTTTGACATGGTAGATCACTCTATTCTGATCAATAAATTAAGGCACTACTTTTCCATTTCTCCTTCTTCAATTAAATTAATCTCGTCATATCTTAGTGAAAGAAAACAGGCTGTGTCAATAGATGGTGTCCTATCTGATTCTCTTCCCTTAACTAAAGGTGTTCCCCAAGGATAGATCTTAGGGCCTCTCTTATTTTCAATCTATATTAATGATATAGCTTCTGTAATATTGAATTCATCGAAACATATTTACGCTGATGACGTTCAAATTTATCAAAGCTGTCCCTTAGGCCTCATTGAGAATTGCGCTAGTGATTTAAATGAAGAGCTTCAACGAATTTCAAATTGGTCGTCAAAAAGTAGTTTAGTACTAAATCCAGGAAAATGTAAATGTTTAGTTATCTCTAAAACTATTCTTGATCTTTCCTATTTCCCACATTTAATGCTAAACGGCTCAAAAATTGAATTCGTTGACTCTTCGAAAAATCTAGGCGTTGTCTTCAATAGAACACTAACGTGGAACAACCATATAAATTCTATAGTGGGAAAAACATATGGCGTTCTTCGAACACTATGGACTGCCCAAAAGTGTACACCAACTAAAACCAGACTGCTACTTGCCAAAGCCTTAGTTATTCCTCTGCTGGTTTATGGATGCGAAATTTTTCATGAATGTGACGCTGAGTGCAAAAGAAAACTACAAGTAGCATTTAACACCACAATTCGATATGTATATTGCCTCAAAAGATATGACCACGTTTCACACCTAGCCAAAAACTTGGTAAAGATGTCATTTCAAAATTATATAAAATTTCGTGCTCTTTTATTTCTCTTCAGCATTATTAAAAGTAGGCAGCCGACATATCTATACGAAAAAATTAAGTTTCCGGTGTCTAGCAGATCCGCCTGTTTATTACTTCCGCGATTTTCATGTTTAACATCCGAGAGACAGTTTTATATTGCTACTATACGTCTTTGGAACACACTCCCACGTACTATACGAGAGCTAGACGACGCGCGACGATTTAAACACGAACTTCAACATTTCCTTGAAAATCAGAGCAACTAGGTTCACCCATCCCTTTCCCCTCCCCTTTCCCCTTCTCAGGTAATTTCAATTAAAATTCTACTTTTTGAATTAAAGGATAAAATATTAAATTGACAAAGTTTCATTAATATTAAACTTAACTTACTACTACTTTTAATAAATAGTTTCACTAGAGTTAAAATGTAAATTTTAAATTAAAGCTTAAGCGCAATAATGTTTATCTTTCACAGATTTATAAGTGAATTCTTACTGTATTAGCAAGTTTAAATAAATAAATAAATAAAAATAAAAAAATAAAAATAAAAAATATGTTGTTTTGCCTTTCTGTACTTCTTTCACTTAGACAAAGTTGTTGTTCTACGCAGCGCGCTGGCTTCTATGCATCTCTTAATTTCGTCTTCTATTTCGAATGGCGTTAAGCATTACATTCAAAACTAAATTACATTTTCTTTGCTGTCTTTTCTAAAGCCGTTGTATAGTAGCCTGCCTGTTGTATTGCATCTTGAGCCCCAAAAAGTGTGAAAATCCAGACCGACAATAAAATTTGACCCAAGTGAGTCAACTATCAGTCGTCTATCAGCCCATTTCGCGAAGGCAAATAACTATAGCATCTAGTTTAGTTTCTAAATGGTCTAGAGTCAAGTTCTATTTCTATCTTCTCGGAGTGCAGTCTTTGATTTAAGAGACGATCCTCCTATCGCACCTTCCGAAGCATGATACGGCTGATAATCATTGTAACTTTTAATTTTGGGTCCACATCCCTTGTTTCAATTGGTTTCTGAAATCAAGCATCATGTTTTTCAGTGGAAAATTTTCTAGTTCTTCGATTTCTTCCAGAAGGCCGTTTGCGCTCCATGAATCTTAAGAAACTGTCTCATATTCCTGTCAAATTTCTTTCGAAGTTCGAATTCAAGCTTAGTTTATCAAACAAGAGTTTAGTTTGTTTCAATTTCAATTTAATTTCAATTTATTCATACAATAATGGTGCATTAAGATAGAAATCTTTTTTAGCACTTAGTAACTAAATATTGGAATTCAAGTTGGCCTACGGCTACTAGAAGATCGAGTGAAAATGAGTCGGTTAAATAAATACGGCGGACAGCGTTTATTAATAATTTTGTGTAAAAAACCACAGTTCCTGGCCTCGACGTATTGTTGCAAACTACACCCAAGCAGTTCCCTGGTGTAGAAGGAAATATGTTCGTGTCTACGAATACCATAGACATATTGCACACAATCATTAAAAGCGACTTGTAATTTGCGCTGGGACAATGAGTCCAAGCTACTATAGACTACTTCGGCATATGTAACCAGAGGCAGAATTAAGTCAATAACTAGTCTGTGTCGCGTCTTAAGTGGAGTAAAAAAAGCGCTAACCCAAAGCTTACGAAGGCATCCGTAGATACGACCTACGACCATGTTGGTATGATTATAACCCGACAAATCTCGACTAATAACAAATCCAAGGCTAGTAACAGACTCTACGGCTTTAACTTTCGAGTTGTTAAGAAGTACGTCATGCAGAAGATCTAGGTTAAACGTTATTGTGGATATTGGAATTGCTCGAGTTTTATTCGGATTTAGTTGTGCATTTGTAACTGACCAAGTATAGACGCGTTGCAAGTCATCATTGAGCAGTAGGGTCAGTGCGTTGATCTTGCAAAATGGTTTGGCTTGGTGTAATTGTACATCATCAGCATACATGTGCACAAAAGAATGCCTGCTTACTGACTGTAGATCGTTGATAAATGTACAAAATAGAATTGGACCCAATATCGTCCCTTGAGGAACGCCTTGCTTGAGTTGCATAAGGGATGAACTACATCCATTGGAGAAAACTCTTTTGCACCTTTCGGTGAGAAAACTATTCAGCAACCCTACCGCACGACTACCAAAACCAAAATAGTGTGTTAGCTTCCAACACAGTACCTTGTGATTGAATTTATCGAAAGCCTTCGAGAAATCTAGCAGACAGAGCAGTGAGACATATTTCTTATCAAAAGATTGTCTAACCTCTTCAAGCAAGTTGACCATGGCTGAAGAACAGCCGTAGTTGGCCCGAAAGCCTGATTGCTTGTCGTATAGAAGGTTATTGAGAGTTAAGTACTCTGTGATTTGTTTTGCTTTAATTTTCTCCAACACTTTCGAAAAGCAGGGCAGAATGCTTATTTATTTTTATTTATTTATTTATTTGTAAATTGGAAGCATACACTTAAAGATTAAATAATTATCTTATATGTTAGTGACGCCTAGAATTAATTAAAATATTAAACACTACTGAATAAACGTAAAACAAACATATCAATAAGAAAACTAAAAACCAAGTATTCTTGTGAAATTAAGTGAACTAGGATAAGACAAAACCAAAAGCAAGAACATCTCCATTAAATTAAATTTAATAGATATAAAAGAAAAGAATAGAGAGAAAAAAAAGAATAGAAAATAAACAGGACTTTAAGCTAAATTGGGTTGTTGACAAAAAAGGACTTAAGTTTAACACGAAAACGTCTAGTGCCGCCGTGCTCTCTAACATGCCTAGGTAAAGAATTCCACAGGCGGACGACGTGAACGAGGAACTGGCGCTCAAAAGATAGGCAAGTAAATCTGGGGGGAATAAGTTGGAGAGTTCGGTTTGAGGTGCAAGGGCGCAGTATGTTGAAGAGATAAGAGGGCTAATGAGTTTGAATGACATTGGATAGCAGTATAAGAGTTCGATAGCGAAAAAGACGGTCAAGTGGCATGTTGTATAGAGATTTGGAAAACAAGGATATTCTGTCAAAACGTTTAAGGTTAAAAACATAGCGGGCAGTATTGTTAAACGCAACATTCAGCTTTCTCCGGCACGCTGAATCACAGTTGGAAAATATTTCGCAGCCATAACTAAGTATAGGAAATACTAAGGTTTTGTCTAGTATTTATATTGACATAGTAATGGGACATCCAGAGCTGTCGCAGTATGCCATATACCTTACCAACTGTTGCATTGATATGGGTCTTCCATGTCAGTGTTCGGTTGAACACGATTCCTAAGTTTTTAACAGTTTCAACATATTCAATTTCAAGGCCATTTTGCTTATAACAATGCATTTGGTTTTTAAGGGATTGAGAAAAAGGCCATTGTTTTTTGCCCAGTTGGATATATGTATTTTCTAAATCAGAATTAATTGCGCTCGAACAGTCTTCGATCATACCTAGTTGGCAACTACGGTAGAGTTGAACATCATCGGCATACATATGGATGGAAGAACAAACAATAGAAGGAAGCTCATTTATACTCGTATATAGGGAAAATAGAAGCGGTCCAAGAATAGAGCCCTGTGGGACACCTTTATTATTTAGAATGTCAGATGTCTGAGGTCCGACTATACAGGTCCGAGGTCCGAGTGATACAGATGAACTAGAGAAGCGGAAAAAAGTTTTCAATTTATGGCACAGTTGTGCATGATCAACGGTGTCGAACGCCTTAGAAAAATCGAGGAGCACCAAAAACGTCGCTTCATTAAAATCTAACTTCTCTCTAATATCATTCACAATTTTAATGGTTGCAGTGATACAGCTATGGTGTTTCCTAAAACCGGACTGTAAAGGAGAGAGCAAGTTATACTTTTGGATGTGAGAGCTCATTTGTCTTTGTACGAGTAGTACTCGCTCGAATACTTTTGACAAATAGGGTAGAATTGAAATGGGACGAAAGTCGTTACTGTTAGGCTTTTTTTGGATAGGGATAATTTTTATTGGCTTATTGGCGTAAAATCGGCAAAAGATGCTGGATGAGCTTTCTTAGCGATCGGCATAACTCGTGCAATTTTCCACGACTTCGGAAAGATTGATGTGATTATGCTCCAATTAATTACATGGGTCAGAGTCGAAACAATTTGCGGTAGAATGAGTTTGACGAAGCGCACGGGAATGCCATCTTCCCCGATAGAATCAGATTTGACAGCCATTACATATCTGAATACTTCGTCCTCCGTAGCTACCGCAAAATCCTCTAGCCCCGGCCGCAAGTAAATACGGTCCACAGTCTGGTTGAAGTCAAAATCGCACGAGTAGGGATCATCCCCTAGAAAGGCATGATTCAAATCATTTGGATCGAGAAGGCATTCAGATTTGCTGTTTCTAGAAGTTATACCAATTTTGTGGAGACTACTCCATAACTTCTTTGATGAGAAGGATGGATTTAACTTAGAAGCGTTTTTCGATAATTATCGCGAGGACTTGAGACACTGGATCTGTAGTTTTGTTTTAGCTGTCTTGGGCTCATTGATTTGAAGATGTCTCAGCATGCGGTCTGGATGAATGGGTTTCACAAGAATTTTCCGCCGTTTTTGAAGTTCGTTGGCAATTTCGCAACTTCGGTAAGTCGCTGGGTGGTTTCCCGTGCAATTGACGCAAACTGCTGGGGTCTGCTTGTTTGTGTTGCCGGCATAATTGACGCATCATGGATCTTTTTGACATTACGCTTTAGTGTGGTTGAGACCTTGGCAAAACATTGCATTCGTTGGACCTTCTGCATAGGCTCAATTTTGACTGTGATACTTACGCTTAATTTGATTTTATAACTATTATCGAATTTCTCGTTTTTATCGAAAAAAAACATGCAAATAAGAAGTCCGCTTTTGACTACGGTATACTTGTTACTCTTCATTTGTTTCTTTTCTTTCTTTATGATATTAACGGCGTCAAGACTCTTAAAGCCTTGTGCTTAGACGTTTTCTGTTAAGTTTTCTTTTTTGCACGATGGATGAATTCCCCTAGCGAAGACTCGCAGCGGTTTTTCAACTTATTTTCATAATTTTCTCTGAGCTGAGCTTTAGAGACAATGCGCGGTAGGCGTCGGAATCATCGACGATAATTTTCTGCACGTTGTTTCTCAGTGAAACTATTTTGTGCTTCCTTTCCAGTGTATTTTGGAGAAGTTTACGTAGTATTCCGTAGTCCGCGATCCCGATCATGTTTATTGCGGGTGTAGTGCTTGTTGACTTGTCTTCGTTTTTTGCTGGGTATTTTTTTCTAACCGGATTGGTTTCTTTTCGAAGAGAATCTACTACTTCGTCTTTAAGCTCGTGACAGAGTCGCTTCATTTCGTTAAGTTTAGCTCGGAGTTCGTTGTTCTCTATTTCGAAGCATTTATCTTTCGCTGGGTCCTCCTTTCCGGAGATATTCGATCTGGTTGGATTTCATAGCAATAAATGGTTCTCCCCAAAATCCGTAAAGCCTACCTCCAAAGGGGGTTGATTTGCCAGTAAAACTGGATATCCACATGGGGTATTACTTCCTTTTGTTTTTTTCATTGTATTTTTGTATGCGCTACGCACTCAACATACGGAGGGTACGTTTTAGTCGCCTTTTACAACAGGCATGCCTACCTCGGGTATATTCTACTATCCCTACTCGAACAGTCTTGTCTCGTAAAATCACAAGATGTGCAACAACGTACTATTACGCCATCAAAATACTTACAAGTACATACTACTCGTATCTTTCCACAGTACACAGCCTTGAAAACGCAGGTGAAGTGTTAGTGAATTGTCATTGAAGGCCAAAAAGTATGCTGCCTTTAAGGCAAGACTAAATTGATCTTCTCCACAAGAACCATAAGATTGATGCTTGTCCCCAGAATTGTTTATCTTCCATAAACTCATCTCACAAATAAGAACTTCACACAGATTTGACTCTCATCAAAATCTAAACAGGCACACCGCATAAACGAGTACGATTTTTGACATATCTATACTAATGAATCTGAGAACTTTCCATTTATCTTAGCTCAGCAATTCGAGTATACAAAATTCTAAGTAGACAGCACAGCACAACCTACCTGTCTGTGATATAATGCAAACAACAAAAATCTCAAAGGCTTTAACAAATCCATAAGAAAAATATGCTCGTACTCGCATCTATTCGATTTCAAAGTGCTCGTATCCGTACTCGTATGTAAATTCACATCTGAGTGACATGTATTCGTATTGCATAAGGTTTTCGGTCCGATGCTAATGACCATTACTTGAGATTTTTTTTTGTGTTGTTGTTCCTTTCATCTCATTGAGTATGCGGGTATGTTGTATTGTATAATGGAATCTCTAATGAATGAATAAATATGGCCAAGCTTTTGGACTGAGAATCGGGGTTTTTCTTACGGATAAGTACGAGTATAAGGAAGTTTGTGAAATTTACAATTTTGATTTAGACCCACAAATAACTTTGACAAACTTGTTGAACAATATTGTAAAAGTAAACACAGCTATGATTCTATTTACGGACTCCGATTGGTATGATGGTTGAATGGAGGCTTGATTCTGGTGCTTTCGGAAGAGAACCGATTGGAAATGAATATAAAAAGCGGGAATTTGTAAATAAGATATCATTGTTGGTTCACAGATGGGCAGAAGCTTTGTTTTTTTTAGCAATGACCCCTTTTCAGACTGGAAACACACATTGCTTCTATCTGACTCTTGAAGAAGGTATTGCTTTGATTTATCTGTCAATCAGTTCTGGGAATATGAGCAGAAACTTTTAGCAGATTGCTTCTAACTATTACCCATACAAGTTATTTGCTTTGCAGTTGTTTTTTTTTCACCACGTGCTGGAACTAGACTTGAACTGTAAGTTCGTTGAAATGGGTTCATGAAAGGATTGACGCGGCAGCAACCAGAGGAAATAAACGTTGGAAAACTGGCACAGAAAATTCTGTACAGTGATAATCCAATCAATTAAGCTAGATACCGATATATCTTCAATAAAATTTAAAACAAAGGATTCTGAGGGGAAATCAAAAGGTACCATCTATCCAATGATAATTCACTGGATTTGGTAGGCCTCTTGCTTTGCAACGATGATTTCTAACGTCTTTTTGTCGTTACGTTGTGTGTTATAGTCTCACGCATGCGGAATCAAGTCCGTCTATCCTTCATGAGCACTAAGAATCAGCAGTAGGTTTCGATGCCATGTTTCTTCTGATTAACCGAAATGAACTCTGTATGTATAAGATGTGCTCGGAAAAGCATTGTGAAATACAAGATGAGCAGCTATATCTAAACTAAGAAGAGTTGGAACGATATTTTTTTGCGTCGTTACACGCAAAGACTTAATAACGACTGTTTATGCACTGAAACTTACTCACCTAGAGATGAGTTTAATCAATTTGTGTATTCGTTAAGGACCATGTTGGCCGTTGACCTGCCATACCTAAATCGGCATCTATGCGCTTCAAATTGCACCAGTAGCCTTGTTTGTAAGTCAGACCGTTCTCATCGTGAGTTGCCTACCATTTGTACTTTACCACGTATCACACTACTCTATGATATGCTATTCGGGCACACCGGTCCAGACGATCGATTCTTTGCACTGCGGCTATGTTTACTATCGACGGAAAAGCTTGGTTAGTCTCCAATCATGATAACGTAATATTAGGGAAGCGGTCAACGAGAAATAGTATTCAGAAAAGGAGATTTATTAGTGCCTTAGACGTTACTTTCTACTGACATACATTGACGTCGTACTTACTTAAGGTGGAACTACAGTCTGGGGTGAACCTGGGCATCAACCAACAAGCGCCGATAGCTACAGCCCGATCTGTACCTATCTGCCTCCAGGGTTAGGTTCCCTTCCACTTGCGTCCGCCACCTGAATCGTTGTCTTCATCTACTGCGCTGTCCCTCGGGGGTGGATTCGAAGACTTTTCGGAGCGGAGCATTAGAGTCTATTTGCCCTACATGAGCCATCAGCTATATCTGTCGTTGGACCTTCACTCTCGTGGCTAAGTCGACGGCCCTGTACAGCCTGTACAATTGGTCGCTGTATCTCCTCCTTCACTCACGGAAGAATTTTATTCTCTAAGCAGCCAAGAGCACCCTCATTCATTTCTGATAAAGTCCATGCCTCTGCGCCAGCACTGCGATTATTAAGGTCTTATACAGGGTCACTTTTGTTGTTCAAGGGCTTTGCTAATCAATTGTCCTCTTAGCCTAAACAAGCAGCAAAGTTATATCTGTAGAGAGTGACGTTCTGTTCTAGGTGTTAGGTATCTTTTCTAGTTGACAACATAGACTTGGTCTTGACCTCGTTGACCGTGAAACCCATCCTCGCCACTTCTGATTCAGTACGTGAAATACCACTGACATCACGCTACCTTCTTCCGAATATCATCAACGTATACGATTAATTTGACGGACTTTTGAAAGATTGTGCCTCTTCTGTTGGCAGTTGAGTTTTGCACTATTCTTTCAAGAATTATGCTAAAGAAATAGCATAAATCCTTTTTCGACATCAAAGATCTCGGCGACTTCTTTACTGACCTTGATGGAGCAGCGCGCCATCGCCATCCTGTACAAATCTGATGAGCTTGGCAAGGATCCCAAAACTAGACATTGTTCTATATAGCTCGTTTCTACAGATGCTGTCATACGAGGACTTAAAATCGATGAGCAGGTACTCGTAGTATGTATGTGGTTTTCCCAAAATCTGCCATAGTGTGACTTTCCTGGCCTGTAGCTATCAGATGAGTTGCTGTATGCTCCTTGGCAAATCATCGCCCGCCATTATGAAGAGCTTACCATTCAGACTGTCCGCTCCAGCAGCCTTGTTGGACTTAAGCTTAGATATAACTTAGGTGAATGAAATTGTTGGTGTACATCATCGAGATTGAAAGGTAAATTTTGCTTGACAGCGGTATTTGGATCGTTACCGCCGTTATACACTCTACAGAAATGCACTTTATTAATCCTCAGTTCGTCTCTACCGGCTTCGGTTGGGGGTTTTTCTACCTTCTGGTGAAACTTCCGAATCTCATTCCTGGAGTAGCATCTCAGGGCTTTCTCGACGGTGCTCTTTTCATGCCCCTACTTTTTGGTCTTGAGAAATAAGTATTTGTCTCTCTTCTTCTGCTCGTAGCGTTCGTCGGCAGCTCTAGTCATTCTATGGAGCACTTCTTTATTTGCATCTTGCTTAGCTGCATGTGTCTCTCGGCACTCATCGTCAAAGTAGGGGTTTCGTTGCATCTTTGATAGCATATGGCATCTTAAAAGATTAGGGAAGACTCGATCGGAAAAGTATTACTGGCGATCGTAGCCCTTTGCCGTCAAACTTCCTCATAGTATTAGCTTTGGGGTGGACGTGGTGTAGTGGTACTAGCAATCGCTTCTCACTCGGAGGGTCTAGGTTCGAGTCCTGCCCATGGCAAGTCAGTTTTTCATTTGTAATTGGAACTCAGACAGAAAAATTCTGCGTGTGAAGGCATAACACTGACACGTAAATTTAGCTGTTGTAGAGTTTCAAGCACAGAAAAAATACTGAACTCGAATCACTCTGAGTGAAGCAAAAACTCTCCGTCCTATTCGGACTCCCACCCCCTGGAGAGCGAATATTGAAACTAAACGCACCTGAGTTTCAAACCACTACAAAACAATTTTCCTTTCTCTTTCTTCTACCTTTCCGCCCGCGCCCAGGCAACAGTAAAAGGGTATCTTAACCCCTTAGGCGCGCGTAAATTATAAAAAAAAAAAAAAAAAAAAGCTTGCCTTTGGGACATCCACAACCGTACTTTTGCTACAACAAGGTAATGGTCCGCGTCGATGCTGGCCCCTCGGACCATTCGGACGTCCATAATACTGGAGGAGTGCCTTGCGTCGACCGCATCGTACTCAATCTGGTTGAGAGTTGGTTGATCAGAAGTTCACCAAGAGTCTTTATGAATATCAAAATGCAGGAACTGTGTGCTAGCTACGGGAATGTTTCGTCCCGCCGCAAAGTCGGTCAGCCTGCATCCGTTATCGGAGGTGGTGTCATGTTCCGACAATACGTCCAAAGATGTCTTCTCTTCCTATTTTTGCATTAAAGCTACCGAGTGCAATTTTAGTGTCATACTCGTAGCCAAGCCACTGCTCGTAAGTCGTATCTTGAGAGCTCGTAGAAGCTATCTTTGGTGTCAACAGCTTTCTCCTCTGTCAGAGTGTGTGCGCATATGAGGTTAATATTGGCAAATTTAGCTTTAATGCGGACTGTTACGTTAACATGCCGGAAACACAAGATTTCTTGCCTAAGTCTGGCTCTAACAACAAAGCCGCATCCGAAGTTTGTTATCCTTGTTTCGTTTGCAGAAGTTGTCAACAGCAGTTTCGTACGTATCCGAGGCTTGTTGTTGCTTCGTAGTTTATTTTATTTTTTCTATGGCCAGACAGTTACCCCGGCACCACAAGCGCCAACCTGGAGGGCTAGGACCTATTCGGGGATGTGAACGCTGCTGTTGGCCCATTAAGGGCTCATCTGCCAGCATTTCTTTCAAAGATCCTGATTTGGTCTCGCAAATCCTTACCGGCCTGACCTATGTCGGAGTAGCCCGGATAAGGTCTTGTTTGCTTCATTCCGAGATTTTACTTCACAAATTCCATTTGGGGATTTTATCCGATATTCCGTTTACAGTGCTGTTATTTTTGCTGCTCGTCAGCATTCGCACTTATAAGATTGGCAAGTCCAGTCCGGCCAGTACCCGATAGTTATCACTTGGAGGTACTGTGCACTGTGAAAATGTGATCTTGGGTGGACTTTTTCGACCTAAATCGGGCCGATCCCTCTGTGGATGAAGGGTCTTAGGCGATCATATATGTAATACGGCAGACAGGATTTTATATCCGATGTTCCGATGAGGAATATGTATTGTAACTAGCGCAGTTCAGGTAACTTCCCTTCGTTGATATCGAACAAACAATATTGATTTTCCATTCGTCGGGCATACTTTCGTTGAACCAGATTTTAAGTTACTCTCATGACACACGGTCCTGCAATGTTGGGCTGGGTAAAAAACTATGTTAAAACTACTAATGGTTAGATGTTGAACGCTTTTAAGTTTTAGGTCAGATGGCGACTTATGTGCTGGAACTCAAAGGCTCTCTTTATTGATGTTCTTAACGCAGCTTGATGAAATTTTGCAGGAATGCCGTCGAAGGCCAACGTTTTATTCATCTTGAAAGTCTTTATCGCGTTGCAATCTCTGTTAATTTTCTGGAGCCGCTGTATATTAGGGAAGTTGCGGCTTCGAGATGCTCATTTATATTCGTCCATCCATCTCTTGAACTAATTCTAATTCGATGTTAGAAAGAAGCTATCTACGATTTATATGGTATGCCGGTTTGAGCCAATCTTCTTTGTAGACTTCTTACTAAAAGGGTACTCGCCCTGATTTGATTATACTTCCCGCATCGCTGTTCTTCCTTTAGTTTTACAGATCTGTTCTAGTTTATTTTTCTCTACTGCTGAGGCTATTGCAATCCGAACTTCGGGTAAAATACGCTTACAAATATGTCTCAAGGCGTTTGTTTATAGTCATGCTCTGCGGTTTCTCTACCTCGTGCCTACATATCTCTGACCACTTGTTCCGAAAACCAATTGTAGAACGATCTGTGGATTGTGTTTTGCTAAAATGGTCTCTGAATTGTTTGTCGAAGTTTGTGGGTTTGTACTAAGATAAAGGAAACATTTTGGTACTATTGGCACTAATGGATGCATTACGAAGTCATACTTGAATTGATCCAATTTCAATATCGGCTCCCTATCTGGTTCGGACGTCAGAAGGGTATCTTCTAAATCGTCGGCTGACTGCTATGCCAATTTTGAGAACCCAGCTGATCTTGTAGAAAGTCCAGTACTCAGACAGCTTACTTTCCATGACTTGACTGAGATTTTTGGAAATCGACGTTTCTAAACTCGCCATTAAGGACACATTCGTCTTTAGCATTCAAATCTTCCATTATAATTCCGATTTCGGCATAAGGCATTAAGCTGTAGGCGGGGATCTTTCTTATTCTACTAGGAAATCTACCCGTTCATGTCTCTTCACTCGGCTTAAATGATACTTAGCTCTTCTCTGCCACTGTTGTCCTACGAAACCTCAGAGTGCAGCTGGCTTGACAGGGTTGTCAACCAAGTGCTATTCCATATTTGATGTGTTGAGTCCCGTCTCGTTACAAGCTGGGAAACATGAAGTCAGCACATATACTTTTTTTTTCGTCATAGCGGACCGACCATTCGCAGTCTTTCTCTTGCAGTCGCCGAACAAATTCTCAATTAACGTGGTGGGGAGATCTGAAATAGTTGTTACTGACAGAGCTGCGAATTTTCAGCTTCATAGGCTTATACAGCGATCCACTGGCCGTCAGAACGTGTCACTTCCACATAACCGAATACAAGTCATTGCCACTCTAAGTGCTTTTTTGCCTTTTCAACTTAAGAAAAAGGAAACCGAGAGAAACAATTTTTTTAAGCTGTGTTGCAGTGGCCGTGCTGTGGCCGTCTTCCTGCATCAACTATAAATCTCTCACGGGATCTTCATTGTCGGACTTTTTTGCGAGTAAATTACTTAAGTTCAGAGATGCATCTTGCACACCCATAATTAAGTTCCAACGACCACACGCATTCGAACTGTCAAAGTCGAAAGGAAACGAAAAAACGTAAGATGCCAAAGTATATTACGATATTAGGAAGTAGCACAAGGTTGCTGCATGTGCCATTATTTTCTCGTGTGCGTTCGGACGCTCAGAAAATTAAAGTAAAATATCTGATGGATTGCATATTGAAAATTTGAAAATTTTCTGCTGATGGCATTAACGTCTATTGAACGTAAAAAATTAATTAAAATGTCAAGTTTGCACACAAGTGCGGATACATCTGCAGCAATTTGCTTCATCGAATAAGCTCAACCGACAAGTTTGGCGGGGAATCTTGTCATACTCATGTGGCTGTATTTGTACTCGTGTACTAAATTATTGTTGGTCGGATGCGGATACCCTCACACATGTGCAAACGATGACTAATCACATGAAGTATGCTTTGTTTGCTACCGCTACAAGTATGAGTATTTGTATATGCTGTGGCCTAAAGCGAAAGGAATTTAGGTCGAATTGCATGTTTCCGTGTTAAGTGGAAAATTGCGTTCGCCGATTAAAAATGCAAACAAAACGTTTCACAACATCAGCAACATACTCGTACATCGGAAAATTCAGACAAAACAGTGGTAAACACAAAAATGTATGTTTTCACAGGGTGCATGTGCTTAAGTGAATACAAATCGAGACAAAACGTGCGCAGTCGCCAGCAACTGCATGGTGCGGTGCAGTGTGGCGTTCGATGAATAAATAAGAGTACATTATGTATGTAGAAAGTTCTGCTTGGTATTTTGCCAGAAAATTCAATGAGACCGCAAGCAACTTTTATAGAGAAATATGAGGCAAAAAGAAATTGGCAACAGGGGCTGCCAGAAAGTGCATTAAAACACTCGACTTAATCGACCCGGCTGGCCACGGGTACCGAGACCCAAGTGCATGAGCATACGACTTTTGGTGAGAATTTCAAATTATTTAAACTTTGATGTTCATCTCGAAGCTATAAGCGAGGTTAGGTAACAGTTTTATTTTCAATTTTTATTAATAACTTACGAGTATGCGTCGCTGCACATGTCTTGCTTAATTATCGGGTATTTTGTAGAGGCATTGAAAATATTACGCCGATGATGTCTTTGTCGGATACAAGCCTTCCAGACCTTCTGCTCTACAGTTTAAAGTTAAGTCATTCTGAAAGATATGTTACACCATGATAAGAGGGAAGATCTTTTCATATGATGTCCATCGACTGCCATGACTTGCTTCATTATTCAATCTCAAAATTGCATTATCAAGAGACGAAGTAGCTGCTTTGATACAGAAACTGACTTATCTCACTATGATAGAATCTTCAGCAGTCCCTGGTCTTCAATGAGATCAAAATTTTGCAGATTCTGCTACCAAAATTGATATTATATTTTCCAGTTTACAGAGAGCAGAGCGGCTTTCAAATATGAGTTATCCAAATCATTACTACCAAGAAGGGTTTGAAGTTTGGATAACGTCTTCCTGTCCACTGTTATGTGATGTATTTGTTCAAGCCACTAATTCAAAGTCAAGCGCCAGTCAATACCAATTTATCAAGGGGATCGTAAGCCTCATTGCACCTGTGGATGGCCTGCTTACTGACGAGGAGAAAATCCAATCAGTTAAAAATATCTGACTACACGGATTAGGGAGTAAATTCCCAGCTTCGTTAAGCTGTGATCCTTTCACAAGCTACCCGTCACTAAACCACTAGTGTTTCGTTGAGAAATGTAATCGATTCAACTAGAGCCGTAACCAAGAAATAACTGAGACGAAGACCGTGACAACCTCTCATAATCGCCTTCTCTATAGCAATAGCTGAAGTTGTACTCGAAACGGATGCTTCAAAGGGCCGTTCTCAGCTTATGCTAAAGCAATGCGGAAGTGGTCACGGAACGTTAAACTAAAAATTAGCTGAACAAAATTACTGTGTAATCAGAAGTGATTTGTTGAAAGCCGGCGGTTCTAGACAGAAATCGCGTTACACTTTAATTTCTATTAATGAACTACTGTCAACAGTACTCCCTGCTTTTCATATTCGTTCCCGGACGTACTCGTAAGTCCCGATACTATTCGACCGTAAAACGGGAACAGCAGCGTACGTTAAGCTCATTCAATTACGATATTAACAACATAACTAACTGGGGAACCATCCACGGCATAGAATTTAGTGCTTCCAAGCTTCCACAATGCTTATTGCACCAATGAAACTTGCATCGGCGAAACAGAAACTTTCCACTCCCGATATGCATGTCAATAATAACCTATGTTAAGGCCTATGATTTAGAATCCATAAAAAAGGTTTTTACTTACTTAGGTAGCGCTAAAATTCGGGGTGAATCCTCAATCCTCGGGGTGGGCCTCAACTAACAAGCCTCGCCAGTTAGTCCGGCCTTAACTGACTGCCTCCAGTTGTGCAGGTTGAGGTTGAGGTCGCCTTCTACTAGTGCGCGCCACCTAAGGTGAAGTCTTCTTCGACTGCGTTCTCCCTCCGGGTTAGACTCGAAGACTCTACTGGCCGGAGCAATTGGTGTCTATTCGCTCTACATGTCCTAGCCATATTAGGCGACAGATGCGCAATTTTCTGACTAGGTAGATGTCGCTGAGCAGCTCGTATAGTTCGTTGTTGAATCTTGCCCTCCAAGGGAGAGAATATTTTTCAAAGTATTTTTCTATCAAAACGACTGAGAATATCTTCATCCACTTTCGATAGAGTCCATGTTTTTGCACCATAACGAAGGACTGGCATGATCAGTGTCTTATACAGAGTCTTTTTAATTGTTCGGGATAGAGCCTTACTACTCAATTGCCTCCTTAGCCTAAAGAAACAGCGATTGGCAAGATTGATACATCGTTTTATGTATTTCTGATAGACAAAGTGTCTCTTCTTGTTGACAGTTTGGCAGCTTCCGGTGGCACCGGTGACAGCCCGCTGAGTTCTCTCAATTATGTCGATATCATCGGCGTGAGCTAGTAGTTTCACAGACTTCTGAAAGATTGTGCCTCCCGTGTTCACTTGTGTGTTCCGCCAAAATCTTTAAAGTATGGTGTGATAAAGGAGTCACATAATAGTGCGTCACCTGGTCCAAAACTATTTTTTGACGTAAAAAGTCTCGGTTAAATCGTTACCGACCTTGACGGAGCAGCGAGCAATCTCAATCGCCATTCTGTACATACGGACGAGTTTGGCAGGGATGCCTCTATAAGTGCTGTCATACGAGTATGTAGCCTTAAAACCGATGAAAAGATTGTGGTTATCGATTTGGACTTCCTGATGTGTTTCCAGGATCTACAGAAGTATGAAGATTTGGTCTATTGTGCACACTCCTGTTCTGAAACCGATGTTGAAGACTTATACTTACAGTTGGCGCAGTTGAGGGGGTCTCATTTTTTGTATATCGGGCAAACGATATTGAGATTCCATTCATCAGGAATACACTCTTCTGGCCACATCTGGGGAATGAGATGGGGCATGCACTCTACAAAGTCATTTCCAGCAGCATGGAATACCTCGGCCGGTAAGCGGTCGCGTTCAGCTGATTTGTTGGATTTTAGCTAAGATATTACTATCCTTACTTGGTTTTGGTCAAGTTTTAGCTATCATCGTCTAAGTTAAATGGTCTATTCTGCCTGACGGCGGTATTTTGGGCTTCTTCCCCGTTATGCAGCCTACAGAAAAAGTTTCAAGTATTCTCAGCGCCGACTGTAACTCCACTACAAGGTCTCCTTCTTCAACTCTGCAGGCTTATTGTCCTCTCGACTAACAATAAGAAAAACGTCGGCGCCTCTTTTACAAATTAAAATTTTATGTATACTTAAAAGAATAAATACTGAACAAACTTTTTACTTTTACTTTTTATAACTTAATACTTTTAGGTTGGGGCGCAATCCAGGCACCAGCACACGTTTCGAGAGTTAACGAAGGAATGAAATATAAGTGTCAACGATCGGATCTTGGGTGCGTTCAGTTATTCGAGGGAACGTTCAGAAACAGAGGAATTGTAAAGGCGCGTGTAAAGATGCGTGTTATGTTCGATTGATCACGTTCGCGTAAACAATTATTTTCTAACGAGTTTTATTAATGAGTTGATCTTTAATCCACCACATCACCCTCCTCCAATCGCATCCCCCCTCTTCGAGATGTCAGACCCTAAAATTCTGGCTCATTCAAAATGAAACACTAGATACAATGTGCTGGCTTGAGCCGATCGATGGAAATCGATACACCTTTGTCTTTTATTTGAACTACGAAATGCTTTCTCAGACGTCGAATAACATCGTATGGTCCTTCGTATGAAGGCATAAGACCTGTTTTCACCTTGTCGATTCTGACGAAAACTTGTTTACACTCGTTTAAATGTTTTGGTATGAAAATTTCTTGCTTTGCTTGCCTAGTTTCTGTTGGTATGAGGTTTTTCATTGTGTTGCGGAGTTTTTCGATCAGGACTTCTGGGGAGATTTGCTTATTATCGTTGCCGACAAAGATTTCTCCAGGAAGCCTCAGATTTTGCCCATAGACCATTTCTGCCGCAGAAGAGTTTAAGTCTTCTTTGACTGCGCAGCGAATTCCCAACAGGATGATCGGAAGTTCTGAGCTCCAATTGACTGTAACGAACCTTTTAGCTGTCTATGGAAACGCTCAACCATGCCATTAGCTTGTGGGTGATATGGGGTTGTGTGCGTCTTGTGTATACCTAACAGTCTAGACAGTTCGGTGAAAAGCTTTGACTCGAATTGACTTCCTTGGTCTGTGGTGATTTTTAATGGAGTACCGAAACGAGCAATGAAATTTTCGACAAAGGCTTTTGCGACCGAGCTAGCTGTTATGTCCACTAGAGGATAAGCTTCTGGCCAACGTGTGAATTTATCTACGGCCGTGAGGATATAAGAAAAACCGTTTGATGGAGGAAGAGGTCCTACCAAATCTAGGTGTATGTGATCGAATCGACCCGTTGGTATTTCGAATCTACCGTATTCTGATTTGGTATGCCTCTGAACCTTGGATTTTTGACATCCTATGCACGATCTGGCCCAAGTGTTTATATTCTTGTTCATATTTGGCCAGAAGTATCGATCTCTTCGTCAGCGGATTGTAGCTTGGCAATCGTTTCTAAGTCAAGTTCGAGATTCTTGTTAGCGGCGATTTCGCCAATGCGAGAAAGGGCATCAGCGACGACATTGTCTTTGCCCTTGATGTGCTGGATATCAGAAGTGAACTGAGAAATGAAGTCTAGATGGCGTATCTGCCGTGGACTTCGTTCTGTTTTGCTCGTTGACGCAAACGAAAGTGGCTTATGGTCTGTAAAAACTGTGAATTCCCGCCCTTCGACGAAAAAACGAAAATGTTTGATTGCTAAATATACAGCTAACAATTCGCGGTCGAAAGTTGAGTATTTTTTTTCTGAATCCTTGAGTTTTTTTGAAAAGAATGCTAAAGGCTGCCAAGATTGCGAAATTCGTTGTTGAAGAACTGCACCAATGGCTATGTCGGATGCGTCAGTGGCGATGCTGAAAGTGCCGTCGTGTATGGGATGAGCTAGGAGAGTTACTTTGGAAAGAGCATCTTTTGTGTTGTTGAAAACGCAGTCGAGGCTTTCCGGCCATGAAAAAGCTTTTTTTATTTTGTTATTTTTTTTTAGCAAGGTTAAGTGTTCGTGAAGAGGAGCGATTATTTGAGCTAGCTTAGGAATAAAGCGATGGTAATAGTTTATCATTCCTATAAAACGCTGAATTTGCTTGACAGACGAAGGTTTTGGAAAATTTAAGATTGCTTCGATGCGGTCTTTTGAAGGGAAAATCCCTTCAGCATTGATTGTGTGACTTAAAAACTCCAAGGTGGAGACACCAAAAACGCATTTTGAAAGGTTAATGTTTACCCCGTACTCTTCCAGCCTTTTGAAAAGAAGCTCGAGGTGCTCTCTATGTTGTTCTTCAGTTTCACTGGCTATAAGAAGATCGTCAATGTACGCGAAAAAGAAATCAAGTCCCAAGCAAACCTCGTTCATAAAACGTTGAAACGTTTGAGCAGCGTTTCGAAGTCCGAAAGGCATTCGGAGCCATTCAAAAAGACCAAAAGGTGTTGTTATGGCGGTTTTATAAATGTCTTCGGGTGCAACTGGGATTAGATGATATGCTCTCACGATGTCAATCTTCGAAAAAATCTTGCGGCCATGAATGTTCATGGAAAAATCTTGAATGTGGTGGATCGGATGGCAATCCGGTACCGTGGCAGCGTTTAATCTGCGGTAATCGCCACACGGTCTCCAATCTTGATTGTTCTTCTTTTTTACTAAATGCAAAGGGGAACATGTGCTCGACGATGAAGGTTGACAAATACCTAGTTGCATCATATGCTGAAACTCAGTTTTAGCCGCTTTATGCCTAGAAGCGTCAAGCCGTCTAGGCCTCGAAACTGGGAGTTGACCTTTTGTGACAATGTGATGAACTGTTGTGTGTTTGATTGGTGCAAAATAGTCTGGCTCTTCTGTTAAACTTGGAAACTTTTTAAGTATTTTATTGTAATCGCTTGAAATCTGAAAATGCTTAGGGGTTGGATCGTCAGTTCTTATGGTTGTTGCGTACGAATGGAGCTTAGTGAGAGGGTCAATTAATCGTTTGTTTTTTGTATCTACTAGTATATTGAACTTTGCCAAAAAATCGGCTCCTAATATTGGTCTGCTTACCGAGGCTAACATGAAGGAATGAACAAAATTACGCCTTAGACCAATATCAAGGTTCAATAATTTTGAACCGAATGTTGGAATCGAAGTTCCATTAGCAGCTGATAGTAAAAACAAAGGATTTCTGGATATTGGTTCCCTTTTAGAGCTATACGGAAGAACCGACAGATCCGCACCCGCGTCGACGAGAAAAGTGAAATTAGAATTTTTATCCCTAATAAATAAGCGGCGACTTAAAGAGCACTGCTTGTTTGCCGCTGCAACAGCAGGTTTATTTAGTTTGGGTTATTCGTGCGATTTTGTGATTTATCTGCGCCGAAGTTGCAAGGCTTGTCGCACTTCTTTGCATCTTTTTTGTAACGCCTGTGATACCAGCAAATGCCTGTTCCTGAGCTCGAATTTGCACGACTGTGTGACCGCCTTCTTCTATGTTTATTGTTTCGAAAAGATCTGTTTTCATTGCGTGAACGTGAATCGAAAGAGAATGCTTCAATCATTGACTCAATTCTAGCGAGCCTTCGTTCGACTTCGTTGTTATTATTGGCAGAGTTGCTATTTTGTTGAGCCGTGGAAACGCTGTAAATATTTGCGCCCTGAGATGCCTCGCATATTCTATCAGCAAGAGTAGCTAATTCTTCGAAAGGTTTTTGACCGACCGATAACAATGCTATGTTAATTGGCTGTGGCAATCGACGCATCCACAAATTTTTAATGATGTCGTCATTAAAAGAAGTACTGGCTAGCGTCTTCATCGATCGTAAAACCTCCGATGGCTTTTGATCGCCAATGTCCGCTTTATCAATAAGCGTTTCCAAGCGTTTTATTTCGGAAATCGAATGTCGTTCTACAAGAGCTGTTTTTAAAGCGAGATACTTGTCAGTGTTTGGTGGATTTGAAAGGATATCTATCACTGAGTCACAGGTGTCTGGTTGAAGAGAAGCAACCGTGAGACAGTATTTTGTCTCAGAACTAGTTATTCTGTGCACTGTAAATTGTGCTTCTGCCTGAATGAACCATGTGACCGGGTTGGAATTCCAAAATGTTGGAAGCCGAACTCTAATTGAATCTACTTCTACTCGAGGTGGACTCGATTGGAGGTGGGTATCGTTCTCGCTGGTTGAATTATTCCCATTCATACATACTTGGCTCGTTATTTCGGTTTTAGTTTCAGGCATTAATTGAAAACCCGAAATTAAAACCAAATTCCAAAATAATTTTCGAACCCCAAATCGCGAAAGAAGAGAAAAAAATCGCAAAATTTTTGTGGAAAAGATTCTTCCCGAAACGAGAAAGTGAGAAAAGAAGAAAAAAAAAAAAAGAACGCGGTAAAACTTGTTCGCAATAACGGTCCCAATCGAACTATAGCTGTAAAAATGAACGCGTGACGAAAATTTTCGTTTGTATGAAAAAATTTTGATTAAAAAAAAATACTGAACTCGAATAACTGAACTCAAGATATTTCTATTTAATTGAAATGTATAATGTTGGAAAGTGGTATTCTAATATTGAAAATAATAAATATAATGTGTGCTGTTGCTATGATATGCACTCACCTGTACAGTTTTATAATTTTATATATTTATGGTGTTTTTTTTTGATGTTGGTCTTTTGGCGGTGTTTGCTTTTTGGTGCAAATGGTGTACTGTTGTATGCTGAAGCTGATGAGGATGCGAAAACGGCCGAAACGTTTCATCTGCTCGTAGAGCTCACGAGCAGCTCTCGTCCTTCGTTGGAGCGCCGCTTTCTGTTTAGCTGCATGTGCTTGCCGGCCTTCTTCGTCAAACCAGGTATTTATTGGTGGTGATCGGGTGGAACCTATCACATCATATGTGGCGTCTCTGATTGCACGTATCTGCCTGATCTTCGGTACTTGATGCTAACGACATAGCAGTTGTTGAGAGATCTCGGGATATACGCTTTTCCACGTAGTTCGCAGTAGGACCTTGTCTACAACTTGGTGGTGATTCGAGTAAATATTGGCTTCCCGGTAGGTTCGGACGTCCAGAATAATGGAGGCATGCCGTAGGTCTGTCGCAAAATGATAATTTGATTTAGCCTTTGATGATCTGGAGATCGCCAGGTTCCCTTGCTTATGCTATTGTTATAATTCATTCCGCCGCAAAGCCTTACCAAAGATGTCCTGTTAGTTGTACCATGTGCATTTTTTCACTGTTTCATTGAATTTTAAAATAAGCAGGACTGTGTCACAATGAGAACTTTTTCCAAAGAGCAATGCCAGCTTTAAGAGGATTTCTACAGCATACCACTTCACAGGGCTTACACAATTTAGAGTCTCGCTTAATCCAACAGAATCCGTATTTCAATTCAAATCGTATGGAATTGATTGCATTTAAATTCAATTGAAAAAAGGTAATCGCATTAACTGCTATTTGTTTGTAGAATTTAAAATAAATACGAGTATTTCACTTGAATCCGCCGTCCTTGACCGTTTTCTATACCACACTCATTGGATAAAAATCCATAAATTACAGACCGTACAATCAATTAATTCAGAGATAAAATAAAAACGAATGAAAACATCAGTGACGATTAACAAAAATGTAAATTTTGCAAAAATATGTTGAAAAAAAAAGTAACTCGCATTAACATTCAGAAGATAGTTAAAGCGCCCTCTTCTACCCCTACGACCAACTATCTGTGAGTTGTTCTGACGTTTTGTATTGTAGTTACGCAAACACTTCATTGAACATTCATAAATTCGACGATGGCGCCACCATGAATGGCATTTAACACTTCTCGAATTGAACAATATTTGTTTTCAGATATAATTCGCTATACGACTCGTAGTATTGTTTTCAAATTCCCGTGTTTTTTTTGTTAGAGTTGAAATGATTTAGTTGTATCCGCAGGTTATTAGTTGACGTCTTCTTAAAATGATCATTTGCATTTTTGTGAAAAAATTTATAACAAAACACAAAAACAACAACCCACAGTCATTTACGAGGCAAACATTTCAAAAATGTGTTGAGTCACATCTAAGGTGTGGAATTATTTGTTGAAAACATGAAACGCACAAAAACAAATAAAATATATTACAAAAGATACTAATAATAAGAAATTCTTTATTTTCTCTTTCAGGTAATTAACCGGATCGATTGGATGTTTTCGAAAATAAAAATTGATTTGTGAGTAAGTACGAAGATAACTCAACTGGCGCCACAGAGGTGAACGAGGTGTGAACGATTTTTAGACTGCATCCGTGTCACGCCTTTGGATGTGGGGTCGATATATATGTATATGTATTCAAACTTAAAATTTTCAACTTGAATTCCATGTTGATGGTGTAGATTGGAAAACTTCAATTGGACTCCTCGTTTAAACATCCCTTTTTGGGTATATTCCTTTTTGGAGCGATTAATTTAATTTATTGTTTGCTCAGTAAAAACGAAAGCAACAATTAATTTATCTTTCACAGAGATTTAATAACTTATTGAATATCTTCCTGCTGAAATATGGTGTTTTAGTTCTACGAAATACAATAAATAATCTGAATTTGAATTTTACATTTTGAGGAAAAAAATTATACTGAAACCTCAGTAGAGAAAAAATTATAAAGGGTCCGCCATCTAACGTTTTTTTTTTCAACTATGAATGGTAGCACTTAGCTCATGTCTGATTTAACAGATATTTAGTTTTATCCTTCCGCTGAACGAATATGGTTGTATATACGCTTGAACAACGCTGGGAAATATTGCGACATTACTTTGAAAATCATTTAAATTTAGGCCCGGGTCAACCCCGGACAGCTTTATTGTGCTTAATACAAGCATTGAACTTAAATACTATACTTATAAAATTAATAAAAATTTAATTGTTAGAGCTGTGGAGTGGGGGTAGAGAGCGAGGGGAATAAAGGGCAATCTTAAGGGAGTGTTTGTTCAGGTGATAGTCAAAGATTGACTGGAATTTGTTCGCTTCGCGAAGGATTCGAGATAACGGTTCATGGTATCCGTAATTAGTTCGGTGGGAATTAACTCGGAAGAGAGGTACAGTTCTTAGATTACGTGGATTAACATTTAAGGAGATGCGTTCGAGGAGAGCCTCAGAGTCAATGTTACCATTTAAGAGCTGATGGACAAAAACTATATCACAAACTTCTCGTCGTGTAATGAGGGGTTGTAAGTTAATAAGTTTCAGTCGATTATGATAGGGGGGTAAATTGAATGGGTCAGACCAAGGAAGTCCCCGTAATGCGAACCGAAGGAACCTACGCTGTACCGATTCAATACGTGCAATTTGCGCAGAATAATATGGTGACCAGACTGGACTTGCATACTCGAGGAGGGGCCGAACAAATGTGGTGTAGAATGCTTTAGCCACATATGGGTCGTCAAATTCCTTAGACCAGCGCTTAATGAAGCCAAGAGTCGAATTGGCTTTACTAATAATGCTATCTATGTGAGAGCGAAAATTCAATTCGCTATCATAGATAATGCCTAAATCGCGCATTTCGGTCACATTAGGAACAAGCTCGTTATTGATGAAATATGCACGAGAAAGAGTTGTATGACGTTTTCTAGTGAAAGTTAAAGTTTGACATTTGTTAACATTTAACTCAAGAAAATTATGAAGACACCAAGTGGAAAATCGATTGAGATCATCTTGCAACAGAGAACAGTCAGAGGGAGACAATATGTGACGGAAGATTTTGATGTCGTCAGCATAGATGGAGATAAAAGAATTGTTAACGATGGTATCAGCATCATTAATTGTTAATATAAATAACAAGGGACCAAGATGACTTCCTTGGGGAACACCCGAGGTGGCTTTGAAAGGTTTAGATAATGTAGACCTAAACAGGACACTGTAGTATCTATCATTTAAGTATGAGGAAATCCACGTAACGAAATCTGATCGAAATCCAAGGGCGCAAAGTTTTAAGAGAATTACTTTATGCGAGACTTTATCGAAAGCTTTGCTGAAGTCGGTGGTGGTTATTACATCTACTTCTTTGCCATCTTCTAATGCACATAGAGTACTTGATACAAATTCAATGAGATTAGTGGTAGTGGACCTGCCCTTAACAAATCCATGTTGGTTTCTTGAAATCACTGGTTTACAATAAAAAGACATAGCATCATAAATAATGCTCTCAAAGAGCTTGGGTATTGTGGAGAGCTTCGCAATAGGTCTGTAATTTAAGATTTCATCTTTATAGCCTTTTTTATGCAGAGGGATTATATATGAATTTTTCCAGGAATGGGGAAAGGCGCATTGAGATAAGGAAAGTCTGAACAAGGCAGTGAGAGGTTTTACCAAGTAGCCGGCGCACTTTTTTAGAACTATGGGGGGAACACCATCATGTCCAGCGGAATATTCACTTTTTAGATTACCTATCTTTTCATCTACTAATTCCATTGAGATATCCACCGAAGTAAAGGATGTTTGTGGACAACTGTTCAAGTATGAGAAATAAGATAGATCGGGGTTTTGGATGTGGCAAGCAAACGATTGGCTAAAGAATTCGGCAAAGAAGTTTGCTATTCTTTGCGGATCATCAGACGATGAATTGTTGAACTTCATGGTGGAGGCATAACTGTCCAACTTTTTTTTAGAGTTGATAAACTGGAAAAAGCGTTCGGGATCAGAAATAAGACTATTATGCATGGAATTAGATATAGTGATTCACAAAGATCTGAAAATTGGGTATAAGCAAGGTGGTATTTATTATAATCCGCTTCAGAACGTGTACTAAGATACGAGTAGGTGTGCCAAAGTTTATTTCTCTTATTTCGTATTGACCGGAGTTCCTTGTTATACCAAGGTGGGGATAACGATGGATTTTTTTGCGGTACAAAAGGAACAGACTGGGAAAAACAATCGAAGATGATATTGTAAAAAGAGGTAAGTGCATCATCAACGAGAATACTAGAGTTGAAGAGAAAATTGAAATTAGCTTTAGAAAGAAGATTGGTTAATTTAGAAAAGTTGGCTCTTCGAAAATTCAAGTTGTACACGTGTTCAAAGCAAAAAGGTTTTGAAACGTTGGACGAAAACGTCATAGAAAGAGGCGGGTGGTGAGAATCTAGAGTGGTAAGGAGGTGCTTGCTGGCTGAGACTATGCTGGTATCTACGTCAGTGGAGAAGATGTAATGTTGCAGAATGTGTGCGAAAATTTCGTACAGATTTTGGAGGAAGAGAAGCACCGTCAGCTCCGTATGTTCATTATCTTGTGAAAAAAGTGAAAGAAACTGTCATCCTCATCGATAAACCGAAGCGTGAGAAGCCAAAAACAGTGCGTACACCCGAGAATATTGCTGCTGTGGCAGAAAGTGTGCGTGAAGCGCCATCAACATCCATTCACCGTCGTTCTCAACAATTGAACATTTCGGAGACATTATTGAGACGAATTTTGCATAAAGACCTTGGTATGACGCCATACAAAGTCAAATTGGTTCAGTAGTTGAAGCCAACTGACCATCCAATGCGTTTTCGCTTCGCTAAGTGGGCCTGCGATCGACTTAGAGAAGATGCCGATTTTGCCAAAAAAATCATCTTTTCAGATGAAGCTCATTTTGATCTTGGCGGGTATGTAAACAAGCAAAATTGTCGCATTTGGGGCACAGAAAACCCCCACGCATACATTGAAAAGCTGATACACCGAAAACGAGTCACTGTTTGGTGCGGATTTTGGTCCAGAGGCATAATTGGGCCATTTTTCTTCGAAAATGAGCAAGGAGTGGCCGTTACAGTCAATGGCGATCGTTATCGGGCCTTGTTGAACGAATTTTTGTTCACAAAAATTGAAGAGGAGGATATTGGCAACATTTGGTTTCAACAGGACGGCGCTACGTTCCACACAGCCGAAGCTACACTCGATGTTTTGCGCCCTGTTTTTGAAGATCGCATTATCAGCCGCAGAGCTGATGTCGGAGCTGCGATTTGACACCGTTGGACTATTATTTGTGCGGTGCCGTAAAAGATAAGTGTTACGCCGATAAGCCAGAGACATTTGACGCTTTAAAGGACAATATTCGTGAAGCCATTGGTGAAATACAGCTGCACACAATCGATAATGTGCTTAAAAATTGGACCGATCGTGTAGGCTACTGCATGGCCAGCCAAGGCAGCCATTTGAATGAAATTATTTTCCATTATTAACCGGAAGGATAAAACTACTTATCTGTCAAATCAGACATCTGCTATGTGTTACCATTCACGAAATAAGCACTAGTTGAAAAGAAAAACGTTAGATGGCGGACCCTTTATATATAAAGTGCTGTCTGGATAGCGTGAACTAATTGTTGCACAGGCCGTTCACGCAAAGAAGATTGTTTACGTTATCCAGTCGTGTTTTCTTACTCATAAAATACACTTGGACAGTAGTTTTATTGAGATTTAATTTCCATTCTCTTATTTAGTTAAAAAAATCCTTAATACGAATCTGTTTTTTTTTTTTATTTTGTAACACTTTCTGCACAGCTTTTTCGCGAATTTTTTTCAAAACTAGTGTGTCGGTGGTATTGGCTTTAGCCCATTCTATTGCTTTATCAAAAATTTGAATAGCTTCAGCCGCTATTATCGTTGATCGAGGTTGATCGGCCGATTTTTCCAACAATTCATCTTCATCAGAAATCATCTCTTCGCATACAGCTTCGTCTGGCATTTGTAGTACCGTGTCTTCAATTGCATTCCACCTGTTAATATCTGCTGCAGAGTGTGTTACCTAAACAAATTAAGAGGTACATATCTAGCTATGGTCTGTATGATATTCGTAATCACATAAGTCCTACTTCTGGGATAATAATTTGTAGCAAATCTTGCAATTCATTAGTGTCATGAAATCGCTGCTGCCTCAATTTATCCCGTATCAAGATAAGAGGGATATTTTCCTCTTCACCTGAACTACCCCTTTCGCCTGTGCAAATCTGAGGCAAAATATTACGCCAACATTTTTCTATGACGTCTGGTTTTAACTGAATCCACGCTATTGCAGATAAAGAAACTGCGTCTTATATTGTTAAAGACTTTAAGAAAGAAAGACTTTCCTTTTCCAACAGTTAATCTTAACAGACTTTTTCTGTAATAGAGCTTTGTAATACGTATCGCATTCTGATCCATTGGCTGAATCAGTGGTGTCACGTTTGGGGGCATGTATACTGTGAAAATAGAACCATCATCTGTTTTTAATAAAAGCTCGGATGGATGACATGGTGCATTATACAGGGGTAGAACAGCTTTTATTGGCAAACCTTCCTTTCGTAAAAAAATCTTGTACCTGAAACAAATGTATGAGCCTACCATCATCAACAATTTCTTATTGTATGCTTACCTGCGGAACAAACAGCTTGTGAAACCAGTCCTTGAAAATATCTGCAGTCATCCAAGCGTTCTTCTAGCTACAGTAATCAACTGGAATATCAAAGTTTTCAAAGGAACGAGGTTTTTTTGCCTTGCCAATAATCTTACTTTGTGAAGCCCAGTAGTGTTTGTACATGCTAAGAATGTAATCCTAGCCTTCTCTACTTTTCGGCCTGGAGCCATTTTTTCACCAGCGGTAACATATGTTTTTTCAGGCAACATCTTCCAAAACAAACCCGACTCATCGGCATTATAAATTTGGTTTTTAGACAGGCGCAGCTCATGAATTATTTTCTCCAAATTATTTTTGAATGGCGTAACTGCGCCACGATCGATCGGATGAAAGTTTTTCTCCACAGATTTTTAAACCACTTAGCCAACCAGAACTGGCATTAAAGGCCCCTCTTTCTCTTTTAGTTCAGTATGCAATAGTTTCACTTTTTCTTTCAGCATTTCTCCAATAACTGGTACATTTTTAGTACGCTGCTTCAAAAACCATTTGTATAACTCTCTTTCCATACGAGAATACTCGCCTTGTTTAAGGTTTTTCTTGAACTGATTTGGCTAGTGGTCACTACTTTAAAGATTTTGTTCTTATTTTTTACTATTGCTGAAATTGTAGCTACACCGTACTGCCGGAATAAACTCTATGCACCTTCACCACTTTCCAATTTCGCAATAACTTCACTTTTTCACTTCATTCACTTCACATTTTCTTCAGCGGAGTGTTCACTCAATCAGGAGTTCAAGCTACCCAGACACTACTATATACGAATATATATAAATAAATAAATAACATTAATAATAATTATGGTTATAATAAAAATCTTTTTAATTACAAACAAAGCAATTAAATTAATAAATAAATAAATTAAATTAAATTAAATAAATTATTTAATTAATATAAGACACATAAATTATTTAAATAAAAATCGACAAATATTTAAATAACGAATTCATGAATTCATATGTGTGTTGTATCAAACATGACTAGGAAAACACAAGAAATTATCAACGAGGGTATTATCAGCATAGGTGCATCTCTCTTTGAATTTTGCATTAACTTTATGTATTCTGTCTAAAACCAATCCAACTTTTGTTCTTTTGTGCAGAGTGGTGCCACGGAAGGTTAACATCATTTTTAGCAATTTATTTTGCACAATTTTCAGTTTTTCGATGACATACCTGACAACCATAAAGCAGAATTGCTTGAAGCACTGATTTGTACATACCTAATCTAGTCATAACTACTGATACAAAGAAAAACTTATGCCAAATGAAAACGCGCTGATATTTTTAAAAATAAATTTATAGTTTTTATTTGTCAAATCCTTAGCTACAAGTTATGGTAGACTTCAATCGAAATGGCCGCCATTTGTCTTAAAGCACGACCTGAGGTGTACTGGCCAATCATCAACTGCATTACGGGCCTCATTCATGGGAAAGTTGTCGATAGCGCTGGCAAGGCATCGCTTCAAAGACTAGATATTTCGATGATGAGTAGAGCAGGCCATTCCCTCTAAAACGGACCACAATTTGTAATCCAAAGGGTTGAGTTCCGGACTACCAGCTGGCCAATCATCCAGTGATATGGAGTCCGGTAAATTTTTTTTAGCCACTCTTGAGTGGTATTCGCCTTGTGGTCTGGAGCTGAATCTTATTGAAATCTCTAATGCTTGTTTGTGAACATTGTTCGGCTTAGCGGCTTAACGACGTCTTCCAATAGTGGTTTGGTAAACTTTCGCCGAAGTGTTGACTCATTTTTCACAAAAATGGACTTCTCACCGCACCATTACATTTGTGGGGTGGTGGCCTCTTTGAACCCTTGGAATGAAACTTCTTTTGATGCCCGAGCATACACGATCGATCATTTTGCGTACTAAAAGTTTCTCTGACTATTAAAATTTTCTCGTTGATGAACAGAAGTTGTTTGTGAGCATTTTTAGCATACCACCTTAAGAGAGCTTTTGATTTTTGCTTACGTTTTAGTGCGTCTTTTGTAGGCGCTAAGCCCCTAGTCTTCTTTGATGATGCGAGACATGGATTTTTGCGAAATGTTCATTTCCTGTCACATATGTCTCTTGTGTTTAACGTAGGTACCTGCCGTGAGGGCTTAAGCCTACGGTGCGCCTTCGCACAAGATATCAAACCAACGCATTGATAAGCGCCCTTCGGGTAGTACAAATACTACCACCAGTACCAGATTCGAAGTCGTGTGTAAGGCAAGAACTTCCCCTTTGGTGAAGGGTCGAGACCTATCTAATACCTCCGCCATTCTGTGGGTCATTGCACCCGGTTGCAATGCAACTCCACATTGAATAAACCAGTTGGTTCCATAGCAATCCCATGGTCCAGCACAGGTCGTAGCAAACTACAAAATATGCTAAGCCATGATATGTCATAGCTCCATTCGGTCTACTCTCCCCGCGATTGTGGGTATAAACCTACAGCCACCACGATTCTCCCACAAGGGGGCCAACTCAGGCCGGAACCATAGTTCCGGGGGCTCCTAACCTACCGTGGTACCAGAATATAGCTTCCGGTCGAGCTTCGCAACATTGAGGTTACTTCCAGTTGGGCACCTCATTGCCCAGGACTGGCGGCCTTTCAACAATTTGAAATTCCTATAATCTACCAGTTAGCTGCCTACTGCGTCTTCTATTAAATCCCTCTTTTGCAAAACTACGGGTTCTTTTGAACCGTACGGTATCAGTGATAATTCCACTCACATCGTAGGTCTCACCATTAAAGGTGATGCCCATAGCCTGCAAGTTCCTTATGTCATCGTAATTGGGACACTCACATAGTACATGTAGCCAGTCCTCATAAGTAGCTCCATATGAGCAGCTCGCAACCTCGCTAAGCCCCCTCTTATGCAAGAATGTATTAAGAGAGCCATGCCCGGTCAACAAAAAGCCCAGGCTGAGGTTAAAATTCCGTTCAGGAAAGATTGGCATGGTTAGCACATCCCTTAAGAAGTCGTAAATAACCCTGCCATTTCGCTAGCATCCCATCTAGATTGCCATCTAGATAGAACACATGCATGTAGCACGACGAAATTCATGGAGCGAAATAACTTCTGAGCCCAAACATCTTTCTTTCTCTCTCTATCCCATTTTCCAAAAACTTAACACGAACTCTTGCACATTAAGTGTATTCATACCCACTTAAAATGATGCACGATGAAATGGCAAGCCGTACTGAATATTGTGACACCTGGATGTCATTGGAAACTTTGACATCTGCTGAGACATAACAATTGGAAAAACGATCATTGCTATGTGGCCACTCTTTACCACAATTTAGGTACGTAAGTACTTACTTTCTTTCTTTTTTTTGGTACTGGGTTTGTAATCCTTCGCTGGAGTACCCAGCCTGTTATTGTTAATTATTCTTGCAAGTTCTGTTAACGTCACTGTTTTCAATTTCATACAAGTTAGGATGGCTGATTATTAATGCAATCAATTCTTTGGGTGTTCTTTTTTCCATGTACCTTGTTTTCACTTGTTTACACTTTTTTACACTTCAGCAATCAAAACCTAGATAAAGATTCATGCCAGAAATGCACCCGAAAATTCAGTTTTGGTGCAAGTAACTCTTTTTCTTCCCAATCAAATAAAAAGCTTCCCCTATCTTCTACTGTGAACAAGTACTTTTACTATTACAATGCTATCGTGCTTTATTTTTATCAGCATTACTATCGTAGATATGCAATGTATATACAGTGTTAATTTGAGTTGCAATATTTTCTCTATTTTTATAAAAAAAAAAACAACAGTTTATACGGAAACACGGTGTCGTTCTGGATTTAACTGGCTACCCTTATAGTACAAATATTTAGTAGTAAATATTAGTTTTTGAAGAAAATTTCAGTTCAAGTTATTTAACTAAGTACTAACTACAGAGTCAAGAATTATTTAAATAATGATCATTTGAATCTCCAATCTGGGCGTTTATGTAATAAGCACGTAAGAACCGATAATTGCTGACTTTTGCAAATAAAAAGCCATCGACAAGGTCATCTCGTTAGTACTTTGGCCTTCAATGTACGATTACAAGCTATTTTTGTTTCCTATTTTTTTTAAGAACGTATCAGGTCGATTTATTACGCGATTTCCTCCTGCAGGTTCTGAAGGATTATTATAATAATGATAATAAATAAAATTAATCTTTAATGTACCCATGACATCGCTATCATTCGTCGTGTAGTTGGCTTTATAATAAGCATTTCCTTCTTCTTATAAAAAAAATATATTTATTTACTTTCAAGTACTCAAGATCAAGAGATAACTTTTGAGAAGTATTGTCTTCCTTGTTCGGCAGTTGGATGTGATGCTCATTTACAATATCAGGGGGCAAATTCCCGAACACGTTATCGAGTGAGTAGATTCCATCCGTGATCGAGATGTAGTAAAAGTCTACTACAACTAATTTCTGACAGTTGTTAGAACTCCTTAAACTGGAAAAAAATCCCGGGGATAAACTAAAAATAATTTGTTGCTCTGCCTATATTTTAAAATCTGTTTCTGAATCTACACCAAAAACAAATTGGAAATGTCAACGGAAACGTATAAAATTTGGAAAAGCCTGTAGTTACATTTTTGTATTGATGGTTTTGTTCTTCCTTAGACCCCGAATCCATTCGTACGGGAGCTTGTTAGCTCTCGTACGTGAGTGACCTTCGCTTACCGATGTGAGAATTTCCAATTACGATACTCATATTCGACACAATCGGGCTGATAATTTTTGCGGGAATTTACCCCCAGTTCAGTGCGAAGCGGCAATATTACACATTACGACACATAGGGGGCGTTCAGTTGTGTCTCGGCTACCGAAACATAGATGGCGTTCACACAAATGTTTGGAGTGCCTTTAAAGATATACGAGTACGAGTATGTACGTTATGTACAAGGTGGCGCAGAATTAATTATCCAATTTTGTTTTTGAATTACTTTTTTACTAAATAAAAAATAGATGATTTTGAGAGATGCAAATCTTTATTTGGACCTTTACAATTGTTTCTGCTAAGTTGAAAAGATGATATCCGCCAAGTGACTGCCGCCAGTGCCCGTTTTATCGCATTTCCCATAACTTCCCGCAAGATTTCCAGTGATAACTGGTCACATTCCTATCGAATATTCTCCTTAAGTGCTGCGATTGTCTGAGGCTTGTTGGCATAAACCCGCGACTTCAAGTAGCCCCAAAGAAAGAAGTCTGGGATGGTTAAATCGGGCGAACTTGCTGGCCATGTCAAATCGCCAAAACGGGAGATTACGCGACCAGGAAACGCTTCCTTCACAATATCTATTGTGGCTCGTGCTGTGTGTGCGGTTGTACCGTCTTGTTGAAACCAAATGTTCACCATGTTTATCATGGCCCTGTAGCGTTGGCCAGTAACAGTGACCGTGTTGCCGTTGGCGTCCTCAAAAAAATACGGCCCA
Source organism: Volucella bombylans (assembly GCA_949129095.1). Taxonomy (NCBI): domain Eukaryota; kingdom Metazoa; phylum Arthropoda; class Insecta; order Diptera; family Syrphidae; genus Volucella; species Volucella bombylans. The sequence continues at coordinate 15,370,351 of OX422144.1, forward strand.
ATCACTCCTCCCGCGCGAACGCCGCACCACATAGTGGCTTTGAATGGATGTTATGACCATTCGTGCATTACACGCGGATTTTCAGTGCCCCAAAAACGAAGATTTTGCTTATTGACGTCATAACATCATAAGTCGTCGCTCATGATGATTTTCGACACAAAATCGTCCTCTTCGTTGTTGAGATTAAGGATGGCTTTACAGTAAATCATACGCGACTGACGGTCAGGAGGAATTAACTGATCCAATGTTTGCACTTTGTGCTTGAACATGTGTAAATCTTTCACTAAAATTCGCTGTAGGGTCCGTCTGGGGATGCCCAATTGCGTGGTCCGTCGTCTGGTTGATGTTTCTTCGTTCTCAGCGACATCGGCAGCCACAGCCGCGACATTCTCGGTCGAACGAGCAGTGCGGTGGCGGTCACGCCCTGCATGGTCTTCTGTGGTTCCCCTCTATTCGAGTCGAGTAGCTAAGTGCCGGAATGTTTGTCCAGATGACGATTGACACCACCGACCGATTATTGGTCAAAAACATCGACACAATTATTCCACGCTCTTGCGGAGTATAGCGCTCCATTGCTTGTCTGTTTGTATACTGCAGCTGTCTAGTTCACAAATGTCAAATATGATTGACGTACGACACCATTTGCAAAAATTATACGAGTACCATCTTCCGATAGGGTGATTAATTCTGCGACACCTTGTATATGATATTATCTCAGGCGTCCCTAATAAAAAGCAAAACAATCTCTTGTCCCTGGCTATCCTATGTACATAATCGTACAACAGCCCTTGAAGACACTATCCAATCAAGGAAACGTAAATTACATTGTATACTTAACTACCATCCTTTGTATACCATCACGATTCGGAAACGTCAATAATGAGAAGGTTTGCGTTTATATGCCGTCGGGCGTCTAATATTTCATCGAGAATGGGTTTCATGCCTTGCAACCGACTTTCAATTACTTATTTCTGTTCAAAACAAATTGTGTCCGAGGTAAAGAAATTGCGCGTGATCAGTCGAAGTTCACAATCGTATGTGTGTTATGCACGTTATCATATATTTTTTTTATTATAGCATTATCAGTGGATGCAAACCATAAATGAACTAACATATGTAGGTGGAAAACTTTCCAAGTTCTGGCCGTTTTAAAAATCGCTGATTGCCTCTATTCGTGTGAACCTGTCTGTGAATACGTGTAAATTGTCAACAATGTCAATTCCCCTCACTCTTTACACAAAACTGCAACCATATTAGCCATACATAGTGAACTTTACGTATGCACTGCTGTCATTCTAGCAAATTCTAGCAGTGTGAGCAGTTTAAAGGGTTCGAAAGTATTAGTAGAGTTTGCCAACTAACTAGAAAACTTGATAAGCACGAATTTCATACCATACTACGTTCTTTTACCATTCGACTGGAAAGCTAGTCTTTTATTATCTTAAATGCTTACATAAACCGTTTATCTTCAAATGTGTTGCTATTTTTTTTTAACAAATAAAACTAGATAAGCGAATGACTACATTCATAACTTTTTTTACTTTCTATTGAGATGAAACAAAACTTGTGGTGTAAGCAGATCTATTAGATTACCAATCTGTGAAAGAGCCATGAAAATCCGTTCAGCAGCAATGGTCTTCCCGTATTTTGAACGCAAATGAGTGAAGTTTTCATAAGATAAGATCGCAGATAAGGATTCTTCAATCACTTAAGGCCAGTATCTCTGGATTTTGGGTGAAAATAGCAAATATTTTCTTGTTGTCAGAGAAATGTGAGATGAAAGTCTTTTATAAATTCCTACACCTACCAAAGATTTAATTGGTCAAAGTTCGTTCTACTTACTGCTTACTGCTTCTAGCAAGCAACTTTAAACTTTCTTCGTAATGAAATGCGACAGCACTTGGCGAGTGATTTATCTTTAAATGGAATGGCAACGTTTTTATTCTCTACAAGGAAATACAAATGAGTTTTTCAATACACTTAATACAAAAGTAACTTACTTTATACGGCGACACGTCCGGCGGGTTGCACTCTCAAATGATAAATGGCATTTTTTTGAAACTGTCAGATATTTATAATTGAGGGATTTGTATATTCCCACACCGCTTTTGCACATTTTCGATTGAGAGTCCAAGTAAGCGCTGATCCAAATGAAAAAGTCTCTGTGCTGCAAACAATTCGGACTCAATTGTTTGATCAGTGTGTACCAACGAAAACGGTCAGAATTATAAATAAAGTGTGTCCATGGTATACTCCTTAAGTAGTTCGCTCTATAAAAAGCCGAAACAAGTTGTATAGAAAATGGAAGCATAGACCATCCACTACTGCCTGGTCTGAGTACAAGGCGGCACGTAATAACTCGATTTCTATAGTGAGAAACTATTACGCTTCCAAATCGAACACTTCCCTCCAGGCTAAGAAACTTTGGAGCAATATTCGTGAAATCGGTGCCACTAAAACTACCAGTGACTCCAAATACTCTCTTGATCCCAATGATTTATCCGATTTCTTTCTTGGTGAAGGTCCCAGTCATTGCAACTTTAATTTTAGTCAAAATGACAACTTTACTGTTTCAAGGTTGGCCGATTTTGTAGTAGCAACTGAAGATGAAATTTTTCAATGCGTGGCAGCGGTCAAGTCCGACTCTGAGAGTGAGGATGGAATACCCATGCGCTTCATTAAATTTATATTACCACAAATTGTCTCCCATCTCACGCATGTACATTACTACCTCAACCTTTCCACAATGCTAAAAAGTTGCAAGAGTCTTTCCAATAGCTAAGAAAACTAACTCATCATCCCTTGCCGATTTTAGACCTGTTAGTGTCCTACCGTGCTTATCAAAGGTCTTCGAGAAGATAATATCAGTGCAGATAACAAAGCATTTATCACTACACAAATTGCTGAGCCCCCGGCAATCCGGTTTTAGAGCTAACCAGGAAAATAAGGCAGGATTTCGACAATGGGTTTGTTTCGCTCCTCTGCCTACTAGACTTCTCAAAGGCCTTTGATAAAGTTAATCATTCAATCCCTTGTTGGAAACTTGAGAAATAAGCTAGTTTGTAGTTTACTTTCTGATAGATCGCAAAGGGTGAGTTGCGGTGAACACTGCTCATCTCTTAAAGAAATGGTGCAAGGCATTCCTCAGGGTTCAATTTTGGGCCCTATATTATTTAGCATGTTTATAAATGACCTCCCATCTGTGTGCAAATATGCTTCAGTACACCACTATGCAGATGACGTACAACTTCATTTAGCTAAAAACTTTAAGGAATTAGCAGAGCTTGTTTTTGTTTTAAACGAGGAGCTCAAAAATATTTATAATTGGTCAGTATCAAATGGTTTACCCTTGAACCCGATTAAAACTCAAATAATCCCTATTTCCAAGAAAAGTTTTAACTTAAATATTTTACGAGATATTTATCTAAATAATAGCAAAATTGAATTTGTTGAAACTGCAACCAGTTAATAACCTATGTTATTAATCCCTCTCTCAGTGGTTATAACCACACTAACTTAGTGATTGGTCGTATATATGCGTGCCTTCGGAAACTGGAACTACGAAAAAAACTAGTATTAACACTCGTATTACAAATTATGTCATACGTTGAAGTTTTTTTACAGCAATCTTGACTCATTATCACAACATAAGCTGCAAGTCGCTTTCAATGATGCTGTACGTTACGTTTAGCACTTCCGTAGACATGACCATGTGACAGTGCATGCTAGGGATTTACTTGGTTATACCTTGCAAGAATACATCAACGCCAGGAACTGCATATTCTCACATAAAATTATTCATAAGAAGAGCCCGTCTTACCTGTACAACAGGCTTACTTTCACTCGGTCCTCAAGAACCATTACCATTATTCCATTACGTTGCAATTACCTTAACTCCTCTCGTTTATTTTTCATATACACTGTTAGACTTTGGAATTCATTACCTATGCATATCAAAGCCATATCTAGTAGCTCGAATTTTAAAAGTGCAATCTTTCGACATTTTTCTTCCTCCATTTTTCCATTTTTCCTCCACTTTCCCTTGTGAAGGAGAAGTTTGGCGACTAGGTTATCTCACGGCAAGCATTCATCAATTGGGCGCCGCGATCATGCGATTTGCCACCCCTCGATTATTTTCTCTAGGGCTACGTCAAGTCCTTAGTCTATGCTAACAAGCCAACCACTTTGAACGAGCTTGAGGCCAACATTCGACATGCTATTGCCGGAATAATATATAAGACAGAGTCACCGAAAATTAGACCGATTGCTTGAAGTACTGCCAGCTGTTCCATGAATGGCATGAACGTAGCTTCCAAATAGAGCCAGAAAAAGACGTATTTTGTTTGTTTTTAAAATTTTTTCCATCTTACACTCTTAAAGACTTACAGAGGAAACGAAGCAAAGCAGAACTAAAACCATAAGAGCTAACACCGACGGACTGAATATTTCTAGATGTACGGTAAAAGCCGGCAACTCTCTATTCTATTGAAAAAAGTTTTAATATTGTAGAAAAAATTAAGCTGAGGTCTTCTAATTTTGTGTAGTCGTACTATGGTCGTACACTACCCTTATTCATTCTTCGCATTCATGAGCATAAGGCCCTGTTTCTCAAACAAAATGCCTCTGCATTTTCGTTTCGTTGTAAATATCTGCTGGTTACGATTTATCGGTGACAATATCGGATGACAGTTAGAAGTCTTTGTACTTTGTATCTGATATTATTTCGCAAACAATGCTTAGTGCTAGAGTCACAACAAGTGACAACGCCCCGATTTGTAGTAATTTCTGGTCACGTAGTGCTCTATGATATGAAATACTTACTTAGTTGGAGGCGGAAAAATAAAATCATTGATATTCGAGCCAGAAGATACAACAGCACAGCCTGTCAAGGCTTCATTCTTTTCTATTCTATCTTATAACATGATTTGATTTGTGATTGCAAAATGCCCATGTCCCGTGGCACCGAAATAGAAAACTTTTGTAGTGTTTCGAGTTTTGAAAGATAAAGCCTTAAATGTGAAGAGCTTATTGACACCTGCGACTCCTTTGATCTATATCCATTAAACGGCAGGAGTAAAAGTGACTGTTCAATGGCTGTTCCGTAATCGATTATGGGCTGGTAAACGGCGAGCGGCATATTATTGTGAAGGATATGAACTCTGGGCACAAGAATTCTCAGACCAGTTGTTAAAAAGTTCGACCTGCTGCTAAAGATCATTTGGAAATCCATTGTTACCACAACAATTTAAGTGAGTACATCAGAAGGTTGTCCCAAGAATGGAGTCACATTTTTCTATTTCCGGTTGTTTTTACGAATCGTATAAGAGTTTCCGCTCAAGCAAATATAAAGAGGTTTGAGTGAAAACAAGCCTGGATTGACAGCAAATGCTGTAAGGTTAGGAAAAAGACCTTCACCATGTACGTAGATACAAATGCACTCTACAAATCCCTGTGTGAGTGCAGAAATAAATGCATTTCAATGAAATACGAGTAGTTAGAAAGCTAAATGGCAATACTTGTAAGGTTGGAAACCGAATAGAATTATCCAGTACAAGGACTCATTTTAAACCAATGCTTAATCCACAGGAACTCTTAATTGCTTTATGATTATGCTTAATCATTATGCATTAAGAAGAATTTGTAATGAAACTCTAGATCTTTTGAAGACAATTAGCTTTTTGAGGCATTGAGGAAAGCTAAAATATATACAGCTCCGGAAGAAGACGGAATCCCATAAGAATTCTTCCAATACGCTACAGTATCCTTTCTGAAAATATTGCTGATATCATTCAATCCTATTTATGACGTAAGGAATGTGAAAGAAGATTTTCAAAGATCGATTGTCTTCCCGATTTATAAGAAGGGCTAATCAAACAAAGCTGCAAATTATAGGGGCATATCATTCGTGAATGCCATCACGAAAATTTTCACAAGCATTTTGACAGCAAGATTGGTTAAATGGGTGAACGAGAAAAAAAAACTAAACCAATTTCAGGCTGGTTTTAGAGCGGGCTACTCAACAGCTGATCAAATATTTAATTTAACGTCATGGCACAAAAGTATTTAGACCAAGGCAAGACTTTATCTTTCATAGGCTTTAAATCAGCTTTCAACACGGTCAATAGAAATGGTCGTCACTTCAACTATCCAGTGTTGGAATGTCATCAAAATTTATTAATATTTTAAAGGACATGTACAGAAACAATAAGTCGGCGACATGGGACGATAAAGAACTGTTGGAATTGTATGAGGTAGTGAACGGAGTCAAGCAGGGATGTCTCCTCATTCCTGGATGTCATATCCGACGTACTTCCAGCAGGCATATACTCGTAGGTCGAGCAAATAAAAGTTAAGGCACTGCTTAAGAATATGCCATATACTCGTAAACTGCCTCCAACTAAACATCACGAAATCTAAAGTGCTGTTTTTTGCGACAAGAAACAGGACAAGAGTACTCGTATCTTGGTGTAACACTAATCCGTAACCTTTCAATGAAACGACTTCTCGAACTTAAGCTTGTAATGTGTGATTTTTTAAGCGTTTGGTTTTTAAAGGTCAAAACAAAAACAGCAAAATTGTAAATGTTGAACACGACTACGTTTTAAGTGCTCCATATGAAGAGTCTAATTTTGCATCACTTGTTCGAGCCAGTCAATATGGTATCTCGCTAATAACACGTGTAATGTTGTCTTCCAAGTCTTCAATTGACGCTGGTTTATCGACATAGCCGAGAAATTTGACTTATCTCCATAAAAAATAGGCTCATCAAACTCATCTTAATTGGACTATCGATTCGCGTGCTGTGTACTATGTAGTGCGGTCTCACTGGAACCACGCCCACGTATGTAAGTACAGACCAGATATTTTGGCACTTAGTGAAACACAGGCAGATCCCCTCGTACACCTCTCAGATCATTCTGATCTGAAGCTACCTGGCTACGAACTAGTGCCATTATTCTTCTCTCACCGCGGTCTCGCCATTTATGTGCGTAGTGATGTAGCTTACCAAACTCCACCACAATGTGATCCATGTTCCAATCCGGAATTCAACTTCATGGGGTTAAAATTTCATCCCCGTAAGCAAATTATCCACTACTGCTTTATTTACAGAATCCCCAAACTGGACAGCAATTCGACTTTTAACGAGTTTGATGCGCTGTCTGACTCCATTCAAAGAATTGTATCCCTGTATCTTCATACTGAAATCGTGATTACGGCGATTTCAATATACACATTTCTGGGTGGCTTCGACATTCTGGACCGAAAACACCCGAAGGACGGTGTGTTGAGATCTTCGCTGCGGAAAACAACCTAACGCAGCTTGTAAATGAGCCCACGCTCACCACACCAGACGTTGATAGTAGTACCGCCAACACCCTGGACTTGTTTTTAACTTCTCACCCTGATGAGTACACCATTGATGTGCTCTCCCCTCTAGGCTCGTCGGACCATTGTGTCATATCAGCTAATTTCTCGTACACCGACCACACAGTTAGAGAAAAAATTCCTAAAAGAACCGTATGGCAATACGAGAAAGCCAATTGGAGCGGTCTTAACAGCTTCTTTAGGAATTTTAACTATTCGTTATGCTTCCTCGATAACGACGTGAATGCCGCTGCTGATATGATTACAGACACCATTCTCTTTGGAATGAGATCCTTTATTCCTCATCGGATGAAGAGTATCAAACCAAAAGAAAAGGTATGGTACGACTAGAGCTGTAAAGAGGCCGTCAGGGTTAGAGAAATGTTTTTTCGGTCCAACCCGAGAGAGGAAAACCGAAAAAAGTTCAAGCGAGCCAGAAATGACTGCAACGCCTTTCTTAAGCGTGTGAAATTCCTATACGACCAAAAACTGAGGCAAAAATACTGCATTGTCCCAAAGGCAGTAACAATTTTTGATCGTTCGTCAAAAGCATTAGAAATTCCGCCTCATCCTCCATCCCAACGCTCATTTACAATGACATTCCAGCTGTCAGCTCTTTGGAGAAGGCCAATCTGCTTGCTGCACACTTTGCGGCCAGCTCAACACTCCCAGATTGTGCTATGTCTCGGCCTACACTTGAGTGCGTCGAATCTTGAATGGGACGAATCTACTTTCGCACTCGTGTAGTAGCAAGAGTACTTAAAGATCTCAACATACATAAATCCGCTGGTCCAGATGGTATATCTCCCCTTCTTCTGAAGAGGTGTTCTTCCTCGCTGGCAAAACCACTGCGTAAGCTTTTTCATCAATCCTACTCTTTAGGACTCTTCCCGAGCAGATGGAAAACAGCATTTGTCCAGCCCGTCCCTAAAAAAGGCGAATCATCTTCTCTCTCCTCCTACAGACCCATTGCACTTACGCGCCTTCTTTCCAAGGTCATGGAAACACTGATAAATCGTCAGCTCATGAAATATCTCGAAACACGTAAACTTCTCAATGACCGGCAATATGGTTTTCGTAGCAACAGTTCTACTGGTGATTTGATGGCATATCTCACCGAAAAGTGGAACCAAAGCGTACATCAATGTGGCGAAAGCAAGATAGTTGCACTTGATATTTCTAAGGCATTTGACGGAGTTTGGCATCAGGCTCTTTTGTCGAAAATGCGTGCATTTGGGATCGACGACTCTCTTCTTCAATGGATTAGAAACTACCTTTCGGAACGTTCAATTCATGTTGTCTTGGACGGTTTCAAGTCTGATATTCACTAAATAAATGCTGGTGTGCCCCAGGGCTCTGTTCTGTCTCCGACACTCTTTTTAGTTTTCATTAATAATCTCTTGTCTGCTACTTCTAATCCAATATATTCCTTTGCTGATGACAGTACTCTCTGCTTTTCATATTCGTTCCCGGACTCACGGCCCTGCTCTTCGGCTGTAGTACGAGAACCGCAGCGTATGCTAAGCTCATTAAATTCCGATATCAACAGCATAACCAATTGGGGAACTATCAACAGAGTGGAATTTAATGCTTCCAAAACACAATGCTGTCAGCTGTCGTTAAAGCGAAATTTAAACACCCAGCCCATATCCATGAATGGCACTTGCATCGTCGAAACCGAAAAACTTTCCATTCTCGGTGTGTGTGTCAATGACAACTTACGTTGGAATGACAACTTACGTAGATATCGCCAAAAATGCTGCGAAATGTCTAGGTTTCCCCAGCGATGTAAGAAATATTTTACCCCCTCTGATCTGGCCTCAATATATGTTATAAGGCATTCATCCGCCCAAAAGTGGAGTACAATGCCCACATCTGGTCAGGTGCTCCTAAAACATCTCTGCACCTGCTAGATAGGATTCAAAACCGTGCGATAAAACTTATTGATGATACTAATACCAATCAATCAATTGACACGCTCGAACACCGACGTAATGTCTCCTGTCTCACTTTGTTTTATCGCTATTTCCACCACCAGTGCTCCACTGAAATCGCCAGTAGCATTCCGTCCATTCAAACTTTCAACCGTAACACCCGTCTCGCTATGAATGCTCATCAGTATACCCTCAAGCCCATTTTCGGACGTACTCTAAAATATCGTGATTCGTTCCTGAGCCGTACAACTTGCGTATGGAATGCCCTGCCGATCTCTGTATTTCCTGGTCGTTATAACTAACAAACATTTAAAAACAATGTACATCGGTACCTCTCCTTTCTTCCTCCCTAAATTTCCTTTGCCCACTCTGTGTACAATCGCCTTAAGGGTACACAAACCCTTTGAGCGAGCGCTCATTATATTAAAAAAAAAAAAAAAAAAAACCACAAGTTGACCAGGTTCGGCTCGTGCAGCTCTTGTATGGCCTGAGGTTGATCATCAGATCAAATATGGCAGGAGCTTCGTCGCTGAGGACAATTTTCCGACAAAAAAGCGGATCTTCCTCCAGCTTTTCTAAGGCTCACTCACTGAATTCGACGCTGTGACAGGGCGTTCGGCCTATATTGTAAGGTTTTAGACCTAGATCCTTGCTTAAAATCTTCCACGTAGTCGAGTCATACAATCCCAATTGCTGCACGGCGACGAATTGACAAATCACGGTCTTCGCTAACACTGGCGATTACAGCAGCAATATTTTCCTCTATATGCACTTTACGCATACGGGTAGATGGATTGATGTCCAATAGCGTGAAATTGGTGCGAAATTTGGGCACCATGGCTCAAATTGCTTGCTCAGTAAAATGGTCGAAATGCGCAAAAAACATTTTTCACAGAGCACGAATTTTAATAATAAAATTTAATAATATTTATTATTATTTAATAAAATTTAATAAAATTTAATAGGCTTACAAATCCTTGTTCGGGTCTAAGCCTTTCCATGATGAAATGGCAATGCTAACTGAACATGTTTGACTTGGACACACAAATTACACTTTACAATGCCGGGCAAAAGTAATGTCATAATGTGAATTGGCTGCCATTTTGTTAGAAGTTGATGCACATTTTGAATTGTTGCTCGCAAAACATCTGGCTCCAAATTGTTGACATCTTCTTCAATGCTTTCTTCATCAATGCTTTCAAGACTTGCAAGATTTGTGGTTTATTGTTACTATTACGGTGGTGCCGTCGGCTTCCTCAAAAAAATAAGAGCCAATCACTTTTTTACTGCAAATGCCTCATCAAACAATCATTTTGAGGGGATGCAATGGTTCTTCGTGCATTTCATGTGGAATCTCTATGCCCCAGATATGCAAATTTTGTTTATTCACATAACCACTTAAGTGGAAATCCTCTTCGTGCAGCAAGTTTAACAGAGCATGGAATCAGCAAGTAGCAATTGGTGGACAGTTTGCACTTTAAAGGGGAACATCTTCCGGTCTTTCATCAAAATTTGGCGCAACGAACGTCTGCTGCTGTCAAATTGTGTGCATCGTTGTCTCGTTGATGTTTGTAGACTCTCTCGGACGTCCTGGACCACAGCAGTGATATTCTCGGTTAAACGAGCACCCACCTACGAGGACCCACTAGAGACGCACGAGACGCTCAGCCAAATGCTTAACTGTTCAGGCACATGGTGCATGATGACAAGGGAAACGACGACGAAATTCACGCTGCGTTAAAACAACAGACTGGAAATTGGTCAAATATACAGTAACAATAATTCCACGTTCTTCAGCTGTGTATCGCTCCATTGCGTATTGTCAACTAATTTTCTATCTGTCTACAACCTACAACACAATGTCACTTGAGGCCATTTGCCAAAATCATGACAAATTCACATGATGGCAATAGTTTTTCCCCACCTTCGGGCGATCAAGGGATTTTAGTACCCCTAAAATGCTTGCACACAGCCCGGGTATATCGAGAGTAGAATATCATCATTATCCTTATTTACAGTAAAGCTAAACACGTAGTACGTGCCTAAAGTTATCAGCGGAGAAGATAAGATGAGGCTTACCAAAATTCTGGCCAAAAAACCGACGAGAAATCATCGCAATTTTATAAGCTTTAGAATGATAGACTCAAACCTTTCAGATTGGAGAAGAGAAGAGGACCACAAACGCACGATTGATTTATACAAGACTGACACATGATGTCATCAACTACCTGGACTCGAACCTCAGCATCTTCCAAATTTCACTGATCTGGTGAGCGAGGAAGAACTACTTAAGCTGAATTATAATACATGCCACATCGCACTTACCAGAAAATACTGTACACTCTATTGGCACTTGCCCAATTCTGAAGGAAATCAGACGAGCGGTAGCGACTAAAGTCCCTTATTAGCATACTGTCAGGCACCATATAATTATATAATAGAAACAGACTTATGGAAGAGGACTGTTAATTTTAATCCATATATTAAATTGACTTATTAATAATTGTTTTGTAAATACGTAGTAAAATTATACAATTGCCGATCTACGGGATACGGCGAAACCATTGCATAAATTGTACTATTTGTATTGTAATTTGAAAAAATTAATTGGAAAATAAAGTGCCTTTAACTAACTGACCATGTCCATGTCATATGTAAATGTCTCACGACTACAAACTTCCAAAGTTTAGCCATAAACCGTGATATGCATCTGCCCTTACTTGACCGGTCATCAACTCTGTCCAACAACACAAAATTAGAATTGACAGATTAACACCAGAACGACAAGCGCCAAAGGTTCTACCATCATCTAGTATTCCCCTTGTTTTGGGGTATTTCTTCTCAAACCAAAATTAAATTACCATGTATCGAATTCTGTCACATCAGGCAATCATCACGATATCACAATAAAACTAATTTTTACATCTCAAGATCACATCCAACCAATTTACGTATATCTGTTCCCAATCTCGTAGTCTTGCGCTCCAGCACCCTCAGCTAGCAATCAATGTTTGCCGGTGTCGGCATCTTCTCAAGAAGGAAACAAAAATCGAAGTTGTCACATCCAATCCAATAAATTAGGCTGTCTGTGTGTGGGGACATCTTGTGGCAATCGGGTATACTCATAGCGTGTCAGATTGCCCATGCGTCTGGGTGGCATTTAACAATTACCCACACAAACACCCACCCACGTGCGAAGGTCGATCATCATGCTCTGACACTTATGTAGATAGTAAGACCGGATCGCATGAAACAACTCCCCCAACATGCACTCGCATAATAGTGTCTATAAAATTCATTTTGAAAAATTTATTTTTTAAAACTGTTTATGGACATGGATAAGTAAGTTGACATCTACTAGCAGCGACTGTCAATGTCATTGTTATGCAACACAGTGACTGCATTGGGTAAATAGGAATTAGGAATACACATCTTCGAGAGACACTAATTTGTGACTAGAAACGGATACCATGTGAGATTTCTTTAGAAAGGTATTTTTGTAGTACCGTTGGAGCAATTAGAATAACGTGACGAATATTGACCGACAATTTGGTATGCAACGATTGGTGCACGTTTGTCTATTATATTTGAACTTCGTGACAAGGCGATACTTTTCAAATATGAATGATTTGAATTGGTTTTATGAGTGTTGTTGTTCGTTTCACTTTATTTTTTTTTTCAAAGATACTCACACTTACGAGTACGCTTTAAACCAATTTGCCATATCATAACCACTTGAACGATTTAAACAAAAGATACTAATTGACGAGCATCAGTATCTGAGCGGTCGGCGTGCACCAACTGCATACGAGTATGTTACGAGTACATACATACTTAAGTGGATATGTATTACTGCCACATGCTGAGCTTGAGTGGATTGAGGAGGAACATTATCATTAGAAAACTTAATTGTAATGCGTTTGGTTCACTCGGATGCTGGATAAATGGGAACTTCCTCCACTCTCATATGATCTTCAAGTGGAAGTATAATTTCTCTGATCTGTGTACGAGTACAAGTGTGTGTTGTTCGGAAAGCACATACAGATGATAATGAGAACTGCATTTTCGAGATCTCGTATTTTTACATAATCGACTATCTTTTCTTATACGAGTAGATACGAGTACTATTCAAATTAAATATATTTGACCTACGAAAGGGTCTTACTTTTGTTTTTTGGCTGTGTAAATTGAAGCACATGCGTAAGCTACAATCGCAATCTGCGGTAAATGGTATGTGCCAGAGTGTGATACCACAGGTTCTCGATGATGTGATATCTAATGCGGAGATCTGAAGGTGATACCTAGAAATCAAATCACTTTGTGTCTTCCATAAAGTCGAGGAGCATACTTACCGTTATTTCAACAAGCTTTCTCTGAGTTTTGAAGAAGAAGTCAGCAAAATGAGTATTTCTTCATAGCACGTGCGGAGTAGTCTTCATCCAAGGAATGGATGAGGCGAGATCTGTCCGGCTAAGTTGCAGGCCATGCCAAACAACCACCTGCCATTATTCTCGTCTTTTTTTTCTTGCACTAAAGGACGTGAAATCTTCATAGATACCAGTAGCCCGGGCTGCCTGTATGCACGATTCGCCAGCCTGATTGTTTGATTCCAAGAGTACGCGCCTACGTTACTAAACTACACACTTCGACCACTCTCCCCGCTGGACTGCAATTATGTATTACTTCGCGGGGCTGGTAAGCAAATCGAGCTATTCGTCTTGTGTCGTCTGCTTTCGAGGCTTTTGATGTCGCCTTTCTTATCTCCGTAGCTTATTTTAGAGAGTTGTTGTAAGAATACATATTTCCACCAAATTCTCCCCCGACTGCAACATGTGATCGAAGATTAGCAACGAGCTGGGCAGAGTAGTTCTCCATACCATGAACCTTGGCAGTAAAATACTGCGTGCTCCGTACCTTCATCTTCATTTGTCATTCGGGGCCCAAAACGATGGAGATATTTGCCACCTTGGCCAGACAGGAACTGCGTAAGGTTGTATTTGCAGTCTCCATGTTTGCGTTCTACCCAGTCATGGATTGTCCGTATAAGTTTGTATGACCATCCGCCTTTCATTGCATTATCCCAGCGATCTTGCTACATAGCTATTGACGCGGCCTTTTTTCCAATGGAATGACATCATGTTAGCCTGAGGCTCTTCTGTTGTATGGTATGTCCTCATCATTTCGATCAGAACTACTCCAGCTATAACAAAGGCTGATATGGTTCGAAAGCCGCTGATTGTCCGTAGTGCGCAGTGTCCATATGTTTGCTCTTCGTTTGGTCTCCGTCGTCCTCAGAACGTCAACAGAACTGATGCAACAACTCTAGAGAATAGGATCCTTCTTGCGTATCTAGGCAGTATGCGCGGGAGAACTCCACGCATTTGTGATGCTTTCTTGGTTAAAGAGTCCACGTGTATTTTGAACCATAATCTGTTTTCCTGCACTACAAAGGCTTCTTTGGACCTGATTATTTGATTACCAACCGGAAAGTGGGCGAACTCTACAGTTTTTCGACTGCTTATGAGGACAGCTTCTGTTTTACGGTTGACTAGTTCTAGGTTACTAGCCAATCCAATCCATACCTACTATCACGACGGCAATGTTATCGGCGAATCCAATTACCGTCACCCCCACAGGCAACGCGAATCGTAGGACTCCGTCGTACAAGATGTTCCACACTAAGGGCCCTAAGACCGTTCCCTGTGGAACTCCGGCAGTGACGTTGTAGTGTTTTTCACCTTCATCTGTATTATATCGCAACTTTCCGTTGTTGTAATAGCTCATCACTATACGCATCAAGCAATTTGGTAACATCCTGGCAAGTGATTCTCTAATCAACGACCAATTCGCCGAGTTAAAAGCATTTTTAAGATCCAGCGTTACTACTGCACAGTACGCCTTTGTGCCGTAGAGTCATCTTTCCCCTTCGATAGCAATTTCAATTTGCAATATCAATTACTGCCTTATGGCATGAACATTAGGCCGCATTTTTCTAAAGCCAAATTGGTTGTCTTAGAGGGCTCCTTTTTCGTCAGCCACCACGAGTAATCTATTGTAGGTGATCTTTTCGACGATCTTTTCTATGGTGTCCAATCGGCATATTGAGCGATAGGACGATGTTTCTTCTGGAGGCTTCTTCCTTTTTGGTAGCAGAACCAAATGTTGGATTTTCCACTTTTCGGGAAACGTTCTTTCTTCGAGGCACTTATGCTTCGTCATCATAAACAGGTCTGGTCTATTTTTTATAGCCACTTGTTCGGGATGACGTCGGGTCCGGGAGTCTTATTGTCGCCTATCTTGTTGCATGCCTGGAGCAGCTCCTCCTAGATAATTAGTGGAATGTTAACTGCACTGACTTCTTTTGCGATATAGTATTTGGGGGAAAAGCTGCTCTACTATGTGTCTCAGCATTATTGGATATGTTATTGGAGCCGTCCAGTTTGTTCATGGGTTAATGTTTAGCTCCCCACAGGGGCGTGTAAAGCTCTACTTGAAGGCTCTATTTAAATTGGGCCACTATTCTCGTCTATAACATTTGATTTGTACATATAGTGGCATCCCAATGTTCTTAGAGGTTAGAATTGTGCCGCTTCTGTCAAGTTCTTGAAAATCTTATCAAATACTCAACAATTATTGAAATATAGGCAGCATATATAACAGCGTTTTTTAACTGAAATCGAAATTGTTAAAACTGTCTGTAGATATAAGTGGTATACGCCACTTTCCACTTAAGCCAAGAAGAACCTCTTCAATGGACAAATTGTTTGTCTAAAATAGATTACAAGGATTTGGCGGACAAGTAGGAATACTCAGCGTCAGAAAACGTACCGATTCTTTTTGGGCCAGATGATAGATTTTCCTGGGGCAAACACTGCGCCTTTCTCCTCGCTGCTATGAATGGTAATACTTAACACTTAAGCTGCTTTCGAAATGAAGAAGATTGGCTTGAAACTGGTCCAATAAGATGTAACTTTCAGACAAATGGTTATAAAGGCCGCCACCTGCGTAGATGTCTAAAGGTAAAGGTGGAATTGTATGGCTAGTGCAGTAGTAGCAGATTACCGCTGATATACAAGCACAATTTTCGCATCCTCCCTGGTCATGTGCACTAAGCACTATCCTATATTTGACACTTGAAGCCTTTAGTCAGGAAGTCATTTTAAGTTAGCTTCTTTGGACGACAATAGAGTCATACAGACTTTACTCAAACGCCAATTCCAATTCAATATTCTGTCTAGAAAAGTTCCTTTTTTGACAAAAACTAGTTGAGTAGCGGAGAGAGTAATTTGAGCTTAAGATCGACTCTTCATTTTCTAGTAAAGAGGATCAGTTAGGTTGGGTATGAAACCCACGTTAATCTTGTGAAACCCGCCATCTATAGCCTGGGGATGTACACCTAATCTAGACGCGCTTTTAAAATATCTAGTCTAGGTATGATAATGCTTTGTCGAACGTTGTTTTTGGCCTAAATCAAATCTGCATGGTGATGGCTCTTTGGAAGAAAGTTAATAGTTTCTCAAGAGGAATTTGTTCCGTAGTCACTTTATTTGAAACAATAGCTATGAGTTCTTGAATTAAAAGCAAGATCTCCCACTTTTCAAAGGTATCCAAACACAGGTTGGATAATAGGGCGATTGTTTAAACAAAAAAGAAGTGTATTCAGTCCTTAACCATATATCATGTGTCGCAAAAGACAAGAGTGATGTCAATGCCAATAAAGTGGACTCTTGGGCTTTATTGCAAGGGCCCAGTGAGGACCAAAGTAACTCGAACTTTGTGTTTTCAGTGTTTCCCCAGATAGTGTGCTGCGCATTCAGATCACATTCTAAGATGTGATTGGCTTGCTGTCCAGTTATGCATTTAATAAATCCGCGACTAAAATAGCTCCTCGAGCTTGTACACGCGATAAGTTGATTTGGCATTACGCAAGAATGTAGGCTCTTGGTTTACCTTAAGTTTTCAAGAAATTGGTTTTTGATTCTGAATCCTTTTGAAACTTTTAAAATTTTGGCTGAATATCCTTTGTTGAAAGCCGTTGATTACAATAGCTACGCATGTGAAGTCTCTCTTATCCTTGGTCAAGTTTAGGCCCTAGCCTGACTTCCTCAGCTCAGAAATGGTTAGACGATAGAATTGTGCTGATCTTGCACTTGTACACGCGATAAAATTGATAATTCGGAGTGCCACGCAATTTTTTACATTTCTGTACTGATTGTAGTATTGTGAAAATTGAACATTAAAATCGGCAGAGTTTAAGTACTATGAAGACCTATAAGCTCATATATGTGTTTGTCTACCTTTGTATCCACAAACTACTTATCTACTATTGATTTTATTTCTACAGGTTCTATAGTTTGTATTGATGCCTAGATTGATGAAGGACGTGTTGTTCTCCCAAAACTCAAGGTCTTTGTTATTTATACCCGTACTTTGGCTTATCTTTCATGAAAGTATGTATGTATTAAACTAGATCTATTGCATTGAAATAACTATAATTGAACCAAGGTGCATAGGGGAAAATTTCCGTCAAATCAAATCAAATTAGCTTAGGGGTAGCTGAGAACATTTATCATCCATAAGGCGTAACTGAGTGTCAGTGCTAAGTTAAGGGTTCCTAAACCAATCATCATCAACATACGAGTATATCCGTAAGATCTCGTAACCGAAGGGAATAAGATCACAAATATTGTACAAACTGTCAAAATTGTAAATCTTTGTTGTACTACTTAAGTGACTCGTCATGACAGAGTTCGCCTGGATCTCAACATATGATCACATATTTTCCGGAATGTAGTGCTGATGTTCCTGATCTGACTTCAAAGAAGTTGGGCGTACATTGTATTACTCCGAAACAGAGATCGAGGTAGTATGATAACATGGTTAGCCAAATAGTCGCCAATGCAGCAGCTATTCATTGACAAAATATGAAACCTTCATGAGAAGTCTTCGGTTATGATTTGCATTTAAATGTATGTCGTTAATCCGGGGGCGTAAATATTACCTACAGCCAGCACCGACTCTAGATGCCTATTTGGATGGAGATGGTTCTATGTCTGCCTTAGAGAGATATTCTATGAGACGGGTATATCCCGAAGTGGATCGTATAAAAGTTCATTTCGGTGTGATTCCATTTAATTTATATTTCTCTCTATGAGTCTTCGCCGACAATTATAGGATTTCCGGATACACGAAGGGGATGGACACACTTGGATTCCTGCACGAAACAATTAACCTTCGCGGCGTTACACCATAGTTCTGCTACGGACAAGAAGGTATTGGTGACCCTGTTGTTCGTCACCCCTGAATGTATCCTCAGCTTTCCGTGACTTATTGCATGCATCCATAGATAGTTATTAAAATCACAAGATGCCTAATAAAGTGTTGAGATATCACTTCATGCATCCAAGCTTAAGTGTTATAATTTTTCGATCTTTTCTACAAGAATTTCAAGTTGCCATTGTTTTTGTTTTTCTTTACAAGGGAGTTCAACTTCCTGTGATGCTTTCGTGTGCTAAGTCTATTGTTGACGCTTTTTATGCAGATAGATTCCTTCTCCAGCAGATGCATTACAACCCTCGTCCGAATCACAGATATGACCTCTTTTTGTAAAGAGGCTCATTGTCATTGAAGGGATCAGTCTAACATTTCTATGTCAACGCATTAGAATAGTCTACTTTAACTACCGCACATGGTTTTGTCGCAAAGCCTATTATAGATAATACTGAACTGAATTTTGCGACCATGTTGTGCAAGCAAGATTCGCCTGCCATTTTTTTCCTGTCGGAACAGGGCACTCAGGCACGGAACTAGTCCATTGTACTCCTTGTAAGTCCCTCTCAATGCTTGGCAAAAGTGTAGTGACCGTCACGACGCCAGTAAGCAGTCTGCAGTCTTCCCTACTGAGGGAAGGTCGGAAGGCTGCTGAACGCTTAGAGAAGTGGACTGTATTCACTGAAGTCTTGCATTCTCAAATTATCTTGAAAGGCCCTAACCGCCCGTTCGTTGCCATCAATATTGCCTATATCACTTCTTAGAAGACAGATGCAAGTTTTGCCTATTAAGGAGTGAAATCTAACGTTACCGTCCTCCAGAAGGACGTCTTGGAGCCATCCGTGAAGGCCCGACTACATTTCTTTTCTGACATAGATTCTGGCCTAAACTAATCTTGGTCACAGGGAAAAACTGTTTCGTATTTTTGTCGCTGCGAGCGAGATTCATCAATGTGTTTAGAGCATGCGTGCTACGGAAAGCCGCCATGCAGCCAAGACAGACTGTTCTTTGAGTCTGGTAAAAGCAGGAATATCGCATTTTCGTAAGAACTTGGATCCAAAGAACCTCGTCGGTGGCAATGCAAATGGCTTGCCGACAGCCGCTTTAACAAGAAGTACGACAGCGCCTTAAGATGTTTAGTCCGTAGAAGTTTATTATCCGGGATGACATTCACGTACAAATCTTCTTTGGAGAACTGGATGATTGTACCTTTAAGCACTAGATGAGTCAGACAAACATGCTTCCTTGTTTTAAAAAAGGGAATAACCTCAGAGTTGAGAGGATCGACTGAAAACCCATTCTGAATTCGATGCATCTCTGATCTAACATAGAGACCCCCAATAGTACTTTCTAACCGTTAATCTCGTTAACCTAACTTTTGGATAACGCTAAGTCGATTACTTGATTTCTTACTCTCGTAATCAAAGTTGGCTGTTGACAAGCAGGTCAGGGGATAATATGAAATCTAGGAGATGATCACCACTCTCGTTGCATTTGCTACTGCCCCAAAGTGTATTCTGAGCATTAGCCTCGTAAGATGTGATAAGTCGCATCTTCCTGGAATCACAGTATTCAATAAATTCGGCTACCGCCTTCAGTGGTGGTCGCAATATCGAATCATAGGGAGTGTAATCAGATACAACGACGAATTTGTGCCATTCTCCGTTCGGTTGGTAGCTTAGGTATGTCTGTGGCAATAATCTTCGTTGCCAAATTATCCAAGTTTAGATGGTGAGAGTGTCTTCACCACATATAGACGAGTTCTCGGTCTTTCTGTTCGTTCATCATATAGTTTTGTGAAGATTCTTAAACATCCAAAACTACAAGTGCATTTATTCAAAACCCATGGTGCCTGTATGAATATCATGTGAGGTTTTATATTCAACACGGAAAGATTCCTAAGACTTGGAATGTTAAAGGTAGCCGTCTCTTATCTGCACTCATTTGGAAACAAAGTGGAAATTAATGGAATAAGGACATGAGTCACATCTAGGCCCATAGCAAGAGAAGAGCCGTACTTGTTTTCTCTTTGCCTGTCTCTTTATGAGAGTACATGTTCCACTTTTCACTATCACGTCCAGGGTTCTGAGTATGAAGGCGCATCAGTGCTCCCCCCTTTTTTCTGAGCTGCCCTTCAGTTGCCTGAAGACCTCGAAAGTTCTAGTTTCCAGGGGTGGAATTATCGGCACATACTTGCTTAACCATTCAAGAGTTTGTTGCGGGGAGTACTTCACTCTAAGAATTCCGTTTTCCATATCGCATAGCTCTGCTTGAATGCAAATATTCTCTGCTTTCTCTGCATCTGCTCCAACAGATGATCGGCACAGTGTTTGCACTCAGCGTCGTTCAGACTGGTGTCATAGCCAGCCTTCCCAATTCGGAGCGCTAGAGAGGTGATAGCGGTATCCTTATATAAATATAATTAGGTACTTGTACTTGTTAAGCTTAAGAAAAATGTCCACACCCTTTTTCTATGTATCGCTACAGTCTGGGTTGGATCTACAGAAACTCTCTCTATTTAGCTAATCCAAGCGCCCTCACTAAGTTAACTACCTACGGCGAGATCACCCACCCTTTATCGTGTTGTCTTTCCGGAATGGATTCGAAAACTTTCCAGGCGATTCAATATGTCTTATATCGGGGCCGATAAAATCTAATCCAGGTCATTGTCGCTGCATCGTTTATAGTGAGAGTTTCCTTTTAAGCCTAAAAGAGCAGATTGACAAGGTTGATTCCTCGTTTGATCTTTGCGTCTAAATGATGATCTTTTCTTTCAATGCTTTTTTGAAGCCGTACATTTGCAAACATGCGAGAGAAATGCGCACCTACGTACTAAAGGCCACAACTTCACGGCGGATATTTTCCTTAACGAACTGAGTCTTTCGAAGATTATATATGAACCTTCGACTTGAGGTAGCCCTGCAAAAAAGGCCCATAGTGCGAAGCCAGGGAATGCCTCCATACTTTTTATTGAATGTAATTGGAAAAATTGCCTTCAACTTCTTCATCGCGTCTCTGGCGGTAGTCGCAGTATCACCGCCTCACTGAAAAATCTTTATGTTTGAATAACTTGGAAACACCTGCGGTTGCAGCAACAAGGAACAAGTAACTTCGCCTTCAATTTGAGCTAGATACATATTCCGAGGTTGCTGCTGACGGTATGGTCCCGGAGTAGTGTCTCTTATTGTGTCAGCCTTTGCACCCTTACTGTTCAGCTCATTACCTAATCGCCGAATATTGAAGTGAGTTCAAAAAGCACAACATGCACCGCTCCTCAAATTTTGCTAGATCGCGAATGCGTGGTGTGCTTCCTCCTGGCCAATGTTCCATGGAAATTGTTGAATCCGCAAGACAAGGGCGTCGAACGATAACTTCCCCATCTCACCTAGCTAGTCTTTGGTGTTGCTACAAGGTGTCCTTTGTACGTTGCATTCACGGCTTGATAGATACCAGGCACCTTCTTTGGATTACCTATTGGCAAATGACATAAAACGTTTTAAATTCTTCTGATGGTCACAAGAACTGCCGCCAAAGCACAGATAAAAAATGTCCACTAAATAGGGAAACTGGCAAGTACTACATATATCTAAAGGGGAGAGGCGTAACCCCTGGAAAACTGGGCAAGATCCGTCCAATTCATAAAACACGTTGCTTAGAGCAAACTCACAACTCACCCTTGAATCTAGCTACTGACATTGCTGTTCATGTTCATGTATGTTATGCAGAAAGAAAGAAAGTAAGAAATAAGGTAATAGTCACGTTTATTACTCATATTCCTACGAACTTGCAGTTAAGTTTCACAAGCTGATGAGATCAATATAGAATTGTTCTAACCTTGAAAGTTTTCAAGGTTCTACAGGTCATTTTTACAAGTACTATACTCTACTTGCACACAAAATATGTGATGGCATGCTATTTTCTGCCTTACACCGACGCCCAATAAATTAGAGCAAACTCTTATGCAAACGAGTAAAAGAAAATATTACCACAATCTGACGACCTTTTTCTGAAAAAAAAGAAGAAATGACGTGGAAGTGTACTCGTACATGCCATGCTGGAAAATCTATTGCTTTGTTATTTAAGGCCATAAATAACAACAACTCTAACATGACCGGAAGTACGAAAAGTTGCAACAAACCACGACCACTACAGTAGATACCATAAGAAAGTTCTCAGCACTCGCTAATGCAGTAAAACAAAATGCAGCTGTTCTCACTATCCGTATCCGTATCCGTATCCAGTGTAGACGTCAAGTTCAAGAATAGAATAAAGTCGAATTTCTAAAGTAAATATTTAAAAAAAAAAAACCGTCTTCCAACACCAGACAGGAACAACATGATACGCGTATTTCCAATCAAATCCGGCGCAGATATTCAATGATGGAAAGATGTTTGAACAGAAAAATGGGGATTTTCCCCCTTGATCCAGACCCAACAGATGTATTATTCCGAACGCATGGCGGAAGCTGTAGTCTTCCAACTCCAATCGATGGGCAAAGGGCTTGGGCTTTTTTTTTCTTCTTTCCGATATTTATTTTTCTTCTTCTTCTTCTTGTATTTAATTGTTTTATATTGGAGTACATACGTGTGTGTATGTAAGAATACACCGAGAAGGCAATGACCCCCCCGAAATGCCCTAATGCCAGCTCCGCAGATACGTACAGTGTCGGTTGAGATACAATACTTTTCGACTTTGTTCGAATTTTTATTTTTTGTGTTTTTTTTTCGTCTTGGTGGTTTCTGATCCCAAAACCCGCATTAGGTGACCACCACTTCTGACTTTATTTCAATTTTCTTTTCATCTATCATTGTGTGCACCATGTCTAATTGTAGGGTAAAGGGGCAAACACCACAAGAAAAGAAGGGGCTCCGTTGGATTGAATAATAGACCGGGGAATTGTTTTTATTAGATTGGGCTTTTATCATGCGAACGGATCAAAGTTAATCAATCACTGAAGGAACCAGAGTATAATGCTGACAGTCGACCGAAATGCATTCCTTGAAGGATCGTCATATCTAATGAAGGAATCCTGCCCCCCAGTCAAGGGAGTACTGATGGCACCAACCGCATTAGAAGAGTCGACATGCTAGAAACCAGGGAATTCAGTCCGATTGTATTCTATTCATTTACGAGTATATCGTGAAGAGTTTAAATAGTGGGCGTCTATCTATCTAAATTGATACAAACACTTGGGTGCATGCAATCGGTTTAGTCACTTAAATACTCGTAGCGGCGAAACCGAAAGTGTCCGGTGTTCTGATGAAGTCATCGAGAAATTCAAGACATTTTTAGCCTAGACCTTGAAATGGTGATTTTTTTTCTGTGGCTTCTTCAAAAGAAAAACTGTCATCGATTTTATGATGCTCTGCGGTAAGAGATGATGTGTTTTAAGAGCAATTTAGAATTGTCTCGAAATGGTTGCTCCGACTGTGGTTTGATAAAATTGAATCCGAGAAGTTGGTACTTTACACATTTATGGAGTGCAGTTTTGTGGTTTTTACTTTTAATGGAGTGGTGACCAATCGGTATAACATCGTAAACCTATCTTATATTCGTTATTTTGTAATCGACAGAATGCTTTAGAAAGCTCTTAACGGAAACCTTTTTTGAATTTGAACTTAGTCTTGCATCTTCTGATTCAAGTATTCGTAAAAGTTTGCCTGCTACTCGTATTCGCTTTTGTCGCTAATCAGCAACTGTATTTCTCAATTTCCCAAACGAAGTCCTATTGCACTTTTCTCATTACAGTTCTGCTCATCTTCCGAATATTTCATTCATTCAATAGAAGTAATGACACAACATTTGAAAGGACCAGGTTAACACTTCGTAGATCTAAAACAAAATTCCGAATGCCATCTAAGCTTTCCCCGATTCTATTGCTCATATCCAGTTCGGTGCCAGAGTTAGTGAAGACCTTTTGGTGGAGATCCAAAATGTCATTTGCACATCGAGTCATGGGATTAACGTGACCACCTGTAGGTAAGACTTAAACTTCTTGCTGATCTTAAGGTCATAGCACCCACTCTTTCCTCGACTTGGGTTTAAACCGCAGCCACCATGGCGCTCCGACAAAGGGGCCTACCTCAACAAGTCAGGCCCGGACCGAAATTCGCGGAACTCCTAACTCCCACGGTACCATGATTTAAGTCCTGGGATGGACTACTGGTGATCCTGCCGCCAACAAGACCTATGACCGGCCGCTTGTAACTTCGGTGGCGTCATCTGAAAACCATTACGATAAGACCAGTACTTTGATCTGCCCCCGCCTTTTATTAGACAACGTCATTGATGGGTGAAGCCTTGATAATTGGCCGTGGGCCCTGTCATCAGTCAAAATAAAGTATCTTAGGCACATAGTCCTGTCCAAATCATTCCCCTAACTTATCCATTCAAATTGTTCATAAAGCATGACAGCCACGAACAACACCAGTTCTGCACTTCGGAGTTCAAAATCCGCAAAGTTGTGTGTACCCTTAAGGTGATTGTTCACAGCGCGGGCAAAGGAAATTTAGGGAGGAAGAAAAGAGAGGTACCGATGTACATTGTTTTTAAATGTTTGCAAGTTATAACGACCAGGAAATACAGAGATCGGAAGGGCATTCCATAAGCGAGTTGTACGGCTTAGGAACGAATCACGATATTTTAGAGTACGTCCGAAAATGGGCTTGAGGGTATACTGATGAGCATTCATAGCGAGACGGGTGTTACGGTTGAAAGTTAGAATGTGCAGAATGCTACTGGCGATTTCAGTGGAGCACTGGTGGTGGAAATAGCGATAAAACAAAGTGAGACAGGAGACATTACGTCGGTGTTCGAGGGTATCAATTGACTGACTGATATCAGTTTCTTCAATGAGCTTTATCGCACGATTTTGAATCCTATCTAGCAGGTACAGAGATGTTTTAGGAGCACCTGACCAGATGTGGGCATTGTACTCCACTTTTGGGCGGATGAATGCCTTATAACATATATTGAGGCCAGATCAGAGGGGGTAAAATATTTCTTACATCGCTTGAGGAAACCTAGATTATTTCGCAGCATTTTTGACATCAAATAATATGTGGTCATTCCAACGTAAGTTGTCATTGACACACATACCGAGAATGGAAAGTTTTTCGGTTTCGACGATGCAAGTGCCATTCATGGATAAGGGCTGGGTGTTTAAATTTCGCTTTAACGACAGCTGACAGCATTGTGTTTTGGAAGCATTAAATTCCACTCTGTTGATAGTTCCCCAATTGGTTATGCTGTTGATATCGGAATTTAATGAGCTTAGCTTAGCATACCGAAGAGCAGGGCCGTGAGTCCGGGAACGAATATGAAAAGCAGAGAGTACTGTCATCAGCAAAGGAATATATTGGATTAGACGTAGCAGACAAGAGATCATTAATAAAAATTAAAAAGAGTGTCGGAGACAGAACAGAGCCCTGGGGCACACCAGCATTTATTTTGTGAATATCAGACTTGAAACCGTCCAAGACAACTTGAATTGAACGTTCCGAAAGGTAATTTCTAATCCATTGAAGAAGAGGGTCGTCGATCCCAAATGCACACATTTTCGACAAAAGAGCCTGATGCCAAACTCCGTCAAATGCCTTAGAAATATCAGGTGCAACTATCTTGCTTTCGCCACATTGATGTACGCTTTGGTTCCACTTTTCGGTGAGACATGCCATCAAATCACCAGTGGACCTGTTGCTACGAAAACCGTACTGCCGGTCATTGAAGAGTTTTCGTGTTTCGAGATATTTCATGAGCTGACGATTTATCAGCGTTTCCATGACCTTGGAATGAAGGGACGTAAGTGCAATGGGTCTGTAGGAGGAGAGAGAAGATGATTCGTCTTTTTTAGGGACGGGCTGGACAAATGCTGTTTTCCATCTGCTCGGGAAGAGTCCTAAAGAGTAGGATTGATGAAAAAGCTTACGCAGTGGTTTTGCCAGCGAGGAAGAACACCTCTTCAGAAGAAGGGGAGATATACCATCTGGACCAGCGGATTTATGTATGTTGAGATCTTTAAGTACTCTTGCTACTACACGAGTGCGAAAGTAGATTCGTCCCATTCAAGATTCGACGCACTCAAGTGTAGGCGAAGACAAAGCACAATCAGGGAGTGTTGGGCTGGCCGAAAAGTGTGCAGCAAGCAGATTGACCTTGTCCAAAGAACTAACAGCTGGAATGTCATTGTAAATGAGCGTTGGGATGGAGGATGAGGCTGAATTTCTAATGTTTTTGACGAACGATCAAAAATCGTTACTGCCTTTGGGACAATGCAGTATTTTTTTCCTCAGTTTTTGGTCGTATTAGAAGTCATTTGTCATTTGTGGCTCGTTTGAACTTTTTTCGGTTTTCCTCTGTCGGGTTGGTCTTGAAGGACCGATAAAACATTTCTCTAACTCTGACGGCCTCTTTACAGCTCGAGTCGTACCATACCTTTTCTTTTGGTTTGATACTCTTCATCCGATGAGGAATAAAGGATCTCATTCCAAAGAGAATGGTGTCTGTAATCATATCAGTAGCGGCATTCACGTCGAGGAAGCATACGACCAGTTAAGAAGCTGTTAAGTCCGCTCCAATTGGCTTTCTCGTATTGCCATACGGTTCTTTTAAGAATTTTTCCTCTAACTGAGTGGTCGGTGTACGAAAAATTAGCTGATATGACACAATGGTCCGTCGAGACTAGAGGCAACGATGTACTTATCAGGGTGAAAAGTTAAAAACATGTCCAGGGTGTTGGCGGTATGACTATCAAGGTCTGGTATTCGCTTGGGCTCATTTAAAAGCTGCGTTAAGTTGTTTTCCGCAGCGAAGATCTCAACATACCGTCCTTCGGGTGTTTTCTGTCCAGAATGTCGAAGCCACCCAGAACTGTGCATATTAAAATCGCCCGTAAGAACGATTTCAGTATGACGATACAGGGATACAATTCTTTGAATGGAGTCAGACAGCGCATCAAACTCGTTAAAAGTCGAATTGCTATCCAGTTTGGGGCTTCTGTAAATAAAGCAGTAGTGGATAATTTGCTTACGGGGATGGAATTTTAACCCCATGAAGTTGAATTCCGGATTGGAACATGGATCACATTGTGGTGGAGTTTGGTAAGCTACATCACTACGCACATAAATGGCGAGACCGCGGTGAGAGAAGAATAATGGCACTAGTTCGTAGCCAGGTAGCTTCAGATCAGAATGATCTGTGTTTCACTAAGTGTCAAAACAGCTCGTCTGTACTTACAGACGTGAACGTACGCAGAAAAGTGATTACTGTTTAGCCCGCGTATATTGGCTACGTCTACCCTGAATTCCCTAGTCATAATCACAGACAAACACAGAAAACACCGACAATACTAAGCAAGGCTGCAAGATGTCCATTGCTTCAAATCTTACAGAGCTGGATGTAAGTTATTGGATTTGCCTGACTGGCGATATATGGTATATGACTACACTTGTACACTGGTAACCAGCTTGAAAGATATCAGGACGAGGTTGTGTCACATCTTTAGAGAAAGCAACAGTTTAGACTTTTACTGGATTTTAGAAACATCCGTGAACAAACAGACTGCGGTCCGTTGTAGAGAACATTGCCAGCGCTCCTTGGCATCGTTCTGTATCTAATATTCATTTAAGTCAGAGACGGTTTATAAATAGATGTGTACTTGCTCTTTTCGCTGATGTTCTCTCTCGCCATAGTACAGTATTGAGGTGGAAGCAAGTCAATTTCGGGACGAAACGAATCATACTTGTAATGTCTAAGTAATAAGGTGCTAGTTTGAAGTGGATACCTTATCTTCAATCTTTACGAGTTTTAGCATCATGGTACTGAACTTTCCACCAGAGTTCACTTTCCACTTCAGAGGATGATCGGTCATCAACCGTAAGAGATGAACGCTGGATAAGTTGGCTTGCATAGATTCCGACAATGCTGTCGTACTTAAATAACTTGAAGCCTTTGAGCTTATGAAGGATAATTTTTATTACTCGACATATAGGCAGAGTCTTCAAGGCTAAGAAATAAACGGACCCGGATTAGAATAGATTGGAATAGAATGACTGTTTAACCGGCTTTCAATATTTAACTGGTTGGTAACGATCTTGATACTCAATGATGTGTAATAACTCAGTTGTGTCACTTGGTTTCAATGAACTATAGACCTTAACCGGTTGGGAGTTTGAGTCAAGTTCACTGCCCTGAGTAAAACTGATCTTCTCAGGCAATTGTACCCCTTAGTACAATTCACCAACGTCAAAAATAGGAAGCGAGTTGGGGTAAAATAGAATACGTTCATTATGGCTGTCTACAGATCTGCTTTCTATGAGCTTCATAAAAAGTTTAAGACTTCGATATTGTCTTCTTTGAAATGGTCGACTCCTTTTCGAATCGCTTATGGCTCAAAGGCATAGTTACTACTACTATGACTAGAGCTGACAATTAGTCCGGTTCGACAACAAGCCCAGTTTGATAAATCGGTACTACTCTATATAGCTCCCGCTTTTTCCTGCACTATTTCAGTAGCCCTGTGATATCAAATCTTGTCGCCAAGTTTTCTTTTTTTCTAATTTTTTGCCTATTCGCTGCTGGATGCGCAGACTCAGCTGCATTCTCCTCTGTGTTTGAATCACAAGCAGTTAGCGATACCAACTGAGTTCGAATTCCACTGTCCGTCCACAGACTCTTTTTTTTTAGATTTTTTAGTTAGGCTTGATCTTTTCTTCTACCACGCAGAGGAGGAAGGAAGATAAACGCTGCAAAACCTCACATAGGAGACTTATCTCAAAAACGTAGGTGCCGGCATCGAGAGGACAGACTACATAACGACTTGGGCGTAGTTTTGGCGCCTTAAACGAAAGGTTTCTGAAATTTGTTTTTTAGCGATCTATCGTATGTAGTATTAAGAAGTGAAACATGTGCAAGATGCAACTACTATTCGATCTGGAAGATCTTGGTAACGTAATGTTATCACTCTACCAGACGTTTTCCAATATTTACTAAGTGTTGCTACAATTCAGTGACATCTGCGACTCAATCAAAGGCCTCTCTCTTTAGACCGATACTCCATGGCCACAAAAACAGTAGAATTACGCTTCCCTTCTTTATACGGATCCGGAACTGTTTACCCAGTTCGAAATGTGTATCCGGCGACAAACAAACATTTCCGCACGTTGCACAAACACTGGACTCGCGAGTGGTATCTGCGGGACTTTATAGTACAAGTGCCTACAGAGGAATCGTATACGAAATTAAAAAGCGAATGGAATTAAACGAAGACACGGTGACTCTTGGATATAGAGGAGACGGGTGTTAGGAGGCCAACGCAATTCCTACGGCACCTCAAAAAACTCGTGCCGGGTTCCATGCTGCGCTCCATGTGGTTTAATCGTTTGCCACCCTACAACCGTTCTCTTCCTCAGAAGGACCTGTCACTAGAACGGTTGGCAGAGCTCGAGGATTCCATCTTGGGCATTGCGGTAACTTCCATTAGCAATAAAGGCACCTGCTGAAGGCCCAGAAAATATGAATGACTTCCTCAACCAGCTCCATACCGAAATCGCTAAAGTATGAGGCATAATTTCATCATAAAATACGCCTCAGTCTCGCCTTCGATAAAATCTCGCAGTAAATATTTTGGGGAAGGAATTTGCTGGTACCACGAAAGACTTGGACCGAAGTCGACAAAGTGCACTCGTTCGTGCAAATAAATGTCGAAAATGGTCGGGCCAGTCGTTGATGGAGCAGCAGCACCGCATATATAGCGATGACAAGGCAACCAAGATGCGATTTCTGGTGGATTGTGTTGATAAAATTTGTGTACCGCGAAAAAAGTCATCTTACGAACATTCCGCAGCGAACGGGACGCCCATTCCTACCAACGGATCAGTAATCATGACGATTAACCTGGGCCTTCGTCAAGAATTCACATGGAGATTCATCGTTGTCGAAATCACTAAACCGATTCTGGGAGTAGATTTACTTGCATATCATAGCTCGCTGATGGTTGCGAGAAATCGTCGTCTCATCGATGGAACCGGGGTAGCTGGTAGCTGAAGGAAAAGCAGTGAATGAAAAAATATGTAACTACAGTAGGATTCATCACCGGATCTTCTTCGTTCCACCAGTTACTTTCTATGTTCCCGGACATTTTACGACCTGACAGAGCTGCAGCAGTTAAAATTGGGTTCTAAAATTGGGTATCGCTAGGCAATTACAGAGTTGCTGATCTATGGTCATCACCACTTCGCATGGTATCTAAGCAAGGAGAAGAATGGCGACCTTGTGGCGATTACCACGGCCTTAACGCCCAGCCCGAACCCAACCACTATTCTGTACGTCATATTCTCAATAACTTTTGGTACCAAAATATTTTCCACAATAAATTTGGTGAAGGTATTTCACCAGATTCCAGTTGCACGAGGCAATATTTGCAAAATCGCTATCTTAATGCCGATCGACCTCTTTGAGTTCACATTTATGAGCTCCTAGACATTACACACTACGGTGTAGTAATGAATCCTGCAAAATGCAAGTTTGAGCTAAAGGAGGTACAGTTTCTTGGCTACTACGAGTATGTCTCCAGCAAAGGCATTCAACTGCTACAAGAGAATCTGAGGGAGAAGCCGCTTTTTAAGCCACGAAGAACAGCTTGGCCGTTAATCCTTTTAGCTCATCCAGAAATCAACGTTCCGCTCGCAATATTCTGCGACGCATCCGATTTCACCGTCAGGGCTGCGCTTCAGCAAAAGATAGGTAAAGATTGGCAACCACTTGCTTTTTCTCCAAGAAGTTGAGCACTGGAGAACAGAAGTATGCAGCTTATGGCCGGGGGTATTGACCTTATAAAATATTTCCGTCATATATCTGGAGAATAAAAAATTGTTGCCGACGCTCTCGCCCGCACCGAAGAAATTGAACCGGCAATTAGTCAGGAAGCCTGAAGTTTGACGATGAGCTAGCCGATTTAGAGAAGAATAACCAGTCCAACTTAGATTAGTAAACTTCCCAACCGCCAGGGACCCAATAGTCTGTGATGTCAAAACTTCATATACGTCCATATTTGTCTATATACTACGGAGGGCGAAATTCGACATGATGCATCACCTGTCGCACCCGAGAGTTAAGTCAAGCTCATTTCATAGCGTTATGTCGGGCCGTCAGTAAAAAAATGACTGCAGAGAGTGGGCCGAAAGCTGCATTCTGTGCCAACAGTCCAAGGTAGCAAGACGCGTGACAACAATTCTAAGGATGTTTATATCGTCGTCAAAAAGTTTCGAACACGTCCACATTGATATTGTTGTCCTGCGAAGCTCTGAGGGCTATCGCTATCTTCTTACTTGCGTGGATTGATTCTGTCACTGTTCCGAAGCAATTCCTATGGAGGCATCAACAGTCGCTCGCGCCCTTTATGGTGTATTGCGCGTTTTGGTACACCGTTCAAAGTAGCAATAGACCAAGGGAGGCAATTTGAGTATCACCTGCTTAGACAACTAGACACAACTTACTATAGGACTACAACATACCATCTAGCACCGAACGTCGTGGTTGAGCGCTTCCACCGCCAGTTAAAAGCCGCTATAAATGGTCATAGAAATAATAGGTGGACGGATATTCTTCCAGCGGTTTTGCTGGAGGTTCGCACGACATGGAAAAACGATCTTCAAGCAACGACCACAGAGATGACCTATGGCGAGCCACTTCGACTTCCTGGTGAGCTTTGGGCAAAAATAAAAGAAGAAACAGCAGCTGTGTTTCTGCAAATACTGCATGACCATATTCGCCGTTTACGACCAACAGATGGATCGAGATATGGTGAAAAGTCCACGTTCGTACTTACTCGTAAAGACCGTGCAAGTGCTATCGATGTATTCGAAACGTGAAAGACCTTCCTGATAAACATTAAGGGATGTAATTGGTAGGCTCAAGCCAGCCTATATTTTAAATAGTAAACTCTGCGATGGCGAAGTTTCCGCGTTGTGGAATTCTATGCAATATTTTAGGTAATCTGCCAAAGAGTACAGAGCCGGACTCGGCTCCAATACCAACTGCAGAGGAATCAGCTCATCCATATGATGCCTTAAGTCGAAAAGTTGTTTCGTGAAATAGGTATCTAGTGTTGGGTTCATTATTGACCAAAATCATATACTAAACTACCTATAGCTGGTGTAGTTGTATGTGAGAAATTTAGCAGGTTTTTGTATTTTTTCGCATTAAAGTTACAGCGCTTAAAAAGCATTCCTCTGACATGAATCAACTTAAATAAATAACCACTTCACTGCCCATCAGGTATTTCGAATTCGACACAAGTACGTACATACATAGATCTGTAAAGCCTGTCCTGCTATAAGTCAGTTACTCATACAAAAATGTTTCGCCTCAAAATCCGAGTGTCTCTCACCCGAAGCTGTGCATCATCGGCATTCAAATTTCTCCAGAGCGTAATGCTTCTAAATCCTTCCGCAAACAAATAATTTAAAACCAGATGTGACGTTGTCGTTGCAGAGATTTAAGTCAAAATCGTTGCACAAACAAATTATTGAAAGCTAACATAACAATTAGACCGCACGAACCGAACCATTTAATTATTTTCATCTACCAGATACGAGTAACTCCATTCGGCAAAACACCAGCACAGCAAATTGCATATCTCTGTCTGAAATACCATCAGTTAGGTTTCTGGTCTCGAGTGCAGTGTTCATTCAATTCTTAAAGTTCACTTACTCAGACGGTGGAAAAGACTACTCTTTGCATACAATGCAACACTTGGCCATTAATGGAATTTGCGCCTCAGTTGCATATGCAAGAATGCCACTTAGCACCTTGTATGAATGGGGTATCCATTTTCAAAAGCGATCAAATGGTCGAGTGTACAACACAAACCAAATTTTGCAACAAATTCAACTAATCCCCAAAACATTTCGTTGGATACATGTATCCAACCGAACTGGTGGTGAATTCGATGTTTACGAATTAATCCACTACGCAGAGCAACCCCCCGAATGATTACCCATCTTCAGTGAAATATTTGGCCTTCACGTTTACATAGTAGGAACCGGCGCGGCGCGGCGTCACTACAGACAATAAGGACACAAGAAGAGGGAGAGTCACGATAAATTCCGAGTTAACACCGAAACTACATACGGATACGCATACATAGATGGATACCGATGCTTGGTGGATACCAAATCCAGCTTAGGTTGCCCCTGTTAGCATGACTCATGATAGAAGTATGCAGCCGCCAATTTGGCGCCGATTTACATAACAAAACTTATGCTGTCGTCTCGAGCTCTGTACCCAGATACAGTGTATTGATACGAATACATATATGTACATACACATGTGATACTGATGCCACCTAGATAGCTCTGTGGTTATGGATTACTTTTACTTCTATCTATCCGAGGGATGCTGGATGGTGAATGTTGCTGCCACAGCCAGACCCAGGACAAAGAGTTCTGCTTTGTGAAATACGTACGAACGCACGTATTTTTGTGGGACTCGTTTCTTTCTCTATTTTTTTATTTCAGTACATCTTTCTGTTCATTATATTGTAGGATTCCAGATTGGATTTTTCATTTCTGTGCCGTAGAGCAAATGTATAATGTAATGCCACACTACATAGAAACGACACATTCTGCAGTATGTATCCGTATGTACAGCGCTTTAAGAGGTACTTGATTTATTTTGGTGTAAGCTCAGGTGGTAGTGATGTCAGGGTGGTAATTGGGTTGAGTGGATTCTAACAGCAATCCATTTTGTGGTTACGTGATGATGACACAAATCAAAAACTGTGTTTCGGCACTCGGTAATACGTTTGTGACCCGCATCATGACATCACGGCATCGTAAAATATCATGACAGTGTCCTTTGGCATTATAACTAGAAAAAAAAATACTGTTTGTTCATTCTTTGACATACGAGTCAAACATAGGCAAACGTATGATACGTACGAGTCATGTGTATGTAGAAGGAAGAGGTGTACTCATGTTAAGAATGTAAATGGGGATTAAGGAAGACATGTAGCTTTCTGAGGGATTTATTTTTATGAGATGTTTAAGGTGAGCAAAGTGCGAAATCGTTCAATGTCCTCAATGCCATTCAACACGTTAAGCTGTTAAGACCTATAACCTACTTTGTGGGTGATTAAAAGTTACTTATTACACGATCTAGTACTTTATAAATATATATGACCAAAATTGCAAAAACAGCTGTATGCAAACAAAGAAAACCGCAACCATAGATCCAGCGATGCTTCCAAATGGACATGTTTATTCATTGCATATCCACTTTTTAGAAGACTTAGATGCCTGGCATCTAATGCAAGAACAAGCTGACCAATGCAGAGGAAATGTCATGTCATCACACTCCTTATTCTACGGAAGGACAGTTTAGGCAAATATTTGGATGTTCAATGCCTTAATGTGGATATTCCTAAACCCACGACCAAGAAGAATAGTGTAAAAGATTTTACTTACTTTCTTAAGGTGGCACCACAGACTGGGGTGAACCTAGGCCTCATTCAACAAGCGTCTCCAGCCACTTCCAATTTTGGACGTTGGCTCCATTTGCGTGCGACACCTGAGTCGGGTTCTTTCTCTACTGCGCTGTCCCACGGGGATTCGCGGATTCGAAGATTACATGACCCAGCAATCTCAGTCGTTGGACCTTCACTCTTCTGGCTAAGTCAATGTCGCAGTACAACCCGTTTAGTTCGTTTTTGTATCTCCTCATCCATTCACCGTCTACGCAGACGGGACCAAAAATCGCCCGAAGAATTTTCTTCCCAGTACAGCTAAGAGCACCTTCATCCATTATTGATAAAGTCCATGCCTCTGCGCAGGGGAGCAGGACTGGGATTATGGACTTTGCTAATCAATTGCCTTCTTAGGACAAATAGGCGACTGGCAAGATAAATTGATAGTGGAGCCTAGGTATAAAAATGTATAACTATATCAAAGTTATATCTGTCGAGGGTGGCGTTCTGTCCGAGACGTCTGCCGTTGATGTCCTTTCTTGTTTGTCTGGCCCTCATTGATGTTAAACCCATCTTCGCCGCTTCCACCTCAATACTCGCAAAAGCAGCACTAACATCACGCTGCTTTCTTCTGATTATGTCAATAACATCGGTACAAGTATACGAATTGGACGGACTTTTGAAGGAATGTACCTATTGTTTTGGCGCGTAAGTTTTGCAAGAATGATGTTAAAGAAATCGCACCGCCTTGTCTAAATCCTTTTTCGACATCAAAGGTCCCGGTGAGTTCTTTACCGACCCTGTTGGAGCAGTGTGTATTTTCCATAGTCATCCTGCACAAACGGACGAGTTTGGCACGTATGCCAAAACTAGACATTGTTCTGTATAGCTCGTCTCTATAGATAGGTGGTGTGTATCGGTTTGGGGCTCATGGGTCTTTGTCAAGATCTGCCATATTGTGAATATTTGGTCGATGGTGAACTTTTCAGGCCTAAAGCCAATTAGGTTGCTGACGAACGGCTTCAGGCGTTCACACAATACGGCAAATAGGATCTTGTAGGCGATGTTAACAGGACTGATGGGTCTGTAGTTGGAGCAGTTCTGAAGATTTCGGTCTCACTGATCGAACAAACAATGCTGAGGTTCCATTCATCGGGCATACTTTCGTCCGTGGTGTATACTCCTTACCGAGTCATCGCCCGCCGCTTTGAAGACCTCGGCGGTTAGGCCTTCTACTCCAGCAGCTTTGTTAGACTTAAGCTTAGATATGGCTATCTTCACTTCATCCAGGTCGGGTGGGCGGAATTGTTGGTCTATATCGTCCTGGTTTGAAAGGTCATCGCCATTATACAGTCTACATAAATGTTTTTTTTTTTTTTTCAAATCTTCTACTAAGATCCCTTGATCGTCTCTACAGGCCTCGGGTTAGAGTTTGTGTTCGGGCATGTTTTGTTTACCTTTTGATAAAACTTCCGAATCTCATTCCTGGAGTAGCATCTCTTAATTTTCTCAACAGCGCTCTTCTCATGCTCCTTCTTTTTCTACCTGAGAAGCCTGTGTTCGTCTCTCATCTTCTGCTCGTAGATGTCGTGAGAAGTCTTTCTATATCAAACCAGCAGTATCGTTGTGGTGACCGAATGAAACCCAGCAGGTCAGTGTGGCATTTCTGATGGCTTTTTGGCAATGTTACCACTGGTCTACAATACTTGATGCTGGCGGCGTAAGACCTCTTAAGAGACTAAGGTAGACTCCGTCGTAAAACAATTTGGCGACCCCTTGCGATCCAGCTTACCAGCTTACCAGCGTCAAACTTATACGGGATATACGCAACCGCACCTTGGCTACAAAAAGGTAATGGTCTGATTCGATATTGGCCCCTCGGAAGCTTCGGACATCCATAATACAGGACTTGCCTTGCGTCGATTGCTATGCGGTCAATCTGGTTGACAGTTGATTGTTCAGGAGCTCTCCAGGTCCCCATATGAATATCAAGATTTGAGAACCACGTACTATCTCCGACAATGCTTCGCCCCGCTCCAAATCGATTACCCTGAATACGTTATCAGAGGTGGTGTCATGAAGGTTATACTTTCCAATAGTACTACTAAAGATGCGCTCCCTGCCTCGCCAAAGACAATTTTAATGTCATAGCTAGGGCACTGCTCCTAGGTCTTGTACACGAGCGCGCATACATGGCTAATGTTGGTAAATTTAGTCTTACTAGGGATTGTTAAGAGGCGCTCGTTAACATGTCGGAAACTCAAGACTTCTTGCCTAAGTCTGCCTCTAACTTCGAATCCGCATCCAAATAGGCGTTGCTTTTGCCGTCGATAACAATCGCCGTAGTAAATGTCGCAGTTTTTCGTCCTCTTTTTTGTCCGGCCGCATTTCTCGGCTGTAATATCTGCTTTATAGCAGCCCAGAGTCTTCGCTAATTGTTCGGCTGCACGTGGCTTTTTAAGGGACCTAACATTCCACGTACTGATTTAAAGTTCGTTCTAAATGAATTGCCAACATTTGATCCGTACGTATCCGAGGATTGTTCTTGCGTCGTAACTTAGTTTATTTTTTCCATAGTCGGGCAATTACTCCGGCAGTACAACCCCCAACCTGGAAGGCCAGTTCCATATCCTTAGGACGAGGGGTCGGTTAGAATGAAGCCAGCAACCCCTTTGCGGTTGTGAGCGCAAACTTTGATCCGTTCAGGGCTCATCCGCTACCAGCTCTTTTTCAAGACCCCGATTTAGTGTCGGAAATCTTTACCCACCTCACCTCCAAGTATGTCTGAGTAGCCCGAATAAGGTCTTATTTGCTTTATTCTGGAATTTTGCTTCACCCTTGATTCCATCAAGGGAATTCATTCTCTGTCCCGTTTATAGCGCTGCTATTTTTGTCTCTGGTCAGCACTCGCGCTTATAAGGGTATTTAGAGGTAAAATAAGTATAATTGAAGAGTAGAATCAGTTACCACACTGAGTATAGCCAGGTTGATACCTCTGAATGTCTACCCTACCACCCAACCAAACAACGTGCTATTACGCGGAAACCC
The DNA here is from genome assembly GCA_949129095.1 of Volucella bombylans. Taxonomy (NCBI): domain Eukaryota; kingdom Metazoa; phylum Arthropoda; class Insecta; order Diptera; family Syrphidae; genus Volucella; species Volucella bombylans. The sequence continues at coordinate 15,408,430 of OX422144.1, forward strand.
ATCAAAATAGCCACCTCAAACGTTACATCTCACGAACGATAGCTAGTTACGATATTCTCCGGCTCAATGAAGCGCAATCACGCTCGTGCCTTTGGAATCCATCGTCGATGAAAGATAACCGAACCCGCCAGAATAAAATGTTTCCACACGCTGTCAACAATGAAATGAAATACTTATTATCAGCACGCTCTCCGATGGTAATTTGACAGCAACACCGACTTAATTTTATAAGACCTGGATTGTGCACAATACCGAGTCTAGTATTAGCCCCTTGACGGGCCTTAAAGGTATCGGTTAGGATTCAACAATATTCTTTTCTACAAACACACGGAACGTCGGTGAAGTTGCGCCGCAACTGGAACTCTTAAGTCGTACCAATGGAGAAAATTCAGTTCGAAAAGTACCCACACCAAGCTCCGGAAATAGGCCATATAGGGTTGGGAATAAGTCGTTGATTTTAGTTGCTACGTTGATTATAGGTATTACACGCTGACACATCGCATTGCCTAAGTATTTGTTTGACATTAGCGATCATCGTAGTGTCGTTGCCGATCTTTGTGGAGAGCGAGCCTTTCTCCATTCACAGGCAAATGAGCCAGGTTTTACAGAAAATGACCGTGGGATGAATATGTGGTTGAGAATGGATTTATCAAGTCTAAGCACGCTAATGGTACAGTGGTCTGATAACTCTGTAGATGGCGCACTTTAAAGAGTTTCTTTCTTAAGCTAATTCAAACATTTCTCATGCTAACCATATCTAAGAGATGGGTTGGTGTATACTTCTTCGTTGATTTGGCGGCCGTGGTATTCATATTCATTCTACTGAATTCTACTACTACATCCAGCTTTTTGATAGGTCTTCAAAACAAAATAGCACAACTATTCAACCATATTAATCGAAGAAAAATTGAGTCTCTAAAATAACTACTAAATGTGGAAACAAAAAATATTAAGAGTCATACGAATCTATGGAATCCACTCTAAAACCAGTTACACGTACTACAATTTATTCCATTCAAAAAACTGCCAAAGGAAACGTAAATACCAAGTCATTATCCAGCAAGCACAGAACCAAACTCGGGAATCATCCCGAGAATCCTGAATGAAGTAGAAGGCCGGTCATACGAGATTCAATAACTTAAATAAAAGTAACTTCCATTGAGTCCATTAGGTTTAGAACTGCCATCCGCAGCTCCCAGCAAATGAACACACGAATACGGGTAAAATGTGCAAGAAAAACGGCAAAAACAGGATTTCAGCAAAGTCCACCATCCTGTTCGTTGAACTTGAACATTGCGCCTGAGATGGTTGGAAAAAAAGTCTTCTTAAACGGCAATGGCATTAAAGTCACCTTCCACAGTTGTGCTAACCACCAGATGTAAAATAGGACTGCAATGGTTTCGCCATCAACAGCAAGTTGTGGTTAATGATGCCACAAGCAGAAAGGGCAAAATGTGTGACGCGGTTTTATCGGGACAGATGCGAACGCAAGATTGAAAACATTGTTCACCAACCATCAATCCATCTTGGTGGCGGTGAAGAGATAAAGAAATTATATATAAAAACTGGATTTTTGAAAAGAGTCTTTATAGAGTACCTTATGTTTAGATGTTCGTCTCTAAGAAGTACATTACTTCAGGCAGGCCTCTATGACAATGTTTTCTTCTAATGTTGGAATCATTCACACAAGAAGGTGGTACATAATTTGTTCAGCTTAGATCTGTATACACTCTGATATAGATATTACCTACTGGCCTTATAGTCAATTTAGGCAGTGACCGTTAGTCTTAGACGTTGGATTTTATATAAATGGTCCGCCATCTAACGTTTTTTCAACTATTGCTTATTTCGTGAATGGTAACACTTAGCTCATGTCTGATTTGACAGATAACTAGTTTTATCCTTCCGGTTAATAATGGAATATAATTTCATTCAAATAGCTGCCTCGGCTGGCCATGCAGTAGCCTACACGATCGGTTCAATTTTTAAGCACATTATCGATTGTGTGCAGCTGTATTTCATCAATGGCTTCACGAATATTGTCCTTTAAGGCGTCAATTGTCTCTGGCTTGTCGGCGTAACACTTATCTTTTACGGCACCCCACAAATAATAGTCCAACGATGTCAAATCGCAGCTCCGAGGTGGCCAAACGACATCAGCTCTGCGGCTGGTAATGCGATCTTCAAAAACAGGGCGCAAAACATCGAGTGTAGCTTCGGCTGTGTGGCACGTAGCGCCGTCCTGTTGAAACCAAATGTTGCCAATATCCTCCTCTTCAATTTTTGTGAACAAAAATTCGTTCAACATGGCCCGATAACGATCGCCATTGACTGTAACGGCCACTCCTTGCTCATTTTCGAAGAAAAATGGCCCAATTATGCCTCTGGACCAAAATCCGCACCAAACAGTGACTCGTTTTGGGTGTATCGGCTTTTCAATGTATGCGTGCGGGATTTCTGTGCCCCAAATGCGACAATTTTGCTTGTTTACATACCCGCCAAGATCAAAATGAGCTTCATCTGGAAAGATGATTTTTTTGGCAAAATCGGCATCTTCTCTAAGTCGATTAGCAGGCCCACTTAGCGAAGCGAAAACGCATTGGATGGTTCACTCCTGAACCAATTGGACTTTGTATGGCGTCATACCAAGGGCTTTATCCAAAATTCGTCTCAATGATGTCTCCGAAATGTTCAATTGTTGAGAACGACGGTGAATTGATGTTGATGGCGCTTCACGCACACTTTCTGCCACAGCAGCAATATTCTCGGGTGTACGCACTGTTTTTGGCTTTTCACGCTTTGGTTTATCGATGAGGATGCCAGTTTCTTTCACTTTTTTCACAAGATAACGAACATACGGAGCTGACGGTGCTTCTCTTCTTCCAAAATCCGTACGCAATTTTCGCACACATTCTGCAACATTACCATGATTTTCAAAGTAATGTCGCAATATTTCCCAGCGTTGTTCAAGCGTACACACAACCATATTCGTTCAGCGGAAGGATAAAACTACCATTTACGAAATAAGCATTAGTTGAAAAAAAAACGTTAGATGGCGGACCTTTTAGTAGTCACCCAAGGCATTTGACTAAAACTGAGAGAATTTTCCAAGGATTAGAGGGTATCCTATTATTATCCTGTCATCAATCACATACAAGGTAAAGTCCATTTGGCATTGAATTTTGATTTCTTTACTTACTTACGTCATATGATGTCTTGTGTCTTTGGGGGTGGATTCGAATGCTTAAAAGCAGAGCGTTTTCTCCATTTGACTTACTGTGCTTCTAAACCGCTTGCAAATGAATTTCATCTGTTGAGCCATAATCCCTGGCAGCCTATTTCCATTTGAACTTTGTATCTTGCCCAACCCCACTTCATTAAGTTCGAGTAGATTGGTATATATCCCAACATCGACGCATTCATGGTGCTTGGGAGCTGTGGGAGGTTTGATAGTCCGCAAAAGTTAAACCCGAATGTCTTCAGCACTACGATGATTTTACTTAATATTTATGACCTGCACTACTGTCTTCACCTCATTCTTCAACTACATTTCTCTCTATTTCCTCTCAAGAGCTCCTTGCATTTCCTATCTATTCTTTTGCCCATAAAGCTCTCAAGCTGTCCTAATTTTTGAACAAAATACCGGCCAGTTTGCCTCTTGTTTGGCTATACGTTGTTGTAAATAATAACCTCGGATCACACTGTGAAGATCGAAATGGAACACTAGCTAAGCACACATGTATTAGAGATATTCGGGTGGAATTTGATGAGTTATAAAGTCTGCTAGCCTGAATCTGATGGCGAAGGTGTTCAGAACTTGGCTAAGCTTGCCAATTGTGATGACCACCATGCCCCACTTAAACATTTTTGCACTCAATTCGTCGATTATGATCTCAACTCTCTCCAAAAATCTGCAATTCTCGAAATACTGTGACTGTCTTCGCGATTCTTCTGCCCATATCTAGATCAGTATTACCTCCTTGTAGTAATACTGAAAGTAGTAAGCTACTTGAAGTGCTAAAAGCCTTGCACATATTTCTCTTTAGCCCTACTCTACCTCCCTCTGTCTTTAAACTTTGGATCACTTACTGCAAAAGCCATAACCCTATGTGTAAGCCGGTATGTATTGTAGTATACTAAATCTCTTTCGTTCAGTACAGCGCGGATCATATCACTTGTAATCAAAATGGCATTGATAAACCTCACGCCTGTCGTAAGCTTTGTGTTTGACAGAAAATCGTTCTGTTGAAGGCCACATTTTGTGAAATTTCAAACGAAACTGTGATGATCTTCTAAGGATCATCTAGACTGATATGAAGTCACTGTTGATGCTGTCGAATGTGGAAACTGGTCCATAGAGAGTTTCTAATACCCCACCAGACACTGCAGTCTAACAGATGCTCTATATTTCACCAGCTTAACGATTAGCCCTTCATTCTACACTTAGAGGAAAGGCTCATATTCTCATGCCCCTCTTATGATGTCTTATGGCTTGATGCAACTTGAAAAAACCTCAGACAATGCCGTACAAATCACTCAATGGTCCTAACTGTGTGTTTGAGGATTTGTCGGTTGAAACATATATTCGAACATCGAACATCTATCATCCAATTGGGTTCCTATTTCCATGTCGGTTTAGCGTTTCGAACGTTTGATCTGCCAGATGAGACTCAGTTAATCTTGTAGCAGAATCGGTCCTCATATAGTGTTCCTTTGCTGAATAAATGGTCGAAATTGTAGATAACTCGTCCATTTGTGCAGAATGACGATGGAAAATGCACGCTGCTCCATCAAGTTCGATGCGCTGCCATGCGATTTCTTTAACATCATTCTTGAAAGAATAGTGCAAAACTCATGCGCCAACACAAGAGTTGCAATCTTTCAGAAGTCCGTCCAATTACTGGCATACGGCGATGATATTGACATACTCGCAAAAAATCAGCGTGATGTCAGTGGCGCTTTCGTGAGTATTGAGACAGAAGTGGCGAAAATGGGCTTAACGTCAACGAGGACAAGACCAAGTATATGCTGTCAAGCAGAAATGATACCCAACACCAAAAGATATTAGTTTAAGATAGTTAAGGACTTTATCTACCTAGGATCCGCTATAAATTCAGACAAAGATCAAACGACGAATAACTCTTGCCAATCGCTGCTTTTTTGGCCTAAAAAGGCAATTGATTAGCAAACCCCTCTCTTGAGGAACAAAAGCGACTCTATATAAAAGCTTAATAATCTCAGTCCTACTGAAGACTGAGGGACAGAGGCATGGACTTTATCAAAAATGGATGAGGGTGATCTTGGCTGCTTTGAGAGGTAAATTTGAGGGTGATTTTCGGTCAGGTCTGCATAGACGGTGAATGGACGAGGAGATATAACACAACGACGAATTGTACGGGCTGTACAGCGACATTGACAATGCAAGAAAAGTGAAGGCTCAACGACTGGCTGGGTCATGTAGTGCGGATAGACGACAGTGATCCAATCCGAAAGTCTTAGAACCAGCCCCCGGGAGACAGCGCAGTAGAGGAAGACCAATCAGGAGGCCCATGCAAGTGGAAGGGGACCGCAACCAACTTAGTGTGCGTAACTGGAGTTAGCTGGCTAAAGATCAAGCTGGCTACAGACGCTTGTTGGTTGAGGCCCAGGCCACCCCTGTCTGTAGCGCCACCACCGCTCCCCATTGACTTTTCTGTTCTGGTGACCATAAATGTTCTCATTTTCAACTTGACGATAATGACCTCATCATTTGGATTTATCTGAGCGTCACCTAGTTGGCCACAAGAGTTGGCCTATATATGTTCAGGGCTTGCTTACTCCTTTCCAGAATCAAGATCTCAATATCAGGTTACTGCACAGTTTGTACGTTATGAAACCATTCCGTGTTTAAAGCATATTTAAAGCAGAGTCGAGTAACATAGTGTTCCTAATCAGAAAAAGGTTCCCACCAGCATTCCACCATCTTGATTTTTTTAGCCCCAGGATACCTTATGAACTTGCTCTCAAACTGAAGACATCTCTAGTTCTGAGGACTTTTTTCTTGTCATTCGGGGAGAGTTTTCGCATTCCAGATTTCGATCGTTGCCTTGATCGAAAGCAAATGCTGTCAGTCCGTGTCTGAGATTTTGGTCTTGATATACAATATGTATAAGCAAATACAGCCTGATATGAATGCTGTATTTTGGCATGATCCGACTAATATTCACAGAGTTATAAATGGATTTGTGCGCCATCCTCATTTGCAAGAGATCATTTTGCAAATTGCCTGCAAAAGGCACTATATCCCACCTCTACATTTGGTTAGTTTCAGCCATGCATGTGCCGAACGAAGGGCCCCTCCTTTGCTAAAGCTCTAGGACTCTATATATTGAATGTTCTGTTTTATAATATTGTGATTCTTGGAGCAGAAAATTGTTTTAAGCCTGTTTCACAGTGTCAACCGAAAGTTTTGAATGGTCTTTCTGCGGGGATAGATTGTATTGTTCTTAAGGTTGTCTTTGACTTTCCTATGTTCCTTAGTGATATTTTCCTATATACCTTAGCTGACTTCGCACAGATTACCTCTTATTGTCTTTTCGTGAAGTATAAGGTCGACATCGGAAAAAGGTGATTTGTGAAAGGCTCTCCACTCAAACACGGCTTTTACCTTGGTCGATTCCGTAATGATTAATGTTGTCTAGAAAGGGATAAGGCAAGGCATCAGTTTGATTATAAGACGAAGCGCTTAAACAGCTTCATACGAGTAATTCATAAGGCTGTCGACACTTACTTTTTTAAATTCAGACTACTGCGAGTTTGACGCGTGGCCATTTCTTGACTTTGATGGATGTATCACTGATCAGTTTCAAAAAGCTTTGTTTGTGTGGTCTGAGCGCTTTGAAAAATAAAAATGGAACAGGAGGTCACCTTATCTTATATTGACGGCGTTTTGCATCTTAGCAACATACCTAAGGAATGCACGTAGATTAAGGAAAAGGAAGCCCGATCATTTCTTTCATGATATTCAGTCAGATGCTGTCACATTTTGCTGCATACATCATTGCCAGGAAACAGAAAGTGTGCCAAACTGGAAGTCCTACATGCACACAAATGCTCTTTAACTTTAGTGATTCTTGAATTCTTTGCTCCAAAAATGAACAACCTTTCGTTGTCATACCCTACAAGTGCATTGTATCCGAAGACCCCATTTTATAATTAACTAATGTAAGAGTATATCCGTACATCAATGCCTTGGAAAAGTGCTGCGGAATTTGTTACAGCTAAATACGGAGCTCTCGTCTCCATAGCCATTGTTGTCGATTCGCTGGACCCAAACGAATGGATTCATGTTCTTTCACTGTTTCACAAGGATTTCAACTTTGTTCATATGGATGTATGAAGAAAAAGACTAGGGAAACTGCCACCAAAAAAGGCAAACGTCATGCTGCCAATGCCAATCGACTTGGAATTTTTTTTTTTTGTTTTTTCTTTCCACTATGCGGAAGAAGACAAAGTTGCCTTGCTTTACCATGTATGGACCGACGTAAGCAATTATATCTCTCTGCGCAGCACCATTTAAATGGTACGCTGCGCGCCAATCAATGTGCACCCCACAATTTATGTATGACATAGGAGTATGCTCGTACTTGTATCTTTTCAAGAAAAGCAAAATTCAATTACACATCTCTTGGTTCATTGTGAACGTGCCAATGTGCGTCTTTATTGGAAATGCACATAACAAGAGTAGCTACAACTTGAAGCAGTGAATTTTTCTGTAATTTTTAATGTGAGAAAATTTTCCAAATTCGGCTCTAATTTATTTTGGAATCTTGGTAATGACACGGCATGCCTAGACCAACTAACAACTTAATCCAAGTTTCCTAAACTTGAAATTAATGACTAAATGTGGGGTTACCTTAAATGACTTTTGAAGTGTTACCCATTACCTGGGGTTTAGTGTGAAACGATTTGTGCCCACTATGGGCAACGATTTTGTAACCTACCTAACACTGATTTGAAACAACTTTGGAGTCTGGGTCTTTTGGTGGTAATGGCGAGGCAATGGTTCGAGGTCGTGTTTTGTTTGTTTTGACGATCTATTTAATTAATATATTTGTTTAAATATACGAGTTCAACATCTTCCAAAAAAAAATATGAGCGATTAAGTTTAAGAAAAATTGATGGTTGGACAATGTTTTACAATTTCAAAGGTCAATCGGTGTAAACTACGCAACTTAACATGATGGGATGTTGGATTTTGCTTTTTTGTTTTTAAAAGAAAATCAAATTTTGAGTATTTGACGAAAAAGTTAGATAGAACCCCGTCCAGTTGCAATCGAATCGACTTCTGTTGGAACATTTCACATTTAAAATGGTCTGCGGTTAATTCGCCGATTTTATTCAACGATTCAGCGATTTGGTTCACTTCCCCATAGCATAGCGTACACAGACGACTTACTACCGTACAGATCAGGTCCAAAAGTCGAGTTCATTAACATGCTTTTGCAACATGACTTCGAACAAATTAGTTGAAAACCAACTTTCAGAAGTTTAAAACCATTCTGCTTAGAACGCCGTTGTCTGGTGCCTTTTGGGGCGAAAGTTCTCAATCATTGGACAACATGGCCAGCCACTTGCTTGTCGAAATGTATTCAGATACCTTGGGATCTGGCTAGACCAATATCTATATTTCAACAAGAATGGACATGCTGCTCTGGCCAGAGCCAAAGGTGCGTTTGCTCTTACAAAGAGACTGTTTTATAGCAACCATGCTGGTATATGGGTGTCCCGTGTGGTTCAACGTGAGAGCAAGCTTAATGGAAAAGATTCGGGTGTTTGAGAGGGCTTGCCTTAGGGTTTGTCTTCACCTTTACAGAACACCAGAATCGGAGTATATAAAATTCTATCCCAATGAGATTCTAATCGCTAATCTTCCACGTAGCTCGTGCAATTGATGAGGGGCGACTCAACTACAACAGAGACGTCGCACACAGCAGTATTGAACGTCCCAGGTATAGTAGGGCGGTTTCAAAACGCGATAAAAAAAGATGTTGTTTTGCAGCACCAAAATATGTAGTGGTTGAGTGAAGAAGACCCGATTCCTTCGTCGTTTCCTTCAACTCCGGGTTAGCCCAGTCAGAAGGCAAAGTGGACCATATTTTTGTTGGCCTCGAGCTCCTCTTGTTGGAACCACAGCTCGGATATGTCGATGTTGTTGAACTCTGACCACAGAGAGTCGGTTAATATCACTCTATACCTGAGACCATTGTCTCCTTCCTCATTTAGAAAGCAATACCGATGATGTCGACATGCCATAAACCGCACTAAATAGTCATTCTTTATGGATGCATCGATTCTTGGCCGAACACTTGTGGATTGTGTTCACTCCATTAACGGCCTTATTCGAGAAGATGATTTTTTGGCCAAAACTCGAATCTCCGGCCAATATTTCTCAATTCTTACGCTAGCGCAATCTTATGTAGGCGTAAATTCAACCGCAAACTAAGCCGGGTTGACTCTCTGGCGATGCCCAATTCTTCTGATTGGCCTCAAATCGACATATCTGGGTCTTCTTCGATAATGCCCGCTATGTCGGCTATGTTTTCTTCATTTCGCCTCAGTCTTTATCTCGTTGGTGAGTGCACTCACGCTCAAACTTTTCCACCGTGCGACGAATTGCCTGCACACTGAAGCCATTATGACGATCGACTTCGCGACGAAATTCACGTTGCATATTTACAATTGAGCCGGAATTTCGAAAATGTTTTTTAATAATTTCCGCACGTTCGGCAAGCGTAAAACGATGTATGATGGCAAACCTTCTGAATATGTTGACAGCTGGATGTCATGGCGAACTTTGACAGCTGCTGAAACATAATAAAAATGAAAATCATTTACTATGGGTTATTCCAGTCGAAGTTACAATGTGGTATATGCAGTTGGGGCGGTGTGCTTATCACAGCAAACTGCAAACACTTCAAAAATCCGCTATCAGAAGAGTTTGTAAAACTTATCGTCTTGCACACACTATGGATCTTTTTAAGTTCATGCAAATTCTGTCCTTGCAACATTTGTCTTATTTTAAGGCCTTAAAAGTATTTTATGTGAAAGGTGGCTATCTACAAAGGCGCATTTCCGACGTACGCAACCTACGTAGCTACGCAAACCTTGTTGTCAATGTTCCTGCCGTTTGCACTATCTTACAGAAACTGCTGCTCAATTGTATCCTGCAAACCTTACAGATTCTAGCTTATGCCAAGTTAGCGGGGTCTCCGACTCATTAGACCTCATTTTCAACACTGACCTCATAAACTCCACTGTCTCCCTCTGTCCCCTTTCATTATCGATCTTACGACTTTTATAAAGCAGTACAGTAAGTGTTCTTTTAATTTCGCCAATATGTCCTTTAATGATGCTCTCTCTATCTTCTACAGAGAATTATTCAATCCTGTTTTTCTCTATGTCCCCTTTTCGCGCAATAAAACCCCTGCTATGAGTCCCCCGTGGTATAATCGTAAACTTCACTCTTTACGTAACAAGAGAAACAAATTATGGGCAGTTTTCCTTCGATCCAATTCAGTTGCTGACTATTCCAACTATCTCGGGTCATACCTTCAATTCGCCCAGCTTTACAACGTTTTCTACAAGCGGTACCTTGATAGTACGCAATCAAGGCTTATAAATGATTCAAAGTCTTTCTACCAATTCGTAAACTACGAGTATAAAGAAAAAATCGGACGGTTTACCTTCATCCCTCTCATACGAAAACATATCATCAGCCGATCCATAGCCAACTTGTTTGCTACTTTTTTAAGCAATCTTTTGCCGATATTTTAAATACCTGCTTAACTTCCTCATTCACCCCTCTATTTCCCAAAGTATTGATCATACAGTAATAGAAAATAAATTACAACAATTTAATGCTGAATGCTTACCCGGCTCTGATGGCCTTCCATCCATATTTCTTAAAAAGTGTTCCTCCACACTTTCCCACCCGATTTCAAATCTCTTCCGGTTATCGCTATCTCAAGAGAATTTCCACAGATATGGAGGTCTTCTTTCATAACACCGATATACAAAAAGGGATTAAAGAGCAACTCCTCGAAAGCATTTTGTACGAAGCCTTAAGCTTCCAGTGCAAATATCTTATTTCCCCTAAACAACACGGCTTTCTGAAAGGTAGATCAACTACCACTAACCGCATCGAATTCGTGTCCTCTGTTCTCTCAGCTTTAGAAAGTGGTAAAGAAGTTGACGTTACAACAACTGATTTCAGTAAGGGTTTTGACAAGATATCTCATAAATTAATCCTGTACAAATTGTCCGTCCTAGCCTTTGAATTCATTTTTGCTAAAATACATATCTTCTTATCGTTTTTATAGTGTTCGTTACAGGTCTGTCCTATCGCCTCCTTCTTGGCTACTTCAGGTATTCCTCAAGGTAGTCACCTAAGTCCACTTCTCTTCATCCTAACCAATAACGATCATGAAAGGGTCATTCAACACTTACGAGTAGCATTTTCTCTATATGCTAACGATACAAAATTTTGTAAACCCATTTCCTCACAATATTACTCCACTTTCCACCATTCCGACGCAATTTGTGGCATTTTCCATCAATCTGGCCAAAACTTACGACTATAGGTCCTCGCATTCTTGACGAATTTTCTATTTGAGGGCTTCAAGAGTCTGTGGCTTATTGTCATGACTTCAAAATTGACCTTCGAAAACTCTGAAAAAGAAGTCTGGAATGGTTAAATCAGGCGATCTTGCCGACCAGTGCAAATTGCCAAAACGAGAGATTAGGCGAACCGAAAATGCAGTCCTCAGAATTTCGGTTGTGGATCGAGCAGTATGCGCCATGGCTCCGTCGTGTTGGAACCACTTGTTCTCCGGTGCCAATTTATCCAATTGAAGAAGGAGAAAGTCGTTGAGCATGGCTCTGTAGCACTTGCCGTCCACAGTAGTCCTTTCGGACGCGGCGTTTTCGAAAAATAAGGCACAATGAGGCCTCCAGCGTATACAGTTCACCATGCAGTAAATTGAGCGCGTGTAATGGCACTTCGTGGGTTTTACGCGGATTTGCGACGCGCCAAAACGATAATTTTGCTTATACGAGTACCATATCCACAAAGATGGAAATGGGCCTCGTCGCTCATGATGATTTTCGATGAAAATTTGTCTCCCTCGCTGTCGAAATTCAGGATTCCACGCTGTAGGAGTATAGCGATTCATGTCTTGTTGGTGTGCATTTTATGTCTGTTTACTTCACAAATGTCAAAGTATAAGTGTTGACCTTTGCACCACCTTGTACATAGATATTGGTTCAAATTGTCCTACGTAGGTATATCCTTAGGTTTATTTGGTTAATGTGACATTTTACACGTAGAAATAAATACTCCATCCTAACATGAAATTAGTCCCATATCTTCCAAAGTATTGCCAAATCAGGCTCTCAGTTTTTCGGGATAACAGGGATACTTAATATTATCCTTTGTTGGGTACCCAGTTCTAGGGGCAATCCACGAAACCAGAGTGCCATAAAATACACTAAACAGGACAACCGTACTCGTCAGTACCTGGATAATTTTTTGTTTTTTTTTTGATAAGCCGCTTGGTACTTAAAATACACATCCTAATATGCCGCACTACCGCCGGTAGTTAACTCTTTCTTCAAACTACTTCATCACGAATTGGAAGGACGGGAGGAAATTATCTTTTATGCAACTGTCGGTCTTGGAAATTTCGGGCACATAGACTCCGACCAACTTACTATACTTGCAGTAGGCAATGACAATAATTTTTCAGCTCGAAGTTTCAGTTTACCTTTTTCGCTTTGTGGTCAGTGTTCCTAATTTGGTTTTCTATAACTAGGCAGACCGTACATGAATTTGGTTCTCTTCACCTAATGTCTCAGACAAATCTCTCTCGGAAATAGGCCAAAATTTCCATATACCACAGAACTTTGTCCTATATGTGTAAGCGAACTATAACACATACCTCATATTTGCTGTGCATCACATTATTCCCATAGTTGGGACTCTTTGCAAGGCACCTCCCGACACATGTTGCATTTTAAAATTTTAAAGCACATGTTCGCCCCAAGGGACAGACAAGTGAATCCCGACTTTCCTCAATTAAATGAGTAGCATTCGTCACGTTTTCTCTCTGTTCTATCGTACGTTGGGCCTGTTGTTGTTGTTGTTGTTGTGTTATTCCTGGTAGTAGACGCGTTATTCGGGATCATGAACATGTCATATGAAAAAAGAAAGATCATTGGCATCAACATGTGGAGAAACTTTTAAATATTTCATTTGCTTCAGTTCCCTTTGCTGTTGTGGGTACTCGCGGGAAAACATATTCAAGATGAAATCCATCAGATAAAAAAGAAATTCTCAATTATAAGAAAACGAGGTCAGAATTTTAATTTCTCTTTTCTTTGTGAAAGACTTACATAATTTCTTTCAGGGAATTTTTTTTTTTTTTTTTTATAAAGTTGGCATACACTTCGGTATTGGGAGAACTTTTTGTGACTTCTGGATTGACATGGTGATGGGTATCTACAGAGAAGAAATATAAATATGCAGATAGGCGTGACTTGTGACCTTCTACTATGATATTTAGGGTTTTACCCTTCTTGCAAATACAAATAAGACCTTTCATCTGACAATGTTTCCCTTGTAGGTAGCAATCCAGAATATGGCGCTAAGCAGCTGTTATTTATATCAATTTTCGTAAAACCATGACCACGATCAATGTCAAGATCAAGACTAATAATTTGTCTCTTGCTTTTGTATCGAATGCCGATATTTAGCTTAGAGTAGGCCTGCGATTACAAGTCTATAAACTCTAATTTAACACTTGAATGTCACAAATTCTATAAGAAGGCAGGTTTCTGTTATACCTTTTTGACAAAATTCCAAAATTGCACAATCTGACTATCCGAAAAGATGCGGATATCCCTTGCACATATCACGTTTTTCTTCAGCCAGGACATGCTATCTTTAATCGTCAAAATTTCAGCTTGAAACACGCTACATAAAGGGTTTTTCAGTAGGGACTTGACAACTTTGAATTTGATTTGTGAACGCATTCTTTCACTAATCTTCAAACTGTCACTGTCAATTTATTCAGTAAACTCAACATTTTCATCATGGTAAAGTACACGAACGAGCAACGTCTGAAAATTATAAAAATTTTCTGCCGAAATTCAGAGTCGGTGACTGCAACTTTAAGAGCGTTAACTCCAATTTTCGGTCTTAATTCTCGCCCTAGTAGACAGGCAATAACAAGTTTAGTGCAAAAATTTGAGTCAACATATTGTTGTGTGATGTTGCCGTGTCAGTGAGACAACGGGTTGGTCGAAGTGTCGAAAATATCGCTGCCGTTCAGTCGTCCGTAGCAAACGATCCAAATCAGTTAATTCCACGGCGTTCTCAAGAATTGGTCATCGCTCAGACATTATAGCGTATTTTGGGTAAGGATCTTGGTTTACACCCATACAAGATTAAGCTGACTCAAGAATTGAAGCCGAGGGTCCATTTGAAGCGACGTACGTTCTCCGATTGGGTTCTGGAGAAGATGCGCCAGGATGATGAATTTCATCGCAAAATCATCTTCAGCGACGAAGCTCATTTTTGGCTCAATGGGTTCGTCAATAAGCAAAATATGCGTTATTGGTCGGGTGAAAATCCACATGTGCTTCATGAATCACCACTTCATCAACAAAAAAATAACTGTTTGGTGTGGTTTGCATGCCGGCGGCGTTATTGGGCCATATTTTTTTGTCGACGATAACGATCGTCACGTTACTGTAAATGGTCAGCGTTATCGCGCCATGATCACCGATTATTTTTGGCCCGAATTGGAAGATATGGACTTGGACGACATGTGGTTTCAACAGGAGGGTGCCACAAGCCACACAGCACAAGCTACAATCGATTTATTGAAGAGTAAGTATGGTGAGCGTGTTATCTCAAGACATGGGCCAGTCGATTGGCCGCCTCGTTCGTGCTATTTAACGCCGCTTGACTATTTTCTTTTTGGCTACGTAAAGTCATTGGTTTATGCCAACACGCCGACGACGTTGGAAGAGCTCAGAGCCAACATTGAACGCGAAATAGCGCCCGTTTCGGCCGAAATATGTGGCCGAGTCGTGGAAAATTGGGTCCAACGAATCGACCATATGAACGAAGTCGAGTTCCATTCATAAATGTTTTGATTGTACTTCAAGCCGATAATAAAGTTTTTGAAATATCTGAAATATCTCTAGCGAAGCGTAGTTCAAGCGTATACAAAACCATATTCGTTCAGCGGAAGGATAAAACTAGTTATCTGTCAAATTAGACATGAGCTAACACTTGTTACCATTCACGAAATAAGTACTAGTTGAAAAAAAAAACGTTAGATGGCGGACCCTTTAGTTTGCGTTTTATTTAAAAAAAAAGTTGTCAAGTCCTTATTGGAAAACCCTATAGATTTGGAAGGCGGAAAGAGAGACGCTATCAGTCTTGGATCCATCTATATACGAGTAGAAGTGGATTTACTTGTCAGCCATGCTTGCATGAAAGTCTTTGTCAAACCAATATTGGGGCATAGCGTATGAATAATTGATGTTCTCTAGAAGGATTTCTAGTGTGTTAAGAATATTAGCGCGGCCCAATATTTTATGTGTTCACTGTTTAGTCGTTTTAAGGCGAATAGTTGCGTTAACAGCCATTTGCCTGCTGAAAATATCGATTTGTGTCAATCAATTCAATTCAATTCAAATTTATTAAGACATTCAAAAATCAGTACATTTGATTAAACTTACGACTATAAAGTGGCCGACTTTCAAGGTATGTCTAGATGAAGTGATATATAATAGACATTTTATAAATGTTTAATTTTACATTAGATACATAAAGTTATTAAATCAAAATTGGTTTATGTGTTTGCTTGCTACCGGCGTACAACCTCAATTAAGCTTCTATTGAGCACTTAAGACTAATACTTAAAACTAACTAAAAATATAAAATACTACTGAGACGAAGTGGGTCAAGTATTACCCATCAGATGAGGAAAAATAAAAAAAGGTCATATTGTTATGTACTATGAGTTAAGATTATATCTATCCTCCAAGATTGCCAGGCGTTGCCCTGTCGTAAAAAGGAACGGTAAGCTTTGTATTTGTTTCTGGTCTCAGATGGGGCTCAGACGCGTTATTCAAAAGATTGAATGGGGAAAGGTAATAGACGTCATTTATACTCTCGCTAATGTTTGAATCGAAAACGGCTTTCACTAGAGGATTAGAATGCAAACTACAACATTGTAATCTTTTCAATAACAATTAAGTTTGGTACAGCATTAAGGTTGATAAATTTGTTGCTTCATATAAAATTTTGTTTGAGAACCAATTTTTGGCAGGTCTTCGAAACTTTCCACTGCAGAATCTTAAAATCTTTCTTTCAAAGCTCTCTAACTCTTTGGTAACAGTTGGCGAAATAGAGAACCAAACAACCGTAGGTCAGTACGGGTCGTATAAGTGTTTTATACATTAATACTTTTGTACTCCCGGGCAAATGCTTGGAATTTATCAGAGGCTTTAAATTTGCTTTGGCCATTTTTGCTTTTATTAAAGACTTTCTAGCGTGTTTGTTAAAAATGCATCTTGGGTTCAGTTTTTAAAGACACGTTATGGCCATTAATTCGAAGAGGCAAAACTTTACTTTCTTTCACAGCAAGATAATGACCGTTCCCGCTTGAATTTCTGAAACAAGTTAAGCTACATTTTTCTGAATTTATTTTTAAACCCCAACTTCCAAAATATCTTTCTAATGTGGGAATGTTATCTTTTATTTTAGACAGCGCAATACCTGGCTTTTTGTCACTGGCCAAGAGAGTGGTATTATCAGCATATAGCAGACCAGAAGGTTCTTGCGTTAAATTTGCGAAAGGAAAATCGTGCAGAAAAATATTAAATAATATTGGGCCGGAATCGACCCTTGCATAAATTTTGGACAGTACTTGGACATGTAAACGGCGATTCATTCGAATTTGTTGTATTATGAAGTGGGGTGAAGGTTCTTAAAAGTTGGTTTGTTTGTGTTTGGTCAAATTCAGATATCTTAACTCTGACTTCATTTGTAAGACTTATGTCAACCGTAGGTGTTTTTAGTGAATATAATTCTGAATAGAAGTTTTTAAATGCTTCTAATTGTTGGTCAATAGTTTCCAAAGCAATACCGTTGTTACTAATAACATCTTTTCGGATGTCTGTGCCAAAGCACTTCCTGCCAGTAATACTATCGATCTTTCTAAATGCTTGGGAAGATGGTTTAATATTTTCCAGTCTCTTTTTTATGTGTTCATTAAGCTCTATCCTTACACTATCTTTTATGATTTTATTTAAACAATTTATCCTAGAGTGCAATTGTTGGTATTCCGAACTGACTCTATTACAATGTCGATGAAACAGTCTCTTTAATTGCCTTAAGCATATGTTTCTTAGTTTAAGAAGTTGTTTTGTATAATCAGATATGTTATGATATCGAAGATTTTTGGTCTGGCAAATTTCAGAGTTTCTTTCGATGCATTCGGAAATTGTTTGGTTAACCTGACATATCAGTGAATCTATTTCAGAATTAGAGATATTTCTTTCATTAATGTTTGCCAGTTTGTATTTCTAAAACTTCTATATGTTGGAGGGGGTTGTACTAGCGGTGCGAAATCCCTAAAGTTAAATTCAAGTGAAATTCCAAAATGATCGGATATAGTAGGAAAAGTGGTGCATGCGGAAGGATGTGAGTACGCTAGGCTTGTAGAGACCAGAAAATAATCTAGAACTGATGACGATCTTGGAAAAGTATGGGGATATTAGATCTAAATTTAGGAATGGACCATCGAAAAACCAATCGTGGAGCATCTTCCCATTGCTGTTATTCTTAGAATCGCCCCATACTAAGTGGCGTGCGTTGAAGTCACCACCAATTAAAGCCCTATCAAATGTTTCAATTAGATCATAAAGTCTTTGTAATTCTCTACCTAATCTAGCGCCAGCATTGGAAGGAATATATATGCTTCCAATAAGAAGCTTGGATTATACATCAGAGGCATTATTGGAAGTTAGCGTTGCTAAAGCTACAGATAGTATTTCACTTGAAAATTTTATTTCGCTATATTTGTATTTTTGTTCAATAACGATAGCTGTACCTTTTCCAGATTCATTCCGCACTATATTATACCCATTAA
Organism: Volucella bombylans; assembly: GCA_949129095.1. Classification (NCBI taxonomy): domain Eukaryota; kingdom Metazoa; phylum Arthropoda; class Insecta; order Diptera; family Syrphidae; genus Volucella; species Volucella bombylans. The sequence continues at coordinate 15,426,636 of OX422144.1, forward strand.
ATACTGGTTTGTGTTTAGGACTTAATCTTGTTTCCAATATGAATCATATTTGTGGTTTTTTCATGTTAAGCAAGTTATAAAGTGCCAGTCTTCTATCATGAGAGATAATTGTATTAAAATTGAATTATTTTAATTTTTATAGGGTCCATCATACTACTATAGAAGCAAGAAAGTCGAGATATGCAAACATTTTCTCTTCTTTTGTTGTTTCTTTAGTTGTTGGTATTTAGGCCAAAATTTACGAATTTCTACTAAGAGCTCTTCGAACGAAATATTAAAAAGGTTTTGTGATTCATTTAGGAAATTATTAAGATCTCCAGAAGGAGAGCTCTTCGGATTTAAAATATTTTTTTTTCTCTGGGTTTGGAGTGATTAAGGGATGTTTTGGCCATATCGGCATAGGAGATGTTTGTATTTGTGAAACATTTTATACTGTTGTGTACAGCCATTCTGTTTTCCTGGTTGAGGCTCTTGGTTCTTTGTGCAAGGGAGTCTTTTTTATCTTTGTACCCTAAATACGCCGGACAACCCAAATAACTAGTTGCGTGGCCTGGTTGGTCACAATTAACACACCTAGCGGGAGGTATCTTTTCATTGGCTTCCTTCAGGCTTTTGTGAGCTGCTATACAGACTTCAGAATCGTGCTGTTCTCCACAAAGTACGCATCTGCTTACATAAGCGCAACATTCCCCAGAATGCCCAAATCTTTGACACCGATAGCATCTTATAACGGTCTTCCCGTGTCTTTTTTCCCAGTATATACGCCGAAAGAGTAAGCACTTAATGCCTGTTAAATCTTTAGCGGATTCACCTGGTTCTAGCTGTACAGTGAAAATGTTCAGTTTAACATTATTTTCCCTAGTTCTAGCCGTGGAAAATGGAGCAATTTCAGCAATTTTAATATTTGGAGCAGCAGCATCTAGAGCTTGTTTAATTGTCTCTATAGGAGTGCCCCCATCGAGACCTTTCAACAAAATTGAAGTGCGTTTGCTCTCTTTCGGAGGAAACGAGAATGCACCGATACCAGTTCCACGTATTTTTTGAATTATTATTTTGTGTACATTTGAGTTGTTCACATATACTTTTGTCTTTTTATAGCCTAAATTAATAAATTTATATTTGAGATCGGTAATCTTACATTCTACAGCAGCAAGCCCTAACACTTGATTTATAAGCTCACAATTTGCACCAAAAATAAAAATTGGTGGGCAAAATAATACATTTTTTAAACTACAATGGTTACTTTCATTTAGTGAAGCGTTTGAAGTAACGTAACGAGATTTGTTAGTAGGTATTGCATTACGAATTGTGTCAATTGAAACAGAATATCTAGTGCCGCGGACGGGGTAGTAGATAAAATCCCGCCTATGTACAGACATGCTGTCCTTTGGTCTTTACAAAGTTTCCTGCAATTGACTGCATTGGCTAAGGTCGTCCACCAGACAACAACCATATAAACTACTCAAAACAAAATAGGGCCCACCAAAGATTTGTTTTGATTTTTGTCTAAAAATTACTCTATTGGTAAACATTATCGAAGCGAAGTTTTTAACTGTATAGCTTGCATGTTTATGAGTATTTATTAATACTTTGAGCAACAATTTTACCGTTGCCTCCAACTAAGCAAGCAGGGAAAGCGCAGCAACAACTAATGCAAAATTTCCTGTACTTGTTTTCTCAGTCTAATTCCAAGCGTTGTCACTAAGTGTTACTTTCTCTAATTGTTTTTTTCGACAACGTTATTATTGTAATTGTGACTACCATCCCCGGTTCTCGGCATCATATAGATATCGAAAACGCAGTAAGAGCGGTAAATTTTCTTTAGGAGGGAGAGTCTCAAAGGTCTGCCGCAATTCGTATCGGTGTATCGCTGCGAGCTATCCGAAACTTCTGGGAATGCTTCCAAGAAACCGGGAGTGTAGCAAGGAGACCTGGATCAGGAAGAATCAGAGTCACAACTGAGTAAGAAGATCGGTACTCTACTGATCAAACCGTACATAATCGACTCCATGAAAATGACCAACTTTCCAGAGTACGCGCCATTCGACCGAAACTGACAAGGGCACATCGTTCAGCGCGCTTAAGTTACGCCCGTGAGCATTCATATGGACAACTGGAGGCCTGTGCTCTTTACAGACGAATGTAAGGTCAAGGTTTTTAGTGACGATAAACGAGTACGCGTGTGGAGAAGACAAGGTGAATGTTTTACCGATCTATGCATTCACGGAACTGAGTGTTTTGGGGTCCCAAGTGTTTCAAATGAAAGCATAATAACATAATGGGCTCTATTTTGTTTTGAGTAGTTTACATATGTAGGTGAGTATCGATCTTACAACCGAGATATATAGCCAATTGGTTAATACTAGGTTGAAGGCCTCATTTGTTGCCGATGGCTTTTTTGCTACTGTAGCTTTCTTTACTCTTTCTTGAATATTAGGTTTCCAGCTTAGTTTCCTGTCAAAAATGAGAGCCAGATATGTCGTTGTATCGGAGAAGACCAAACTGATACCATTGATTGTGGGAGGTTTTGCAATTGAAATTTTGTATTTCGTCGAAAGAGGACAAAATCAGTTTTATAGGGGTTTACTCCCAATCCACAGCAACCCGGCCAACGGGTTAATCTGTTAAGATTTAGCTGTAGAAGTTCTTTAATGGTGTTAAGACGCTTACCTGAGATGATTTTAGCAATGTCACCCGCATAGGTAATTACCCTGCTACAGCATTTCATTGACCAGTAAGTTTCAGAGAAGGGGTGAAAGGACACCGCCTTGCAGCGTACCTCTACTGTCATATCTTTAGCAGAATCTACACCCAGTTTGGAGTTGATTATCCTGCTATTTGGCATAAGACTGGTCAACTCAAATCACAGTCGTGATTGCGGATGTTTTGACATTGTTAAAGGCATCTTCTATGTCCGAGAAGCGACCATTGTGTACTCTCTATATTGTAGAGATCATTCGATGTGGCTAGTCAGTAAATGTAGGGCCATTTCCATCGACTTTCCTTTTACATTAGGCATCTTGAGTCGTGGACAAAAATCATAGATCAACTTTGGATATCACTCAGTCGTTCTAGAGTTATCAGAAGGAAAGATGATAGACTTATAGGTCTGAGGTCCTTTAGGACAACATGAGAGCATTTTTCGGCTATGGAAATAAAAACTACATTAACTTCTCTCAATGTCAGTGGCATGTGGATCATTTCTATGTAGCTCCTCTTGATATACTCTACCACAGGCATGATAATATCTGAGGACCTTTGTAGCTCAACAGGTATTATACCATCCGGAGCAGCGGATTGGTATGGTTTGAAGCTATGTAGCGCTCGTAATCAGACCGTGAATATTAGTCACGGTTATGTAGTAGACCGTGTAGTTATGATTGCAACAGTGGCTGTCTAAGTAGTAGCAGATTGAGTGATTCATCACTTGAGGTTGTCCAAGAGCCATCGGTTTTTTTCAAACAGCTAGGCATCACAGGGAGGATTTTTCTTAGCCGTGATGCATCGGAGGTTTCTATTATGTTGTCATAGAATGACCTCCCTCAGTTCTTTTTTATATATTTTGAGGGATTCTTTGTATGAGTCCCAGTCAGTCACTTGTCTTGTCCTCTTTGCTACGTTGGAAAGTTTTCTACAAGTCTCAGTGCTGATATCCACCTGTGCGCCGTTTTCTTGCCTCTAGACTGAATAACAGTGCAGCAAGCAGACATTGTCTGATTGAGGACCGGGGTGAAATCCTTGACTTTCGTGTCAAGTTCGTTGGTGTTACGTGAGTGACTTAAGAGTTCAGAGGAGAGTGTTTTTATAAGGGTTCCTCTATATTTTGTCCACTCAGGCTGAATTGGATGTATCTGCGATCTGAAAATGAGTGTTCAGATGATACCATCCGGTACGTTAGCATTTGAGTGATGTTGTCGGAGACAAGAGGATTTTTGTTATGAAAGTAGGCTCATTGCCAATGAGGTTAGTACTTATAATGTATTCCAAAAGTGACTCATCTCTATTGTTGGTGTCTGTACTGCCACATAATGTGTGATGAGCGTCAGCGTCGCATCCGTTGATGAAGCCAGTTAAAAGCCTTCGGGCTTCCAGTGCCACCCTTTCTAGATTTTCACCAAGGTGAGGACTCACATGGTCGTCGCCAAAATATGCCGATGGCAGCAGGTAGATGCTGTGGCAGTCTCCAGCCTGTCAATGGTTATGCAGCGGCATCTCTTAACTCTTCTAACTTTCTTTTGACTTTCTTTCATTCACATTTAACCAAAATTATAACGATGAATGCCTGTACAATCAATTCACACGTCTCTTCTTCTACTTTCTTCCCCGGAAACAAGTTGTGCGTAAGTGAATATAATTATGGGCCGGCCTACGAAAGGAAAAATGCTCGCTTTTGATCATCAGCGCTTACACTATATGCGCTAAAATACTGGTTTAACTGACTGTCATAAGATATCCGCGTTTGTTTTGTTTTATCAAATCGAGGAACGATAGGAACTGGACTCTTTATCTTATCAGAATCTGCTTAATTTTCTGACCACTTATCACTTGTTGCAATCAACTTTATTTTTCTTCCAGCAAACTTGACAACGGAGCAATTAACTGCTGATCCATCAGTGAACTGTCCGATAATGAGGGGGTTCACAACTTTAAAAATAAAAATCTTTCCTTTCCGCCTGGACGAAATTGCTTCGAATCGTTATCTAAGCTGAGTCATTGATTGTGTATTGTTGGACATAGGTGCTAATAAACAGTATGCATCGATGCTTGGCCGAATACTTGTGGATTGTCTTCGCTCCAATAATGGCAATTTTATTTGTTGACATAGCCGCTGACCCAAAAATGGGCCTCGTCCGAGAAGATAATTTTGTGGGCAAAATCCGGAACTTCTGTCAACATTAGACGGCATTGTCGATGGTCGTCCTGCCTCAATTCTTGCGTCAGTATAATCTTATACAGATGTAGGCCCAAATCCAACCGCAAAATAACCCGGGTATACTCTCTGGCGATGCCCAATTCAACTGATCGGCGCCGAATAGACTGTTCTGTGTCTTCTTCGATACTGGCCGCTAGGGCGGCTATGTTTTCTTCATTTCACACCAATATCTTTCTGTTAATCTTTTCCACGGTGCGACGTGGAGTGCTCCACTCTGGAGCCATGATGACGACCGAACTCACGTCGAAATTCACGTTGCGTATTTACAACTGAGCCGGAATTTTGATAATATTTTTTAAAAACTTTCGCGCCCTCGGCAAGCGTAAAACGATGCATGATGAAATGGTAAACCTCACTGAATATTTTGACAGCTGGATTTCATTGGTAACTTTGACAGCTACTGAAACATAAACAATTGGAGAAACTGACGACCCTTTATTTATTCTGGCTCCTACATCTCTTGCTAAGTGGTAAGCCAAAGTTACACTTACACTTTGCTTCAGATTATTTGGCCGTTGTACCTTTTAAATGACTAGATTTTATGGCTGTGTCTATGCCTATGACATAAAAAAAAATTATACTTCAAAATGAATTAGCAAATTAAAACGACCTTGGACTACGACTTAATTAAACACTGCTTTCGCTTTTGAGTCTAAAGAACTAGCCATGATTATTGTTAACGAAATTTGAATTAGTCTTGAATAAATTATTATTTTTTTTTTTTTAAGTATGACTTCATGTACAGCCAAACCAGAAACGTAAAAGTCGAAACATCTCATCTTCTCCACTTAATTAAACGCCTACGCGTAAGCCATAAAAATGTACACTTCACGAGACAACTGACTTCCAATTTTGATGATGTTTTTGACTTTTAACTTTGGGTCAGTGTTCATCGTTGTTTTGTGTGAAAAGCCAATTTAAGAAGAGCTCACCGAAACATAAAAAATCACGACTTTTGGCTTATTACCTTATGAAAGGTATGATGAATGGGGTTGTGACTTGAATAGCAGGAAATTGAAGTCGTGCAAGTATTTTACACGTAAATAACGATTTTGAAGAATTATTGTTAACAAGTTTGTGAAATTTGGCTGAAATCCATCTAAACATACCTTCTTACAACTAGTTGCAGTCGCGCTTGTGAGTCGGTCGAAAATCTGGGAAACCCCCTTTCGTCCAAATTTTAATTTATACTATTGTTGCGCGGTGGCTCGTCAATTTTAGTACCATATAAGAGGTCCTAAGGTTAAATATATGCGCCAATACCGAAAAGCGTACATCATCTTACATCACTCTTCTGTCAAAAGATGGTAGGTATCTCTTACTGTGTACAAAATAACAAGATTAAAGGAACAGTGCGAGTGGAGAGGTTGGGCCTATTCCACACACAATTTATTTATTTTCTAGCAATACCCTTGCAAATAAGGCTGCAGTAAAGGGAGATTCTGAAAGGTGAAGTCTCTATCTCAAATTATTTTAGACGGGCAAGGAAACTATAGAGGAATTCAAGAGCGGACCAATAAATAAATGAAACAACTATGAACTGGTTAAGGATGCACAAATCGTATAGCATTGAAATATGTCTCTTTACAGAGTTATTCTTTTTCTTCTCCTTAAGTCGCGTTAGCCATGATGAGCATCTTGCCAACATCACATTGTAGCGGCGCTTGCAGAGGAAAATTATATTAACACCAAAAAAATATGCATTAAAATGTAAATAACTACAGTAAAGTAAAAAAATTATATTGTTAACACCCTAAAGTATGCATTAAAATGTAAAACTAAAATTTTAATCCAAGGATGTACTTCACATTCACTTGGAACATAGAAAACCTTAAGTAAAATGAAATTATGAGGTTGAAAGAGATCCAATCCAGTCATTCAATTAGTTGTGAATTATTTCAAGTATTGCAAGTCAGATCTTTTTCTTTGCGAAGTACTCGGTTAACATCCAGCTGGTAAACTGGAAAATTATCTGGATTCGATTCCGTTTACAATTTCCTTTGGAAATTGATAGTTTTGAGGTGTAAAATCTGGTTGCGCGTACGGATTCCACGGACAGCAACCCAGATAACACCATAAACCAGGCGAATTCTATAGAGACCCAGGCGTCTCTTCACTGTGTAAGTTACCACCGCTTACAACATCAAGTTTGGGAAAGACACCTTTATCCTATGTCGTTTTTAAAGCTGTTCTCGAAGTCAATATACCACCTTGATCAAAAAGACCAAAAAGCATTAACCACCGTGTGGCGCTCCCATTGTTCCGATTTGAGTTCTGTTTTTTTGTTAAGTTGGTAAATCTGTTGTTGACATTCCCTCTAAATCTTAACGTCATAGCTTGACATTTGCAACAGATACGTAGCCAAGAGTACATCTATCTTTGTGTGTTTTTTTACAATTTTAGAAATGGATTTAAATTTGCAACAACGAACTTGTATTACATTTTGCGTAAAAAATGGATATAATGGTGCGCGAACATTGGAAATATGGGAAAAGTGTTTCGGCAACGATTCTCTAAAGAAAACGGTGGCAGACCATCGACATCGAAAACATTGATGGAGCAAAAGAAATGTTGGTCAATAACCACAATGTTGGTCACATAACGCAAAGACTTGAATATTGCCTATGGATCCGTGCAAGACATTTTGGTTAATGATTTGGGTTTCCGTTGTGTAGCAGCAAAGTTGGTGCCAAAAGACCTCAATTTCATGCAAAAAAGAGACGGTGTTGACGTCGCAAAGAGATCCCACATTCATCAAAAGGATCATTACTGGAGACGAGACGTGGGTTTATGAGTACGACACGCAATCAAACATGTCATTTTCAGTCAAAAAGGAAGGCAAAGCTCACGGTTTTCATGGATGACAACGGTGTAGTGCATCATGAATTTTTGCCAGAAGGCCAGACAGTGAACAAAGAGAATTATTTTTTGGGCGTTATGAGACGTTTGCGTGAAGCAATTCGCCGAAAGAGACCAGAATTGTGGGCAGAAAACTCGTGGTTTTTGCACCATAATAACGCACCGTCGCACAGTGCCATCATTATTCGTAATTTTTTGACGAAAAATGCAACAAATACGAGTACCATCCAAAAGCCACCGAATTCACCTGATTTGGCTCCCTGTGACTTCTTTCTGTTCAATCGAGTTAAAAAACCACTACGGGGAACGCGTTTCAGCAGCTGAGAGGAAGTAATGGAAAAATCGCAAGAAGCACTGATGGACATACCGAAAACCGAATATAAAAAATGTTTCGAGGATTGGGTCAAGCGCTGGCATAAGTGTGTTGCTGTCGATGGGGATTACTTTGAAGGGGACAATGTACGAAGGGCGTTCAATATGTTCTCGGTATCGATATGAAGGAAAATGCGAATTCAATTTAAATTGTTTTTATTTTTCAATATAATCTCCCCTAACATCAATGCGTTTGTTACATCTTGAGATAAACTTTTTTAAACCCTCAAAAAAATAAATTTCCTCTTTCTCTGCAAAATACCCATTTATTGCCGACTTGAGTTCTTCATCATCCGAAAATCTTTTTCCACGAAGACATTTTTTCAAATCCGGAAACAGGAAATAATCACTAGGGGCAAGGTCTGGACTATAGGGTGGATGTTGGATTTCTTCGAAACCACAATCTCGCGCAGCAGCCTTGGAAACTCGCGCCGTGTGAACAGGAGCGTTGTCATGAAGAAGCAACACACCCGCTGCGAGTTTACCCCGTCTTTTCTTTTTAATTTCCTCCCGCAAATTATGCAAAGTGGAAGCGTAGGATGTGGCGTTGATGGTTTCACCTTTTTTTTTGTACTCAATGAGCAAGATTCCCTTTGAGTCCCAAAAAACTGTGGCCATGAGCTTCCCGGCAGACGGAGTGACTTTGAACTTCTTCGGGGGGTATGTTCCTTTTTTATGCCACTGCATGGACTCTTGTTTGCTTTCAGGGTCATAGTGGTGGACCCATGTTTCGTCCCCAGTAACAATTCGATCCATAACACCGTCCGCGTTCTCACTACACATCTCCAAAAGCTCTCTACAGCATGCGATTCTCACTTTTTTCTGAAGCGCTGTGAGCATTCGTGGCACCCACCTTGCACTGACCTTTGAAAGGTTAAGATGGTCATGAAGAATGGTGTGAATGGTACCAATTGAAAGCTTGGTGATCTCTGCCATCATTTTCACCTTTATTCGGGCATCCTCAAGAACAAGTTTTTCAACTTCTTTGATGCTTTCTCCCGTACAAGCAGTAGCCGGGGCTCCGGAGCGGGGGTCGTCTTCAATGCTCTCTCTGCCTCTCTTGAACTCACTTGACCACTTTTGCACAGTTGATAATGAAGGTGCGGAACCCTGGTAAACAGCCACCATCTCTTCATGAATAGTTTTTTGACTTTTTCTTTGCTTAGTGAGAAATTTAATTACAGCGCGATGCTCAATTTTCACCATCATCGTCTCAGTTGCCATTATGATTCTGTTTAACTAGAGATAAAACGCGAATTAATAATCACATTTATATGAAATTTTACATGAATGCACTAAAATAATAGTATTACTTGATAAATAAGTCAATTTATATATACAGCCACAGTTTCACCCCCATACTGAGAATATGTTGAACGCCCCTCGTAGATTTAGATGAATAAACTTGTGTTTTTAATTTTCAGAATAAATTCCGGGAACTTTTTGATGAGTATGGTGGTATGAGTAATACGAGTAAAATGGGGATTTTTACTTGGCGGTTTGCTATATATGTACATATGATCGGAAAGGTGATGTTACGATCGGCGTAAGTAAGGTCTTGCCCGTTCATCATCGTGAGTTGAATCTAAATGATTTTTGAACTTTTCCAGAATTATATTTCTCATTTTGCCACTGCAGGAATAACGCAAATACCTACTAATTCATACTACAAATGCAATGGATTGTCCTTCATTCATATCACAGTCATGTTGCAATGCTATTGTTATCATTGGGTTGTATCTCTCTGCATATTTGTGACACGGCTTGAAGTAACTGGACAGAAATTCAATTGTTTTTGAAGATCTTAATAACAACCAAAATCGCCATGCTACTACGAAGTCCTGTACACTGAATAGCGCCGTTACTAACTCCTCTCCTCATATTTTTTCCTTATTTTAGGGCTGCCCACCCTTGCTTTAGAATCGCCAAACACTATCTCGATGTCGGTCTTGTGCACTAAGTTGTGGACCACACTTATGTATGTGGCTATAGAATTTGTTTTCTTTTCCAGTTCTTATGCGTGCTCTGACGGAGCGAGGCTTGTCTGCATTTTTCGTGTAAGAAATAGTCCTACGCCGAATATGAACATGTCTAGCTCTCTAAAGTAAAATGAGGCAGTACTTAGTACCTTATCTTGCTCATCGCTAATACTCCGGCTTTTACCTCGTGAACTCGTGAACGACCGATGTGAACATGTGACAACCAACCATCAAAGATCTTTACTCCGAATCGGCGTCAAAGGAATGAATTCGAGGGCATGCTTATTATTATTACAATTTGCATAAGGACCGCACACTTACACTTAAACAGATAAGGCCACCAGACGAGAATGCGGGAACCAATACTTTCAGCTCGTCGAGACCGATGAATAGATTTTGTGAATTACCTACATTTTTGGTATGTAAAATCCAACGTACTTAACATCCAATTGGTTAACTTAGTTGACGTTAGAAACATCCGAAAGAAATCAGATTGATACTCACTAACCATAGACGTCGAATTTGTCACAGCTCCATCCAGAGACTATAATATAAAACTCTTTATTGATAAGTCTTCAACTTTGATGACAAAGGCATGATCAATCTTGCTTACTTACTTAAGATAGCGTTACAGTTCGGAGTGGGCATACGCCTCAACGAACAAGGTCTCCAGCTCGAACTTCACCTAACTACCCTTAATTTCGTGCGTTAAGCTGGCTGAGGTCCCTTTTCACTTGCATGCGCCATCTCTGTCGCGGTTTTCCTCTACTGCGCTGTCCCTCGGGGGCAGATTCGAAGACTTTCGGACTGCATCACTGGTGTCCGTCCGCACTACCTAACCCAGCCACCTCAATCGATGGACTGTTTGCCGTTGTATCTTATCCTTCCCTCGAAGAATTTTCCTCTAAAATCAGCCAAGCAGCCCTCATCCAAACCCTATAGGGCAGGATTGGGATTATTAAGGTCTTATATAAGATCAAACAACAATGAGGGAGGGCTTTGTTAGTCAATTGCCTTTTTAGCCCAAAGAAGCAGCGATTGGCAAAGTTATTCTTCGTTTGATCTCAACGCTGATGTCATTGTCTGAAATTATGGTGGAGCCCAAGCAGACAAAGTCCTAAACCACCTCAAAGTTATATCTGTCGGGGGTGACGTTCTATTCGAGACGTCTGTGTTGGGTGTCCTTACTAATTAACAGCATATACTCGGTATTGCTCTCGTTGACCGTTAAACCCATCTTCGCCGCTTCCGCCTCAACATTCGCGAGTGATTGGACAGACTTTTGGAAGATTGCGCCTCTTGTGTTGGCAGTTGAGTTTTGCACTATTCTTTCAAGAATGATGTTAAAGAAATCGCATGTTTATCGATTTGGACCTCAATGAGTCTTTTCCAAGATCTGCCGCAGTGTGAATATTTGGTCGATGGTGGACTTTTCTGACCTGCTTCAGGTGTTCACTTGTAGGTGATGTTAAGAAGACAGATGCCTCTGTAGTGGCGCAGTTCAGAGGGTCTCCTTTTTTGAGGATCGGACAAACAATGCTGAGGTTTCACTCAAACTTTCGTATTTTACAGATGAGTTGGTGTTTCGTCCTTAACAAGTCGTCGCCTACCGTTTTGAGGAGCTCGGTAGACAGGCCGTGTGCTCCAGCTGCTTTGTTAGATCTGAGCTAAGACATGCCTATCTTCACTTCATCCAGGTCGGGTAGGCGGAATTCTTGAACTAAATCGTCCAGGTTGAAAGGTTCATTCTGCCTGACAACGGTGTTTGGTTCTTCATCGGCGTTATACACCCTAGGGAAATGCACTTTCTATATCCTCCGCATCGACTGCGACTCTACTAATATGTTTCATTTTTCATCTCTACAGGCATCGCTTCGAGGATTGTGTCTGTGGCATGTTTTTTCCCCTTTTGGTAAAACTTCCAAATCTCAATACTGGAGTAGCATCTCTCAATATCTTCGATCACATTTTCTCTCTCCTCTTCTGCTCATGGAACTCGTAAGCAGCTCTAGTCCTTCTATACAGCCCGCTTTGTATGCATTCTGCTTACATGCAAGTGTGTTTTCCGGCAGTCCTCATCAAACCTGAAGTTGCGTTTTGGTGGTCGAGTGAAACCCAGCACATCACAGCCGGCATCGCTGATGGCTTTTTGCCAACAGTCTTCAATACTTGATGTTGGCGCCATAGGACCTTTTAAAAGATTAAGGGACACTAAATCTGAAAAGCATTTGACAATCTCTTGTGATTGTAGCCGTCCGACGTTCGGGATATCCGCAATCGTACCTGGTCTACAGCAAAGTAATGGTTCGAGTCGATGTTGGGCCTTTGATAGGTTCGGATATGCATAATGCTGGAGGAGTACCTTGCTTTGATCGCGGTGTGGTCAATCTGATTGACGGTTGATTAGTCAAGGGTTTTCTATATCTTCTTATGAATACCAAGATCCGGGAACCACCGCAAAGTCAATTAGCCTGAATTCGTTATCGGAGGTGGTATTGTGCAGGCTATACTTTCCGACGGTACTATTATACCAAAGATTCCCCTTCATCCTAGCTTTACATTAAAATCGTGGTGTACCATTTTAAGGTCATTGCTAGGATACTGCTCGCAAGTCTTATTCAGGAACTCATAGAGGCTATCTTTCTCGTCGTTATCTTTCTCCGGGGCGTGTGCGTATATAAGGCTTACTTTTAGCAAATTTAGCCTTAATACCGATTGTTACGAGACGCTCGTCAACATGCCGGAAACTCAAGATTTCTTCCCTATGTCTCTAATACCAAATCCGCATTCAAATAGGCGCTGCTTTGCTGTCGATAAGAATCGTCAAAACAGATCAGTTTTTCATGCTCTTTTTGTCCGGCCATCCCATTTCTTGGATGGGGGATGTAGAAGTCCAGGTCCTCCACTAGTTATTCGGCTGCACATAGCGTATTAAGGGAGCCGACATTCCACGTGCAGATCCGAAGTTCGTTATCCTTATTACGTTTGTATCCGAGACTTGGCGCTGCTTCGTTACAATAGCGCTTTTTTTCATGGCTGGGTAGTTACCACGTGCGAGTTTCATTATAGATATCCCTAGGACGAGGGATCGATTATAATGTAGCCAGTAACCCGTTCGGGAATGCACTCTCTGCCGTTGGTCCACTAAAGGCTCATCCGCCACCAGCTCTTTTCTAAGACTCTGACTTAGTCTCGGAAATCCTTACCGACCTGAGCTCTAAATATGTCGGAGTAGACCGGATAAGGTGTTATTTGCTTTGTTAAAGGATTTTACTTGATCGTTGATTCCATCAGGGGAATTCATTCTCTGTCCCGTTTATAGTGCTGCTTTTACTGTCTGCTATTCAGCGCTCGCGCTTGTAAGTTTGCCAATTCGGAGGTAAAGTAAGCACAATTGATGGGTAGAAACAGTTACGACACTGGACATCAACAAGCAAGTTGATACCTCTCAGTGCCTACCATATTTCTACAGTACCCAACCACCAACCATCAGGCTAATTAAAATTTAGTAGGATCACCTATTGGTTTGAAGACCATGACTTTTGAGTGCATTCCTACATGGTTAGAGTAAGCTGTATGTCGCAACTAAGTTTGTGTATAATTCGGATCCTGTCTACCGTATCTTTTGGACTTTTGTTAGGTCTGATTTTTTTCTTACAGAGGTCGGTGTTTTTAAGATGTGAGCACATTCTCGGTTCAAGGATTGTCGTCATGCTGGCTGTTCTTGCTAGTTTTACATCGTATCCTTACTTTCTTGTGTCCTTCTAATAATTATAGGTATTTGGGTCTTCCACGAACAATTAACTAAATAACACAGAATGGGTCGGTAATACCGATCGTATATGTCGCAGTAACGTTCTAAAACTGCTCGCACAATCGTTGATTCATTTTTAAATGCTTTATAGTGTTTGCTGGCGTCCACGAGTACTTGTGATACATCGACATATGACTTCTTCATGGTCAGATTTCTGGGCCTCTTTTGCTGTGTTACTTGCTCTATCATTGACACTGTCTTCCGTTTATTCTTCTGAGCTTAGTTTTGTAAAAGCATCACAAATTGTATTTTGACATCTAGAGATACTTTATTTGCTATGTACTATCTGGAAAAAAACAGTTATTCAGCTAATATAAGAGACTTGTTTTAGAGACTCTAGATCTGCGAAAAAGATTCTATAAAGACTTTTTCCTGAAAATGTAAACTTCCCTTCTGACTTATTTTATTTTTTTTTATTTTCAGCATATTGTAAACCCTCTACGACAGAAGCCACAGATAACTATGACTATGCGGACGACGATGATTATAACTATGATAACTACGATGACAATAAGTCGGAAGGAGCAGATGGCGGCACACCGATTGAAAGTAATGCCATCAGTAGTGATCCGCCATATTTTGAAAATTCCGAACTTAGCATGAAAGCAAATTTCGGCGAACATGTCACCCTCAATTGTGATGTACGAAATTTCCAATGTAAGTTGGTTCATTATTTTTTGAAAAAGAATCATTTGGCTAATCCGGTTTTATCGATATTCTTTAATTTTAGTGAAGAACGTCGTCATGTGGTACAAGAAACAAAAGCTCATCGTAACCGGCCAGACATCTGTGGACAATCGCTTTGAAGCTTTGAAGAATAACTCGATCAGAATCTCGAATGTTCAAGAATCTGATGCCGATGATTACTATTGCAATGTGTTGCCGGAAAACATAAGGCTGCACATTAATCTGGCCGTTGGTGGTAAGTTGGCTATCTACTCTGACGGTCGAGATGTTACAGAAAAGACTGTAACCGTTCGCCAGGGAGAAAGTCATACAATTGAGTGTAAGACGTTCGTCAATGAAAATTGCACCATCAAATGGTCATTGAATGTGAGTTGAATCAGAATCGTATCTTTTCTGGGTTACTGATTTTTTTTTTTTTTGTATTACTAGGGTGAGCGGGCTGAAAACTTTGATATCAAGGTAGACAATGGAAAGCTAGTCATTGAGTATTTCGATGCCGAACATGCTGGTATCTATCAGTGTTTGGGAGATGATGGCTCTAAAAACCCTCTTCATGGTTCAGTGACAATTGATGTGCATTATGCACCAAAGGTATCCACACATCGTCATCATGTCAACACTGAAGCCGGTAGTAAAGCTGAACTATACTGTGACTACAAAGCTGTCCCAATTGCTGTGGCTCAATGGAAGCGAAAAGGACAATATTTGGAAATGTTTTCAGAGAAGTACTCGGTTAAAAGCACCACCCACAAGGGCAAGAATCGTACAATTTTAATGGTTAAGGATGTTGAGTCCACGGATTTGGGTGAATACGAATGCGAAATTAAGGTAAAAAATTATTTAAATCCAATAAATGACAATGATTTGTAGTTACGAGTATCTTCTTTGTTTTCTAATAGAATGCCATTGGTTCGAACGAAGCTAAAATACATTTGATATACGAACCCGAAAATCCACAATTCGAAGATATGAAAATCGAGGGCAAGAAGGTTACCTTATACTGGTTGGTAAGGAGTCTGCAACCTTTATCCGAAGCCATAATGGATTATAAAATCGATGGGGTGAGTACAAAATTATATTACATTCGTTTTTTTTTTTATTTCAACGTTTTCGAATGACGATAACAGAATCGAAACTAGGGCCAGTTTTCATTCTCGTCTTGTATCTCACTCGAAATTCCTTGCTTTTACTGAGGTCCCGCTTAGGTGTACATCGTTCTTTAGACTGTTTGGAACTGCAGTGCTGATCAAGTTTCATGTTGTTTTTGAGGTGCAGATGTTGTATAGGATTTGCTATTTAAATTCAACGAACTAACTCTTGATGAGCATGATGAAAATGATAAACATAATCCATAATCCTACGGGTTCGGGAGCCTTTCTCGATTCAATCTAAGCAGGCATGCGGCATATGAGACTTCACTCCTCGTTCGAGACCGAATGGATTATATGAGTCTTTATTTTTGTTCTCACTCCACTTAGCAAGAATTCCATTGATCACCTTTCAGAATACCTACCTTTGGAAGGAGACTCATATACGGAAGATTCGTGTGGATACGAGTATTTTTGTATTTTTATGGGAATTGGACGTACCACTGCTTTCTTCCGATCCTATGGACAATGGGCATTATCCAACACGGTTGATGTAAATGTTCACCGATTCTAGTGGATGATGTCTAAGCAAAATGTTAGGTCCCCACTGCTTTGAAGTAGTT
Organism: Volucella bombylans; assembly: GCA_949129095.1. Lineage (NCBI taxonomy): Eukaryota > Metazoa > Arthropoda > Insecta > Diptera > Syrphidae > Volucella > Volucella bombylans. The sequence continues at coordinate 15,442,991 of OX422144.1, forward strand.
CCCTCCTTTTTTGTATATTTAGCACGCGCTCAACAGATTAGAAACCCATTACAATGTTTGCATTTGGTATGGTGAAATGGATTTTTTAGATTATGGATCGGGGCAATGCCATCAATCGCCTTTACACTTCGTGGAACATCGATACCGTGGTCTCTACCTTTTCCTGTGGAACTTTAATCACAAGAAGATGTCATCATGGATACTTTCTCCTGAATATACTCGTATGCCTGTAGATTTTCTTCATAGTCAGTCGATCGGGCGATCTATAAACATGGAAAATCGTTTTGACCTTTCCGCTGTACTATTTTATTGGTGGCCTAAAATCTAATTTCGTATACTTGGAGGATTTCGTTGACTTTCAGACTATGTCTGCCTGTACAAGGTTTTTAGTCTCGACAGACTACTTTTGACTAAGTGCAGTTCGTCAACATTTGCGGAATGTGTCTTCCTTATTAATGTGTTAATACAGATGTATGGAACTCTCCATGATTCGATGGTTACTTTTTCAATGTCCCCGTTTGAAAGTGGTGGGTAGGATGAGTTCGAAGAGAATGCTTTAGTCAATGTTCTGGGAAAATATGTCCATAGTAGCCTACTACAATCATAGGAATGTCTTTGAGCAAACTCCCTTAACTCTGCAATTTCGTTGGATTAATTCAGTTATTTCTGTACTGAGACCGCAATGCACAGTCTTATACCGAAATGCTTACGCATTTCTAGATCATTATCTAGGTACCTAGATAAACGTGAAAGTCTCCTCAATATTTCTCAGTAACTTTGAGCCCAGTATGGGATGCTAGTGGCAATCATAGAGAGATATAAAATCCATTATGTTGGATATGTTTGACTATCCTCGGAATCAGTTTAAGCTAAGTTTGCGGTAGGGTTATTCTAGGAAGCATCAAAAGGACAAAGACTACACAACTGTTGAACTTTCTCGTGTCACCTTTATCTTTATATAGTGGACAAGAAAGCTCGCCTGTCACCATAACGTTAAACATGTAATTTGAGGGTATACAATTCGGTCCGGCTCTAGGCCGCCGGTTCATTCTTTTTACAGCTTCACTAACTTCAGCACCCGGAAAATCTCGTGCTCCGACGTTGCACGTCTACTGCTTGGCGCCTGCTTATGGCTTGCATGGGTATCTTCTCTAAATCTTGGTTACCGCTTCTTTAATCTCTTTTTTGTAATGTTCAGAGGCTCACTCAAGGCGCACTACTTCCATGTCACTAATTCGGCTGTACTTAGTCCACGCTTAAAAGAACGATCTCATCGTTCCACTGCTACGTTTCTTTGTTTATGTAGAGCCAACCTTTTGAAACAACGAGCAGAATTTTTGCACTGGTCTAACATTTTTCTTCGAAGTTGTTCCACACAGCTTAGTTTTTCTTTCTGATTTTTGGCATTTTGAAGCCCTTCTCACAAGAGCACAAATTGTGCCAGTTTATTATCTCGCTGGATGTCGGTATTGATTAGTTCTCCTCTGTTTTTTTTTCCATTAGCCCACTTTCGGACGCACATTGAAATATCATGATTCTTTCCTAAGCCGTACATCTCGTTCATGGAATGCCCCGCCGAGCGTTTATATCCTGATCATTATAACCCTCAAACATTCAAAACGAACGCACATCGGTACCTCTCTTTCTTTCCTCCCTAGCTTTCCTTCACCTGCTTTGTGTTTAAATATTTTAAGGGTACCGTAACCCGTTGAACGCGCGCTAATTTAAACAAAAAAAAATATAACCGGTTACTCTTTTAGAGTTACCCTTACCCTTTTTCAGTGGTGCTCGAGCAATGATTCGAGTAATGTTGGCCTCCAATTCCTCAATCATAGCCGGCTTATCCATGTAGACTTTACGTAGTCGCAAAGGAAAAAGTCTAGAAGTGTGATGCCACACGATCTAGGCAGCAAATTCACCAGTTCAAAGCGTGAAATTAACAGTTCACCAAATCGTTCTAGTAATAAAGCCATGGTTGCACGGGCTCTGTGGCAAGTGGCGCCATTCTGTTGGAACCTTATGTTGTTGAGTCCACGGGCCTCAATTTCAGGTACCAAATAATCCGTTATTATTGCTCGATAACGGGTGCCATTCACAGTTTTATTCCGGTCAACCATAATTTTGAAGAAATTTGGAAGATTCCACCAGACAATAAACCGTTATTTTGTATGGATGTAATGACAGTTCTTGAACCCCTTCGGGTTGCTCCACAACCCAAATAGGGATACTTTTCTTATTGACGTAGCCATTAAGCCAGACACGTGCCTCATCGCTTGTCGAAAACAGTAAATTTGTTGAGGCTATTCAAGAGCCCAACGACTGAAACGCCGACTATTCGGAAAGTCGGCCAGCTTCAGTTCTTGCACAAATTGAATTGTGTAAGCTTTTAAACCAAGATCTTCACGTAAATTATGCCAAGTTTGTTCATACGACAAGCCAAGCCGTTCAGAACGGCGCCGAATCGATTCATCACAGTCTTCCCGTACACTCTCCGCTACTGCCACTATATTTCCTTCACTGCATGCTCGATGTGGTCTATTTGGTCGTGTATTATTCAAACTTTTCGACGGTCCATAAGTTGCTCTAAGTGCGCCAAACACATGCTTCATAGAACGCTGATATTCGAAATACAGCTCAATAATTTATAGACGCCCTGTCGGGATAAGTCTTTCCATGATGAAATGTCAAACAATACTGAACAAAAATACCATATCAGTGTGATATCACTCATGCGTGATCTCTCATGAAATTTGCATTGGAAAAAGTACATCTAAAAGAATCACTCTTTAAAATTCTGACAGCAAAAGTCGATGCCGAGTTACTAGTGGTTCACCTAAGCCCTCACGAACATAAACTCCATAGGGACTTTCCCAATCACTTCTAGCTCTTCTAATCTTAACGCGACCATGAATCTCCATCCGTTTTATATTCACATTATGGACTGTAGTTCCACAGGATTTGGCTCTGGTATTTTGGACAAGACGACGAATATGAAGTCAATTTCCTTTCCACTTTCAAAACTGTTTCTGACTAGAATCTAAAGAAATGTGGTCTAATCCGTTACAGATGGATTGAAAACCGATCGCTGGGATCTCTGTGGAGGATGATAACCCCCACTCCACTGTTCGTTGGGTGAATTTGTGTCTTTCTTCCAATCGCAAAAAAAGAAACAAAGTTTATTAGAAAGAACTGGTAGAGAGGCGATATAAAGGATTTTCCAATAGGGACTTGAAAACTTTGGATTTAATTTGTGAACGCACTCTTTCACTAATCATCAAACTGGCACTGTCAATTCATTCAGTAAACTCAACATTTTCATCATTGTAAAGTACACGAACGAGCAATGTCTGCAAATTATAAAAATTTTCTACAGATTTTCGGAGTCGGTGACTGCAACTTTAAGAGCGTTAACTCCAATTTTCGGTCGTAATTCTGGCCCTAGTACTCGTAGACAGGCAATAACAAGTTTAGTGCCAAAATTTGAGTCTACATATTCGTTGTGTGATGTTGCCGTGTCAGTGAGACAACGGGTTGGTCGAAGTGTCGAAAATATCGCTGCCGTTCAGGCGACCGTAGCAAACGATCCAAATAAGTCAATCCCACGGCGTTCTCAAGAATTGCACATCGCTCAGACCACATTATGGCGTGTTTGGTTTACACCCATACAAGATCAAGCTGACTCAAGAATTGACTCTTTGTGAAGAGTCTTCGTTGTTCATCAACTGTCAGACAACTGGTACCAATTCGAGCTTGTCATCTCCACCACCACAGAAAAGTGTCCTTGCAAGCGAAAAGAAGAAGGATATACCGGTGTTCAGGTGCTAGACAGAACGGCTGCTGTTTTGCCCATGCCCAATATTCCATCTGTCAAGAAGGAGAGCGCAAAAAGACAAATAAAAACGAGTCCTGCTAGCTGTCAGTTTGTTTTCCTTTCGTTAAATAAAGAACGAAGCAACAGAGAAAGATGGAATCTCCACTGGAAGTACTGTCAAGAGCTGCCACCATGGTTCAGGACAGCTCAAATGAATCCCGTCTAACTGCCAAAGAACTTCCCACCACAAAATGGCGTCGTGACCGTCGTATGCGTGCTGTATCTGAATACCAACATTCGCTGTCATCACAAAATACACCAATGATGGTTGTGCAGCCAACAACACTTAGGCCGCTTTGCGAGTCTACTAATCGAACAGCATTGCCAATAATTGAGAGTCCCATCGACATGTCGGTAACATCGACAACAATGAAGCCAAGAGCTTCACCACCGCCTCCATATAGGAAACCATTGCCAGGATCAACATTTGCCACAACACTGGCACGACCAAGTGTTATAACGCAAGCACCACCAAAACGTGGTGATTCACGTAACAGTATTTTGATCTCGAATCGGGAAAACGATAATCAGAGCACTGAATCAATTTCCATGTGTGAAACCGTGATAGATGAACATTTCCGCCGCTCTCTTGGACCTGATTATGTTGCTCTCTTTGGGAAAAAATCTCCAGTACCGTCAACACCCTCGCCAACACCACCACCTCCAGCAGTGCAACAGGTGCTGCCTCTGACATCTGTAACGCCGACATTACCTCATCAAAATGTCGATCAACAACATCATCGTTCATCACCAACTCCACCACCTCCACCACAATCATCATCAGCACAATCCCCAGTAGCGGTAGCATTGCCTTTGACAATTAAATACACAGCAATTGCTATGAGTCCAGTTAGTCCAATGGAACAATCACCACCTCATGTTGTATCGATTAGAGCCGAATCACCAGCTCCAATGGTGATGGCTCATCAAAATGACAGCAATACTTCTCCATCGACACCAACGACAACAGTTTGCGTTTCAGTTTCATCACCATCATCAAGTTTAGTTTTAGTTTTATATGCATTTTATTTTCTTAACACTAACTCTTACATTCTAACAAAAAATGCTTAAATGCTAGCTTACAATTACTTAATAATCTTACACTAACTTACTGGCCCCACACAGGCACTCTAAGCTACTCTAAATTCTTATAACTATGTCTTTCGACTTCATTTACATTTTCTTAAAACTATTTATTTTGTATACTTAAAGCTAAGAAAAAAACTTGTTAACAAAACTTAGCATATGGACATAATTTTTTATTTTTAATAAAAACTTAGTATCTAACTTAAAATAAACCTTAGCCTACCTAAACTAAATGTACAATACACAAATAAACACATAGACGTTATACACAATCATATACATATATCAGTATACACCTTTGTATACACTGATATATGTATATGTTTCTTAAATGCTAACCTAAACCTATGTAAGCTGGCCATCGCTGTTTACAGAGAAAACAGATTGGTCAGCTCTGCCTCATTAGTGAGGCTGGTCCGTATTTGACGGAAACGACGACGAATCATCTTCTCCATCATTCAACCACCAGAAATGCTGGTGCTGCCGAACGACATCCCTCTTATCGCGATTCCCCACCGCCCTACTGAACCTGAGGCGATCCACACTGCCGTGTGCGACGTCTCTGTCGTAGTTGAGTCGCCTGTCCCCAGCTGTCCGAGCGACGTGGAAGATTAACGGCACCGCTGATCTATCCTGGATCAACCCTTTCTGATCAAGGTAGAGGAATGCTTCCGGTGGAACGAAGCCGTCAAAGCGCACACTCTCGTGGTAAAGGTAATTGGGGTAGTAAGCCCCAGATATCAGGTTATTCGTCGACGTCATTGCTCTTGCAATGTGCCTTCGAGTCAGCTTAATTACGAAGTTGTCCACTCGTATTAGGTTCGCCCTGTTGTAAAGGACCTCATTAGGATAAAATTTTTTGTACTCCGACTCTGGTGTTCTATACAAGCGAAGACAGGCCCTAAGGCAAGCCCTCTCAAACACCCGAATCTTTTCCATTAAGCTTGCTCGTACATTGAACCACACGGGACAACCAAATACCAGCATGGGCCTGATAAGGGCCATGTAGCAGATTACCTTTACCCTCACATCGAGTTGGCTGCTATAAAACAGTCTCTTTGTAAGGGCAAAAGCACCTTTAGCTCTGGCCAGAGCAGCATCTACATTTTTGCCAAAATATATAAACTGATCTAGCCAGATTCCAAGGTATCTGACTACATTTCGACAGGCAAGAGGCTGTCCGTGCTGTCCAATGATTGAGAACTTTCGCCAATTTTTTCTGGTATCCCTAGAGGCTCCAGACAACGGCGTCCTAAAGAGAATGGTTTCCGACTTCTGAAAGTTGATTTTCAACTTCCAGTCATCGCAAAATCGTCTTATCTTATCGAAGTCACGCTGCAAGAGAGTATTAATGACCTCGATTTTTGGACCTGTTCTGTACGCTACCAAATCGTCTGCGTACGCAATAGTATGGGGAAGTGAACCTATCAAGTCGCTTGTATAAATGTTAAATAGGATCGGCGAATTGACCGCGCCTTGCTGAAGACCATTTTTAATTTGAAATATTCCAACAGAAGTCACATCACCATTCTTCACGATGAACTGTCTGTTGGTTAGCATATTATAAAGAATGTACAAGAGTGGTTTACTGATCCCCAGCCCAGTCAGCTTATAGAAAAGACCCTCTAACCATACGGTGTCGAAGGCCTTCTCCAAGTCAACAAGGCAGGCACAAGTGCATTGTTTTTTGCCTTTATTCCATTGGATATCAGAAACCAGTTTAGACGCGGCATGTGAGATATCATGTCCCGCCTTAAAACCGAATTGATTATCCGGAACTATATGTTTGTCCTCAACCCACCTAGACAGAGCTCTATTGATTACCCTTTCAAAAACCTTACTGATATTCGGAAGGAGACTTATCGACCGGAGATTCGCCGGATTGGATATATCCTTTCCCTTTTTGGGGATAGGTTGAACCACCGCCGTTTTCCAATGCGCTGGATAATGTGCATTATTCATTGCATTATTAAACAGGGTGGTGTAAATGTCCACCGCTTCTAGAGGAAGATGTCGAAGCACGATGTTCGGAATACCATCGGTCCCCACCGATTTCTTAGCCCTGATTGTGTCGAAGATCTCATGGAGTCCTGCCTTCGAAATGAACGGGGGTAGGCCACCCTCTCTGGCAATGACGTTATTTGCCATATTTTCGTCGCTAAACCGGGTGAAACCAGAGCCCTCGGATCGCCAGTTCCCTATTTCATTTCGAATGCAGAAGTCGTGCACCAAGACGCGATTCTCCAGGTCGTAATTAGGGCCAATGTTATCAATGGCCTTGTATACTTCCTGGAAAGTCGCCCCTATGGCCTCAACCTTCTCCTGTGGATCCTCGATCACAAAAAAGTCGTCATCAGCGGCCTCATTTGGATCAATGCCTGCTATTGTCAGTAATCGTTCGTTGTCTGTTGTCCGGGCTATTTTAAGACACTGAAGGTCGTTTTGATTTCTTCTCCGAAATAGTTTATTTATTTGCGGAAACATATTCGGGTTGCTGGTGTTTACAGCCCGAACCTTGTTGTTCCAATACAAACTTACAGAAATTCTGTAATTTTCTTTTATTAACTTTTGCACATTTTTAATCGACGACTTCAGCGTCCTAATCTCCGGATCTTGTCTGTCAGTTAACTGTCTGTACAAGTTTTTGAGTCTTGTCAGAAGTCTACTTTTCTGTCGGTGCAGTGCGTCAATAGTGGGATTGCGGAACAGGTCTTCGTTAGTTGTACGTCGATACCGCGGTATTGTAGTGTCCATAGTTTGTTTAATTGTCTCGTCCATCTGTTTTAGGTAATTGTCGATCTCCTTGTTTGACAAATTCCTATTGGACGGTGGGTGGAGCGTGTTCGAGGAGAGCGCTCTTTTCAAGGTTGTGGAGAAGCGTGTCCATCGAGTCTTACTGTAGTTGTAAGAATATATTTGGACAAACTCCTCCAATTCCGCAATTTCGTTGGGAACCGTAATTTCGGTGCTAAAACCGCAATGGTCGCTGTCATACACGAATGTGCGCAGACAGTTTAGCGTTTGTAAATTCGTACCTGTCAGTCGTATACGTTCGTCGTACAGCAGTAGATCCAAATAAGACCCGCCTCTGGGAAACGACGGGTTATCTGTCGCTTTAAGGCCGAGTCTGTACATGACATCGTGCTGACCCCACCAATCGAGTAGTAGGTTCCCTCTAGTATTTGGCAAATTATTTCCCCAATCTCTATGTCTAGCGTTGAAATCCCCGCCGATTATAAAATAATTCTCCCCCGATTCCAGCCTCAGAAGTCGAAAAAGCGTGTCGAGCTCTGTAATGAATAGGGTGGATTGTGAAGCCTCAGGTGCGTAAACAGAGGCCAAGTACAACCGCTTTCCACTGCGGAGCGGGATGTAAACGACGACTGCCTTCAACACCCGGAACCTGCGCAACACCCCCTTGTACACTCTGTGAAATTTTATACCCTCTTTAATGAAGATCGCGACACCGCCTGCACGTTTGGATCTGGGCCGGTTTCTTCTTCTAACAATATAATTATTGTACTCCAGTTTGTGCTTATCGGTTAGCTTGGTTTCGCTAGCGAAAAGCACATCAGGAGTTTGGTCTTGTAGCAATTTAAACATCGCGGCTCTTCGTTCGATCCTAATCAATGAATTCACATTCACCGCAAGGACCTTCAAAGTTTGCTCCACCATGTGCGTACCCATTACGGCATGTGTTGCGTTAGGCCCGGCAGCAACGCGTAGATCTGGTCCACCCGCTTGGCCTGTTCTTGAACCTGCTTTTGCAGCTGAGCCATCTGCCCTTGGATTGCGAGCAAGATGGCGAGCATGTTGGGTGCAGCTTCCGTTGTTCTCGGCATCGGAGCCGGAGAAGCAACAGTCGCTTGCTGTACCGTAGCCCCCCTACCTGACGCCATTTGGGCGTAGGAAATTTGGGGCGTGACGGCTGGTGTTTGAAACCTCACAGGTGAACGTTTGACCTCCACCTTCTGCTGCCGAGCCAATTTTGCTTTTTTAATTTCGGTGAACTTAGGACAACCCCGATAGTTTGCGGTGTGTCCCACGTCCCACATAATACGCACGAGAGCTGCGACCTATCGGATGCTCCGTCAACACCCAGAGCACACTCCTCGGAACTGTGGTTCTTTGCGCACTTCACGCATCGAGGCTGCATTTGGCAGTTCGACGCGGCGTGCCCGAACCTCTGGCAGCGAACGCATTGTATAACGCCATCGCTCCTTTTTAATTTTTCCCAGTGAACCACCTGGTAGTCTAGGACATTGATACTCCTTAGACTATCCAGACGACTTTCGGGACTGAGCTGCACCAAGAAGAACGGCAGACTCCGTTTCTCCCGCCTAGCTCTGGCTGTGGTAAACGGCTTTACCCCCACAAACTTGAGCCCTTCGCACTCCTTCTCTTTGAGCAGTGCTAGGATCTCCTCAGGATCAGAAGACGGTTCCAACCCCTTCAACAGCATCGATTGCCGCTTTTCACACTTCGGTGTGTATGAGTAGTGCTCCGTCGTCGTTTCCTTTAGGAGCTCTTTAACTTTCGCGTAGCCCTCCACTGTATTACAGTGGATGGCATGGCGATCGTTCCCCAATCTCTTAATATTGAAATTATTACCAATGACCAACTTACACAGGTCCTTGGTTGCAATTACCTCCAATTTATAGGTGTTGACAGGAGGCACCTTCTCCTTCTTCTTCGTCTGCTGCTGCTGTTGTTGTTGTTTTTGTTGTTGTTGCTGCTGCTGCTGTTTTAGCTGTTGCCGTTGTTGTGGCTGCTCTTGTTGTTGTTGTTTCTTTTGTTTTGCTTTTTGTTGTTGTAGCACTTGTGCCGACTGTATTTTTTGTTGCGACTGCTTTTGAACAAGCTGCGACTGCTGTTGTTGTTGGGATAGCTCATGCTCTTCCCTCTTCCTGCTGACCATTTGCCGCTCTTTAATGGCCTGTAAACCTTGCTGCAGCATTTTGATGCTGTTACTTATGGACAAGATTTCCTCCTCTTCATCGTCCGATTCGCTTGCTGCCAATGAAGCGAAATTGTTTAATACCCTCAATCCACCAAGCTTTTCAGTGGACGTTGGCAGGGTGGGACGCTGTAACGAGTTAGAGGTTGGCTTTAGCTTCCTCTTTCTCTTTGCTTTTGGCGTTTGGCTCGAACCACTCGAAGCCTCGCCTGGTAACTCCGCAGATCCCGCTATTAGCATAGCGGACCGCTCTCCACAATCCATCACGTCGGTTTGTATTATGTAAACACTTTTTAATAAATTGTCTTTTTAAATGAATTAAATAAAAAAAAAAAAAAAAAAACTTTCGCAGAGGCTGGGAAGCGAGAACCCAGAACCCCGAGATTTATCGTCCGGGTCTCTACCACTTCGGCTACTGAACACTTGAAAATTCGTTGTTTAACACTGTATTTATTTTTTTTTTCCACACTTTTAAAGTCGAACAAGAAATGCGTAATGCGTGTGATCTCCGTTGAGGTCTATGAACGACTGATCACCATCATCAACACCATCTGTCGATGATCATTTTGCTAAAGCACTGGGCAACACATGGAAGAAGCTACAGGCTGACAAAGAGCAGAGGAACTAGATTTCCAATCGAATAGGAATAGTTCTCACTTCGAGAACATCCAGTAGAGAGTTTGTAAGATATGAACTTGGACAAAATGTGGTTTCAACAGGATGATGCCACAAGCCACACAGCACACGCTACAATCGATTTATTGAAGAGTAAGTATGGTTAGCGTGTTATCTCAAGACATGGGTCAGTCGATTGTCCGCCTCGTTGGTGTGTGTGTGTGGCCGAGTCGTTGAAAATTGGGTCCAACGAATCGACCGCTGCAAACGTGCCCGCGGTGGCCATATGAACGAAGTCGAGTTCCATTCATAAATGTTTTGATTGTACTTCAAGCCGATAATAACGTTTTTGAAATATCTCAAATGGTTTGCGTTTTATTTAAAAAAAAGTTGTCAAGTCCTTATTGGACTTGCTTTTCTAGCAAAAGCTACGCTACGGCTTGCTAAATCCTTCTACTATTTCAACGGTGATTTGGGAATGTTCATTTCGAAACAGGCGGAAGGCTGAGTTTAAAGAGGCTTTTCTGGTCCCCAAATGTTATAGGGTAGCGGGAAATGAAAAGCCTCATACGTTTTTTCACGAGTGTAAAACCTCTGCTTGGACGACCTGCGTTTTGAGTTATGACTTTCACTTATAGTTAGGCTCCTCTCAATTTATACAGCTGGCATGACTTTCCTGAAAGCAGGCATCGCAATTAGATATTTTCCAATGTCTCCAAAAAATTAGTGTTATTCCTGTTGCCCATCAATAGAAAAAATGTTAGACTATTTACTAGCGTCTTAATTGGGCACCCCACTTTTGCTAAGCACTTAAATGTGCTGATCTACCACTACACGCTGAGAATGTCGCCGATCACTTCTCCTGGCTTACACTTGTATTTTAGCACTGAATCAATGACATTTGAAGAGATACTTTTGTATTACAAATGTTTGCCAGAAAGCATATAGGTCGGATACCTCCTGAGATATCAGATGGTGCTGTTGAGAAAGTCTTAAACTAAGAATTTCACTGGCACACGAACTAAGGCGACCGTCATCTGTCCTTTATGCAGCTAAGTTGAACGGCACTCCCTATAAGGGAATATAGGTACTTCCGGTGGACTTATGCCATAAGCTCTACTCCAAGAATTAGGTTTTCGAAATGTCTTCTAACTACTTTGTACAGAGTTATTGTAAAAGTTGAGTTTCAATGTCTTCAAGGACTATGGATAACCTTTTTTTTTTTTGTTTCATTTTTAGAGTTACACATGGAGTTCGGAAACCATCATTAGCACAAGTAAACACCCAGAACATACTGGCATCTGGAAATTGCGCCATCAAATTCTATTGACACCTGGATTCTGGCATGCTCGTGTCAAGACAAGGAATACCAATGGTTGGTCCAAATTCTCTGCGCAACACGACTTCAAAATTGACGAATCCGAAGAAGGTACAAAATGATGAAACACTTTTTATTTACAACAAAAAAAAAATAAATTTATGTTCTTACAGACGACCTCGATAATAGCATTCCGCAAGATATGGTGGTGGCAGCTGGTATTGGTTCCAATATTATTGCAAAACCTGACAACAAGTCCAACTCAAACCGATTAACACTTGTGCCATCTCTCGTAATATGCTTGTTAATCCTTTGCAAAACATTCGTGCCATTTGTTATGAATTTATAAAATTAATTTAGAATATGTACAATGTAGTGTATACTTATTGACTATTTATGTATATTACTTAAACAATCAAATTGAAACTAACTACAATAAAATCAAAACAAAACAAAAATGTTAAGCGACATGTCTCAACACAATAGCAGTTAAAAACTAAATGGGAAATGTTACAGAAAAAAAATTATAAAATGAAAAACAAAAAAAACATTATTGCGTAGATGTATCCAAAAACCGGTACTCATTTTCTAACATAAAATATTTTAATTTAATTTCTACTTAGCTTTTAATTTACGACTAATATTAAAACAAAAAACCAACAAAAACAAAATTAGAAAGTTTATAAATTGTTCTTTTTTAATTTTACTAAACTATAAAATATAAACCAAAGCATAATAGTTATAATAATTATGGGATGCGTATGAATATATAAAGGAGGTTAAGAAATTGTATGAGAGATCTAGGTATATAATTTTTAAATACATAAAATTGTTTTTTGTTCTTAGAAATAGCTTGAATATAAACATTGATGTAGTGATAAAGATACAAAAAATATAAACTAATTCTTATGTACTTTTCCTCATCGAGATGAGTGTATTTTATCGTCGTCGAGTTTTGTTTAAAAGAAAAGAACAATAACAGAAAATTCCCATTGGCGAACAAATAAATTCTTTAGTCAGAAACCGATTTTTAAACGTATTCTCGAAAGGATGGTAAAGTAACATTTCCTTGTTTTCATTTTGTGTTACTTAATTCAAAAGAACGAAATAAAAACATATTTTAAATTTAAATTTACAATCAATATATATTCTTATACGATTTTAGCAAGTCGTTGTAGGTACAGAAAAATATTTTTAACCAACTTTTGAGAAAGTATAATGTAACGAATAGATGAACTATTGTACAGACGTTAAAGGAATTTTGTAAACTAGATTTTTATTCCTTCAGTTTTAGGTTAAAACTTTAGTTATAATTATTATTTAATTTTTATGTTTCCACTGCCCGTATCCTTTAGCACTTGAATCAGTTTTTCTTATGTTAAGTTTAATTGTACTTTTCGATGATATGCATACATACATTACCAACTTTTTTTTGTTGCTTAAATCCGAATTAAAATGAAAGCAATTTTATTGGTTCTAGTCACATTTGATTTTCAAAAGCATATTTATGCCAGAAAAATAGAATTGAGCATCAGCAAGCTGTCTTAGGGGCTTACAATAACCTTAGTTGTCTCCGTTTTATTTTTATTATATTAACTGCCAATGTAAATGAGCTGAATCACATTTCGATCTGCGAGTAAAAACAGTTTTAGATCTAACAATTGTAAAATAATCGTAATTATCGTACAATTTGTGCATCGTTCCCTTCATATGGGAACGAGAAGAAATTAAAAAACCTGCAATCCTATTACCCCATTTTGGGTCTCTATCTGAGCCACAGCCTCCCTCTGAGCGATCCAGAGCACATGGATTCTGACAACTGCGATCTTTAATCTCTGTTGAAGTTAGTGTCATGCGTGTTAATCTGTTTCAAAACTATGCGGAGAAAGTCGCTTAATAGCATATATTCTACCGAAATCCGGGACCGAATAGTTTCGAGAATAACAAGAACGAACTATTGCACGCTTTGCGTTTTCCAGCATTACACAGAATGATTGAATTATTTAAAAAAAATGCGAAATGCAATTGTAGAGCTCCAGATGATGAAAACATGATTTGGGTCATATTGGTCATAGTATAATTGCAAGACAGAGAATCACCTTCTTAAATATGGGACATATGGAACTTATACTATTTCTCCCGCACTCGATTTGTGATATGACCATTTGCTGTTTGGAAGATTGCAAAGGATAGTTCGTCTGTGGGGAGACCACTTGCTACTGGGTATCACCTTGTTTCGTTCACATGTGACTTACGCTGGCAATACGCAGAAAAATTCGACTTTATTCATCCTCATAGTCTCCTTCTAGAGCGATCTCTTTCCAGTGAGAATTTTTTCGAGGTTTACCAACAAGTAATAGGATCGATGCTTCATACTGGATGTAGAAATTCTTTTCATTTCGCTTAAAGAGCTCCAAACAGGCAGCGGTCTGAATCATTAACACGTTGATGCCTTTCGTCCAAACGCGGTACCCACATCGAACAGAGCTTTCGCAAGTACTCGTTCAAAATTTGATGTGCATGGTCTATTGAGATATTTCAGATGTCAGCTATCTCACACATTTTCGCTTTACGGCTGTTCAAAAGGATTTTTTATGTTTTGCTGCCTTGTGCTTGGCAAATTAGTACCCGCTAAAAATGTCAACATATTCTTCTAATAAGCATATCAGTTCCTATTAAGCATGTCGTCTACCTAAACGTACCTCAGATACGTCGGTTAGAGAACGCCTTCTATTTTGTAAGTGCTCTTGGGGTGTATAGAGAACGACGAATCCAAATCTTTCTCGAATCACGATTTTAAGTTGAGGCTTATGCTGTTGTCACAGCAAATTTTTAACGTGATACGGTTCCTAAGCTGACGAACAACGCCCAGGACATAGCGCTATCACCATAAGGGACTGTTGACGTTACCGCTGATCTTACGCCATTTGCCGTATTCCAAGACCCTGATGAAGTTTTCGAGGAATTGTGACGACCTCTTCTGATGAATTTTTCGTAGACGACTGATGGCATCTTTTAGCACGAAATGTATCATTTAATTTCGTATGGCCTAAAGTATACTTAGATGTGCTTTCGCTGCTCTATATTTGTCATTAAATTCATCAGGATTAGGGTGGGTAAAACACTCATTCTGCAACTGATCTCACGTATTTGTTTATAGTTCTTCAAATACATATACAAAATAATTTTGGGAATGTTGGAGACACATGTTTGCGTAATATTTTTTGAAAGATGAAGCATATGGCTGGCGTAAGTCACACATCTATTCAAGATATCATAAACTGAGAAAGGTAAACCCGATTACTTACGCCCAGAAAACCACAAGAATATATCCGATAAGACGGATATACATTTCATGACAATAGCCTCAGGGGAGATCTCATGTCTTTTGTAATGAAGGAGTTGTCTTAAAACAGACTGTAACCAGGCAAAATTTCTAGAGTTTGAATAAACTTCATAGGTCATATATTATCAATTCAATTCAATGCTGAAAGGTGGAATTCTTAGAGCCGATATCAGCTAGGATGGGCACACATTTAACAAGTATCATAGAAGGCGAGTTTGCTTTGCCATTCGAAAAACTTTGCTTGTGATTCATTAACTCAGATATGTTTCTTCATGTGTAAGAACGTGTCGTCTTCCGGGTCCAGATGAGTGTGTTTTGAAGGATTTCAAATGGTTCTGCAATGTTGAAACTTACTCGGAGCCAATATTGACCAGTTATTCTCAATTGAATTGAGTTCTGGGCCGTAAGAAACCAGCTTGTCACCCCGGCTTTGAAGTACTTTGTTACTTAAACACAAAATCAAAAATTGCTTTCTTTAACATGAAAGCTTAGCTTGTCTGATTATGATCTTGGTTATATGGTAAGAAGCAGTGTCCTGTGGAAAGTTGCCCTTCTCTGTAAATCTCTATAGTGCGGGGTTCAGCAGATAAACCGCCGCAGTGATCTTCGATTGTAAAAAAG
The DNA here is from genome assembly GCA_949129095.1 of Volucella bombylans. NCBI lineage: Eukaryota > Metazoa > Arthropoda > Insecta > Diptera > Syrphidae > Volucella > Volucella bombylans. Next base: position 15,458,805 of record OX422144.1, read on the forward strand.
GCTATTCTACCATTTTCACTACCTGATGATTAAACCATCAGTTTTTGTGGTATCCGTAAGAGGTATTCAGAACGAAAGTATCCTCCCATCTTTAACATGCAGTCTCAACTTGGATTCTTCGGAAAAGAATGCTCTACATGTCTTGGGTCAAATTAAAATGCTTTTTTCTGACTCTTTTTGGAAAATCTGTCTTCTAGGTCCAGCTTTAATGGGACTTCTTATCACCGAAATATCCACTGAAGTCTTGAACCGCTACCGATGTCTTTAGAGCACCAAAAACCGATCTTCCATTTACAAAATAAATTAAATTGAGTTGCTTCGTCTTTTTTCGGCGTCCCAGAACGCTGGTAGTCCCAATATTTGTTTAATTTCCATGGCACAGTACGTGGCTCAACAACATTGAGCCTTCCAAGAATTCGCCGGATTGTCAAATTTAAATGTGACGGACGCAAAATATCAGATTTGTATTTCCAACTGATTTTTTCCATAATTACCTGGGTTCGCATGCACTATTTGAAGAATAATTTGCTATCTGGGTCAATAAAACGTCGTGGTTTTGTTGTAATGGATCTTTCATTAAGCGCTTCCTATTTTTAAATTTAAATAAAAAAAGTGTATGTGAAATATGATCGAAATTTTTATTCGTTTGAAAGGCCTATCGATGAAATTATGTATGAAGCCGTGGCTTCTCTGAGTGGTGCACAATTTTGCATGATTCTGGCTGAGTTTGACCGATGGCATGGGTTATGTCGGCTTTGAAGGCCGCTGTGGTTTGTGTCCTATCCGCATCCACCAGCGACTTCAGAAAAACCCCACAACGAGGTCAAATCGCACGATCTCGGTGGCCAGTTCACATCACCTCCACGTGAGATATAGATTCCCTCGAATCGCTCGTGCAGAATTTCCACGGTGGCAGAAGTTGGTAATCATCGACCTATAGCGCTCGCTGTTGACAATGATGACCTGGCCAACGTCATTCTCAAAGAAATATGGACCGATGACGCCGCCAGCCCAAAATCCACACCAAACATAGACTTTTTCGGGATGCATTGGACGCTCTTGGATCTCATATGGATTGATATCGTCCCAAATTTGACAATTTTGTTTGTTGCCGTACCCATTGTGTATGGTTGTTTACCTTCAGCTCCTGGGTCAGTTGAACTTTGTACGGGTGAAGGCCCACGTCACAACGCAAAATTCGCCAAGTTGTGTTCTGCGAAAGGTCGAGTTCTTTTGAGCGACGTGAAATCGACTGTCTCGGATTCTCCTGTGCACACTATCGGCAAATCTTGCATTTCGTCGACGGACGGGTGTTGGTTTATCGTTTACTGAACAATTGGACTCAAATTTATCCACCACACTGCGATTAGTCCTCTCAGTTGGACGATTATGGCGTCCGTGAAATGAGCTAAGCGCGCGGAATGTTGACCGAACAGAACACCCATTTAGATAAAAAACTTTTATCATTTGAACGTGCTGTTGAACGCTATGTCCATGATTTGGCAAAACAGACTGAATAAATGACAGCCAATTTGATAGATAGCCGACATCTACTTTCAAAGTTTTTAAGTCCCTATTGGAAGCCCCGGAACAAACAATGCGATTCATCGCTTGTAATGTCTACTTTCTGGATAACATTTTTGTTGAAGATGATCAGATCGCAGAAGTCAGATAGGTACCTCGTTTATTTCTCTCATATGGTAGACCTGAGTTCGTTGGACTACTTCCTTCTTTTTTCGTAAGTTTATTTAAGTAAATATATTTTCCAAATTTCACTTCTAAAACGAGAACCTTAATCCGAGACAATATTTGTCCTATGTTTTTCCACCATAGTAGAGCTAGATGGCAATTTTTCATCATTCAGTTTTAAATCTGAAAAGTAAAATCTGGACGTTTATAAAAGGATCGAGAGTACCTAAATATTCCAGAATTTCTTTGTTATTGTGCAAACAATTTATATATCTCAGCAATGCCTTTCAACATTAAATGTTTGTCGAACCCTTTTCTCCAGAAATCAGTTCTACTAACTCGAATAATTTCATTTTTAAGACTGTCTTACTGATGTTCAAACAGCGTTTCTTTATTATTTTCTAAAGTACTTAAAAATACAAAAATCTCATGCAATATTTTTTCCCGTTACAAAATATATCGCATTTGCCAAAATCCTCTCTAACCTACGTTATTCATAAGAGAAAACAAATATTGTAACAAGAAACCTTGAAAAATGTGCCTCAAAACCTAATGTAAACCTATTTTTTAATTAAAAACAAAAACTAAAAAATACAAATAAAAATATAAAAACTATTTAAATTAATTGTATTATAGAGAATAATTTAGCATTTAGAAAGGTAGAAATCAATTAAAATTAAAGGTTGGAAAAATATGTTAATGTTACAATTTTTATTTTAATTTTTAAAAATTAAATGTACCTACACAATGTGAACATTTTTTTACAAAATTGTATGAACCCATAAACAAATAGTTAAAACACATACATACTCGTAAATGTATATTTTTGAATCCATTTAAATGAAATCATATAGAAACGTGTACCTTTTTAAAAGATAAATAAAACAGAGTGTATAGGTATTTGGAAGGCAAAGCCACAGAATGTTTATTATTCTTTAATAAATATCATGAAAGTTAATTACATTTTTGATGGCAAGATTATATAACACAAATAAAATAAGTTAACCTGTATCATAGTTTTTTTGGAATAAATTATCTTAGTTTTTCTTTTGTAATTTACATTTATCAAGTCAGTATTTATTACATTTTCTGTCATAATTCTTTTGAGTTAGCAAAAACAAAACAAAGCCCGCAAATAATAAATTAAAAAACAATTAAAATATATGTATGATTATTTTTTAAGAAGAAAAATAAAATCTGTTGTGATTAAGTTTTAATACCGGAACAATTAAATTGAGTTCAATGATTTAAGCACTAATAGTAAAAATTATGTCCAACAAGAAAAAAAAATTCTGAATTTTGCACAAAATAATAAAAAAGTTTTATTTGTATATATTGGTTTATAAATAATTAAAGCGAAATTATATGATGTCGGGGAAAGTAAAATTTGGAAAAATATTACGCTAATCAATAAAATGTTAAAAGCACATCTATTGTATGATTATTATTATTTTTTATTGAAGACAGCAAGTGTTCTCTTCACATCTAAATCGCTCTAGAAGGCTACATAAGTCACTCTGGACTGATATATTGCATACGGTGCTGGCAGTTTCCACATCAGCTCCTAGTAATAACAAACCGTATGGATGACTATGTCGGAAATGGACATGAAATGTCTGATTTTCGCTCAGTCGGAAATAAGAAGTTCTCGAGTGAATATTGGTGCCAGAACGTTAAATTTCCTTTTTTTATAAAATATAGTGGTATCCTTTTCCTTTATGAATTTAAAATGGGACATAATACATCATTGGCAATGAAAAACATTAATGACGCGTTTGAGAATGTAGCTGTAAATGAAGGCACTATACGACGTTGGTTTGGAAAGTTCCGTTCGGGAGATTTCAGCCTTGAAAATGAACCACGTTTGGAAGCCGCAAACGTTAGTTGACGACGATGTTTTAAGAGCAACGGTGGATGCGGACCCAAAGAAATCGGTGCAGGAGATTGTACAACGCATGGAAGAAAGTCGATAAGTGGGTACCCCATGAACTGAACGAATCCCAAAAACTACGACGCCCGGAAGTCTACGCATTGGCTACGTAACTTTTGAAAATGTCAAGCTATGACGCTAAGATTTAGAGCGAATGTCAACAATAGATGTACTAAGTTAACTCAAATCGGAACAAAGGGGGTCCCACACGGTGGTTATCCCGGGAACGTTTTGATCAAGAAGGTATGTCAAATACAAGTTCTGATCCTGCTATCCGTTCGAAGTGAAACACTCACTTGCCGTTAACGCAGGTCAGTATTCAACTATACTCACGAATCGAATGACACCGGAAGAGGCGCCCGACTAATCCGTCAACCTGCAAAGTGTCTTCCATTGGCAAAGGAAACAGAAGTTGCCGAAATTGTGTCGAAGATGAAAGTTGAGGAATCGTAGAGTCCGTAGACATCTCCCGTGGTCCTAGTGAAGAAAGAAAACATTTTTCTAGACTACCGACGACATCACAACGATGTCGTCAAAAAGGACAGATACCCACTACCAGTAATTGATGACACTTTGGATACATTTTCTGGAGAGAAATGGTTTTAAACACTTGATCTGAAGGGCTATTACAGACAGGTAGAGATTAATCGAAAGGATCGTGAGAAAATGAGTGGTCTTTCCCAGTTTACGGCAACGTATATTGCAAGGGCTCACGTGGAAAACCTTTCTACTGTATTTGGGCGATGTTATCGCCATAGACAAGTTATTCGCGGAGCATCACGGAAATCTAGAAAAAGTGTTTTATGCGAAGGGGGCATTTGAAACTGAACCCAGAAAAGCATGCCTTGTAGAAGGAGTAAGGACGATCTTGACAAAATCGAATCGGTGAAAAGTTTACTTGCCTCCAAAGATAAACACCAACTAACTAACAACATATTACATAAGGTTCGTAAAGGATCCTGCTCTTATTGTAAAGAGCCTGCATTAACTAATGGAAAAAGGCCGACCGTTCAGGTGGTCTGGAGAGTGTGAAAAAGCATTTCAGGAACTCAAGCTGCAGGTATGCAATGCCCCATCTTGAGCTACCCTACACCTGGAAAAACGTTCATCATGGACGCAGACGCCAGCAATGTTGGGTTCGGAGCTGTGATCTCTCAAGTTCGTGATGGCCAAGAGAAAGTGGTTGCATATTACAGCAAGATTCTCTCCAGGCCTGAGCGGTACTACTGCGTAACGTAATTTTGGCAACCAAGCATTTCCTAAGGACAAAAGTTCATTATTCGCATAGACCACACAGCTCTGAAATGGCTACTACAATCTAAAAACCCTGAATTCTAAGTTGCGAGATGAATCGATCAGTCACTTTCTCTCATCGACCGTGCGGAGTCAAATATGAACACTGCAACCGTAAGGAAGCGAAAGAACAGGCCACTACTCAATTGGTCAGGAACGGACCAACACAGGGTTAGAGTACAGATGAAATCCGTTCCTTCCAACAGGCAGACAATGACATCGAACCAATATTGGACTAGAACGTGAGGAAAGACCAAGTTGGGAAAACTTTGAATCAAAAATTTACCAGGAAGTGTGTCAATATCTGGGTATAAGGAAGATAATGACAACGATATTACACCCTCATTCCAATGAAATGGGCGAGATATTCAATATGACCTTGAATGAGCATTTGTGTAAGGTCGACACATACCCCTCTTCTTAATGGCCTATCGAAACGTGGTCCATAGTTTAACAGGACATATAACATCGAAGCAATAAGTTGGTCAATTGTCTCACAATTAAAAGCAAGGATGTAGCATTCGATAGGTTGAGCTGGAAGAATGTAGCAACACATAACGTACAGGGTCCTATTGGGAAGTGTTATTTTAATTGAAACAAAGTCATCAAAGAGATAGCGATGAGATAAGAGTTGAGATTATTGTGAATAGCTAGTAGGACAACTCTGCATGAAGAATCAACTTTAAGGAGGGCAGGATCATTAACCATAGGGAGAGAGTGATCGTCATCTCGGAAAACATTATAAGAAGATGGGAATAGCGTTTGAGCAGTGACAGTATCAGGGGTACCTGTTAAATTAAAAGAAACCCGTTGGAGGTTGGATGGAAGAGAAGCACTTGGTGCTATTGTGGGGATACGTATACATTCTATGGTCTATATTGAACTCTCATATTTTGTTCACAGTACGTAATTCGTCTTGCCGTCGTTTACCGCTGACCCATCTTTGTCGCTTCTGAAGCGATACTCATAATACTCGCACGCATGAATGTTTTATGTCATACGCGGCCTTAAAACTTTGTTCGATTCGAAATTCATGAGTCTTCCCCAGATCTGTCACTGTATGAAAATTTTTTCTATGATGGACTTTCGCGGCTTGTCCAACGAGTATTAACAGATAATTTGGTTCATTTTCCATATCATCTACCATTACTTTTAACAACTCAGCGGGCAGGTTGTCACCTTAAGCAGATTCGTTAGCCTAAGTTCAAATGAACTGTATTCAGGTCAGGTCGATGTGGGTCGGCATTAAGAAATCTACAGGAATGGTGCTTTCATATTCTCAACATCGACTGCAATTCTATTATTATATTCCACTGATGTATTTTTTTTACTAAAATTGTCGAACCTCATTGCTGCAATAGTGTCTTGTTTCTTCCTCGACCGCGCATCCCGTGTTCTTTCTTTTGCCCTTTTGAGAAGCCGTTGATCAATCATACCTTCTACTCGTAGAACTCTTAAATAGATTTTACCTTTCTATGAGCAGGCTTTCATATGGCTTTCTTTCATGTTTCGGTATATAATTGCTGTCATTTTTCGTCGAACCTGAAGTTTCGTTGCGGTGGCCGGAAGAAAGCCAGCACTAAAGGCTTTTTGGTCTTCAGTACTTGATTCCGGCGGGTGATACTTCGACCTCTTAAAAGGCTAAGGTTAAAGAAGAGGCGGCGATCTTTTGCAATTATAGCTTAAATATCGTACAGATTTCTTACGTTACTCGTATTTTCTCATCTTTGCAATATTTAGGGTAGTGGACCTTCATATTACTGCGGTAGTGCTTTGGGTAGATCACGACGCTATAAATCTGGTTTACACTTTATTAAATTGCCGATGCAAAGTTTTTACTTACGCGTATACGATACATCGGTTTTAATAAACGTTCTTTGTTTTATCTCAAAAAATCATTGCTTTTGTAATCCATGTAGTTCCATGTACAAAATTGGTTTTAATTTAATTAATTGAGATAAGAGCTTGTTTTTTTTTAATTTACTTCAAATTTATATTTTTTCTTGTTGCAAAAATATCAAGACAAATTTGATCTGGAAAATTTTGAGAAATACAAAAATTGCTGTTTACCATGCGAACGATCTCAAAGCATTCACTGGTATTCTACAACTACTCGTAATACAGTTTAGCGACCATGACTAAGATAGTTTCATAATATCTTGTATGTTCGCAAAATTATGACGCAATGTACACATGACTTTCATATCTACGAGTATATGCTCATTTGAGAGAATAGTGTGGCCTTGAACATAACCTTTAATTGAGTTTCAAGAGAACGCCATTTGAAAACGAACTGCAATCTGACGCTCTTTTTGCTGATTAATATCGGCTATGCTACATTAGCAGTCATTTCAATGCACGAAAATAAGATACCGGTTTTTTTGTTGTAGTTTGTATAAACTCGTTGTCTAAAAATTATGAATGTTAAGGTCAGTCATCTGAATCGTCATACAAAGAGTTAAACTTTGGACAACGTTTTCTACTCGTATGACATTTGTACATTTCATAACGTTGGAGCTAAGTCATTCTGCGTTCAGAGAATGCAAAGGTACAAAAGTGAGTATTCGTAAATATCGGCAAAAACTTTGCTGTTTTTCGAATTTCTTGGGGAGTTCTACTGCTATTTCAGAGGACCATTAGTACTTCCTTAAAAAAATCCGCAACAATTATACGTACGAGTATATACTTAGATGACGCTTCAGTACGGGTGAAGCTGGGCCTAAAACAACCAGTCTCTTCAAATAGCACGATCTATTGCCAGCTGCTTCCTGTGACGCATCCCAAGTTAGTTGAGGGCTCATTTCCACTTGCGCGATCTACCTTTGATGCGATTGTCACTCGAGGTTAGATGCGAAGGGTCTATGATCCAGAGCTGTAGCGTCTATTCGCTTAATATGGCTCAGCAATCTCAAGCTGGATACGTAGATGCTTGAATAAACCGGTGTCGCTCTACAGCACATGGTTGAAACTCTTCCTCCATTCCCCGTCAATACAATCATGGGGAGTATCTAAATTGACCAAGCGGTTCTCCATCCACTTCCGATAAGGTTTAAGACTCTGCGCCAATTACAGGGAAGCTAAGGGTCATGTACAGAGACAGTTTGGTTTTACGAGAGAGGGTTTTATTATTAAATTGTTTCCTGTGTATAAAGAAAGAGCTATTCGGTGCAATATAGTTTCTGCTACAAACTGCGGAGCAATGGCAGACGAGGACCTTAACCAACTCGATTAAATTAACTGCCTTCGTTTACCGACAGACAAATTTTATCCCTTTCCGTCACAATAGTGACGAATGCTTCATTGACTGATCACTGTGTCCGTCCAATCACACCAATGTTATCTACGTAGGCAAGTAATTGTGCGGACTCAAAAAAGATCGTGCTTCTTGTGTTCATTGAGTCTGGCACAATTCACGTGACAGCTTGTCGCTTTGTTGATCTAGTTGGCATTGCAAGTTTTGGTTAATTTATATAGTTTTCCATTCAGAACTATAAATGTGAACGCACACTTATGGTTTTTTTTTTTTTGTTAACTCTCAGGTTACTATTTTGCTTGTCTATGTCCATCATTTAGTCATTGTTTTCGCTGCTTAATGTTCCGGCCTCAGTGAATTTGTTTCTCAAATGCAAGAACTGCCTGAGATATTGAGGCCGTAAATACATCTGTTGACAGTGACCCAAATCAATCTATTCAATGCTGTTAGCAGGAATTGGGCAACGCTCACACAATGTTGCTTGGCGAGTTTTGTGAAAGCCTACACTCGTATTAGATCAAATTTAGAGTGTCAAACTTCTCAAATTGGTCTCTGGAAATGGTTACAACAGATTCGGAACTCTATCGCAAAATCATCTTCAGTGATGAAGCTCATTTCTGGCTAAATGGCTTTGCGGTAGTAGATGACTACAAACCCACATGTGCTTCATGATGACGCCACTACATCAACATAAAATTTACTTTTTCGAGTGGTTTTCATAATGGAGGGTCCAACATCAATTCGGAGCATTATCTTGTAGCCAAGGTGCGGTTGCGGATGTCCTGAACATCGCAAATACAAGTTGCTAAGCTTAAGTTCAACAAAGCTGCTGGAGTGGGCGGCCTGACCGCTGAGCTCTCCAAAGTGGCAGGCATTGACTCAGTAAAGGGCATACACCAACTCGTCTGTAAAATATGGTCGAACGAAAGTATGCCCAATGAATGGAACATTAGCATTGTTTGTCCGATCCTCAAGAAATGGGAGCCTCTGAACTGCGCCAACTACAGAGGCATAAGTCTTCTTAACATCCCCTACAAGATCGTATCTGCCGTATTGTCTGAACGCTTGAAGCCGTTCGTCAGCAACCTGATTGGTTTCAGGCTAGGAAAGTTCGCTATTGACCATCATTCACACTACGGCAGATCTTGGAGCTCCAAATCGATACACATCACTTATTCATCGATTTAAAGGCCGCGGATGACAGTATCTATAGAGACGAGCTATACAAAGCAATGTCAAGTTTAGCATGTTTTCAAAACTTATCCGTTGATGGATGACGATGGAGAATGCACGCTGCTCCATCAAGGTCGGTGAAGAACTCACAGAGACCTTTCATTCTTGAAAGAATAGTGCAAAACTCATGGGGGTGCAATCTTTCAAAAGTCCGTTCAATTATTCGCATACACCGATGATATTGACATAATCGGAAGAAAGAAGCGTGATGTTGGTGGCGCTTTCGTGAATATTAAGACAGAAGCGACGAAGATGGGTTCAACTGTCAACGAGGGCAAGAGCAAGTATATGCTGTAAACAAGAAAGAATATCCAATACCGAAGTCGTGGACAGAATGTCAAGGACTTTGTCTTCCTCGACTCCGCTATCAATTCAGACAACGACACCATATCATTGAGATCAAACGAAGGATAATTCTTGCCAATCGCTGCTTCTATCTGGGGCAGCAAAAGTTATTCTAATAAGACCTGTTATATAGCACAGAGACGACGATAAAATTATCAAAAATGCATAAAGGTGCTCTTGGCTGCTTTGAGAGGAAAATTATTTGCATAGACGGTGAGTAGAGGAGGAGATACAACGACGAACTGTACGGGTTGTACAGCGACGTTAACTAAGAAGAGTGAAGGTCAAACGATTAAGGTGGCTGGCTCATGTAGAGCGGATGAGCACCAATGCTTTGGTCAGAAAATTCTTCGAATCCTCCCCAGGGCAGCGCAGTAGAGGAAGACTGCGACTCAGGTTGCACACGCAAGTGGAAGGGGAGCTCAGACAATTTAACGTACGAAACTGGAGGCTGCTAGGTGAAGATCGAGTTAGAGACGCTTGTTAGTTGAGGCTCAGGTTCACCTCGGACTGTAGCGCCACCATAAGTAAGTTAGACTGTGAGTTTGCTGATATTCTTCCTTCCATGTGTCTATTCCATATATGTAAATAATATCTACTCCAGCACTCTCTGGGACATCGATCTTTTGGACATCACTAAATACAAACTCAAACGATAGAGTATGAGAAGGATTTTTGAAACTTTTCCGTAATTTGACCAAGCATGAAGCACGCCATACTGGCATTTGCTAAAGATTGTGCTGCAAAATGGTGGTACATGGTCACACAGTACACGTAGAATACATTTAATTCAGAGTCGATGAAAATTCGTGATCGTTTTAATTTTTTAATTGAGTTTAAAGGTAGTCATGTTGCTGAGTTAATTTTTTGAGGTGAGGCAACCTTGTGCTACTAGCCATCAAGTTCCTACACCGCCCAACAATTTATATAAAAATCCAAAAGTACTTTTATGGCACAATACGGGCTCCATTATTTCTTTTCACGGTCGTAAGGGTTACTTTTAATAGAGAGTTCAGCTCGGCGGAGCGTAGGTACATATTAGACATATGGTACGAGTATATAAAGAATTTGGCTGCTATGCAGACATTAGCAAGACGATGACTTATCTGTTTAAAGTCAATAATCTTCGACGAAAGCCGAATTCCTATAAAGAATCTACATCCTATCTGGAGCAGTGTTTTACTGTCACACCGGTGGGAAATATCAAATGCATTTACTGTCTTTATTCATATACCTTCTTTATATATTATATCGCCCATTAACTGCAAGTGGAATCTTACTAGGTTTTGATTCAGCGGACGTTTTGGAAGTATACTTCACCAGCAATCCTGGAAATCTCTGCCTTCAAACTGAAGACACTTACGAGGTCTTGGTGAGCTTTATATAAATCAGATCGCTCGGTATATTTCGTAGCAGCATTAAAAGCTATGCTTCTTCTGTACTGCTTCTATATTCGAACACATTCAAGTAATTATCTTACTCTTTCACAATTCAACTTCATCGAAGTGTTTCTTTCCAAACCAAACCAACGACAAGACATATGTTCGTCTGATTTTTCTCGCTTAAATATGCATGCTAATAAAATGTTAAATGAACACAAAAACATTGGGTAGGTAGAAAATATTGCTAGGCCTTAAGATCTATTTAAATATAGAGATATTGGATCACTACAGAAAGTCAGAATTTTCTTGCTGAATATGAAGATACTCGTAGTTGTCAACTTTCGTCCTTTCTCTTATAGGAGCTATAGTGCCGATGTTGGGCGTTTCATGCGTCTCAGCATGCGGTCCAGTAGTCCGTTCAGGGATACGGTGTTTTTGAGCTGCAAGCGGAGTCATGAAATATGGACGATAGATATGTTTCAGTTTTTCGTTGTTTCCAAAACTATTGTCAACCACATTCCGTGCAGAACGCTGCACAGGGCCACCTCCAGTTTTGTTTAGAATGTCACGAGAATTCGGCGTACTCATGTTAAATTTTGGTCGGAGGTTTAGTGGGATCATATCAGGTTTAAGTTGCACTTCTGTGGTGTTAACTACTTCACAATCTATTTGCATTAGAGTGATATCTCCATTTATTGATGGGTCACCCGCAGGTAACATGAGAGACATTCTTGGTCGTGTGCTCTTATTATACGCAGCTGCAGGCAGAAGAATGTGATCAGAATTAAAGGAGAGTACATAGAATGTGTCGTCCCTCCTTTTGATTCCTTCAAACAGCCTTATGTACTCCTCATCGATTTGAGGCTTGAAAATTTGCTGAGAATTCTTTGTTTGCTCGTGAATTTTCCTATTTCTAACCGCTTGGCGACTGAAGTAATCCTTTCGATTACGTTTAACTCCTTTCTTTGCGCTGCTGGCAAATGACGGCGACATACTCTTTAACTACCCCCGTCAATTCAATCTGGCGTCAATTTAAATCTGACTGGTTTCTCCTTCACTGTGCTCAGATTTAAGTAGTCGTTCACCACTATCCACTTCCTAAGCTGGCTTGCTAACCTCAGGTTTTCCGTTTGGTTGATGTTAACTGGGCACTTTTCATCACTATCTGTCGATGTAGTCTGATTACCGAAACTTTTGAAAGACTCTGCCGAATTCGAAATATTCCATTTGATAGTTTCATCGACCCATAAAAGTCCACGACGTCCAAATGTTGTTCCTTGTAAACCAGCATCGAAGTCTTCAGCCGACGACTGCAATCCAGCGTCGCGTGTGAAATATGTTTGGAAACTCCCAAAATTTATAGAAACCATAAACACCATTGCCAGTAGAACTACGGTATTCTTTTTCATATTCGACCCAAGAAGACGAGTCCGTATGTTTGAGTTCTTCGGACAGTTGGTTCCGATAATATTCCCATTAAACTTGTTCGAAATGAATTCACTGAATTTATGGTGATTGCACTGGCAGGTCTGAGCAAAAGCAATTAATTGAGATCGAAGAGTTGTGTTCTCACCTTTCAACGTGGTGTTTTCTTTTTCCAAATCGGTGATACGTGTCTCTAGGGACACGACATATTCTTTCTTCTTTTTCCGAGACAGCGAGGCTGATTCCCTGTTCTTGATCATTCGCTGCTGCTTCTTCAAGTGTCTTTCATCGTAGATTCCCATCAATAGGCTTAGATCTTTGCTGGTTTTCTGTTCGTATTGAGTTGAACTGATAGGCACCATCTTCGGTAGCACCGAGGGCTTATGTTGAGATGGTTTGGGGGTAGATTTCATAATTATTTTGGGCATAGTTGCGCCAGTTCCCTTGCTGCTCTGGATCTTCTGCATCAGCCCTGAAATCTTTGCTCGACAAAACGATTGTTTTGGGTTTTGAGGCAGCATTTGGACCCTCTGGAGGCTTCGGACTAATGTTCACTGGAGTTTTGAAATTTTGCAATTGCACTGTAGTTAAGGGCACAGTCTGAACAGGTATAAGAGTGCCATGTAGAAGGTTAATTGGTGCAGAGTTTGTGGCTATCGGCAATATATTCGCTGGCAATTGACAGACATTTCTGGGCGGCGATACGGGTGGAATATCAGCCAACATTCCATGACTCACGGATTCTAGAGATGTCGTCGAGCTGGAACTAGAACTATTAGTGGGCGATGGAGTACCCCGACTTTCGGATTTAGCGGTTCCATCTTCGTTAGAAAAGAAATTAATAAAATCGTCTGGATTGAAGTTGGTAGGCGAATCACATTCACTTTTCACATTGTCACTGTTCGAGGAGCTCGAAGACGATGGAAATGCCTGAAAACAGTTCAATGGTTGCAGTTGAAAGCTACAGCCGATTCCAGAAGACAACTTTGCATCGGTACTGCGGAATATCTCGTCCAATTCATCACTGTTTCCCTCTGGTGTCACAAATGACGGAAAATCTTCATAAAATTGTGTGCAGGAATCGAAGTCCATAATTCTGTATTTCACCTTACAAACATGCCGCAAATATGTTTCTGCGTAGCGAAATGGATAAACCCAATAGAACAAAGCGCTAAAAAAACAATAAATTTGTTCTTTCTTTCAGAATTTTGCGCCGCCGGTGTGGATAAAAACAAAATATGTCGACTAGGCACTAGGCAGGCAGGGACGGTACACACCCACTCAAAAAATAAGAAAACAGGGTGTTTTTGGGGCAATATTCTAACAAGCGACGTCACGCAGTTTGCTTTACAAAACAGAGGCGAAGTGAAGTACGAGTACGTGCGCTAAAGCTCACTTGATTTAAATATATTTTTGCAATTCTCAGATCAAAGTCTGCATACACAATCCCTTTGCCTTCTCCTTTAGCTTTTGACTGAAAATTGAACTAAGTATTTTACAAATCATACTCCTATCCAAAAACAAAGGGAATAGCGCAACGAGTTTTAAGTGCAGTTAGTTCGATTCATCGCAATATATCATACAAGAGACATTAGACAGTTGAAAATATGTATCTGAGTAATGGTCCATTCATAGAGCATACTCGTATAGCGAAAATAGTTCTTTGTTTCAATCTGGAGATGAAGAAAGGATTAGTCAGCTTACATACGACTTCTAGAGATCAAGTTTAGAACTGCACGTACTCTAAAAATGCTAACTAATGATCAAATCAATGCAGCTGCGGTTTACGACTTTTCCTCTCTAACCAAATATTAGTCACTCGAAAACACGTGCACTTAGCTGGAACTACAAAGGGATCGGAAAGTGATGTACATATGTACTTTGACGAGCAAAGGGCATATTCATAAAAACAGATTAATCTTTGTCGGCATTGCATATCAATATTAAGAATGGTATTAGGAGGAAATATATTTCTGGGACATGATTCATTTTTCAAAAATATAGATTTCATATTCGCTAAGGTACACATTTATTGACTGAGAGCAGTCGTACGAGTATGTAGCTAAAAGTTTTTTCTCATATTTCCATACAATGCAAGTATGGAATACATTTAATCAAATATACTGGCTATCATTGCCCCTTAGGTTAGGTTAGGTGTGATGGACATGCCATCATGCAAACACTAGGAACCAAAACGGGCCAATCGCGATCCCTGTGGAATCAGTTGAATTTGTATTCAAAGGGCAAACACCTAAACAATATCCCTGGTGAAACATCCAATTTCTTTGCAAAGGTCAAGAAGGCCGTTGTGCCTCAAGATTTTCGAAAAAGTATTTCCCTAAAAATTTTCTTCCAATACGCGATATTGCCTCGCATTCACACAGTAAAGGTATTATGTCCTCAACAGCTTACAGATCACCGCGGAGTCTGCAAATAGCCATATCTGCGTGTTTCTGCAGAAGACAGTGACCTGTCATGATTCCCATTGTTGTCCTAAGCTTATCCCTGTTTAGTTTTACTAACTTTCTAGATCTTTTGCCGTCAAAAAGCGGCCTAAGACCCCTGGATATCCTGTGTCCTTCAAGACTTGACCACTTTAGGTTAGTAGTCTTTGTGATTTTTTCCCCGTAGTGCCCATCACTATGCAAAGGGGTCATTTGATGTTGTCAAACTCACTATTGTCGAGAAGTCCTCATTTTCCTGCAAGCACGTCCGCTTGTTCATTTCCTTGAATACCGCAGTGTCCTGGCACCCAGCACAGTCCTACCCGGTTCTGACTGAATAGAGCCTTGAGCAATGTGCGACAGTCCCTGACTATATTAGAATTGATGTTAGTCGATTCCATTGCCTTAAGTGCGGTCTGGCTATTGAAGTAGATAGCGATATCTCCCCGTATACCGATCTCATCTGCATTATCTCAGTCGCCCTGATGACAGCCAGAACCTCTGATTGGAAGACACTGCTTACGTCTGGTTGTCTTATAGACACTGTTAGTTCTGATTCTTCTGAGAAGATACCAGAAGCTATTCCTTCCTTTGTTTTCGAACCATCTGTGAAAATTGCAATTTCATTTGACCTGATTATTGCATTTTTTTGCCAATCCTCCCTCTCCGGATACATTATATCATACGAAATGTCGAAGTCGACCAAGGAAGGAATTTCATCCCTTAGAATTGGCACGGTCCTAGCAGAACTATAGCCAGGCAATCCGTGTTCGAAACTACTGCTCTTGAAGTGACCCAAATTAGTGAGTCGTATCGCACTGTTGCCAGCAAGTTTTGCAATCTGTGAATCTGGCGGTGTTAGGTGCAAAAACGTGTCCAATGCTGCCGTAGGGGTGGTACTAAGCGCACCTGTAATGGCTATGGAAGCCATTCTTTGAACTGCCGCTAATTTTCCGTAAATCGTTTTCTTGTTTGTTGCTTTCCACCGTACTAGTGCGCCATATATAAGTACTGGTCTTACCACTACCGTAAAGAGCCAGTACACCATAGCAGGTTTTAAGGCCCAAATTATTCCTACAGTTCCTTTGCAGATAAAAAGAGCATTATATGGCTTTTTGATTCTTTCCGCTACGTCAAGATTCCAGTTCAGTTTTTTGTCGAGAATCACACTCAGGTACTTCGCTCTGTCCGAAAGGGACAGTTCCACTCCATTGAGTTTTGGAAGTTTGAATTGCGGTGTCTTGTACTTTCTGGTAAAAGGAACCAGTTCCGTATTTGAAGGCAATTTTGGCATTGAGACCACAGCTTTTTGTGCAGTTCCTGATCGTCTTCAAGGCAACCTCCATAATCTTGCTTAAAAGCTTGCTTAAGCGTTTTCCCCGCACTATTATGACCGCGTCATCAGCGCTTGTCACCACACTTACACCCTTTGTACTAAGCTTTTTAACGATGTTATTGATAATCAGCATCCACGGGAATGGTGATACGATTGCCCCTTGAGGGGTTCACCTGTTCACAGACATTCTAACCGGGCTTTGTTCAATGGAAAAGTTTGTTTTCCTACTTGCGAATGTTTGTTCAATATTAGCGTCTACTAGAACGCTTTTAATGGCGCTGCCATTATTGAAAGCTTCTTCTATATCGAGAAAGGCATTTCTATTTTCCCCATCACCTTGTGCATAGCGATTTCTACAGATTTTCCTTTCATATATGCATGCTGCGACTCAGTGTGAATCTCCAATAGTCGCTCTATGGTTGGCATAAATTATGACAGACTTATTGGTCTGAAATCTTTTACTGCTGTTATATGCCCCTGTTTGCCAGCTTTAGATTTAAAAACCACCTTAACTTCCCTCCAAGCTATTGCTATATGCTCTATTTTTAGACTGCGTTTGAGAATTTCCATATTTTTTGGAATGTTACCTCCGGTGCTTTCTGTAGCATAATCGGTAGAATACCATCCGGACCGAATTGTTGATAGTGTGGGTCCAGGAAAGTGGGTTTCCACCAATTTTACAAGAAACTCTTGGCTACTTTCAGCCCAGGCTCCGTCGTTTTTCCTGAGGTATGTAGGAACGCTCTTTCTTTTGAAAGCTATTTGCGTAACCTCGGTAACAGACGGGAGTTACCGCCATAGATTCGCAGTACTTCTGCCATGAAGCCCTTTTAACTGTCTAAATAGGTACTTCATTCCAGGTACTATTGCTTCTGAAAAGCTTCACCCTATTGTAGGTTTTCCTAACCTCTTTCCTTTTTAAACCTATTTTCCTATTCCACCACTTTTGTTGAGTCATTTTAGGTGTTCTGATAGCCGGACAAGCTTTCTCGAGTGGATTTGAGCCATAATCTATAATACCAACCTCTCATTTGGACAATCACCTCCTTTTTCGCACCCCGAGATGGTTGCAGTCCCTCCCTTTCCTCGAATACTCTTCGAGCCGGAACGTGTGACATCCATCAGATGGGTGATGGGTACTTTTCTGTACTTGGTATCATCGTTATATCTCTAAAACTCATAAGAAGAACCTCGCGCTTAAAATGTCCAAGAATATCTTTATCTCTATCTGCCTCCGCTAACGTCCCTGTATCTGTGCTAAAGAGCAAGATTGCGATGATTAGGTTCTTAGTACAATATTTGCTGGCAAGGTTGTCTCTCACTTACTTCCCTTCTTATGTAAAGCGACAGCAATTCAAAAGTGCACTTCTTTATTGTGTTTCTAATCCAATGGGGACAGAATTAATATCGGAAGCGAGGTAGATAAATTTCCTGACCACCTCAAAGTAATTGCTGTTTATGTTGATATACCTCGATCTTGTGTGCCTGCAGCATACACTCATACTTGGTTTTGTCTTCATTTACAGCTTAAGCGACTTTTGCCGCTTCTATTTCAATACATGCAAACGCATTAGGAACAACAATATTGTTGGGTTATTGCCAGAATCTGTCGTAGTGGGAATATTTATTCAATTGTGGACTTATCCGACCGAAAACTACACTGGTAGGAGCCAATTATTTCATTGACAGTTTCGGGTGTTCACATAATATGGTAGAAAAGATCTTGTACGCATGCTAAGGAGCCTGATTCTTTAACACAGTTTAGATGGATCGAGCAGCTATGCTTGGGTTCCATTGTTATCTTGAAAACAAGTTAGTGTCCGTCCAGTTAAGGGTATAATGTCACGCTTAAGTTTAGATCTTGCTACCTTCTCCATTTTCAAAGCCTTGACATTTATCACCCAAGAACCTATAGAGATATTCTTTCAGTAGCGATATTTCTTTTAGTTTCTTGGCCGCAAATGCCGCGGATCTTAATGCAGGTGAGGTTGAGGGAAAGATTCTGGCAGGTTGTTGCGATTGAAGCAGCTTCAAGTTTAATTTCCTCGCAGTATTTATCCGTTGTTTGGTGTGTCTGCGATATCCGTATACTTTAGCTGCAACTAAGAAGTGGTCCGAGTCTGTATTCGCCGCTCGGAATGTTCGAATTTCTTGCGCCGTCACGGATTGACATGGTCGACTGTTTTACTATCAGGTGAACACCATGTTCCTTTGTGAATATTCAGGTGAGTAAACTGTATGCTAACTATCACACAAAGATACAGCGTAGGATCGGTTCCAGACCTAAAGCCTGGTTCGCGATTGTTTTACCACAAATATTCTCTTTCCTAATTCAATTCAAATCGCCTTAAACGATTTTAGTGTCATAAATGCTTAGGACATTGTTCGTAGGCTTTGTTGAGGACCTCATACAAACATTCCTTGGTAGCATCGTCTATATCTCCTTTGGGGCCGTGAACGCATATCAATCTTCTATTTGCGAATTTTGACATAATGCGTGCTTTGGCAGTGGTGCATGTGGCACAATCTCTATTTTACCCATCCGACTAGTCCTGAAAAACCTCTAAATTGTGTTAAATAAGCTCACAAAAGGATCTTACGGTTGACACCACCGTTGAGAGTAAACACTGCTGGAATTCAACTGTGGTAGATGGCTAAAGCAGAGCAAGTTCGCATTCAAAAAAAGAGCCATGATGTAAGAAACATAACCGTTGTGCTAAATTTCTCCACGTATTGGCTATAAAACGGTGGACTGTAAGCGTTATACACACGAAGAATGACGCTTGCAAATCGCTGTTTCTTTGGGCTGAAAAGGCAACTTTGTACAATAGTAAGACCCACTCCCGAGTAACTCTATATAAGACCTTTGTAATCCCAGTCCTGCTCTATGGTTCCGAAGGATGGACCCTTTCTAAAGCGGATGAAGATACCCTTGGTCGTTTTGAGAGAAAAATTCTTCGTAAGATATTTGGTTCCGTATGCGTTGACGGGTTCAGGACGAGACGATTCAATGATGAACTCTACGAGTTGTACGACGACATCGATCTACACCAACGCTTCAGCATGCTGAATCTTCGACTCTAATCCGGTGGGACAACGCAGAGGAAGGCAAGTGGCGCGCGCAAGTGGAAGGGGACCTCAACCAACTTGGTGCATAACTGGAGACACTTAGCCAAATATCGCTCTAAGTTCACCTACTGGGAATCACAACGTTTTAAGTTTTCAGGCCACTGACACCGATACGTACGAGTACTAGAGTTGATAAACTGGAAAAAGCGTTTGGGATCAGAAATAAGCCGCATGCGGCTTAAATAATTGGAATATAGTGATTCACATAGATCTGAAAATTGGGTATAAGCAAGGTGGTATTTATTATAATCCGCTTCAGAACGTGTACTAAGATACTCGTAGGTGTGCCAAAGTTTATTTCTCTTATTTCGTATTGACCGGAGTTCCTTGTTATACCAAGGTGGGGATAACGATGGATTTTTTTGCGGTACAAAAGGAACAGACTGGGAAAAACAATCGAAGATGATATTGTAAAAAGAGGTAAGTGCATCATCAACGGGAATACCAGAGTTGAAGAGAAAATTGAAATTAGCTTTAGAAAGAAGATTGTTTAATTTAGAAAAGTTGGCTCTTCGAAAATTAAAGTTGTACACGTGTTCAAAGCAAAAAGGTTTTGAAACGTTGGACGAAAACGTCATAGAAAGAGGCGGATGGTGAGAATCTAGAGTGGTAAGGAGGTGCTTGCTGGCTGAGACTATGCTGTTACGAGTATCTACGTCAGTGGAGAAGATAAGATCGAGTTGCCTACCAAGATAGTTGGTTGTGCCACTTAACTGAAAAAGTCCGGAGTCCACGAGACAGTCAATAAAAAGAATTTCTTTCTCCGAACTTGCATTGCTGGCGGTGTAGTATGAATCATCAGTGCATATCCATTTGAGTCGTGGAAAGTTAAAGTCACCCATAACGACAACAGTGTCATTTGCGTCAGCTTTGGCAAACAGGGCATCGAATTCGTCAATAGCTAGTTGGTAGCTGCAGGTTGTAGCAACAGCAAATAAAGAGATTGCGCTTAGAAATAGGAATTCTTACGCAGACAAATTCAAAGTAAACTGTAGATAATTGCTTAAATAATTTAGAATTAAGGCGAGTAGGTACAGCCAAAAGTAATCCGCGGCCAGTTGATTCGTCGTTATTCATAAGGCCATCGTTTCGGTGGACATCATAATCATGGGTAAATAACTCGCTATTCTTAAAATTAGAGGAAAGGTTGGTCTCAGTAAGAGCGAAGATATCGTACGGCAGTTTTTGCGAAGTAATATAGACTTCAGATGTTTTTGTGCGAAGTCCTCTAACATTTTGATAGTAAATGCTGAGGAAATCAGGGAGTGCAAATAGAGGTAGAGGTTGGTTAGGAGCGAAAATAGTTCTTAAAACTAGAACGCGTTCTTTGAAGGTGCCAGAGTCGCTTTGAGCTGACATGGGTGGCATAAGAGGAGAGGTCGTTTGCAACGTCGGTAGGCGTGATATTAAAGGCTTCGTGAAACCGTATGAAAATCTGACGTAGGTCTTTTGGGTTTGTAGGAAGTCCTTCTTGCTGAATGGAAACCATAATATTTGTTTTGGTTGTGCTATCAATGCAAATGGAATCAGGCTTATCGTGTAGATAAGCTAGATAAAGGCGAACGTTTTCGTAAATTCTACGATCTCTAAGCCGGGATTGAATGTAACGTCCATCATCATCCGAAGCGGCGAGTTGCTTGGTTATCTTGATCTTCGGTGGGAGCATAGGGTCTATAAAAGTTGTAGGGTTTGTATCTGATTTAGACGGAGGGGATGGATTGAGGGTGTGGGAGTAAACGAAAGTAGGGTAGGTGGACTTATTAGAAGCCGAGTTAGTAGAGTCAGTTTTGCTTTCTTTGGCACCGGGCTTGGATGGGAGAACAAAAGATACCCGTTGGTGCGATGAATTATTTAGCTTAGAATTATTGGAGGAAGGGAAAGGAGGGGAATGTTCCTACTTTAAGACTCCAATTTGGGTCAGAATTATGTATGCTGGTTTGGTTGTGAGGCTTGGGGGTTGGCTTAACACTAGGCTTAGATTTAGTCTTAAAATTAATCTCCTTTGCGTTCATCTTGTCCGTTGTAGGCTTACGGTAGATTACTTTTTTACGGTTGATTTTCCTCATTGTTAATTTCTCTAGCTTAAATGATTCGTATGCGGAGTTCTGGAAAAGCAATTCATATTTTGAAGGAATATCAACATTGAATAGCTTAAACTTTGAGAGTTTACCGGCCGACTTTTGTTTGCAGTTTCTGACATTAATTTTAAAATGCTGCTTAAAGTAATTGATCAGCCAAGTCGGGTTTGCATGTGCGGATGCAACTTTAATAGAGAAAGTGGTTGTTTCCTCCGTATTGGACTCATTTAGCTTTTTAACTCGACTATTCCATTCAGATACGGTCCAGGAAACTCCAAAGCGGGTAATTGAAGGTTCAGGAGATGCTGGAAGTGCGGGAGATGCTGGAGGTGCTTGAGATGCAGGAAGTGCTTGAGATGCAGGAAGTGCTTGAGACGCTGGAGGTGTTTGAGATGCTGTAGGTGCATGAGATGCTGGTAGTGCGTGATATGTAGTAAGAATCGGAGGTATGGGTGTAAGTTCAAGTTCAGGAGCCGAATGCAATGGAGAGGAAGGTGTTAGGACGGCGTTTTCAAGCATCTCAGCAAGTAGCGAAGTGTTGTAGGCCATGCTTGATTGAGGCTGGATGTGTGAAGTAAATTCCTCAATCTTACCGAAAGTGATCCTGATTTCATCAACAATGCTGCTTAGTAATAAACGAGACTGTAATGAATCGTTACTTATTTCGTCGATTTTACACATCATTGTTGTAAGCCGTGGATCACTTCTGTTAGGAGAAGATGTTGTTCTTATGGACGGAGATTGGAAAAAAATATCAAGGTCAGAGCGTAGGGAGCAAAGAGATGCCTTTAATTCATTTAGGGTTGATAAATGTGAATTAGAAGCCGCTTGAATAGCACTTTTCAACTCGATACTCGTTTTATGTTCACTATCACATTTAGAAAGATCTGCATTTTTGGCCCACTGCTTGTCGTACTGCATAAATTTAGATCTGAATTGTCTAGAAGATTGGTCAACTATGCAATACAGATCTTCAACACTCTTTTGAATTTGGTCAAGTTTTTCAAATTTAAGTTGAACTTTCTTAAAAAACAGTTTATGTTCGACATCAAGAACATTTATGGAATCGCTTAAGCATTTGATGGCCAGCATAATATGGGAGGGTGAAACATCCTTACATTCATCACAGTAAAAAAAAAATATTTTTATAATCTCTAAGACAGAGGATAGATCTTCTGCTCAGGCCTACACAGAGAGCGTGAAAAGATCTTGCACATAACCCTCTGCAAATCGCCAAGTCAGCATTTACATTATTCGTGAAAGCACATTGAGGTTTTCCACAGATTTGACATGTTTATGTTGAGGTAGGACAGAGTAGATGAGTATGAATATTTAATTTTTTTTTTTTGCGACGTTGACCAAGTTTATTGGGGGGAACGCACGGTTTTTGCAAGGGTTTCAAATTATTTTTTTCGCACAGTCCACGATATGAAAGTTGGGATTGGGGTCGGTCACTGGGTTTGTTATTTGTTTTTTTTTTATGTTTTTTTTTTTTTTTATTTCTTTAGAACAGTATTGGCAGAAAAAAAAATGAAATAAAATTCAATTTAATTATGGGAGCGAAAACAAAATGCGACCGAACAGCACAACGGCTTAAATAAGACACTATTTGCTGGATCTGACGTCAACCCAGAAATACCATATATGCATCTGCATACCCAGTTCCATAGACTCGATACTGAAAAGTGGAAAATCAAGAGAACATAATAATTCCTTCCTCATATGGAAAGTAACACTGAAACGTTATGCCAACACCAATACCATATGTCGATACCATGATGTCTTTTGAGGTTTCGCACCACTTTGCGCCTAAATTACCAATAACTTGTCTCATTTTGCTCAAATCACATTCATCATCTAAGCGTTGGATTATCAAAAGCCAAGCGTTTCTTCACCACTGATAGTTCGAAGTGTCGAAACTTAGCATACACGCAAACCAGAGTCCAAGAACACAAATTTCCCTTACTCAACTCATTCTGACGAAATATCTGATAAAATACGTTTTTGGGGTTCCCTGACCTACGCTTCTGAATGCTGATAATTCATCCAGTATGAACTACTCGTATATTTAGAATAATTTTCTAATTTTAAATGAAATACGAGTACGACTGTGTAACTGTATAAGTGACTAAATATAGTTCCAGTGTACTTACCCAGTTCCGGAAAGCATGTCATACAACTTGTAAATATTAAAATCCGTCGTCTGTGACATTGAATGTCATTTTAAGTTCGCAGATATCTCCTCGTATGTGGCACTTTCTTGAAATCTGACCAACATGTAACCGCAAGGTCATGTTCTTTTGGTTGACAAATTGAGTAAATGCACAGAAATGCACTGAGTCATTTTTGCACTTAAGAAAGCGCATAGCTCACTATTATCATTTCGAAGCTGTAACAAATAATTGACCTCAATTTTTGTTTCTTAGGAATTTGAGGAAAAGAGTGAGTTCGCACTTGTTTTACGTAAATATACTTGTTGCTGTGAAATTTGCCACAGCAAAATCGACTCTTCTCTTTGATTTGGTCCCTTTTGAACGGCCCTACCGATATCTTCAGTATCCTGGACAAGTATTGGACAGACATTGGTTCATCAGGCTGCTGCAGCGATGGCAATGACGTCCAATAACGCATTTTACACAAGGAAGAGTCAAGGGTTTTAAAACGACACGTATACGCTTTATCCTCTACCCTTTAATTCTTATTCTCACTTCCACTTAGTGAAGCCTGGAGGCGGGGTACACTATCTTGTAGGGATAGTAGGGTAACGAATCCCTGTGAGAAGTTATTGTCTGCAGACGACAGAGAGTTGGAAAGTATTCACACCAGGGCACTTCTCTTCATCAGAGTGAAGAAAAGGAATCTCGTATGCCAGTACGTATCGACGACGGTATTCACGGCTCTAGTCAGTTTGGAATACTTAGTGCACCCTTCGCTTTGTAGCTACTTCGATGTATTCGTAGCCCGGAACCTTTCTCTAAAGGTTAAATTAAGGACCTACGCCTACGTTAGGTTAGGTTAGATTGGCTTAGGCCTATTGGCTCGTTGTGATCCTTATATTCTTGGAAGCAATTTGAGCTTCTGACGAACTGTAAAAGACTGCTAACGCCTATATTTTCCATAAATCATTGTAGAAGAAATCTTTGTGGGCTGGACATGTATAGAGTAGTTGGAGGGTTGTCTCCTCCTCCTAGTCCACGCAGCTTCTGCCGAAGTCGTTTGTCAAAACTCCAAGCCGTTCTATATGCTCCCCTTTAAGTCAGTGTCCAGTGATGACACCTATAATAGCGCTGAGATGCTTTCTATTTAGAATGATCAAACTCTTTGAGCCATTCAGATCCAGTTTTGGCTTTCAGCTTTAGTATTTGTTTACATGTAAGGATTGGCATACCGATGATACCCTTTTCAAGTCGGATAGATAGAGTGAGTTTCCAATTGGCGGCCCTAAAATTCCTTGTGGTCCGGGATCCAACCTAAGTGTAAGTTGAACTGCTCTGCCATCTCCCTGAGAGATGATCGGCAATCAAAGGCGGTTTTAGAATTTTGTTAGACTCGGTCTAAGAATTAGATGGCGGTCTGCTTATCCGAAAAAATCCGGATACCCCTTGCAGATATCACGTTTTTCTGCCAGGACAGGACTTCTTTAAAGGCCAAAATAATGTTAAGATTTTGCTGTAAGAGTTCTTTAATAGCATTAAGTTGATTTCCTGAGACGGCTATAACAACGCCATCCTACACCCGCTTCGAAGTATATCAGCAGTTCTGTTACCACTAAGTTCCAGAGAATGGGTGGCACATCCCTTAGCAGATGCATCACTGAGTTTGGAGTTGATACTCCTGCTATTGAGAATGAAACTGATCAACTCCCCAAGTGAGTCGTTTGCCTTCAGCGTTGATAGAGC
Organism: Volucella bombylans; assembly: GCA_949129095.1. Taxonomy (NCBI): domain Eukaryota; kingdom Metazoa; phylum Arthropoda; class Insecta; order Diptera; family Syrphidae; genus Volucella; species Volucella bombylans. Next base: position 15,484,241 of record OX422144.1, read on the forward strand.
AGTTGTGATTGCGGATGTGTTGACGTTGTTAAAGGCACCTTCTATGTCCAGGAACGCGACTATTGGGTCTTCTCTATAATGTGGGGATTGTTCAATGCTGGTAGCCAGTGAATGTAGAGCCGTTTTCACCGACTTTCCTTTACAATAAGTATGTTGAGTTATAGATAAAAGTCGAGGATCAATTCTGCATCGTGTATGGATGACAATCAGTTATTTTAGAGTTTCCAGAAGGAAAGATGATATACTTATAGGTCTGAGGTCCTGTGGGACAATATGAGAAAATTAACCGGCTTTGAATTTAATTTGTGAACGCACTCTTTCACTAATCATCAAACTGTCACTGTCAATTTATTCAGTAAACTCAACATTTTCATCATGTTAAAGTACACAAACGAGCAATGTCTGTAAATTATAAAAATTTTCTACCGAAATTCGGAGTCGGTGACTGCAACTTTAAGAGCGTTAACTCCAATTTTCGGTCGTAATTCTCGCCCTAGTAGACAGGCAATACCAAGTTTAGTGCAAAAATTTGAGTCTACGTATTCGTTGTGTGATGTTGCCGTGTCAGTGAGATAATGGGTTGGTCGAAGTGTCGAAAATATCGCTGCCGTTCAGGCGTCCGTAGCAAATGATCCAAATCAGTCAATTCCACGGCGTTCTCAAGAATTGCGCATCGCTCAGACCACATTATGGCGTATTTTGCGTAAGGATCTTGGTTTACACGCATACAAGATCAAGCTGACTCAAGAATTGAAGCCGATGGACCATGGGAAGCGACGTACGTTCTCCGATTGGGTTCTGGAGAAGATGCGCCAAGATGATGAATTTCATCGCAAAATCATCTTCAGTGACGAAGCTCATTTTTGGCTCAATGGGTTCGTCAATAAGCAAAATATGCATTATTGGTCGGGTGAAAATGCACATGTGCTTCATGAATCACCACTCCATCCACAAAAAATAACGGTTTGGTGCGGTTTGCATGCCGGCGGCGTAATTGGGCCATATTTTTTCGTCGATGATAACGATTGTCACGTTACTGTGAATGGTCAGCGTTATCGCGCCATCATCACAGATTATTTTTGGCCCGAATTGGAAGATATAGACTTGGACGACATGTGGTTTCACCAAGATGATGCCACAAGCCACACAGCACACGCTACAATCGATTTATTGAAGAGTAAGTATGGTGAGCATGTTATTTAAAGAAATGGTCCAGTCGATTGGCCGCCTCGTTCGTGCGATTTAACGCCGCTTGACTATTTTTCTGTGGGGCTACGTTAAGTTATTGGTGTATGCCAATACGCCGACGACGTTGCAAGAGCTCAGAGCCAACATTGAACGCGAAAAGCGGCCGTTTCGGCCGAAATGTGTGGCCAAGTCGTTGAAAATTGGATCCAACGAATAGACCGCTGCAAACGTGCCCGCGGTGGCCATATGAACGAAGTCGGGTTCCATTCATAAATGTTTTGATTGTACTTCAAGCCGATAATAAAGTTTTTGAAATATCTCAAATGGTTTGCGTTTTATTTAAAAAAAAAGTTGTCAAGTCCTTATTGGAGAAAAAAGAGATGTGTAACTTACAATAGAATGAGCTAAAAAAACTCCTTTAACATAAAGATATAGGCCTAAACAAATGAGTGTATCAAGCTAGGTCGGTTGCATTCCTAGTTATTGCGCCACTCTAAGGAGAGTTCTGCCACGTTATCCCTCTGGATTCAAAGAAATGATTTTTCTCGCTGCATCGTAGCCGACTTTTTACTCTGGATAACAAATCCATCTTATCCATTGTACGGCTCGTACAAGTCCCAGTCATGCATTTAAGACTACCAAGAATATTTTCATCCTTCTGTACGTCCATGCTTCTAAAACATTAAGCAGGGTTGAGATGATAAGGATCCTCAACAGAATCTTCTTGTTGATAGCATATATTGTATTTAGTTTTACCCTTATTCACAGCTGAACCTATTATTACCAATATTTGCAAATTCACCATAACATCTCGCTGTGTTCTGCAAATAATGTCGATGTCATCACTACGAGGCTCACACAATCTCCTTGAGTACGATATTGAAGACGCACATTACTTTGTTTTAACTCTCTCCTTCCGAACTTCATGGAGTAGACAACGTTCTCCATCACCTTTGCACACATCATTCTGACATGGCTTGTATAGCTTGTCTTTAAAGAGGATGTCATGTGCGGTTTCCTTCAATATCATTCGTAATATAAATTTGATAAATGGCTTACGTATTGGGTCAACTAGATCGTTGACATGCAAACGAATAAATAGGGTTCACACAATACGGCACAAGGAATCTAGTACTCTGAAGACTCACGCCCCCTTTTCGCAGTTTCGAGGGTCTCCTTATCCCCTACTGGGCAAAGGGTGCTGTGTGCGTATCAGTTCTACTTTCAATGCGTACATTGCATGGCAGGCGCTTTCACCATCCTGGTTGAATAGGTCATTTTGTTCGTAATCTGAGTTTGCGTCGTTCTCACCGTTCAATAATTCACTGAAGCGTGTTTCGCCCCATTAATCTACTTTCAAGTTTCCTTGGTTATCTTTACATGTCTCTCTTCGGGTTTTGTAGTCTTAACATGTTTTCTTTTGTACTTTTCGTTCAAAATTCCGGAGAAGCTAAAAGGAGTAGGACGTTTAAGGATTATCGGTTTAGAACGACAGTTTGGTTGCTTCTTGGCGTTGAAGCCACTGGTCATCAGGTTGGTTGACGCTGCTTCTTTCTTCTTTTTTCAGCCACCGTAGTAGCTTTGTAGGAGTCTAGCACCTCCGCTAGTTGTTTGTGTTCACGGTTTTCTAGTCAATTTTTGAAATATCCATGTGCAGATTCGAATATCGTTTTGAAGTTCTCATTTTTCAGAATCGTGGTGATGAATCTATCCTATCTGTGGCCCTTGATTTTTCAATACTCAATGAGAGATGTCGTTGGGACATTAAAGTTTCATTTGCAACCTCACTATTTTATCAGTCATACACTTGAAAAGTTGATGTTGTAGCTTGTATAAAGAATCTTCTATCCCGACTACTTACACCACCCTTGATTCAATCTCCAGGTTGACATACTTTCAGGTAAAGACTGGAAAACTTACTATTTAGCCAGACCAAGATACTATGAACCTTTGTGTTCCTGGGAGCTCAAAGCTTTTGTGGGAATGCAAAAGCAAACTAAGAAAACCCAAGCACTAAAGACAAAGCAGCCCTTAGCTTAGATTGTACGATTTTTAATTGAATTAAATAAATTTATCGATAGTGCAGGTATTCCCAAACATCGTAGGATTAAGCCCTCTTACACCCTGAGTTCACTTCACCGAACTATACTTCTTTTAAGGCCATGGTGACATTGGCAAATATCTACACCAGTTTGAACACTATAGATCGAGTTTTTTTTTTTTTTGTCGTTGATTCCAAAGGTGTTAGCGAAATGAAAGCGTTTACAAAAGCAGATTGGTGAAAAGTTCTGAAAAGCGATACCTAGCAGCAGTGCTAATAGAGATGTAAAGCGTATACTCCCTGGTATGAATTATTCCGGTTTGTATGCCAGAAGCCCAAGTCTAAATTATTGAGTTTAGATGTCAGAGTCCATTGAAGTCCTTCATGCAATTTGCACATGAGGAACCAGACTGAAAATCTGTGGCTTCGGGGTTACAACTGCTAGTAGCTTGCAACTTCCTCTACAGCTTTCATAAACAGTAAAACTGCCTTAGGCAGCATAGCATTTACTCAGATTCCAAAGCCCTATCGATAGGCGAAAGCTGGAGCTCCAAAGCTGTTATTAGCGCTTATCGTTACTTATCGTTTTGAAAATACGTACTTTTGGATAGCTCATTTGAATTTGGTTGTACAACTGTTCGCTGCATTCGCTTGCCGACATTCTCCGTCAAACTAGGGTCTTCAGTGGTCGGGTGGCCTCTAACAATGTTTGTTAACAATGTCACTTATGGAATTCATAAACGCAACTTGTGGTAAAGTCGTTCGTTCCTCTGTTGAGGAGTAAGTGCATATCAGGCTTATGTTGTTGAATTGCACCTCGATGCAGATTGTAATCAGATGCTCACATAACTGAAGATTTATTACTACATTGTGATCTGAGTACAGAGCCTCATCCAAATAGGCACTGCTTTTGCTTTTGTTAAAAATCGCCGTAGTAGATGTCGCAGCTTTTAATCCTCTTTAGGGCCTATCCCATCACATTTTTTGCATAACAGTAATATCTGCTTTACAGCAGTCTAGGTTCGTCTGCTAGTTGTTCGTCGTCTGCATGCGCGCTATTAAGAGACCTAACATTCCACATGCAGATCCGAAGTTCCTTGTCCTTGTTTCGTTTGCAGGGGTTGTCAATAGTAGATCCGTCCGTATCCATAGCTTGTTGTTGCTTCGTTACTGGATTTTTTTTCATGACCGGCAGACAACCCGCAACCTGGAAGACCAGTTCCATAATAGATACCCCGAACTGCATAGTCGAAATTCGTTCTCCGTTTTTCATTTGCTAGGATCGTCATTCGTATCCAAAGCGCCTCTTGCTGCTTCCAAAACTTATATAGTTTCACTTGATTGGACAGTTAACTTGACAGCATTACCCCAACCAAGATGGACAGATTCTTCAGACGATAGTACCAATAGCTCACTATGAGTTCACTACAAACATGTGTAAGGAGTCAGTTGGCCACGGAGGCATCCATGATGCAGGAGTAGTTGGCAGTGGCACGCTCGCGGTTGCTCGGCTCTAGCTCGTCGGATTGGGTTGGTTCTTGCCACTACCCCGTGCATCGCAACTCAACTTACCTTTTTGTTTTCGTGCCGAGTTATAAAAAAAGAGAAAACAAAGATAGCCTGGAGAAAGCTACGTTATTTTACGGACGGACTTAAAAGATAGGAGGAGAGAGAGATGATAGAAGAAAGAGGAAATGAGAAAGCAAGAACACTTCTGTGTGCCATCACCACTGTGCAAGACCGGGACTTTCGCGCTTAAAACTAACTAATCCTACACTAACCTAAACCCTAAATACCGAACTTAATTTTCGCGAATAATAGCTAAACCTAAGGCTAACTTAACCCTATGTACCCTACACCGAATAATTTGTGTCCCAGTATCACACAGCGATGACAGCTCGTTACGACCTGAAATAAGCCAGGTGTTGTTGGCTGAGGATGGCCAACCCACCCTTATCGCACTTGGATGCGACCAATTGCTACCATTCTGGCCAGATCTGTGAATGGTAGCCCCTAAAGAAATTCCTCCCAGTCACCACCTGTAAAAAAAAACAATCAGCGGAAGTCAGTCACGTCATATTCGTTATGTCGTCTTCGTGTGTACGTCACGTCCGGTCACAGTCGCCCCATCGAAGGACGGTCGGTCCGCCCATCCACACACCACTTGCGTTAAGCTTACTCCATTATTATAATTAAAACACTTAACTCAACTCATAACAACTATAATTGGGTTTATTAAGAAAAAAAAATTCACAAAATAAAACTTAAAAACTAATGTATGAAAGTTTTCTTTCTCTTTGAATTCTATTTAAAAAAAAAATCTGTATGGCTACTTTTACTCTAGCCAAAAAAAATAGAAACTTGAATACATATATGAAAGACTTACCGAATTTCAGGTCCCTCGTAGTTCTGGCGCCAGCACTTGAAGAACCTTTGCAATCTCAAAAAAAAATTTTTTTTTTCTTGCGCACAAAACTAAATTTAAATAAAATTCAAAAGAAAAAAAAATTAACAACTCGCTTAGCCCTAATCTTACACATCTCTACACATTAAATAAATAAAAAAAAACAACTCAAATCTATCATTTAACCTATTCGCTAAATTCACTATCCTTGTATTTCATGTTTTTTTTATATATATATGTATGTATATGGACAAATGTACCTTTTTTTTCTTCTTCAATAAAAATATATATATTTTTTTTTTTTCACTTGTTTGATTTACGAGTATGTATGTATTTTATCTTCTTGTGTTTTTTTTTTTTTTTTTTTCTGTTGTTGTTGTTTTGGTTGGAGTTGTTGAGGTTGTCCCGCGGAGCACCTCTTGCAGGCGATGTAGCTTTGTAAGTTTATGGGGTGGGGGATCGTATTTCGCACTACGATTTTATTTTTTTTATTTATTTTTTTTTTTGTTTTTGCACTTTGCACAACACCAGCAAGGACTTTTCGCCCACCAGCCTATTTGTGGGTTGTCCTTATTGCACAGTTAACAAAAAAAAAATGACACCGCGTAGGTGTAATGGGGGGGGTGGATATGGGTAGTTCAATTTTCTTTTTCTTTTTCTGCACCGCGGCACTTTGCGTTATTTTTTTTTTTTGTTTTTTCTTATTTTGCCCGGGGAGAAGTTTCACCGACTGTTGGCGAACGGGTTCCAGTTTTTTTTTTTTTTCTTCAAAGAGAAGGAACACGGCCGCGAATATACTTTTCGCGCCGACCTTTTTAAATCCTTTTTGTTTTTCTTTTTTTTTTCACCACTTTGCGCGCCGACTGTGTACAATCCTTTTCTTTCTTTTTTTTTTCGTTTCAACACTTTTCGCGCAGACTGTATAAATTCTTTTTTTTTTTTTTGTGTAACCACTTTTCGCGCCGACTAAATCTCCAAAGTCTAAAAAAAACTGAAAAAGGACCCGAATTAAATGCGACCTTGTCGCTCTATCCTCAGACATCGACTGTCTCGACTTTTTTTTTACTCCCAAAAGGGGGAAAAAAAAAAAAAAATCCCACCCAACACGACCTTGTCGCTATGTCCCCAGACACAAAAAAAACCATCTCATCGGCTGACACCATCAGCTGATCAAAACCCGTAAAGGCCATTGACCTATATAATTGGTCTCGTTCTCTAAGTCAAAAAAAAAAAATGTCCCATTTCTTTGCAATTTCTATTTCTATTCCCCACTCTAATCTCTGCCGCTCAACTGTGGGTTCATGCCTAAACTTATACCTATAATAACCTGCCTCCCACACGATCTATCTCCTTAGCGAAGCTTTCCACCTCTTCCTCCTGAATTTAAACTGACTAAACACAATGCTCTCTACGACAAAAGGGACATATTCACCATGGGAACAAGAACACGGGAGAGAGTGTGCCTACGAAGAAAGTGGAATGAGGGAATTCGAAAATAGAGGGACGTTTGACAGAGCCAGGTTTTGCTGTGAGTTGCGAAAGAGAGATTAGTAGGTCCAATTAATAGATTGGGAGGGGAAAAGGTCTGTTTTTTTGAAAAGGGGTAATTGACTGGATTTGGTACAGTGAAGGAACACAAACAGAACATCAAAATGAAACATATTAATTTTTTTTTTTGCTAAAAGGCTGACGCTACACATGTCTATTTCAACAATCTGACTATACGTCGGAAAATCCTCTTATGACCTGAGCTCTGAGTATGTCGAAGTAGCCCAAACGATGTCATTGCTCGCTGCCATCCTCTTCTCACAATCTGGGATTGGGACTTAGGGCCGCGAATTTGTTGGTACTCAACTATTTCTTCTTAATCAGCACCTCAAAGTCAAGATTACATCGAATCAATTGACATACCAAGTGACGATGTTCAAAATTAACAAGTGCGTAAGTTTTAGTTCTGAACGAAGAAAACCACACCAAAGACCCATTCAACAGTCACCGTCAATGGATCAGTTCCACTCTGTACCATTAGCGAATGAATTCGATTTACATGTTGAATTTTGCGCCAAGCTATGGCGCCGGATAACAAAGTTTTGCAGTGACTTCATCAACAAATTGTAAATGAATGGTCCCAAATAAAAATAAAGATTTAAGCAATGCTTAAGGTGTTACCAAAATAATTAGGCTATGTAATTACCAATGAAAAGGACACCTCTATTTTGAAGGAAAACTCCCTAGACTTTCTAACGCGCTCTCATTTCACCGAAAGCAGAGCTACGAGTACATGAAACAAGTACCGTAATTAGCCTTCTTTTTTTTTTGTTAGCTCCGCGGATCTGTATTCTTTCACGTCTACAGATTTACTATTTCAAAAATTCTCACCTTCCATGTGGCTTCCTATTAACAACAGACGAGTGTTCCTTAATTAGGAGTAGGACAGAATTTCCCTCCACTTTCCTTTTGTAATAAAATAAAGTATTTTCCAGAAACCAAAGAAAATATAAGAACTGGTAAATGGTGTCACAAACAGGCATGCTAATGCATTTGCTTTGACACGTATCTAGAAAGCACATGACAAGGGTGGCTAGAGTTAGTTTTGTATTCCCGCCAGACTGCTGGTACCCGTACACAAGACGGCAAACTCACATTCGTAAGGAAAATAAAAGTCTTTCTTTGAAGAATTTGTTTTCAAACTTTTCTTTTTAGGAACTCTTACATGTCGAGATGCAGTGGATCTTTCGAGCAGAGTTATAAACTATGCATTTGTCGTCCGGAGGGGTAAAGTAACAGACAAGACAATGTTTTTGTTGGAAGCTCATGCATTATAAAGGAAAGTGTGCATTAGTCATGTGTATCCCTAGGGAGGAACATTAAGTATGAGGGACTCTTGTTTTAATTAAAATATGTAACTATCATACTACTGCTACGGATACCCACTGTCGTTTAATTTTTCGAGGATACTCTTAAGAACGTCGGCCAGGAGCCGGATAGGGTAGCCTTAGGAGGACAGAACAAGAGGACATACATTCGACATACAAAGTGCCTTTAAATGACATGCAAGAGTTCATAGCCTTAGGTCTGGGTTTTGTTTTTTACAAGGACATTCTTGAGAGAATCTGGAGATGGGTGGCTTTCATCTTCTGGTGCTACACTTCTTTAAAATAAACGAATTTCCAATTTACTCCTCCTTGTGTCTCTTCGTAAGATTTGTTCTAGGTACTCGTAAATATCGGGTTCAGGTATAACTGAAGTAGCTGTGTATTGTACTTTGGGTAGGCAGTGAGTGGCTCCAAATTTGGTTGCGACTACATAAGTCTACGCATCAGCTGTGTTTGTTTAACTTTCTTGCAGCCACCGTGTTTAGATTCGTCAAACTGGACTTAACTTGGCAAGTTGACTCGGAGATGGCTGGCCCTCGTACAAACAGAACAGACGTTCATCATCAAAATGTCAAATTCTATGAGATACGCCAACGTATTTGGAGTCGGAGAAAATAAAGATTGTGCAGAACCATTTCAATATCCGAAATGGGGATGGTGGCGTATGAAGCATTAATTGGTAAACCGAAGGTCTCATGTCTCCTAAGGGGGCTAACAAAAAGGTCAACAACGTTAGGATATACAGAGGAAATTTTCGGAAATTGAATAAGCAATTAATGTGCAGAAAAGTAACTAACGTGCCCTAAGCTCCCATCTAGAAAATCAGTGGTATGAACGGGGCAAAAGAAAGATGAAAGTCTGAACCTAAGATGACAGCTAGAGAATTTAATTTTGATGGGGGCTGAGGCTTCATACAAGCTTAATCTAACTTAAAAACTAGGACTAAGAACTAACAGAAAGACTTAAGAGCTGGGAGTCAAGGGAATAATGAAGGAGATCTTGTTTGGATCGTGGAGTGCTCAGGTGGAAATCAAAAAGGGAGAGGTTTGTCTTGACCTTTTGGAGCATACGGGGTTTTGGTTCGTTGGAGCGATAAGAGGTGTGGTGGACCGGTAGACAGAGGAGACAAGGAAATTGGAGGAGTCGACGTTGAAAACCCTCGATTCGGGAGATGTGAACTCGGTGAAACGGGGACCATGCTTGACTGGCTATTCGAGCAGGAGCCGAATAAAGGTAATATAGGGAGATCTGGTAACATACGGGTTAGAAAATTCCTTGGACCAGTTGGCTCTGGGGATCATATTATCGATATGCGAACGGAAATTAAGCTCACAGTGTTGAAAAGACTGAACCAGGGAAATTGGTTGACTGTAGAGAAAATAAAGTCGGGGAGGCATTTACGTGAGAAAGTTATAGATTGGCATCTTCTTGAAAAAGGGCAGAGGCATGGGAAGAAGAAATAGTTTTAAAGAATTTTGTGTCGTCAGCGTAAAGGGAGAGGGAGGAGTGTTTAATCACCCTCTCAACATCGTTAATAGTAAGAATGAAGATGGCCCTCTTCTCTTCATTCTTACTGAATTGTGGAACTCCAGATGATGCCAGGAATGGAATAGAAAGGCGGATCTAAACTGAATACTATAATAACGGTTTATCAGGTAACAAGAAATCCATTTTAATGAAAGAGGCTCAAAGCTGAGACCAGACAATTTGAAGAAACCAGTTGCGATAACATCAATTTCTTTGCCATTTTCTAAGACTGCGAGAGCAAAAGATACGATTTCAACTAGGTTTGTGGTAGTTGATCTACCTTTTAGAAAACCATGTTGTTTTGGCTAAATATAGGGCTTGCATTTGAAGCTTAAGGCTTCGTATAAAATGCTTTCAAAGAGTATTAAAAGAGATCTTCCAAATCTGGAGAAATTCTCGCTGTGTAAGGGATAGAGACAGGTTGGAAGAGCACTTTTACGAAAAACGGCGGGGGGTCCATCTGGGCCAGGTACAAATTCATCTTTAAGATTTAGCAACTTTTTTTCAATACCAGCAGGATCGAAGTTTTGAGTGAGAAAGGGATCAACGGAGAAATTTTGTAGGTCATTGAAGTAAGAGGGATCTGGTACGAAGGAGTTGTTGGCAAAGGATTGTTTGAAAAATGTAGCAAAAAAGTTGGCGATGGTATATTTGGGTGCAGATATGTTGTAAACGGCAGACTAAAGTAAAAAGTCTTGAGCGCTCGACATGACACCGACCATATTGTACATCAACATGACGTTAACATTGCTTAAAGGGATTTTTAGGCCAAAATAGGAACTGGTAGTACGATCGGAAAACATTACATGCATGACATCACACCTAGGAACATATGCCTAATTGATTTTGCTAGAGTACAGAATATCATTATGACTAGCACAAGGTTTGCTGACCCATTAAGATAAAGGAATACTAGGACCACTATGTAGTTTCAGTCAAGTTACAACTACGGATATCTAGACACATCAAAAGGGAAGATGTACTGTGAAGGGGATGGCTGTAATCTTATTAAACACACTTGTCGAATTAAATCCGAAAATTTCAATAATTTAGGGAGGGCTCCAATTAGGTTCTGAGGGGCTTCTTTCTTCTTTTGTCTTATTTTGAGTCCTGGCGGAGTTTGTCAACTTCTTATATTAAATAGTACAAAGGCGTTCGCTTGGATGCAAAAATCCTATTATACCTTCCGCAACTTCCGATATTTCGACCATTGCTATTGTTAACATTGTTGATTCATCAAAGAGAAATTAACAGTTTCTTGTTTCACTAGAACTCGGACAATCGGACTTTGTATACTGGGAAAGCTACAACTGAAGTTGGTTTTGCTCGTGAATTTAACTGCTTTTACTGGTTTCCGTGCAAATACTCCAAACATTTGCTGGTTGTAGCGTCGGTTTGATCCGGAAAGAGTGCATAAGAAAGCCCTAAACTGAAGTAGTGTCTAACACATCCTATCCTTGGCCCTGTCCAAGACAAGCGCAACTACTGCTATCAGGGATTAATCCATTTTGGTTTGAGTGGCATTTGCTGATGTAATTTTTATTTTGGTCGCTGAACTTGCGGACTTTTCGATTCCTTTCGGCCTTTAAAAGCGTGCATCCTCTGCTGAAAGCTCTTCAACATTCTTCATTTTCCGTGACAATCCATCAGAAGGTAAAAGGTGAAGATGTCTTTGTCGAAGAATATAACACACTATTGATCCACACTCCGCCAGTATGGAAGAATGCATTAAACCTGACCAAACCATCGAAACTTAGGTCATTCCATTGTCGTCGCTGGCATAAAGATTACGTAAATGAAGAAATTGTCTGCCTGTGGGTAGCTCCAGTCTCCTTCATTCAAATCTTATCTCCAAGTAGACACGGGAATAAATGAAGTTTGAAGGTTTCAAGGCTTGAATGGGCGGAATGGTACTGACAAGTGATCATTCCGGTAGAGCACTGGTGGCAGCAATAGCGATAGAGCAATGTAAGACACACTCCGTTGGTATTCTCGGTTTCGACGATACAAGTGCCATTCATGAATAATTGCTGGGTATTTAAACTTCGTTTTAACAACAGCAGATAGCATTATGTTTTGGAAGCATTAAATTCCACTCTGTTGTTAGCTCCCCAGTTGGTTATGCTGTTAAAATTTGAATTTAATGAGCTTAACATACGCTTCCGTTCCCGTTCTATAGTCGAAGAACAGGCACGTGAGTCCGGGAATGAATATGAGTATTGTCGTCAGCAAAGGAATATATTGGATTTGAAGTAGCAGATAGTAGATCATTGATGAAGATTAAGAAAAGTGTCGGGGACAAAACGGAGCCCTGAGGCACACCAGCATTTATTTTGTGAATATCAGATTTGAAAGCATCTAAGACATCTTTAGTTGAACGTTCCGAAAGGTAATTTCTAATCCACTGAAGAAGAGAGAGTCGTCGTTCCCAAATGAACGTATTTTCGACAAAAGAGCCTGATGCCAAACTCTGTCAAATGCCCGAGAAATATCAAGTGCAACTGTATTGCTTTCGCCAGATAAATAGATGTACGCAGTGAATATTTCATTAGCTGACGGCTTATCAGCTTAAGAAGGGACTTAAGTACAATGGATCTGTAGAAAGAGAGAGAAAAAGAGCCTTTTTAGAGACGGGGCTGGACAGATGCTGTTTTCCATCTGCTCGCAAAGAATCCTGAAAAAGAGAAAAATCTGTGGTAGTAGTTTTGCCAACGGAAGAACACCTCTTCAGAAGAAGCAGAGATATACTCGTACCATCTGGACCAGCGGATTTGCGGATGGTAAGGTCGTTAATTACTATTGCCTCTAAACGAGTGTGAAGGTGAATTCAACCAGTTGAAAATTCGACGCTCTTAAGTGTGCAGCAAGTAGATTGGCCTTGTCCAAAGGGCTGACAGCTAGATTGTCATTATAAATGAGCGTTGAGATGGAGGATGAGGCAGAGTTTCTAATGTTTGTGATGAACGACCAAAAATTGTTACTACCTTTCGGATATTGTAGTATTTTTTGTCGTTTTTGGCCGTGCTATATATACACAGGGTTGGTAAAGACGTTGCAGTCTGGCTCGTTTGAACTTTCTTCGGATTTTCTCTGTTGGCTTGGTATTGCAGAACAAACAGCAAAACATTTTCCTAACTCTGACAGCGTCGTCGCAAGGGATAATCGATCTCATTCCAAAGAGAATATTGTCTGTGATCATATCAGCAGCGGCATCCACATCGTTGATATTCAGTTGAAATCCCTAAAAAAGTTGTTAAGGCCGCTCCAAATGACTTTCTCGTATTGCAATACGGTTCTTTTAGGAATCTTTTCTCCAACTGTGTGGTTGGTGTAGGGGAAATTATCTGACACGACACTATGGTCCGACGAGCCTAGAGGAGAAAGCGCATCAACAGTGTACTTATCACCAAACTCAACTTTTGCTCATCACATATCGACAAGACTTGCTCTGAATTGATGCAGCTTAGTCATTTTTCTGCCAAACGGTGCAAACGGGCTTTAGACAACAGTTGGCGAACTTACACAGCTTTCGCCAATGATGGTAGATCGCATATTGTCACTTGAGTTGGTTCCCTGGTGCTGACATATTATCATGTTCAGAAAACCATGCGTTCTTCAGAAAAGTGATACCATAATCTTCACCTAATTCATAGAGAGAGACCTTCTAAAAATCACCTTAAAACTGGCTTCGGAATTCGTCCTCAATTTTCGAAGTTACATTATAATAATTCTTAAAAGTTACCTAGATACCCACGACCTAACCATCGATTATAAAGTTGTATTACGATAGTAGATCATGTGCATCCTGCTAAGTTAGAAATCGGTATCCTTGCGAAACATGACACTGATAAGCACCACCAGGCCAGTATGACCTAGCCAGAACATACCAAGCCGTTTAAAATGAGACGAAAGAAAGATGTATGGGCTGCATGGGTGCCATCCAACATTTAACGATGAGACTAAATTCTTAGTGGAATATCCGAACCTTCCGATTTGGAAGCCAGTCCACTACCACTTGAGCCACGGCCACCCAAATTACAAAAAAAGAACTGTTGAATTCGACGTGGTCAGGGATTGCGTTAGTCTTTAAGCACATAATAAAAACACAGCCTTGAGATTTAAGATCTACAATAGATCTACAAAAAACTCTAGCCAACATTTGATCTTTGCACTAAAAGGCAGAATCCTGTTTCTACTGCCAAAATTCGCTCTCCAGTCACCTATTCCATACGTTTTCGAAAACGCTCAAAAACTCAACTACTGCTATGTCAACATATAGCACACGTTGATTGAATGGAACAGACTAAATTGGTTAGGCAGAAATGGTGTTTTATTCGAAAAGTATTGGTGAAACTCCGATAGAAGGATGTTCTAACCTCAATAGCTTAGTTCTTAAATCATTGGAGGCAATGCAAATGTCGATAACGAATAACTACGGGCCAGCGCAAAAGGGTTAGTACTTCGTATTTGAGTGACAGTCTCAGTTAATGAGTTAGTTTAAACAAAAACAATCTTATAATGTTACAACAATTTAAGTGTCAGCACTAATAACAACAAAAAATTAAACAACATCTAAATGTCAGTAAGAATAAAAGTGCTGCGTAACTCCAGTAGAGTTGTTTAGTTTTGTCGCTCATTGAAGCACACACAATAATATTCTAATATGCCCCTAAATGAGCGGTATAACCGCTTACATCAGGCCTTTCTGACTCATAAACTGTACTTTGATAAGTAATGACCACAATTAAAATTCTATAACCCCAACATTTACGCGTTAAGCACCTATTTCCACGAATCACCGTCCGTCCTAACGATACGAATTAATAATCCTCAAGTATTTCAATGCCATGAATGTGAATTTTTATTTCGATTGTCGTTAGGAAAGCTATAGGAAGGCATCTATTGGTAGTGTCCCATCGAACTGCAAATTAACCATATTGTCCCGAATTCTGGCCAACACAGACCATGACATAAATCTCCAAACACCATGTTCCAACTTCATTGATATGCTAATTCACCCGCCTTTCTGAAGACCGGCATTCTACTCTCGCAGAACGATAAAATGAAATTCTTCTCCAAGTATGGTTGTCCAAAAATCGAACACTGCCCAATGGAAGTGGGTGCGTTTCATATTGGAATCGTTGCACGTAGGAAGCACAACCATTTCCGTACTGAATGTGAATTCGTAATGTAATTAACAAGTAATCAAAAGTTCATGTTGTTACGCGCGGTCCTGCTGCAAAGCGCCAATGATGAGATCAGCTACTTTCTAAATAACTGCGGATACCGCCACTTTCTGCAAAAGGACTACACCCATTTGCAAAAAAAGAAAAACCACACAAAAAAGAGAGTACAATAGTACATTTTGAATGAGTGATTGCATTTTGCATTCAAAACACCAACATGACCTTCAAATTAGTTTTCTCGTAATTAAAAAAAGCAAGGGGCCCATGCCGTGCCCTAATAATTGCTATTTCTTATTTATGGCAGTAAAAGTTATTTTGTTTTAAGGTGCACTATCCAGTGACCTAGAGAGTGTTTTATGAGCTTGAATTTGTCGTAATTCATGCACGAAAGCATGTGCATGTGTAAGGGCGAGTGAAATGCACTCAGCGCTGAGGCTTAAGAATTTTTAATAAAAGTGAAATTTGAAAGTAGAAATATGTTCTAGTTGTATTTAATCCTTCTAGTCGTAGTAGTAGCAGATTTTTACACCCATTTGCACTAGGAAAACTTTACAAAAAGGAAGTGACAACAGGAAACAGGAACTATCTTTGGACAGTTTAATCTTTGCTGCTAACATAAGACTGTCCAACGAGAAGAAGCTGCGAACCGCCCAGAAATATAAATTCAACGTTGGACACTTGGAGTAGCCAGAAACTACAGTGAGCACCTGAGTGAGAAACTCTACAGTGTGCACTCACTTACCACAGACGTTAACCATCAGTGGTGCCAGTATCGCGACATCATCAAGGAGGTAGCCTTAGGGCCTACGCAGCATCCCAGCTCAGGGAGATCGAAGAGTCTCGTGATCGAAACAACATCCGGAGGTTTTATAAGAAAGCCAAGCAACTGGCTGCTGGCTTCAAAATCGGAACACAAGCTCTTCGAAACACCGTAGGAAACCTAGTCACCGAAGCACAGGGGATAGTAGATTTGTTTAAGCAGCATTTCCAGCAGCTGCTAAATGGGTATCATGTAGAGAGAGTGATAGTCCAGTCAATGAAGAACCAGTTCCACCACCCAGTATAGAAGAAGTTGGCTTAGCTATAAAAAAGCTTAAGAACAACAAGGCTGCAGGCTCCGATTGTTTACCAGCCGAGCTCTTCAATTACGGTGGCGATGTTTTGGTAGGGCGCATGCACTAAATAATCATCCAAGTATGGGCTGAAGAAAGCATGCCCGACGACTAGACTATCAGCTCCGTATGCCCCATCTACAAAAAAGGCGATCCTATGTCTTGCAAAAACTATCGAGGCATATCCCTGCTTAATGTCGCCTATAAGATCCTATCTTACGTACTGTGTGAACGTCTCAAACCGTTCTGCAACACACTAATCGGCACGTACCAGTGTAGCTTCCGGGCCGGCAGATCGACTGTAGACCAAATTTTCACACTGAGACAAATCCTGGAAAAGATCAACGAATTTCAAGTCGACACTCACCAACTTTTCATCGATTTCAAAGCCGCATATGATAGCATTAATCGTCAAGAGCTTTATATGGCGATGGCCCAATTCGATATCCCGGCAAAACTGATCCAGTTGTGTCGCTTGACACTAGAAAACACGTACTGCAACGTGCAGTTTGGAAGTAGCTCCTCCGAATTATTTCAAACATGCACCGGATTCCGGCAAGGTGATGCGCTATCGTGTGATTTCTGCAATCTCGCCCTAGAGCAGATAGTGCGCGCAGGGCAGGTGTCAACACGGAAGGCACTATCTTCAACAAGTCCGTCCAGCTCCGCAGCGTTCCGTGATAGAGGCTTTCACGGCGATTGAAGAACAGGCGAAATGCGTTGGCCTGGAAGACCAAGTACATGCTATCAAAAAACAAAGAATCATCTGTCCACCGCCTAGTACAAAACGTCACTATTGATAGCAACAATTTCGAAGTAGTTAAGGGGTTCATCTACCTCGGAGTAAACATGAACTCCACGAATGACACCCTAGTAGAGATTCGACGAAGAATTACCATAGGAAACCGCTGCTACTTCGATTTGGCAAAGCAATTGGGCTCAAAACTCCTTACTCGAAGGACGAAATGTACGCTTTACAAAACCCTTATCCTGACAGTCCTACTGTATGGCACCGAGTGCTGGACGATAAGCAGGAAGTTAGAGCCAATTCTGGGCTCCTCCGAAAGAAAAATTCTTTGACGGATTTTTGGTCCTGTGTGCGAGGAGGGCGAATGGAGGAGAAGATACAACCGCGAACTCTATGAGCTGTACCAAGATGTGGATGTAGTCCAAAAAGCCAAAATACGTCGACTACATTGGCTCGGCCACATCGAGCGAATGGATAACAATGCTCCAGCTAAGAGAATTTTCGAATCTCAGCAGATGCCAGAGCGCTTGGTCTGGATAACTGGAAGCAGCGTGCCCGGGATCGTAGAGAATGGAAGGCTGAAGTGTCTCAGGCAGAGTCTCTCCCGTCTTAAGTAAGTAAAGTAAGCTAACATAAAGATGTTAAGCTAAGTAGGCATTGCCACGGCCCAATTAAGGTACTCGACTACCACATTAATTTATTTTTTTTTGGCAGCCCCAATTTTCATAGTTCATTAGTCTGTATTTAACTGACCATGCGGCGAAATCCTGAAAAAAGACCGTGCTAAAATGTTCGCTTAAACGTCAGCCATCCTCATTTTGACCATATCGTCGTTTTTCCTCGGTAATTTCTGAGCGTTACAAGGTGCAACAGGACCTTTTAAAAATAAGAACAACAAAATGTTTTTTTGGCACAACAAATATATTATACTTAAAATAGTCCCCTTCCGACTCAATACAGCAATTTGCACGGCGGCAAGTCGAATGAGTGTTTTGCAATAGATCGTCGGCCGGGATGTCTTTCGGGAAGTCGGTACAAGCCTTTTGGATGGCTTCTACGTCCACAAAACGCTTTCTCTTCATCGGCAAATGCATTTTTCCGAGAAAGTTAAAGTCGCGCGGTTTCAAATCGGGCGAATACGGAGAGTGGTTGACAGTTAAAATGCAATTTTCAACTAAAAAATCGGTCACAAGTGTAGATCGACGCATTATCGTGCAACAAACGCCAACTTTTTCTGTTCGATATTCTGGCCGAATACGATGCTTCAAATGCATCAAAACACCAAGATAGAATTGTGCAATAGCTACGAGTATTTGGCAATGGGCGATGATGATGGCCGCCACGTTACGGTTAATGGAAATTGGTGTCAGGACATGTCGGAACGTTATTTTTGCCCACAATCGCGTTCACTCAACATTGGTGAGATGTGGTTTCAATAGGACGGTGTCACCTACCACACAGCGGGCCAAACAATCGAGCTATTGAAATAAAAGTTGGTTGAGCGAGTTTTCTAAAGAAATGGACCAGTTAATTTGCAGTCTTGCTCGTGCAATTGACACCTGTGAATTTTTTCTCTAAGGCTACGTCAAGTCATTGGTCTATGATAACAAGCGAGAGATGTCAGACGTGCTCCGAGTCAATATTGAACGTGAAATTGCCGGAAAATCAAGCGAAATGTGTGGAAGAGTGGTCGAAAATTGTCTCGAATGAATCGATCGCTACAAGCTCGCGCATGGTGGACATCTGAATGAAATCGAGTTCCCTCCGATCTGAAATTTCCATATGCCGTATTGTGAATATTTGATCGAAGGTGTAGTTTCTTGGTGTGGGACCGCACTTATATGGATCAACCAAATTATTCATGAATAGTTTCTGACGGTAACATAATTCAGAAGAAAAGATGCAGTGAAAAGGGTTTTGTTTCTTGAGATTCCGTTCATCGGCCATGCTTTCCTATGATCATATATAACAGATGAAGTGTTCCATGTTCCCAGTCAAGTAATGTCCTGCTTAGTAGGCAGTCCGTCTATACCAGCAGTTTTGGTGGATCTCAACATCGATATTGCTACCTTAACTTTGTCTTGTTCGCCAAGGTGAATTTTGAAATTCTAACCATCATCGCTGTAGATGTATTCTTTTCATACAGTAAGGATTGATTGACCGCAAGCTTTTCGTGGGAATCCACATTCGTACCATGGTTGCAAAAAGATAATGATAAGAGTTGATATTGACTCCTCGGAAAGTTCGGACATGTCTGGCGTCGATCGCAATATTATCAATTTGGTTGATGATTGATTGATCAAAGATAGCCAAGTCTCTGGTTATTGATGTGCTGGCTACATTAAGAATATGTCTCGTTATAAATTCTAAAAATGTGAAGCCATTGTCGGACGTAGTGTTGTACAGGCTGTGTTTTACAATGTATTTCCTCAACGACGGCTTCCTTACCCAAACTTGCGTTGAGATCCCCTGGCACAATTTTGGTATCATGTGCCAGGCACATGGTGTTCGTTTTATGGGGTCATAGAATTCGTTTTTGACACTCTCATTCTGAATCTCTGTAGGCTCATTGCCACAAGTCAGTCTTATAATTAAGGATTTGGCTTTGATGCGGATTGTTATGAGCATGCCGAAAATTTAAGACTCTGCCTAAGTCCACCTTGGTCGTTGTTTTTCATACCCTTTTTGCGTGCCCATCATAGCACACTTCTTACATTGCGTAATAACATATACGAGTATGCATTAAAGCTGTCTAAGTTCAACCGCATGTGATCCCAACATTCCATGTGGAAAGCTGAAATTCGTTATCCGTAAAACGTTTTCTGGTATCGCCAACTTTAAATCTGTCCGTCCTCTATATATATATAGGGTTTTCCAATAAGGACTTGACAACCTTTTTTTTTAAATAAAACGCAAACCATTTGAGATATTTCAAAAACGTTATTATCGGCTTGAAGTACAATCAAAACATTTATGAATGGAACACGACTTCATTCATATGGCCACCGCGGGCACGTTTGCAGCGGCCGATTCTTTGGACCCAATTTTCAACGACTCTGCCACACATTTCGGTAGAAACATTAAATGTTAACTCTGAGCTCTTAAAACGTCGTCGGCGTGTTGGCATAAACCAATGACTTAACGTAGGCCCACAGAAAATAGTCAAGCGGCGTTAAATCGCACGAACCAGGCATCCAATCGACTGTCTTGAGATAACACGCTCGCCATACTTACTCTTCAATAAATCGATTGTAGCGTGTGCTGTGTGGCTTGTAGCATCATCCTGTTGAAACCACATGTCGTCCAAGTCTATATCTTCCAATATGGGCCAAAAATAATCGGTGATCATGGCGCAATAACGCTGACCATTCACAGTAACGTGACGATCGTTATCGTCGACGAAAAAATATGGCCCAATAACGCCGCCGACATGCAAACCGCACCAAACACTTATTTTTTGTGGATGAAGTGGTGATTCATGAAGCACATGTGGATTTTCACCCGACCAATAACGCATATTTTGCTTATTGACGAACCCATTGAGCCAAAAATGAGCTTCGTCACTGAAGATGATTTTGCGATGAAATTCATCATCTTGGCGCATCTTCCCCAGAACCCAATCGGAGAACGTACATCGCTTCAAATGGTCCATCGGCTTCAATTCTTGAGTCAGCTTGATCTTGTATGGGTGTAAACCAAGATCGTTACGTAAAATACGCCATAATGTGGTCTGAGCGATGCCCAATTCTTGAGAACGCCCTGGAATTGACTGATTTAGATCGTTTGCTACGGACGCCTGAACGGCAGCGATATTTTTGCTGACACGGCAACATCAGACAACGAATATGTGGACGCAAATTTTTGAACTAAACTTGTTATTGCCTGCCTACTAGGGCGAGAATTACGACCGAAAATTGGAGTTAACGCTCTTAAAGTTGCAGTCACCGACTCCGAATTTCGGTAGAAAATTTTTATAATTTGCAGACATTGCTCGTTCGTGTACTTTACCATGATGAAAATGTTGAGCTTACTGAATAAATTGGCAGTGCCAGTTTGATGATTAGTGAAAGAGTGCGTTCACAAATTAAATCCAAAGTTGTCAAGCCCCCATTGGAAAACCCTTTATAGTCGGTTTTTTACTATTGCTACTACGCTATGTTTACCATCATTAAAGTCGTGTGACGTTCTAGATGTAAGTAGAACAACCTTGCATTGTTGCTGTGCTGGCGACTAGGAAAACTGGTCCATGTTTAGCGAACTAATTTGTAACACCCTACCGCCCTGGCCTGAGTCTCTGGTTAGGTACCTCAATATACAAGGTGTTTGCTGCCTATAACTTTTAATATTTTTTTGAAAAATTTAAATATTTTTATATGAAACTATTGGGCCATGCGTGGAAACTGTTTCATGTCATTTCTTTGTAAAGACCGATATTTCTTCTTAATATATCTTCTTTTCTGATAATTGTTTCCCAACTAGATCATGATGTAACTTATCTACAAAAATAAAAAAACTCATACAAAAGTGGGGTTGCCTGACCCTGTCTAATATCACGTCATGAGCTATACTTACAAGATCTCAAAAACGAGGTACGTCGTCATATTTTCATTTGTTTACGACCAATGACTAATTCGGCAGTTCAGCATACAATTATTCTCTTTTATATGTCACTTTTGAGAAATTAAATTATCACACGACCACAAGGTCAGAGTATTTTGATTTGAGATTCTGGAAAGTGCACAGACATTTTAGGCACTACTCGTATGTGTCATGATATCACAATAGGAATACAGCACTTAATTTGTTTAAGGCTTAGTCATTGCTCATTGCACCTTGAGTGAGCCAAAGGTTCTTGAAGTCATGCCTCTGCTGAATCATTGACCACAAAGAGTGGTTGTACGAGAGGCTTCTCGTTTCCCATGTCACGTGCACGCCGATGTCTTTTAAAAAAATGATTTTGTTTTCACAAATATGAATAATAAAAAGCAAATATTTGATGCTATACTCTGAATCGTTATTTCAGTGCAGCAGCTGAACCTAATTTTGGGACGAGTATTCATCAGCTCACCTGCAAAATGTGGTACAAAATCCCAGGAGTCGCTAGCTTCTTCGTCTCTGATCTCTGTAAAAGTTTCTATGTCTGTCTATGACAAGTTCGTTAAATTAAAATGGATAAGCCACGCTCCATTAAATATTCAGAGCGGCTTAACTTCTTGAATGAGAAAATTGGAAAGAAGAAGAAGGAATTAAGCAGGCGCAGTTCAAGAGAATGCACGCAATTCGACTACGGCGGGGGTCGTCAGTATATGTTGAAGAAGATCATAGCTGTGATGTTCGTTTAATTCAACAAGGTCTAAGCTAGATCAATAGTGAAACCAGGCAAAATCGGATTTCTTGTCGAAAGCAAGTGGATATCACCAACAAGAAAAAACTGCGGAACGTAAAAGAGTCCAAATGGCCCCATCTAAATATCGTACAAAGGAGCTGCTAGTTTTAATTTGACGCTCTGAATTGGAAAGATAGCCACGACAGCATTTTGCAGGGCGCATTGTAGTGCGAAAATCAACTGTAAGATCTAATGAGGAAAAAGGTGGGAATAGTTCCAAAGCAAATGATAACACGATTGGTGTTTCGCATCCAGGACTTCAACGGAAATATCTAATAAATTTGCAAATAATTTCCCAATAAACTGCATCTACTCGGATAATACACACGCGCAATACAGTAAAATTGTGCCACAAAAGCACTGTGATGCGTGATTCAATAGTCTTGGTAACTAAATTAATAAACTCGGCCTTTATGTACAGAAACTGTTAAAAACAAAATCAAAGATACTTTCAACTTTCAACTTGTCACAATTGGGAAATGTTTTGCAGAGCAAGCAATTACTCTTCACTTGTCACCAGAAGAGCAAAAAAAACATATTTTTTGTCGAAGCTCAGTATTGACCAACCGTCGAAGACACTTTGGGCAAAATTTACGTTCTATTGGGATAGGAAAGAGTCATATACAAACTAAAATGCCAGATGCAGATGAGTTAATTGATGCCTTTTCCCCTAAACCTAGTTGCAATTCTTCGTTTTCACTGGAAAATCAGCTTTTCTTTGGTGGATCACATTTGTTGGAATTTGAAGTAATATCTGAATCGGATGTGATGCTACAGGTTTGTGCTCTCAAATCTAACGCGATTGGTGAGGACGGAGTAGACTTGTGTTTTATCAAAATAATACTTCCCCATCTAATAAGCTCATTAACTCATTTATATAATTTCTGCATTACCTCGTCAACCTTCCCGGATTGTTGGAAAAAAGGAAAGGTCATCCCAGTGCCCAAGAAGAACAACCCCTTATTAGCAACCGATTTCCGTCCAAAATCTTCGAAAATATTCTTGCGAAACAGATTTACAACCACCTCAATCGTTTCAATCTTTTATCGTAGTGCAGTCAGGTTTCCGATCTGGCCATAGCTGTTCTACAGCTATGATCAAAGTGCTTGATGATATTAGAATTCAATATGACAAGGAATATCTTTCACTGCTCTGCTTACTTGATTTCTCGAAAGCCTTCGACACAATCAGTCATGAGGTTCTTTGCACTAAACTGAAACTTTACTTTGGTATGAGAGGTTTGTGTGTCTAATTAGGAATTATTTTACAAATCGTGTTCAAAGAGTTATTGCTAACTCAAAATACTCTCAACCAAAAAATATAGTTTCTGGAGTTCCCCAGGGTTATGTTCTTGGCCCAATTCTTTTCTGTTTTTTCATTAATGATTTACCGCAAGTATGTCGAAATACATATGTACATATGTATGACGATGACGCGCAGATATACCTTTCTCGACCACTTGGCCTGCTGGAAGATCTTGTAGATAGATTTAATTCGGACTTGTCTTCCATTGCAAAATGGTCTCAAGACAATGGTCTGGTTCTAAATCCAAAAAAGAGTCAGATAATTTTAATTTCAAAAAAATTTTACAACGTCGAAGAGTTACCGCCTATTTTTCTCAACTCCACAAGGCTAATCTTCTCTGACACAGTGATGAGTCTTGGATATAAAGTAAATCGGTCTCTTTCTACCACTGATCATGTAAACTTAATTATAGCGCGTGTATATGCAGGATTGCGAAAGCTCTGGCCGTTTTATAATTTTACACCTGTTAGCACCAAACTGAGGTTGATTATTTTTGATTATGCTATAGTTATCTACTGTAAACTAGATTCTCTCTGCCAGCACAAATTACTTGTCGCTTTTAACGATATGGTTCGATATGCCTTTGGAGTAAGAAGATACGACCATGTAACCCTTTACCATAAGCATGTCCTTGGGTGTTCATTTTCTGATTTTTGGACAATAAGATGCTGTGTGTTTTACATAAATAATGACCATCGTTTTTATTTGAAAAATTAAAATTTGTTCAGTCACCTAGAACTTTCAATCTTATCTCGCCCTCTTATAAGTATCTGAACTGGTCTCGCCTCTTCCTTGTAAATACATGTTTCCAGACTGTGGAATTCACTGCCTACCACCATTAAACAAGAAATAGGAGCTTAGCAATTTAAATGTGCCCTATTTGCACACTTTTCATCTTTGTGCTTTGCTCTCCTCTTTTCCCCCTTTGCTTCCTCAATTTTATCTTTCCTTTCCACAGTATTAGTAACGAATATTCTTTAAGTTAGTTTAAGATTTGATTTAAAACCTGTAAATTTAGTTTTTTCTTTCACTTAATGTTTTAATTGTGCTCTTTTTTTTTTGCATAAACTAATCTAATGTTGTGAACTACTTTAAATGAGCTTTCATGTACCATAAAAGATTTCTGTTCTTATTTGTACCTTGCCAAATAAAAATTGAATTTGAAATTGAAAAAAAAGAATATACGATTATACGGCCAATCCATAAAGGAGGCAATAAAAAGACGCCATAAAGCTAATTCCAATAACAATACTCTCATAGCAGATGCTTTATGGAGTTGCATCTCTAAGCCTTCAAAAGTGAAAAAGTACCAATCAACTTCTGAGAAAAATTTGCTTATGAAATTAGTACGAGTATTAGCAGACGTCTCCATGGCTGTAAGCGCCATTGTAAGGATGTCATTAGATTAAGTTCAGAGAACTGGATTAGGGACAACCTTTCTTCGAGGAAGTTTCGTGTCAAAGTCAGTAAAAACTGCAGCGATGTATACCGAGTTCAATGTGGGGTTCCTCAAGGATCTAAGTTCGGCCCTCTACTTTTCATATTCTATGTCAATGAACTTTTTAAGTGTTTCAAGCAGAGCTCGAAACTAACACTCAACCTTTCTTCTCATTTAGTTTCTCTCTGAGAGATATTGCATTGAGCATTGAGATTTAGGTCTTGCTCAGAGATATATATATATGTACTCACCTTTTCGCTCTTCGCTTGAGATTTATTTTTTAATTTCAAATATATCTGTCCTCTATTGACTTTTTTTATAAAAATTAAATGGAACTGATCAACCTAAAGCATTTTTCGTCGAAAATAAATCAAAAGTGTTCAATATATAGAATTCAATCGTTGTCTTTATATTTCGCTTATATAATGAGTATTATAGGTATAAAAGAACGTTTTATCATGGGATCTCATATGGTGAAATTCAAAAGTGTATGGAATAATTTTAATATTTAGCTGAAGGCCTTATTGTCCATGTTATTGAATTCGTTGTCAATAAACTTATAATAATAATAATAATAATAATAATTTTAATATTGTAGGAATTAAGTTTTACTAAAAGTAGACTCTCAAGTGTTTTGGAACTTAAGCTATACCTTTTCTCGCTTAAAATAAAATGTAAAGAAGAAAAAGCTCTTTCGACAGTTACTTGCGTTGCGGGAACGCCAAACACAACCAATGCCACTTCAAAAATATAAGGAGAATTTAGCTTTAATTTGTCGAAAAATGAAAGGATATTTGTATCTAACGGCAAACGTGTGTACTCTAATTCAAAATTTTCAATATCTGCGTATATTTTTGATAAGATCTCACTACTTTTATTAACGTCACTGTTTCGATTTGCTTCTCGTTCTTATTCTTCAATGCTATCTAAATATAAGCTTAAAAATGAGTCTTCTGTCGCTGTCTCGTTAGCTTGACTAGTTGAAGTAGTTGGAATATCATCGCTGAATATTGCTTTCGTTTCTTGAAGAACTGAGGAAAAACTCTACATAGAAAATATTATGAGATTTAAATTAAGTTTTTAAGATCTTTGAGGACGAAACCAACAGAAAGGGCAAAACATACACGAACGTAGATGGAAGAAACGATTTTTAAATTCCTATTCTGTTTTATACCTGTTTCATGTTTAATATATTCTTCGCAATTTTCTTTAAATGAATTTTTGCCGATGATTTTTGACTATTAGTCAAAACCAAGTTTAACCTAGGATCTAAAAAGATTGCACTCAACATTGCGGCATTCTCCAGAAGTAAACTTTCACGTTCATTTAGAGAATCTAGTAATTTTCTTTTCAGGTCGCATGATCTGTTCTCGTAGTTCAATTTAAGCTCCATCCAAATTTTAAAAAAATCACTTAGTACAAGCTGCTCTTGTTGCATTTTAAGAGTAGCGATCCATACAGGCTTTAAAGAATCAATATACTCTCCAACGAATTCCCAATCTATTGTTGCTTCAATCATGAGTTGGTCGTGTTCCTCAAGAAATGATTTTATTTCAAGTAACTTTTTGAGCATTAGATAGGTGGAATTCCATCTGGTGGAAACGTCAAGTGGAGGCATACATTTATCGGATTGATATCTATGTAGAAGATAGAGCATAAGACATTGAAAATTGTTTTTAAATTATGGTACATACAGAAACTAAACAAATTTAAAAAAATATATATTTACAAATATATACCTATATTTTGCAGTTCTTAAAATCTTGCATAGTTTCCTTCCACTTTCAATTTTTTGGCAAATATTTACATCCTTATGTACGTCATTAACATAACATAGCTGAAGGGTATGAGCTGCACAACGTATTGAGTGAATATTGGGAAATATTACTGGATCCACAATTTCCTTTAACTCTAACTCGTCGTAGTCTTCGTTTAAATCGGAATCTTCATTAAGGAGTTCTACTGCCTTCAGCATGTTTCTCCCGTTATCTGAAGTATAACTTAAAAACAAACACACAGAAAAGTTGTAATCTATCTATAACCGATCGCATCGTCCCCCATATGCTAGAAACATGAATGTGCAAATTTCCAGCTTTTGAGTTTGATAAATCGTTCTTTACTCCCAGCTATCCCGGACCTGTGAATGTGAATTTTTAGTAAAAAGAACACCAAATTTCAACTTTCTAGATCAAAATTGAAGGCCCAAAAAGTGAGAACAGACGGACATGACTCAATCGAATCAAACTGATCATTCATATACATTAGGGTGTCCCAGGCTATAAGGGTTAAATTTTTTTTTTTAGATAGAGATACGCATACCTTTTTTTTTTTTCTATTTGACCCAGATAAGTGAAATATCAAATATTATTGCGATCGGATGACGATAACCCGTGCCGACTTAACGCCAAAATCTAAACATAAAAATTAGTATGGAGCAATGGAGGGAAAAGCAAAACTCATTTATTTTTGAAATAAGGCATCCGGTATTGGACTTTATTATTATATTAATTGTTGAAAGTAGGTTAATTATTTATTAATTTTCTTTTTAATGTTTGTTTTTTACAGTCAGGATACTTTTGTCGATGTTCTTGTACGCAACCAAATAAAAATTGCTTTTGCTCCTCTTGAACAGTTAGCAGGCCGTGAAAATCTTGCATCAACTTGACTGCTCTTTCAGCAGAGTCATTAACTGCTTTCAGTTTTAATAGCTTGCTTTTAGCATGTTGGTACGAAGCATTTTTAAGCCACAAAGAGGGGCACTCGTGGAGAAAAGCACCATCAATTTTCAATCGACTAAATAAGGACTTGCTTTTGACTGAAACAAAGTCATCGATGTTTTTTTCTGAAAACAAAAAAAGGAGGATTATTGATATAATTTTTTAGTTATGTAAATAAAAAAGTTAAAAAAACAAACTTAATTTTCAAACTTACCATAAAGTCTGCCACAAAGTTCTTCTTTCGATGGAATGTAGCATTTACCATAGGCAGATGGATATTCTTTGGCTAAGTTAGCAACCATTTTGACTTTCGTTTCTTGGCTTACATCATCATCAAATAGAGACAAGATAGACACTTCGTCTGTCAAATACCACAAATGCAAGCAAAACTTCTGTAATGCTGCTTTCGAGATGCTTTCATCTATTGTTTCATAAGATTTTATAGCTTTCAGAAAACACAAATCCTGGTAAGGTGCTTTTACTGCTAAAATGCATTGCAACCAAGGCCTAACGTATATTGTCACGATGAACAGGCAGACGTCTAACAGAGCTTCTTTATCTTTGTTAGAAATTCTTAATTGATCACCAAGTAACGATATTTTTAATGAGTAAATCGCTCTCGCCATCCATCGAGCTTGGTGCATGGCACCTGGAGGCCGGATCTTAAATTTTTTTTCTGCATCGCCGCCAAGAAATATTATTGAAAGTTCGATTAACTCTCTGTAATCATCCCTAGTAATTTCTTTAGTTAATTCAATTTGGTAAAAATCGATAAGTCTGTTGATCTCAGAAACATTCAAACATGATAGCTTTTCTGTACACCTCTGTATTTTCTCGGGATCGACATTCTTCCAGTTCTCTCGAAATTTCTTGAACATTGGAATGTCTGGGCTTGTGGTAACTTGGCAGATTGCTTCGCTTTTTAGTACTAATTCATAGACGTGATGGCGGCAAGCAAAAATAATCATTTCCCTGCCTAGTTTCTGTTCGAGAAGTACACAAGTACCATTGATTCGACCAGTATTTGAAGCAGTCGTATCACAACACAAAATCTGCACTTTATCCTCAAGATTCCAATCAATTATAGCATTCCAAAGTACCTGGGCCTGTTCCTTTCCTGTAGAGTTATCCAACTTTGGTACAGCGATAAGTTGTTCTTTATCGTCAAACGTTATAACTATCGGCAGACGTTCTTCCTTAGATTTGCGTGAATCTAAAGCCGGCAAAAGTTTACCATCCCAGTGGAGTGTTACAATATCCGGAACCTGGTTTTGAAAATTAACCTTTATGGCTTCCGCTCGCTCTTTTCGCTTTTCCGTACGAACCCTTTGAATAGTGGACTTGCTTATAGGAAATTCGTCTGTGTTATGTCCAAGAGCTTCAATAGTTGCTTCAATAATAAACACAGCATCTCTCACACTCAATTGACACCGATCTAATGCTGCCACTAATTTTGGAGTGATACAATTCTTCCTCATAACAGTTTTATTTATACTGGATTCTGTTTTGGTTAGGTTTGGCAAAATTTCCTGTAAATCCATCAATTCTGAATCAGACGACAAACTTTCTTGTAGCGGGTCATAAGATGGTGTTGAAGGAGCTAAGGATGAAAAATATTTAGCACGTCGTTTTTGCTCCTCGACGTTTCTAAGGTGCGCTCTTTCTTCTTTGTGTGTTTGTTTTTGGTCAACTCCGGCTAAATGACCAGGTCGGCCTGGTTCTCTTTGGCGCTGCAAAAAAATCCTATCTTCATCTATCTTTATTAATTGAAGTGCATCCGCATGTGCAATGTCAAACAAATTGTTTAAGTTTGTAACAAACTCATGTCGACGCTGCTCAAACACGTTTTTTGTTTTGTTTGCATTTTTTTGCAAATTTCTCCAAACTTGATACAATGTAATTAATTTTTTAACACAATTAGGTAGAGATCTTGTCGGGATACGGGCCTTTTCCCAATAAATAATGCACTCACGAATAGTAAGATTTGCTCTCTCATTGACACTTAAATTCACTTCACGAATATTATAGAACAAAACTGCCAGTACTTGCCCATTAGAGGGAAGTTTTGAACCAGTAATTTGATGTTTAACGTTCCCTATTAAAAATATCTCCTTTCTACAACTGCGTAACTCCACCGACATGTTAACAGAACGAGAACAATGTGTTTACTAATAAAATAAACATGCAATAACAAGTTATCGATATGTTATTACTCGCGTGCCATGCCTTGCAAGTACTGACATGTTTAGATGCAAGTCGGCACGGGTTCCTCTGGTTCAAAGTACATGAAACTTTATTTACTATTGTTTTGACAGTATTCGAATAAAATAAGAGGGTATGCGTTACAAAAATTTAAACTTGATTTTTTTGGGACACCCTAATACATATATACCTTATATGGTGTATCTCTATTATTTTTCTATGTTACAACAAACTATGTATAAAACTTTATGTACCCTATAGGATAAGTTTATACCTTATATACCTTTATACCTAATAGTAAAAAAATAAAACAGTAATGTATAGAATAAAGCATCGAAGTAATTTTACTTCTCGAAACCTTTAGCTAGTCATGTATCGAAGAACCTGTAAATTTGACAAAGCTGAATTTCAAAATCCGCCAGAATTTCTAGAATTTTTTCTTTGAGGAATTGCCCCGTATGACGCTCAAATAACTGCACCATTCCTAACGTTTTTACGGCAATATTCATTGAATTCGCCTTAAGTTCAATAAACTGTAAATTTACACCAAGAATTGATCTATCCATTCGAGTGGCACTATCAATTTTCAAAGACAGAAGTCTACCTTTTACACTCCTTCGAATTTCATTTTTTAAAGACTGAACTTTCAATTCAACAAACTCCATGATATTATGTGAAGATATTGGCGAAATGCCCAAACCTGCATATATTGGGTTAACTATTTCTCTAAATCCTTCACTGTCTAAATGTGTAAAAGGTCTTCCATCATTGGTAACTATTTTAATTATTGCATTCATAAAATCTTCCTTGTTCACTTCCAAACATATTTTCACTTTCTTTTTAGGCAATTCTTCGGAATTTTCTATGCTGTTTTTGATAACAGTATTTTCCAAAATGTCCTTGTGTTTTGCCTCTAAATGCCTTCTTAAATTAGTTAAATGACGCCCACGCAACTCCAAATCACAAACATTGCACTTTGACTTTACTGTACTCGCATTATATTGGAAAAAGTTTCTAATTGTATTATCTGGTTTTCTGCCCATAGTCACTTCAACTTGCACTCACTTCCACTGAACTTTATTAGACGAATGTTTGTTAAGTGCTACACAATAAATGACTAATCAAACCACTAATCTACATTTCCGTATACACGGCTTGCTAACTAAGCGACAACAGTAAATGCAATTTATTTTTTTCTCTCAGTGATATATCTCATTGATTGACCAGAACCTAAAAAAAAAAAGTAAGGGTTTCTCTCCGACCAAGAACGAAAAAAGTACGGTAAAACAAATCGGTTATTAAGTGATCTTATTTTATAATCTCAACAGCAGAGAGTAATTTAAAAACCTTTGAAGAGGTTGAGAGTAATTTTCGAGCTCTGGTTTCAAGAAGAGTATACCGTTTTCAGAAGCTTTCAGTATTGGACCTCAGAAAATAATCTACTTAGTGATTTTCAGGCAAGATTTCGTGAGAATTACTCAATTACCACGACAGCGCATAACTTCATGGGAGTTAAGAAAAAACTGTATGCGTTTTTCGCCGACCTGAAAGCGGCCTTCGATATAGTTGACAGGAGTGCACTTTTCTATAAATTGTATAATGTTGGTCTACCAAGAAAATTCGGAAAACTAATTGAAAATGCTGTACGAAAAAACTCCGGCAGCTGTTTGGGATCACCTTTCGAATTTCTTCGGAACTATTACGGACGTAAAACAATGATGCAACTTTAGCCCTCAAGCATTTGTGATGTTTATCGCCGACATTTCGGAATACATTTGTGGTGGTGTCAGGATCGGTGGGACTGTCATAAAAATTTTAATGTATACACATGATTTGGTGTTACCTGCGCACTCACCGGAAGGCTTACAGAATGAACTAATACTGCCAGGAGTGGAGGTTAAATGTCAACATATCTTAATCTAAGACAATGAAATTAGAAAAGGAGGGAGGAGGCGCACAAGAAATGAAAAATGGATTTTTGATGGACAAGAAATAGAAATAGTGGAAAGCTTGCATTAGCTAAGCCAGGCATAAGTGCAGTTTGGAAAAATTGCCTGTAAGATAAATCAATAATGTTCTAATGAGCCCAAGTGTGGGGTTGTAAGCCTTACGATACAGTACATTTGTTCCCCAAATAACATGCTACTAGTTGAAACCGACCTACCACCGTTTTTTGTAGAAAAATTGAAGCTCCATTTCAACTACATTCTAGGAGTCATGTCTCTGGACGGAGAAGGGTTGATTCAACATATAGTAAATTATGTTATAGAGACGAAAATATTATTTTATGAGGAATGAAAGTCACTAGCAAGGATACACCTTGAGAATAAGTACTGGAAACATCATTTAATGGAAGGAACAGTTTTATGATTAACTTTCGGCGGTTGATAAGAAAATGGAAGCAGAGAGAGGAAATGTAAGGAATTCAGCATACTGAGAAATATATGCAAGTTTAAACCACAATCTATGTGAAAACAATTAAGGAACTCTAACGATACGATAGCTACAGTTTTCAAGGCTAGAGGTGAAATTATGGACTTCAACTTTATTCCGCATAGAGCAAATTTACCAATCGTTTGCTCTCTGTGTAATTTACGAGAGGTGCCCTATACTAAGTGAGTTCAGGCTCCACATTTTAAATGGCACAGACTGGATTAGACTGCACAACTGTTGTGAAAAAGCATCAACGTATAGAAGGGAGATAATTGAAGAGTCTTTTTAAATATTAGAACTTCGTCAAACTCGAGCAGACAGCTTTAAGTCATGTGGCCAGTTCAAATAACTCGTCCAAGAAATTTTCTGCATCGTCTTGTTGAAACCACATATCTCTCATATCCATATATTCGATTTGAGGCAAACAAAATTCGGTTAATGTTTGGCTATATTTCCGCAATCACGACTGCGCTGTCAACTCTGCAGGTAGACGGCTCACTTGGGGAGCTGATTAATCTAATGCTAACAAGCAGGATAATCAACTCCAAACTGGGTGAGACTTCTGCTAAAAGATATGTCAGTAGGGGTACGCCGCAAGGCGGTGTCCTCTCCCCCCTTCTCTGGAACTTAGTGGTTAACGAACTACTGATATACCTGGAAGCGGGTGGTAGCAGAGTGGTTGCCTATGCGGATGACGTTGCCATAGCCGTCTCAGGAAAACATCTAAATACCATTAAAGAACTCCTCCAAGTAAATCTTAACAGATTAACCCGCTGGGCAGATCGCTGTGGATTGGGAATAAACCCCCATAAAACTGATCTTGTCCTCTTTTCTAGGAAATATAAAATTCCAATCATAGACCCTCCTTCAATAAACGGTACCAGTTTAGCTTTCTCTGATACAGCAAAATATCTGGGTCTCATTTTTGACAGGAAACTAAACTGGAAACCTAACATTCAAGAAAGAGTCAATAAAGCTACAATAGCTTTATTCTCTTGCAGAAAGCCATTGGGAACAAATGGGGCCTTCAACCTCGCATAACCCACTGGCTATACATCTCGGTCATAAGACCGATACTTACTTACGGGGTGGTTGTCTGGTGGACGGCCTTGGAAAATGCAGTCAACCGCATTAAATTAAGCAGAGTCCAAAGAACAGCATGTCTATGCACAAGCGGAGCTTTGCGGTCTACCCCCTCTGCGGCATTACATATTCTGCTTCACTTGACACCCCTCGACATTTTTAGCAAGCAAGTAGCTGCGACTGCAGCTATTCGCCTTAAAGCGACTAAACAGTGGACAAATAATTCATTTGGCCACGCCAACATTCTTAATACATTAGGAATCCTCACAGAGAACACCGATTACACCATACCTGAACTTTGGTTTGACAAAAACTTCCATGTAAGCTTCCCCTCTAGATCATTCTGGGACGAGGATGCTTTCATGGAGGACAAGTCAATCCATCTCTACACAGATGGATCTAAAACCGACAGCGGAGTTGGTGGCGGTGTTTTCTCAGATAAGCTAAATCTAAGCCTCTCTTTCCGCCTTCCAAATCACTGTAGCGTGTTCCAGGCGGAAATTTTGGCGATTAAAGAAGCTCTGTCCTGGCTGAAGAAAAACGTGATATCTGCAAAGGATATCCGCATATTTTCGGATAGTCAGGCCGCCATCAAGTCCCTGGACTCGGTCTCATTGTGTTCTAAAACTGCCCTTGAATGCCGATCATCTCTCATGGAGATGGCAGAGCAGTTCAACATTCACCTCTGTTGGGTGCCGGGCCACAGAGACATTCCAGGGAACTGCAGAGCCGATGAACTCGCCAAAATTGGAACCACTCTACCTATCCTACCAGACAAAGGTAGTATAGGTATACCAATCGCTACGTGCAAACTAACACTAAAACTAGATGCCAATAAAAGAACGGACCTTAGGTGGACTGCTGGACAAACATGTCTAGCGACCAAACAGATCTGGCCAAGGCTGAATCTGAGTCGATCTAAGTGTCTGATCCTTTTAGATAGGAAACATCTCAGCGCCATAATAGGTGTCATTACTGGACACTGCCTCATAGGCAAGCACGCAAGAAGGCTTGGCGCTTTTACTAACGATTTCTGTAGAAGCTGCATGGACGAGGAAGAGGAGGAGACAATCCCCCACTTAATCTGCACATGCCCAGCTCTCTCTCAGAGAAGGAAGCTTCACCTAGGAGCTTTCTTCTACAACGACCTAAACAATCTAGAAAAAATAGACGTTAACAGTCTCCTACGCTTTATTAAAAGCTCAAACTGGTTCCAGTAGTAAGAAGATCATAGATCCACGTGGCATCACAATGGGCCAATAGGCCTAAGTGGGTTGGTATTTCCAACAGCCACTCTTACCTAACCTAACCTTGGCTATAGACCAAATTGCATACCATACAGTGACTTTTTGTGGGTGCAATGGTCCTTCGACAGTTACATGTGGATTTTCACTTCGCCATATGTGACAATTTTGTTTGTTAACGCACGCACCGAATGAAAAATGAGCCTCTCCGCTGTACAAAATTTTGTGAGAAAATTGATCATCCAAACGCTAATGTTCAAGCACCCAATCTCCTTCAAAACTTTCACTAACAGCAGCCATATTTTTGGTATAATGCGAATTTCGATGATGGATAGGCCTTAAGACATCTGTAACAGAGTCAGTCTGTTCGAATTTTTTTACAATTTTGCCTATGGTACGCTCGGATGAACGATTAGGTTGACCATAATCTGCTCGTAACGCGCGAAACGTAGCTGCTACATAATCACTATTTTTGTAGTAAGTTTTCGCAATTTTAACACGTTCAGCGTCGTTTTGTAAAATGACAAACCTCAAACTAAACATATACAGTCTCGGATGACAGTTCGGTTTGACGTATGTGATTGAAACAGAGACGTCAAATTGAGTGAGTTCATTAGCAGATTTTGGAATCACAGATCGATCACTGTATGACTAGCATCCATTATTTAGGCATTTCAAATGTTAGGATAGTGGATCATTGCCACTTTAGAATTAAATAGCTTTACTTCGCCAAGCTTAATTTACTTCTACGGTTTGAACTTTGGTCTGACGTTTACAACGAAAATGGCCCCTTAAGGCTTATGACAACTTTATTTTGAAACCTCAGTCAAAACTAACAGTAAGTCTAAAAGGTTAAAAGAATGGATGACAGAGCTTCTTTTGAGCAAAGTAAAAGGAAAAAATGTTTCAACACTTAAATCTTCACTCAATAGGTTGTGTAAGGGCATTTCTAAGGAAATATCAATTTGTAAGGAGAAGTATAATGTAACTAAGATACAATAGAAAGAAATAATCCATCCGCAGAATTCTTCGGCGACTATTTCTGACAGTTTTGCCTTTTTTTCCGATATATTCTGTTGAGTTACGAGTACTTGCCATCATCAACTCATTCAAAAATTCCAACTCTTCAACAGATGATAGATGTCCAAACGTTTTTTATATTGTTGATGTGCTTGCTCATATTTTTAATAAAAACATTTACGGTGGAGTATTTCCTTCTTCACTTAAAATTGCTGAAGTTATTTCGCTTTTCAAAACCTCTAACCTTTGCGATCTAATTTTTTTAATTTAGTGGGGGTTAAGGCCCCCATTTATTTCGCTTAATACAAGCTTGAACTAACTTAAAAACTAGAACTTAAAAACTAACAAGAGTTAAGGGTTAGGAAGTAAGGAAATGGTGGAGGAGATCAAATTTAAGACGAGAAGTGGTTTGAGTTGACCTTACGGAGCATGCGGGAAATTGAAATGCCATAAGAGGTGCGGTGGGTTGGGATATAGAAGAGACGAGGACAACGTAAATTACGAGGGTTAGTGTTGAAGGATATAGAATTGTAAAGGGAAGCGCAGTCCACAGAACCGGAGAGCAGTCGATGAATGAAGAGAATGTCAGCTACGTTTCTGCGTTTTGCGAGGGTATTCAGGTTAAGAAGTTTCAGGCGGTCGCGATAGGGAGGTAATATAAATGGGTCACTCCAGGGTAGTCCACGAAGAGCAAATCGAAGAAAACGACGTTGAATGTTCTCGATTCGGGATATATGAATTCGCTGAAAGGGGGACCATACTTGGCTGGTATATTCAAGAAGGGGCCGGACAAGGGTAATGTAAAGTGACCTTGTCACATAAGGGTTGCAAAATTCTTTAGACCAACGCTTGATAAAACCGAGCGATGAGTTGGCTTTAAGGATTATCTCATCAATATGCGAAGGCAAGTTTAACTCTCTATCGTATAAAATGCCAAGGTCGCGAAGGGATTGAACCTGGGGTACAGGTTGTTCATGTAGAGAATAAAGTCGAGAGGGGGATTGGTTGGACTTACGAAACAAAGTCATAGATTGGCATTTGGAGACATTAAGCTCGAAGCAATTTTTTAGACACCAAGTAGAAAACATATCGACGTCTTCTTGAAGAAGAACAGTGTTTTGAGGTGAAGAAATAGTTTTGGAGAACTTAGTGTCATCGGCGTAAATGGATACGGAGCAGTGTTTGATAATCTTCTCAAGATCGTTTATAGTTGAAATAAAAAAGGAGGGACATAGATGGCTGCCTTGTGGGACACCAGAAGTGGCTAAACACGGGGTTGAGAAGGCTGACCTAAAGCGAACGCTATAGTAACGGTTCTTCAGATAAGAAGATATCCATTTTAACAATATGGGGCCAACACCGAGGGAAGATAATTTGAATATTATTAGTTGACGTGATATTTTATTGAAGGCCTTAGCGAAATCTGTAGCAATAACGTCAATTTCGTTGCCATTTTGTAGGGCTGAAAGCGGAAAGGATACGAATTCAACTAAGTTTGTAGTAGTTGATCTACCTTTTAGAAATCCGTGCTGACTGGGTGATATACTAGTAAGTGACTTGCACTGAAAGCTTCTTCGAACATTTTAGGTATGTGAGAAAGCTTAGCATTGGGACGGTAGTTGGTTACTTCATTCTTTGATCGCTTTTTGTGAACCGGGGTTATAAAAGAAGTCTTCCAAACTTGGGGGAATTCCCCTTGTGTGCGGCACTGATGAAAGACGGAGAAAAGTGGGTGCGAAAGATTGGAGGCACACTTTTTGAGAAATATTGCTGGGAGCCCATCTGGACCGGATGCAAATTTATCATTGAGATTTTGTAATTTTTCTTCGATAAGGGTGCGATCAAAAGGTTGAGAGAGAGAGAGAGAGAGGGGCCAATGGAGAAATTGGGAAGGTACTTGAAATAGATGGAGTCGGGTACGAAGAGACCGATATACCTTTTACAAGTTTGCTCTTAAATATTTGAAAAAGTGATGAAAACTTCTTTAGTGTTAGTCAATATGGCTACCGTGTTGTTATATAGGAATGCATGGCTTTAAACATAAATAGCTGCCTTCTTCCTTATGTAAGAGGAGTGAATATTGAAGATAAGTACAGCAAACTATGTAACTTAACAGCTGGAGCACCTCAAGGCTCGGTTTCATGTCCCGTCGTATTTTTGATTTACATTAACTCTATCTTTGATCAGAAATCTAAGGGCAAACCAGCTGATTTTGGGGACGATATTGATTTTTCATGTGGTTGCAAGTCCCCTACCGACTTGATTGCTGACATTAATTTCCATTTAAACATTTTAAGAAGTTGGTTTATTGCTCGTAAAATGATTCTCAAAAAAAAAAAAAAAACAAAACGATGTATTTTAGACTTACGGACTGTGAAATATTTTACCATTCTGCTAGCTGTCCAAAATTCAAAATTATTAACAAGGCACCTATTGGTTGCGCTGATAATTGCTTCCAGGTGAATTTTGTGCAATCTTTTGAATATCTTGCAGTTATAATACCGTGAACTGGTTCGACCACACGAATAGTATAAAAAAAAATATCTAATGTCATGCTCTAGATACATTTATAGCTTTAGCTGATAGTCTCCACAAAGATTATTATGTGTGGTATATTAGGGGCTAGTTCACTCAAATATTCAATACGGTCTAACTTGTTGGGGTTTCCATTGTATCGTTTCCATTGTAGTTTGGTTTTGTTTCAGGTATTCCTTCCGCTAAGACACCTCTATTAATATAAAGCCTTAAAAATATTTTTTATAAGAAGCGGCTACCTTGCTAAGGGAAGGAATGCTGACCATGAATTACGTATTAACTCTGGTAACTTTGTTGAAATCCCTTCACATAACAAAACAAATTTTAGGAAATTTTTGGAATTGGATGACCCTATATAATTAGTCTCAGGAACTAGATTAGAAGATCTTTATTTGCGCTTGCATTTACTCAATTCAAATCGTCAACTTGCGTCCAAAAAACTTGTGTATCACGCGTTTAAAGAAGGTATGAAATCCTGGCATGAGGAAGCGCACACCGAGAAGCTGCACAGAATGAAGCTAGGAAGCTAAGTTCAAAAAACAATACTAGCGACATATGAATTTTAAAAGTGAAGCAGATCTACGAATTGAGTATAGCATAGGAGTATTTTGTCAACCTAAGTCTTCAGTTGCATATTTGTTTTCGGACCCACGAACCTGCTCTTCGGCTATTGAATGGGAACAACAACGTATGTTAAGCTCATTAACAGCATAACCAATTTAATGTTTCCAAAACACAATGCTGTCTGCTGTAGTTAAAGCGAAATTTAAACACCCAACCACTTTCCATTCTCGGTATGCGTGTCAATGACAACTTAGGTTGGAATGACCACATGTTTGATGTCGCCAAAAATGCTACAAAGTGTCTAGGTTTCTCCAAGCGATGTAAGAAATACTTCACCCTCTCTGATCAGGCCTCAATACATAAGGCATTTAACCGTCTAAAATTCGAGTAAAATGCCCACATCTCATTCAGTGCACCTAAAACACCTCTGTACCTGATACATGGGATTCAAAATCATTCAATAAAACTCATAGGTGATGCTTTTTTTTTTATAATTTACGCGCGCCTAAGGGGTTAGATACCCTTTTACTGTTGCCAGGGCGCGGGCGGAAAGTTAGAAGGCGGAGAAAGGAAAATTGTTTTTGTAGTGGTTTGAAACTCAGGTGTGTTTGGTTTCTATGTTTGCTCTCCAGGGGTGGGAGTCCGAATAAGACGGAGAGTTTTTCTTCACTCAGAGTGATTCGAGATATAATTCCCAGTATTTTTTTCATTGCTTGAAACTCTTATAACAGCCAAA
Source organism: Volucella bombylans (assembly GCA_949129095.1). Lineage (NCBI taxonomy): Eukaryota > Metazoa > Arthropoda > Insecta > Diptera > Syrphidae > Volucella > Volucella bombylans. The sequence goes on from OX422144.1 coordinate 15,523,986, forward strand.
TCTACGTGTCAGTGTTATGCCTTCACACGCATAATTTTTTTGTCTGAGTTCCAATTACACAATGAAAAACTGATTTGCCATGGGCTGGATTCGAACCTGGACCCTCCGAGTGAGAAGCGTTTGCTACTACCACTACACCACTGCCACCCTAATATCACCCAGTCAATGGTCACCCTCGAACACCGACGAAATGTCTCGTGTCTCGTGGAATGCCCTATAGAGCTCTCTATTTCCTAGTCATTATAACATTCAGACATTTAAAACCAACGTACATCGGTACCTATCTTTCTTTCCTCCCGAATTTTCCTTCGCCCTTCGCGTTGTGAGCAAACATATTAAGGGATTGATACGATAAACTTTAACGTGACTTCTGTTTTCACCAAACGGTTTGTCGCGGCAGAATAGGTGCTTTTTCTTACACGATCGACATGTGCTCATAAATTATTCTCCCCTTGAAAAATATAGGAAGATACCGGAACGCACCTTGCTATGAAAATATTATGTCAGCTTTTCCCTTGGAGTTACTTTGCTGAGAATTTGAGCCAAGAAAGGAATGTCATTTTAGCTTCAAAATAAATTAAAGATGCGACGCTGTCTTCTTCTTGCAAGACGAAAAATTAACCCTTCGTCGGGCAAACTTGTGTCTGTTTTCCAATCTAAAATAACTTCATAACCCCTTTTACCACTTCCAAACTATATTGAGAGTGTAAGACCACTGTGATTCGAGTTGAATTGAATTGAATTAGATTATTGGCTGACTTTTTTGAGCCAGTAATATGAATAACTTTTACATAAGTGAACATAGCTACATGAAACATGATCAGTTATTCATTGTTCTACAAGATTTCGAGGCAGACTTCTCAGACCCTGAGCCTACTTTTTCGATCAGAACCAAAATTCCATGACCAACCGGCGTTTTTCGTAAGCGAAACTGTAGATGGTGGTGTTCTCCTAGATCAAATAAATACTTCGCGACGTCTCTAAAAAGTCTACAGAATTATTACTCTCATTGAAGCAACTACACATTACATATTTTATACATATCTTTGTCAAGTTCACATACCTCAGAGTTCAGACGCACATTTGATGAACACACTACATTTCCCATATTCCTTCGGCAACACTGGTTAAGAAACAACTCTCTTAAGAAAATTCTCTTTCAAGTTGTATGTATCCCTTAAATAAATTTCCCTCAGCTAATTTACCACATTCTCTTTGAAAAATGTCCTACTCCTCACATCTCATTCAATATTTCTATGACATCCCAAATTTCATGATTCATCAATAAAATTACAAGAACCTAACCAACATTTTGGCACACCACATTCACAAGATTCAAATTTTCAACGAACTTTTACCAATTATGAGGAATAACGAATCTCTGGTGGTGGCCCTAGCCATGTTCCATTGAAAAATTCATCCATTACCATGACTCACTGGAACACTCACTTGCGCGCGCTTGCCATTTTTCCATCGACTTTCCAATCACTCTCATACTCTCCACGAATTGGCTGCGCTTTGTAATTCATTCAAAAATATTCCCTTGCGGCGACTGGTTGCAGCGATCGTTGACAGCGCATGAATTTTAAAGTTAAAACTTTTGAATTTCATTATAAAGTCAAAAACGGTTAAAAAAAAAAATCACGGTATTACATCATACTCGTAGATAACCGATAAAATTCGCAACGTTCTTATTTTGAATAAACAAAAAATTTCATAAATTCGCATTGCGAACTCCAGATCAAGTTAATTGTTCAACGATCCGCGATACGTTAAGGAAGTGCAGTGCTAAGTGTTCTCTAGAAAAAAAAATCGACTTCGAAATTAAGTGAAATTAATTAAAGGAAAAGATATTTTCGAAAAAATATTTTCGAATTTTTAAAAGAGATTTTCTTTTTGAAGCATAAAAATGGAGTTGCAAATATTTTGTCACATATTAGCTGGATTAATATTCTTCGGTGCATGCAGCTTAGGTAATTAAAATATTTTTAATTTAATTTAAAAATGCAGAGATTTTATGAGAGTGTTTTTTGAGTGCTATTTTATCCGAAGGTGACTTTATAGTAATTTTATTCGGTGAACTCTTGGAGTATAAGTCAAGAAAAAAACAGTGGTTTTCCCGAAGTTTTTGAAAATATATTTCATGAATTAAGCTGCGGTATAGTGGTTATAGAAATTTTTTTTAAATCAAAATTTTATTTGGCGCTTTACATAAATAATGTTATATTCGTAAATTAAGCAGTTTTCCCATTTTGGGGAATTAAAATGATTTGAAGCAATTTAAGAAGAAAAATCGAAAGTATTTTGTCAAAAACGAACTTTGTGCTTCTCAAGTTCAAGGGCTTCATAATAGAGATACTATGTAGTGATGTTTTTAAAGCTTGATACCTAAATGCGGGTAGCCTCAATCAAGTCTGACCATTTAAAATTTTGTATATTTGCAAATGTTTGTGAGACATGGTTTAAGAAAGACGTATCTATGTAGAGTATAAAACTATGAAATAAGGGAAAATGTTAGGAAAGCATACATCAATATGTACTATGTGGGTTGCCGCTCAACTATAAAATAATTAGGAGGACAACCGATTCGGATACAGAATTTTTAATCGTAGAAATATACGATTGTATTAAATGTCTTGTAATCTGTGCTTGTACCCTTTATTTTGAACTCTCACAATACAGATTTATTAAAGAATGATTCACAAGCTTTTTACAAATATAGGATTGTGGTCCTCTAACTACAAATAAAAAACACCAACTACCCAACGAGATTCGCTAATAATTGCCCTTCTAGACTTGAAGGCGGAATAAAAGATTTTCTTGGTTCAAGATCATAGTAGTAGTTTAAAGATATTATTATGCATCCGCAAAAAACTTTCGAATAACCTTCGAGAGACTTGTAGTTTTTTTTTTAATAATTTCAATAAAACTTATTTAAATCTTTTTTCCCTTCTTGAAATTGCATCTGCCAAATGGACGCCATTTGGCTCTATTTTCGATATTTTTCGTAATTTTTTTGAAGAATTTATTGTGAAATGCCAATGCGTGATTCGCGTATGTCGGTCTTAAGTTTTTCGAGGGACTCGGGTTTGTTGACACAAAACCCTGCTTTTCACATATCCTACAAGAAAAAGTCAATCGGAGTCAAACCAACTAATCGTGGCCAGTCGAAATCACCATTTTTTCTAAATCAATCGTCTACAATAAATCGATTGCTTCACTAGCAGTTTGGCATCTCGCGCCATCCTGTTGAAACCAGCAATGCTCATTGCCATTTTCCAAATTTCGGATCGGTGCTCTATATCACCATACCGTAACGTCTGCCGAAAGTACTTCAAAAATTAATTCTGGATTTTGAGTGCCACAATACCGAGCATTCTGCGTACGAGTGCTATCGTTACCACACACCGTAAGAACAGCTTAGTCAGTCATGATTACTTACTTACTTAGGGTGGCGCTGAAGTCCGGAATGGATTTGGAACTCAACCAAAAAGCGTCTGCAGTCATCCCGATCTTTAGCTAGCTGAATCCATTTTCGTACGCTAAGTTAATTGAGGTGCCCTCCACATTCGTGTGCCATCTGAGTCGCGGTCTTCCTCTACTGCGCTGCCCTCGAGGGGCGTATTCAAAAACTGCATAACCCATCCATCTCAGTCGTTGGACCATCACTCTTCTGGATAAGTCGGTGATGGTTTACAACCTATATAGTTCGTCGTTGTATTTCCTCCTCCACTCAACGTCTATGCAGACGAGACCGAAAATCAGCCAAAAATGTTCCTCTCCCAACAGCCATGAGCACCCTCATTCATTTTTGATAAAGTCCATGTCTCTGCGCCATAGAGCGGGACAGGGATTATTAAGGTCTTATATAGGTCACCAGAGAAGCACCAATTGATATCAGTGCTATCAGACAACGACACGGTCTGAATTTATAGCACAACCTAGGTAGACGACGTCCTTAACTACCTCAAAGTTATATCTGTCGAGGGCGACGTTTTGTCTGAGACGTCAGTGTTGGGTGTCCTTTCTTGTTGACAGCATATATTTGGTCTTGACCTCGTTGGCCGTTAAATCCGTCTTCGTCGCTTCCGCCTCAATGCTCGCGAAATCACCACTCACATCACGCTGCATTCTTCCGATTATGTCAATATCTATCGGGGTATGCGTGTAATTGGACGGACTTTTGAAATATTGTGCCTCTTTCAAGAATGATGTTAATGATGTTAATGAAATGTACGCGGCCTTAAAATTGATGAATAGGTTGTGTGTATCGATGTGGAGCTCATGGGTTTTTTCCAAGATCTGCCGCAGTGTGAATACTTTACCGAGGACTTATGCCTCTGTAGTTGGCGTGGTTCAGAGGGTCTCCTTTCTTAAAAATCGGACAAACAACGCTGAGGTTCAATTAATCTGACATACTTTCGTCCGAAAATATTTTACAGATGAGTTGGTGTATGCTCCTTACCAAGTTATCGCCTGCTGCTTTAAAGAGCTCGGCTTAGATATGGTTAACTTCGCTTCATTCAGGTCGGAGAGCGGTATTTGTTTCGTCACTGCCATCTATAGAAATGCTCTTTCCATAACTTCAGCATCGACTGCGATTCTATTACTATGTTCCCTTATCCGTCACTACAGGCTTCGGTTCGCGGCATATTTTTTTTTAATATACTTTTTGGTGAAACTTCCGAATCTTATTCCTGGAATAGCATCTCTCAATTTCTTCGACCACGCGCTTCCCATGCGCCTTATTTTTTCTCCTGAGAAGCCGGTGTTCATCTCTTCTCTTCTCTCGCAGAACTTCTATGCAGCTCTGTCCTTCTATGCAGCGCCACTTTATATGCCTCTTGTTAGCTGCATGTTTTTGCCGGGACTCGTTGTCAAACTAAGGGTTTCCGAGTGAAAAGCAGCTACTGGTCTTCGATACTTTATGCTGCAGGCATAGGACGTCTTAAGAGACTAAGGGAGACTCGGAAGGATTTGTTGATCGCTTGCTATTATAGCCCTCGGACGTCAAACTTCCTCACAGTATTATCTTGCATTTGCGATGTTCGAGATGTACGCAACCGTACCCCTCGGAGAGTTCGGTCTCAAAAAATCAGGTACGCCAGCAAGAATATGTGCATGTTTCCGGAATATTGAACAAGAGCCGGCTTATCACCGACAATTATTTTTGAGCCAATTGCATCTTGTATAGGAAATTGTGCAAATCAACCTTTAAAATTTCCCACTTAGTCGATGAATGTAAGTTAATCTGATGGGCGCGACCGAGATATAAAGTTTTTTGGATGTTGGCCAACATTGGCTTGGACGGGGCTTAATCTTTTGAATTTGGTCACTAAATGTTTAATTGTTTTGGCGGTTGGCACTGTTAGACCGCGTTACGTTTACACCATAGAGGATTGGTAATCAAAGTGAAATTACATACTCTTAGACCTTTCATTTGGCATGTAGTGACTGCATGATAAGAATTGTAACATACTGAAGTTTCTAGCACGAGCTGTTAAGTATCGGTTTTGAAAGTTACTGTCATTTTTATTCTATTTTAACATCAGACACATCAATCATTCTATACGCAGAAGAGAAGTCTGCGATTTGCTGGACACTTCAAATGCCGAGAAAGTGGCAGACAAATATTTTGATTTTCAGAGATTTGACATTGCCTGCTGAAATTCTATTCCACGTTAAATATATTTCAGTTCCTTCAGATACCCAGTGGAAGCTTCAAGAAAGGTATAACTTGAACTTTAGATTCTAGTCGACCCAATCTGAATTAATCTTTTCAATGTCACACTACAAAGGACTTGTGAAGGCCACTATTTTGAACCTGATCTGTACACAGTTAAGTCATGTGCGTCAGCATTTTTTATTTCTTTTTTAAAAGATAGTACACCATTGGTTACGTCCCTATTTATATTCTGTGAAGCTTGTAGAGCCTTTTCCAAGTTAATCAGATAAGCACTCGTGCATCGATTTTGGATGGTGTAATTGCCTTAGTTCCAGTTGAAAACTTCCAAGATGAGCACGGTTTTGTCCAATTTCATACTCTTAGCAACTTGTGTTGGCTGTTAAATATTAAAGATCAAAAATTGTTCATTAAAATTGCAAGCTTACGTGGCAAAAAGCCTACAAAAATTTTTTGGTAGTTCATTGTTCACGCTCTGTACTTTCTTAAAGATAATTAATGTGACGAAATGTCCTGTGCTACCGAAATATCAACAACATCTGGTTTTCGCATTTTCAAAAACGATCTGCAGAAAAGGGAAATTTCAGAAGAAAAAACGTCTAGACACCGCAACACTAGGATCAAGGATCGGCATGAGCGCATTAGACTAAGATTTGTTGCCAAAGTTGAAAGAGTCAATGCGTGACTTGCATTCGGCAGTTGAATAGAAGTGATGATCTGACTGGTGTATCAATCCTGCCAGACGTCTATCTGTATAGTTTTTTGGGAAACTGGCCGAATCATTCTTATTATAGATTAGGGTGATGTAGATGCCTTCCTGTTCGTTATGTCGAAGCACAACGTTCGGGGACTCTATCAATTCTCATAGAGATGGAGCTTTTTAAACGGAGAGTGTAAAGTTTGAATTCTTGGATTGACAGTTCATCATATCCTTTAAAAGTCCGAAATTGTGCAGGAGAACTTCATTTTATTAGTTCTGGCTTAGGCCCGAGGCTTAGTAAGCTGAAAACTTCCGGAATATCGTGCTGAATCTCCGGATTTTCGATCGAAGCTATCATCATCATCACCCTCACTTGGATCTGTGGGTGCTTTTGCTGGAGGTTTTTAGGCGATGACTTTAATGTCCTAACTTCCAAATTTTGTAGGTCTCTAAATTGTCAATAGTTACATTGCGGAATTTGTCTCTCAAGTCAGTTAATTGATACCGACGTCTCGAACCTTTCATAGTTCGTTTTATGGTCTTGAGTACTTGTCAATGTCCTCATTTCTTCTTTTGCATGGTGAGTAGGGAACATTTTGGGAGAAATCCTTTGTAAAAATTCTTGAGAAATCGTAGCCCATTTATCATTTAGCGAAATATGTAAGGGCAAAGTTCTACAATTCTACTGTCTCAAAAGAATCGGTTAGTGTCATAAATGATATATGACAGACTCTCTAGTGTGTTTTTTAAAAAGATAAAGCCGCTATCAAAAAACCGTACTCAAGAAAGCCCTACGATGGCCCATCGAACCGGTGTGCATCGCTACTACGAGTAAGTAAAACTATACGAAAGCTGTCTGAAAAGTTTCCGACCGCAACGTAAAGCTAGCGGCACTCGTCAATAAAAACTAGTAAATGGTAATTGTGAATATTTTTACAGTTACTTACCGAAGTTTCAGTCATTTTGGACGCGCAGGTTTTAGTTGACAGTCGTTTGAGTGAGTTTTTTGTGAAAATGGGAAAAATTGAGTATCGAGCTGTTATTGAATTCTTGTTTTTGAAAGGCAATACGCCTACGCAAATCAAAAATGAGTTGGACTCTGTATATGGATTATGTCTATGACTCTGTAGAAGCTGCATGGACGAGGAAGAGGAGGAGACAATCCCCCACCTACTCTGCACATGCCCAGCTCTCTCCCAGAGAAGGAAGCTTCATCTAGGAGCTTTCTTCTACAATGACCTAAAGCTAAACGATCTAGAAAAAATAGATATTAACAGTCCCCTACGCTTTATTATAAGCTCAAATTGGTTCCAGTAGTAAGAACATCATAGATCCACGTGGCATCACAATGGGCCAATAGGCCTAAGTGGGTTGGTATTTCCAACAGCCACTCTTACCTAACCTAACCTAACCTGTGTATGGGGACCACAGTGAAATTTTGGGCAGCTGAATTTAAACGTGGCCGTAAGGGCTTGGGAGATGATGAACGTTCGGGAAGTCCAAAAACTGCAACCACTGACGATAACAATGCTAAAGTTCACCAAATGGTGTTAGACGACCGCCGAATTAAAGTGACAGAGATAGTAGAGGCTATGAAAATGTCCAAAAAACGTGTTTGTTACATATTAAATAAAGATTTAGACATGAGAAAGCTGTCCGCGCGTTGGATGCCGCGTTTGCTTACTTTAGACCAAAAACGTGTTCTCACACCTCAGTGGTTGCCATGGCGAAAATCCATGAATTACGGTTTGAACTGTTGACCATCCGCTTTATCCCTTTCGGGACGCAATTCAGGTGATGAAGTTATAGACATTTTTCATTTTAGAATTAGTTAAGGAGCTTTTCATTAGTGTAATTCATATAAAAAAAGAAGACATTTTGTATGGGCGTGTCCGGAGGGCGTTGGTACATATGTGTACCATTCGGGTTGTTCCGTGGTACAATTAAGTACCATTCGGCTTGTATAACACAAAATACAATACAGTCGTAGTTTAGGCAACGAAAACATAAACTTTATTCTTTTTCTAAAAGTAAGATAACAAAAACATAAATACTGTTGATTATTTTACATAAGATAATATTGTACATAAATATATTTAGGAAGTGTGATATGGTGCAAAACAATGTTTACATAATGGAATTTCGCATTCCTTGCATATTGTTTTGGTGCGCGTTTGTTTTTTAGACTTCGCACAATTTACGCAACGGCGTCGGGAAGTGCCCTCGATTGGCAAATGTCGAGACCCTACTCCTCTCACTGGCTGACGACCTCGATGATTCGATCTCCGTACAGCTGTTTTTTCGAGTCCTTGAGCAACCAAGCCCTCTGATAAATTTACCAAAAACGTTTTGAATGGCAATTTTTGTCGATTCATTTCAGAGTGAATGACCCATGCGTTCGCTGCTGCCATCATTATCAGCCTGTAAAAAATCTTCTTCCACCATTTATCTGACTTTCGGTCGTATTCATAGAGGCCGCTCATTTGGTCTGCCAGATCAACGCCGCCCATTATCTCTCGATAAAACTTAATCATTTGTGGGCAAGGAACTTGAATTTTTTCACCGGTCTTCAAGGTTTTTGTAACGACTTCCATGTTATTGCTATGGCAGTTGCTTAGCACTAGAACCTCTTTGGTATCTTGCCATTTCACGCATAGAAGTCCACCTGAGGATCCTTTGAACTCAGCTTCTCCCCTCTGCAATTTTCTTCCAAATTTGGGAACGTTTTTGCGATTGGACATTATAGTTCCCACCGATGGATATCCAATAGATTCCAATAATTTGACTGATGTGAAGAAACGGTCGAAACATAGGTTTACATCTATCTCTTTTATCGTGCTAGCCAATTTATTAACGACTCTTTCGCCCAAAGTTCTTTCAAGTGCCTCTAATTCTTTTCCGCTGTAAATGTTGAAATCATACGTGTACCCAGTTAGGGCATCACATCGAAGCCACATTTTGATTCCACGTTTTACAGGCTTTAGAGGCATGTACTGTTTGAGGTTACTGCGCCCTTTGAATTTGGTCATTGACTCGTCGATGCTCTGATAAACACTATCTTGTCTGCAGTTTTGAAACGTTTTTTTCAAGCATTCAACCAGATCGTTCACGTAGTACGTCTTACAACAGTCAGCTGGCTTTTCGGGTGGGGAGAAATACATTTTTGATGTAACCATAAGGAACCGATCGCGAGTTATTGCATTTTTCACTGCTTGGTTTCCCAGCGATGAATGTGATGACCAATAATCCTTTAGGCTTGGCACCCGATTGTAGCACATTGTGAACATACAACCAATGATTACTTCTATTTCATCCGCGTTAGTTGGATCCATAGTCTTGCAGCGTTTATTTTGTGATGATCTGCGATGAATATCCAAGCGTTCGTTCGTGCACTGTGCAATATATATATAGACAGATCTTGGCCAAAGTTTGTGGAAAATTTGAACGATTGAGGACGATCGGTGAATGGTCTGTGATATATTGCAAGGTCGTGAAGGAAAAACTGTTTTTTTTTGGAACAAATACACCGGTGACCGTAGTCCAAATTACATTTTCAGCTTGTGTATCACCTGTAGAACCGGCTTCACGAAGATTGTTATTACCAATTTCAGGAACAGTCATCTCTTCATCTGAATCTGCTCCAGAGCTTGAGTCCTGGTCGTCTTCTGTTTCGGATTCATCACTTGGATCTGGTCGAAACGAATCGTCACTACCAGAAGAAAAGTCTGCTCCACTTGAGTTTTCTCCTTCATCATTCAACAATCTTTCAATTTCTTCGTGGTCCATTGAAATCTAAGAACGAAAGAAGTATTATACGGTATCCAAAAATGACGAGCGGTATTTATAAGTACCAACATACAGGACGAATGGTACACTATTGTACCATCCACGTTTATTTGTTGATTATTATTCCATTTTGATCCAAATCACTTACCTTTTATAATATTATCACACTTTATAAATTTATGATGTATGTATTCACTGTTTTTTCTGAAAATATATATTTTTTATACACTAAACTACAAAAAAAGAACACAAGCTCGAAATTCTGAGTTCACGTGCGAGTAAAAACTTTGGAATAAAATAATTTACAGTTACTGAATTGTCATAAATACGGTTATATTTTGTTCTCAAAATACTCACGGACGAGCTGGTACAAATTTGGTATGAATATGGGAGCTGTGTGAAATTTTAGGGATGTTTGAACTTTTGATGGTACACATGTGTACCGTGCGTCTCGAAAGGGTTATTCACCAGACTTCTTTTTGTTCCCTCATCTAAAAATTGCACTCAGAGAACAGAGATTTTCGGCAAATGAGGAGGCAATCACCTTCGTGAACAATTATTTTGCAGAGAAAAACGCCAAGTACTATTTGGATGGGTTAGAGAGATGGGAGCATCGTTGGGAAAAGTGATCAGATGATCAGATGTCAAACCATTTTCGTCACTAACAAAATTTGGTCGTTTATCGCTCACCGAGTATCTTTGCATATTATCGTTTGACTTTGATAGGCTACCTTTAAATCGGCAAAATCTTACTTTATCCTGACGTTTTCTTTCCTAGAACAAAAATAAGGGTGCTGCTGAGAACTCTTTCATTTTTTAGATTTTCGAGCTTAAACACTCTCATACTTCTGATACTATGTATGCACTTGTATCTGCTGGTTATTAATGCCTTAAGATGCTTGGTTTTCAAGTCACCCACTTCCTTATTTATCGGACTATGATGAGTATTTTTTATAAGTCTATTCATCACATTATTTTTTTTTTACAGTCTTTTTAGTGCTTTATCCTTTTCCTTTAAAAAAAAGGAGAATTAGCGGTATCAATTTGAATATTTCAATTTATCGCCTCTTAATTCTGATCATATGGCAACATTTATATATTGAAATTCTTCCACGAATTATACGAGTATTCGCGTTAAATTATCAATTCATGTGATATGAATAAGACATGGCGCGCATATCGATGTGAACCCTCATCATCGCCACAATGACAGAGGCGACGACAACTCCAGATTCCACGTACTGTGAAATCCAATGCCATTCTCATGGTTCAGTTTTCAGTTTTAATTTTTTTTTTTTCGTTTTTTCTGTATATCTTCACCTTCGTGAGTACCATCAATGACTGGTTCACCTTCGAACGAAAAAAAAAAACGAAAAAAAACGACAAGGTGATAGATGCGCTTCTCTAACACAGATGCATGTCCATAACTTATAACCTTGAACTTGGTATGAGAGTATCTCCTATTTCTGAGCAAATATTCGTATCTTTTGTTGGCATAGGAGAAAAAAGATCGAAACCAATCCGGAATCTATTTACATTTTCTCTTCATTCGTTCGAAAACGGGTGTTGTCTTTCTTTGTCGTTCTTTTGTTATGAATCTGTGATTGAAATCAGGAGCTATATGAGGTTTATCCCTGGAGTATTGAATGGGGACACGCATAATCGAAAAAAAAAAGAGCAAACGTAATTACATCGAGGTGCGGACAATGGGAGATTCCCGTAAGTACGAGTAGGTACTGGATAGGTGCCCGAAGGGCTTATGAACCGTGAAAAAACTGAGAATAAAAGGGTGCATCTTTCTAATAGTGAATCGGTGTAAGTATCGGATGAGCTGCTTAACCAAAATGAGACAATGTGGAATTTTGAAAACACCATTATCATAAAAAAGGGTTAAAACAGGTTATATGACCGTGAAGAGATGTCGATTAGTATGTCTTAAGCATGGTTTGTTGCTGTGGTTTTAGGCACAAACAATTTTTACTGTGATGCGAGTAATTAAAAGGTTTTCTTTCTTCCTTGATTCCTGTGATCTGTGCTTAGAGCGACCTCTTGAGTAGGTAAGCGGATTCAATTGCATCAGATATTTCGCAATCCAGTTGTTTGCGTGCTTTAAGATACAACCGATTCTTTCTGTACATCGCTTTAGATTTCAAAAGTGTTTGTCAGTTTATCGTTATGAAGAATGCAGTGACGTTCTCTTCTCGGAAATGCTCCTCCTCTGTCCAAGAGGACACACACACGAAGTGAGACACATCAATAATCCAAAAAGTGTTTATATCACTGATGAATCGTATTAAAGATCTCCTGAATTGATCACACCTAGTCTTCGGCCTACTGTCACACTGCGACCAATATAGCTACAACGTTTATGCTTTGCTCTTTATACTTTGCTCTTTATACTTTGCTCTTATTTCTTCTTTCAAATTTACTGTAATACTCTTTTATATCCATCTGCTGTCAGCGACTGGCAGCCATATGCTATGAGTATGCTTTCATCTGGCATACGGTGGCTGAAACATTTTTGGAAGGAACTCCGATAAACTTTCAACGTTTTATGCTGAGATCTTCTGCTTAATTCGGCTTCTAAACTAAAATATACCCAGTTTATCCGACAGTGCGTTGAAGCAATCCGCATTGGTTCAATACCCGTAGAATTGCTGGTGTTTATATGAAATTATCCAAAATGAGGGAGAGAAAATTGAGAGAAGTTTAACAAACAGCTGGTTGAACTGACACTTCACGCTGCCGCTGATACATTGTTCTTATTTCTTTCTCTTTCCAAATATTTCGTTTGCAATCCCACATTTTAAATACACAACTAATTACCTGCCCGATGATGAAAGAATGAGAGCGCGAGAGAGTAAAATGTTTCAGTGCGATTTGAAAAGGTTTATACGATATTTCAAAGCGGTTACATATGTATTTTCAATGCGTTTTATAAGCAGGAATGAACGTATGCGTGTTGAATATTTTAATGCGGTTTGAAATGGTGTTTATTCGAGCGCGATGTTATCACTCTCTAAGTCGAGTTTGAAATCTTTCTTCACAATCACGATGCCACTTTATTTACTTACTTAGGTGGCGTTACAGTTCGGGGTGACTCCGATCTTCAAGTCGGTTGAGGTCCTCTTCTACTTGTGCGTACCACCTAAAGTGAGGTCTTATTCTACTGTGTTGTCCCTCCGTGTTAGATTCGAAGACTCTGCGAGCTGGAGCAGCGGTGTCCATTCGCCCTGCATGTCCTAGCCATCTCAGGCGACTGATGCACAGTTTTTTTTGACTAGATCGATGTCGCTGTACAGACCATATAGTTCGTCGTTGAATCTTCTCCTCCAAAGACCGTCGACGCAAACAGGGCCGAATTTTTTCTCTCAAAATGGATATCTTCATCCGATTTCATGCTTCTGCCACATAAAGTATGATAGAACTGGGATGAATAAAACACAGATTTTTTGATAAAAAAATAATTTTATTTTTCAACGTAGTCTCCCTTGAGCTCTATACACTTTGTCCAACGCTTCTCCAATTTTTTTATCCCTTCCAAAAAAAATGATTTGTCGAGGTCCTCAAAATAGGCCTTTGTTTGCGAGATGACTTCATCATTGGAGTCAAATCTTTTTCCACCAAGCCATTTCTTCAGGTTTGGGAACAAGAAGTAGTCGCTCGGAGCCAAATCTGGAGAATAGGGTGGATGAGGGAGCAATTCATAGCCCAATTCATGGATTTTTGCCATGGCAACTGCACATGTGTGCACCCTTGCATTGTCTTGGTGGAAAAGAACTTTTTTCTTCGCCAAATGAGGTCGGTTTTTTTTCAAATCGTCATTGAATCGGTCCAATAAGTTGGCATAATATTCCCCATTGATTGTTCTTCCCTTTTGAAGGTAGTCAATGTGGATTATCCCGCGTGCATCCCAAAAAACAGTCGCCATAACTTTATTGGCTGACAAACCCACCTTGGCCTACTTTGGCGCCGATTCACCCTTAGAAACCCACTGTTTTGACTGTTGTTTGTTCTCTGGTGTGTTGTGATGGATCCATGTTTCGTCTACGGTTACAAAACGGCGCAAAAACTCCTCCATATTGCGATTAAACAACGCCAAACCTTCCTGTGAAGTGAAGCACACGAAATTCACTTTTTTCCATTTTCTCCTCAAATTAGTGAGTAGTCTGATAAAAATAGCTGTCAAACACAAACTAACTGACGCAGCAAGTTTAAATTTTGACAGGAGTCAACTGACAGATGCCTGTTGACAGGAGCAGTGTTGCTGTTTCAGTAAAGAGGCTTCTCATCCCAAAGAAACAGCGATTGGCAGGAGTGATTCTTCGTTTTATTTCTGCTGAGATGTTGTTGGCAGATGTCACTTTAACTGAATTATTAAATTGTAGAGCTAAGCATGCTAATTGTTCTTCTCATACTCAGTCGAAGTTGTTGTGGGTTTATCAAGTTCTTCAACAAAGTATCAGTCCGTACCCGAGGCGATTGTGTCTGCTTTAGACTAATTAGACCTGCTTACTGAGACACAGCTGCTTGCCTTATCGTTAATCCTCTGTACTTCGCAGTCCATAGTATTTTGCTGCAGAGGGTCTTTCACGTTACTTAGCTCTGCAACACGTAAGCAAGACGCTATTTCTAGACATACGATGTCTTTTGAAGGAACCGCTGTCCTTTAGTGGCTTTAGGTAAATTGTATCTTTTCGATATTCCAGGTGCCACCAAGTCATAGTAGTTCTCTAATAGTTCTTGTTGATTAGTTCAAGAAACATGGTTCTTCTGCCTGTGGATGTCTGAAATCGCTGGGAAATTTAGTATTCTTTCGCATATTTAAAGAATTCATACTTCGTGCTATATTCAGCTGGATTTTGTTCAACTTTGCATAGCGATGATCCTCGCGAAAACTTATGTGTGTATCTCTAGATACTTCTAGGACGAATGACTGTCTGTATTCGGCTTAATGTAGATTGTGACGATGTTCCATGAACTGAACAGAAAAATTGCTGAAGCTTATATTCTTTTGCGTATATAGGCTGTGTTCTGTATAGCTGGCACTGACAGTTAAGGGATATTAGATTAGTTATGTAACGTCAAAGTCCCTACATGTGTTAGTAAGCAGATATGTCTCGTATTTCATATCTGTGGCAAGATTTATGTCTCCTTATGCAGCGCTTAAGTGGCTGCCTATGAGCTTGACTGTAAAATGACAATCATCTTATCTCTTGTGACTTATCGTTCGTGCTAAAAATGCTATAAATACTTTAAGAATTGCAGGAACAATTGACGGGCTATTTCGTTTACATTTCATCAGTGGCAAACTTCTAATAGATGCTTAGTGAATACTCACGCTTTGCTTAAAACCAAGCACATCTTCCCTAATAAATTTTAAATATAAATTAAAATTTTGTTTCGGCATTTTCAAGTCAATAACTCAAAGGTTCCACTGAGGACACTATTTCAGTTTATTTTTTCTCATAAATCTCCATAAAATGCACCTCTTTCAATGACTGTGACGCCCTACCGTATCGAATACGCCTCGAATATCTTAAATTCTCCCCCATTTCTTGACAAACACAGTTAAGGGATACATAATTCGACACTGATATGCTAAAGTGGCTTTAATTATCGTCAAAAATATATGTGATAATTTTTCAAATAAATTATGTGTCTCATTAATATTATAAAAGTCACCCGCACTGTTAGATCGTTTATTCCCGAAAATAGCATCGTACACTCTATGAAAATGGCTCATTTCATAATTTCCATGAGTCATGTGGCATGGCATACTCGTATTTATAATTGGTACGATGAGTTTGCAAACTCCATTCCCCCAGGGGTATTCTATACGTAGCACTTAAACGAGTACTCGTAGATATAAATTTTCTAAAATTCGACAGACGACGTCGTCATTCGAGTCTCTTGGTGCCGTTCGTTCATTTGCATAAACATCA
Organism: Volucella bombylans; assembly: GCA_949129095.1. Classification (NCBI taxonomy): domain Eukaryota; kingdom Metazoa; phylum Arthropoda; class Insecta; order Diptera; family Syrphidae; genus Volucella; species Volucella bombylans. The sequence goes on from OX422144.1 coordinate 15,540,100, forward strand.
CATCACGTCGCAAGTTTTTCGCGTTATCAAAAGTGTTTTTACAAATGTCAATTTGACTTGTAGTCAGTTTGAGTTAGTCATGCAGTATTATCGAAGTCTGCCAAATAGGGGGCGTTCTAACACTTTGATTCGCACTAAAGATACCGGAGTAGTGTCAGTTTTCGTACAGATTCGTTACTCATAATAAGTTTGGCTGGTTCTCTAGGCCGTCGAGTATAATTTAATGAGAAAAAGGAGTGGCTCTTAATTGCATCATTAAATTACACGCAGGCCATCACATAGAACACCATAGTGGCTCAAAGGGAGTTGCAACTTTTAAGTAGGATCTATGCATCTAAGAATTTCTGGGAAACGTGTATTCTCTTGGTTGGGGTTAGACAGACTTTGGGTGTGCACAATATTTCAATTGTACAGAGTATCTACCACTTTCCCCCAATGAATCCAATATACTCGTATCTGTCTACCAAGCACCAGTACTAGTGTTAGTATGTGCGAGTAGACTTTTTCTTTCTTGCCTCGGTTTCTCCCCATGGAATGTGTTGTATTCATCGTGGCCATATATCAATCTGCGAGATGTTTTCGATATTAATTTATCATTTTCCTTAACGAACGCAAGCCGGGTGCCGAGTAATGGAGGATATCGAATGTGTGCTGTGGCCAGGCTGACGAGGCGGGCGGCGTACGTCTTTGGGGGGATGAAAATGAGCACGATGCATTTGATTTGATTGAAGATGTGAAGAAATTAGATAAACAAACCGCCAAAGAGAACCGAGAAAATCTATCTATCAATGGTCTCCGTAGTTCAATGTCAAGGAGGAGGTTTTACTTTAAAGAAAAACCACGAAACATCCACGTACATACGAATCAAATGGTATTTCGATTTCAATTCCAAAATGCAAACGAAAGTAATAAACGAGAAACACCACATGCACGGATATACGAGTATATAGTTATGGATATGCTGGGGAAAATGTTTCCAGAAAATAGCCACCAAAAACATAAAGCAGCACCCCAGGCAATGTTTAATGTAGTATCCATAAAGGAAACAAAGATAAATTTATTAATATTGATCAATTGGATATGATGAATACGAGTACGAGAACAAGGGAGTGCACGCTTTTAGATACAATAAAATATTTTTTTACGAGTTTTTCCCTTCTCTTTTTACTTTCTGATGAAAGAAGCAATTATGATCGATTAAAAATCAAAACAATTTCATTGGTAAGCTGCATTGGCTGATTTTTAGGGTCGACTTCTGTCGAAAAGCACTAAGTAACATTAATTTGGGAATTTTTTTGAAATGGACTTTGGACGACGACTCTTTGGAGAAAATTTAATTTTTTTTCTCGCAAGAATGAGGGTCTCTGGGATGGCAGAAGTTTGGGGTTTTGGAGGCTGATCATTGCTTTTTGGAAGTCTTGGGAGTGATACGATTTTATTTATATACCAATGCTGCACTCCAAATTCGCTGAGGTCAAGTTAAACTTGTGTGCGCCTCACATTTCGTCCTCTGCTACGGTGTCTGGAGGGATATGTGCCGTCCATTCACTCAATATGCTCACGCCATCTCAGTCATTCTATTCATAGACGCTTGACTAGACCAATACCGCTGTACAGCCCATACAGTCCGTGGTTGAATCAACTTCTCCATTCCTCGTCAGTACAAATGGGGCCACACATAGTACTTTTCACTCGAAACCGTGTTTCTTCGTCCGCTTTCGACAAGGTTCAAGTCTCTTTATCATACAGCAGAAATGGAAACGGAAACGGGTCTTGTCTAAAGCCCTTCTTGGCATTGAAGTTATCGATTAATTCATTACCGACCCCCATGGTCATCCTAGATATCCTGACGAGTTTGACAAGGATGTCAAAACTAGACATGGCCTTGTATATCTCACCTCATGCCTCATGACCTATGTCTTTTAGCCTAAAAATAGATGGTGAGCATCGATCTGACAGCCAAGATCAGACGTAGTATGAGTGTTCGACCGATGATGAATTTTTCTAAATTGAAACCGCATTTATATGGACCAATTAGGTTGTTCATGAATAGTCTCAAATGCGCAGATAATACAGCATATATGAGCTTGTGGACTGGACACACGATACTGAGATTGCATTTTTTGGCATGTCTTACATACGAGGGGCGTTCAATATATTCTCGGTATCGATATGAAGGAAAATGCGAATTCAACTTAAATTGTTTTTATTTTTCAATATAATCTCCCCTAACATCAATGCATTTGTTACATCTTGAGATAAGCTTTTTTAAATCCTCAAAAAAATAAATTTCCTCTTTCTCTGCAAAATACCCATTTATTGCCGACTTGAGTTCTTCATCATCCGAAAATCTTTTTCCACGAAGACATTTTTTCAAATCCGGAAACAGGAAATAATCACTAAGGACAAGGTCTGGACTATAGGGTGGGTGTTGGATTTCTTCGAAACCACAATCTCGTGCAGCAGCCTTGGAAACTCGTGCCGTGTGAACAGGAGCGTTGTCATGAAGAAGCAGCACACCCGCTGCGAGTTTACCCCGTCTTTTCTTTTTAATTTCCTCCCGCAAATTATGCAAAGTGGAAGCGTAGGATGTGGCGTTGATGGTTTCACCTTTTTTTTTTTGTACTCAATGAGCAAAATTCCCTTTGAGTCCCAAAAAACTGTGGCCATGAGCTTCCCGGCAGACGGAGTGACTTTGAACTTCTTCGGGGGGTCTGTTCCTTTTTTATGCCACTGCATGGACTCTTGTTTGCTTTCAGGGTCATAGTGGTGGACCCATGTTTCGTCCCCAGTAACAATTCGATCCATAACACCGTCCGCGTTCTCACTACACATCTCCCAAAGCTCTCTACAGCATGCGATTCTCACTTTTTTCTGAGGCGCTGTGAGCATTCCTGGCACCCACCTTGCACTGACCTTTGAAAGGTTAAGATGGTCATGAAGAATGGTGTGAATGGTACCAATTGAAAGCTTGGTGATCTCTGCCATCATTTTCACCTTTATTCGGGCATCCTCAAGAACAAGTTTTTCGACTTCTTTGATGCTTTCTCCCGTACAAGCAGTAGCCGGGGCGCCGGAGCGGGGGTCGTCTTCAATGCTCTCTCTGCCTCTCTTGAACTTGACCACTTTTGCAAAGTTGATAATGAAAGTGCGGAACCCTGGTAAACAGCCACCATATCTTCATGAATAGTTTTTGATTTTTCCTTGCTTAGTGAGAAATTTAATTACAGTGCGATGCTCAATTTTCACCATCATCGTCTCAGTTGCCATTATGATTCTGTTTAACTAGAGATAAAACGCGAATTAATAATCACATTTATATGAAATTTTACATGAATGCACTAAAATAATAGTATTACTTGATAAATAATTCAATTTATATATACAACCACAGCTTCACCCCGATAACGAGAATATGTTGAACGCCCCTCGTATGTTACGCCTTACACTATATGGTGCATGTTTCCAACGAGGTCGTCTACAGCTGGTGGGTAAGAGTAACTCCATTTTGTAAATCTAGCGATCTGGCCGGCGAGTTTAAATCGCCAAACGGGAGATCACAATGCTTGGAAATTGGTGATTCTGAATCTCCATCGTTGTCCGAGCTGAGTTAGCGGTTGCTACGTCCTACTGGAACCAACAATGCTCGGGACCCAATTCAGCAACTTGCGGCAAAAAAGAAACTAGTTTAATATCTGTCTGTAATGCTCACCACTTACGGTTACGGTGGTCACTTTGGTCGCTTTGAGGGGATGCAATGGCTCTTCGTGCATTTCATGTGGATTCTCTATGCCCCAGAAACGGAAATTTTGTTTATTCACATAATCACTTAAGTGATGATACGAAATCATCCTCTTCTTGCACCAGGTTTAACAGAGCGTAGAATGAAGTTAACCTCACTTGACGGTCAGCAGGCAGCAATTGGTGAACGGGTTGCACTTTACGAGTAGAAGGAAACATCTTCAGGTCTTTCATCAAAATTCGATTCAACGAACGTCTGCTGATGCCAAATTGTGTGCATTGTTGTCTAGTTGATGTTTGTCGACTCTCTTGGACGTCCTCGGCCACAGCAGTGATATACTTGATCGAACGAGCAATACGGGGTCGGCCACTTGGAAATTGGTCAAATAAGCAGTAATAATAATTTCGGGTTTTTGTCAGCTAATTCTATATCTGTCTACAACATAAATGTCGAAGCATAATGACACTTGACACCACTTGCAAAAATTATGGCACATTCATATTATGACAATACTTTTGCCCACCTTCTATATGTACTCGTATGTGCATTTTCGTAGGTTACAAGGCAATTCATCCGCGCCAGTAGCTTTGCTAGACTCTAGCTTCGATATTACCACCTATATTTCGTTCGGGTGAACGCTTCATCCTGCTTGGCAGAGGGATTTTGACCACTAGTTGTCCATGTTCATGTGTGCAGCTTTCCATTTTGGATTTGCAAGCTTGACATTTTCAATTTTCAAATGTCTTTCCTGCAGTAGCACTTCTCCATTTCCTTGGTCATGTGCTACTCTTATTCCTTCTTCTTATTTCAGAAAACCCTGTGATCTTCCTTTCTTTTGGATATTCTGTTTCACTTGACATCCTCGATATTTTCACCTGTACGTCTTAAAGCGACTACGACTGAAACACTGGGAATACTTCAAAAGAACATCGATTACACTATGCCCCAATATTGATTTGACAAAAACTTTCATGTAACCATCCCCTCTAGATCTTAGCTTAGTGGAAGATGCTTTCGTTGATGACAAGTCAATCCACTCCTATACAAATGGATCTAAGACTAATAGCGGCGTCCGTGACGACGTTTTCTCAAATAAGCTTCATGTCATGGCTGAAAAATCATGCTATCTGCAAGGAATATCCCCATCTTCTCCGATAATCAGGCCACTATCAAATCCCTGGGCTCAGTCATACTAAATTCTAGAGCCACCGTTGACTACCGATCAACTTTTAGGCAGAGCAGTTACGCTACGTGCAAACTAATATTAAAGCTGTATGTTAACAAAAGAACAAACTTTAGGTGGACTATTGGGTCAACATGTCTAGTGACCGAAGAGATCTGGCCAAAGCTGGATCTGAGTCACTCTAAGAGTTTTGATCTTTCAGAAGTGTCATCACTGAACACTGCCTTATAGGCAAGCATGCAAGAAGGCTTGGCGTCTTTACAAATGATTTCTGCAGAAGTCACATGGTCGAGGAGAAGGAGAAGACAATCCTCGACCTACTCTGTAAATATCCAGGTCTCTCCCAAAGAAGGAAACTGCGCCTAGGTGATTTCTTCTACAATGACTTAAGCGATCTAGACAATATAGACGTTCAAATTGGTTCCAAGAGTAGGAGGATCACAGATCCACGGGGTATCACAATGGGCCAATAGACCTAAGTAGATTGGTCTCTCCACTCAGCCACTCTTACCTAACCTAATCTTTCATTCTTCTCTGCCCGTATAGCTTTCGAACAGCTCTCGTTATTCGATGCATCGCTGTTTTATATACTTCTTGGCTGCATACTTACATTCATCGTCAAACAATAGGTTTCTTTGAATTCAATCGCATCAAAGTCAGGTTTTCTGATGATTCGTGTTCTACGGTTTATGTATGGGGGCTAAGATTTTGAGAGGGCTTTAAGAAAACGCGCTCGACAATAGTTTTAGCTTTAAATTTTGGTTGTCTTACTTGACTCCAACAAGATAATGATTAGAGTCGACGTTAGCTCCTCGGAAAGTTCGTTGTGGATCGCAATGTCATCCATGTGGTTGACAATTGATCAATCAAGGGAAATCCAAGCCCATCTATGGATATTGAGATGTGGAAACCACATGCTGGCTGTTGAGAAGGTACCCTCCCATTGTCCCATGATCAGCTCAAAGACGCCCTTCTTACTCAACCTTCTATTAAGAATTTCTAGGTCAATTATGGTGTCATAGCTGGGGCACTGAGCATATGTTTGGTTTCGTCTTCGAGGCTGTCCTCTCTATTCTCTGTAAAAGCATGAACGCAAATCAGGCTTATATTTCTGAATATGGCCTGGACACGGATTCGTATGAAGCTTTCGTTTACACACCCAAATCTTTAGGCTTTTTGCCTAGGTCTACCACCTTATGCCCTGCTCATACCATCGCACTTCTTGGATTGGGATAATTCCTGCTTATATCTAGAACTTCTTCAAGTTGTTTGCCCGCAAGTAGCCTTTTAAGGGTTCTAAAATTCCATATGTAAAACCGAAATTCATTGCTCTTAAAACGTTTATTGGAGTCGTCTCCATCATAGCCGCCCGTATAAGTGAGATTCCATCTTCTGTTAACTATAGTAATATAGAGTTTTCCAATAAGGACTTGACAACTTCTTTTTTAAATAAAACGCAAACCATTTGAGATATTTCAAAAACTTTATTATCGGCTTGAAGTACAATCAAAACATTTATGAATGGAACTCGACTTCGTTCAAATGGCCACCGCGGGCACGTTTGCAGCGGCCGATTCGTTGGACCCAATTTTCAACGACTCGGCCACACATTTCGGCCAAAACGGCCGCTATTTCGCTTTCAATGTTGACTCTGAGTTCTTCCAACGTCGTCGGCGTGTTGGCATAAACCAATGACTTAACGTAGCCCCACAGAAAATAGTCAAGCGGCGTTAAATCGCACGAACGAGGCGGCCAATCGACTGGCCCATTTCTTGAGATAACACGCTCACCATACTTACTATTCAACAAATCGATTGTAACGTGTACTGTGTGGCTTGTGGCATCATCCTGTTGAAACCACATGTCGTCCAAGTCCATATCTTCCAATTCGGGCCAAAAATAATCGGTGATCATGGCGCGATAACGCTGACCATTCACAGTAACGTGACGATCATTATCGTCGACGAAAAAATATGGCCCAATAACGCCGCCGGCATGCAAACCGGCACCAAACAGTTATTTTTTGTGGATGAAGTGGTGATTCATGAAGCACATGTGGATTTTCACCCGACCAATAACGCATATTTTGCTTATTGACGAACACATTGAGCCAAAAATGGGCTTCGTAATTGAAGATGATTTGGCAATGAAATTCATCATCTTGGCCCATCTTCTCCAGAACCCAATCGGAGAACGTACGTCGCTTCAAATGGTCCATCGGCTTCAATTCTTGAGTCAGCTTTATCTTGTATGGGTGTAAACCAAGATCCTTACGCAAAATATGCCATAATGTGGTCTGAGCGATGCCCAATTCTTGAGAACGCCGTGGAACTGACTGATTAGGATCGTTTGCTACGGACGCCTGAACGGCAGCGATATTTTCGACACTTCGACCAACCCGTTGTCTCACTGACACGGCAACATCACACAACAAATATGTAGACTCAACTTGTTATTGCCTGTCTACTAGGGCGAGAAATACGACGGAAAATTGGAATTAACGCTCTTAAAGTTGCAGTCACCGACTCCGAATTTCGGCAGAAAATTTTTATAATTTGCAGACGTTGCTCATTAGTGTACTTTACCATGAGGAAAGTGTTGAGTTTACTGAATAAATTGACAGTGACAGTTGGATGATTAGTGAAAGAGTGCGTTCACAAATTAAATTCAAAGTTGTCAAGTCCCTATTGGAAAACCCTTTAGTAATGTGCTAATCCCATTTTCTTTGTAATCGCCAGAGATTTTTTCTGTGTCTAGAATTTGGTTTAGATATTCCGTTTGAGCATCTGTACACATTTATATCGCATATATTGCCTAAGAGTGAATGCTTTTGATCACTGTTAGCTGTTCTGATGATTGTACTCTTAATATTTAAAGTTGGGAATAAAACTCAAAGGTTTCCAGGCCTCAATTTTTTCATCTTCCCCCTCCTTGTGTGGTCAATAAGACTAGGACACAGTGCTTGACAACAGGTCTGGGAATGGTTTTAAGTACCCGTATCTAATAAATTACCCTTGGTGGGAAGGAAAGAAAAGGACACAATTTTACAACGATCTTAATACAGAATCTTGAGTATTTCGTTGACCACTAATTCTTAGAACATTGATGAAAGTGGCGCTTCTCCATATCTATTGTGTTGGTGAGTAAGATTTCAGCATATCACAGATTAATTTAGTTTGCATCATTTACGTCATCTAAAAGCTAAGTCGTGTTCAGCCTAAGTCGCAAGTCTGTGATTGAACTGATCCAAAAATATTGACATCGTAAGTTTTGTTGTGTAGCTTTCTCTGTGATACAGCCTGTATTTGTTTGGTATATTTCCGACACCTAAAGTCCATTACCATATTAAACTAAGAGCATAAATTTGCCTCTACTTATCAGTTAAACTATGTCATGGTCATCAGTAAAGGGTGTGAAAACGATTTACATAGTGCTACCGGTCCCACCTCAACAAATTATCAAACAACTCAGACACCGATTAAATTATTGACAGTTGACAGCCAATTTCAAAATTTATCTCCAAACACCATCATGAAACTTGTTTACTTTATGATTACGAACTCTAATTCAAGGAAAATGAAAATACTAAGCTCTGCTCTAAATGAATTTGAAGTCATTCTGAAATGTCGATCGACATCTGATTGATAATGGGATGACGTCAATTATTATAATTAGGGTGTAAGCACATTTTACGTAACATCTGGTTTCATATTTAAATAATTTAATTAACGAAAAGAATATAAATGTTTGAAGCAGCACAATAATGGTTAGACATTGTGCCAAGAGCTCTTACATAACATACTCGTAATAGTTGTATAAACACTTTGTACAAATTTCCATTATGCTGATTATTAACATCTTTACATGTGGTGTAAATTATTGATTTAGTAGAAAACATAAGGCCAATACGGAAGCTAAGACGTTGCATGAATTTGACACAGAATCGATGATTACCTCGTGAACTGATTTTGAGTATAGCCATAGCGAAGAATTCTCAGAGAGATAGTTGAACCTTGCCGTAGAAACTAGTAAAAGATCTACTGAAAACCTCCTCTAAACTATGTTCAAATTCTTGCATGACAATAGAATGTTTAAGTATCTGTGTAATTACAACCTCTTCTCGTCTAAATATGCATTGAGAACTTCATTACCTAGGCTGGTAGACTCGGATCTGAGCTCAAAATGGGTCGTCGAGCTCAATTACATAATATACTCGGACTGTAAGTTCATTCCCACCAGCCAACAACATGTATACAAGTACAAAAGCACTCGTACACATAATCCAATGCAAGTCCCTTTCAGGACACTTAACAATACAAAATGCAAATCACAAAATGTGCATCCACTGAATGTAGTGGATTCTAAGAGGTGGTAATAAAATACACCACTTTATTGTTGTAGACCCTCTGCTCCCCGACATTAAATGCAATTACAATTTCAATGACCCCACAAGCACCCGAGGTAGAAGTCACTACGAACTCCCTGTTGTGGTCCTTTGGGAAGCAAATGAATATGACCCATTTTCGTTTTTGAATTTGCCGGAAACTACAAAGCCGGCGCTGCCCCAGTGATATGCATGTTCGTTTGCGAGTATCTATACACTCTGCACGTAGATATAAAGCCAACTAAGCACAAGTACCGCCGCCGCATCGTTTAGACAGCCGACACCATCTATATAACAAACGACGTATTGTGGTCACTAAAAAAAAAACGTCCATGCCGAGAGGGTAAAAAAGACTAAAATGTAAAAAAATTGTTTGCACTATTGCTGTACATGACCAGCGCATCGTTTGTATAATACAAAACCTCTAACATGCACTTGTGTCAAGTCTGTGTACTTGTACAACCACCCATACCCGACCAGACCCGACCGGACCATACGTTCGAAGATATTAGCATTTTGTACTGCGGATTTGCCCTAAAACCTAATCCGCATCGCTGCATACCGGTTTCCGGTGGTGCACTTTGACCGATAAATTACAAATTGGAAACTGTTCTAATGTCTGCCCCGAGGGTGCACTGGTGTTAAGGGTCAGATACATACCTACTCGTACCATACCCATACACTTGTGTGCACTTGCAGATCCTAGACAAGGAAACGATGTGAACAAATTTAATGGAACCTACAACGTAATGGAGGTTTGGAGCGATTCAATTCGATTTTAAATTGAGAACTAAAATTGAAATTAATTTCAAACGAGACCAGAATATCGACAGCCGCCAGACATTAATATCGCCCTTCACTCTGAGTTAAATTTTGCTAAACCAATTTTCGAATCCTTCCATTTCAAGCGTTTAGTGCTGTACAATATACAGTCGACGTGCAGTCTACAATTACGATCACGTTTTAGTTTCCATGTATTGCCAAGTAATGTTGTGGCGTGCAATTAAGAATCACAATACCGATTTAATTGGATATATCGTTTGGAAACTGCAAGCCGATCAATTAAAATGGTGATTTGACAGTGATTTGAATTGTAACCAATTGACTCATATGAGCACTTTTCGCGGGCTTAATTTTATGGGTGATCCATGAACCATCTTGGTCATTTGTTGGTGTTCGTTTACAGAAAATAAGAGCTAAAACTCTACGTAACAAGGAATCTCGAATCCAATCCTATAGCTACTTAATCCCATTGGGCTATGTTGAGATATGATTTTTCCAGTGCAAAAACTAACAAATTGTAGAAGAGATTCTTTGAAAATTTACTGGCCAGCTTTAAGCATTAATTAATTGAATTATTAGTCAATTAAATATTTCAATCAGAATTGATTTAATATGGATTTTACTTATTCCGTGGGAATTAATTATAAGTTGTAGTTGAATTAAATGTCTAACAATTAAATGTGATAAGGAAAGTTGTTAAGCAATTAATCAACAACGAATAAGTTGTCTTATGGTTTAAGACTAACAATTTAAAACTAATTCCAATAGAAAGCAACTTAAAAGTGCGATATTTTCTAAACAAATAAGCAGTGTTTATTGGAAAGGGTGAACGGGTGGTCGGTAGGTTCAGTAGTTGGTGGCTGATGAGAAGTCGAAATAATCTGTTAAATGGGATAAGATGTGTTAACGTCTGTACTAACTGCATTTCAGATATCACTCACATTTCGCGCATTTTTGTTATTTCATCGGTCATTAAGTATGCTGGTCAGTAAACGAACGGGTGGTCAAAATACAAGTTTCTAGTTGAATCATACTCGTATGCTCGAAATATTGACTGTCCGTCAGTATTATACTCGTAGCTCCGCAGAATGAAATGAATCGCTTTATGCTTGAAATATTACTCGTACAAACTTATTTCTAAAGTGAGTGCTGTATTGCCCCAACCATGCGTTTATTGAAAATAAGTTTTAGCCGAAATGAAGCACCCACTACGACTGCCGTACGAAAGTGTTAAAATGAATTGTTTGATCAACGTTATTTACAATCACATGCATATTATTCTTACACCTATGTATTTGTTTCTTTTTTTTTTTAAATACTCGCATGATCGTATATAAGGCCACGCATGCAACCATTTGGCGGGCAGTTCTTGTTACTTATTATTATTGATTAAACCTAGTTAAGTTAAGACGGTTTGCGTTTAATTTTGGGTGTCAAATTTCAACAGAAAGTTTGTGAAAAAAGTTCGTGAGACAGGCTTACTTGTGGACAACACTTGCAGTCGCCGTCGTCGTACGGTACGTACCATCAAGAATGTGGCTGCTGCGGTCGAGGGTCTTCAACTAAATCCGGGAACATTGATCTCAATAACTCAACATTACACGCACCAGCATCATGAGAATTTTGCACAAGGATCACGCATTATTCCCTTACCAAGCCCAATTGAGTCAGCAATTGAAGGCAAACTACCATCCGCTTCATTATCGCTTCTTAGTTTGGGTCTTACAGCAGCTCGAATTGGACGAAAAATTTGGAGGAAAAATAATTTTTGTTAACACACAAAATTGCCGAATCTGGAGATCATCTGCAAACGATGACAGTTTGAAGCGGATTTTGGAGTGGTGGCATCATTGGCCCATTTTATTTCGAAAATGCTACTAGAAACTCCTATCGATCAACGCTCTAAAACTAACATTTTCACTTAAAAACTAAAGGGCGGGAGCGGTTAAAGAAAGTTAGGACGTGAGGCATAGGTGGAAATAAGTATGTTCTTGAGGGAGAGATGGTAGTCGAAGAGAGGCAGAATATCGTTAACTTCGCGAAGCATCCTAGACATTGGCTCCAGGTGTCCGTAATTCGTTCTGTGAAGATTGAGCCGGAAAAGAGAAGATTGAGCCTAAGATTGCGGGGATTGGTATTAAAAGAAATAATTTGAAGTAAGGAAGGACAATCGATATTACCTACTAAAATTTGATGAATAAAGAGAATGTCGGCAACTTTTCGACGTATAGAAAGGCGTTGTAAATTTATAAGTTTCAGCCGGTCAGTGTAAGGTGGTAAGTTTTGGTTATCATCCTAGGGATGACCACGTAAAGCAAACCGTAAAAACCTGCGTTGAACAGCTTCTATCCGGAGGATGTGGGTTCTGTAGTAGGGTGACCAAACTTGGCTGGCATATTCAAGAAGTGGCCTAACAAAGGTTATGTAAAGAGATTTGGTAACATAAGGATTGGAAAACTCCATAGACCAGCGCTTGATGATGAAGCCAAGGGCAGAGTTGGCATTTTTTATTATACTCGTACTATCAATGTGAGAACGGAAATTGAGTTCCTTCACTAAGGGAACAGGCAGATTAAAGATTAGATAGCAACGAGGTGAAGTAGGGAGGCGTTTACGGGTATAAGTTATAGCCTGACACTAGAAAATTCTTCTGACACCAAGTACTAAACCTGTCTAGATCTTGCTGCAGAAGTAGGCTGTCTGAGGAAGATGATATATATCTAAATATTTTCATATCATCTGCGTAAACAGATATGTATGAATTTTTAATGATACAAGCAACATCATTAATGGTTAGAATAGATAATAAGGGACCAAGGTGACTGCCTTGAGGGACACCAGAGGAGGCTTTAATTGGGTCAGAAACCATGGACCTGAATAGTACGTAGTAAAGTCGTTCACTTAAATAGGATTGAACCCAAGTTATAAAGTTTATCTCGAAACCAAGAGCCTTTAATTTTAGAAGGATTATATCATGAGAAATTCTATCAAGCTGAAATCGGTGGCAATCACATCAACTTCATTTCCAGATTCTTGATACGAATTCCGTTAAGTTGGTGGTCGTAGATCTGCCTTTGAAAAATCCGTGCTGGTTTGGGGAAACAATAGATTTACAATGGAAAAGCATTATGTCATAGATAATGCTCGCAAAAAGCTTAGGTATGCAGGACAACTTAGCAATTGGTCGATAGTTGGAAATATCGTCTTTTCTACCTTTTTTATGTAGGGGAATAATAAACGATCTTTTCCAGGTTGGGGGAAATAATCCCTGGGTGATAGAAAGCTGAAAGAGACCTGTAAGAGGCTGGGCTAGATGCATTTGACATTTCTTTAAAAATATAGGGGGAAGATCATCTTTGAGTTTTATTATTTTATCTCTAACTTGCTCTAAAGTTATAGACACCGATTCCAAAGTTGGAAAGGAAAAGTAAGAATGGTCTGGCTCTTGGTTGATAGTTATTAGTCCCTGGAACTCATGAAAGCTAATTGTTAGTTGTCAGTTGTTTATTGTTAATTGTTCGATTTTAGTTTTATTTAGTTAATTTGGATTTAGTTCAATTACCCTGTCTACAAAGTTAAGTACTCATATTTATGCTTATAAATTTGTTCAATTGATATACAAATTTCGCAGTTGACATGATCTTTAAAATGTTTCAGCCGATATGTGGCTTTTCAGACATCGTTCAACGACTGAAATTTCGTATTTTTTTTGTGCCCTGTGATGATTTTCTCGAATTTCGTGGCAGATTGCCTCTACGAAATACTGGTTCTTTCCTTTATCTCTCAAAATATATCCATTCTCCATAGGGTCCTGGAATTGGGAAATCTTCTGAGATCATCATAGTAGAGTTACCGTTCGTGTTCTTTCCTATGTCTGCTTTTCTCCGCAAAGGCCCAAAGTTTAGAAGAAAAGAAGGCGACGAGTTTTTCGAGCAAAGGAGATAATGATCCATTTGGTGGCCCACATTTAACGTCAGAAGAGGGTCCATATACAATATATGTCTCTTTTGGAATTTGTGCTTTTTCAAACTGTGACTGCATCGTTTTCGCGTTTAAATCTAAAAATATTTGCAAAATATCTTGATTTGTTGACTAGTGATATTGAGGAAACTTGTTGTGAAGGTTCTGTATGGCTGCTCACTTGTACTGGTACTAATTCAATTGCAAGAGCACCGTTGCTATATCAGCAATACTGTGTTCATCAAATAGTTACTTTGCTGTAAATGGCATAGTTGGCTATAAATCATTCTATGCTGCGACTCGAATGCACGCTCCACAAATCCTGCTGTTCATCCACACCTTCGATGAGCTTGAATAAATTGGCCCTCCAATCCGTAAAATTTTCGAGATTTAGCTCTGCCCTACATCCATCTATTCCTTGTGCCATCCCGTTCTATGCTGTATTGTGTTTATAGCTGCTTTATTGGTAGTCGATAGTCTGTCATGTTTAGAACTTTGAGCACATAATCAACCTGGAGTTTTAGCGTTTTTACGGAGAGTGGTGATAGTCGTGTTTCCAACATGAGCATATAATTAGGCGTGTTAGGTGGAATATGAAACGCTCTCTTTAGATAGTACCCGAAGGAGTTTCTCCAATGTCTCATATTGCCTGTATCGCCGACACACCTTCAAACACTTTATACTTACTACTATGGGCAACGTTTTTATTCATGGAGCATTTTCTCCAAACCGTATTGACTTTTCTAGTTTTTCCGTAAAATGTCTGTCTATCCATATTAAAATACCCTCCGAGATACTTATACTCGTTTACTACCTCAATTGGTTCTCCATTAAAGTGTCATTTCTCGTTTGAACAGATTCTGCCTCCCCCGCTTTCGAATAACATTATATGTATCTTATTCAAATTAACCACCAGATTCCATAATCGATAAATCATAGGCTGCAAAGATTCATGCGAGTATGCCAACTACACTATATCGTCCGCAAACATAAGGGCATTGATCAGGAGGCGCGCATACCGGAATTGAATCATTCCGCTGACACATCGCCATTCCATACAGTAGCTTTGGTATCCGCATATAGGTTTTGTTTAGTCCGACCGAACTAATGTGATATAAACATCCACTGAGTCGGAAGCAACCTTAAGATCTACAAAGTGCAAATAGTTTATTTTTTCTCAGTAGAAATGAATCTACTCGTACAACACTCTTTAGTGTTTGTCACATAGTCGAAGGTGGAATAACCCGACCTGAATCTAACTTACTATCTTTCCATGCTGTAAGTCGACTGTGGAATACCGCCGTAAAGTTTTTTTTACGGTGCATTCAGGAAGGGAATACCTCTGTAATTTACTGGATCCGTCTTATAACCCTTTTTGTAGAAGCGCTTCTTTAAACCGATTCGGCGCTATTCCATTATCCATGATTTCATTGAGCAGCCTGTTTTTAAGCTCATTGATGCCATATTTGTAGAAGGGATTCCATCCGACCCTGCTGCTTTGGCATCTTTCAGTCCATTAAGAGCCTCAAAAAACTACTGAAATGTCATGTCATGTGCAAAATATCGTTCTGCTGGCAAGGTAGAGTATATTGGAAGCTAAACCTAATGGGCCATGGATTCGGTAACATATAATAAAGGTGCTTGGGCGCAACTCCCTATGGATTACGTATGATCCACCACTTATTCTCCTGGCTAATTTCCAAAATTGTAATGAGTTACTACATTAAGCCAATATTCGAGCCTCTAGTTCAAGTTTGTTGTTTCCTTTTTTTCCTACAAAGGGCCTAATATTCTCTGTTAGCTTTAAGGTACGTTTTAAGCGAAGGATAACTGTCTCGCCTTTTTACACTCCTTATCAAAGCACGAAATCCCTAAATTCGTTTGTAGCAGTCCTCCTGCGGCTGTTGGTTGGGCTCAATTCCTTAATTATTCCTTCAATTATACTGAAGCCTTTTGTACTTGTAGTTGCTCATCTAGTTTCCTTCTATACAAAAAGCATTTGGAGTTGACCCATATTAGCTTAGGGAATGTAATCTTTTCTCTGAGATCCAAATCAGAAGACACCGTTTGTTTAAAAATTGGGATGTGACCAGAGTATGGAAGTTGCGTTACTTCCATTTGGAGGCGCTACACTTTCCTCCTATAAGACAGTAATCAATGACGGATGTCCCTTGCCCTTTTGGTTGTTCCATTTAGCAGTCGCAGTACAAATGAATCACAGAAATCCAACAACTTCTTACCTCTGGCAACACAAATTTTATCTTTCGATTGCCGGCGTATATTCACTAAGGCGTTTTGGGATCCCTCTTCTTCGCCCACTGCATTAGTTTACCAAAATACTTATGATCCGTCGTCATCTATGACTATCTTCGCACGTGTTTTAGGGGCAAATATTAGTTTTTCTTTTTGTCGAAGTCCTAATTTTTTGACACAATAAAACTGGCAAACGTTTTTATGACCTCTGTTCGGTTTCCAAAATCCGTTGGAGAAATATTAGGAGAAGACGGTGGCTACGGTATAGGGTCTGTCATTGTCATGCAATAGGTGAAAAGCCTGCTTTTCATCCAATTTTGCATGCGTTGTGTCAATTTCTTCACAACACTTGAGAGCTTAGGGGTGTTTTCTGTTTTTTCGTTTGCATCCAATCTCTGTTCAGGTCTTTTGTGGTTGCCATACAGAACCAACATTTTGTTGCAGGTGACTACCATTGCTCTGTGCTGTGACTCATTTTCGACGCCGAAATCTTCAGAACAAAACTTTCAAACCAACGTCGAATAGCTTACACCTGCATCCTCAAATGTGTCATAGGGACAATTTGAAATCGAACTACCGACAATATGTTAAACAATTCATAAATATTTTCCGCCAAAACTGGAGAGTATCAGATTAGCAGTTTGTCCTTTGAATTCATCTACCTTAGCACTCATACGACATAACGCAACCTGTAGTTCTATGTTCAGGGACGAATCGAAATTGATTGATAAACTTCTTAAAGCATTTAAAAAAGTGAAGGTGTAGGCTCTGTCGTCTTCGCTCTGAATTCTTCAATTCTGGCCATGCATACTCGTAGGTTGCACAACGAAAAATTGTTTTCGACTTATAAACCAGCACTCATTTCTCTTGTTCTCAGCACCCAACATCCAACATTTTAACCGTGTTTCTATATCACAAAATTTTTAAATTGTCTATGAAGTGAAGACCAGGATCTGGTCTATTGCAATGGCACATCAAAGGGCAAATTAAGTCGTGCAATAGCATTCTTATTCTCACAATAGGTAACGAGGGATGAGTAACACACAACCCTTAACCTAACGATTCTGAAGTTCTTTGTAAATAGTTGAAAACTGTAAATATAAGTCAACATTGTCACAGTAACGTCGATGTGTCTGTAATTTTTTCTCTGAATTGAATTGCAAAGACACTTGAGATAAAACTTTTTCGACTGTATAAACCATTAACTGGGGTTCGCCGGAGAATAATATTTTATCAGCACTCTCCCATATATGGTACTCGTATCTACGTATCTTTCTGCATTATGTTATGATGGATAGATTTAAAGAAAACAAAAAACAGACTTTCATCTCTAAGCCTCTGTTTGAAAATTAATAAAGATTTCCAATTAAATCCGAGATAAATGAAATGATGAAGACAACATTGACTCGGTATTACGCCTCCTGTTTGACGGTGAACACGCAGAAATTATTTTTAAATACCCTGACACCACAACATCCATTCAGCATTTATCCCATTTTCCATCTGACATGTGACATTGATTTGTAAATTGCCCACGACTCTTAAACAATGAATCAGCTAGACCCTCTCAGACAAAAACAAAAATAACAAAACTGAAAACAACACACGACAGAAAACAACAACAGAAAATGCATCGTATCTTCAAACGAAAAAAAAATAAAGAATCTCAATGAGGCAGAATAAGCTCCACGCTTCATAATGGTCCAGCTCCAGACCCAAAGCACACCAAACAGTCCGCAGTATTTTGTTTAGACTACAACGCAGCATCAACATCTAGGAACAACATTTCTACCTCTTGGTCATGCACATGTACGTATTCGTACCAAAAGCGTTCACTGAAACGAAATCATAGAAACGCGCAGTTCGTGATTTCTTCTGGATGCGATCCTTCCTATTTGTTTATTTTGGGCGATACTTGTGATTGTTTTGTTATTACAGAGTGTCGACGTTTTATGACCAAGCATAAAAAGTTTTAGAGTACCCTGTGGGAATATAAGGCAACAGAAATAGTTTAAGAGCATTCTTTAGATGAATTTAACTAATCGTTGTGACTGTACTCGTATGTTGGGCTTCATGTATAATCGATTCGTTAAAGTAAATAATAATCATAATAGTCATCCGCTTTATATATGTGTGAGTACATCTAGAAATTCAAACAAAAAGGCTTAATGCATCCCAATATGCCAATGTACACGTATCAGTAGACATATGTAGATGGACATAACGCCTGACTGAATTGTGGCCAATCGCCTCGGAGGTTTTAAATCCAAATAAACAATATCGGCCGACAGCATGGGTAATAAATACAAATGTGGCGAAAGATAAAAGAAACTCCGGAAACCCTCTACCACCACCACGTATATACAATGTATCTGCGAGTACTTTGTTTTCGATAATAACAATTCATTCAGCAATACGCACATTGACTATGGTCGGCAGTCAACCGAAAAATGTACCACATGCAATTCTCTCGTTCGGAATTAAGCGCTTGGAAGCACATTATGAAACCATTTGCACACTACCGTCAAGTTCGTGAGATATACAAGCGAATTCGTCGGAATTGAACGTTTTTAAGGACGGGCGATTTCGAAGTATGAATTGGGGGAAAAAAGTTCTGAAATTCTGAAACATCCACATGCCGTCTCTGAAGGAACTGATTTGATTCATTTTCGGATCTGAAATCATCTTGCATGCACTGCCATTGATGAAATACAACAGTTTTCCTCACCAGCTGTTGAATCAAACAATCGGCAGAATATTAGATAACACTGGATGAAAACACACTTACTTATAAGGCTGGCAACCCTTAGAGGGTCAAAGCCTGATCAATTGTAGCCTTCCATCCACTGCTTTCCCAGGCGTGCTGCTTCCAGATGGAAAGGCCAAGCTGTCTTATATCCCCAATCACTTGATCTATAAACTGGAGGGTTGGTCTTCCTCTTTTTCTTGAATCTGGATTCGAAGTCCCTCTTAGCTGGAGCATTATCGTCCATCCGCTCGATGTGGCCGAGCCAATGAAGTCAACGGATTTTTGCCTTCCATAGTATGTCCACATCTTTGTACATCTCATAGAGTTCGCGGTTGTGTCTTCTTTTCCATACGCCCTCCTCACAGATAGAACCAAATATTTTTTTCACAAGAGCCTAAACCTTGTTCCACTGACTTACTTATCGTCCAGCTTTCGTCTCCGTAAGGCAGGACTGGCAAGATTAACACTTTGTAGAGTGGAGTTAACATTTAAACCGATGAAGCTGAACTCCTTGACTAACTCAAAGTTGTAGCTGTCGATTTTGACATTTTGTCCTAGGTGATGTGTGACGGAACGATAACTCATTTAGCTTCTTCTTCAATTGCCGTAGAGGCTTCAGTTACGGCACACTGGAAACGTGCGATTATATCAATATCATCCGCAAATCTTAGAAGCTGGATGGACTTGGAGAAAATAGTACCTTCCGTGTTGACTTTTGCCCATCGTATTACATGATAGCGCGTCTGCTTTGCCGAAATCCGATGCAGGTTTGGAATAATTCTGAGGTTCTACTTCCACACTGCACGACGCATCGAGAGTTTTCTAGTGTTGCGCGACAAATCCAGATCAGTTTTCCCGGGATCCCGGATCGATACATGCTGTCATATGCGGTTTTGAAATCGATGAAGAGGTGGTCTGTCTTAATGTGAAAATTTGGTCTGATGTTGATTTGCCGGGCGGGAAGTCGCACTGATATTGGCCGATTTGTGCGGTCCAGTACGGTTTCAGACGTACACACAGTATACTGGGTAGGATCTTATAGACGACGTTAAGTAGGGATATGACTCGATAGTTGTTATAGAACATATGGTACGACAGATAGAGCTGATATTCCAGTCGTCGGGCATGCTTTCGTCCTCTTTGTCAAAACATTGCCTCCGACTTTGAAGAGCTCATATGGCAGGCTATCCGAGAGTGCTGGGCCGACCTCTAAGAAAAGACGGAAAAACTAATTCTTCGACTGGAAATGTGTTCTCTTCTTGCCCTATCACTCTCTCTTGGTCATGTCCAATAAGCAACTGTTGGAAGTGTTGCTTAAACACATCCACAATTCCCAGTTGCTCAGTGACCAGATTACCTTCGCAATTTTGAAGTGCTTAGAGACCCGATTTACAGCCATTGACTAGGTTTTTGGCCTTTTTAAAAAGCTCCTGGTGTCTTTACTTCTCCAGAAATCTTAAATATCCCTGAGCTGGTAGACTGCAATAGCTCTTTTCTATTTCCGCAGTAGTCTTTTCTCCTCTCTTCATCATACCATTGATTTCTTTTCAGGGATGGTTGGGAGCCTCTGTGGTAGGGGCTCTCTGTAGTCTCGTTGTGCGTCGGGGTCCACTATTGAACCTCCTTTTTGGATATTCTTGCAGCTTTATTTTCACTTGGCAGTCGAGCTATAAATCGGGCTGCTACTAAGTAATGTAAATCCTCTTGTCCCCTTGCCCCTCTGGATGTTTTAACATCCAGGATATTTAACGAGTGACGTCCTTCAATAAGCGATAGTCGATTTAGTTGGCGGTTCGGCCATCCGGAGTTAGCCGGGTGTTGCTTTGTGGATTCTTTTGTAAGGGAACCTCGTGCTAAAGGCTGTATTTTCCGACCGCTTCGGCAAACATGTTCTCCTTACCGATTTTGGCATTGAAGTCTCCGAATACAATTTTAACATCGTTCTTCGGACAGGCTCCCTAGACTCCGTTCAGGAGATCAAAAAATTCCTCCTTGATGGGTTCTTCAGCCTCGTTTTTAGGGGCGTGAGCACATATGAAGCTGATACTATAGAATCTTACATTGACGCGGATCACAGCCAGGCGATTACTGATGGGCTTAAAATCGATGACTTTCGATTTGAGCCGCTTTACCGTGACAAATAAGCATCCCAATATGTGTAACCTTTTGTGATAGCTCTAATAAATGTCGCAATATGTTCTTTTTGTCATTCCCGATTCTATCCAGCGTACTTCCTGGATTCCAGCAATATCCTTCCTATACTGCTTGCGATATTTTCCAGTTTTTGAGTTGCTCCTGGGGTGTAGGCGTTTTTACGTTCAAGGAGCATACTCTCAAATCGTAGTACCTCTTCGCACCGTGTTGTCTTTGATTAGGGGGTCCGTGTATATCCGATGCTGGATTGTGTTTAAAACATTTATTTGTTTTTACGTGAGTGGGTGGTCAGTAAAACCGCCATTCTGATCTGAGAGAGGTGCCGGAGTAGCTATCCTGGACAGCTAGGATTTAATAGTGACAAGTGTTCACAGGTTGAAGGCAGTCAAGAGCTTTACCCTGTATGCTGTCGTTATAAGAATACAGCCTGCACTTGGTTGCACTGCGCTCAGTATTCTGAGTAACAAGTTGCACATCTACTTTCACCTAAATTGCCGAAGGACGATCTGAAAACTTTGAGAAAAGGAGTTCAGAGGGCAGATACCATATGTTTGGTCCTGATTTACCAACCCATTCAAGCGTTTTGTGTGTGTGAAGCACTTCTCTCTTCCATTGGATGCAAATATTCCCCATTTATGTTCTCCCCACGAGTTGCACTGTGTATCGTTCAGTCGTTTGTCTTCACTAGGCTTCCCTATCTGATATGTCAAGTGTATTTTTTAAATAGTTTTCATCCAGGTACAGACCGTTTCGGACGATAAAGAGGATGTTTTTGCATTAGAACCCTTTTACCTTTGGGCATCCGTCATCCATCGAACCGTCGTACTCGTGATTAGATAGTTTTTGGTGGCCCAAGTACCGCTTTCGGTGGAACAAGCTCTACCGAATCCGAAGTCATATGTCAGGCATGCATTCTCTAATGAAGGAATGAAGTTCATTTAACACCTCCGGCAGTTATTGGATTATGGTCTATATTAGTGGGATTGATTACAGTTTTCACCAGTGCCTGACGATCCCACACTGGTCACTTAAGCATGACCACTTATAGACCCGAACTGATCACCTTAATCTTTCACAAAAATATAGTTGATACTGAGATGGCATTTCCGAGACCAGGTAGATTGCAACTACGCTACTAAAAAGCTATAGCCGGTGCAATTATATGTCCAGGGCCCGGCCTGTTCGGTACAGCACAAATAAAATAAATTTGAGTTCGAGGAATTAACTGATTTCTTCCTTCAATTTCGGGTTTCTTCACTTTCGCTTTCAAATCAATGAAGCTTCCACGTCTTCGATTCTACCTACACTCCTTATCGTCTTGTTGGCTTTTCTGAGCATACTTGTTCTAGAAGTTAGATCCAAAACACTTTGTTGGTTGTGACAAGAATACAATAAATTACCTGATGGGGAAATGGATCAAATTTACGCACCAGAAGTGGTGATCAGTCGTGCAGCATGGTGTTCAACTTAAGAAATGCTGATGTTCGTTCTGAAGGTCAAACTATGGCCATCACAAAAGTCGTTCCTCATCCATGTTGTTATATAAAAATGCCTACAAAGTCAGTTTATTAATAGAGGAGTGCATCAGGAGGTCATAGACCGGTGAAAGTTAATAATTCAAAGGTACTCGGGCCAGGTATTTTATTATATTTAGTCCCGCCTGACTGAGTTTATACTGTGTAAACATTAATGCACCTTTCTGTGTCCTAATTTATTACGGGGAAAAAAAACTTCCATTAAAATAGGACAAAGGGCAGTCAGATTAATTCCCTGGCACGCCGCTCAATACGAATAGATAGGACCAACAAATTTTCTGTTAAAAGTCGATCACACTTATTTTTTCGAAGGTGTCACCCTCTAAATAACCCTCTAAATGGCTTTCTTTCACCAACCATGGCAAAGCGCCTTCAATCCGATTTGATATCGTAATCATCAACTATCCATTAAATATTAGACAGATGTCCAGCTGCCGAGCAACGCACCGCAATCCAATTTCGTTTGACCATTAGGGTACTTGAAGGATGAAGGGCGCATAACTACAGTTACCATATGACCTAGTGAACTCCTACGTTGTACCCTCTAGGAATACAGAAATACCAATCCTAACAGATGTTACATACATAAGTAGCAACGACTTTCACATCCGGTCTTCTCCGGTCAGTAGGGAAATACTTACGAGTATGTACGAGTATATTACACGTAGGAAGTAGTTTCACTTACACAATGGCATCACTATGTGTGCGGTATGTGACGACTTTATTATCATGGACGGAACAAGGATTCCTTGCTCGAATTGACCCCCGCATTTTACTTTCAATTCATAGTAATAATAATTGCACATACAAAGGATAATTCAAATGTTTTCCATTGCAAAAGGAAATGCATACGTCCTCGTACCCGTATCCGTACTAGTATTTGTCGTTTGTATTTCGCTACAAAGACCGTTTAACAATAGGGAAGCCCTCAATTGCGATTTTCAACAAAAGGATATAATTTCACTGAAAAGTTGACAATAAAACGAAAGCAATTGAAAGTGCTTTGTGGAGAGGAGGTGGCGGATTTTTATCTATCTTTCCATTCGCATTTGAGCTCCTTGAACTTTATGGTATTTTCACGATGAAGGCATGTACGACTCTGTTAGTAGATGGGTATCTACGTTGTTTGTGGACTTTAACAAAAAAAAACTTGAATAAGATGATATCGAGGATTCTTAAACATTTCTCATAGAGCAGATGATGATATAGTTATGCATATATAGATACTAAACCAACATTCGCATCTAATAGAGTATCTTTGTGTACTTGAATTTATTTTTATTGGAAATCTATCACATTTTCTAATATAACCGGACAGAGTTTGATATCCTTTGGTGCACAGCTTATTATATTTAGAAAGCAAGAGCTCTTGGAAAACTGTGTTCGTAAAGTGCAATACGACAAAAGAACGTCAAAAAGATAGCAATAAACGAGTAGAACCAGTTAGTAAGTATAAGGCCTACTAGAGAACCCTCAGAAGTAGAAGAAAGTACGGAGAGTGTAAATTGTATAATTTCAGTTGAATATAGAGGAATTGGCAAGCAAATATCGTGTGCCAGGAGGGCATTTACAGCATAAAATCAGCCCAGTGTTTAGTCCCACACTGGACAGCCATTTGGCCTTTAATGGGTTCAATGCGCTGCCTGATTCCATTCAAAGAATTGCATCGCTGTATCCTCATGCTAAAATCGTTATTACGGACAATTTCAATATACAAAATTCTCGGTGTCTTCGACATTCTGGAAAGACAAAACCCGAATGACGGTATGTTGAGACCTTCGCTGCTGAAAATAACTTGACTGAGCTTGTAAATGAGGCCACGCGAATACCTGCCATTGATAGTTATATTGCCAACACCCTGGCATTGTTTTTAACTTCTCACTTTGATAAGTACAAGGTCGATGTTCTATCCTCTCTAGGCTCGTCGTCTTATACTGACCACACAGTTAGAGAAAAGATTCCTAAATGGAGCACGCAGCTTGTTTAGGAATTTTAACGAGTCATAATGTTTCATCGATAGCGACCTGGACCCCGCTGCTGATATGAGCACAGCCACTATTCTCTATGGAATGAAATCCTTTATCCCGCATCCAATAAGTGTCAGCCCAAAAGAAAAGGCGTGGTACGACTCGAGCTGTAAAGAGGCTGCCAGAGTTAGAATAATGCTCATTTCGGTCCTACAAGACTTAACCAACAGAGGAAAACCAACAGAAAAAAAGAATTCAAACGTGCCAGAAATGACTGGAACGCCTTTCCTAAACGTGTAAAATTTGAATATGACCCAAAACTGAGACAAAAAATACTACAATGTCCCAAAGGTAGTAAAAACTTTTAGTCGTTTGTCAAAAACATTAAAAATGCTGCCTCATTCTCCATCCCAACGTTCATTTCGTTTGCGGCCAGCTCAACACTTCCAGATTGTACTTTGTCTCCACCTACAATTGTGGGAGTCGAATCTTCAGTGGGACGAATCCACATTCTCACTTGTGTAGTAGCCAAAGTACTTAAAGCTCTTAACATTCACAAATCCTCTGGTCCAGGAGGTATATCTCCCCTTCTTCTGAAGAGGTGTTCTTCTAATCTCGCAAGACGGCTGCGTAAGCTTTTTCATCAATCCTACCTTTCAAGACTCTTTCCGAGTAGATGGAAAACAGCATTTGCCTGGCCCGTCCCTAAAAAAATGTGAATCTTCTTCTCTATCCTCCTACAGACCCATTAAATTTACGTCCCTTCTTTCATCAGCTCAATAACCCTCGGCACGATTTTCGTAGCAACAGGTCCACTGGTGATGTGATGTCATGTCGCACCGAAAAGTGGAACCAAAGCGTATATCAATCTGGCAAAAGCAAGATAGTTGCCCTTGATATTTCTAAGGCATTGGACAGAGTTTGGCTCTTTTGTCGAAAATGCGTGCTTTTGGAATGGACGACTGTCTTCTTCAATGGATTAGAGAATTTCGGAATTTAAATTCCAATTGTCTTGGACGGTTTCAAGCTGGTATTCATAAAATAAATACTGGTGAGCCTCTGTCTCTTACACTCTTTCCAATTTTGATCAATGATCTCTGGTCTGTTACTTCTGATCCAATATATTCGTTCACTGATGGCAGTACTCACTCCTTTTCATATTCGTTCCCGGACTCATATCTCTGCTCTTCGCTAGCGTATACTAAGCTCATTAAATCCGATATAAACAGCATAAACAATTAGAGAACTATTATTTACTTGTTCTAAAATACCAAGCTGTCTGTTGTGGTTAAAGCCAAATTTGAACACCCAGCCGTCTTCCATGAATGACACTTGAAAAACTGATAAACCGTCCAAATTTCCTCAAGCGATGTAAGATATATTTCACCCCGCTGATCTGGCCGCAATCTATAATGCGTTCATCTGCCCAAAATTTAAGTAAGATGCCGACATTTGGTCAGGTGCTCCTATAACATCTCTGCACCTGCTAGATAGGACTCAAAACAGTGCGATAAAACTTGAACTCTTGAAACCTTGAAATGTTTCCTGCCTCACCTTCTTCTATTTTCATTCCATGCTATTTTCACCATCAGTGCTCCATTGAAATTGCCAGTAACATCCCGCCCCTTCAAACTTGCGACCGTAACACTCGTCTCGCTAGGAATGCTCATCAGTGAGCACTGAGCCACTTTCGGACGTACTCCGAAATTTTGTGATTCGTTCCTGAACCGTAATACTCGCCTATGGAATGTTCTGTCGAGCTTCTTTTTTCCTAGTCAACATTTAATACCAACGAACATCTGTAGTACTCTTTCTTTGCTCCCTAACTTTCCTTCGCCCGCGCTGTTTAAACGTTCGCAATCCCTTGAGCGCACGCCAATTATATTTACTCGTATGACCAGGAGAGTCATACTACGTCCACAGGATCAGTGGATTCCAAAAAACGTTCCGACTGAGTAGCGATCCAGATCTTTGTTAGTAAAAACATTTTCCTGCTTTTTTGGCGGCAAATTTGCTTTCTTGTTGTTTTTTTGTGGTGTCTTCTGCTAACAGATAAATATTCTTGACTGGCTTTACTTGTTCAGTTATTTCTTAAATTGACTTTCTACGCGTTTAAGGTTTCTGCTCATAATATTGCTACTTTTCGTTCTCATTGACCTCGATCACACAGTTCTGCTTATTTCATTGATCCAGAGTTCCTATCTTCTTTTATGTTGCATACTGGTGGACTGGGATTTGAAAACCTACTTAGTTGGAACGTCGAATGAAAGAGCTAAATGTATGATACAAGATGTTAACCTTCTCACGTCATATAGTGGCCTCCCTTAATCACCCGATCTTTAATTATTATCAGATCGTGATCGACTTTAATCACCTGGTTGCAGAAGGGAGCAAAACAGAAAGAGACAATGCAAAGCCTTCGTCAATAAGCCAATTTTTATCTTCACAGATGGCTCTAACACAGCCGAAGACATTGGCTTATAGTTCTTTCCTGACGGCATTTGCATACATAAAATATTTAGGTTATTGCAATATGCATAGCCATTCACGCAGGGAGCAGATACGTAGCTTCGAGAGGGGCTGGAGACTACCGCGCATCTTTCAATGAGATGGCAAAGTAGCACAAAATCTCACTCTGTTAGGTTCTGGATGCTTGGCAGCATCAAGTCACGAATGTTGAACGCTAAACAAATGACACACTTTCGAGTTCCCGAACTGCGCAACACGCCGTTGTATAACAAAGCTGCGGTATCCCAAAATCAAATTACGTCTATTTTTTCTCGAGGGTGCCAATTTTTTTAACAGTTGTACAGGTCTAACTCCACTGTTTATTTGTATTCATGTAGGACGATATACTCTATTGTATTATTATATTGTATTGTATTATGTTCACGACTCCCTGAAGTGTTTTGAGCGCCCTGAGTTGCTGTCGCAGAATGGTTCCAGTGCATATTTTAACCGCTGATAGTGTATACGTTCGGTATATTGAAGGTACTACTTCCCTTTATCAGCTGATATGTTTATCACGGTTGTTCATGTACCTTTAAGACCTGTATAACTTCCGTACCTGTAAGACTTCTGTTTTTAGCACTAAAGATTTTGAATTCAATTTTAACGTGTGTCGTAAAGTCATTTTTGGTAGGTTTTCGGCTTCGTATTTTGGGGTGTATGACGCACGTTTAAGTCCAAATACTTTTTGCTCATTATTTAGCAACTCGTTTTCAAATTAACTTGATGACATTAATAATAATCTCCACTTTTCTTTTTTTTCAGCTTTAGCTAATCCAGTACCACAGGCAGCTGACTCGTTCGATTCCCTCGATGGCGTTCAAAACGACGATGATTACGAATACTCAGACGATGAGAGTGTACCAAATAGTCACACTAGATCAACAACGGCTGGTCCCACGTCCGGCATAATTCCGTTCTTCAAAGAAACCGACATTAACGTATCAACAATCGTTGGCAAGAATGTCACATTGGCTTGTGCAGCTCAAAATGTATCCGGTAAGGCTACAATACTTGTCCCCACTTAACTTAGATCTACATTATATCCCTTTTTTATTATTAGATGGTAATGTCATCATGTGGTACAAGAACAGCGACCTTTTAACAACTGGCAAGGCAGTCTTGAAATCCGAATACGACATAGATCAAAAGAATTTCGCTTTGATTATCGTAAATGCAACCGAAGCCAACCAGGGAGATTACTACTGCGAAGTTCAGCCACAAAAGATACGCCAGCACATTACATTGGTTGTCAGCGATCAAGCTCTTGAAGCTATCATTCCAGAGAGCTCAAAATCGTCGCAAGAGTCGGTTTATTTCAAATCGACATGCTCGCTGTTAATGTCTGTGATTGGTATTTTCTTATTCTTAAGGATATAGGATGTGCATATGTACATATGTAAAGTAGTGGTTAGAAATTGTTAATTGTATTTTTAATTTGTAATATTTCGGAATAAATCTAATTTTAATTTATTTAATTTTGTATTTTTTTTCCACTACAATCCATCCATTTTGTCTCATCAAAATGGGGCCGAGGGAAATCGCATGAGAGGTATGTGATGTTATCCAACGTTGGCCAAATGTCTTACATCGGGTTGAAGGGGTTGTGTGATTAATGCAATAAAACTTCGAGGTATCTGAACGCGGAGATAGTCCTATCAGTGGAGCATCTCCTGTTAGGCGAAAATCTCTCAACTCACAATTGTGGGTTATTTAAACCAAGGAGTCCTCCCAATATTATCCCAGGTGACAACGAAAAGTCTTTTTATATGAAGCTAACGGCATTTGCCGCTTTATATAAGATCACCTCATTAATAAATAGACACTGCAAAGAAAGACTAGAAGCTTCGATTGTGGAAAACAAAACGTTTCAACGACTCTTATGAATTCGTAAGTAAGTAATGCGAAAACTAACGTTCAATTTGGAATATACGAGTCCCACCTCAGCAATATCAGTCAGACCAGCTACAATATCAAAGGAAATGAGACGCTGAAACCGTAGAAGAGACATCACACTATTTATGATTCGGAAGCATTTTGTCAATTTTTACCGCTTAATTCTCCGTACTACGCGACGTTACACGGAAGAGTGCCCGACCACTCCGAAGAATAGTCCTAGGTTGAGCTGTTAAATATAGGATCCACGAGATTGTTCTTCAGCTTTACTACACACATCCAGAATCGCTACTACATCTTTTATTCGCGCTTCCTTTACTGATGCCACCAAAAAAACAAATCACGAATTGTTTGGCTTAATTTCTTTCACTTTTTTTTGCTCACTGACTGACCTCCTCAATCAAAACTTCTCAACTGATCTCTTTCCTTTTTAAACCAACGCACCAATCCTTCAAAATTTCGCCCAACACTACCAGCTACCTCTCGACTCTCTTCGCTCAATCCAACACGTTACATTCTTTTCTTCTTAAAGTTGTCCATCAGTTGGATGGACGATGGATCACGTGATGTTGAAATCTGGCCACAAAAGGGGAAAAACATAAAACGATCCTACATGGGAGACTCTAACCTGAGGGCGCCTAAGATTGCCCGCCGGCTTCCCCACCTGTGCAGCAAAACTTCGCTGGGATAGTGGTATATTAATCTAAGCTAATTATAAAGAGGTGAACGAAAACCTGCTAGCACAACCCTTAATTCTCTCACGTTCCTTTTTAAAGGTTTTTGTGGTTTAGCCAAACGATCCATACTATAGGATTTTCCAATAAGGACTTGACAACTTTTTTTTTTTAAATAAAACGCAAACCATTTGAGATATTTCAAAAACTTTAATATCGGCTTGAAGTACAATCAAAACATTTATAAATGGAACTCGACTTCGTTCATATGGCCGCCGCGGGCACGTTTGCAGCGGTCGATTCGTTGGACCCAATTTTCAACGACTCGGCCACACATTTCGGCCGAAACGATCGCTATTTCGCGTTCAATGTTGGCTCTGAGCTCTTCCAACGTCGTCGGCGTGTTGGCATAAACCAATGACTTAACGTAGCCCCACAGAAAATAGTCAAGCGGCGTTAAATCGCACGAACGAGGCGGCCAATCGACTGGCCCTTGTCTTGAGATAACACGCTCACCATACTTACTCTTCAATAAATCGATTGTAGCGTGTGCTGTGTGGCTTGTGGCATCATCCTGTTGAAACCACATGTCGTCCGAGTCTATATCCTCCAATTCGGGCCAAAAATAATCGGTGATCATGGCGCAATAACGCTGACCATTCACAGTAACGTGACGATCGTTAACGTCGACGAAAAAATATGGCCCAATAACTCCGCCGGCATGCAAACCGCACCAAACAGTTATTTTTTGTGGATGAAGTGGTAATTCATGAAGCACATGTGGATTTTCACCCGACCAATAACGCATATTTTGCTTATTGACGAACACATTGAGCCAAAAATGAGCTTCGTCACTGAAGATGATTTTGCGATGAAATTCATCATCTTGGCGCATCTTCTCCAGAACCTAATCGGAGAACGTATGTAGCTTCAAATGGTCCATTGGCTTCAATTCCTGAGTCAGCTTGATCTTGTATGGGTGTAAACCAAGATCCTTACGCAAAATACGCCATAATGTGGTCTGAGCGACGCCCAATTCTTGAGAACGCCATGGAATTGACTGATTTGGATCGTTTGCTATGGACGCCTGAACGGCAGCGATATTTTCGACACTTCAACCAACCCGTTCTCTCACTGACACGGCAACATCACACAACGAATATGTAGACTCAAATCTTTGCACTAAACTTGTTATTGCCTGTCTACTAGGGCGAGAATTAATACCGAAAATTGGAGTTAACGCTCTTAAAGTTGCAGTTACCGACTCCGAATTTCGGTTGAAAATTTTTATAATTTGCAGACGTTGCTCGTTCGTGTACTTTCCCATGATGAAAATGTTGAGTTTACTGAATAAATTGACAGTGACAGTTTGATGATTAGTGAAAGAGTGCGTTCACAAATTAAATCCAAAGTTGTCAAGTCCCTATTGGAAAACCCTTTATAAGACAAAGTCCGCTTTATTGGTTTCAGATCTTGCGCATGCCACACTCCTACCTTTTTCCCATTACGATTAGCTCATGCGTCCAGAGTGAAACCCGGTGCAAGTTTCGCAGGGTAAAACTTACGACGTCGTAAATCATACTGGTTGCCGGATGTGTGAACCCAACTTCTTTCACTGGTTCACCCAACGTTTATGACCACGCCTGAAAATCGACTGACCTATGTGTAATAACACCCTCTGCAAGAAAAGAAGATCCATCGCCTTTAATTTGCATTTCTCTGCCGAATATAACAAAATACGGTGTCGTCTTTAGGACCTCATGTGTTGCATTGCGAATAGCATACGCCACTTTCGATAGAAGGGTATCCCTGTTACGATGATTGTTTATATGCTCGGAGTTTAGTCTTCAAGGTTTGGTATACCTCTCCGCGGAGCTTTCTCGTGGATGGTAAACTGCCGTAAAAATTGTGACCCCATAAGCAAATGCCAGGTCTGCACTGAGTTCCATTATTACAGACGAACTACTTCGTACTGACGGATTTGGCTGTAGCTAAACGGACAGAAAAGAATAACGCAAATTTTAAGAAATAGTCGACCACACTCAAAATATAACTGTATCCTCTAGTTGAAGGGTACATATTCCACGGCTTATCAACTTTACTTGGAGAAGCCATAGTCCTGTCGGTTTCCGTAAGCTAGGTTTCACCGTCTGACAAACTACGCAGCTACGAACGTAACGAGCTATATTATGTCTCATCTTTGGTCAGTAATATTTTCGTGCCACCTTATCGAACGGATTCTGTATTTCCCCATGTCCGCTTAATAATCGTCTCTACTATTTATGTATCATTTGGGACCATTTGTTTACACTCATTCTCTTCGCTACAGAGTTTTGGGTATCGCGAAGATACCCGCTTAAATAGCACACCTTTCTGCTCTCTCCAGCCGGGATATTTTTCCCCTTCTCTACTAACCGAATCCAGCATTTCTAAATACTATAGATCTTCCAACTAGTGACACCGGCGTTACGCCCTCCTTTGCCTTAAACTTCCTTGCCCTTTTCATGCATTATATCAAAATTGAACTGTTGCATTTTGGCAGCCTACCGCGGCAACCTGCCCTGCGGATCTCTCCAATTTTTATTTACACCAGACTACGAAATGATGATCAGTTACTACTGTGAAGCTGTTCCCTTCCAGATACGGTAGGAGGTTTGCTATCGGCCACAGGATGGCCAAGCATTCCTGCTCCGTCGTCGAATAATTCCGCTCCGTCTTAATCGATCTAATTAGCTGATCACTGTTTCCTTGTCCGGCGATTTATTTTGGGTAAGGACAACACCTATTCCATAACCCCAAGCGTTCGTATGTACTGTGAATGGCAAGGAAAAATCTGAAGAAGTAAGAATGAGTGTATTTACCAGCTTCTCCTTTAGAAAAGAAAAAGCAGTTTCGCATTCGTCGCTCCACAAAAACTTACGCTTTTTCTTGAGAAACCCAGTTATTGGTGAGATAAGATCTGAAAAGTTTTGAACGAAGCATCTGTACCAAGAGACCATGCTCAAAAACCTTTGCACCTCTGGCACAGAAGTTGGATGAGGACACTCAACCACGCACCTAACCTCATCGGATCAGAATTTACGCCAGCTATTTCAATTCCGGTTAGCAAAATTCGGACTACTCTCGACTTAACACAAGTAAATGCCTCCCAAAAGTCTCTGACATAATCCAGATAAACGAATACGTTCAGGTCGAGGTCGGGTCCAAGGACTGTATTTATAAAACGCTGCGAAGTAGGAGGAACGTTGTGGCATGCGGCAGAATTGATACAGTCCTTTTCCGGAATTTGCCAGTAGGCAGACATAATGTTTTCGGAAATCGATATAAAAAGACAGTAGAATGCCAGGGACTGCATGAAGGTCCGATAACACTGGAGTATTTCATACACTTCCTTGTTAACTACTGGCGAAACAGGATTGTTGAGCTATTTGATGAGGTCCGCTTTGGTTCTAACAACGTATTCAATGAGACTGGTACACCGTATACCATTACCCATCGCCGCAAATACCCCTTCAACCAATTCATCCAAACATTTTCTTAGCCCACTCTCAAGTATAAACTCCTCCTCAAATTCCATCAGTTCCTGTCTGAAGTTACATACGCGCTTCCGTATATCTGAAATTATAGAAAATCGTTACCAGAAATCCGCTAATGACCCTAATAGACACCTCCAAAGCCCAGACCGCTTCAAGCACATCCCCATTAGCTACTGTAACCGACGTAACCTCCACCTTCATCAAACTACCTTTTAAGGACCGCAAAACTTCCTAACCTAAACTGCCAAGAATCGTTCTAGAAACTCCTGAATCAAGCAACCCTAAAAACTTCGGACCATAAATTTCAACACTTAAGACGCCTGTCTTTAAGCCGATGAGTTACAGTAGGACCTTTTCCGTCTCTTGGCCCTTAAGAGCATTGTTCGTGGAAGTCCATATTTGAGGGCTATTTGAACACATAGCCTTTCTATCAATGCAAGTCTATGCGTTAATTGGACCAATGACAGGACATTTACGTTCCGAATGGACATCATTTCTGAATTCACTTCTTCAGATAGTTGGAGCCAATGCTGCCACCGCACCAGGACCCCGAATACTTTTTACCAGTCCTATCACGACTTTCACTCTTGGCTTGGACTTTGGCTGTCAGTCCCCAAAGGAAAGGATGTATATCTTCCTGGTTCTTGTATATTGCCCTACTCCACTAGTAGTAGAATCGCAGTTGGTGCTGAGAATATGAAAGGACGACTTCTGCAGGCTTTATAACGGTGATCAAGGTAAAAACAAAACTCGCTCTCAGGCAGAATGAACCATTCATCCTGGACGAAGATGTCAGAAAATTTCGTTCCCCTGACCTAGACGAAGTTTAGGTGGCAATATCGAAGCTAAAGTCTAATAAGATTTGCTGGCATATTTCCTCCACTGCTTCCTCAATCGTAGCGCTTCACCATCATCTCGATCCGGTGTCTCGTACCACTAATGATAAAATGGTTCGGCCATCACCGATAAGTGAGCGAGCGTTCGACTATTCACTAGATTTTCGGCTTCTATGAGCGCACTCTGCAAAGTCTCGAACCTTTGCGACACCTTGGACAGTGTCCGAGGGAGAAAACGTATGCAGATTCACTGGACAATTTCATTCTATTCCCTCTGCTTTCACTGTCTCGTTATCAAAGATTCTACTGGTCATAAGCTCTTTCTTCACGTCAACGATATTGGTCCCATTGTCGCTTTGAATTCAATGCGGAACTCTAGCCTGCTGACAAAATTCCGTATACAGAGAATGCACAAATCTGCTCCTACGGGTATCTTCAGGTGTACTGCCCCGATGGTAAAAAAGTGAAAAGAGCGATCCATCTCTTCTCCTTACGGCAGCCTATGGCGACTGTAACAGGTCCGAAATAATCCAGTTCAGAGTACGTGGACGGCCTTATGTTCGGTGTAAAGCGATCAACTGGAAGTTGGCCAACTTGGCGGACACGGTTTGGCATTACGAATGCAGCATAGCTGGCATTGGCTCCTTATCGTTTTTACGGTATTTCGAAGTCCCAGTATCCAAAATCGCTTGCCGATCTCGTTTACTACTGTATCGTTGTTTTGGTGGCCGCAACTTCGGTGAAGATAGTCGATGATCATGTCCGTAACTGGATAATTTTTAGACAGTATAACGAGACGTCTAGTATCAAACTGTAGCATTCGACCCAAAACGAGCCGAGATACGGTGAAAAATTGTAGATCTGGCTGTCTTTTCCATCTTTTCTCACATGCGTCTCCCTTCGTAGATTGAAGCTACGAAGCTCGCAGCAATTTCGAAACTCCAGATTGCACGAAGCAGCAATTTTAGATACAGCGTAAAGTTGAGAATCGTCCCGAAGGGCCAAAAATTGACATCTCTCTTCGTTGCGCATCTATCGTCCTCCATGATAGCTAATACGGTTAAACTGTTGGAAAAAGAACGAATCAGCTGATTCGTCACCGATGATGCTTCAAAGTTTATGTCGATTATGCGTCCTCAGCGGCGCTGCCATACACTGACCTCCTCGGAATTCTACAACAGATTCCTCAGCTCAAACCCACCACTTCAGTGAATCGCTACAGGGCCTTTGTAATTTTGATGGCTTTCGAGACGCTCTCAAAACTATCGACGAAGTCGTCTAGGTAGTGGCTTCGACAGCTCGTGGGTCTTTAAGCGCGAATCTTGAGGCATTATAGTTCTTGACGAAGTTGGCTACACATGGTGTACAGCTATCCCTGAACATCGTGGCTTACATCACGTAATTCTCGATTGGCTTATCGACGCTATCTCGCCAGAGAAACTGCTGCGAGTGCTGGTCCCCCGGTCAAATTACTATCTAGTGGATCATCTCCTTGACATCCCCTCTGGCTGCATTTTCGCTCCGAGGCTAAGAAGTCTCCTTTTGGCCAGCTGGTAACTTCTTGGTAGTACGGGGCTATCAACCTTCCATAACAGACCCGTACTATGTCGCTCCTCCAGTCGAGCGATTGTTGCAATCAAAATCTGTAGTGCCCTCTGTCTTCTTCGAACACTAATTTCTACGGTGAATTTTTCACACCATTGCCATTGATGGCAAAAAAGGACGACTCCTGTACCCTGTCACCTGCCAATCCTGCGCTGCCATAAACTACCCAATCAAACTTGGTTCTTATTACGATTGGTCTATATCCTTCTGAATTGACGGCGTATAAAAGGTGCTCCAAGATGACTGTTGTCGAGTCCAATAAGAATATCCTTTCGATTAGCACTTACAAAAACATCAACGCACCAACCATCGCTGGTTCAGATCCTTTGGTTTTCCTTCGAGTCGTAAACGTTGTGCCAAATCTTCGCTCTAGATGGTAACAAATGAGCCTTCGTCGTACAAATCATACATCTGTAATTCGGTTTTTCCATTATACACCTTGACTGGCAAAACGCGGAAGAGAATCTTCGTCGCTCCATCATCGTTGCAATTTAAAACTGGTCTTTGGTAATCTGCCAGTTGACTGCTGGGCGACAGCCGCTTCATGAAGTGAAGTTGCTGAAGTTCTTCATACCGCGTGGCTTCCGCATCGCATCCTGCATGTCGGTTCCGCTTCACAAACGACCAACACCTTAAAACTATTGCACTCGACGGCTGAATGATGCTCTGCTTTACAGTTCCGACATTTATTACGCAATGCCTTTTTTGGAAGCGAACTTCCATTTGTATGTAGGATACTCCTTGGCTTTGTCTTATGATCGACTGCATTAGGATGTGTCGAAGAGAGTGAACTGATAGAGACTATGCAGACAAGTCAACTAGTCATTAAAATATTTGACGGTTGCATACGGCAGGAAGCATACAATCTCTTGCTCAGCTTCCTAACACGTTCATCTGAGAGGGCAGGATTTCCCCAATGTTGATGCACTTCCACGAAACTCTGGAAGATCAAGTGGTTTGCTATAGTTTCCGTGTCCAAAGTTGAGTCGACAGGGCTTTTGGTGAGGCCGGCTGAGGAGTGAAGTAAAGCTGTTCGAAAGTTTGCATGCTGTCCAAAGAATGAAGAAACGTTGGAACTGGTTTCCTCGTAGAGATGGTGGGCAGAGACTGACTACAGATAGATGAAGCAGGGATGGTGCCAAGGAATACTGTGAATACGAAGTGGCTGGCCTCAATTACGATTTTATCTTGGCTCTGTCGGAAGTCTATACAAAGTTGGCATTCCTGCAATTGAGGCGAAAGGTGGCACAGTGACGATAGAGCCGGTCGCTACAAGAGGTGCACTATTGCTTGACGACAGCACGTACGTTAATGTTGAACGTACATCTCATGACTACTTCCGCATGAGTCGGCTGAGTAACGATGGACGACACTGTTAATCATTGTTGCTTGCTAAGGAACGTCTCGTGATGATAGCGTTCTTATCCCTCTTCCATCGCAGCAGATGAGGTGATGGTTTCTAGTTATGTGCACAATTCCTGTAGCTCCTGGCGAAACGTTACTATCTCGGCGTCACCTACCGCCATAACTGGCATCTGTAGAATCTTCTTGTTCGGCTTCTGCCGCTTTTCTCACGGTACTCCCAGTCACTGTTGTGCGAGTCGGATCGGGCGATCGTTGAAAGTTCAGCATGGACAGGTTTTTGCAATTATCGACTGTTGGCTTTGATTTGAAATTGAATTTTACTTCGAAGTGTCATGGCTGTCCAACGTAAAACGTGAAATATTACGGAGTGCGCTTATCAAAGACGGACGTGACCATGTAAGCCATCGATTACATTATTCGGTTTTATTTCTAGTAATTCCATAAAGATACGAGTACTTCAGTCCTGTCAAAGAACCTAGGGACTAGACCTCGAGAAGCATTACCGCAAAAAGTTAAGACGGTGTTTTACTGGTCAAGAATATGGCGCACTACATTAAATTTCGTTGTCATACTGATTCCCTTTGTCAGCAGTGACTTAGAATAGAGCTGAGTTGAGAGACACGTAGTAACGAATTCTCGATAACTCACAAGGTCTTTACAAGCCATCATGGCACTTAGAACTATTATATTGCAAACAAGTGTGTAACCTTTAATGAATCATCGTAACTTATAAATATTGATCACAGGACTCCACCCAGATAGACATTACCTCAACTACTATTGTCTCTGCTGAAAAAAGCATCTAAATTGAGTCCTCACAAAACAAAACGATCATTGCTTTTACTAATGTTGGGTAGTTTTTGTGCCAGTATAGGCAACTAACTTTTTATACACGGACTACAGAGTCCAAAAAGTCAGTCACTGTTTAAAAAGTATGATCTAATACGACATTCTCAATGATACCACCAACAATGCGAAATACTCCCAAGATACACTCATTAGCTTGATACTCGTATGTGGTATGTCATGACTTTGTTTACAATCCTCTGAGTAAAGCAATCCCAATATCATCCCGACAGTTGATTGATTTACGTAATCGTCCAACTAGAATCGCTCCTCCTCATCGCATGCAAATTAAATTCAATTTTTACTATTCTATCCGTAATACGCATTGCCATGGCATAGATAATTCCAACCACGTAGCGCTACCTATATACTAAAAGTATCTATAATATGATAATAATAATTTCAATTACGAAACGAATACGAATATTTTCCATATGAGGCATTGCCTGAAATTAGTTATACGAGTAGGGCCCATACTAGTTCTATTGTATCTACACAATACTCGTACAACCACCAATTCTAGACGAGGAATGATTAGTTTTTTAAAAAGGCGAATCTATGATATCTTAGCGTCATCTGTTCTAATTTTAATTTGTGCATGTGGCGTTGAGTGTGGTGAAAGTGAATTTCCGGCGTCAAGAAAAGAGGAAACATGCATGGCCCCCGTTCAATTAGGCTACGTTCTCACTTTTTCTTCCGTGGAAATTAAAACGTTGCAACGACAAAGTTATTTGATTATAAGCCGATATGACATTTATAGCGGTTGGATGCACCTGCCTTGCTTCGTTATTCATATCCATATCTATCTGCTTAACTTGGAGAAACGTGAGTGGAATGTCGTAATAATTCTGAATTTTATTCTTTTGTTCTTAAAGTGTTTTCAAAGCAGCAGTTGGAATAGCATGTTAAGTATCGAAACGCCACAAGTTCTCGTATCTATTGCCTTTTCTGTGGGATACTTGTTTGAATGAATCAAGCCTTCTAGACATGAACTCAATACGGAAAATTTTTTTAAATCTTGACAAGCAAAAATCAACACACGAAGCTTTAGTGCTTCGAGGACTAAGACTAGAAAGAAAATTAACCGCGATAAGTTGGTTAATTGTAAATACACCAAAAAGTAAGAAGATTGCTACAGAAAACGGGACGGCGTGCATGTCTTTCTTACTTTAACTTACTTTTGCTTTACTTTTGTTAAACTAACAAATACACAAAAAATAGGAAAAGTTGAAACCGAAAAGAAAGCGGTTCATAATAGTCTTCAGTTCTTTTTATAGGCAAGTTCACTACATAGAAACATTCCCCATAAATGTCCACAATTTTAATTTAATTGTTGTAAGGGCATAACACCTACAACAATTTGATTCGATAATCCAGCATCAGAATTTTCACTTCGCAGCCTTGCTTAGCATCGTCGGTGTTTGTGTTTGTTAATTTGTAAGACTCGGAAATTTAGAGCGGACATAGCAAATATACGCGGGCTAAATAGTAATCACTTTTCTGCGTACGTCAACGTTTGTAAATTCAGACCAGCTGTTTTGGGACTTAGTGGAACACAGGTAGATCCCATCTCACACCTCTCAGATCACTCAGATCTGAAGCTACCTGGCTACGAACTAATGCCATTATTCTTCTCTCATCACGGTCAGGTCATCTATGTGCATAGTCAACTCCACCACAATGCAACCCCTATTCCAATCCGGAATTCATGTTCATGTGGTTGTGGACATAGACCCCTTAAGCAAATTATCCACTATTGCACTTTTTACAGAATCCCCAAACTGGACAGCAATTCGACCTTTAACGAGTTTGATGCGCTGTCTGACTCCATTCAAATAATTGAATCGTTCTTACGGGCACAATTCTGGGTGGCTTCGACATTCTGGACAGACGCTGCGGAAAACATCTTAACACAGCTTGTAAGTGAGCCCACGCGAATACCAGATGTTAACTTCTCACCCTGATTAATATACCGTTGATGTGGTTTTCCCTCTAGGCTCGTCGGACGATTTTGTAATTGCTCGTATGCTAACTACTCAGTTAGAGAAAAAACCAATTGGAGCGAACTTAATACCTTCTTTAGGACCTTTAACTGGTCGTTATGTTTCATTGATAACGACGTGGAAGCTGCTGCTCTTATGATCACTGACACTATTCTCCATGGAATGAGATGAAGAGTATCAAACCAAAAGAAAAGACATGGTACGATTCGAGCTGTAAAGAGGCTGTCAGGGTTAGAGAAATGTGTTTCGGTCATATAAGACCAACCCGACACAGGAAAATCGAAAAAATTTCAAACGAGCCAGGGATGACTGCTATGTCTTTCTCAAGAGCGTGAAATTTCAATGCAACCAGAAATTGAGGCAAAAGATACTGCAATGTCTCAAAGGTAGTAACAATTTTTGATCGTTCGTCAATGTTCGTCATTTATATTGACACTTTAGCTGTCAGCTCTTTGGACATAGCCAATCTGCTTGTGGCACACTTTGCGTGTGTCGAATCTTCAATGGGGCGAATCCACCTTCGAACTCGTGGACTAGCAAGAGTACTTATTCACAAATCCGCTGGTCCAGTAGGTATATCTCCCCTTCTTCTGGAGAGGTGTTCTTCCACGCTGGCAAAACCTCTGCGTAAGCTTTTCCATCAATCCTACTCTTTAGGACACTTTCCGTGCAGATGGAAAACAGCATTTGTCCGGCCCGTCCCTAAAAAAGGCGAATCTCCTTCTCTCTGCTCCTAGAGACCCATCGCTAATACACCATCAGCTCAACGACCGGCAGTACGATTTTCGTAGAAACAGATTGACTGGTGATTTGATGTCATGTCTCACCGAAAAGTGGAACCAAAACGTACATCAATCTGTCGAAGGCAAGATAGTTGCACTTAATATTTCTAACGCATTTGACAGAGCTTGGCATCAAGCTCTTTTGTCGAAAATGCGTGCCTTTGAGATCGATGACTCTCTTCTTAAATGGATTATAAACTACCTTTCAGAACGTTCAATTCAAGTTCTCTTGGATGGTTTCAATTCTGATATTCACAAAATAAATGCTGGTGTACACCAAGGCCTCGTTCTGTCTCTTTTTAATTTTTATCAATGAAATCTTGTCAGCGACTTGTTATCCAATATATTCCTTTGCTGGTGACTGTCCTCTTTGCTGGTGACTGTCCTGCTCTTCGGTCATTAAATTCCGATATTAACATCATAAATGCGTCTAAAACACAATACTGTCTGCTGTGGTTAAAGCGAAATTTAAACACCCAACCGTCATCCATGAATAGCATTTGCATCTTTGAAACCGAAAAACTTTCCATTCTCGGTGTGTGTGTCAATGAAAACTTGTGTTGGAAAGTCCACATATTCGATATCGCCAAAAATTCTGCTAAATGTTTACGCTTCCTCAAGCGATGTAAGAAATAGTTCACCCCCTCTGATTTGGCCTCGTTTATCCGTCGTTTATCGGCGTTTATCCGTCCGAGTATCCCATCTAGTCAGGTGCTTCTAAGACCTCTTTGCAGTTGCTAGATAGGATCCAAAATCGTGCGATAAAACTCATATTCACCACCAGTGCTCCACCTTAATTGCCAGTAGCATTCCACCCCTCATAACTTTTAACCGCAACAGCCGTCTCGTAATGAATGCTCATCATTATATCCTCAAGACCACTTTCGGACGTACTCGTTCGATTCGTTCCTAAGCCGTACAACTCCCGTATGGAATGCCTTGCCGAGCTCTTTATTTCCCAGTCATTATAACATTCAAACATTTAAAACGTACATCGGTATCTATGTTTCTTTCCACGAACACGAACGATTCGAGGGCATGGTATTCTCACGTGGAGGTGGTGTGACCTGGCCACCGAGATCGTGCGATTTGACCTCGTTGTTGGGTTTTCTAAAGTCGCTGGTCTATGCGGATAGGACACAAACCACAGCGGCCTTCAAAGCTGACATAACCCATGCCATCGGACAAATTCAGC
The DNA here is from genome assembly GCA_949129095.1 of Volucella bombylans. Taxonomy (NCBI): domain Eukaryota; kingdom Metazoa; phylum Arthropoda; class Insecta; order Diptera; family Syrphidae; genus Volucella; species Volucella bombylans. The sequence continues at coordinate 15,582,056 of OX422144.1, forward strand.
CTGATTTATGAGCCAGAGTCATAGAAAATTGGACATTTCGAATGCGCGTCACCAATGAACGATGTTATATTCCATACAAAATGCCATCGATAGGCCTTTCAAACGAATAAAAATTTCGATGATATCTCACACCCACTTTGTGTTATTTAAATTTAAAGATAGGAAGCGCTTAATGAAAGACTCTTAAGTTCCACCAGTTTATAAAGTTCTTTTTGGACGGTTTTATTTTGCTTCAGCACCGCGTCTGTTTAATTTACTTCCAGATTCTCGAAGATGTGAAAGAGTGAAAAATGTATTTGTTAATGGTACCAAAAATGGCTCATGTCTTTTGACTATTCAAATATAGGGTTTTCCAAAAAGCACTTGACAACTTCTTTTTTAAATAAAACGCAAACCATTTGAGATATTTCCAAAACTTTATTATCGGCTTGAAGTACAATCAAAATATTTATGAATGGAACTCGACTTCGTTCATATGGCCGCCGCGGGCACGTTTGCAGCGGTCGATTCGTTGGACCCAATTTTCAACGACTCGGCCACACATTTCGGCCGAAACGATCGCCATTTCGCGTTCAATGTTGGCTCTGAGCTCTTCCAACGTCGTCGGCGTGTTGGCATAAACCAAATGACTTAACGTAGCCCCACAGAACATAGTCAAGAGGCGTTAAATCGCACGAACGAGGCTGCCAATCGACTTGCCCATTTCTTGAGATAACACGCTCACCATACTTACTCTTCAATAAATCGATTGTAGCGTGTGCTGTGTGGATTGTGGCATCATCCTGTTGAAACCACAAGTCGTCCAAGTCCATATCTTCCAATTCAGGCCAAAAATAATCGGTGATCATGGCGCGATAACGCTGACCATTCACAGTAACGTGACGATCGTTATCGTCGACGAAAAAATATGGCCCAATAACGCCGCCGGCATGCAAACCGCACCAAACAGTTATTTTTTGTGGATGAAGTGGTGATTCATGAAGCACATGTGGATTTTCACCAGACCAATAACGCGTATTTTGCTTGTTGACGAACCCATTGAGCCAAAAATGAGCTTCGTCACAGAAGAGGATTTTGCGATGAAATTCATCATCTTGGCGCACCAATCGGAGAACGTACGTCGCTTCAAATGGTCCATCGGCTTCAATTCCTGAGTCAGCTTGATCTTGTATGGGTGTAAACCAAGATCCTTACGCAAAATACGCCATAATGCGGTCTGAGCGATGCCCAATTCTTGAGAACGCCGTGGAATTGACAGATTTGGATCGTTTGCTACGAACACCTGAACGGCAGCGATATTTTCGACACTTCGACCAACCCGTTGTCTCACTGACACGGCAACATCACACAACGAATATGTAGACTCAAATTTTTGCACTAAACTTGTTATTGCCTGTCTACTAGGGCGAGAACTACGACGGAAAATTGGAGTTAAAGTTGCAGTCACCGACTCCGAATTTCGGCAGAAAATTTTTATAATTTACAGACGTTGCACGTTCGTGTACTTCACCATGATGAGTTTACTGAATAAATTGACAGTGACAATTTTATGATTAGTGAAAGAGTGCGTTCACAAATTAAATTCAAAGTTGTCAAGTGCCAGCAGTTTCTATATTCTATCCGATTGTCTTTCTTTCGCAGATGATCGTAACTATTTTGCACTCCTCCAGTAGTCGTTCATGGCTGACATGCATGAGGCAATGTTATTTAGAACTTCGGCCACCAATAAGTTCCTTAGTACTTCCGCTTTCGAGGCTAAACTACTGTTCAGGTCACAACACATAACATTTCTGCCTTTATGCCAACAAAGGTATCTGACCCATTTGCATAAATAATTCCTTTTAATAATTATCTATGGTAGTTGCACGTCATTCCGAAACGAGCTCTGCGTTTTTATGCCCACTTCGAGCAGTTTAAAGACAGTGTGGGCAGACGGTGCAATAAGCAATCTGTTTGAGACTCAAATAACTCTTTCATTGTAAATTTTCTGACAAGACCAAGATGTTTATTAATTGTTCTTTAAGATTGGTCTTTCTATTTTAATTTGCATGTACATGATGATTATTTTTTATGCAGTCTTCAACAACAAAAAATGATGGAAAAACCGTGTGCGTGAATTTTTGTCATTGGATTTAGATAGGCAAATTCGTGTAGAACTTTTATGCGGTCTTTTATAGAAATAATTTAATAATTTAAAAATGTCCGTACATGTTCGACAGCACGTATCGGTTTGAAGCAAAAACCTGGCAATGCATAGAGTACTAGAATTGACACGCTCGAAATTCGATTGAGTAGAGTCATAGAAGCATGGTCCGAGTTCGTGTCGCTTCATAACGAATTTATTGCACAGGCTGATGAGAGTGAAGTTGGTGAGTTGAGAGCCCAATGCTTTAAAAAAAACTTGCAAGTCAGAAAGAGGTTGGACTCGTCAAATAGCATGAGCTCTTCCATGAATTTGTCTCAAATAGTGGTGCCTCCGTTTTAGGGAATTTATAAAGATTGGCCATCCTTTAAAGACGTGTTCGTTGGTTCGGTCGATAGTACATATAATTTCACAGCGACTCAAAATTTTCATTTCAAATCGTACAGAACATATTTCGATATCAGATACAAATTACCTTGACGCTTACGATCTCGTAAATTTAATTATTCAATCTTTCGACCAAACATGTTTGCTTCTTCCTTTATTGTCTACTCCGAGTGTGGGCTGCATGTGTTAAATAAAACCAGTCGGGATTCATGGTTTACATTCCTGTTGCTCCCGAAATTCGACACGGAAACAAAGCAGGCATGGGCTGAGGAACTGGGTTCTCGTGATGATAGCTCGATTTAGACCTTATTGAATTTCTTGAACTGCTGTGTGAAGTGCTAGAAGCTTGTCAGACTCTTAATCGTTCGGTTGCATCGCGTTTAAAACAAAATTATCAAATTAGAGCTCAACATGCTAAACTGTCTTCAAATAATTAGTGCCCATAGTGCCCATTGAAACGAGTAGAAAAGTCGTTAAATCCAGTTCGCCTGTTTCAATTGCCTTCACATTGTTCTCTCGTCTAATAAATGTCGTTCAAGTTTCCGTTGTTGTGTGTGAAAAGCTCATCACCTCTCGTTGGTGCACCAGAATGAAGTCGGCTCCATCTATCCCGAATTCTGATACCCCAACTTGCTAATCACAAAACTATCCACAATGTTCGTCAACCACTCCATACTGCACCACTACTGGTCAATAACCACTCACTTCAATCAAACATTCGCAAGCAAACTAGATAATCGGGTACAGTTGGTCGATTGTCGCATTTTGTTGAACACTTCATGCGTGTCGGATAAGTCTTACACACAAACATGCTCGGATACCCTTCACGGGACTATCGCCGTTAAAAACGAGTCATACTAAGGAGCGCATTTTAGTCCAAATCCATTCACGAACGAGCTCAACCCAGTTATCTGTCACACCTAGTAGGTGCATTTATTCTCTATAAACTGACTTCAAAGTTGCCATCTAAATCGTTCGTTACATCTAAATGGGAACTGCTTCTGGGTGCAGATAAAGAGTGGAACATTCTTGAAGCTGAACAATTACTCGCACCTCAAGGCACACTTATCGCTCAAAATATTCAAACGATCGTGGTCTGTTGTCATCCGATTCCGCTATATACGTAGACATTCTTCTACAAAGATTCTGGGAGCTCGAACAAATTCAAAACATCAAGGGCCATCCTTCTTTCAATGACTCAGCTGAAGAACAGTTTCGCAAAACAGTGTAAGGATCGTATGACAGAAAATACATTGTCGCTCTTCCGTTTAAAACCTCCTACCCTCCTACCCTAGAATTGCAACAACAATATTTAAAATTTATGAAGGACTACCTCGACCTTGGCCATATGTCACTAATCCCTTGCCATGAGATATACCCTATAGTTCGTCCACAAAACTACGTGTCGTGTTTGATGGTTCGACCAAAGACTCAAATGGAATCTCGTTAAATAGCCAACCTTTAATCGGGCCAGCAATTCTGAATGATGTCTACGTTGATGACATTATGACGGGTGCAAGTTCGATCGAATCACTTATAAACGTGCAATCGGACCTAATCGTGTTTGTTGTTGCTCTCAAATCTCCAGCTTCGTAAATGGAGTTCAAATTGCCGGGCTCTTCTCCAGAAATAACCACCCGAATACTGTGAGTACTACTTCCTCGATTTTTTTAAAAGTATTTGACATCTTTTATAGTGATATGTTTTCATATCGTTTGAATCCAAATCAACTCAAATCGCATGCATCTGTAACCCGTCGAGCAATGCTTTCTAAAATCGCTAGTACTTTCGATCTCCAATATTAGGACTTCTTGCTCTTTCTGTTGTCGTCTTTAAAATCTTGTTCCAAGAGCTCTGGTCGTCGGAATCAAGTTGAGGTTTTACCACCAACAACTTAAATTTTTTGAAAAATTAAAGGTTCCGCTACATACGAGTATCTTTCAATCCGGTGAAGACATAAAGGGTTTTCCAATAAGGACTTGACAATTTTTTTTTTAAATAAAACGCAAACCATTTGAGATATTTCAAAAGCTTTATTATCGGCTTGAAGTACAATCAAAACATTTATGAATGGAACTCGACTTCGTTCATATGGCCACCGAGGGCACGTTTGCAGCGGTCGATTCGTTGGACCCAATTTTCAACGACTCGGCCACACATTTCGGCCGAAACGATCGCTATTTCGCGTTCAATGTTGGCTCTGAGCTCTTCCAACGTCGTCGGCGTGTTGGCATAAACCAATGACTTAACGTAGCCCCACAGAAAATAGTCAAGCTGCGTTAAATCGCACGAACGAGGCGGCCAATCGACTGGCCCACTTCTTGAGATAACACGCTCTTCATACTTACTCTTCAATAAATCGATTGTAGCGTGTGCTGTGTGGCTTGTGGCATCATCCAATCGTTATCGTCGACGAAAAAATATGGCCCAAAAACGCCGCTGGCATGCAAACCGCACCAAACAGTTATTTTTTGTAGATGAAGTGATGATTCATGAAGCACATGTGGATTTTCACCCGACCAATAACGCATATTTTGCTTATTGACGAACCCATTGAGCCAAAAATGAGCTTCGTCACTGAAAATGATTTTGCGATGAAATTCATCATCTTGGCGCATCTTCTCCAGAACCCAATCGGAGAACGTACGTCGCTTCAAATGGTCCATCGGCTTCAATTCTTGAGTCAGCTTGATCTTGTATGGGTGTAAACCAAGATCCTTACGCAAAATAGGCCATAATGTAGTCTGAGCGATGCCCAATTCTTGAGAACGCCGTGGAAGTGACTGATTTGGATCGTTTGCTACGGACTCCTGAACGGCAGCTATATTTTTGCTGACACGGCAACATCAGACAACGAATATGTAGACTCAAATTTTTGCACTAAACTTGTTATTGCCTGTCTACTAGGGCGAGAATTACGACCGAAAATTGGAGTTAACGCTCTTAAAGTTGCAGTCACCGACTCCGAATTTCGGTTGAAAATTTTTATAATTTGCAGACGTTGCTCGTTCGTGTGCTTTACAACGATGAAAAAGTCGAGTTTACTGAATGAATTGACAGTGACAGTTTGATGATTAGTGAAAGAGTGCGTTCACAAATTAAATTCAAAGTTGTCAAGTCCCTATTGGAAAACCCTTTATAATTTCACGGTTTCTAGGATATCACGCTGCCATAATATATGCACATTCTAAATCACCCCAGGGAGAAATTGCCATCACTACCGTTGCAGCGAAAACAAAACTGGACCCTTTAAAAACCCATATCCGTTCCTCGTCCTGAACTGTGTGGTGCTTTGCTGTTGTCTCGTCTTCTTTCGTTGGTGAACTCATCGGTAAATATCGGAAGGACATTCGCATGGTTCGATTCCGAAATCGCACTGCATTGGCTTTCTTCGAACCCCCGTCGATGGAAGGCTTTTGTTGCTAATCGCTGTACATCCATCTGATTCTGACATGACGTTCTGCCGTCTTGTCTCCCTGCTCATGGTCTGTGGCGGTCGGTTCCATCCTGGCTATCATTATCTGAGGAACATTGCCCCAAATCAAAGATTCATTTCGATATTTCCAACTCTAAATCGGTTACACATGAAGAAAAACAAGCCCAAAGCATGTACTGGTCATGCTTTTAAATGGTTCTGTCTTAGAGGGATTACTAAAAAAAGATTTCATTGTGGTACACTTGTAAACTGCAACTCATTGATGCATCCTCCATTCGGCTTGTGGACAATTTCAAAACTGATAGTTCAAATCGAAACGTCCATGGTTTGACCTATTCCGAGATTCGTTCTGCAAAAATTATCATTTTGATGATGATTCAACTTGGAGCCTTCGAAAGCGACATTCAATATCTACATACGTGGACTAGACACCAAATATCGCCAAAATCAAAGCTGTAAGGGTACTAGCCATTCTTAGAAGAGGGTGAAATCCTACGAGTATCTTTCTTTCTCCTACATACGAGTGCACTTGTATCTCTCAGCATTAAGCATCCTATCGTTTTACCAAAACATAGTCCTATTTCTTCTTTGGTCGTTTCAGATATCCATCAACGGTTTTTGCATGAAGGAGTTATCTGAGACATTTGCTTCCATTCGGCAAGAATTGAGTAGCAGAAATCTAATTCGCAAAATAATTCGCCAGTGTAAGCAAACAGCAGATAACGGGGAATCTACCCTCACATCGGATTCATTTTCCAATACCGGATGTGATTACGCTGGACCATTTTTAAATAAATTGTCTCGGGGTATCAAGGCGAAAATGTCAAAGGCGTACATTGCCTTATTCATATGCATGTCTACGAGAGCAATTCACTTAGAACTGGTGCTTTATGTAAACTTGCTTAACGCAGTGTGCAATGCTCAAATATCTTTAGCGACAACGGGACCAATTTGTAAGGACCTCTGAAGCAAACACATAACAACACCATTGGTGCAGCTCTTGCCAAGGATGGTATAGCATGGCACTTCTCCCCTCCATCCACGCAACATTTCGAAGGCCTTTTGGAGGCTGACATTCAGTCAGTAACGTAGCACATACGAAGCGTAGGTATCTTTCTACATTTTTGTGTCAAGTAGAAGCTGTGTTAAATGCACATCCTCTATGTTCTATGGTAATTTTCTCGTAGGTGAAGCATTAACAGCTGTTCCTGAAGCGCATTCAATATTCAAAAGGCTTGAACATCGGTTCTATATTACGTTGGACTCCTTTCCTCTATGAAACTTTTCTTAATCACCCAAGACGTTCACCCAATACACTCGTACGTAGGTACATTCGCCTTAATGCAAAATCAGCAAAACTTCAGAAGTCAGTAGGAACTTCCGATATCTTTCGTTCTAATCTAGGAACTACGAGTATGTATCTTATCACACTTTGAACTTTGTCGTATCTTGAAGTTTCTAACAGTTTACTGACTTTATGTTTGTTTTAGGAAAGTTAAGAAACCATAAAATTTCCACATTTCTCCCTAATGGATTTGCTCAGGTTACTGCATTGTTCTTCGAGAATTCCTACCTTCTGCATGCACTTACCTACCCTTCTTTCTATTGTACGATATAGCACGGATATGATTTCCAAAATTTGAAAATCAATAAATCAATATTACTCGTATAGAGGAAAAAATGCCATTCAAAGATACACATTCGATTGTTAATGCCAAGCGTTTAAGATGCTATTGTCTAATTGATATGGTATTGATACGAGTATCTACAGGAGGGGCTACATCCGAGCAACAGATATTATTTTTTTTAGCTCGTTAGAAAAGTAGACGGTTGTCATATCGGTGGTAGAAATTTAATCCGTTCCAACGTCCATAGCACCATAACAGATTCCCATAATTTACAAAAAAAAATTCTAAGAAGACAAAGGATTATTTATCCCTTTTGTTGTACTCGTATCTATATCTCTTACGGCAACGAATTCTGAAGAAATATTTATACATTAGGGAAGAGTGCATAATTTGCTTTTATTGATGCATGAAAATGTATTTTTACCAATTCGCAATGGGAACTAATTAAGGGTGCAAACATTTCGAATATGTAGTTGTAAAAGTTAAGACATGGATGTTAGGTATGGTTTACATTTTTTTTGCATTTTATGGAAGGGTTGAAACTAGCAATAATTAACCAAAGAAATCAGCCCTAATTAGCTGATTGCAATAAGAGTTGTGGTTGAATTATTTTCATTTCCTAACTTCCGGCTACTAAACTGCTGTAAAAGTAGAACGACTTGAGCAATGATGTTTATTTAAGAAACTCTTTTCAATGGTCTCCCATCGGCAAATACCCGAGAGGAGCTCACACATAGTGATGGGCCAAGCTTTGGAACTGTGCCAATACCTGATTTCGTGTCTGACTCAGAAAACAGCTGGGCATTTATAGACGCCATGCGAAAATTGGTTATTATTCCTGCGAAACCTCTAATATATATACATCCCAGTCCCTGAGATCAGTGGTTTTCATTTCTCGTTCAGATAGGTCACTTCCTATTAGTGAAAATGATGTTGAGCACATTCGAAATCATAGGGCCAATATTTCTTAAAATAATTAACAAACCTCTTCAATCGGGCATCTTCCCTACTGCTGGGAAGAACCTACGGTGGTACCTATTGAGAAGATTGAAAATACTGACGGACCAGTTTCGTAATAATTTGCTATCGGAATAGTAGTATGGCTTCAGGCGACAGCACGGTGCTGAAACGTTGTCAAATGACATGAAGGCAATAGTAGCGGTATTTTTATATCTTCAAAGGTCATTAGGTCAACTGTGTACAGACAATTTCTCAGTTAAAAGCTAAAAAATAAAGAGGAGCCGACCGTAAGCATCGAACTTGTCGAGTTGTAGGGTCAATGAATCTCGAGAAATTCTCCAAAAGGGTCTTGAAACTAAAGGATGCTCCCCCCGCCCTTCCCACCATCTTCACAACTACTTATTTTTCACCTAGGCTTGATCAAGATGTCATACAGCCCGTGCCGAATATAAACCTGGCTGAGGGTCCAGCATCTCCAATCGCTCAGTCGCGAGCGGGGTATCCAGATACCGGAAAACCTCCGGCTTAGCTGGCCCTATCTGTAAACAACAGATCTCTGTACAGATGGACCATCCTTTCTTCGCTACTCGTGGGGCCATATTATGGACAAAATCTCCAAAAAAACAAACCCCGAGTCCGGTACTCTTTTAATACCTTTTAATACTGTGGCAGGCCATGGTGCACCATCCTCTAAGAGCAAGCGCAACGAGCCTAAAAACGAATCTTCAAGGAGTTTTAAGACTGTGGGAAGCCATGGTGCTATCATTTGCTCCACCGCTAGCAGCAGCAAGTTTGTGGCAGGCCACGGACTTGTCAATTCTACTAAAACTCCTCCCCGAAGGGCAATGTGGGGCTCAGCTGCAAAGGCAAGCTCTATCGAAGGCGCTCTACTTAAGACGCCGAAATGCTTCACGCATTATTAAAACCTTCGGATCCATTCCGGAGGTTGAGAGAAGCGCGGATATAAAGAGCAAGATTGAGTAAGCTAACAATATCTTAAAAGACGGATTACCCACTTCTTCCACTGCTCCCAAAACACCAGAAGACTCCTCCAAGTGCCAGAGATCATTGGAGTAAAATGTGCCGGTTCCCAAGAGTCCGAAAACTTACAACACCAAACCCCTGGGCCATTCAACAGCACATGTCTGAGGCCTTTCAGTGAAGTGCTAAAGGACGCAATAATGATCGCGGTAATCGACAGGAACGACGCCGACGGATCAATAACATCTGAACAGTGGTAGTTGGTTAAGTTAAAGCTTTCGAGAAACTTCTTGGCCATCATGCGGGAAAACGCCGGACCACCTCCCATCAAAAGCGACGCTGGCTGTCACCAAGGCATCGTCAAGCTTGCCGCATGTCCCAATCAAAGATTTCTTGATCTTTTCACCAAAGCTACAGGTGGATTAGGAGATATTTTCCCAGGTGCAAAACTCGAGGTTGTGTTTAAGGCGGACATCTTTAGCAAACGTCGAACTTCCTCCCCAGAAAGCATTCTGAAGATCATCAGGCTCAGCAACTCGACGCTTCCGACTCATGACTGGAAAATCGCGAAACTGGAGAAACTAAGGGGCTCTTATGCGCGTTGATCGTGATCAATGAGGAATCCCTTAACCATCTAGCGCATCCTAAAGGCATGATTCGGTTCTGGATGATGATAAGCAAGTGGACTGTAGTACTAAATGTATTTAGTCCTGTGTCTATATTAAACACCGTGGTAGTTCTCCCTCACCGTTTTTCTCAGCTCTTTCGGACTATTGTGCACTTTATGTTAACATAATTATTTGTGGAGATTTTAATGCTGACTTGATAAGAAATGACTCACGTTCATTTCCGACATACCCTACACGTTTCGTCCCTAATCGTTTACCCAGTCTTTTAGATCTTACCATAGTCTCCAATCCTGCGCTTGTCCTTCTGTTTTACGAAATGTCTTTCGACATTTCCGACCATGGTTTACTTTTTTTGACTTATAATGTAAATTTATCTAAACTAGCTACCGGTAACTACTATACTTACAAGAATTTTAGGTCTATTAACATTGATGCACTAAAGCTAGCTACTTTATCAGCCCCCTGGTTACAATGTAAACTATTCTCTAACCCAAACGACAAAGTTGATTACTTTCAATCTATTGTAACCCAACTGATTGATCAACATGTCCCGACTAAAACAATAAAAATAAGAAATCAAAAGTGTCCTTGGTTTACTTCTGAAGTTATTAATGCAATTAAGGCTCGTAATAAATTGCATACTTAATGGAACCGTCCATTAAGAAGTATTGATTGGGAAGAACTATTATGCTTCAAAGTTGAATACCTCCTTACCTGCCAAAAAACTTTGGAGTAATCTTAAAACGATAGGTGTCTCCAAAGGAATTAATCCGGCTTGCGATCTTGACCCAGATACACTAAATGACTTATTTGTAGGTGAACCACCCTCTAATAATAATTATAATGATAATTTATTTTTTAATTCAGACGGCACGATTTCTATGCTGGAAGATTTTGTAGTCGTAAGTGAAGAAGAAGTTAATCGAGTCTGACGCTACCGGTGAAGATGATATGCCCATTCAATTTGTAAAACTTATCTTACCACTGATCTTATGCCACCTGACTCACATTATTTATTTCTGCATTGTGGCTTCTACCTTTCCTCAGTCTTGGAAAGTCGCAAAGGTCATTCTAATAGCAAAAAAAGCTAACTCGCCTGCTGATTTCAGACCAATCAGCATACTTCCTTGTTTATCGAAAGTCTTCGAAAAGATCTTAGAGGAACCAATTTTCAACCATTTAAAAAACAAAAACCTTCTCTATCCGAAGCAGTCTGGTTTCAGAACTAACTTATTAGAGGAAATTAGACAGGACTACGACAAAGATCACATTACTCTACTTTGTTTGTTTGACTTTTCTAAGGCTTTTGATAGGATAGGTCATTATATATTAGGTTGAAACTTAAAAACTTCTTTGGTTTTAGTGACAGGGCCGTCAAACTAACCAAAAGCTATTTATCAGAGCAGTTTCAAAGGGTTAATTTATATAACAGATCCTCGTCACGTAAGGCTTTATTTCAAGGAGTTCCGCAAGGCTTTATCCTTGGTCCCTTATTGTTCGCCATGTTCATCAACGATCTATCTAATGTCCGAACCCGCACTTCTGTACATCTTTATACAGATGATGTACACTGGTGCCTGATTTTTAACGTAAACCACCTGTCATGGAGACTCAGATAGCAAATCGGAACTGTGTTGACGGCACAAGTTCCACCCTTGATATGAGTCGAGGCCGACCTAAAATCTCTTACTGCTCTTAGGGTCGCAGCACCCAGTACTTATTGCAACTCTACATTGGGTCAAACCAACAGGAAGACACTTCCCGCGACTTTAGGTTTAAACCACAGCCACCATGATGCTCCCACAAGGGGGCCTTCCTCTTCAAGTCAGGCCCGAACCGAGATCCGGGGGCTCTAGACTCCCATGGTACCGTGATTTAAGTCCTGGTAGGGACTACCGATGGTCCAGCCGTCAACAAGACCTATGACCGGCAACTTGTGACTGATCGAATCGTAGCAACCTTCGATAGCGTCATCTGCAGATATTTACGATAAGACCAGTACATTGATCTGCCCCCGTTCATTATTAGACAACGTCATTAAAGGGCGAAGCCTTGATAATTGGGCGGATCCCCCGGATGATGTACAGATGTCTCTTGTGTTTAACGTAGGTACCTGCCGTGAGGGCTTAAGGCTACAATGCGTCTTCGCACAAGATATCAAAACAATGCGTTGATAAGCGCCCTTCGGGTAGCACAAGTACTACCACCAGTACCAGATTCGAAGTCGTGTATAAGGCACGAACTTCCCCTTTGGTGAAGGGTCGAGGCCTATCTAATACCTCCGCCATTCTGTGGGTCATGGCACCCGGTTGCAATGCAACTCCACATCGAATAGACCAGTTGGTTCCATAGCAATCCCATGGTTCAGCATAGGTCGTAGCCATGAGATGTCCAAGCTCCATTCGGTCTACTCTCCCCGCGATTTTGGGTATAAACCTAGAGCCACCACGATACTCCTAAGTCAGGCCAGAACCATAGTTCCGGGGGCTCCTGACCTCCCGTGGTACAAGAATATAGCTTCCAGTCGAGCTTCGCAACCTTCAGGTTACTTCCCGGTGGGCACCTCACTGCCCAGGACTGGCGGCCTTACAGCAATTTGAAATTTCTAAAATCTACCCGCTAGCTGCCTACTGCGCCTTCTATTGAATAGCTCTTTTGTAAAACTACGGGTTCCTTCGAACCGTACGGTATCAGTGATAATTCCACTGACATCGTAGGTCTCACCATTAAAGGTGATGCCCATAGCCTGCAAGTTCCTTATGTCAGCGTAATTGGGACACTCACATAGGACATGGAGATAGTCCTCATAAGTGGCTCCACATGAGCAGCTCGCAACCTCGCTAAGCCCCCTCTTATGCAAGAATGCATTAAGAGAGCCATGCCCGGTCAACAAAAAGCCCAGGTTGAGGTTAAAATTCCGCTCAGGAAAAATTCTCATGGTTAGCATATTCCATAGGAACCCGTAAGTAACCCTACCATTTTCGCTAGCATCCCATCTAGATTGCCATCTAGATAGGTTTTACGCTGCTTCAGGGATAGGCCATCCACTTCGTCAGGGAAACCCAATCTCACCCATTTAGAGGGAGACCTATTCTGATCTTGAAAGCAATAGCACGACGCATCACTTCCAGATCCAGAGGTGGCACTCCTAGCAACACCTGCATTGACTCTGTGGAGACAGTGTGGCACACCGGTAAACAGCCAAGCAAGGCGACTCTTTGGCAAGTCAAGATCCGCCTTCGACCATCAACAGTCATAACCCTGTCGTACTATACCGATGCTCCATACGTTGCAACAAAAAGGCCATCGTATATGATACGAACAGAACGTGTGTTGAGTCCCCAGTCAGATCTCAAAATGAGCCTTACCTGGCCTACAGCACTCAGCATGCGTAGTCTGGTTCAAACCAGGTGAGGCATGAAGTTCATACTCTCACCCATCGTTATGCCCAGATATGTGACCTCAGTCGCACATTTGATGCCAACGCCGTTCAAACGTATCGCAGGAGCCCGACGTCTTATATTCAATTTGCCCTTGAACTTCATTGAAACGGTCTTATCCTGCGATACACTTACCCCCACGCTCTCTCCCCATTCAGTAACAACTGCTAGAGCTCTTTCTCCTAATGCCTCGATATCGGCCCTAGACTGGCCTTCAAGGATGGGGAGCAGGTCATCTGCGTAGGCGCAGCACCCACAGAGCTCATTCAGTCGCCGCAAGAGTGGATCCATCACCAGGTTCCAAATAAAAGGACCACAGATGGACCCCTGGGGGCAATCTCTCTCAACATTAATTGAGACGCTGTCGTGCCTACTTACCACACTCGCTTTTCTGTCGGAACAGTAGCTTCCCCAAAGCCCAATCTCCCGACATCCCAATTCATGCAACCTGGTTACTATTTTCTGCCAGTTGGGGTTATCAAAGGCACCTTTAAAATCAATAAAGATGCCTTTAACCACTCTGGCCCTGCTTCTGAGGACTCTGTGTTTTAGGAAAGACCATGCATCCTCGACACACTTGCCTCTTGTAAAGCCGAATTGGAAGGGGGACATTGGTTCCGCCATGCTCTCCGAAACCCTTTCCAGTAATTTTCCTAGTACCGGAAGCAGGCTGATGCCCCGATAAGATTTAGGGTCAGACCTATTCTTATCGGTGGACTTCAGGAGCACAACCACCTTCCAATCCTTGGGGAAGCGGATTATGTACAGATGTCTCTTGTGTTTAACGTAAGTACCTGCCATGTAGGCTTAAACTTACGGGATGCCCATACATCCATGGGAGCAAGGATACGCCTTGCCATCGCTCACCAAACATTTTCGCTGTTTCAGATACCAATTCGGAACTGTGTTGCCGGCACAAGTTCCACCCTTGGTATGAGTCGAGGCCGACCTAAAATCTCTTACTGCTCTTAGGGTGGCAGCACCCAGTACTTATTGCAACTCTACATTGGGTCAAACCAAAGGAAAACCCAAGGTAAGACCCTTCCCGCGACTTTGGGTTTAAACCACAGCCACCATGACGCTCCCACAAGGGGGCCTACCTCTTCAAGTAAGGCCCGGACCGAGATACGGGGGGCTCCTGACTCCCATGGTACCGTGATTTAAGTCCTGGTAGGGCCTACCGGTGGTCCAACTGCCAACAAGACCTATGACCGGCAACTTGTGACTGATCAAATCGTAGCAACCTTCGGTAGCGTCATCTGAAGATGTTTACGATAAGACCAGTACTTTGCTCTGCCCCCGTTCATTATTAGACAACGTCATTAAAGGGCGAAGCCTTGATAATTGGGCGGGGGCCCTAAAGTTTACTAAATGAGTATTTATTTTTTTTACTTAATGATTTTAGAGAAAAAAAAACGAAGCAAGCCTGATAAGTTTACATCCTATTTTACCCCTTTGGACACAAGACGCAAGCAGGTGCTTACTTTGATATTGCCTATTATTACCTACGCTGAGGTTGTTTATAGTAATTTGGACTATCGCAACGTAAGCTCTTAGTTGTTTTCAGTGACGCTGTACGGTATGTATATCGTCTCCGCAGATATAACCTTATCTCTGAATTTTTTAATAAATTACTAGGTTGCACTCTACAACAATATCTCAATGCAAGAAATTATATATATTGCAAGTCTCCCTCCTGTTTGACAAACTCGTTTTTAATCGTTCCTCAAGAAAACTATCTATTGTTCCTTTTCGTTATCAATTCTTGAATTCGTCGCGTGTTTTTTTCATTCGTGCTGCTAAATTATGGAATTCCCTTCTACCGCGATTCAAATTAATATCTAACCGTTCGAAGTTTAAAATTCTTCTTCTCCTCCCTGACAACTCAACCCTAAATTTTTATCCTCCCCCCATATATACTCCACGAATATCCATTGCCATACAATTGTAAATTTAGTTTTAAGTTAAATATTGTTTAATTCGCTAATCTACGAGTATAATTTCTTAGTACTGAAAAAGATGTTTATCTTATGGTACGAAACCGACATTATGAAATAAAATAAAATATGAAAAAAAATAAAACCTCTTTCTCCTTTAACGGATACATCAAATACAACTTTAGATATCGGAGCGTCGGTATCCTTTCCAGAAATGGAACTCCAATCTATTCGAGGAGACAATTAAGTCGTCGATCTCCTCCTCTGACATCTTACTGACATTTTGCTTGTTGACATAGCCGCTGAGCCAAAAATGAGCCCCGTCCGAGAAGATGATTTTTTTGGCCAAAATTCAGATCTCCGGCCAACATTTCCATCGCTCAATTAGCGAACTCACGGCGTCGTCTATCGTCCGGCTTCAATTCTTGTGTCAACACAATCTTATACGAATGTATGCCCAAATCCAACCGCAAAATAAGCCGGGTTGACTCTCTGGCTTTTGCCCAATTCAGCTGATCGGTGCCGAATCAACATGATTTTCTTTTATAACAATATATCACAAAACATTTTGTTATACATATAATGGATTGAAACTATGGGACTGATGGTAGCATCACAGACACACTAAGGCTATCTCGAAAACACATAATTTGACCATTAAATCATTTTTACAACTTTATAGTTCTTAAAGTAGTTTCAGCATCAATTTCAGGTCGTCAAACCCATATGAGAGATTTAACAATATAAGGCTCGTTAACTCTCCAGTTTCATATAAAACTCACTTTGCAAAATTTTAGCTGCGGCAGCACCTAAACTATTTAATAAACTGTCACAAGAAATAACAATTTTAAGATCACCCACTGTTAGATAGTTCTAGAGACTAATTGCTACGCAATTAATTGTAGTCAAGACTAGTTGAATTTACTTCATTTTTATTTTAATATTTTATGTAGCCCCCCATAATATTTAAATTAATTCAAAATTAGTAGCAACAAGTGCTACAGAATGTTGCCGATTTACTCTAAAATAAATCGATACTGTGCCAGTATCGAATTTCTGGAATTTCTTAGGCCGGTGATATTGGCAGCACTCACCGGTGCATTAGCTGTCAACAAGAAGGAACACACAACATTGAGGAATTGAACTCTTCGTCACAGTCGGCAACCATAATTTTGGGATAATAAGGGACTTTGTCTACCTTCTGCTATAAATTCTGCCAACAACACCTCAGCAGAAATAAAACGAAGAATCACTCTTGTTTCTTTTGGGCTAGAAAGGTCCTATCCCGAAAAATTAAGGAGACTCTATATGAGACCTTGATCATCAAAGTCATTATTTATGACCCATAAGTATGGATTCGAAAGCGAATGAAAGTATGCTCAGTCGTTTCGAGGAAAAATCGTTCGAAAAATATTCGCTGATGGGCTTTGGAGGAGAAGATTCAACGACGATATCTGTACAGCGACATCGACCTAGTCAGAAAACTTCGTATCAGTCGCCTGAGATTGCTAGGAAATAACCCGGATGGACAACTAAGTAGGTGGAGATCTTAGGTAGCGCGCACAGTAGAAGGGGACCTCAACCGAATTAGAGTGCGCAAATGAAGACAGTTAGCTAAAGTTCGGGCTAATTTTTAATTGAAATTTTTTTAAGGCGAACGCCTCAATTTAATTGGCTTAATACAAGCTACGAGTATAACTTAAAATTAAAATTAAAACTAAGGTTGGTTGGAGTGGTAAAGGAGAACAGATTTGCGGTAGGGAGTAGTGCGGTGGAAGTCAAAGACGATAGAGTTTCAATTGATATTTCGTAGCATACGGGAGATTGGTTCGTTCGCGCTATAGGAGGTCTGGTGTGTTGGTAGAAAAAAGGGACGAGGGGTACGTAGATTACGAGGGTTAGTGTTGAGGAATATAGAGTTGTGAAGTGACGCGCATTCAATGTGACCTAAAAGGCGTCGATGAATGAAGAGAAAGTCGGCTGCATCTCTGCGTTCCCTAAGGTTGTTCAAGTCCCAAGACATACCTAGAGGAGCAAATGGAAGAAAACGGCCCTGGATCCTTTCAATTATCGAGACATGAACACGATGATATGGGGATCACAATTAAATAGCGTACTGTATTAGGGGGCGAACAAAGGAATGCTGATGTCGCGAAGAGATTGAACGGAGGGCATAGGTTGGTTATGGCGAAAGTAGAGTCGGGGAGGAGATTGGTCCAGCTTATGTAAAAACGTGATGAATTGGCATTTGGCGACTTTAAGTTCCAAACCATTTCTGAGGCACCAGATCGAAAAACTATCAAGGTCTTGTTGAAGGAGTAAGGAGTCATGGGAAGAGGAAATGGTTTTGAAAAAGTTGGTATCGTCGGCGTAAAGGGAGACAGGCGAGTGTTTGATGATCCTATCGAGATCATTTATGATTAATATAAAAAAAAGAGGACCTAGGTGGCTGCCTTGTGGAACTCCAGAGGTGGCCAAAAATAGAGCCGAGTGGGGTGACTTAAAACGAATAAGGTGAAAACGGTTTTCGAGGTAAGAGGATATCCATTTGAATAGTTTGGGTTCAAAACCGAGGGCAGACAATTTGAAGAGTATTAATCGATGAGAGATTTTATAGAAGGCCTTGCGAAAATCAGTTGCAACTAGAGAGAGTAAAGGATACGAATTCAACGAGATGGAAGTCATGTTGTCTATGGGAAATAAGTCATCTGCATTGGAAGCTTAGAGCTTCACACAAAATACTTTCAAAGAGTATATGGAGAGTTTAGCGATGGGACGATAGTTGAAAATTTAATTGTTTGCTCCTATTTTGTGGGTCGGCGTTTTGAAGGAGGTTTTCCAAGCCTAAAGAAATTCTCCTTGTGAAAGGAGAAAGTGAAAAAAACGGGCATGTCAATGACAGGGGAACATTTTTTAAGAAATATGGCAGGTAATCCATCTGGGCCGATTGTGAATTCGTCATTAAATTTGTGTAATTTATACTCGATTTAAGACAGGTCCAAGGTGTGAGAGAGAAGTGTACCATTGGAGAAGTACAGTTTATATAGTATTTTTATTTATTATTTATAGTACGGATGTCAAAGCATAAAAATGTGGAACGCTTCACGGTTTTGCGTGTCATCCTTGCGCAGGGGTCATGCTAATCTTCTCTATATATGGACGAGCTTGTTCGTTGAGATCCAGGTTCACTCCGAACTGTAGCGCCACCACGCAAGTAAGTATATGCGAAACTTATAATTCTTATAGTGCACTTGCACTATTTTGATGGATTCATCTAAAAAATTTCTGTCTGAGAGGCAGTTTAAACTTTATACATATCCCCAAAGAAAGCCTAGAGCGGACTCTGAACAACGACAATTAATCTTTGCTAGAATTTCAACATCTGGTTCAACAGATTGGAAACTGATTTTGCAGGAAATGTGAAACAGAAAGTTTAATAGGGAAGTATTGTGTTCCGAATAGCGTAAGCAAAAGTTGGGTAAAAGTCTTGTGGTATGAACATCCTTCAACTGATAAGCGCTATCCAATGATGACTGGGCTAACGTTGACAATATATTGGGAGACGCACATTGAAGTATTTATAGGTAGCTGGTTGTAGTTTTTCTATGTACATGCATATATGAATTGCTATCAATGAACAGTCAGTGTCACTTAAAAAGTTAGGTCAGCGGGGAATACCACATTGATCAGGTTTAGAAAATTTATTCAGAAAATTAAAAATACAAGTTTATTCATCTAAATCTATATTGTCCCCTTAAAAGTAATCCCCATCGACTGCAACACACTTATGTCAGAGCGTATCCAATCGTCGAAACATTTTTTATATTCGGTTTTCGGTATGTTCATCAGTGCTTCCTGCGATTTTTCCATTACTTCCTCTCGGCTGCTGAAACGCGTTCCTCGTAGTGGTTTTTTTTAATTCGATTGAACAGAAAGAAGACACAGGGAGCCAAATCAGGTGAATTCGGTGGCTGTTGGATGGTATTTGTTGCATTTTTCGTCAAAAAATTACGCACTGTGCGACGGTGCGTTATTGTGGTGTAAAAACCACAAGTTTTCTGCCCACAATTCTGGTCTCTTTCGGCGAATTGCTTCACGCAAACGTCTCATAACGCCCAAATAATACTATTTGTTTACTGTCTGGCCGATTGGCAAAAATTCATGATGCACTACACCGTTGTAATCCATGAAAACCGTGAACATTGCCTTCTTTTTTGACTGAAAACGACGTGGTTTTTTTTGGTCTCGGCTCATTTGGTGAACGCCATTCACTTGTTTGACGTCTGCATTGCGTGTCGTACACATAAACCCACGTCTCGTCTCCAGTAATGATCCTTTTGTTGAATATGGGATCGGATTCAGCCTCGCAAATCATCTCTTTTGCGACGGGAACACCTTTTTTGCATGAAATTGAGGTCTTTTGGCACCAACTTTGCTGCTACATGACGGAAACCCAAATCATTAACCAAAATATCTTGGACGGATCCATAGGCAATGTTCAAGTCCTCCGCTATCTCTCTGATGGTTAATTTGCGGTTATTGACCAACATTTCTTTTATTCCATCAATGTTTTCGTCGTTTTTCGATGCCTGCCACTGCGTTCATCATCTTCGATTGACTCACGACCACTTTTGAATAGCTCGTGCCACTGGTAAACGACCATTTTCTTTAGAGAATCGTTGCCGAAACACTTTTCCAACATTTCTAACGTTTGCGCACCATTAAATTCATTTTTTACGCAAAATTTTATACAAATTCGTTGTTGCATCCATTTCTAAAATTGTAAAAAATCGCCAACACACACAAATATAGATGTACTTTTGGCTACCTAACTTTTGCAAATGTCAACAACAGATTTACCAACTTAACAAAAAAACAGAACTTTAATCGGAATAATGGGAGCGCCACACGGTTATTCGTGGTATGTTCGAGTATGTAGCGAATATCTGGCGAAAATATTTAATATTATACAAAATAAAAAAAACTAAACACTTCTTGATATACCTGACATAAGAAAAAGAGGAACTCTTTTGCAAGGATAAAAGACTTTTGAGTATCCTCGAACTAACTCAGTTCAGCTGCCTTCTGGCCAAACACAGATTTCAATGATCTAGGAGATGAGCTAGCTTTCAAGAACGTCTACATATATGAGTACAGACAAAAATTCAAATGTGATTTCAAAACGTCAATCAATGAGGAGAAGGCAACAATGTACTATACCGGAATTACCTAAGATAGCACCACAGAAAGGCCGTATTAGAGTACTCGTACTTCCACCAAAAGAAAACTAATCACATAGGGAATCATAGCCAAGAATTCATAATATTGTAGAATAGATTATAATTAATACACTAAGAATCATAGCACAGTGTGTGTGTTTAGAAAATCACGTTCCGCAGTTGGCGCCATAAGACACCGATAGAGATAGAAAGGGGGCTGACGACAAAGAAATTTCTAACTCAGCAAATGAGTCATTTATTGTTGAGATGACTCGCCAAAACGGATACATTGTTCTACTTGCGTAAAATACTGTCAAAGATCTTCACTTCACAGGAAGTTGAGATATGAACATAGTCAAGTTCCATAAGCATCAATGTTGCTGCAAGGGGTAGCTATAGAATACTTCGATCCAATTTAAAGGCAGTAATACCTAGGACTAGCTTGTATTCGCTGTCTTAGCTTCAGATCGAATGCTTCTAAAGGAAATCTAGGAATTATGCGTTCACAACAGGTAAATTTAATTGTGAAAAACTCGAGCACTACTGAATGATGTACTACTTCGCCAAACATTGGAGTGTTCAACAAAATGCTTAATATTCACAGTAGTCAGTTTTGTTTCCTTAACAGATTCCGTGGTTCGACTCAGCACTTTTTAGTTTTTTTTTTTAGTTTCTGATTCACCAATTGGAAAGTAAGGCACTTTGACCTAAAAGATCTTTTGCACCGTTTTGTCAGAACTGTAGTTAGTAGATTTTCTACCTTCCCAATGAAGTTGATAGCACTACTAGCAGAGGAATTCACTAATTCATTGGTGTCGAATTGTTCTCTAAAGAAAATATTCCGTTGAGGGCTGGACATTCGTATAAAATGTGCCCAGCCGTTTCCTCTTTCTCAAGACAAAGTCGGCACTCCGGAGAGTCAACTAGTTTCATTTTGTTGAGGTGATATCGTAAACCGTGATGTCCTGTGAGGTAACCTACTAAGCTTTTGATATCATGCCGACTAAGATTTAGACATCTATTGGCATTTTCATTGAAGAGAAGGGTGGCTATTTTGGCCTGTCTTACACCTGGGCTGTTCTCCCAATATGAGAATCATCTCGAGTACTCCCAGCTATTAATAGCTAAATTAGCAGCTGATTGAGGGATGCAGCAGAAGGGTACAGGTCCATTAAAGGGATTTTCTGATCCTTTTCTGGCCAGTTCGTCAGCCTTTTCATTCCCATCAATGTCCTCATGACCAAGAACCCACCGTAATTTTGTCTAGTTCTTAGAGCAAAATTTTTGGAGGGTTTAGAAGCAGTGCATGACTGACTTAGAGATAATGATATGCTAGATCAGCGTATTTATAGCTTCTTGGCTGTCCGCGAATATACAGATACCAGAGTTGTAGATATGATTGACACATTCTTGAACGGCGAGGAGTTCTGCCTGCATTACACTGGGGCTTATTCTTTCACTCACTAAAATAAAATCGGTATTTTAGAACCATCTGTACACCTCTTTATGCCATTCTCCTTTATCGAAGCACAATGTTTTTTGAAGGCGGTTTGTTACCGCGCAGATCATATCAAGTTCCGGTATTTCAGATAGAAGGGTCCTTAGGTCGGGGTGATAGCTCAAACTTAACTCTTTGATACCAGACTTGCTGATCTGGGTAGTTCCACTTTGTTAGTACGAGTATATAAGTGTAAGGGCGTTAGTCCTATTATTGCTTCTATAGCAGCTATGGGGCACCTCCGAAAATACCCAGACATGCAAGACTCTGTATTCTTTTAAGCTGCTGCTATGGGTTTTCCAATAAGGACTTGACAATTTTTTTTAAAATAAATAAAACGCAAACCATTTGAGATATTTCACAAACTTTGTTATCGGCCTGAATTACAATCAAAAGATTTATGAATGGAACTCGACTTCGTTCATATGGCCACCGCCGGCATTCGTTGGACCAAATTTTCAACGACTCGGCCACACATTTCGGCCGAAACGGCCGAACATTTCGCGTTCAATGTTGGCTCTGAGCTCTTCCAACGTCGTCGGCGTGTTGGCATAAACCAAATGACTTAACGTAGCCCCACAGAAGATAGTTAAGCGGCGTTAAGTCGCACGAACGAGGTGGCCAATCGACTGGCCCATTTGTTGAGATAACACGCTCACCATACTTACTCTTCAATAAATCGATTGTAGCGTATGCTGTGTGGCTTGCGGCACCATCCTGTTGAAACCACATGTCGTCCAAATCCATATCTTCCAATTCTGGCCAAAAATAATCGGTGATCATGGCGCGATAACGCTAACCATTCACAGTAACGTGACGATCGTTATCGTCGACGAAAAAATATGGCCCAATAACGCCGCCGGCAAGCAAACCGCACCAAACAGTTATTTTTTGTGGATGAAGTTGTGATTCATGAAGCACATGTGGATTTTCACCCGACCAATAACGCATATTTTGCTTATTGACGAACCCATTGAGCCAAAAATGAGCTTCGTCACTGAAGATGATTTTGCGATGAAATTCATCATCTTGGCGGATCTTCTCTAGAACCCAATTGGAGAGTCCATCGGCTTCAATTCTTGAGTCCGCTTGATCTTGTATGGGTGTAAACCAAGATCCTTACGCAAAATACGCCATAATGTCTGAGCGATGCCCAACTCTTGAGAACGCCGTGGAATTGACTGATTTGGATCGTTTACTACGGACGTCTGGACGGCAGCGATATTTTCGACACCCGTTGTCTCATTGACACGGCAACATCACACAACGAATACGTAGACTCAAATTTTTGCACTAAACTTGTTATTGCCTGTCTACTAGGGCGAGAATTAATACCGAAAATTGGAATTAACGCTCTTAAAGTTGCAGTCATCGACTCCGAATTTCGGTAGAAAATTTTTATAATTTGCAGATGTTGCTCGTTCGTGTACTTTACCATGAGGAAAGTGTTGAGTTTACTGAATAAATTGACAGTGACAGTTTGATGATTAGTGAAAGAGCGCGTTCACAAATTGAATTCAAAGTTGTCAAGTCCCTATTGGAAAACCCTGTATTATAGAAGTTATAGAAGCATACTCGTATATTATGATGGGCCTGACCATCCTGTGTAAATCCAGTGAGTTATCTTTGAAGAGGTCCCCCATTTATTGCGATGGCATGTACGGTTGCTTTATTTATTTTGTTGCTCAAGTAAGAGTTCTAAATGAGCCTTTCATCCAGGATCACTCCAAGATATATTACCTCGTCGGAGTACTACACGACTAGAAAATATAACTGAGTTTATACCTATTTCTATTTTCAAGCTATTTTCTAAGGTTGAACGAGAACGAGTATGAACGTCAATAACTGTTTCCATTGTTTGTGGTCCACTATGTTGCGTGATATGTAGCCCCAGTTGAAGCTGAACCTAAATAAGACTATTAGGGTAAGTACAGGGAAGCCAGCACCTATACTCAGCACATTAGTGGCCTTTTATAGCCTTCTCGGATGAAGGGCTTTTGTCCAAGCCAGCTTGAAATGGAAAAAATTGTATTCTTGCAGATAAAATTCTTAGAATCTACAACAGAACAACCTCGATTCAGCAAGGCCAACGAACCGAACTACCAACTTGACATCTTTTAAGCTAATGTGGTGCTTAAATAACACCTAACTGCTGTCTTTTTATCTAACTGTACCATCTAATTAGCGCATACGATTACGAGTACTTCTATTGTAGTTTCGCATATCTTTTATGTGACAACCATCAATGACTCAAAATCATCACAGCGTTCCTTATGAGGCCTAAGAATGTTGTTTGAATTTTTATTTTTGTTTTTGTTTTTGAGTAACTGTTGTCGCAATAACGGAAAATTTAAATAAACCGAAGCCAGTACGTCTCTTTGTGATTGAAGATACAACTCCTATGAGTAACTTTCAAAAGACATATCTGAATCGATTCAATCGGCTCAAATCGGCTCATAATTACGGATTCAGCTCGCGATTCATCCATTCCGTAAATGTAGCTGAGGCGACGAACGACAACTGTCATCCAGTGTTGAACCAGTGTCAAAATGAAACCAACAAATCCGACTGCATTGTGTATTGACATCAGATTCTGTTGGATACAAATGTAGTTGCAATGCTCACTTGCATTGGTGCCAACAATGGATAATAAACGCAATGCCTTTATTACACCAATGATGGCTTCAGGGGATGACATATCCGTGGAAGTCTTCGGCACGCTGTGAAGTGTGACTGAATGAGTCATAGATGTCACTATTGGTGGTGTCGAAGAGGAAGCACATCGTAAAAAAAGATGACTGATTTATGCGAATAGATTGTGGTTTTCAGCTAAGACATATCATACTAATTTCTAGGAACATTATTCGTAGATGTAGTGTTATGGGCTTGCAATTGGGCTCCCCCCCTTATTAGCATACATAGATGAATCGCTTCTACGGAAATTACCGCTGTCAAGGCTAATGTTACTTTCAATTGACATTCATCAAAGGCCTCCAATACGACATTGTGACAGGGCTTGTCATGTGGTAACATTGCAAGTCACAGCCATAAATGGAGAAGAAATGTATTTTCCAGATTCCAAAGTTCTTCTGATTGTCGTTCAATGTCACAAACGAGTAATCTTCGTAAATATATTCGAAGTAACAACAAAACTCGATACCAACACTGTCCGCCTTAGGTTCGTATTCGATTTTAGCGGCAAACGCATTTCGCTCCTTACAAAGAACTCGTGAGGGACGATGATCACACTGAATGAGTTAATGGTGCGGATAACGTAAAACAAAAATGATGATGTCAGACATTCCATCTTCGATCCATTACATCGACTCTACTGTCGGTTGTCGGTTCTACATCGGTTCAAACTACGAGTAACACATCCTACTTCATTCCAATCATGTACAAGAGACGAGCTGTAACTCCATAGGCAAAGACAGTTCAATGGGACACCCTAAACATGTATCGCGCACCAGAACGCATGCATCTAATTCGGGGTGTACGCAAATTGGAGAGACCAAATGCGGCGTTAATTTATTAATTAATTTGGTAATGAAGTGTTCTTTTCCAAATTTCTAATGGGCAATAGCAACAAAAACCATTTGGCAGGCATAGTGTTACTTCGTATTTTGCTGACTAATAGTAGTGTTTGTGACTATTCGTCGTCCGCAATGCTTACGGATACTGTTTTTGCTTGCGCAATTATTTACATAATTAATAGCAGGGAATTTATTTTTATATTTAAACAGTCGTTCGGGATACGCGACAGTTCTGTTGATACAAATGTAACATAATCAATATTTATACAAACTATATTCAGTCCAGTAGCAGCAGAGAGATAAGGATACTGCAGAAAACGTGATCGATCAGTGAGTAATGAAGATTTTGCTTAATGATTCAGATTTCATGGAAATGCTTACTATTGACAAATGTATCTGCTTTTGAGCGTTAGTTGACTGTTTTCTGTGGAAAAAAGAATGCCTCCGGCCCAATTGTATACATAATGCCGAGTGTTTTTACTGGACTGATTGAAACAGAATCTGTTCTGGTATCCACTGGATAATCCAGCGTTCGAAAGTTAGTATGAACTGCATTCCAAGAAGATCGTCATCATTTGTGGTAAATAAATAAATAAATGAAAGCTTTTGGGCTTCAAATTATTTGCGCAACGCATTGATAAGTCATCAGCAAACAGTATAAGCATATATATACGAGTATGTATCTTCGTATTTCTGCCGGTTTGAATTTCGCATAATCAAAAATTACGATGTATCTACCTCCACTGAGGAGTTTGTTTATTTTCTTTGCTTTTTCAGCCAGACAGAAGGCTGCTCAAAAGAATTTCTGCCCAACCATCGATTTTGTATATTTTTTTTTTAAATAAAAATAAAATCAAGAACTTGAGCTTCCTGCACGTTTTCTGAAGAAATGTTGGTTCTTAGATTTAGATTCGATTTCAAGACGTCAAAAAAACCAATGTATCCGTATAGATATATTCAATATATGTACATATGTAGATACATTTGTTTGAACGGCAAGCGTTGCTATTACGAATGCTGTACGCATTCTGACAACGGCAGCGTAAGTCACCTATGTATATACAATAGCTACCCGACTGACAGGCACAACTTCAAGAAGCAAACATCGCGCTTAGACTTTTGAACGTGGAATCTTTGCAATCAGGAACTGAGGACACTGAGTCATATAAGATACTCCACAGGAACATAAGACATTTACCCTAGATATGACTTCGACATTCCCTTTTTAGGTTAAATATTCAACAAGGCAGTATCGCATGTTGTTAAAGAAAAAAATATAAGCCCATCAAGTGATACGGTGCGAACGGGTTCTGAATACTTTCCGGGTATTTGCTGTATTTTTTTATGCAAAAATGTCCCTAAGACCACAGAAAGCCTGCTGATGTTAAAATTAATAAGAGGATGTCAAAGATATTGTTATCTACCAGGATGCACTTAAGGCGATGCAGTCAGCAGCCATCAAAAATCAAAATCGACTTACAGCTGCCTAATAGTAAAGAAGAAATCCGTGCCAGGATCAGCAGAACTTGCCAATGCGCTAGTCAGAGCCGTTGGAGAATTTGTAGCCAATTGTGTAACTAATGCTACAAGTCTGGACTTGTAGATTAGCCGAAAGTTAACCCCATTAAAACTAGAGAATTTCTGAAACCAGTTTTTTTTACAAAGCTTAGTCTTAGTATCTGGGCATTTTTACGTTTCTAACCTGGATAGCGAACTTCCTCTTTGTCCCATTGAAGGCTGTCAAGGTAGGTGAGCTTTTTGGCTGTGAATCCCTTTTTTTCTATTTGAACAGAGTACGCAAAGTATGCCACTTGGTTGGCGTAGGACACTGGCTGTCTACTATAGAAATATTTCTCTAGCTAGTTCATCAGCGTCGCAGTTCCCAAATACATCCGAGTGTCCCACAATCCAATAGAGTGTGCTGCTTAACTATGCCATTGAAAGATGCGCGGAAGTCTCTATCCACTCTCGAATTTATTGTATTTGAAGTTAGGGATCTAATCACTACTTGACTATCTTTGTATATTGCAACATCCGAAACGGGTATTAGGTTCAGGCTTATACAAACCAGGCGGTTGGTAGTTGATATTTTGGTTGGGAGGATCTTAGAGGCCCGGGTCAACCCGGGACAGTTTATTGAATTTTTTTTTTAAAGAACTCAACACTCAAGTGCGTATGAATACACTTAAAGTGACTGAGCACATGTTAGGTTTTTTGGAAAATAGGATAGAGGGAGAAAGAAAGATGTTTGGGCTCAGTGGTTATTTCGCTCCACGGGTGGCATCCAACATTTAATGGGGAGACTAAATTCTTAGTGCAGGTTAGCTTGTTGTTGATTTCTAGTCAACTACTCATCATACTTGATTTTCGTTAACTGAAAAAATTAATATGTCTTTCGGGCGAGGCTGGGACTCGAACACCGAACCTTCCGATTTGGAAGCCAGTCCACTACCACTTGAGCCACGGCCACCCACCACTTAAAAACTAAACTAACGCCTTCGGTTATCTAAGAGGCCTCTGTGAAGAGGGAAGTTGATTTATTTTGGATAACTTCGCCTTATCTCCATCCATTCCTTTCTGGAATGAGGTGACTAAAGTCAACGTTGAAGTCGTTTTCACAAAATGGAAAGTCGGTTGATTGGGTTACACTGGCATATCCTACATTTACCTCTTTCCATTGCTGAATGCCTCTTAGCCTAGGGCAGAATTAATCGTAATCCGAAAAAGTATATTGGTAGTAAATGGAGTAAAGTGTGGACAGACGCCATTATATATTTTTTCCCAGCGAGGGCAGGTGAAAATTTTCCATTAGCTCAAAGCAGTGTTTGATTCTTATTCACTAAAACCACCTCCCTACGATATTAAGGTTTAAGTCACCGAGTTTCAACTTATCAAGCAGTTCTTTTTATCATATCTCTGGTCCAAAATTTGTAGGAATACTCGTATATTGTTAATATGTCCGTTTAGTTGAATTTTACGTTTTCGCGAAGTTTTTTGTTTCGTCTTCGATACTACTAATTCCGAGGTCTCGGTGTTTGTCAGTTCTTACTCGTATTTACCAAATATTGACATTCGTTTTCCTGGTACAACCCCAAAGTTGTGTACCATAGATCCACACCGGCTTTAGCACTTGCTTATATAAGAGCAGCTTTTTTTCGATACTAAGTTTGGAATCTGTACCAAGTAACCAATATAGTTCTCTGTGTTTATTTTCGAGTTGCAGTTTCACCGTTGTTTCTTCAATCGTTTTACCTACTGCTACTATAGCAGTATCGTGGATCTGATAGAACGGTCCCCACAGAAGTGGGCCGAGAACACTTCCCTGCGGTTCACCGGCTAAAATCTCTTTGAAATGCGATACTTCGTTTCCGAGTTTGGCACGGAAAATTATATTCTCTAGTTATTTTGACGGTATAGCTCAGTGGCAAGACCGGACGTACTTTGAACTTTAAGCCTTCATCCATACCACTTGCGAGACATCAAGGAATACGTTCGAGTAAATCTTTTTTTCTTCCAAAGCTTTTTCAATTACGTCGGTGATTCTATGCACCTCATCCATATACCACCTTGATCAAAAAGTTCCCGTGTGGCGCTCCTATTATTCCGATTTGAGTTCTGTTTCCTTTTGTTAAGTTGGTAAATCTGTTGTTGACATTCCCTCAAAATCTTAGCGTCATAGCTTGACATTTGCAAAAGTTACGTAGCCAAGAGTACATCTATCAATTTTAGAAATGGATTTAAATTTGCAATAACGAACTTGTATTAAATTTTGCGTAAAAAACAGATTTAATGGTGCGTAGCAGCAAAGTTGGTGCCAAAAAACCTCAATTTCATGCAAAAAAGGGACCGTGTTGACGTCGCAAAAGAGATGATTTGGGAGGCTGAATCCGATCCCACATTCATCAAAAGGATCATTACTGGAGACGAGACGTACGACACGCAATGCAGACATCAAGCAAGTGAATGGCGTTCACCAAATGAGCCGAGACCAAAAGGACCACGTCGTTGTCAGTCAAAAAAGAAGGCAATGCTCACGGTTTTCATGAATTACAACGGTGTAGTGCATCATGAATATTTGCCAGAAGGCCAAGCAGTAAACAAAGAGTACTATTTGGGCGTTATGAGACGTTTTCGTGAAGCAATTCGCCGAAAGAGACCAGAATTGTGGGCAGAAAACTCGTGGATTTTGCACCATGGTAACGCACCGTCGCACAGTGCCATCATTATTCGTAATTTTTTGACGAAAAATGCAACAAATACCATCCGACAGCCACCGAATTCACCTGATTTGGCTCCCTGTGACTTCTTTCTGTTCAATCAAATTAAAAAACCACTACGTGGAACGCGTTTCAGCAGCCGAGAGGAAGTAATGGTAAAATCGCAGGAAGCACTATTGGACATACCAATCGACTGGCCCATGTCTTGAGATAACACGCTCACCATACTTACTCTTCAATAAATCGATTGTAGAGTGTGCTGTGTGGCTTGTGGCATCATCCTGTTGAAACCTTATGTCCAAGTCCATATCTTCCAATTCGGGCCTAAAAGAATCGGTGATCATGGCGCGATAACGCTGACCATTCACAGTAACGCGACAATCGTTATCGTCGACGAAAAAATATGGCCCAATAACGCCGCCGGCAAGCAAACCGCACCAAACAGTTGTTTTTTGTGGATGAAGTGGTGATTCATGAAGCACATGTGGATTTTCACCCGACCAATAACGCATATTTTGCTTATTGACGAACCCATTGAACCAAAAATGAGCTTCGTTACTGAAGATGATTTCGCGATGAAATTCATCATTTTGGCGCATCTTCTCGAGAACCCAATCGGAGAACGTATGTCGCTTCAAATGGTCCATCGGCTTCAATTCTTGAATCAGCTTGATCTTGTATGGGTGTAAACCAAGATCCTTACGCAAAATACGCCATAATGCGGTCTGAGCGATGCCCAATTCTTGAGTACGCCGTGGAATTGACTGATTTGGATCGTTTGCTACGGACGTCTGGACGGCAGCGATATTTTCGACACCCGCTGTCTCATTGACACGGCAACATCACACAACGAATACGTAGACTCAAATTTTTGTACTAAACTTGTTATTGCCTGTCTACTAGGGCGAGAACTACGACCGAAAATTGGAATTAACGCTCTTAAAGTTGCAGTCACCGACTCCGAATTTCGGTTGAAAATTTGTATAATTTGCAGACGTTGATCGTTCGTGTACCTTACCATGATGAAAATGTTGAGTTTAATGAATTGACAGTGACAGTTTGATGATTAGTGAAAGAGTGCGTTCACAAATTAAATTCAAAGTTGTCAAGTCCCTGTTGGAAAACCCTTTATTTTTAATTTTCTGAATAAATTCCAGGAACTTTTTTAATCCTGAACCCAAACTGGTGATTAGGGATAAGACTTGTTCCGTCACTAATTGGCAGTATGCGTCTCAGAATAATTTCCTCAAAGATTTTCGATAAAATTGGGAGAATTTCAGTATTTATTTCAGTACCTTCTCAGCGCATGATTAGATGTGGTACACGACTTTGTTGCCATTTCTTACAGGCTTTTATTTTTTCCCTTATCGTTTCTTTTATCTCCGACGGATAATTTAAACCGTAGTTTGTTGGTTTCCTCCTTTGATAGGATGTGTTATTCCACGATTTGAACGAGGTAATCGACCTTTAGTTCGTAAGGTTTGGTATTTCTGCCAGTTAGTCTTGGTTTTTAATTAGAGTTTCACTCATTGTCAATGTGACTGGAGAATGATCAGATGAAAGTTTCATCAACTTTTATGAAATTGTTAGATATACTTTTTGAAACGAAGTAATGGATATAATTGGAATTTTTTGTGGTATCAGTCGGCCAATATACCGGTTTGCCCGTCGAATGGAAGTCATAATTGGGCTCCATACCAGCTTCATAGAGCATGCTACCTTTCTGTGAGATGCATCTTGAGCCCTAGGGCAGTAAATGACTGAAATGGTATTTCTTACACGCACCGTGATTACTTGCACAGATATTATTTTAAGGTATTCAATATATTCGATAGACTCTTTAATATACAAGGCGATATCAGCTAAGTGGCGGCCACCAGAATTGGTAACCATTCGGGCCCGATTTAAAGCATTTTCCATCACTGATGGATATTCTCTTTGAGAGCTTCAACAGTCTGAGTCTTATTGACATAGACTAGTGACGAGTCTCTCGTAACGAGAGAATGCAGCCCTCAGAATTTCGGTTGTGGCTCGAGCAGTATGTGCCGTTGCCTCATCCTGTTGAAACCACATGTTTTCATCCAATTCATCCAATTGAGGAAGGGGAAAGTCGTTGAGCATGTTTGTAGTCGTTTGGCCCGCGGCGTTTTCGAAAAAATAAAGCTCGATGACGCCTTCGATATAACCACAGAGAGAGAAATGGACCTCGCCGCCCATGATGATTTTTGATGGAAAGTTGTCTTCCTCGTGGTCGAGATTCAGGATTCCACGTTCTTTAGGAGTATAGCGATTCATGCCCTGTTGACGTGTATTTTGTGTCTGTTTACTTCACAAATGTCAAAGTAGAATTGATAGGGTGGTGACTTTTGAGCCACGTTGTACAACGGGGACCCACCTCTCGCTTTTTCAGATGGATAGTAAGCGTGATAATACCTAAAGCCTCTTTTTTTTGTACAAGATCTCCTTTTCATATAAGTTAGAGAGATCATTGGACACACGTTCCATATTCATGTTCTCGATTTAGTTTGCTTATTGTGGCAGTTATTTTCGATCTTAACTTAACTTTTCGCAAATAAGTTTATTTTATTTCGATAAGGCCAAGGATCTTCGAAATGAAAAATGGAAGGCACCTATGACCTATGACCAAACGACTACACCATACCAAAGCAAACGTAGTGTAGACCCAGTGCATAAATTTGGATTATAGACTCCACCTTGAACCTGCAGCCCTCATGGACAAGAATAGGGTAGTGTTGATTTCGTGCTTACAATGTTGGCTTTCTTTATTGAACTTGATTGCATTGCAACCTTGATTTGCTATGTAACCGTTTCTGTTGAACCTGGATTTCTTCTGGACTAGTGTTGATCGTTGATCCCGTGATTGTGTATTGCGAATGCCATCATGCCATCTTGATACATTGCTGAGGAATATGCTAACATGCACCTCATTTATAGGGAATGCAGGTGTAATGCTACTCGTAGTACTGCAACCAGACTTTATCATGAGAGATACCCAAATGCTCAGTGTCATCCGGATCATGGAGTGCTTGTAAATGTGCACCGGTCAATAGTTAGTGAGGGAAGACCCGTCATGCCCCACGAGGACGAAATCTTACAAGTACTTCAGTACGTGCAATTGAAGAAAGCGTAGGAGTACCCAAAGCACAGCACACCGAATTCTAAGGAAAAACCAGCTCCACCCGTACCATGTACAGCGAGTCAAAAGTCTGCTATCCCGAGATTATCCAGAAAGAGTCCAATTTTGTCAAAGGATGGTGCAGAGGTTCAGAGAAGATCCGAAATTCTTCGAAAAATTCTATGGTCGGACGAATCAACTTTTAAAAGGGACGGTTACATGAACATCCACAATTTGCACGAGTGGCAAGTGGAAAATCCACATTTGATGCGGGAAGATAGATCACAGTACCGTTTTAAAGTAAACATGTAGACGGGAATAAAATATGAATGGTAGAATTATTAGTCCATTCGAGCTGCCGCAGAAATTGAATGTGGAGATTTATTTAGATTTTTTGGAGAACCGCTTACCAAATTTATTGGAAGACGTGCCGCTTAATATGTATGCATGCATGTGGTATCAACAAGATGGCTGCCCAGCGCATTATGCTCGCACAGTACGAAAGTTCCTCGATCGTGAATACTGCAACAGGTGAATAGGGCGGTCTGTTAGAATTTCGTGGCCAGCCCGTAACTGATTTAAATCCACTCGATTTTTTTTACTGGGGAGCAGTAAAAGGGAGAATTTATTCGAAGCCGATAGAAAATTTAAACGAGCTGCGCCAAAAAATTGCAGAAGCCGTTGAAGACATCAACTCCAGAGGATATGCCCGTCTTATTAGCAGATCATTTGTAAGAAGATGTAGAGCTTGTACTGCCGCTGGAGGCAAACAGTTTGAACATTTGTTGTAAGATACAAGATCGGTAGATGGCGTTTAGTCGCGCAGCAGACAACAGTTGTACTCGTATAAAGCGATCCTGAGAGTATACACCAAGAGAACGTAGTGTTCTGTGTGCTCTGTGATAGGAAAAAAATGAAACGAAATGACAAGGGTGGCATCTCTATCTGTTTCACTCACACTAGTCGAAATGGCGTGTTTATCCGTCTCAATCACGGCGTCACTGTCTGTATCACTGTATCACACTTGATACTGTTGTTGGGCAAAAATAAAATTAGTTAAATACCTTTATGTGGGATACTTTATTAAATTTGTTCCTGTTACAAAAAACACGTCTCTTCGCGCTTAGGACTGAAGGAAGAAAAAGGAGTTATAATAACAAAAGGGTTATAATAACTTAACGAAAAAGAAAGAAATGTTCATATACTACTTCGTTTATGTATTTCTTTTAAATCAGTCTTGCCACTTTGCTTATATAATTCCAACAGACCCCTCTCAAAGTTGCAAGACTATAAATAAAAACAAAAAAATTAAATTATTATATCTTCTTCAGACCCAAATGCGTTACACAATTAAAATGCTTTGAATTGTTAAGACCTTTTGTCAGTATATCTGCTGGCATACTCTCGGTTGGCATGTATGCAATATCAATTTGTCCATTTTGGTAACAATCGCGTATGAAGAAGTGTCTTATATCTATATGTTTTGTCTTTGAACTATGACCTGTGTTCTGTACCCACTTTAATGCCCCTTGGTTGTCATATTTGATGCAATTGATAGGGACATCGATTTCATTTAAGATTCCTTGCAAATAAAGGGCTTCTTTGGTTGCTCCAGTCATCGCCATAAATTCGGCCTCAGTGCTGGATAGTGCCACAGTGCGTTGCTTTCGTGCTTCCCAAGAAATTGCTCCCCCGGCAAGAATAAAAGCATATCCAGAATATGATCTTCGATCTAAGAGATTCTTGCCTCAATCAGCATCAACTACTCCATACAACTGTAGACCTGTATGTGAATAGAAAAGACCATAATCAAGAGTACCTTTTATATACCTCAAAATTCTCTTCAAGGCCTTCCAATGTTCTTCGTCGTAATTTGAATTGAACTGAGTCATAAAACTAACTGCAAAGGCTATATCAGGTCTTGTAGTTACCGCCAAATACATCAGAGCACCGATTAAATGTTGATAAGGAAATTTGTTCATTTCTGCATAGTTAATACGGTCGGGTTTTCTTAGTTTGTGACTTAAATCCATTGGCGTGTTCACTGGCTTACAATCTGCCATTCCAAAATGTTTTAATACAGCCGCCGCATAGCTTTTTTTGTGATAATTTAATGTTATTATGCTTAAGATCTTGATGAAAATTTATTCCAAGGCATTTTTTAACTCTTCCGAGATCTTTCATTTTAAAAGTTTTCGCAAGCGCTGCTTTTATTTCATTTAACCATTTTATATTATTTGATGCTATTAATAGGTCATCAACGTAGACAGTAACTAATAGTAAGTCATGTTTATTACGTGCGAAAAATAAACAAGGATCTTGTTTCGATGGTTCTTTTAGGCGTTTGGTTAACTTTAGATGCCATCTTAATCCAGACTGCTTGAGTCCATAAAGAGCTTTTCTCAACAAACATACTGGATCTTCATAAGATTCAAAATCATTTAACCATCTTCTAGAAATTGTTTGTATTCTCTGCTTCTCCTCGGTTGTCAGTTTATCTGTTACGAGATTTTCAGATGTAATCTGTCTTAAGAAATGCATAAGCTGGTCCGGAATATCCATGTTAACATCTTCCTCTAATTCCCCATTTAGATACGCTGTCACTACGTCCATATGGTGAATTTCTAAATTACATTCAACCGCTAAAGCTGACAGTAAACGTATGGATGTAGAACGCACAAGAGGTGAAAATGTTTTATCGTAGTCCTCTCCTGGACGCTGGGAACATCCCCTTGCCACTAGTCATACCTTTTTTACATTATTGTCTTTTGTTCGAAAAACAAATCTGCAACCAATGACCTTCCGATTTTTAGGACGCTCGACGATATTCCACGTTTCGTTTCTTATTTGAGCCAAAAATTCCTCCTCTATTGCAGACTTCCAAAACACAGCATCAGGTGTTTCCATCGCTTCTTGAATCGTTACAGGTTCATCAACACTAATTTGATTCGCCATGTCAGTATCGCCGTCAAAAATTAAATCTTCATTTTCGCGTTGTGTGCTGTTAGTGTCATTATCAGACTTTTCGGTGACTGCGTTCCTTGTAAAAGCACGAGTATGATAGATTTTCGTGGGCCTAAATTTGTTTCATTTCTATTATCTTTGTTGCAATTTATAGTTTTCTGATT
Source organism: Volucella bombylans (assembly GCA_949129095.1). Taxonomy (NCBI): domain Eukaryota; kingdom Metazoa; phylum Arthropoda; class Insecta; order Diptera; family Syrphidae; genus Volucella; species Volucella bombylans. The sequence continues at coordinate 15,618,328 of OX422144.1, forward strand.
CTCCGTTAGTAGTTGTTCTTTCAAGGAATTTTCAGGATCTTTATGCTCTGCAAAACTTTGTTTCAATTCAACGTCAACATACTTATGCTTTGTAAAATTATCAATGTTCTCATTTCGTACATTCTTCTGTTCGCAAAAACCGGTTTCATTTAAGAACTTAACATCTCTACTGATGATTACTTTTCTCGAGCTTGGAGACCACATTCTATATGCCTTTGCTTCTGTTGAGTATCCTAAGAATATACACTTCTCTGATGTTGAATCGAATTTTTCTCTCGGTTGACCTTTTCGCAAAACATAGGCTTTCGTCCCGAAGATTTTCATATGAGTGACAGAAGGTGTTTTACCTGTCCAAATCTTATATGGAGTATCACTTCCGAGAGATACCGTAGGGCACCTATTGCGAATATAACACGCGCTTAGAATTGCCTCTGCCCAGAAAATTGGAGTCGCACTCGCAAACTTCATCATGCACCTTGCCATTTCTATTAATGTTCTATTTGTTCTCTCGGCCAAACCATTTTGCTGTGGCGTATACGGTGCGGTGAGTCGTCTCTTAATACCGTTCTTCGAAAGATAATTGCTAAATTCATGACTGCAATATTCACCCCCATTGTCTGTCTGTAAGAATTTTATCCTCTTTTCTGTAAAGTTTTCTACAAAGGCTTTGTATTTACAAAATGCTGCTAATACTTCTGATTTCTGTTTGAGGAAATAAATTTCACACCAACGAGACTTTTCGTCAATGAATGTCAGGAAGTATCTTGCTCCCGAATGAGAAGCATTTTTCATAGGACCGCACACATCGCTATGGATTACTTCTAAAAGATCTGTAGCCCTTACTCTCATTGCTTGCGGAAAACTTGAACGCACCTGTTTCTCACTAAGACAAGTTTCGCATCTTGACAACTTTGAATTGCTATTCACACCTATCACCATATGCCTTTTTATCATTATTTTCAGATCGCGTTCATTCAAATGACCTAATCTTCGGTGCCAAATGTCCATTTGTGTATCTCTGTTGTCGACGACGGTGTTCGCGGAATCGTGGTTTTGCATGACATAATATAAATTTCCTTCCCTCTGTGCTCGTAACATAATTTCATCGTTTGCGTCTGTCACAACTGCATCATTTTTATTAAAATTCACTTTCCATCCTTTGTCTGTAAATTTTGATACAGATAGCAAATTCGTATAGAACATTTGAAAGATAAATTTTTCTTTTTTCATCTATCAGAAGAGAAACATTTCCTGTACCTGTAATTGTAGTTTTATTATTGTTAGCTAAATTCAATTGTTTATTCATAAACGTCAAATTTTTAATGTTTTTTCTTTCCCATGTCATGTGAGCAGTGCAACCACTATCCAGACACCAGACATTATTGTTGTCCTTTTCTTTGGTGGAAAGAGCAGTGTCTGCAACACTCCAAGCTAACTCATCTTCTGCTTTTTTCGCACACTGTAATTCTTTCGATGACAACTTGGAGAAGCAATTTCGCGCGAAATGTCCGACCTTTCCACATCGGTAGCAAGAACCTTGTCGTTCTTTTCTCTCTTTTGATGATACAAAATTCTTTTGAAATTTCTTACCGAAATTAGTGTCTTTCTTTTCTGTTTGCTTCCTTTCGTTAAAACTTTTTGTATACATCGTTTCATGATCTCTTCTTCCCTCCTTTGCAATTCGAGACTCGTATTCTTCGAGAATTTTCACACGAAGTACATCTGGAGATGGAAGTTCGTCTCTTGTTTCCAGGGCACATCGAAATGTCTCAAACGAATCTGGTAAACTATATAAAAGAAGAATCGCCAGAAGCTCATCACCAACAACAACACCGATTTCTTTTAGTCTGCAAACTGATTCGAAAAATTCGTTTAACTGATCACGCACTTTTTCACCTTCTTTCATTCTCGAAAGTGCCACCTTCTTTAGTAGAGCGGCTTTTCTTGCTGGTCCTTTTGACTGGTAGGTTCCTTTTAGCATTTCCCAAATTTTTCTTGATGTTTGTCCATCCTTTATAAGTCCTAGTTCCGATGGACTCATTGCTAGAGTTATATCCGCACATGCCTTCGCATCGTAATGCTTCCATGTTCTTATGTTTGCTCCTCCTTCGTCTTCTACTTTAGGGCATGGTATACTTCCATCGACGTATCCCCACAAATCATTCTTGATCAGAATCGCTCGCATTTGTATCTTCCACGTGTCGTAGTTTTCCGAGTTTAATAGCTCGATTCTGACTGCACTGCTCGCCATGTTCGCAGTAATAAGTATACATATGTGCACAGCTACTTTTTTTTTTTTTTTAATTGTGCTGGCCTGGGCCCATAACCTGTTGGGCAAAAATAAAATTGGTTAAATACCTTTATGTGGGATACTTTATTAAATTTGTTCCTGTTACAAAAAACACGTCTCTTCGCGCTTAGGACTGAAGGAAGAAAAAGGAGTTATAATAACAAAAGAGTTATAATAACTTAACGAAAAAGAAAGAAATGTTCATATGCTACTTCATTTATGTATCTCTTTTAAATCAGTCTTGCCACTTTGCTTATATAATTCCAACAATTTTAACTTACTAAAAAGAATTAACTATGAATCGAGTTTCTTTATCAAAATATTTTTTTTTGTCCTCAATTAAGCGTTAGTCTAGCCAGTGACATACCATTTTGGAATCCAGACTATGTACGCCATATTTTCAAGTTACTTGCCAAAATGGCATAGTCAATTTTTTTGTCAGTACAGTCAGGTCAAGTTGGGTGATTAATGATTTTCAGATACATGGAAGGACAAAAAAGCAATATTTTAGTTAAAACCGATGTAGTTATGTTTCAATTTTGGACCGAAATTTGAAAGATCGTTCTCGATTTTTTTTTGAGTGCCAATAATTTTAAAACTACATGACTTAGATTTTTGTTTATAATTTTGTGATAACCGACACCACTTGATCTATCACCCGTTTCGGGTTGAAGTAGATTTTTGGGATACCCTGTATAATGCATATATGTTGTTGCCCATTTTTAAGCTCTCTCGCGGTGATAGAAATTCATTTGCCAAATGTATACTCTGACGGCCCTCTTGATATTCCGAATTATGGCTTGAAGGGTTATTCAAAGCATGTTCGTAGTCACTCTAAAAGTCTGTACTCGTACACGATATTACTGAAGACTAACATAACTCCACGTGAACAGTGATTGCACTCAGTCTAATAAGTTTACCCGAAGTTCAATTGAAAGGCAGACGGACTCAAGTTTTCCATACTCGTCAAAGACTACACCTTATAACTTTAAGGCTTTGGATTTCATTTTAAATTTCGATACGCAAAACCTTTTCAATAATTTAGTCGAATGTCTCGTTATTTTGACTTGGTTCCCAGGCTCTATTTCACAAAGCGTTTCCGGCAGAGATGTCGCATGTGCGGACGGACGGTGATTCTCTATTGTAATTATACTGAAATTCTAAGAAGTGTCTTCCAGGAAATTATATTTCCCTCCAATGACTTTGTGCCTACATTAGTTCCCTGTCGTAATCACAGAGATAAATTTGGTGAATTCCATGTGACACAACGTATGTATCTGATACAACAGGTACAACACATAATCAAGGCATTGTATTCGAAAAGCACAATTAATGTAAATAAATCCAATTTCACAGGTCTTTCTGAACAGATGAAACGTCTTAATTAAAGCCAGTCCATTGCTCCCAACCGAAGGACCAACTAGACTTCCTAAATTACTTCCGATTCCAACTCTGCCCATAACTCGGCGACCCAGTAGTATAAACATTTGTTAATTCTACGAGAGAACACGTGTGAAATGAGAGACTATGTAATGAAAACAAATAGCCAGTCTGTTCGTTCAAATATAATTTCATTGCAAGTGCAGATACTCTGGGTTCTGCGAATAGGTTTCCCCGGTACAATGTCATGAACAGTCCCCTATAGAATGGTTTTTATCAGGAAATGTATAAATGCGGGATATGAAAAAGGAAAAGTATCTGTTTGGGCAGTAAATGTTCATTTTGAAATACGTACTCTTACTCGTACTCGTATAGGTAGGTACGAGTATACGAAGAAAAGAACTGCGTGAGGGCGCGTGTGTCAGGGAAATAAGGAAATAAAACAACAATAAACCGTACTCATGTGTAAGATATTTAACAACAGACCTAATGAAAGATATATTTACTACACCTGGCGGGTGCTTGCTTTTACATTTGTTTGTTGGTTGATTTGTTTTATGTAAACTTTAACCTTTAAGGATGGATTTAATTCCGGTTTTCTGCGGTGATATATTCATTGAAATGAAACTATGTACGTTAAAAATTAGCCCAGTTTTGAAGCGCTCCAAGAAAATTATTGCATACACCAGGATTCTGTCATATCAGATCTGCCGATATAGACGTGGCCGCTTCAGTTAGCTCTATTCGCCCAATCAAATTATATGTACTCGTAATTCCAGTAGAGCAAACTTCTTGTCTTCTGCCAGCGAATACAGATATTGAAGTAGAAATGTACTTAGCGGTATTTTCTTCCTCCAATGCATTTCATGCATTTCAAAGTTCATTCTCCAAAGGTGGTAAGGTGATAACGGGATTATCTGACTCAGCGATTACTCAATCTCTTTAGTGACAGATCAGATTAGATTAGATTAGATTGTAGTAAGAGGTGGTAAACGTTTGAACAACGCTGGGAAATATTGCGACATTACTTTGAAAATCATGATGCCGATTTTGCCAAAAAAATCATCATTTCAGATGAAGCTCATTTTGATCTTGGCGGGTATGTAAACAAGCAAAATTGTCGCATTTGGGGCACAGAAAACCCGCACGCATACATTGAAAAGCCGATACACCCAAAACGAGTCACTGTTTGGTGCGGATTTTGGTCCAGAGGCATAATTGGGCCATTTTTCTTCGCAAATGAGCAAGGAGTGGCCGTTACAGTCGATGGCGATCGTTATCGGGCCATGTTGAACGAATTTTTGTTCACAAAAATTGAAGAGGAGGATATTGGCAACATTTGGTTTCAACAGGATGGCGCTACGTGCCACACAGCCGAAGCTACACTCGATGTTTTGCGCCCTCTTTTTGAAGATCGCATTATCAGCCGCAGAGCTGATGTCGTTTGGCCACCTCGGAGCTGCGATTTGACACCGTTGGACTATTATTTGTGGGGTGCCGTAAAAGATAAGTGTTACGCCGACAAGCCAGAGACAGTTGACGCTTTAAAGAACAATATTCGTGAAGCCATTGGTAAAATACAGCTGCACACAATCGATAATGGGCTTAAAAATTGGACCGATCGTGTAGGCTACTGCATGGCCAGCCGAGGCAGCCATTTGAATGAAATTATTTTCCATTATTAACCGGAAGGATAAAACTAATTATCTGTCAAATCAGACATGAGCTAAGTGTTACCATTCATGAAATAAGTACTAGTTGAAAAAAAAACGTTAGATGGCGAACCCTTTATAAGGAATCCCAGATCACTGCGGAAACAATTGAGCCTATTGTAATATCCTCCATTTAGAGCTCATGATGCCACAATTGACTAGGTGAGCTGACAGCTATATTTTCTACTCTGCTTCGAGGTAGAATTTACCTAGGTAACGTTGACGTGTTTTGGTTAAACCATTGCAGTCAGATAGTGTGTGTTCTGCTGTTTCCACATCCTCGTTGTACATTCTGCATGTGTTGTCTTGTGTGATTCCCATGATCATCAGATATTTTTTCACTCGAATCTGACTTCTGCTTAGTTGTAGTAGTTGTTTTGTTTTCTTGTGGCAACAGTTTGGCATAAAGTTGTTGGCTTGTCTGTTGCCATCGATTCCTCTCCAGAAATGAAACTTTTTTTCCTCTAGCCAGGTTTTAATATTTCCTTTTACTGTATTAATTGGTAGCCCACAGAATGGTCTTGGCATCATGAATTGAGATGTGGATCCTTTCCTGGCTAGTTCATTTATTTTGTTACATTCATGTCCGCTTTGTCCTGGCACCCAAATCAGATGAACTTAATGATATTTGTGGTGGCCAGTATTTGTAGGATTTGAAGACAGTCCCAGACCAATTTTCATTTGATTTCAAAGGCTTTAATAGCAAGTAGTGCTGCTCTAGTGTCAAGGAGAATATAAATGTTTTTATTTGTTATATGTCTGTTTAAATTCTCTCGAATGCATAGCTCTATTGCATGTATATCAGCCTGAAATACGGAGCTGCTTGTATCCATGGATTTCTTAGTGCGAGGACCGTATACTCCAGCTCAAACTCTTTCATTTGTCTTGGATCTGTCTGTGTAACATACATGTGAGTCCTTGGCAAATGTTGGTTATTCCTGTTCGAAGTTAAGACGATCTGGAATTTTTGAACTCATGTATTGTAGAACTGCGGCATAAACTAGTTTGGAGTTGGATTCATTTTCTGTGCATGTAGGCATTTACCATTGCTTCTTTCATGAGTTCCAGATGAAGTGGTGGGATATTTAGAATATCTTCAAGTTCAGCTGTTGGTGTGGTTCTCATTACACCAGTTGCGCAGACACAGTCTAGTCTCTGTAGTTTGTTGAGTTTGGCCTGTGTTGGCCTCTGCGTTGCTTTGTGCCACCAACCGGCGACTGCATTGTACAGCCCATTGCCTTGTCCTTCCATATATGTCATTTTGGGATTGAGGCTGGTCCATAGTGAGGTCCTAGTCTTGTCAATAGTCTTAGATAAATGAGTATTCCACGTAAGTTTTTCATTTAGTGTGATTCTTAGATGTTTGACTTCGGTTGAGAACTCCATTGTTTCACCGAAGAGAGTAGCATTTCTCAGTTTTTCTTCTCTTAGTGAATCTGACAATGGTGCTTTTCTTGGGATTGGCTTTGGGGCCAACTTTTATGCACCATTCAGCAAATATTGAACCTAGACTTCTGGAGGCGATCCGAGATTGTATCCTCGAATTTACCTCTACTTAGGATATCTATGTCGTCTGCATATCCTTGGACATAGAAGCTATCATTGCTGAGTATGATCAGTACCATAGTGGGGGTGATAGTACTCCTCCTTGAGGACATCCTTTCGTAGCTATAACACTGAGTTTATTGTTGCCTAGTGACAAAGGGAAAGAGTACAAGCGTCTATCGAATCAGACACTGTGTACCTGAAGGCTAGTGTGAGTGCAAGCCAGCCACTTACAGAAAGTATATTCCCCAACGCTGCCATCATTCTCAGGGCAAGCTTCGTAGGAAGTATTATTATATTCTCACTTATGCATAATTTACTTAGTTGTTAAGCAAAAGCATAGTATCCCGTTAACATTCCAGTCTTTCTTGGAAAGAATACCGTGGTCTAACTACCGTCGTCTACCTGCTGCTTGAAAAATCATGACATTGCAACTGTCAACACTTTGTAACGAAAAACCTAACCGAGGCTATCCTAGCAAGGGTTCAGCTCTTAAGAAGTCGTCACCTGCATCTTGGCTTACAAGTTCTATTCTCGCGATGCCGTTGTTACTTGCGAGCCAGAGAAAACGTAGCTTGTCGATCCTTTCGACTAAGTTTTGTATTCTGGAACTAATTGAGAAGTCGTGGATTGGTCAGCAAGGTTCTACGTACAGTTTTGCTATTGCTACACACGCGAATACTAGCTGCTCTTCTTAATAGAATTCATAGCATTCATCTGATGAAGAATTAAAACTAGGGCTCTAGTCCTAGATGGGGTTTAGAGGTATCGATGAATATCCGATTACATATATTTTATCAATCCCTTATACTGGGAAAGCCAACTTCGAATTCAAGCCGTAATCATAGTTCTGGTGTCACTGTGCCAAACGGCATGTCTTTAAGATAGAGATTTTGATCAGTACGTCTAGATCAAAAACAGACCATTTTTTAGAGTTCAGTGAAAGCAGCAGTGACGTACATATTTGCGTAAAAGTTCATTCCATTAAAGAACTGACACATAAGAGAGATTGGTTTTATGAAGGCCATCTACATGCATCTAGTAGGCCCTTCATAGTGGCAAACCCTATGTCGTTTACACTGCCAAAAATCGACAGTGCATTGAAAGTTTTCAACGCGACATGTTTAGTCCAAAGACATTTGCTATCCAGGATGGCAGCTTTTACTTTATTAGCTTCGTAGCAGAAGCGACTGTTAAGGTTTCTAAAACTGGTTTAGGAAGGCTGGTCACTAACATTGCTCCAAAACACTGCTGATTCTACTGATTCGACAACACCGTGTCATCCGGTCGAGTTACACCTGCTATCAAAAATTCCGTATAAATGTAGATTTTCAAGCTCAGTCTCACAAGATTTTCCGCATGGGTATGCATAGACAAGTTAGCTTAGACAAATTACCCACTTGAAGATCAAACATCTTCTTCATGTTCTTTAGCCAGTCTGAGTTGTCTGAAACCCGTGGGGACCAAAAAGTCAGCTTTACGAGTAGACTTGAGGTTGGCTAGAAAAGAATGCTATATATACCTTTTTGTTGCATAACTGGATATACGAGTACATATGCTATCGATACTATTGTAAGTAACCGACTAAGGCGGATTGTATTATATACTCGTACTTAGCTCCCTTACAGCTCTACTCGTATTGATTGAATTTGTTTGTGATCTGATTGTTTGTTTCGAGCACGTTTCGAGCAGGTTTCGAGGAGGTTTTGCCAGGTTTAGTAATTTTTTTCAGTTTAACAGATATGCCGTTTTTGAAGTCCTTGACCAATCTGCTTCCACAATGGAAGAAGTAATCCACAGCTGAAACAGATCAGTCAGTTCAAAAAGTTGTAAAACGACACCATTCAGGTTCTGAGCGGCTTTCTCTACTTTCTTAACGGAGTTTTGACGTATTTACCATGCACCTTCTAAAAGCGTACCCAAGCGTACCCGGAACTCGGTGTACCTACCTGTACTCTGAAATGGAAATTTCCTATAGTACTGAAATTTCCTATAGTACGTGAAAGAATCACGATATTTCAGAGTACGTGGGCTTAATGGTAAAATGATGAACATTCACCGCTAGATGGGTGTTACGGTTGAAGGTTTGAAGGGACGGAATGCTACTGGCAATTTTGTTGCGGTGAAAAGAGTAATAGAACAAGTTAAGACACTGCGTCGCTACTCGAGGATGTCAATTGACTGAGCAATATAAGCATCGCCTATGAGTTTTAAAGCACTATTTCGAATCCTATCTAGGAAGTGCATAGAGGTCTTCGGTGCACTTGGCCAGTTGTGGGCATTTTACTCCAGGTTTGGGCGGATTTATTATTTATTGAGGCCACACTAGAGAGGTAAAATATTTCTCTGATTGAGGAAACGCTAAAGGTACGCAGCATTTTTTGTGATAACAAATATGTGACAATATGTTGTCATTGACATAGAAAAGCTAGCGAAGTATTATACTGCTGACAAGAAAATCAGAAAGAGTGTTGGAGACAAAGCGAAGCCTTGGGGGACACCAGAATTTATTTTGTGGATAACAGATTTGAAACCGTCCAAGACAACTTGAATTGAAAGTCTGAAAGGTAATTTCTAATCCATTAAAGAAGACGTTTTTCGATTCCGTATTCAAACACGTTTAACAAAGGAGTCATTTTTTTCATTTTTCATTTCATTTATTTATTTTGAATCTTTTACAATGGGCTACAGAGCCTATAACAATATGTAAAAGTTAATTAATTAAAGATTTGGTTAAAAATTAAGAAACAGTCGTTTCAAGTAAACAAGCAAGATAATCCCGTATTATTAAGATATTTTACTTTTAACAGAGAGAAAAAACAAAAACAGGGAAAAGAATATTTTTATTAATTTATTAATATATTAATCTAATGTCAGGTGTCTGCATAAAACCTTCTCAAACTGCGTGGTGCCGCGAAGACTCCTGATGAAATTAGGTAAATTGTTCCACTGCCTTGTGACATAAACAAGAAATTGAAATTGACTCTCTGAGTTTCTGCAAGTAAATCTTGGTTGCAATAACATAAAAGAACGAGGAGAATTTGTGAACGTTATATTTTCTAAAAGATAATTATTCAATGTTACAGGTTACAGCCAAGAATTTTATTTGAATAATGAGATACATGGTCAAATCGATGGAGATTATATACATAACGAGCTGGCATCCATAGGCTATTAAAGGAAGGATCAGTGCTTTTGCTAGTCTAAGACGAATATGTTGAGGGGTAAAGTTTCGATAGGGAATGACTGCGTAGTGATCCATTTATTTTACCGATAATCATTTGGATGTGATCTTTTTTTTTTCGTTTTTATTTCATAACAAAACTTATACTAAATTACAGTGTATATTATAATGGAATAAATTTTGCATGAAATAGTTAGGTACAATCTGTTGTTCAATAACAAGAAGTGAATGTACCTGTCATTTCGAAATACAATAAATTATTTAAAAAATTTATCGATGGGGAAATACAATAAAATAAACTCATTAAAGGAAAACAAATAAAGATGTAAAAAGTAAAAAAGAAAATATAGTAACAGTAAAAAAGTGATGATACATGTACATGATGTACAGCAATAGAGCAAAATTGTATTTATTATACATTAATTTATACTAAATTATTTATAGTAGAATGGTCAAAAGAGAATAACCACTTCTTTGTATTTTTAAGAAAAACTGCTTTCACTCTCTCACATCTAAGGTTTGCCGGTAATGCATTAAAAAGACGGGGTGCAGTTACGGAATAAAAACGCGTATAATGTGTTTTATGGATTGTCGGAATGATTGCAAAATTTCTGGTATTGACTCGTAAATTATAATTTTCATCGAGTCGAACAGCATAAAACCCGGACTTTAAAAAAAATATTTTCAAAACTTTGTAGCAGTAAAGATGCCTTATTGGAAGGATTTCGAGACTTCTGAATAATTCGAAGCTAGGAGTTCTACGATTCACTTTACACATTATTCTGATTGCATGTTTTTGCTTTAAGAGTAAAGGTTGTATTTTATTAAGATGTGTACCACCCCAACACCCAATGCGTACTGCAGCTTAGACTTTAAAAGACCATTATATACCAACTTTAAAGTAGGCAGTCGACAATACAGGCTAAGGTAATAAAGTTGCCTTACAACGCAATTAAGGTACTTTTTAAGGTACAGAGTATGGTCTTTCCAATAAAGTCTCTTGTCCAATATTACTCCTAAATACTTAAAGTTGTCAACACATTCTATTTTAAAACATGTATTACTGCAATTTAAACTATTGTTAAATGGAAAAGAATTGCGACCATAGTCTAAGCTAAAGCGTCTACAACTGGGTGCATGGTAGTGTAAAGGAAATTCCTCGCAGGTGACACTCATAATATTAAAAATCATAAATTTCGTTTTTTTGCTTATGACCAATTCGTGGTATGTAAACCATCTTCGCAATAAATCCAAATCATGATTGACGTCGAAAAAAAGATCGAGATAATTATTATTGGAATACGAAAGCGCTGTATCATCAGCAAATGCTGTGATTTTGCCTTTAAAAGGTTGAATAAAGAGGGAATTAACATATATCAAAAATAAAATGGGGCCCAAAACAGAACCTTGTGGCACACCAGTATTGATTACTTTCGGAGAACTAAGCTGATTTTGGATCTTTACCATTTGCTTACGATTTGTAAGATATGATGAGAACCAAGAATAAATAAAACCTCTAAAACCCGCTTTGTATAATTTGTCTAATAATATTGTGTGATCCACCATATCAAACGCCTTCGTAATATCTATAAACAGGGCGGCTGAGATTTCTGATATGTTTAAACTGTTATATAATTCAGCAGTAAGTTTCAATAAAGCATCTTCTGTAGATTTCCCACTTCTGAAGCCGAACTGTGAAATGCTAAAAAAATGAATTTTATCTAAGAAAGAGACAATCCTAGATTTAATACCTTTTTCAATAATTTTTGAAAAAACTGATAGTAGTGAAATAGGGCTGTAGTTATCAAGCTCAAACGTATTACCCTTTTTGTGAAGGGGTATTACTATCGCTTTCTTCAGTGAATCCGGGAAGATGCCCTTTTGAACACTGAGGTTGAAAATAAAACTCAGAACGTCAGATATTTGAAATGAAATGTTTTTTTAAAACAGAACAAGAAATCTGATCAAAGCCAGGCGAACTCGTTGTTTTAGGTGTCATTATGATTTTGTGAATTTCAAAAGCAGTAAATTCATTGAAAGCAAAAGTTGTTGGTTGAGAATGCATATGACATAAATTAAAAGAATTTAGAGTTGGACTATTGCTTAATGCGAAGTCTTCGGAAAATTTAGTACCAGTAAAAAAATTGTTGAATAACGTTGCGACTTCCACAGGCTCAGAAATCATTGAATTATTACTTTTTATGGAAATATCACTATTAATAGTAGTTCTATTTAAAATTTCATTTACGACTGACCACTCCTTTTTAGAATTACCAGCATTCCTAGCCAGTTTATTAGTAAAGTAAGAATCTTTACCACGTGAGATTTCAGTTTTCATCTTTAAACAGAATCTATCGTAGAATTTTTTAAGCCTGATGTTGTTAGGATGCTTTTTAACTTTACGGTACAGCTCTTTTTTCTTTTTGATTTTATTATGTAGGGAAAAGGTCATCCATTGCTTAATGCGTTTAAAATTGTTGGTTTTATTGAAAGTATTCTGACTACTTATTGAAATATAAAATTGGAGCTTTTCAAGGAATAGATTAAAAGCACAAGAGGGATCCTGTGCAGAATAAACGTCTTCCCAATGTTCAAAAAATAGTTGTTGCTTTAGTACGACAAAGTCTATTTTAACTAGCTTTTTATACTCGGGTTTAGTAGCTCTAAGTATATTATGATCCAGTTGTATACTAGTTAAACTGTGATCCGTAATATTTAGATCATAGACCATTGTTTTATAGTTAACACTATTGCTTCTATGCAGCCTTATAAATATGTGATCTAAGCAGGACCTATAACGTGTAGGTTGTGCCAAAGCAGAATCCAACCCGAAAGATGATAAGATTGTCAAGTAATGATCAGTATCAGCTGTTTCAGACAGGATGTTAATATTCAAATCACCAATAAGTATTAAATTTTTACTAGTTTGAGATACCAAAAATACCGATAATTCTTCCAAAAAAGTTCTTATTGTACATTTGTGTAATCTATATACACATATAAAGCAATAGTGTAAGCCAGAGATTTTGCAAGAAACACTTATTATGTCTGCACTATCTAAATTCCACTTTTTAATTTCGCAATCTAATAGATCATTTCTATAAAATACTGCAACACCTCCAGCTGAATAGGAATTATTGCAATTCGGCTCAAATATGTAATTAGGTATTTTATATTCAGAAGATTCTTCATCGAAAATCCAAATTTCGGAAAGGAAAATAATATCAGGCAAATGACTCAGAGATGAGAGATGTGTGAAAAAACTGTCGAAATCTTCCCAAGTTTAGGTAGAATTAAAAAGTATACCTACATTTTTAGTCTTATCAACATACTCAAGTTGTTCGTTTCCGAGATACAATTCAGGAAGGTAGCTATGATCAAGTTTGTTCTTATAAATTACTAAGCATTTTGACTTTCTTGGATTAAGGTGTAAGTTGTTTGCATCGGACCACGTAAGGATTCTGCTAAGATCGGAGTTTAGTTTATGAGCTCCATCTTCGATCATTTCAAGCTTGCAGCTAAGTTGAACTTGGACATCGTCTGTATACAAGTTCATAGATGAGTATAGGGGTACCGATGGGACATCATTAATAAATATTGTGAATAACAGTGGCCCAAGAATTCATCCCTGCGGAACTCCGGAATAAAGATTCAGAGGGCGAGATATTTTTTCACCAATAGCAACGGCTTGACTCCGGTTACTAAGGTAGGAAGAAAGCTGTGTCCGAGAATCGGAATTGTTCTTTTAGTTTAGCTATATGGTAAGTCTTCTATGATTCACAGTATCAAATGCTTTGGAAAAGTCTAAAAGAACTAAAAATGATACTAGTCCATTCTTAATATCTTCTGAGACTTTTAATGTGGCCGTGATACAGTTATGGTTTTATCTAAAACCGGATTGTTTATCATTTAGAAGTTTATTTATTTTTGAGAAAATTGAAATTTGCTGATGAAGTATTTTTTCCAATACAGATTTTTTGGGAACAGGTATAACCTTCGTAATTTTCCAAGTGGATGGGAAAGAAGATGTCATTATGATTGTGTGAGGCAAAATCATTTTGATAAAGTGTGGGCGTGTCTCATTAAAACCAGTGGATGAAGATTTGATTTTGAGCACAGCACCTAAAACATCTTTATCATTTAGTCTTTGAAATTCAAAACTATGTCCACAATTAGAGTAGGCAACCGGCCTCCAGCCTCCATTCGCTTCGGCAAGATCATCATTAATATCGTCTCCATACTGATTGTTTTGTACTTTTGCAAATTCTTCATTCAGACGATTGGGACATTCATCTGAGAGGCAATGCTCTACACCGAGTTCTTTTATATTTTGCCACAACTTTTTCGAATGTAAATTTTTATTTAGACGCGTGGAGTATAGTGTGTGTTTTGCTTCTCTAATTTTTTTTACATACATCATTTCTCGCATGTAAGCCTGATCGCGCTGCTTCTTAGTAGATAAAATGTCTGCCATAAACCAAGAGTTCCTTTCACTCCGTGTAAGTTTTGTTTTCAGAGGTGGATGTTGATCAAAAAGTTGTTTTATTGAGCTTTGGAGGAAAAGAACTTGATCATCGGGCGAAACAAGTGTATAGATTGCTTGCCAGTTTATCTGACAAATACTGTTTTCAAGTTCTCTAGGGTTAATAGCCCTGAAGTCTCTATATGTAGAATATGGGTTTCAACCTTGGATAAATTTTGAATGTTGCGAATAGTAAATCGTGTTTTGAGAAACCCGGTGCTTCAAGTTCTTAGTAAAGCAGTAAGTCGTCAGTATTATTGGTAAGAAATATATCTAATAATTTGGAAGAACTTTCCGTAATTTGTGTTGGATGAGCGCCACATTCTGTTAAATTCTTTAAAATATCAAATGGGACTATTTTGCTTTAGCCAAATCAATATAGACTATGGTTCCGCTTTTCGGTGAGATGCATTGAGGTCATTGAGAAATTTTTGATATTTCATGAGCTGACTATTTATCAGCGTTTACATGACCTAGAAGGGAAGAGACGTAGGTTTGTAGGACGAGTGAGAAGATTCGTCTTTCCTTTCTTCTACTCAGAAAGATATCTTGGTTCTATTAGGATTGGTATATAAGCACAAGTAGTAGTTTTGTCAGCGTAAAAGAAGAAAAAAATTACCATCTGGACCAACGGATTTGTGTAAGTTAAGATCTTTAAGTACTTTTACTACTAGATGAGTGAGAAAGTAGAGAAAGTAAGTTAGCTCCATTGAAAATTCTACGCGTTCTAGAGAAGGTGGGATCATGACGGTCTTAAAAGCAGAGACACAGAATGTCAATATAAGTGAGGTTGGGTATGGAGGATGAGGAAAATGTTTTTGACGAACGTCAAAAATATCTTTTGCATCTGTTTGTTACCATACTCCAATTTCACACACTTAGGAAAGGTGTTGTCGGTATTCCTATTTTCTTAATTTATTTTACATTTACCTCTGTCAAATTTTTCTTGTGAAACCGAAAAAAAAACAATGCTCTCAATGCCCCTTTACAGCTCGAGTCGTAGCATTCCTATGAGTGAAGTGATTGTGATCATATACACCGCGGCGCGGAGTCAACCATTTCGTTATCGAGAGAATATAGTTTAAAGTTCCTTTAAAAACTGTATAGTCCGCTCGAATTAGCTTTGCCGTATTGCATATAGTTCTTTTAGGAATATTTTCTCCAACTGTGTGGTCATTGTGAGATGTTCTGGCTGCCCTCAGGGCGGCTGAGCTAACGCAGATGAGATCGGTATCCGAAAGAGATATCGCTATCTACATCGATAGCCAGTCCGAACTCAAGGCCAATGGAATCAACTTCAAGTCTGACACAGTCAGGGGCTGTCGCACAGTGCTTAAGGCACTATGAAGTCAAAAACGGGTAAGACCGTGATTTGTGTCAGGACACTGCGGTATTAAAGGAAATGAAACAAGCGGATGTGATTGCAAGAAAATGAGGACTACTCGACAATAGTGAGGTTGACAATATCAAATGACCCCTTTGCATAGTGAGTTGTACTATCGAGGAAAAAATCACAAAAACTGTGGTCAAGTCTTAAAAGACACAGGGTATCCAGCGGCTCTTCGGCAGCTTTTTGACGGCAAAAGATCTAGGAAGTTAACGAAACTAAACAGGGATAAGCTTAGAACAGTAATAGGAAACTTGGCAGGATACTGTCTCCTGCGGCAACACGCAAAGAGACTCAAATTGTCAAATACGGATATCTGCAGATTCTGCGGTGATCTGCAAGCCGTTGAGGATATAACGCACATACTGGGTGAATGCCAGGCAATATCACGTAGTCGAAGAAAATTTTTAAGGAAATACTTTTTCGAAAACCTACAGGAAATAGACGGCAGGAACTTTAAAGGCCTTCTTGGCTTTTGCAGGAAAATTGGGTCTTTCAATTAGGAGATTGTTTAGGCTTTTGCCATTTGGACACAAATTCAACTGGTTCCACAGGGATCGCGATGGGCCCGTTTTGGTGACTGGTGTCTGTGTGATGGCATACTGATCATACCGCTGTTTAACCTTAACTAAGCTTGACAAAGCGATCCGACCACGTGCCTATAAGGGAGATGTTATAGTTGGCGTAATCAAAAAATAACGACGGTATTGCATTCACTGTGCTTTCTTTCAGTCGAACATATTTGTAGATGTTAACATATGCTCTTTATACAATCAATTCCTAGTTTTATAGTGAGCAACTTAATTGATATATAGCGACGGGCTTCTGTTTGGGTTTTGTATCCATTACATTGAATGTTTGCGTGCGTAGCCAGAGAAAACCATCTGGTTGGAGACCCATTTTCATTGAGTCCAAACTACTCGTATAAACGACCATCAAAAGTAAAGGAGTTAAATATATTTTCTATGATGTCAGGTGAGAAGCATCTTTGGTCCGCATTTATTTGATTATTTGAAACAGAAAGGGACTGCCTTTCTTTGGTGACAACAACTGCAAGATGAAAATCATGTTGTGTTCATTTAGTGGGTACAAAGGTTACCCTGGCCATGGCAGAGCCGTGAAAGCTTCCACTCGGTAAAAAATGTGAGCGCTCCTATCTAATGAAGCGTTAAAGTGACATGAATGGCGCTCTACTAGTGCAAGCACAAGGCGAGTAGTATCGAAAAAGAGGCCAACAGAAAGTGCAGCTGGATACAAAATTTCCAACGTGTTATTGTTGGCGCTTTATTCGCCGAAAACATAGCTAAGCCTACCATGAAACTTGAAGTACATATGGGACAATGTGAACAAGCCTCCAAAATGGCCAAAGGATAGAATCATGCCCAGAAAGCCGTCAAAAAGACAAGAGCTCTACCAGGACCGAAGACTAAGTCGCAATCCAAACAAAAAGCTGCAAAGGTTTCACAGAACTCTTTGTTTGCGCGTGTCATTTCGGGTGCACAAATGTTGTTTATGTGAAACAATCAATCTCAAAAAGAAAGTAGGTACATACTCTAACCTACTTCAACTCTGAGGGTTTGAGGCAACCCGTTCGTTGATTCCTAGGAAGAAGAAGTTGTTCAAAGGATGTGGTGTAACTGGAATAAGTTGTATGATATGCGGGATGTAGCTTACAACTATGATAAATTTATTGTACAATTTTTTGACATTTTCAATTTAAATAAATTTGAATATATTCTGAAGCCCGATTTCTAATACCAATCTCCTCCGAAATATTGTCATTTTCTTACTACGGATTAGATTCAAAATAAAATACATATCACCCTGTATCTACTCGTATATTTCCCTTCTCTTCAACAAATTCGCCACACACAGAGCATTTGCCTAGACATTCTCTTTCAATCCATTAGATACTTTATGTTTTTGTTCTCTTAAAAATAAATAAAATGCTCGACACCGGCCGGTCTCTTGTATTTATTGTAGTTAGATGGATAACTTCCAATTTTCCATTCGAAAGTAAACTCATGAATGAATTCTATTTGTGAAATTCATTTTGAACTCTTCACCAGCTGGAATGGTATCAGCTCAGCAGTGGTTCGATGCATTTTTAGACTTAGTCCAGGCCAAATTCATTCGAGTTCCTTTTGTGTACGGTGTCGGTTCAGTCAAAAAAGGAAGATTCGCTTATCCTTATCGTACCAGGTGGCCGTTGTTTTTATTAACAAAAATAAATAAATAAATAAATACAAATCAGTGCAAGTGTAACTAATAGATAAAAGCAACCATCTGTGTACTTGCGATTTTATCACAGTTTGATTGAAGGAAATTTAAGTAAGGTGAACATCTGGACATCTGAAGAATCGATATGGATTACAAGAACTTCATCTTTTGTGGACTACTTGTCTGTGGGATGATGGTCACAGGTAAGCAATAACTTTAGCATTGATGGATTGATGGAATAATGTTGTCAATCGTGGAAGAACAGTGATGCAATAGTGCATCAATATGGGGGTTTTGGTGTTTTATATTAAATTTGTGAATGCTCCACGTTATAGCAAGATGAAGGAAACAGGTAAAGGTAAGGAGTGTGTGTATGTTCAGTACCCCTGTTTGTCCTCGAGTCCAATTGAAAATAAAAGAAGCAATATGTGTCTTCCGATTAGGTTTTGAATTCTGCAAAATTTACAAATAAATATTGATTGGACAGTTTTAAGCATCTACATGAGCTCTGTTAAAGCTTACGGATGAGTTTTTTTTGGAATAGGGGGCGGATATGAAATAATCAAGTAGCAACAACAAATTACAAAGTTTTGAAGCCAATTTGAAACCGATTACCCATTTAACTCACGACGTGTTGCGGTCACAGACATCACCATCTGTTAAGCCAATTGTTAAGAATAAGCCTTAGTGCGTAACCAGTGAGGCCAATTTGTGTTCATAAAATATGGAAATTGCTTAATCGGAATCAAATCAAATTGATTAAGGCATTATTATTTGGCAGTAGAGCGTGTACAGGTTTATCGCCTCGTATATCCTTTGGTGAAGTCTTTCAATTAACTTATTGGTCGTATTTCAGTTAGTGCACTTGTATGCTGCCCATATCCTTGATTTTCAGGAATGTTGAGTTGAATTCCGGAGCCTTGCATTCTTTCTACATTTTGGGTCTATTGTGAGAAGTGAAACAAGTACATTTTTGTTTCGCACCAGAAATATTATAACCTTGATGAATTTCAGGTCGGAAACTTAGTCCGAATTATTCATCTTTTTTCTATCCTCTGACATTAGTTGCTGTTCCCAGACTTTATTTCTTAGCCAGGTCAAGATTTTTTCCATCAACACCTGTCGCTTTATTTTTAAAGAGTGAGCTAGTCCCGGACTACGTTATGATGCTACGCTTATTCCGTGGGTATTCGCAAATTTGCTGGTTCAGCATGTTCGCAAGGATTAGAGAATAGAACACTATCGACGATTTATTATGTTGCCTTCATCTCATGTCAAACTGGATCTCACATCTCCTTAAGACTATAAGTACCTTACTGATGGTGAAGGCGTTTTTCTGCCGTTAAGGCGTTCGTGTGCTTTTATCATCACGAATGGCACCATAATGGTCTCTATTGCTAAAGACTTTAAATCAGGTATCTTCTGAGAGGAAGGCTTTGTGATGGATGATTATGTTATAGATGGATATTTGGCCCGTCTGACCTACATCACATATGTCCTCTGGTGATTATCTTTGTTCTGCACTGAACTGTCAGAAGATGCATTGAGTATAGTGCTTAGCATTCGATCTGGGTCACGTTTCCCTATTGACTTCAAGTCTATTTCAGACTTCTAGGATGATGTTCCTAAATCGTCGGCTTATCACAAAATTACTACGCGAAACTGTTGGTTTGATGTTTATGCGATTTGAGTTTACAAAGTTAAGGCGATGATCTTTCTTCGAGATTAGGTGTCGCCCATGACATTAAGATCACCTATAACCAGGCGATATTTCTAGCATGCATTAAATTATGGGCAGTGCTTCATTGGAGCTTTGAATACAGTTGCATTGATTCGTCAAAATACCAATGATTCGGCTGAATTGCTCTCCGCCGGGAGTGTGTCGTTGTTTGTACCATTGGCATTGTATGCAAACTACTTGAATATCTCCCGTACACAGTGATTCTAGTTCTTTTTTTTATGGGCCAATACTTCATATCTCGTTTAGTCCTCATTAGCTCGAACTTCACTTATTAATCTTCAATTATCGCCTCCTTACCGTATTCGGTTCAACTATCCAAAATTGCACGGCAAGGCTTGATTATCTTTCACGGGATATCAAATTCGGTCACGTCCTTACAGAGCTCCTGGGAAACCTCATCATTTGTGACTGAAGTTGGGTTCCATGGGACCTGTAAGGCTCCCCTTATCTGAAGTTATTACTGGAAGTGTGAATCGAATACATCGTCTTCTATTATTTGAACTTCAGCAACTAGGTCTTCTTCGTTTCTTCGCCAATTGTTAAGGTTTTTCTAAAATCATTCTTAAGCTGCGGAGCCGGGTGGGATACCACCACTCTAAAATCCTCACCAAACTGTAACTCTCTGCAGATGCATTGGCTTGTCCACAATCGCGTTTTCCGATCCCCAGATGCGGGAATATTGTTGTTAACATTCGACGTCCAATTCGAGCTGCTGTAAGGCCGGATGGTCGTTTGCCTTCAATTGTGTAGAGATCTCAGGTGTTGTATCCGTAAACAATTGACTGGATTGATGTATCATCAAGGAGATCGTGGTTGAATTTCCTCCTCCATGCAACGCAAATACAAATGGCAATATCTTTCTCTAAAAACGGCCAAGTGCCTTTTCATCCGCATTCGTCAAAGTGTAAGCCTTTGCGCCAAAGAGTAGGACCGATAAGGGTCTTGCATAAAGTTAGTTTGGTTTTACGAGAGGGCCCTCGCACAATTGTCATCAATGACGTTGTCTAATAAAAAGCGGAGGCAGAGCAAATTAGTGGTTTTATTGGAACTGTTTTCTGAACTTAACGCCTCTGAAGGCTGCTACAAGCTGCTGGTTATAGGTCCAGTTGGACTTAAATCACGTTACCATGGGAGTCAGCCCCCCCGGATCTTGGTTCGGGCCTGACTTGTTGAGGAAGGCCCCCTTGTGGGATCGTCATGGTGGCTATGGTTTAAAGCTAAAACCTCCAGTTGTTTTAGACCCGATGTAGAGTTGCAATAAGTACTGGGTGCTGTGACCCTAAGATCGACCTCGATTTATACCAAATGTGTAACTTGTGCCTCCACCACAGTTCCGATTTGGTACTTAGGAAGGTAGCAGTCGATGGCAAGGCGTATCCTTGCTCCCATGTATATATGGGCATCCCGTGAAATAGGGTCTTCACAGACAGGAGTTCACGTAAAACCCTAGATTCATCTTGTCTTACAAGAAGGCGCTCTGTTTCTCATTTACCTCCTAAACCTAAAGAAACTGTGTCTCATTTCAGCGCTGATTGCAAACAACGAAATCCTTAACATTGTGCAAATGAGAGACTGGTTCAAAGTACCATCTGGTACCATCTGTATACAATTTTTGTGAATCGCTGTTCAACCATATAGGAATTGTTTTCCATTCCTGCCTTGTGGGTAAGGAGAGCCTGTACCGCTTTGAAAAGCTAAAATGTCCAATTGGTCTAGAGTTTGAGATTTGCCAAAGATATCTTCTGTCTTATTTACTCGTAGTATTTCCAGGTGACCAATACTTTGTTTGAAGTAGTTTACGCGATGCCTATGATGACCCTCTGGTCAAGCTGACCTTCTCAATGCACAGCATGTACTTTGTTCTGATCTCGTTTACCGTCAGACCAAATTTGGCCGATTCCTCCTCAACACTCACGAAATCGGCACGCTGTGTTTGCTTTAAATAACTCAGAAGGCAATTCGTCTGCGCTGGCAACTATGTTAGAAGCCAGTTTTGACAAACATCGCCGTCATGCAGTCTGCAGACATCGTCTTTCCATATTTTCAGCATCAACTGTGACTCCACTATAAGTCGTCTATCTTGCCTTCTGGATTTGTACCCGTCTGATAAATCTTTTGAATGGCATTGCTACGCTAAAGATGTTACCATTTCCTCGATCACGCGTTTTTCTTGTTCTCTTTCGTTTTCTTTCCAAGAAGTCTGTACTCTTCCGTACCAATGCTGCCCAAACACATCAACTCAGACAATATTATGCTTCATCCAGGAGCTTCACAGCTTCACCCAGGTAATAGACAGAACAATCTAGCAAAGCCTTAGAATTTCCGACAGAAGTGTTAGGCACCCCGGAGCATTTCCTTTATTTCCTTAATCACCAAACTCAGTGCAGTTTTATAGGGTGCCAATACAAGTGGCAAAAGCAGCCGATATTGCATGGTCAGATAGCGTGCTCCTATTGATTCCTATAAAGTCTCCGATTTGTTTCTTATTGTCAAGGTTGGAGAACAATTTAGTACTGTCGCATGTTCTTTGTACTATTTGAGTTTTTTGTTGGCATAAGCTATCGCATGCATGCCTCTCGTCGAAAAAGTCTGTCAGAAGTAATAACCCATTGATACATACAAATGCGTCATTCATAAGTACAACATCCTAAGAGCTGTGTCGTCGATATCAATAGAAATATTGTGCTCGGATACAGCAACATTAATTTGTAACTAATCGTTGTTCCAGCCGTTTTTACAGCAATTCTATTAAGTGTGATGTAATAGGCCAAACATACTCGTACGTACATGTAGGTCAGGAATCTTATCTGTTTCGGAAGCTTTAATGTAGAGATTATGGAAACAAAACGCCCTAACATTATTCTGGCAATGTGTAAATAAACGCATTAACACAATGTTCATAGACAACAACGCACTTCGACTGAACACATTTTTCCAATAATTTTTTTTTAAACGATTTTGTCTGTTGTAAACTAAGTCAGTCACTCCAAGGTTTTAGATGGAAATGAGCTCTCATTTCAATATCTGACACAGTTTCTGTTTTCCTGTTGTTATTTCGAAAAACGCCCTTAGTTCAAGGGCTAGTGAGTGTAAATGCAAATGCACCATACGTATCGTTAGTAGATTCACTTACATATTCGAAAATAGCAACAATACCGGAATGGCCAAATACCTGAAAAATAATTTGTATAGCACTACGTAACAGACAGTATACAATACACATGCCACTCATATTATTATAGTTACGGTGAACTAAGGGCTCCGTCGGACCATTTTGTGATAAAAAAAAACATCAGTAAACCTATCATAGGACCTGATTTTTTGCTTATTTTTGACGTCGCCGCGCTCGTTAAAGGATGGACTATCCACATGAGACTTTTATGAATGAAGGAGCTCACCTAATTTGGATGATGGAACCAGTAAGCCAGTCAAAGTCCTCAAAAAGGGCAATTCAACCGGAAACCCGAAACAAACGGAAAATCTGCTTAAAAGTAACTCTTATACCGAAAATCGGAAAAATTATTGCATGCTCGCGAAGAGCTTGAAACTAATTAGTTCAACTTCTATTGATCTTGAAGGGCATGGAGAGAAACGTCGAGTAAAACTGCTTTGCGAATGCATCCTCCGTCCAAGATGCAACGTGCGTACCAACAGGAGACTACATTTCATAATCTGGTTACCATTACTGGAGTACAAGCTAAGGATTTTCATCAACGCTACTTTTGAAGGCCAGACACCATGTTGTAGATGAATCACTATTTTTGTAGATAAGGGCAATGCTTGTGAATAGAATAGAAAGGCAGCAAATGCTGACTGCGGCTAACATGATATGGCGTCAGTACACAACCTGCCAGGTTCCGTCCTGTCTCCACTGATATGGTGCATGTTGTTCAGCCCATTGATTAACGCCCTAAATAGCTATAATGTTTTGGCATATACAGATGCTATAGCACTAGATGTAATCAAGGATTAGTGCACTATAAATGGGTTTCAGTTAAACCTCTCAAAACTGAGGTTGTTCTCTTCACGAGGGAACGAGATTGTCGGACTCATATAGAGCTTAAAGGTGTCACCATCCATTTCTCCGACGAAGCTAAGAATTTTTTTGGACTAAAAATGTCACGTCGACAACTTATAGGACGCTCTTGGTCTTCCGGTAGTGTAAAGGAGCTTGTACCTTATGTGAGGCACTCTTGATCTGCATGACTATGACAAGGTTGTCTAGTGTAACACGCTATCCAGAAGATACGTTATCGCTGCTTTTATTAGACTCCAAAAAAACGTTTTGTCTCAACTACATGGGGTCTTTCCTTTCCTTAACTGGCTCTGCTCTAGGCACACTAATGAATTACTCTCAAAGGCCACTTCCGTTTAAAGACAAAATACGACAACTCTCTGAATTTTTGAGTACATTTAGACTCTGGTATTACGGACATCCCATCTTATGCAAATACCAGAACTCCTGTAGCTGCAAGAATACGAAATCGACTTTCCCCGTCCCTGTGAAGGATTTTGGCTAGAATTTGAGCCTGGGTCCTAACGGATGGCTCCAAAACCAACATAGAATGAGGCGCTTCATCTTTTCCGTGAAGACAAAATCTTTAGATTTCACTCTTCGCTAGGAAAACCTGTGTCTGTCTTCCAAGCGGAGACATACGTTACCCTGATGGCAATTGTTAGACAAATGCAAGAAAAAAGGAAAACAAATCGACTTTTTGTATGTTTATTTCGACGATATTTGGAGATCCGTCTCTGTAGGCAATTGGAACTAAAAAGCGCTCCTTCAGTCTCCTTGATCTCGCCCTCGAGATCAGAGTGCTCTTCGTCGCCGACATCATTGACAAAGCCCTCCTTTGGAAGCCCACACCAGTGCTTCATTTTGTCCGACGCCATGACGGTGTCAAGTTTCTGCTGGTTTCGCTGAATGTGAGGGATATACTCTACCACGTACCAGTCATTTGGCAGAAGCTTGAAGACGATGTACGGGCCTCGATATCGTGGCTCCAGCTGCTGAGACTCACCTGGTTGGTGGCTGTAGGCTCGTTCTCCACCAACACAAGTTCCCCCGGCTGATACCGCTTTGGCAAACTGAGCTTCGCGTCGAATCTTGCCTTCTGACGGGCCTAGCTGTGCTCAATGTTGACTAATGCTTCGCCTCGCCATCGTTTTATTTCACCGGCGTCTACCTTGGTCTGCTTTCCAAGCTCCAGTAACATATTGTCGCCCCTAATACTCCTGGGTGTGCAGTTCCGGATGGAATTAAGTTCCCACTGGACCACTTTCAGATGGCTTGTCCAGTCTCCCCCCCTTTCTGGAGTATGCATACATCTGAGTGACGTCAGAATACTCCGATTACCTGCCCATTTACTCGGGGCGTTCTGACAGTGGTCTTAATCTGCTGGATTCCCTTCTCGTCACAAAACTGACTGAATGTTCGCAAAGTAAATGCAGTTCCTCGATCAGTGATAATCCTTCTCGTCAAAGTAGCTAACCACTCAGGATGCTGAGGACTCCCTTGGTATTCGTGGTCTTCACGGCTCGAAGAATGGTGTATTTAGTGAAATTGTCAACTAAAGCACGAACGTACCTGGTTCATACCCTCCCCTTCGTGAAGGGCCAAGATGATCATGGTGCAGGGTGTCGAAGAGTAAGGAATTGCGATTCGTGCTGTGCAATCCCATCTCGGGTTTTGCGCCTCTCTTCTTCACTATATAGTGAGACAAGTTGCGCTTAAATTATTGCTAAAACTTCTGACGACTTCCAGGCTAGCTCGAGAATGCAAGGCATCTCTTTCGCAAGTGAGCCTTGTTTGGGTCCCAGGTCACAATGGGACCACGGAAAATAAAATCGCTGTGGCCAAGACGTTGTTCCATGGTCAGAGCTTCAATTAACATCTGGGTTTCAAATGAACGCAAGTGCAGATGACATGACCGTCCAAAATGCAGGCAGGCTAAACGAATGCTTGCCGATGCCCCTAAGACGTAGGATATACAAAAATTTTCAAACACCGGATTATTCAGTAAAGACCGTAAAGCTGCTTTTTTATTGTGGAGTATCCGCATACTGCTGGACCATTCAGTTCTAAATCTTTCAAAGTCAAGTCAAGTTTTGCAGTTGTTTGAAGAACATTGCTGATTAAGAATCGGGGAACACTTATCTTGAGGATCGAGTTTTCATCGTTGATCAGTTTCCTATCTCAACTGAAGCCCTCCGTTTTGGAGATTCAACAAACTGAATCATTCTTTTCGAAGTGCTGCTAAAAATAACATCTGATTTTGGCAATCAATTTCTTTCTGACCTTTTCCAGAGTCTGACCTACTAATTCGATAGCCACCAACATAATTGATGTTTCACCGCTAAATAAAAATTCTGCTTTCCTCTGTCAGTTTCTAAAACTGACTTCCAAATAATATTCAGAGCATTCCAATGTTTTTGGGTGAATGCCAGTGCTAAACTGCTCATCATTTCGATTCTTGCAATCGATGTCCCCTTAATTCCTCGCCCACTACGCGACTCTTTAACTGGTCGATGTCATTCCTTTGTTTCTTTAGATATTGCAAAATTGTACAACTAAGTAGAGGAGTATATTTAGAGCGTCTGACGTCCATAAAATTGGGTCAAAAACGACAACTGACTGTCAGATGGTTGCCCTGGTTACGATAGATGATTTTTTTCATTTTGTAGATAGTGTTGCAGTGGAGCAACCAAAAGTCTTGTTTATTTAGCAAGATCTCATGTTAACCTTCACATATATTGTAGTCAGTGTTGCACATACTATTGAAATGTTTTTTTATGTTAGCGTGGGAGTTTTACACAATTCCTTCAAATATGATGAAGAAATCACATCAAATGTCTCAGTAGTAGACTGAGTGTTATCCAGACGTAGTCCTCCTGTACATATGGAGGAATTTAGCAAGAATACGAAAGCTAGAAATCACTCGCCCGCCTTTGTCAGTCCTGTCAAATTTGACCTTTAAATTGGAGATCAGGTGTTAGATACGTACTCGTATATGGTTCTAAAGTTTCCTGGTTTTTACTTGCAGGGAAGAATATAGCTCTATTGAGAGACCATCAAGTGCAGGCTTTCAGGCAAAACGTGGGTTGACAAGTGTCTTGTGACGGTGAGCCAATGCTGACTTAGACTAGCAGGTGGTTTATTATATCAATATTAAGGTGGTTCCTGTTTGACAGACCACTCAGATAGTGAAGTGACATCTTCTCAGAATCCTCATTCTTCTCCTGAAGAGGACGACGACAATCGCATAGCAGATGATAGACTTAGTTCCTTCCCAGTCTCCAAAGACCCCTATTAATTCGGCTTAATACAAGCTATGCAATCTTAATCTAACTTAAGTTTAAACTTAAACTTAAATTTAAACTTAAAACTAAGGTTGGTTGGAGTGGTGAAGGAGAACGGATTTTCGGTAGGGAGTGGTGCTGTGAAAGTCAAAGACGGTAGAGTTTCAATTGATATTTCGTAGCATACGGGAGATTGGTTCGTTCGCGCCATAGGAAGTGCGGTGGGTTGGTAGAAAGAAGTGATGAGGGGTACGTTGGTTACGAGGGCTAGTTTTGAGGAAAATAGACTTGTGAAGGGACGCGGATTCAACTTGACTTGAAAGGAGTCAATCAATGAAGAGAAAGCCGGTTACATCTCTGCGTTCCTCAGGGGTATTTAACTTAATAAGGTTGAGACGGTTTTGATAGGAGGCAAAATAAAAGTATCGTCCCATGGCATACCCCGAAGAACAAATCGAAGAAAACGGCGCTGGATGCTTTCGATTCTCGAGATATGAATGCGATGATATGGGGACCATACTTGACTGGCGTACTCTAGAAGGGGGCGAACAAAAGTAATATAGAGGGACCAGGTCACGTATGGGTTGGTGAATTTGGATGGTGGTCCAAAGAGTTGGCTTTAAGTACTATTTCATTCATATATAAACGGAAGTTGAGCTCCCTGTCACAGAAAATGCCGAGGTCGCGAAGAGATTGATAGGTCGGTTGTAGAGAAGGTGTAGTCGGGGACAAGATTAGTGCCGCTTATGTGAAAATGTGAAGAAATCATGGGGTAAGGAAATGGTTTTGAAAATTTGAAACCATTTGACCACATGGGAACTCGGTACACCGCGTGCTGTTGACAAACGCCACATGAGTATAAAAGTGCCCCGGCGTAAAATCCCGGACTTTACAAATTCATTTGTATCGATCCCTTGAAAATAAATAAATAAAAAGAAGAGGACTGAGATCGCTGCCTTGTGGAACTCGAGATGTGGCCAAAAATGGAGCATAAAACGAATACTGTAAAAACGGTTTTCCAGGCGAGAAGATATCCATTTTAACAGTATGGGTTCAACGCCGAGTGCAGACAATTTGAAGAGTTGCAACTACATTGAATTCGTAACCATTCTCTAGGGCAGATATACGAATTCAACGAGATTTGTTGTGGTTGACCTACCCTTCAGGAAGCCGTGCTGTCTAGGAGAAATAAGTGATTTGGATTGGAAGCTTAGAGATTCATACAAAATACTTTCGAAGAGTTTGGGTATGGGTGACAGTTTAGCGATGAGACCATAGTTGGTTATTTCATTCTTTCTTTTTTGTGTATATATCCTGTCATAATAGGCGACTAGAATCCACCCTCTGTATCCCGAGAGTTTAGAGTATACAAGTCATGCAAAGGACAAAACAAAAGAAATTATTACGCCAGGTGGAAAATCCATCCTCTTTAGAAGTCGACTCTACGGATTATGGGCAGACAATTTATTGCATTTAATAAACCCGTTTCGAAAAATCTCACGGGTATTTAGAGCTCCACCAGCTAGATCTCAAATTACTACGTACAAAATAAGAAACTCGACGACACTGAAAATGTCGACGCACGAACAACGGACCTCAGCGAAAACTTAAGAAAGAGCTATTTCCAGCCAAAGACGAAACTAATAAGGGTATAAGCCAAACTCCAAAAATGTCTGCAATAGGTTGTAGCTCATCAGGCAAAGCAACCTATGAAATGAATGAAGAGGCCTTAATTCATGAAACGGGCTTTATAATCGACCTGGTAAGAAACGGAAAGTCGGTTCTTCACCCAAAATCACCAGTAAAATTTTGTAATAAATACTCATTCCGAAGAAAACCGAAATCCCAAGCATCTACCACCGCCACCAATCAATGTGGTCAAAACATCTTGAAGACGTTGTTGCGATCTGATTATACCCTGGAAAGTCAAGGTCAAAGGTGCTTACAACTATCGCTTACTGGCTCCGAAGTTACGTACAGAGAAAATTCTATCGTATACTTACGAGAACAAATCACAAAGGCCATAGCTAGATGGCTTCATCCGTCGTGCAAATAAGGACACATCGTCAGTGGCCTGCAAAATAGGCATTTTCAAATTGTTATGTGTGTACACTATAAAAAAGAGAAACAAAAATCGGAAAGGAAGGAAATTACAGTAAAACGCACCCTTCCTCTTTTCATGCTTGCCTTCGATAAGTTCGAGAGTCTTGGAAAAATTCATGAAATAAAAGCGATTCTCAACATTATTATCAAACTCGCACCTCTGCCTAAGAACATAAAACTAATCCCTCAGTGCAAACTCTGTCAAGAGTTCAAAAATATGCAAACGTATTGAGAAAGAGTTACGTTGTGAAGTAAGGAGAACACCCAGCTAATGATCGAGGTGGCAAGTTAGGCAGTCCGCAAATGACCACTCAAAAATAGCAAGTAGGGATAAGAATAATCCCGGTTTAAAAATAGCTGAATAAAAGCCATCATTTGATCTCTGAAACCCATATGAAAAAGGGGATCGGTTGCAAGAATAACAGGCTTTAGGGACTATGACTATGGATGGTAAATCCATCTGAAAAGGCGAGAATACACTGAAGATCTTAAAATAGAGCTTGAATCTGTACGCGTAATCACCATTTACTGCATTACAAGATCCGCCCAGTTTCTGCATCTCTGATGGTACGTTGGCAGCTGATCTTCGGTACTTGATGCAGGCGGCATAGGAGTTGTTGAGAGATTTCGGGATACGTGTTCGGTGAAGATTCTGGCGGTCTTTTGCGATCACAGCTTTACTACGTTATATCTTCTCACAGTAGTTCTTCTTTCTTGTCGCACTCGGCAGATCCCCATTTGGTGGTGATCCGGGTCACTGCCCAGAATGTTCGGACGTTCAGAATACTGAAGGCACGCCTTAGGTCTATCGCAAAATGATCAATTTAATTTAGCGTGTGATGATCCGGGGACCGTCATGTCCTCTTGTGTAACATATATTGAGATTAGGAAACCGCGTGCTTGCTATGTATTGTAATACTCCGTCCCACCGCAAAGTTAATAAGCGTAAGTCCATTGCGAGACTTGGTATTCTTAACAACTGTCCTACCAAAGATGTTCTCTTTTCCTACCCTGGTGTTAAAGTCGTACTAGGCGATACTTTGGACATTGCTTATAGGTCTTGTCGAGGAGCTCGTAGAGACATTCTTTGGTAGCGTCGTCTTTGTCTTCTGTATGGGCATGGGGGCATATGAGACATATGTTAGAAAATTTTGCCTCAGGACTTATTGTAAAACCTGCAGCATATGGCAAATTCCCTATAGCAATCACAGTTTTTCATCATGCCTATGGCTGGCCCATCCCATTCAAGGGCCTCTGCTAACTATTCGATTGCCCGTGTCCTGTTAAGGTCCGAACATTGCACTTTGCAGATCCGAAGCTCGTTATCCTTTAAGCGTTTGCTGGAGTCGTCAACGGTAAGTCCATTTTTATCCGAGACCCTTAGTTGGTTCGTCACACATTTTAATCTTTTGCGTATAGCGTTGTGAGCCATATGACTGCCCGAGCATGCCCTTACCATTTTAACCTAGTCAGTGTAATAAATCTGTATTGGAAAGACAGAACGTCGAAAAGATAAAGTCGATAAATGGCAAATCCTGCATCTTGTCCTCCTTTTCTATCATCACAGAAAATCCCTGTACCCAGCTACAGAATACACTCTTACAGATACTACATCGATAAACCAGGTTTCTGATACACATATCACATCTACATCTGAATCAACAAACAAACTTCTGAACTCATCGAGTTTATTGATGCCTCCATGCTGTGCACTAAAAGTATTTAGTAGTACGCGCAAATTATCATTCACCGCCTTACCTCTGGAAGAAGTAGTTTTGCCCCTCGAAAGCGAAAACGTAACAGACGACACATTGCTTATAGACGGATATTTTTAGATACAGAAAATACATAAATGCTTACAGTTCGCAAGAAGGGAAATTAGATAAAACTGAGCTTCTATAAAAAGATTAGGATGCATTGTTGACTTGATCACCGTAAGGAGCAGCAACAGCATTTGTGTTCGTGCGTTAAGTTTAACGGACCAAAAAAGCTATACCTCCGCGTGTTTGGCCTCCATATACTCGTCTCCCTCGGGAATAGTCAGAAAAGATATGGTTTTGTCTCCTTAATGTATGCGCTCTCCGGTAGATGGCAATGTTATGCGAGGTGAGACTTTTTTGTATGTTGTAGTTGCTGAGCGATTGTGTTTGTGGAACCGAAGTGAATTAGTGATGGCAGGGTTACCTAATTTTCAGTTAGGTTTCGTTCGGAAAATAGTCTTTGGTGTAGGAGCAGATGAACATTCAACTGCAGAGCAAAACCGGGTATATACCTATATTTTGAAGGTTTTCAGTTGCTGTCATTGGTACTCCGCTCAAGCGCGTCAAATTTATTATTTAAATTGCATAATTCGTTTGATCCTATCATCGGATATCCACTCGTAGAAGCAGGGCAGGAGCGGATTTACTTAGGATTCCAGCTGCGTATTAAATTCATTGAGTTGTTTTGGGAGGCGCAAATGGTTAGTGG
Source organism: Volucella bombylans (assembly GCA_949129095.1). Classification (NCBI taxonomy): domain Eukaryota; kingdom Metazoa; phylum Arthropoda; class Insecta; order Diptera; family Syrphidae; genus Volucella; species Volucella bombylans. The sequence continues at coordinate 15,650,180 of OX422144.1, forward strand.
TTTGGCATTTTTAGCCGGTAGTCTGGTTTCAGGTCTATTTAGCTCGGAAATCTTGACGGCTAATTCGGGAACCAGCAAAATTATTTCCTGCAGTAAAATTTAGTCATAAATCCCGCAGAACAGCATTCATATTCCGACAGCAGCGTAATACACTTACGCTTTATTTTGTTTCAGACAATCTGGTAGAGGTCTTTTATAACTCGCGGACTGCTAGCTATCTCTGTGAATTCTAAGATATAAGAAACACATGTTAGCTGTGACAAGATTCCTCCCGGTCAGAAGCATAGACTGTTTTCGAAGGTTGTGCAACGTTTTCCAACTTTACTGCCAAAGTTTCCATTATTTCATTTATCCGTTAAATTCACCAGGGGTGTTCTCGATATTGTGCTTAGGGCCTTTGTCGTTAATTTGATCGAAGAGCTTGATTTTGGTAAAGCCGCCTTTCTCTTCAAAAGGTCAAAACTTCTTGTCATAGTTTTATTGACGATAAATATGTAAAAAGTAGCCAAATACAAGGCATTTTCTGTAAATGATGTAAAGGGTGACCAGATAGCAATGATGTATTTTCTATTTTCAGTAGCTGTCAAAGTTACCAGCTATCAAAATATAGAAAATTCGTCGCATCGTGGAAAAGTTTGAGTGCGAATACACTCTTTTGGATCTTAAGCCACCAACCAGACAGAGTGTTTGCATGGCAACATCAACCGACCTTCTTTCTTTCGAAATGAGGAAGGAGACACTGTTACCGTCAATGGTTTCAGGTATAGAGCGATGTTAACCGACTTTCTGTGACCAGAGCTCGACAACATCGATATATCCGAGCTGTGGTTCCAATAAGATGGCGCTACATGCCATGCAAGCGACGCAACACTCAAAGCTGTGAAGGAGAAATCTGGCGACTGGCTTATCTCACTGCGAGCGTTCATCAATTGGCCGCCGTAATCATGCGATTTGACACCACTCGATTATTTTCTTTGGAGCTATGTTAAGTCCTTATTCTATGCTAATAAACCAGCCACTTTGGGCGAACTCGAGGCCAACATTCGACACGCTATTGCTGAAAAAACGACGCACGACCGAGTCGTCAAAAATTGGACCGACCGCTTGAAGTACTGCCAGCGAAGCCGAGGCGGCTATTCCACACTTAACTTAACTAGTCACACTTTAGGTTGTTTGTGGAAAATTACTTCGTTATGATCTTTATTTAGACATTCTGGCTAGATGCCAAGAAATTCTCAAAATATCGAGGCTTTGAACATGTCGACATGAGGTTCCCACTTAGTCTGCCACTGACATCGTTTGAGAATTCTGTCCCAGAAACGCTTTTTCTGAAACTAACTTCACAAGAACTAGGTGAATGCAGATCCGAGTGCTGAATGATAGTCAGAAACAGCCTACTACAAAGCGGCTGATAGTGTCGTAGTCTGTGTAAATCATTTATTCCTTTCTCAACTGGGCTTGGCATTGTAGCAATCGAGGAATCACTTCCCATTTTTATTCTGTTTTGTCTACCCTTCTTCATCATATGTTTGAGTTCTGGCATTTTTTATTTCCGATTTCTGGCAGTCCCAATCTCTTAGTTTAGATACTAGAGAAGGGAAGAGAATTTCGTCGTTGGAGTTGATTGACGTAGTCAAAATCTAGTGCGTTGACCTCGTGCCCAATACTCTTACATAGACCTTGCCCTTGGATTGGATTTCGTTAAATGAAAGAAAATCTGAACATGCAAGCTTTTATTGGGGTCGTCATCTTTCTCATCTCGGCATTTACTCGCATTACTAGAAATGTTGTCTCCCCAATCACCCATCAAACAATTAAATTCATTCATAGGAATCTCAAGTACATACACGTGCGCTGTCATTTCTGTACTTCTCTGGACAGCTGGCAATTTTTGGCGTCCACTTGCTGCCACAACAAGTGCTTACAATGTGCAGACTCCTTCAAGTGAACACAGCAGTATTTTGCTCACAAAATTTTATCTTCCGAAAACAGAAGGAAGCCTTCTAATGGTCTATTTGTTCGCTATTTAGACCGAATTCACCCCCTGTATCCATATTTAGGCACAACTATCAACACTCTTCATAGCGTGTCACAGTTCATTTGCGGTTAACAAAGAGCTCCTTGTTTCTGGCTGTCCAATTTTGTCGTTAGTGTATATGCCCACTTGGAACCACGGTTCCAGCCACATCACAATGCTCCACTCTAAGATTGTTTATGTCAGTCTGTTTTATCAAGCACAATATCCGAATCGTTCCAGAATTGGAGATGCCACAACATGGAATAGTTCCACTTGAACATCGCATTCTCCTGTACGATTTATGGCGACATTTCCGGTTGATCATTTCTACTCCCTCAGTTGGCACTAGTCTAATTTCTAATTTGTTGTTTTGCCTTTGGATGGGATTGGAAAATAATTTACCATCATCGTAAAGAGATTGGACATGATTGCTCATATTTCGGGATGAGTTCAGAAGTAGTAAGACGGATACACAGGCGTTCGGCTTCCTTTTCATGTGGTTTGGCGCAGATACGTATGTTTCCACACATTAATTTTGATGGTGGCACTTCAGATGCCATCAGTTGGCAGAGCAAGTGCTGCCTTTTGCGGTGCTCCTGGGCACTTTGCCACTGTGAACAGAAGGCGATTGTGTGTTTCTGGGAGGAGTATCATTAAGAGTACGACGAGTATGTTTCCGTTTTTATCTCGAGGCTGATTTTGATAAAGACATGCCACTAAATGGGTAATTTCGAATGTTTGACGAGGTATGGAGTCGGTGTTCGGTTAACCACTTGGAGTATACAAAACGCTTTAGCTGCGCGTATTGTGCGTGTTTAGCTGTTGGAATATATTTTCATTTGTACGAGTATGCTACATGAAAAGATTAAGCCGTGCAGTTCATTGGAAGGGATTCAGTTCGCATGCTGTTATTCTCGGGATATTCGCACAGTTGCTCCTCTGACCAGTATTTCAAGTATTTTACGTGGTTTGATCTCTTTGCTTTATTTTTCTCTCATGATTCATTTTGGAGAAAAATCGAAAAGAATGTAGATGGGTGACCTTTGACTAATCAGAAACTACTAATTTACTTCAAGCTTTGGGTCCATTATAACCGTTCAAGGTCCTACCGCGGATGTCATTAGGAGACTCAGAGTTTTAATTTTTCTTTGACGAGTTGAGTAGCCCATTCAATTTGTTCGTCATCCCTGTTGCATCTGTAGCAAGCTTCCGAAATTTACAAATTGACCGCTCAGTGCCTTTTGATAGTGACAGAAAATTCTCTAAGACGAAGCATTTTTACAGAGACCGAACTTTTGTTATCTTAGGCTGCCCAGACATTTTGCATGGGCGATAGAAAATATTGACTCCTTTCTTACAAATCCTAGTGATCTTATGAGGGTTTGGATATCTAATCTAGAGCCTTAGGGGATACCTAGATATCTTAATACATAGTAACAACCTTGCCCTATTGTCTGAATAGATGTTGCAACCTCAATATTAACTGCAATATCAACTTGCGAAACTCTAAGCAAAATGACTGATAGGTAGTGTTTCTCAGTGCATCCGTCGGATTTGGAGGCTAGTTCTTTCTCATCGCTGATCACCTGGTTCCTCAATTCTGTTCAGTCGGAAAATACTTCTCAAAACTAGAATTACTAACACAAGATGCGGTATAGTCAATTCCACGTTTGGATATGTGAGTTACTAGAAGCAGTCAACAGGCAGACACAGCCAAGGTGGAGTCCTCTCACTGTTTATTTGGCTGCATTTGGTGGATGAGATTTCGAACACACTAGAAGATAATGGCTTGCCCTCAGCAAATGTTGACAATGTTGTCATTTTGACTGTAGGTAAATAGGTACGCAGATGATCTGCTCCTCATCCTTGAAGGTCAGTCTAGGGCCGAAATCGAGGTATTAGGAGAAAGAGCTCTAGCAGTCGTTGCTGAATGGGGAGAAAGCGTAGGAGTAAGTGTGTCGCAGGATAAGACCGTTTCAATGAAGCTCAAGGGCAAGTTGAATGTAAGACGTCGGGCTCCTGCGATACGTTTGAACGGCGTTGGCATTAGACGTGTGACTGAGGTCACATATCTGGGCATAACGATGGGTGAGTGTATGAACTTCATGCCTCACCTGGTTCGAACCAGACTACGCATGCTGAGTACTGTAGGCCAGGTAAGGCGCATTTTGCGATCTGACTGGGACTCAACATTCGTTCTGTTCGTATCATATACGATGGCCTTTTTGTTGCTTGTGCAACATATGGAGCATCGGTATGGTACGACAGGGTTATGACTGTTGATGGTCGAAGACGGATCTTTACTTGTCAAAGAGTCGCCTTGCTTGGCTGTTTATCGGTGTGCCACACTGTCTCCACATAAGCAATGCAGGTGTTGCTTGGAGTGTCACCTCTGGATCTGGAAGTGATGCATCGTGGTATTGCTTTCCAGATCAGAAAAGGTCTCCCTCTAAATGGGCGCGATTGGGTTTCCCCGGAAGAAGTGGATGGCTTATCCCTGAAGCAGCGTAAAACCTTGCTACACGCATGTGTTCTATCTAGATGGGGGGTTACTTACGGCTTTCTAAGAGATGTGCTAACCATGCGAATTCCTGAACGGAATTTTAACCTCAGCCTGGGCTTTTTGTTGACCGGGCATGGCTCTCTTAATGCATTCTTTCATACGAGGGGACTTAGCGAGGTTGCGAGCTGCTCATGTGGAGCTACTTATGAGGACTGGCTACATGTCCTATGTGAGTGTCCCAATTACGCTGACATAAGGAACTTGCAGGCTATGGGCATAACCTTTAATGGTGAGACCGACGATGTCAGTGGAATTATCACTGATTCCGGACGGTTCAAAAGAATCCGTAGTTTTGCAAAAGAGGTATTCAATAGAAGGCGCAGTAGGCAGCTAGCGGGTAGATTGTAGAAATTCGTATTGTTGTGAGGCCGCCAGTCCTGGGCAGTGAGGTGCTCAACTGGAAGTAACCTCAAGGCTGCGAAGCTCAACCGGAAGCTATATACTGGTACAACGGGAGGTCAGGAGCCCCCGGAACTATGGTTCCGGCCTGACCTTGGAGTTGGCCTCCTTGTGGGAGTATCGTTGCGGTTGAAGGTTTATACCCAAAATCACGAGGAGAGTAGATCGAAGCCTGGGCTCAGGAGCCCACCGGATCTCGGTCCGGCCCTGACTTGAAGAGGTAGGCCCCCTTGTGGGAGCGTTATGGTGGCTGTGGCTTAAACACAGAGTCGAGGGAAGGGTCTTCCTGTCGGTCTGACCCAATGTAGAGTTGCAATAAGTACTGGGTGCTGCGACCCTAAGAGCAGTAAGAGATTTTAGGTCGGCCTCGGCTCATACCAAGGCTGGAAATTGTTCCGGCAACACAGTTCCGATTTGGTATCTCAGGAAGGCGGCAGAGCGATGGCAAGGCGTATCCTTGCCCCCATGGATGTATGGGCATCCCGTAAACATAAGTCTCCATGACAGGTGGTTTACGTTAAAAATCAGACACTATGTAGGTAAATAAGAATCGAGTTAAGGGTGCTACATTGGAGATACAATTCTAGATTCCAAATAAAGTTAAAAGAGGAACATTGCTCTGAAGCGTGTCAAGCTTTACGTGGGATTTCGAATTTGCTATTTAGCACTGGTTGTATAGAGACGTTGTGAGACCAAGTGCTCAATAGTCCGATGAAAAGCGTTCCTTAAGAAATGTCACCTTCCTAACATCATCAAAGTTTAGAGAATAGTCTACATCGGGATCTTGGGGTCACTATGAACAATATCTACAGCAACACTGGAGACCATGCTGAGTCTGGCACTTTGGCCTAAAAAATCTTTTGTACCGTTTTGTCAGAACTGTAGTTAGGAGAGTAGATTTCTCTATTCTCTTCTTCAAGATAAAGTCGACACACCGGAGAGTCAACTAGTTTCATTTTGTTGAGGTGATATTGTAAACCGTGATGTCCTGTGAGGTAACCTACTAAGCTTTTGATATCATGCCGGCTTAGATTTGGACATCTATTGGAATCTTTTTTGAAGGGGAGGGTGGCTCGTTTGGGCTATTCTCCCAATATGAGATGCATTTCGAGTGCTCCCAGCTATTAATAGCTAAATTTGCATCTGATTTGGGGATGCAGCAGAAGGTCCATTGTAGGAGTGGCCAGTTCATCAGCCTTTTCGTTTCCATAACCAGGAACCCACCACAGTTTGGTATTGTTCGTAGAGCTAATTTGGATTGTGGTTACCAACCAAAGCCTCTATTTTGTCTAGATACGGTTACACTCTGGGGAGGATTTGGATCTAAATTTATAAATCTCTCCAGTTGGTGTGGTCTTTTACCTTCTACTTCTAGTTATGCAGTCAAAGATAGCGGAGGCCCCCTTCGGCTTTAACGCACCATTGACTCTAAGTCATCCGAAACTGCTTTACCCGAATCAAAGGCTCTTCGGAACGGAGCATTTATATCATTTCGCTCAACAATCCTAGAAATCTTCAGGCTCTGATACGCACTGTAGATCGATGTCACATGTTCGGCTTGTCACATGTTGATGTTATATGATCTCCTTCAACCCGAAAAGAGCCAACAAGATAATGTTCGTTCAAAACGAAAAATATATGCTCATCGGCCTTTTTTCATGCTTCTGCGTCATAGAGCAGCGCTTGGTTGATTAAAGTCTTATATAGAGCCCCTTGTCGTCAGAAAAATCGCGAATGGTTGACGAGATGTCATTTTGAGCGTTAATAGCTGGCGAATTAGAGTTAGAAAAAAATCTCTCTTTTGGAATGGAGTCCAGGTGAAAGCCAGCATATTAGTTGCAGCATTTTTGACGGGTTATTGGCATCAACGCCTCTGATCTGTAGCACTTAATGCGGAATTTAAGGGCGTTGAGACCAGGTTGAGGTCTTTATCTACGAAAGATGATGAACTCCTTTTCTTTTCTGGCATTGTGATTGTCACTTTAAAAGATATCTAAGTATTAGTTGGTAGCATCGTAAATTTACTCTGTGGAGAAGTGAGTGTAAATCAGGCTGATATTAGAGAAATTTAGCCTTGGATCGATCGGAAAACTGCTGAGTATTCTATAACTTTGATTAGGCCAGCAGCGCAACAATCAAGTTCGTAGCCAAGTGCTTGTCTTACTTAACAGTTGTAGTACCCGTTAACTGAAGGAGTAAACCCTTACTCATGCCGGCTAAAATGGAAATGGCATGCCCTGCCAGTAGCATAATACTGGCCTACGTCGTCATAGGGTTCACAACCCTATACGGAATTGATTAAAATATGTAAAAATGATGTAAAAATGGACTTACTCCTGTGGACTCTCGCAAGCCCCCATATCCCTAACGAAGACAAGGATGACGCCACCAAAGAATGCCTATACGACTCCTCGACATCGTACATCGTAATTTTAACGCCAGAATAGGAAAGGACGACATCTTTGGTGGGACTGTTGGTAAGAATTGCCTACACGACACCACGTCTGTCAACGGGCATAGGCTTATTGGCATAAATAGGAATATTACTATAGCAAGCACACGGTTTCCTCATCTCAATATACACAAGGGGCAAACGGTCTCCCGATCATCGAACGCTAAATCATTTAGCAATAGACGTAAGGCATGCCTCCCATATTCTGGACGTCCGAATATTCCGGGCAGCCAACATTGACTCGGATCACCAGCTTTTTGCAGCCAAGGTGCGAATGAATATTTCCCAAGCGCCACAAGAAAGAAGAACTACTGTGAGAAGATATAACATAGAAAAGCTGCAATCGCAAGAGACCGCCAGAATCTTCGCCGAACGTATGTCCCGAAATCTCTCAACATCTCTAATGCCGCCAGCATCAAGTACCGAACATCAGTGGCAACTCTGCCAACGTGCCATCAGAGACGCCTCAAGTGATGTCCTGGGTTTCACACGACCACTACCAAGAAATCCCTGGTTTGATGAAGAAAGCCGGCAAGCACATTCAAACCACAAAGCAGCGCTGCAACGAAAGACGAGAGCCGTTCATGAGTTCCACGAGCCAGAACGAAGTAAGGATGGCAATATCTAAGCTAAAATCCAAAAAATCATCTGGACCTGAAAACTTTCCGCCGAGGTATTCAAAGCCGCTGGAACTGACTTTTGTGGAGAGCATGTACCAACTCATTTCTCAGATATGGTCAGAAGACTGTATGCCTGGCGAATCGAATTTCAGTACCGTTTACCAGATCCACAAATCAGAGACACCCTCAACTGCGCCAACTATAGAGGATACAGGATCTCATAGCCATAGTGTGTGATCGTCTGGAACCCTTCGCCAACAACCTGGTTCTGTCCCTACCAATCGACCAAATCTTCATACTTCGGCAGATCCTGGCAAAAGCTCACATAGTTCCAATCGGTATGATGATTGAGACCGCTCGTAGCTCCGTCGAGGTCGGTTACGACTTAACCAAGCCCTTTAGTAACAAAAAAAGGTTTGAGGCAAGGTGACGCGCAGTCATGTGGCTTCTTTAACCGCATACCGGAAGGGATTGTGTGAAACTCACAAGTGAATACTGGAGGCACAATCTTTCAAAGTCTAGTGCAACTACAAGTGTACCCCCATGCTATCGACATAATTGGGAGAACTCAGCGGGCTGTCACCGGTGCGTTCTCTAGTATTGAAACGGAATCTGCCAAAATGGGTTTAATGGTAAATGAGGGCAAAACCAAGTATATGCTGTCAATATGAAGGGGCACACACTATCAAAGAATTGGACAGAACGTCACAGTCGACAGCTCTGGATTGTGCCAACAACACCTCAGCAGAATAGAATGAACAATCGCTCTTGCCAATACCTGTTTCTTTGGGCTAAGAAAGCAATTGGCCATATCCCGAAAAACAAAGGATACTCTGTATAAAACCTCGATCATACCAGTCTTACTTACGAAGCATGGACTCTATCGAAGATATCCTCAGTCGATTCGAAAGCAAAATCCTTCAAAGAATATTCGGTCCCGTTTGCGTTGACGGGCTTTGGAGGAGAAGTTTCAATGACGAACTATACGTACTGTACAGCGACATCGACCTAGTAAGGAAACTGCGCATCAGTCGCCTGATATGGGTAGGACATATAGAGCGAGTAGACACAACTGTCCCGACCCGCAGAGCCTTCGAATCTAAAAGTAGAAGGGAACTTGGAGTGTGCAACTGGAGGCAGTTAGTTAAAACTGGAGAAGCCATCTAGCCTTAATCCAATAAGTTCATCAAGCTTTTGTCATCTGTAGCAGACACTTTGGATTGTACAGCGGATCACACCTCACTTTTTAGTTGGCGGTAATATCTGATTGGAGGTAGTCTTGGGCCTCTGCTTATTATTAGGCTGCACATGGCCTGGACAACAGATTCGAAAATTGATGTCATTTTTTGGTGTAGTGAAAATCATGAATCCGTTGCAATCGGATTCTTGTTGAAAAGTCTAAATTGTCAAATAGCAAATGGCTACCTTGTGGTGTCATACATTTCTCAAACACGTACACATGTGCATAACATTCAGCATAAAGATAGCCCTGCCATAGGTTTTATTTCATGATATTTCACTCTGTGAAAAATTATTTACAAGTTATGATAAAATATTGTGCTCTATGTCCTTTTACTTCTGTTAAGACGGGCCACTGTACGTTTCAAATCTGCCAACTCTTGGTGCAATTGTTTTATGTCTGTTAAGAGATTTTCTTACGACTCTTCACCTAAGGACTTAGATTCGATCACCTTAGTTTCATAGCCTCGAGTTGCTGCTGCAACTGCACTGCCACCACTTATAACTGAAGCTATTTTCAAATTTGGATGCGGTGATCTGACAGGTATTGTCATAACTCCACTTTTGATTGTGGCCAATTTAACGCGTAGCATTCTTGATGAGGGTGACGATGAAGATGGTGAGTAATTGGCTTTATGTATAGATGCTGTTGTTTTAGTTATTGGGGTTATTGTTGTCCTTGGTGTAGATCTGGTGGTTAAATTGGAAGCAGATGTTTCCAGTTTTCGTTTAGCGTTGGATAATTCATTTGATTTTGGAGTTGACACTTCAACTATGGCATGAGTTGATTCATCTGTTCTAACCGATTTGGATGATATAGGCAAACTTGTTCTTGTATTTGCAGTTTTGACATCTTTATTTGTTAGTGTTGGGAGCTTACGGATTATTAAAGGGTCTTGATCTTGATCTTGAATTTGTTCAGATGACGACTTAGCTTTATTTGCAAGAGTAAAATTTGTCTTTGTAGTTGGTATGATGTTTGCTTTCAAAACTGACTCCGCATCGGCTTTACGCATCAAATCTAAAACTTCGACTGGTAATTGATTCGGTTTAGAGGCCGTCGTTTGCGGCTTCGAAATTGGCGCTATCTGCTCTTTACGAGATTCATTTGTTTTAAAAATACTACCGATGGTAACGTCTACTTTTGGAATTGAAACTGAGCACGGCTTGGTCAGAGGATATGTTTCTAACATTGTTTTGAGCTTTGCTGGAGAGTTTTGAGCCGTTTTAGTAGAAATTGTTGCTGTTGACGATGGCTTTGACTGTACGGATGAGTTTGTTATGGATGTCTTTGCTGCTTCGATTGCTTTAGCTCGAAGTGCTTGCATTTTAGAAGCTGGTCCCATTAATGGTTTGACCTTAGGCCTAGTTGGTAGGGTTTTATTAGGCTCGTTTGGAGGAGTTGAAACTTCTTTTGGTTTTGCTGATGGCAAACTTTCTTCAACGCTTGAAGGTACTATTATTGGTTTTTGAGAAGGCGAAACGTTCGGCTTAGTTAAGGGTTCGAAGTTCTTTGGCATTAAAGTGGATGTCTTTTTTGCCGTTACTAATTGATTGGTCTCTGCAGTGGGTGATCGCTTTTCTTCTCTTAATTCTGCATCAGTCTCTTTCGAACACGATGCAATCTTTCTTGCCTGCGGCGCTGGTGCTTGTGATTGGGGTACCTGGGATGCTGTTGGGGTTGAATAAACTACTGGTGTAGTAACTGCTGTAAGTGGTTTTATTGCTACCTTCTGTAGGACAGGGAGTTTTTTTAATGGAGGCATCGGTGTAGAAGGTTTGGCCAATATAGGCCGATATTTGATTTTAAGTCCATCAGGTGAACTAGTTTTTGGTGATCTGGGCCGAAGTTTTTTAATCGCATCTACTGTTGGTGATGGAGCAAGTTTTCTCTTTAACGAAGGGCGTCCCGGACCACTGTGCATGTTTGAAGATGTAGTATTTGACGCTTGCTGGGGTGTTGGCGTTTGTGGTGTTTTTGCAATAAATACTGCTGGGCGAGTAGCTAGAACTGAAGCCGACGCAGAACTACCAACTGGCTGACGTTGGAAAACCGGTGCACTTTCCGTAGATGGTGATGAAGTTGAAACAGGTGATTTATTAGTACCTGCAGCTGCTTTCGTGGGTGGTGTAGTTTTCTTAATGGGTGTTTCCTTTGCTTTTGCTGTTGACTTTATGGACAACGTAGATGTGTTGCTCACGACGGAGCTAGGAGTTTTCGGTGAAGATGAAACAGAAACAATGTATAAATTCGACTTTTCAGGTTGTGCAACCGTTTGTATTGGAATCGGTGTAATAGTTATTCCTGGTGGCACTAAGGGAAGCACATTGGGCACTGCAGGCAACGGCTCGGGTAGTATTTCTTCTGGTTCTTCCTGTGTATAAGTATCCATTATTTCAATTTTACTTGAAATTGGTGGAGGAACTTTTGGCTCTGTCTGAGCTGCTGCGGCTTTTAAAGCTTTCCCCATTAATTTCTTTAACATTTGCTCGGCGCTCAGCCTTTGCGAATCCAACAACCTTCTCATAGTTTCCGGATCGTTTGCTTTAATTTTGCGCATTGTCTCCCCTGCACCATCCACCACAACATAATTAACAATGTGTGCATGTGTATTTGGGACAATACGGAAGACAGACTTAGGTCTTTGAGTCTCCAATCTATTCGACGTACTTGGCCCCGAAGCATCCCCATTCATTATGTCGTTCATCCTTGCAGAGACGCCATCTATCTGAAACACTGTAGTAAAGCCATTGATCAATGTTGGCTGGTTTATTATAACCGGTTCCGTAATGAATTCTGGTGTATTTCGTTTTGGAACTAAGGATATCAACTTTGGTGCTGAACATTCTGGATTGTTGCACGATTTCTCGAAGCCTAAATCGGTATTTTCGGGCGTTATATTCGATACAGCAGCTACAGCTCCTCCAGGATCATCGTCGCCAGACAGGTCCACAATCATAGCGCTGGCCGTCGGAAGGGTCATCTTACCAAGTCAAATTCAAAACAACAGTTTGAAAATCAATGTGGTACGCGGAGAAATGGAGGGAAGTTTCTTACAGTTGGCGTACAATTTTTATCACAAAACAATGAACACTATTCACTAAGTTACACTAAGGTTTCTTAATTCATAAAGACTTATATTAGATAAAACTTGGCATTACACGAGAAACTCTAACAATTGCCATAAGACTCTACCTTTTTACACAAATGCATATGCAAAACGATATTGGTATTATTAATATAAATATGAAAAGTGTACTTCACTTGTAGAGGATGTAAATATTTATTATTTCTCATTTAGAACTATTGAAAAAGCATTGGTTGGTGCAATAATATTTACAGAAAAGTTAAAAAATTCGCTCCAGAAACGCGACTCTCGCAAACGCCGATAATGACATTTTATTAATGGGCTTACTGCCACTGTCTCTATTTCAGCATTCTAACTTGTCGTTAAAGATTCTTCTTCACCAACCTTCTCAAAACTCACGTTTAATAAGTAAATCTCTCTTGGATGAGACCAGTAGCAGGTGGCTACAACAAGGGGGTAAAATAACCACAGTACAAATGTAGTAATATTCACAGAACAGCATATCACCAGTTTGACACCGCTCAGTGCCTAACTTGATCGTTGGACACCCATCCACCTTGTGAAATCTAGATGAAGGAATAGCTTCCGCTTTAGTTAACTACCAACGGAAGTAATTTTCAAATAGGGTAGGTAGGGTAATTTCAAGCAACATACCTCCCCCATACCTCGTCAAAGTTGTTGGGTAAGTTTGCTAATTGCCACCTCGTTAGTTGATTACTGAGTTCAAGGTAAGTAAAAGCCATACTGACTCAGTTATTACATTGTTAGAACTTTTATTAATTTGTCCGACCTCAACCTAGCCCTAAGTTAGAGCCCAGTGTGCACTTAAGAAAAACAAAAGTAAACTTTTGAAATTGCAAACTTTACCTCAACACTATAATGAATTCTTGTCTTTTGAAAAGAATTCAAATCTTTTAGGTAATCGCACCGTACCTAACGAGGGAATTTCTTTTTCAAAGCCATTTTGATTTCTATCTTAATTTTCTTTTCATTTCACATGAATAATAGTTCCATAAATGAACCGCAATTCCACTGCATATTCCGCCTATCCTCAGTGTAGTTTAAAGGTATACGAAAACCTATAACTTTATTCATTTCACGCCCTAAAAAAGAAGAAGAAATAGAAATCCAAATGAAAACTGAAAACTGAAAACATAAAAAGAGAGAAAAAAGCAAAACTGAAACTGAGACTGCTGCACAAACACGATCTGAATTAAAATTTAAATTAAAATACACTCCTTTAGATACACTCGTAACTTGAGATTCAAATATTTATCTTCATTAAAAGAGAACCAGGCAGAACGAGAACCTTAAGGACCTTCTAATGGCTTTGAGAAATATGAAAATTTCACTCTGCTCATTCGCGTAACCCGTACAACCCTTCGCTGCTATCCATATACATACGAGTACGAGTATATGTATGTGTGCGTACAAACCAGTCGTAGTCACTTCCCTCATATTTTCCTAAATCAAATTTATTTACGAGTATCTGCAGTTGGATGGAATGGCAATGGCAATAGCACCAGCAACAGCAACAGTAAGAGCACCATCATATCGGGTAATTAATGTCATCTAAGTCTATCAATTAAAAAGGTTGTTCCCAGGCCCATATTCAGAGATGAACCGATCGACGCACGGCCAGAGTGCCGTCGTCGTCGTCGTCATCGACGTCGGTGACTATGAGGGTTGGCAAACGCAAACGAACGACATCGATTATGGTGCGGTGTATCCCCTTTCGCTATCAATCTGTTCTGTTTTGTTTTATCCATCTACGACATGCATATGTATCTCAATTGAACGTCACTTTCTGGGATATCAAATGAAAGAAAAAAACTTAAAAAATAGAAACACGAACGAAACGAAATAAAATCCATTAACCGCTGCGCTGCTTCTGCTGTTTTTCGTCGTTGTCGGTGCGTTTTACCCATTTTAATTAGGACGGACATTTTCCATTGATCCCGAACGTCAAAGAGGTTTTCATTTTCATTTCCCTAACTCTGGCCCTTGCATTCGTTCGATTCTCCTGTGAGTGCGCACTGATGATGAGTCACCAGTACCAACCACTACACACGTTCGGATTTGATTGGAGTCAATAATTGCTGAGGAATGTTCAATGGCTGGGATTGGTTTTCTGGTGCACAGTAGGGGGGTTTTGTTGCATAAAATGTATATACAAACGAGTACGACTACTTGCTGATGCTTTATAGTTTGCAAATATCTATGCAAACATGACATACATACACGACACACACACAGAATGCTGTGGTCCTGTTGCGAGCGGTTGCCTTTATGGGGGCAGTAAAAACTAATCATACTTGAGAACGCAGTGCAGCCGCGGTTCACATTGAATGTTGTGGCCTATATCACAACTGCCACCACCACCGTCGCCAGTGTCACCACCACCTCCAGTTGTATTCGTATCCTGACGATGACTTTTAATTTTGCGTCTTACATTGGCTTTGGGGGAACAAAGAAATATGGAAATAAAGTGTTGTACTCGTATCTGCGACTGAAATTCTGGATTTGAAGGATTTTAAATTTAGTCTTCCAGATGACTTGTTGTTTTGATTCAAAGGCTGCTTCTACATTGCTTTCTTCAATTTTTTTTTTACCTGAGAACCTGAAGACTTCCAACCCCTTTGATAATGCCTGCTGGCATTTACAGCAGCTTCATCCTTGAATGAGAAGGCTGGCATCTAAAAGCCGTCTCAGCTGGAGGGTCCCTATCTATTCGCTCGATGTGGTCAAAACCAATTTGGTCCTCGTTTTTCATTTTTTTGTTTTTGACGATTACCTTTGCATGTTGTGACAGCGCACAGTGTTAATATTGTAATTGGGACTTAACCTGCACTTTCTATTCTTGCAAACAAGATATATGCCGTAGTGTATGTAAGCTATGAAACTCAGAACTATTGATTGAAGCTGTAGAATAGCCCCTACTTCTGGCATCAATCAATTACTGACTCTACAGCCACCAGCTGTGCACAAGGAGATATTCGTTCACCTCTTCTGTGGTCATTTCTGATCAACAACTCACTTGTCAAAATGTAAAAATTTAGGCTACAAAGCGATTTTCTATGCTGAGGACATGGTCGTCATCGACTTAAAGGAAATTTGTAACAAAATGTCCTCAAAAGTATTGTCTTACTGTCTATATCTCCCAATCAGCCCCAGAAAGGCTGCACTAGTCCACTGCAGTTGTATAGGGTCCGCCATCTAACGTTTTTTTTTTTCAACTAGTGCTTATTTCGTGAATGGTAACACTTAGCTCATGTCTGATTTGACAGATAAGATAATTAGTTTTATCCTTCCGCTGAACGAATATGGTTGTGTATACGCTTGAGCAACGCTGGGAACGTGGGCCTGCGATCGACTTTGAGAAGATGCCGATTTTGCCAAAAAAAATCATCTTTTTCAGATGAAGCTCATTTTGATCTTGGCGGGTATGTAAACAAGCAAAATTGTCGCATTTGGGGCACAGAAAACCCGCACGCATACATTAAAAAGCCGATACACCCAAAACGAGTCACTGTTTGGTGCGGATTTTGGTCCAGAGGCATAATTGGGCCATTTTTCTTCGAAAATGAGCAAGGAGTGGCCGTTACAGTCAATGGCGATCGTTATCGGGCCATGTTGAACGAATTTTTGTTCACAAAAATTGAAGAGGAGAACATTTGGTTTCAACAGGACGGCGCTACGTGCCACCAGCCAAAGCTACACTCGATGTTTTGCGCCCTGGTTTTGAAAATCGCATTATCAGCCGCAGAGCTGATGTCGGAACTGCGATTTGATACCGTTGGACTATTGTTTGGTTCGGTGCGTAAAATATAAGTGTTACGCCGACAAGCCAGAGACAATTGACGCTTTAAAGGACAATATTCGTGAAGCCATTGGTGAAATACAGCTGCACACAATCGATAATGTGCTTAAAAATTGGACCGATCGTGTAGGCTACTGCATGGCCAGCCGAGGCAGCCATTTGAACGAAATTATTTTCCATTATTAACCGGAAGGATTGTACTTTCAAATAAAAAAAAGAAATTTGAGAAAATATTCAGTAGTTTTTTCTATAGCATTTTCAAAAAAAAAAATTTGGCGGACCCTATAGAAGAAAGCGTAGTCTTAACCAGTTCTCTCAAAACGATACAATTATTGGTTTATCCAATAAAGTTAATGTCTAGGAGTAATTCCAGCCAAACAAAAAAAAAAAAAACTAAATTGGAACTCACATATAAATAGCAAAATTACCGAAGCTACCAAATCCACATGGGCAGGTCGCCCATTGGATCTACACAATGATGGTCAGACTCCTCTTTAGTCATATGGTGAAGCCAGACAAAAGGAAGAAGAACCACCATATCATAGATGTGACGCTTGAGAACTTGCCCCACAGTGACAATTCGCAGTACAGCCCTGTTATTCTAAACAGGAGAGATAAAACCCATAGTAGAATCCGACAAGTTTCATTTCAGAGATTTTTTGAATGCGGAATGATCTGCGCGGTAAATGATGGCCTACCAAAAACTCAGTGCTTCGATGGAGGATCAAAACCATCCAAAACTTGGTTTTCAAAACCCAACATCAAGCCTTAAAGGTGACAAGTGATATACGTATGAATCCAAAATGAATACCGGAGTACGTTCAGCCGAGCTTCATGCCCCTCAAGGAATGAAACTCAAACTTGTTTGACCCCAAATCGGGGCTATATTGCTTTAATATTCAGAAGCTCTTGTGGGTACCAGACCACAAGAGTATTGAAGGAAATGAAAAAGCCATAAGGATACATTACTGACAATCTGACCCGAACGATTAGCAGCTGTTTTTTTATTAGTTATGGACAGCATCTTTTTCGTCCTGTATAGTACATCAGCTGAAAGAAAATACCACCGTCTTTGTTACTATGTGTTACTATCATTAGCCGACACTGCTAACTGATTTTTCTTTTTTCGATGCCCCATCATCGCATCCCAAAATCAACATCAAGGCTTAATTCATCATCATTATCTGATATGCCTTCGTAGAAGAAGTCTAAACTCAAAAGATACCAACGAGAGATATCCTTAGCACAGGATAGAATGCTTTTGCTGTACCTCGACATCTACAAAGCGACTTGGGACCTTCCTGATCGAAAACACATCAATTAGAATAATCACATGGCCATAGATAAAATGAATAGCTCCAGTACTCTGGAGCCCGCAGATCCGTCTTTTTAGCAGTCAAGCTCTTTAAATCTGGAGGTAAAGATCTGGTAAGGAGAATGCATCGGCTCCTATCTACAATTTGGTCAGACTAACTCAGGCCCGCTAAATAGAATCTGAGCATCGGCTGTCTGGTTCTTCAGAAAGGTGACCTTTTGAATTGTGCCAGCTACAGGGGCATACGAGTATGTCTATTAAACGTCGGATACAAGATACTTCCTGCGAACGTCGACAACCTGGCAAGTCCAAATTAGTGCAATTTTAGACCTCCTAAATCCATCATCTATCAAACGTTTACTCTTTTTCTTTTTATATACAATTAGCGCGCGCTCAAGGGGTGATTACTACCCATAAAATGTTGGCACACATCGTGGACGAAGGAATCTTCGGGAGGGAGAAACCAGAGGTACCGATGTACGTTGGTTTTAAATGTTTGGAGATTATAATGACTAGAAAATATGTTAAAGAGCTCGGCAGGCTATTCCATACGTGAGTTGTGCGTCTTAGGAAAGATATTTCAGAGTTTGTTAGTTCGAAAGTAGGCTTAAGCGTGTTACATGCTACTGGCAATTTCGGTGGAGTACTGGTGGTGAAAATAGCTATAGAACAAGGTGAGTTAGAGACGTTATGTCGAAGTTGAAGCGTGTCATTTGATTGCGCAATATTGTCGTCACCTATGAGTTTTATCGCACGATTTTGAATCATTTCTAGCAAGTGCAAGGAGGCTTTGGGGGCACCTGACCAGATGAGGGTATTGTGCTTCAATTTTTGGCGGATAAATGCTTTTCTATTTTGAGGCCAGATCAGAGGAGGAAAGATATCTCTTACATCTCTTGAGGAAACCTAGGCATTTCG
This sequence comes from Volucella bombylans, assembly GCA_949129095.1. Taxonomy (NCBI): domain Eukaryota; kingdom Metazoa; phylum Arthropoda; class Insecta; order Diptera; family Syrphidae; genus Volucella; species Volucella bombylans. Next base: position 15,668,612 of record OX422144.1, read on the forward strand.
TAGCAGTTTTAACGGCATCAAATATGTGATCATTACACTGTAAGTTGTTATTGACACACGTACCGAGAATGGAAAATGCCATTCAAGGATAATGGCTGAGCATCTACACTTCGCTTTAATAACAGCAGACAGCATTGTGTTTTGGAAGCATTAAATTCGATTCTATTGATAGTTCCACAATGCTGTTAATATCGGAATTTAATGAGCTCAATATATGCTGTCGATCCCGTTCTACAGACGTAGAGCAGGGACGTGAGCATCAGAACGAATATGAAAAGCAGAGAGTACTGCCGTCAGTAAAGGAATATATTGGATCAGAAGTAGCTGACCGGAGATCATTATGAAAATAAGAAAGAGTGTCGGAAACAGAACAGAGCCCTAGGGCACACCAGCATTTATTTTTTGAATATCAGACTTGAAACCGTTCAAGACATGAAAGAAGAGTGCAATTGATACTAAAAACACGCATTTTAGACAAAATTGCCTGATGCCAAACTCTGTCAAATGCCTTAGAAATATCTAGTGCAACTATCTTGCTTTCGCCAGATTGATGTACCCTTTGGTTCCGCTTTTCAGTGAGACATGCTATGAAAACACTGGTGGACCTATTTCTACGAAAACCGTACTGCCAGTCATTGAGAAGTTTTTGTGTTTCGAGATATATATTTCGTGAACTGATGGTTTATCAGCGTTACCATGACTAAGGAAAGAAGGGACGTAAGTGAAGTTGGTAGTATGAGGAGGAAGACGAAGATTCGCCTCTTTTAAGGACGGGCCGGCGAATGCTCTTTTCATCTACTCAGAAAGGGTCCTGAAGAGTAGAATTGATGAAAAAGGTTACGCAGTGGTCTTGCCAACGTGGAAGAACACCTCTTCAGAAGAAGGGGAGATATACCATCTGGGCCAGCAGATTTGTGTATATTATGATCTGTAAGTACTCTTGCTACTACACCAATGCGAAAGTGGATTCGGCATATTGAAGATTCGGCGCACTCAAGTGTAGGCGGAGACAAAGCATAATCTGCAAGTTTTGAGCTAACCGCAAAGGGTGCAGCAAGCAGACTGGCCTTGTCTATAAAGCTGACAGCTGGAATGTCATTATAATGAGCGTCGGGATGGAGGATGAGATTGAATTTCTAATACCTGTGGTGAAATGTAGTATAGAAATTTTACACGCTTAAGAAAGACACTGCCGTCATTCCTGGTTCATTTGAACTTTTTGGTTTTCCTCTGTAGGCTTGTACTTGAAGAATGAAGAAAACATTCCTCTAAGTCTGACAACTAGGGTCGTACCACGCCCTAAAGAGAATAGTGTCTGTGATCATATCAGTAGCGACATCCACCTCATTATCGAGGAAACATAATGATCAGTTAAAAGTCCTAAAGAAGCTCCAATTCGCTTTCATTTATTGACATACGGTTCTTATAGGAATCTATTATCTATCTGTGTGGTTGATGATCCGACGAGCCTAGAAAGCACATCAACAGCGTCCTTATCAGGGTGAGAAGTTAAAAACAAGTTCAGGGCGATGCGGATATGACAGAATCTGATATTCGCGTGGGCTCATTTACAAGTTGGGTCAAGTTGTTCTCCGCAGCGAAAATCTCAGCACACCGTTTTTCGCGTGTTGTCCGTGGATGCCACCCAAAATTGTGTATTTTAAAATCGCAGGTACGAGTATACAACTCTTTGAATGGAGTCAAACAGCGCATCGAACTCGTTAAAGGTCGAATTGCTGTCCAGATGGGACTTCTGTATATCGAGCAATAGTGGATAATTTTCTTACGGAGTTAGAATCTTAACCACGTGAAATTGAATTCCGGATTGGAACAGGGATTGCATTGTGGTAGATTTTGCTAAGTTACATGAGTACGCACATAAATGGCGAGACAGCGTGAGGAAAGAGTAATGGCATTACTTCGTAGCCAGGTAGCTTCAGATCTGAGTGGCCTGTGTTTCACTAAATGTCAACACAACTGGCCTGAATTTACAGACGTGGACGTACGTAGAAAAGTGATTAATTTTTAGCCCGGATATTTGCTATGTCGAGTCTAAATTTTCGATCCAAAGACAAACACAAACATAGACGATAGTAAGCAAGGCCGTGAAGTGAAATTCTGACGTTGGTTTACCGAATCATATTGTTATAGGTAGGACGCAGTGAAAACTCAGCGCCAGATATTGGAGAAGACCCGAGAATACCGAACCCATATCCACCTCTTGATCGCAGTTTGGTGATGACAGCGAGAAAAGCTACACAGAGCGATTTCTCATCTTGGTATTCCTACCAAATTCGTTCGGCCATGCAGAATTCAACTTCCGTTGCTCTATCAAATTCGAAAGAAACATCACCCGATCTTTTCATGTAAAAAATGGTCTCAGACAGGACGTCGCGCTTTTAAGCGACTTCTTAAATAACGTACTTGAAAGTATTGTGCACAACTCATTGACAGAAATCAGCAGCTTGTCATGGGCGCTATTGTAAGCATTGAAGCAGAAGCAGCAAAAATGAGTCTAGTGGCCAATGAAAGCAAAACAAAATATTGTATATGCTGTCGTCAAGAAAGGACTGTAAACAGACAAACACACCCGCCTTAGGCAAAATGTGACTATCAACAACAAACTATACAATCTATCTACCAATGCTCTGCAGTGAACTTCAATAATGACATAAGCGCGTAAATTAAACAAAGAATAGCTCTTGCCAAAAGCTGATTCTAAGGGCTAAGAAGACAATTAATCAGCAAAGCACTATACAAAACCCTCATCATCCCTGCCCTGCGCAGACATGGTGACACTCAAAAGCGGATAAAACTTCTTTTTGTGATATTTGGCCCATCTGTCTTGACAGAGAGTGAAGGAAAATGTTCAGCGAAGAACTATATCGGCTGTATAACGACGTGGATCTGGTCGAAATGCTTCGGTTGCAGTCGTTAAGATGGCTAGATCATGGATACCAGTGCTTCATCCCGAAAAATTTTCGATTCCAACCCAATGGGGTAACGCAGTATAGAAAAACCTTACCTAAGCTCTAGTACGCAGACTTAGTGTGCGTAACTGGAGGAACTAGCTGTTCAAGCCTTCGGCCGCCTCGATATGTAAAATGGAATTAGAAGTAAGTAAAGTAGGCGAGCCAACTATTCGATGTTCAACCTGCTTCGTATCAGCTTCGTATCCTAAACTTGTTTCAAAGCCAAAGCCAACTATTGATTGCTACTTTAAACATTTAAGAAAATTTCGTCATTACAAAAATTTTTTTCAATATTTTACTTCAAGTTGAATAAGTGAATAAAATTGAAAGAACAGAAAAGAAAATGAAAAAAAAAATATTTAATCGTCGGTTTCTTCGTATGTAGGACTGCTGGGTGAATAAGCTGGACTTGTGGGGCTATATCCAGTAGATTGTACCGTTGGTGAGTACATGGGACTAGTTAGGGAGTAATTCTTTGAAGTTGATGTGAACGTTGGACTGCTGGGCGAATATTTCGGGCTACTCGGTGAATAAATCGAATACCGAGGACTAGTTGTCGAATAATTACTTCCAGTAGGGCTGTATTGATTCGCCGGTGAATGCTGCGGAGAACTTGGTGAATAGAGTGGTGAAGTTGGAGAATATTTGGGACTGGCCGGGGAATGTTGCGGCGATGCTGGAGTGTATTGCGGGCTACCGTCATATGATGCAGACGGAGGCGAATAAGTTGGCGAAGTTGGTGAGTACTTGCTGCTAGTTTGAGAGTAAGCTGGTGAAGCTGGTGAATAATGTGGAAATGCTGAATAATGTGGAGATGATGGCGAATAAGAAGGTGTGTGAGGAGTGTAATTTGCCGATGAAGGTGAATACGATGGAGACGCTGAGTAGCATGGCGATGTGTGAGAATAAGAAGGACTTGAGGGCGAGTACGAAGGTGAAGTTGGAGAATAACTCGGTGAGTTTGGCGAATAATTTGTGCTAGTCGGAGAATAAGCACTATTTGGTGAATATGTGTTGGTTCCTCCTCCAGAAAATGATGGTGTTGAAGTGGGAAAGTTTGACGTTGGAGAATAATTCGGTGACGTTGGTGAATAGCTACTTGATGTTGGAGAGTATCCAGTTGATTGTGGATTGAAATTGGGTGTGGTTAATGAAAAACGAGGACTTGCTGCATAGAAGGGGCTAGTTGGTGAGTAGTTCGGGCTAGACGGTGAATATGTTGGTGACGCTGCACCAGGTGATGATGCAGTGTAATGGGGACTTGTTGGCGAATATGCTGGAGACGCGCTTGGTGATGGTGAAGAACCTGGATGTCCTGGCGACCAACTCGGTGACATTCCAGAAGCATCCGATCCTGCGGTTGGTGAAAAACTTGGATCATTGCGCTTATTTCACGCGTAGTCGAAAAGCATCGCGGGGTTCCACATTGTGTCCATGGTGTCATTGGCGGAGTCATGCTGGGGGTCGATGCTGCTCCAAAGAACATACCACTGCCTCCAATTAAATTTGTTCCCAATGTGCTTGGAATTTCTATACCGAAGCGACATTTCTCAGCATCAAGGAGCAAGTCAAAGCAACCAGTTCCCATTTTTGGCAGCTGTCCCATAATAATATTTTCAGATACACCTCTCATTGGATCTGTTTCAGCGTGTGCAGATGCATCCATCAACACGTCGACGGTTTCTTCGAATGAACAACGCATAAGAGCACCAGTATCCTGTCTGTTAATACCGTGACGGGTAATAGCCATCAAATGACCTTTAGCTGTCATTACATCACACAACAAGGCTAAATGTCGGTAGTTCACGTAAAGCCCATAGAACTGCAACACAGCATTCATTTCCTTCTCCACCGACTTTCTCACAGCTTCTATCCCCAACACTTTGAAAATTTCACAAATATCGTTAGAAAATGTTCGCACTGGATCTACATCACGTTCACTTAAAACCTTCATCATCGATGTACCATCAGTTTCCAAAAGCCACTCACCGATGGCTTTGAATTCTCCTGTTTCTGTTATCACGATACGTTTCTTACTGTCTGTTTGCGGTAAATGCATATACACCTTGCCAATTGCTTCGATACCTTGCAGTGTCATATCAGACAACATATTAGCCTCGATACAACGCAAGAACATGTCGTCCTCCATTTTATCGGCTGCCTCATCTTCGTTGTCTTGGAATTTATTCTCTTCATTGTTCATAATTCGAATTCGTAGAACAAGTTTGTCAGCATTGTCGTCGTTGTAAATGCAATTCAAATCATCCCCAAATCCTGCATTGATCTTCTCTGCAATCTGTTCCATGGTCAGTTTTTTATCTGTCATACGTTTACGATCTAATTCGATACGTAATAGCCATGGAGAGATTCGTGTTGGATCAAAGTCTGGCATTTCGTAGTAAACATTGACGAATTCTTGATCCTCTGAAATTACGGTGCGTTGTGGATCTGGATCGTAGTAAATCGCAGTATTTGCAGTGACTTTTCGAAGTGTTGTATGTTCCAAACGGCATAGTACATTTTTAGCTTTTTCTGCGTCACGAGCGGCATCACCGGTTAAAAATACGGTTAATGATGGAGCTTTAGGTCGTTTGGAAATATTGATGATTTCTTTTAGACGTGGTACTCCCAATGTTACGTTCTTCGAAGATACACCAGCAAAATGGAAAGTATTCAATGTCATCTGTGTGGCAGGCTCACCAAGAGACTGAGCAGCTAACGCACCCACCATTTCACCCGGATTACCTTGAGCTTGTTGAAAACGTGAAAACTAGTAGTTTGGATATGAATTTTGGGGCCCCACCCGTGCTTAGAAAGATCAGAAGAAGATTAATGATTTTGAGCTTACTCTTGTTCTCGCCATATTTCCTTTTAAGTTTTCATCGTGTCAAATTTCGCCCCTCAACGTAGCTTCCTTTTGAATTTTGGATGGATTTTTCCATCAACTAAGAGTTGTCGATAGTAGCTTTGCATAATATTCTAGTGTTAATCCGCCCTAGCTCTTCATCTTAAGAAAAATGTGAGTGAAATGTATGTAGAAGATATTTTCTGAACTTTGGAGATACTGTCTATCTGGGACGAAAAAACAATTAATTCCCCATTCCCCACAAATTTTAAAAATTCGGCCAAAGACAAGTTCTATATCGAGGCACACCTTAAAATCCCTATTGAAAAAAAACCTTAGGTTTCGGTCGCTTGCCTCTTCGAACCATGACGCGAGTAGGCGATGGGAAACTATCAGCCTCATGACCCTCATTAAACCCTTATGGAGCCCTTGAAGTGTGAACAATTAAGTGTTTATGTAATTTTTTGTTTATAAGAAACAATTATTTGTCCATCACTCAATAGGATGCCATCAATCATTTGTTTGTCGAAGAAAAAGTCACATTCAGAGTCACACAGGGCTGAATAAACCCATCCGTCAATTAAACAAAAAGCAATCAAAAAAGGTCGATGAACGAGAACACAAGTGCCAGAAGCCCAAGTACGGGTAAATTTTCCTCGACCACTTTAACATCAGACTAATAATTGGCTCTTCGAGTAGTACAATAAAGGAACCTTTACTCCGGCCGGAGTAATCAAGATAATCATCAACCATTGCACCCAAAAAAGAACATCAAACCTTTCCGGGGATACTCCCAACTGACACTTACAATAACATGATGTCACCAGCTGTTTTGACATTCAAGCACATACATACTCGTATCTCTCACGCTCCTTTGATCTTTTATTAGGGGATTTTAGCTGCTCCTCGAGTCATCCCGTTCGAAGCCAATATTAAGGTGGGATGATGAAACGGTGCGGAATTTTTCGGTTATTATGAGTTCCTCGGATGATATTTTAAGATTGTGTTTGTTTTTTTTTTTTTTTTTTTTGACTTTCTTAAATTTACGAGTAAACGACCCAATTTTCGGTGACTGCAGATGATTTCATAATATTTGGCAGAGGGGTTTATTGGGGCAATGGCATCAATAAAAATGAGGAAACTGAATGAACGGAAAGATCAGTGGACGTTTTAAGGTCACTGTATAGTATGTGGTTTTTATGGAAAAATTATTTTTGTTTACATTTTGTGGAATTATTAATTAACTGATGATTAAAGAAAATTCAAGAGGCCATCTTTATTCCATCTCATCTAATTGGATCACAATTGGATCACAAAAGCGGAAAGTAGAATTAAAACGGAAAGAAAACGACAGCTGACTCATAGACACAATTTAGCAATTTGGACAACTTGCATTTCAGTTTTCTGTTTTCCTACTTATTTAACTGGTAGTTATCCTTAAGTTGAAGAAAATAACGATCACACATCATCAATTAGTTAGGAGTACTGCTTAAGACATCCTCTACCGGTGGGGTATGGGCGAACATATTTCGTTAACTGGCAACTGTTGGTTGCACTAGCATTTAATCTTGAGAAGAAGCCAGTGATCTTACTGAAAGGCTACCCTACGAATGCTTCCCGACAATCCAGATTAAAAGCCCTGACAATGGCAAGAGAGTCGACTATGTCTGTTGGCCACCTCAGCTATTCCTGTGACACAATTGTCTTCTAGTAGCTACTGAGATATATGACGCTACTGCGTCGCTAATGGGGTAGACTACATTGGCATCACTGATTTTGCTGATGTTTTTACTTATTGGAGTGATCCAAATACTCTCCTTTCGGTTTATCCTTCAAACCTCAGCTAGATTTTGAGCCTTGAATGACTACATTAACTCCAACTTTCGACCATTATATTCGTTCATTATAAGAAAACAATTGGGCATTTAGTGAACCATTTCGAATCGTCTTCATGCTTCATAATGTGTGCAGTCAAACATTAGAAGTGAAGAAAATATTGCGGCTGTAGCATGTCGGTTAAGACCGCAACCAATCGATTTTGCGCCATTATTAAGAGCTGGGCACCTCTCGATTGCTCTAATGTCGTATACTTAGGTGTACGTCCGTAAAAGATTATGTTGATGCAAAAGCTAAAGCCAAATGACCATCGTCCACGTTTAACTTTCTTTGAAGATGGGAAAAAATCCGAATTTTCACCGAAAAATTATCCTCGGTAATGTGACCCATTTTCCAACATTTAATCAAGCGAACAGCCGAAGATGTTCCATCTATACAAACTATTTGGCGTTGTTTGCCGGAGGAGTCATTAGGCCATAGTTCTTCCGAGATATACCGGCAATTGGGTTACAGTCAATGGAGACCGCTATCACTATTTTTGGATAAATTTAAACTAGAAGGCCTTGAGGGTGTGTAGTTTCAACAGGACATTGCCACAATCGAATTATTGAAAACGAAGTTTGGTGACTTTCTTATCGCCATAAATAGCTCTGCCAATTGGCCGCCCCAATCGTGCGATTTAACAAGTATAGGGTCCGGTTTTTTGGCTACATTTAGAAAATTGTTGGTGAAGTGCTTCTTTCATCTCCTAACATAGATGAACTAATATAAATAGATGGCAAACTGTCCAGATATTGGAAAACCAAGCCCCGATTTCTACTGATCGCCTCTATCCGTGTGACCCTGCCTGTGTGAATTGTCATCAATGGCAATTACTCTCCCATTTCACTCAAAAAACGTCACCCACATTACACACTCGCGTGCAAATCGCTCTCATTCTAGCAATTGTCATTGTCGATTGTCAAAATATGGCAAGAAACCTGAGCGGAGATGGAAAAACTCTTTTTTTTTTTTTTTTTTTTTTTTATAATGAGCGCGCGCTCAAGGGGTTTGAGTACCCTTAAGGTGATTGTACACAGCGCGGGCAAAGGAAATTTAGGGAGGAAGAAAAGAGAGGTACCGATGTACATTGTTTTTAAATGTCTGCAAGTTATAACGACCAGGAAATACAGAGATCGGCAGGGCATTCCATAAGCGAGTTGTACGGCTTACGAACGAATCACGATATTTTAGAGTACGTCCGAAAATGGGCTTGAGGTTATACTGATGAGCATTCATAGCGAGACGGGTGTTACGGTTGAAAGTTTGAATGGGCGGAATGCTACTGGCGATTTCAGTGGAGCACTGATGGTGGAATTAGCGATAAAACAAAGTGAGACACGAGACATTTCGTCGGTGTTCGAGGGTGTCCATTGATTGACTGATATTAGTATCGTCAATAAGTTTTATCGCACTGTCTTGAATCCTATCTAGCAGGTGCAGAGATGTTTTAGGAGCACCTGACCAGATGTGGGCGATGTACTCCAATTTTGGGTGGATGAATGCCTTATATATTGAGGCCAGATCAGAGGGGGTAAAATATTTCTTACATCGCTTGAGGAAACCTAGACATTTCGCAGCATTTTTGGCGACATCAAATATGTGGTCATTCCAACGTAAGTTGTCATTGACACACATACCGAGAATGGAATGTTTTTCGGTTTCGACGATGCAAGTGCCATTCATAGATAATGGCTGGGTGTTTAAATTTCGCTTTAAAGACAGCAGACAGCATTGTGTTTTGGAAGCATTAAATTCCACTCTATTGATAGTTCCCCAATTGGTTATGCTGTTGATATCGGAATTTAATGAGCTTAGCATACGCTGCCGTTCTCGTACTACAGCCGAAGAGCAGGGCCGTGAGTCCGGGAACGAATATGAAAAGCAGAGAGTACTGTCATCAGCAAAGGAATATATTGGATTAGAAGTAGTAGACAAGAGATCGTTAATGAAAATTAAAAAGAGTGTCGGTGACAGAACAGAGCCCTGGGGCACACCAGCATTTATTTTGTGAATATCAGACTTGAAACCGTCCAAGACAACTTGAATTGAACGTTCCGAAAGGTAATTTCTAATCCATTGAAGAAGAGAGTCGTCGATCCCAAATGCACGCATTTTCGACAAAAGAGCCTGATGCCAAACTCTGTCAAATGCCTTAGAAATATCAAGTGCAACTATCTTGCTTTCGCCAGATTGATGTACGCTTTGGTTCCACTTTTCGGTGAGACATGCCATCAAATCACCAGTGGACCTGTTGCTACGAAAACCGTACTGCCGGTCATTGAGAAGTTTTCGTGTTTCGAGATATTCCATGAGCTGACGATTTATCAGTGTTTCCATGACCTTGGAAAGAAGGGACGTAAGTGCAATGGGTCTGTAGGAGGAGAGAGAAGATGATTCGCCTTTTTTAGGGACGGGCTGGACAAATGCTGTTTTCCATCTGCTCGGGAAGAGTCCTAAAGTGTAGGATTGATGAAAAAGCTTACGCAGTGGTTTTGCCAGCGAGGAAGAACACCTCTTCAGAAGAAGGGGAGATATACCATCTGGACCAGCGGATTTATGTATGTTGAGATCTTTAAGTACTCTTGCTACTACACGAGTGCGAAAGTAGATTCGTCCCATTGAAGATTCGACGCACTCAAGTGTAGGCGGAGACAAAGCACAATCTGGGAGTGTTGAGCTGGCCGCAAAGTGTGCAGCAAGCAGATTGGCCTTATCCAAAGAGCTGACAGCTGGAATGTCATTGTAAATGAGCGTTGGGATGGAGGATGAGGCGGAATTTCTAATGTTTTTGATGAACGACCAACAATTTTTACTGCCTTTGGGACATTGCAGTATTTTTTGCCTCAGTTTTTGGTCGTATTGGAATTTCACACGCTTAAGAAAGGCGTTGCAGTCATTTCTGGCTCGTTTGAAGTTTTTTCGGTTTTCCTCTGTCGGGTTGGTCTTGTAGGACCGAAAAAACATGTCTCTAACCCTGACGGCCTCTTTACAGCTCGAGTCGTACCATGCCTTTTCTTTTGGTTTGATATTCTTCATCCGATGAGGAATAAAGGATCTCATTCCAAAGAGAATGTCTGTAATCATATCAGCAGCGGCATCCACGTCGTTATCGGGGAAGCATAACGACCAGTTAAACTTCCTAAAGAAGCTGTTAAGACCGCTCCAGTTGGCTTTCTCGTATTGCCATACGGTTCTTTTAGGAATTTTTTCTCTAACTGTGTGGTCGGTGTACGAGAAATTAGCTGATATGACATAATGGTCCGACGAGCCTAGAGGGGAGAGCACATCAATGGTGTACTTATCAGGGTAAGAAGTTAAAAACAAGTCCAGGGTGTTGGCGGTACGACTATCAACGTCTGGTATTCGCGTGGGCTCATTTACAAGCTGCGTTAGGTTGTTTTCCGCAGCGAAGATCTCAAGACACCGTCCTTCGGGTGTTGTCTGTCCAGAATGTCGAAGCCACCCAGAATTGTGTATATTGAAGTCGCCCGTAATAACGATTTCAGTATGAGGATACAGGGATACAATTCTTTGAATGGAGTCAGACAGCGCATCAAACTCGTTAAAGGTTGAATTGCTGTCCAGTTTGGGGCTTCTATAAATAAAGCAGCAGTATAATTTGCTTACGGAGATGGAATTTTAACCACATGAAGTTGAATTCCGGATTGGAACATAGATCACATTGTGGTGGAGTTTGGTAAGCTACATCACTACGCACATAAATGGCGAGACCGCGGTGAGAGAAGAATAATGGCACTAGTTCGTAGCCAGGTAGCTTCAGATCAGAATGATCTGAGAGGTGTGGGCGGGGATCTACCTGTGTTTCACTAAGTGCCAAAACAGCTGGTCTGTACTTACAGACGTGGACGTACGCAGAAAAGTGATTACTTTTTAGCCCGCGTATATTGGCTACGTCTACCCTGAATTCCCTAGTCATAATCACAGACAAACACAGAAAACACAAACACCGACGATACTAAGCAAGGCTGCGAAGTGGAAATTCTGACGTTGGCTTACCGAATCAAATTGTTGTAGGTGTTATGCCCTTACAACAATATGAAACAGTGCACCAACAAAATTTTCACTCACAACCCCGCTATCCATCAGTTGTTACACACACTCAGCCACTGCCGGTACCGTATGGTAAATACAGTAACGGCAGTGACTGAGTGCAAGCAACAGTACTTCGACTAGGAGCGGGTGAGGTGGGATACCCGCACTGTGTGATATTTTGCTCATCAGTCACTGCACTGCACTTTTTTTTGTTTTTGTATATTTTTTTTTGCACGCGCCCGTTTTTTTTTTTTTTTTTTTGTGTTGCTGCACAGCACACAACAATATTGCGAGTGCACTGGTGGAGCTGTGCACTCGACGGTGGTCGACTCGGTACTCCTTAGTACTCGGTACTCTTAGAGCCGAATTGCATCTACTGCAGTAATAGCTAGGAGCAGCCTCGTGCTCCTTTACAAAAATAATTGAATGAAAGCCAAAAGTACGTAGTGTCAGTCCTCAGTCGTGTACTCGTCAAGGAACTGAAAATTAATCAAAGCGCAGTCTTACGAGAGTAGTCCCAGAACTACTCGACCTAAGAATGAAAACACAACAAAATTGAAGAACAATACGAGTGTGTATATTTCTACGTAGTCTCCTTTTAGTTCAATACACTGTTCCCAGCAGAGTTCAATAGTTCGATACCCTGTTTCTGGCGAGAATCGTCGGGCTACTTAAAATCGCCATCAACCGCAGACCCCGCCTTTTCACTGTTGACAAATCTTTTACCACCGAGCCATTTTTTTCAAATTCGGAAAAAGAAAATAATCCGAGAGGGCTAAATCTGACGAATAGGGTGCATGAGGAAGCGATTCGAACTTTAACTCATTGACGAATGTGTGAACTGGTGCATTGTCTTGATGAAACAAAACTTTTTTCTTCGCCAAATGCGGCCGTTTTTTCTTGATTTCACCTTTCAAATGCTGCAATAAGTTCGCATAATACATGCCGTTGATTGTTTTTCTTTCCCGAAGATAATCAATGGAAATTATCCCAAAGAACTGAAAACATGACCTTGCCTGCAGATGGAACTGTCTTCGCCTTCTTTGGAGCCGATTCTTCCGATTCTTCTTGTTTGGACTGTTCTTTCATCTCGGGTATGAAGTGATGGACCCATGTTTCAACCATGGTTATCAACCGACGCAAAAACTCAGCTGTATTACTGTGAAACTTCAACAAACACTCGATTGAAGCATACTCACGACGCAGTTTTTATTGCATTGTGAGTAATCGCGGCAATGTATAGCGCTTTTTGAAATGCCTACGTTTGGTCGACCACTGCGAAGTTCGCCGTGGCCACTCGTACAACCTCGCTTAAACTCTGCCACCCAATATTTTATTGTTGTAAGCGAAGGAGCAGACTCGCCCAGAGTAGAATCCAGTTCCGTTTTAATGTTGTTTCGATGGAGGCCTGGAGCATTCACTATTGATGGCTGCTAAAATACTAAAAAACATAGCGTCGTCATACTTCAAATTTAAGCTTCACAAAGTTGGTACTTTCTACAATTGTCATTCTTTTTAAACAACAACCGCCATCTATACGTCAGGTCAGGTACTTCTGGGACTGCCATCGTATAGCAGAATGAAAAAAGTTAAAAAGAAGAACCAGCTCTAATTGTACAATGTCCAATGTTGCAACCATTGAAGTAGACCGAATAAATGAACCCTATTCTGTTGCCAGCGAGTTATTTGTTCCATGAATAAAGGTACAAGGACTGAAATTGGGGCTGGTACCGAGCTCATGTACTCCTGACTTCTTTGTAACAGCATTAATTTTCCGAGTCTCGCCTCCTTGTTTGTTGATTTCGAACACACAAAGGTGTCATATGTAAGCACTGTGCGGCCTTCAGACCCCAAATCTTGGCAATTCTGTGATGAAAAGAGCATTATTAGCCTCCTTACTTCCCTTACGAATACGTTGAGGTTTCTGTTTACCTTTTCTGTCCAGAATTACACCAACTCTACTCCCTTCAGCTTGGCTTTCTGGTAAAAATACCTAGTGCCGTTTTGGCATTAAATCTGGGACTCTGTTACCAGTTGCTAATTGCCTTTCAAGCAACTCCCTTAATCACACTAAAAACAAGTACTTGAGCATTATCTATTACTGTAACTTCCTTTACTTTCATTCACATAAGCTGAATTCATTGAACTTAGTCTCTTGTTCCTGCTTGTAAGGACTACAGCTTGTTGAAACCAAAGTTCAATGTTTTAATCTTACCTTCTTCGTAGATCTCGGAGCAGCGTTTGATTCTATCGACAGAAGATCGCTATTTTACAAACTCTCTGTGGTTATCAACAAAGATGCTAATTATCACAGAACCTGCAGTATGGGATGGTTAACTATTTTGTGAGTGGTTTGCAAAAACGATGGGTGTAAAGCTGGGTTGTAAGCTGGTCTCATCCTTACATTAACAAAACATGGTTGTTGCAAACAAACGACCGTACGCAATCCGCATTGAATTTTAAAGTGAAAGAACTCAACTTCAATTCTGTGGTAAAAACTCTATTTTGTCCATCGTTCTTCATAATATTTTCTGTTACAAGCATCTGGTGAAGTACAAACATCAATGACAAATTATTTACACTTATTTCCTTTTACATGATGATCTTCTGTGCTTGGTATGTTGTTGTGTGGGTAACCGGTTTATACATTTTGTTGCGGAGTGACACAGTGTGTACCGCAAGTTATGTGAAACTCCGCTACAGGATTATATTTTTATTCATCTTGTCCATAAATGATCTGGACGATGTGCTTTGAATAAGAGTTCTGATGTATGCAGTTCCCATATGATTTGTGACTCTCCTCAACGAATCTGACTGTAAGTTTTAGATTATGCTGTTCAGGAAGGGAGGCAATGCGTGTTGCTATTGCCTGAAGTGCCATTTCGTTAAAAAATTAAAAGTAGTCAAGATTGCACGAAATTCAACTTGGAGGACCAGCATGAGCTTAAGAACTCTCAGCCCAAGCTAAGTGAACAGCAGTCTTCCAACTAGCACTCCGAATTACATGCTGTTCCTGGAGACTTGTTTATCTCCATTGATCATTTCCACGCTAAATCTTCACTTCCAATCGCCTAACGAGACTTACCGTAGTGCATGCTATTTTCACAGAAACTCTGTTTGATAAAAGGTGGACCCATTTGGCTCGGAAGTACAGATTAAAGTTAGAGGTAAATGTTGACAATGTGGACAGTTGGAGAACTACAGGTGGCGCAAAATTAATCATCCACTTTTGTTGATGAATTACTAAACAAAAAAAAAAAGATTTTGAGTGACGGAAATCTTTCTTTGGACCTTTACAACTGTTTCTGTTAAGTGGAAAAGATGATATCCGCCAAGTGGTTGCCGCCAGTGTTGATACACATTTGTGCCCTTTTTATCGCCATGACTTTTCGCAAGATTTTCGGTGATAATTGTTCGCATTCCTGTCGAATATTCTCCTTAAGGGCTGCGATGGCCTGAGGCTTGTTGGCATAAGAAAGAAAGAAGTCTGGGATTGGTAAATCGAGCGATCTTGTTGGTCATGCCAAATGGCCAAAACGGGAGATTATGTGACCAGGAAACGCTTCCTTCACAATATCCATTGTGGCTCGTGCCGGCAGTAAGAAGTCGTTTATCATGGCCCTGTAGCGTTTACCAGTAACAGTGACCGTATTGCCGATAGCGTCCTCAAAAAATACGGCCCAATCACTCCTCCCGCATGAACGCCGCACCACATAGTGGCTTTGAGTGGATGTAATGGCCATTCGTGCATTACACGCCGATTTTCAGTGCCCCAGAAATGAAGATTTTGCTTATTGACGTAACCGCTTAAGTGGAAATGCGCCTCGTCGCTCATGATGATTTTCGACACAAAATCGTCCTCTTCGTTGTTGATATTGAGAATGTCTTTACAGTAATTCACACGCACTTTGTACAGGAACATGTATAAGTCTTTCACTAAAATTCGCTGTAGGGTCCGTCTGGTGATGCCCAATTGCGTGGCCCGTCGTCTGGTGGATGTTTCTTTGATCTCAGCGACATCGGCAGCCACAACCGCGATATTATCGGCCGAACGACCAGTCCGCTTTAAGGCCACGTTCTGCATGGTCTTCTGTGTTTCCACTCTGTTCGAGTCGAGTAGCTAAGCCCCGGAATGTTTGCACGAATGTTGGCGCGATACGATTAGGAAATCGACGTCGAAATTCACGCTGCGCTAACACCACCGACCGATTATTGGCCAAATACATCGACACAATTATTCCACGTTCTTGCGGAGTATGGTGCTCCATTGCTTGTCTGTTTGTATACTGCAGCTGTCAGCTGACATAAATGTCAAATATGATTGACGTACGAAACCACTCGTATGTATGGCCGAAAGTGTAACATCTAATGAATGGGGACATTTTCGCAGCACAAAATTTGAAAACAGATCTGAACCATGTGACCTTTTGTTATTGACATTAATTCTATATCGGCTGATTTTATTTGGTAAGGTGAATGGAGGGGATAACTGGCTAAGCATGGTGTTAATCGGGGGGAGAAGGATATCAGGTATGAGTTTTCTTGAGAGGTTCTAAGATCGTTGGATGTTTGAAGTGCTTGGCTGGTCAAGTTAGTGTCAAAAGAAGGTGTTTTTTTTTTTCAAGATATATGTTTGAATACATTTCTTCGAGAGTGTTAAGGTTAGATTCAATATTGTAAAATGTTTGTGTGGGTACAAATGATAGAACTTATTCTTTTCAATACAAATCCCTTTATTCAGTACAGTTACAATTCACTATTTAATTCTTTCTCTCAGTACAATTCAATTTCTCAACCACTTATACTTTTCTTATCTTTTACTTAAACCACTTAATCACTTCTCCTAATTAACACTTTAAATTTCACTTTTGAACTGGTCTGCATACCTTGGGGATGCTGGTATTTATACTCGAATGACATACTTCGAGAACAATCCTCGCCATCCAGCGTCCCATACAATTTCCAATTTGCTAGAAAATTCGATTCCGCTCTACAGTCAAGACTTTGTTATTCCAGTATCGAAATCTTCTTGTCTTCGAGTATCGACATCTTCTGCTCTGTAAATCTAGATGTCGCTGCTCACATTTAAGTTTTTATCATATTGCTCCCTCCCTACAGTTGTTCGTCCCGAACAACTTCGTCATTCAGCATCCCGTTGAAATGACACATTCTATCCAAATGGACCACTTTCAATTTTCCTCGATTCCTACGCTGGATCCGGTAGACAACGTCATTAATGCGGGTTATCACCTTGTATGGACCTTCCCAGTCCTGTTGCAATTTTGGTGATCTGCCTTTCTTACGCTGAGGATTATACAGCCAAACCAGATCTCCTTCGTTGAAACCGGAAGATTTCGCCTTGATATCGTACCTAGTTTTCATGCGTCTGCTTGCTAGCTTCATCTTTTCTCTGGTGTCTTCATGCAATTTACGAATCCTGCTGCGTAAGTCATTCACGTACTCATTCACCTCTTTGGGCTCCGTCGGTGGGGATCCGAATTTTGCTTCACTTGGCAACCGAATTGTTTGACCAAATAAGATCTCGGATGGTGTGTGCCCTGTTGAGCTATGGACCGCGTTTCGGTAGGCCATTAAGAAGAGGGGTATGTGTCGATCCCAATCAAGGTCCGATTGAATCGCTCGACCATTCCATTAGATTGAGGGTGGAGTGGCGTTGTCCTTGTCTTTCTTATTCCCAAATATTGGCATATTTCCTGGAAGACTTTTGATTCAAAGTTTCGCCCTTGATCAGAGTGCAGCTCCATTGGGACCCCAAATCTGCTCACCCAGTTGTTGACTATCTGTTCGGCTACGGTCTTAGCCTCTTGATTTGGGATGGCAAACACTTCCGGCCACTTACTGAAGTAATCCATGACTACGAGAGTATATCGGTTTCCATTAAAGGTTTCGGGAAACGGCCCAGCGATGTCGATGGCTATTCGTTCGAAAAGTGCTCCGACATTGTATTGTTGCATTTGTCCATGTGGCTTTACTTTTGGACCCTTGGTAGCTGCACATCTTATGCACTTTTTGCACCAATTCTCGACATCTTGTTTAGCGCTTAGCCAATAGAAACTTTAACCATATCAGTTCCAAAATATTTCCTTCCGGTTACCCGATCGATTTCCTATTTGGAGACAGATGTTTTGCGAGTAACAATTCAAAATGCCGTAAAATGTGAACAAACGTGCATCAACTCAAGAGGTGGTCATTTGACGAATATTTTTCATTTCTAGCAAAATGGTAGCCAATTTACATTATGACATTACTTTTGTCCACCTTGTAGTATCCTTGGAGAAACGTGTTACATTTAATTGTGGAGCTGTTAAACCGCTTACCAGGTTTTTTTGTGAAAGTCAAATTTTTCCATTAAAATCTCTAGCCAGCCGTCAGATGAGACCAGTTTAAACAAAGTATCTATAATTTTATCATAATAACTTTCCAGTTGTCACCGTTGTAAATGGGGATTATGAATAGGGCTTTGTTGTTAATTCTTAAATTTCTTTCTAATTCTTAAATTAAATAATAGACAGCTGTCTAGTTCACAAATGTCAAATATGATTGACGTACGACGCCATTTGCAAATAGATATCAAACTTAAAGATGAGTTGAACGAACAAGCCAGACCATCCTTACATAGAAAAGCCTACAATAAACTGCAATGGATCCGAAGTAATAAGTAGCATGGCCAATAAATCTTTGTTAGTAGCAATGCGACTGGTTTTTCTCGTATGCCTTTCCCTGAACCTCCAGCAATAATTATTTCTGGCCTCCTGAGCTTCTTCCCAAAGTTGGCCATTAGTAAGGCAGCAATGTCTTATTATATCCACGCAATGCCATAATATTTTATGAACCGTAACGGGCATGTTATACCATGGATACAGATCCAAATAACGAACTCGCGTTTCTTCAGCATATTTTTCAAACTGGGTTATGTTGATTTGGTACCCACTATACAAAGCCCGTAAAATGACACCAAAGCGTTCTATTAATTTTTAGTCAATGCCAGCTACAGAGGCACTTTTAATAGGTTCCTTAAAAAATTTGCGAGCTGTGCTACCGTCATTTGTCGTCCCAAATCCGGGTTTAGGGATGGCTACTAGTAGACCCAATTCATTTTTAAAACGAGTTTGTATGTTTTGTCCTGTATTCTCTAGCACTACCTTATTTTCTCCCTTAGCTTGCCATGTTTTAAAACTTAATCTATAAATTATATGAAGTAAGCACTCAAAAGTTCTTATCCAGGCATGAAGTGTAGATATACCAAAGGGTTTGGCTACCTAAATACTTATATGAGGTAAATTCATATCTTTGGGTGTAGCATTACAAATGTAGCAGCGTTGATAACATTTGATCTCTGTCAAAGACTTGCAGACCTTACCATCAATCTGTCAAGAGAAATTCATATTTTACCACAACTTGTCTTTCTGTAAGATTTATGTATAGTGGAATAAGGGAGTCAATCTGAGTTTGTACATTAGTATACTCATTGCGCGTAAGCTCATCTGTTTCTTTAGCAAATAACAATTTGATTGGTCTGCAGTAGCGAGTGAGTAGAAGAGGGCCTTGAATTTTTCCAAATAACTTTGCCGTAGTTGGTAATTAACTAATACTCGTCAGTGACGTCAGTCCGATTAAACTTCTGCTTGTACTGACTATGACCCGAACTGCCATCGCAGCCCCACTTACAAATTAATTTTAATGAAGTATAGGATTTTCCAATAAGGACTTGACAACTTTTTTGCTAAATAAAACGCAAACCATTTGAGATATTTCAAAAACTTTATTATCGGCTTGAAGTACAATCAAAACACTTATGAATGGAACTCGACTTCGTTCATATGGCCACCGCCGGCACGTTTGCAGCGGTCGATTCATTGGACCCAATTTTCAACGACTCAGCCACACATTTCGGACGAAACGGCCGCTATTTCGCATTCAATGTTGGCTCTGAGCTCTTCCAACGTAGTCGGCGTGTTGGCATAAACCAATGACTTAACGTAGCCCCACAGAAAACAGTCAAGCGGCGTTAAATCGCACGAACGAGGCGGCCAATCTACTGGCCCATTTCTTGAGATAACACGCTCACCATACTTGTAGCGTGTGCTGTGTGGCTGGTGACATCATCCTGTTGAAACCACATGTCGTCCAAGTCCATATCTTCCAATTCGGGCCAAAATAATCGGTGATCATGGAGCGATAACGCTGACCATTCACAGTATCGTGACGATCGTTATCGTCGACGAAAAAATATGGCCCAATAACGCCGCCGGCATGCAAACCGCACTAAACAGTTATTTTTTGTGGATGAAGTGGTGATTCATGAAGCACATGTGGATTTTCACCCGACCAATAACGCATATTTTGCTTATTGACGAACCCATTGAGCCAAAAATGAGCTTCGTCATTGAAGATGATCTTGCGATGAAATTCATCATCTTGGCGCATCTTCTCCAGAACCCAATCGGAGAACGTACGTCGCTTCCAATGGTCCATCGGCTTCAATTCTTGAGTCAGCTTGATCTTGTATGCGTGTAAACCAAGATCCTTACGCAAAATACGCCATAATGTGGTCTGAGCGATGCCCAATTCTTGAGAACGCTGTGGAATTGACTGATTTGGATCGTTTGCTGCGGACGACTGAATGGCAGCGATATTTTCGACACTTTAACCAACCAGTTGTCTCACTGACACGGCAACATCACACAACGAATATGTAGACTCAAATTTTTGCACTAAACTTGTTATTGCCTGTCTACTTGGGCGAGAATTACGACCGAAAATTGGAATTAACGCTCTTAAAGTTGCAGCCACCGACTCCGAATTTCGGTAGAAAATTTTTATAATTTGCAGTCATTGCTCGTTCGTGTACTTTACCATGATGAAAATGTTGAGTTTACTGAATAGATTGACAGTGACAGTTTGATGATTAGTTAAAGAGTGAGTTCACAAATTAAATTCAAAGTTGTCAAGTCCCTATTGGAAAACCCTTTACAATCAGTTCTATCCAAAACATCCTTCTGAACTTCGCATAAATGATTAGTTATTAAGTCTATTAAGGATTGTAAATTTATCACAGCACTGACCTCCGTAACCTCAATACTGCTTTCATTGGTCTGGCATGCTACTTTGGCTTTTGCTAAGTCATGGTAGGATGGATAAATATGATGACCGATTCCTTCTGTCTGTTTTCTTATCAACTTGTATGAATGAACTGTCATTTTACAGTCAACATATAGTGCTAATGCTTCTAAAGCAGTGAATTAGCGTTGTTCCGGATCTTTCTTTCTTTTATTAGTTACAAGGGTAGCTCTATCACTGCAAACTTCATTCATGATGCGAGCAATAGATCTTTGTCCTGATAGTCGCTTGGTTTGTTCAGCCGCAAACAAGATTTCGGATTCTGAATGAGAAGATATTATTTCGCTTTCTTTGTCTTCACAGAAGTCGCACTAAAGCCAATAAATGCCTACCAGCAACACGTGAAGTGGATGGGACATCGTCGTTGATTTCCAAGGAATATGGAATGAATGGATCAAGACCACGTTTTCTAATGACAACTTTGACAGTCATAAGATTTGACAACTGATGAGTTGACTGCCTTCCCGGTAGTACGTTGTCATACATATCATCGCCTTCCTACTTATTTTGAGATCCTGTTGAATCATTACCGAAGCGCACTACCTGCTTACGAGGTCTTTGAGATCGTCGTGGAACATTCTCTTGCTGCTCAGAAGGTGGCGTAGTTGTGGTTATGGGTTGAGCGGTTGGTACTTCTTTTTTATGGACATCGGCAGGATCTTGCGAAGATGCTGCAGTAGCAAGATATCCGGCTGCAATGTACTCGTCCGGAACAGTATATTTCGGTTTCATCTGGTTCTGATGGCATTTCTAGATACCGCGATTGGTACGAATTCGATACATTCTAATTCCCATATGAGATAACACTGTCCCATGTATCCTGCGATGGCCTCTGGAGTAATTAAGGGGGTGTAAATTACTTCATTTATTTTGAATTTACCTGTGACATAGTTGGATAATTTGTCAGGCGTGTGTCTTTCCGGAACCATTTGTGAAAGGATTGTGCTGTGCTGTCTGCAATGAAGGATTTCTTCAGGTGACTTCCCAGTTTGAGGATTTGGGGTTGTGCGGTAGGTTTCCAGGCATCTTAGTAATGCTATGTCGATGTGTTTTTCCTCCTCGATTATTTTCTTTAGATTGGCCTTGAACATGCGAACAAAATGTTCTGCTGGATGAAAGGGGCAAAAGTGTACGAATTCGGTGCTGGTAAATTGCGGTCCATTGTCGCTCACAATGACTTCTGTGATACCTTCTAGCGTAAAAATGGTTTCCAACGCTCGAACGGTAGCTGAGGTGGTTGTATGCTGCATCTGTAAAACGAATGGGAATTTTGATAAAGCATCAATGCATACTAACCACATTTTTCCAAGGAATGGTCCGGCAAAATCCAAGTGAACACGCTGCCAAGGCTTATCTGGATCGGGCCACGAACTAAATTCTTGCGGTTGCCCTATAAAAAAAGCATTACTTTTTTTGCGCACTTTTGCTCACTCTGGTTTTTACACAGTTTATAACTAAGAAGTCAAGCTTTATATTAAAAAAAAAATTGACCCAGGTAAATTGACTTCCAAAACTTAGTAAAATTATCTACTTACTCTGATTATTTGAATCCATAACAATTTAGTTTGATTTTCCACACAAAAGAATTAAAAATGAATTAAACTAAGCTGATCACTAATTGTGAACTTGACGTTTGATTTAACACATTCCACGCGTTTAAACAACGAGAAAATGTTGTTTACTTACCCATCCTATGCATTAGCAAATACTCTCAATTTTGTCCTGATTTGTTTTTTTAATTTTGTCCACTTATTGGAGTGAAATGGAACAGTGTGCGTCCTCCCAACACAACAAATTAACTTAAACTTTATTTTATTTTATATCTTTATTTAAAATGTACATACCTTGTACGATTGTTTGTTTTTACCGATGTATATGCATATAACTCGTAAAAGCGCTTACTCAACATTGTTAAAAGCCTCCTCTGTGTCACTCTCCAGTGGAAATTTTTCAAGTTTAAATTGTAATTGCTCGTAAACTAACACGAATTGCGCTTTCGCGGTTGTGCAATATTTAAAGTGGGGTAATTCGTTGGCTCGTGTGCGTCGCGCATTTGGTTCTCCCTTCAATTTTCGACGAGTAAGTGATAGGTCGAGCACGCAACAAGGAGTGACAACGGTTAACCAAAATGCTCCGCGATCATCAACATCAGCAACGCCAGAAGATGTGGTTCAAGTTCGCCCGAAATTATGCCGTCTGTACTTGAACAAAAAACAGTACACGTTATTTTGAAAATGAAAATAAAGTTTCACCCATAGGAAATGCAAGTCATGCAGTTTCTCAACGGAAATTATTTACGAGAAACCTTAGCGAGAACGCACAAACCCTTGAAAGTATGTATATTGTTTACTGACGAAGCACATTTTCAAATGAGATTCTGGTGCCCAGACAATGCTAGGGAACGCCATAAAGAACGTTTGTGTTGTCCAAAAACGACAGTGTGGTGTGCATCCCGAGAGATTATTGGCCCTTATTTATTCAACTAGCGAAAGATAGTCACTGCTGCAGACAGTCCATGTAGACATGGAGTTTTTGATATCCCAACTGCTACTGTTTCCCGGGATCAAAAACAGAGCACAATTTCAGCAGAACGAGATCTCTCCACACATAGCTAGAGTTTCAATGGAGAAGCTGAGGATGATTTTTCCAAAAAATTAATCGACAAGTACGGCGACCTAACCTAGGCACCTCGGTCACCTTAAGTCGAGGATTTACAGCAACAATCCCCGAACAATTCAGGCCCTACAAGAAAATATACGCCATGAAGTTGCTGCCATTGAACTAACGCTTCGCTCTCACGTGTTCACAAATTTAAGAATCCGATTACAAAAGTGTGTTGAGAGGAATGGACGGCATTTATTTTCAAACCACACAATCCGCATTGTCAAACTATTTAATATTAAACTTTAGCTTGATAACTTTGCACTGATAACCAAGCAGCCATTGTATTAAATCTCCGAACTGGGTTATGACAACGTCAAAGGTAGTCAAATACTGTCGCCTATCCCTCAACAGTCACAGATTCGGATTTGTTGGGTACTTTGGCGTCAAAATATTCGGGAAGCTGTACACCGTATTAACTTGCCAGAAATGACACAGCCCTGGTAATCCACGCAATCTCTAAGAACACGGCAATGGCTCTCGCTATATGTAAAGTCATGATATCACTAGATGCTATAAATGAAGGCAATTATGATTGGTCAGAAGGCAACATCTGCAATATGATCAGGCAGATTTAACTTACACTGGATTAAAGACATAAAAAGAGGTGGTCCAAATACAAATTTTAACTTTCAGTTAGTACCATAACTCCGCAAAACGAAAGGAATTGCTTTACGCTTGAACAGCGTTGGAAAATATTGTAAACTTATGTATTGAGGGAGAGAGTGCTATGTTGCCCAAACAGTGCGTTTATTGAGAATAAGTTCTGGCCGAAATGAAGCACCCACCGCGCCTGCTGTACGCTGTGCGCAAGTTTGTGCAAAAAGATCGTGAGACTGGCTTGCTTACGGACAACACTCACGGGACGCATCGACGAGAATGCGGCTGCTGTGGTCAAGAGTGTTCGACTCAATCCAGGAACATCGACTCGCCAACGATCTCAACAACTCCAGATGAGAATTTCGAACAAAGATCTCGGATTATTACTTACAAAGTTTAATTGACTTAACAATTGAAGGCAAATGACCATGCGCTTCGCTATCGCTTCTCAGTTTGTGCCTTACAGCAACTTGAATCGGACGTTAAATTTGGCCGAAATATCATTTTTTCTGACGAGGCGCATTTTTATCTTGGTGGCTTTGTAAAAAAAAAATTGCCGAATCTGGGGATCGGAGAACCCGCACGTGATTGTTGAGAAGTCAATGCATCCACAGAGAGTTACAATTTGGTGCGGATTTTGCAGTGGTGGCAACATTTTCCTATTTTATGTCGAAAATTCTGGTGGAAACGCCATTTCGGTCAACGGTGAGCGCTACAGAGGCATGATTATCGAATTTTTGTGGGCTGAAAGTATGGACTGGGACGATCTTTGGTTTCAACACGATGGTGCGCCATGCCACACAGCCTAGGTTTGGTAACCGTATTAACAGCCACCCTGACGCTGTCAATTGGCCGCCTCAAAACTGCGATTTTTTGTGGGGTGCCCTTAAAGATCGATGTTATGCCAATCCAGAAATGATTCAGTCCTAGTCATTCGTGAGGTAGAGCGAGAAACAGTCAACAAGTTCATGGAAAATTGGGTGACAGGTGATAGGCATCACATACCTAAAATAATGGATTTTTTTTTTTCATTTTATTTTATTTTTAAAAAGAAACTTGTACTTGGACCTCCCTGTATATGAAATGGTCACATTCCGTGGGCAACTTTACAGAGCATTGCACCAATTGGCACGGCCTCACTTTTAACGATTTATGCAAGGGCTGAATGGATGAAATGGAAGAGAAATTCACCCATCATCAGCTGCACAACTGAATGGTTTCTTCTTTGATAATCTAAGAAATCTGTCAAAAATAACAGCCTACAGACTCTACGATTTTGTAAAAACCATCAAATGATTCAATTAGCAGTTGGTTCGAAAAGTCCCGAGCCTGACATATAGATGGCGATTCTAATAACATGTCCGCAGTAGTACCAACCTTCAAACGATACGCGTCAAAATTGAATGACATTTCGACCATTGGTCATCGAGGTATTGAAGTTTTAGTGACGCACCTTTTAATATTTTCAAAACCATGGGAAAAAATACCGTTAAAATCCAAGAACTGCTGGATAGCAACCATTTATCGCTGGTTTGCTGAATTCAAACGCCGTCGTACAGGCAAAAATGATACGGAGCTTTCGGCTCTATGCCGAAAAACATAAAAAAAATTCACAAAATCGCTTTGACAACCGTTAAGTGAAAGTGTGTGAGATAGCTGATATCGTAAAGATATCAATAGACCGTGTAAATTATATTTTGGGCGAGTAATTGGGCATGCGAAAGCTCTGTTCGAAGTGGGTACCGCGTTCACTCACAGTTGATCAAAAACAACATGTTGATGATTCAGAGCGTTTTTTGGAGCTGTTTAAGATAAATGAAAATGTTTTTTTCATGCGACAGTATCTAGATGAAACATGGATCCAATGAAGAGGTGTAACTGAAGCCTATTTTGAAGGGTTGGACAAATCGTTCTATAGGAAAGGCATAGGGTTGTATCACACTAGAGGAGACTACACATGTTTATGAATAAAGTGAAATCTTGCCAAAAAATTGTGTTTTTGTATGTTAGTCTCTGGGACCATCTGTTAATTCTTGTTGTGTCAGATTCTCGTATACTTCTGATACTTTTGTGGCTATGAACCTGCTCTATGTAGCCAGCCATTTGACCTAACACGCTTAAAAACCGTTGCATTTACTTTCTAAAGCTTTAAGCATAAAAGATGGCAGGCCGATTTTCCTGATGTTTTTTCTTACAATCGTGTGGTCTTGCTTACCAGCTTTTGCAATGCTTTCTTGACGCTAAGCTATCGGTATACAGTCCACTTTTGATTTTAGTCTAATTTATGTGATTTTGGAATGTGATGGGATGATTGGCGGAATAGCAAAGTACCATTGGGACTTTTATCTTTATGTGGCACAAGTAACGAAGCGTCATCGTAACTATTTCCTTTCTTTTCGAGTCACAGTCCCTTGACTTGATGGGGCCACAATGGTGGGCTACCACTGGACTTTCTAGAACTACTTTCTTGACTGCTTTCAGACCAGTTTCTGTCAATAAGTTTCATGTGTTATTGGAAAAGATTTGTTGATTCCAGTTTAAATTGCCTAACTGCACACCTACTTATAAAGATGCTTGCATTCGCTGTACTCATTTCGGCCTGATTCGCACTGCATCTATATATCAAGGTCTATCTGTTCTTTTTTAGGATTCCTGTGAGATTTTAATGTCCTCTTGTGAAAATTGGATTTGAAACGCATCCATCGATGGTTCGACAGTGACGATTTGCCAACTTGTTCCTGAAATTGTTGCACTTTAATGCAGGAAAATAGTAGGGACTCGTAGAAGTTAAGGTTTGTTAAATTGTATTCTCACAAGCTTGTTAAGAAATAAAGCCTTATGAGGTGTGGCTGCTGCAGAGTTATTGGCATGCTGTGAGTACCGTCTATAGCGCATAAATTACTCTATACCAGTAAGGGTCTCAAAGCCACTCTCGAAACAAGCAATCGTTCTAAATCCTTGTGTGCTGACAGTGCTAACACCCTACGGAGCATTTTTATGTTGAATACGGTGTATATTTACGGGCACTTCATCTGTTGTTGTATTACCGAATATCTACCACCTTTACAGAAAAAAAAAACTGCAAGCGTTCAAACGTTATGTAATCAATGCCTAGGAGACATATTGCTGTGTTTTGTCCCATTCCTAAGGCGTAACCCCGCAAGGTTTCAAAATTTGAATAGCAATATTCGGACAGTGTCAAAAGCACTTCTATTTCTTGTCATCTAGTAGATCAATATCAACATACAATACGTGAACAAGAGTCACAGAAATTACGCTGGCGACATTTGAAGCGCAATGTCTGGAACCGCACATGACGTCATCTGCACACACATACGAATACTTGTGTCTAACTGGTAGTTCCCAAAACTAGATTTCATTGAAAACAAAACCAAAAATAGGTCACAAACAGCTCTTTTAGGGGAATGCGCATGTTCATCAAAAACACTACTCCCACTTGATTTTCATTCGTACGAAACAACAATAACTCTCCTCTTTATTGTTGTGTTCCACGAATGCGCATCGAATTTCATTAGAACTGCAGCACGACCCAAAGTCGTCCTCGACGCTGAATGTTGTCGTTGTCGTTGTTTGTCGTTGCCACAAAAAGCCACTCGCTAATAGCGACTAGCCACTAACCACTAGCCAACAGCCACCAAAGACATCATAAAAATTGTACGCGTTGCATATCGTTAACGCGGAACGTGCTGTGAAGGAGTCTTCCGACTACATGAATCCAACTTGGACTCCGACTCCGACACAAACTTCAACTTCTTGTTGTTCTTGGTCTTCCTGGATTGTGTCGTCTCGTCGAACTATATGAGTATTCCGTACAGTGCGGCGGCAGTGTTTCAGTTTGTTTTGCCTTTGCTTTGTTATTTTATGAGTGTTTACTCGTTCGCGTCGCCATGTAATAAAACTCCCAAGTCAACCAACCAGCCGACCAAAGTGTTTATGAGTTCAAATGAATTGTTATAAACGGCTGCGGGCATCGTATCCGTACATTGCCCCGACGTGAGCATAAACTAAACCCTTTCGAGTTCCAAATAAAATATTTGCATTTCGATAAAATTCTTTATCTTTTTTACAAATATCTATTCCCTTCGAGGGGATGCTGTGCCTCATAACGATTGCACTTAATCAATTCTGGAGATACTCGGTCCAAAAGAAAACATCATCAAAGTCCAACCTCTACTAAGCATCCAAGCATTACTCTTGCTTAGTGCTTCAGGAATCAAATTAGAATTTTTCCTCGTCCTGTTCGATGTTATAGAGTCGAGTCAATGTTATTTTTCAGCTACTGTTCCTGAGAAGTAAAAAAAAACACTCGTCTTACGTTCATGGTTCATGGAAATGACTCAGAGGAAACGGAGAAAGATAAACACAAGCAGAGATGAGTAAATGGATCAATAAACTTCTCCTGGAAACCAGTTTACGGATAAATTGAAATTCGAATGTGGTTGACAAGTTCAGGCACACATCCGTTAAATTTTTGAAGAAGTTTTTTGGTACTCAGTTATGGGTGGTTGCTCCTTTTATTATGACAACAAAAAAGATGAACAGGAAGATGTAACTGAAGTGATTTGAAAGGTTTTTCTTTGTACGATGGTAGCGTATAAGCAATCCTTTAAATAGTTTCTTCAAAAAGAACAGAACGAGAACTTTACAGTTGTTCCGATTTTGCGATTTTTAATTGATGAGTCCAGTTTGGTATGATATAACTCAACTTATGCAGTCTTGGAGTTTATTTAGTTTACAAACGTCTACCTCTCGTCTCCGTAGAGGTCCGTAGACTCTGTTAATCGCAATGGTATATGGTACTGTTTCAATTGGTAAAGGTCCCTTTCCACTTGTGTGTGCCACTTAAGAACTGTCTTCCTGTTCTGAATTCTCCCTCTTATATTGCTTCGCAGGGTCGTCGGGCCGTCCATTCACCTTTTAGGTCCTTACCTGTATTTCAATTCCTCTTTCCAAGTGGGTGTCGCAGCACTACCGATACCTTCCTAACCCAAAGAATTATTCTCCGTTCGATCTATAAACGTAAATACGAGTATATAATTTAAGAGCTATGGCTTGAAATTGGAACTTGAGTTAGCTGAGACTTAGTGGTTTCGTTCATGTTCTCTTGGTACTCATAGAGTATAGAGTGAACAACCAACAAGCCTCTACAGATAGTCCGGTCCTTACCTAACTCTCTCCAGTTGCGGACTCCAAGTTAGTTGAGATCTCCTTCTATGTACTTGTGCTCGGCACCTACGGTGGGGTCTTCCTCTACTGTGTCGTCCCTCTGGGTTAGATTCAAAGATTCAGCGGGCTGCTACAGTCCTAGCCATCTCAGGCTATTGATGCGCAGTTTTCTGACTAGGTCGATATCGCTGTATAGCTCGTATAATTCGTCGTTAAATGTTCTCCTCCAAAGCCCGTCAACGCAAACGGTACCGAATACTTTCCGATAGATTTTTCTCTCGAAACGACTGATGATGTCTTCATCCGCTTTCGATTGGGTCCATGCTTCTGTGCCATCAAGTAGAGTCGGCATAGATCCGCTGAGTTCTCCTAATTATGTCGATATCATCGGCGGGCGCAAGTAGTTGTACAGATGTTTGAAAGATCACAAGCCTCAAGTGTTCGCTTGTGAGTTCCGCACAATTCTTTCAAATATAGTGTCACACGACAACCCGTCAATGTCGAAAAAATTTTTGAGATCAGAAAGTCTCAATCTTCACTCTAAGCAGGCGGACAAGTTTCAGCACCGACTGTAACTCGACTACAAGGTTTCCTTCTTCATCTCTACAAGCTTCTGTATGTGTTTCCTGTCTTTGACACGTTATTTTTACCTGTTGGTAAAACTACGGTGCGTTATTTCTGGAGTACAACCTCCAATATCTTCGATCGTTCGCTGCTTGTGCTCTTTTTTCTTCTTCTAAGAAGCCGAACTTCCCGTCTCTTCTGCTCGTAGAGCTCTCGAGCAGCTCTCTCGAGTTCGTTCATTGCATCGCCTCTTTTTAAGCTTCTTGTTTAGCTGCATGGGCTTGCCGGCATTTTTCATCAAACCAGGGATTTCTTGTTGGTGGTCGGGTGAATCGCAGCACATCAGTTGCGGCGTCCCTGATGGCACGTTGGCAGCATTGCCACCAGCCTTCCGTACGTGATGCTTGCGGCATAGAAGTTGTTGAGAGAAGATGGTGGTCGCTTCCGACCATACTTCTCACCATACTTCTTCCTTGTTGTGGCGCTTGGGAAATCCGTATTCGCACGGAGCTCTTAGAATCACTATTTGGTCTTCCGTAGGGGCATGGGCTCATATTAAGCTTATGTTAACGAATTTTATTGGAAGCTCAAGACTTTTGGGCTAAGTCTGCCGCATATGGCAGATTCTTTTCCCTATAGCAATCGCCATAGTGTATATCACAGATTTGCATTCTCTTTATGGCCGGCCTTCCAGTTCTGCCGGTCTTCAGGCCCTAAAATATCAATTTCGAACTGTGCTCTTCAATATATGTGTACTCTCCATGCGATTCTTTTGAGGTGATTTTTCGATATTTTGTAGAAAGATGAATACAAATCCCAGCACCATACAAATCAGTGACCTGCATTCTGATGTTTTCGTGGAAGTGGTCTGCGTGGCTTCATTACCTTGCAGTGAGCGTCGAAGGAAGCACTTATGATCAGTACCCCTAACCACTTCCTAAACACACTGTAACTAATTAAGACGATAAAGAGGAGTCTGCGGCTCTTGCTTGAATCATCAGGAACGCCCTTGAGGGTTTTTACTCTGTATATGTATAATCTGGACAGTTGTGATGCAAGGCATTCCTCCCACTCGAAAACTAACTGTCAGTGGAGCCCCTGATGTAGACCATTATTAGTCCTATTCCAGATATTACGAGTACTTCCTTTTCAACTTTGGTACGACGTTCAAACTCAGTGAATTCGCCTCCGAATACGGAAGTGGTCAGAGGATTGAGCAAGGCCTAAGGCTAAAACACAGTTTGGTTGTAGCTGAGAGTATACATGATCCACGTATACTTGTAAGGAGCTATGTACGTTTTTACCTAACGAAGTTTTTTAAAGGTGACTAAAGAAGCATGTTTAAGATTATTGCACTCCACGAAAACCATAGTCCAAATTGTTTGTTGGTCCTTAAGGCTTAAATTAGGATTAGACTATAATCGTTATAGCTCATATACTGGCGGTCACTAATAGGGAAAACAAATTTCATATTTCATGAGTTGAGTTTTAGTATTATTGCGTTAGATGTCATGGAATCTCGACAAAGAAATCTTTTTATTAAGCCTGTACATGACTTTGCAGGTGCATCCCATTATATTTTTCTCCGAATATACAAATGCTATTATCTGTCTTCCAATCCTCTCTGGCTCATAGTACTCGTATAATGTTCCTTCGGAATGTCACGGTACTGCCCAATCCTCTGCTCCATATTTTCCTTATTCTAAGAATACGTTCTTAGAGAGTTGTGCTATTTTTGTCTCCACAATGACACCGGAATGGGTCATCTGCAATGGTATATTTATGAAGGTCTTCTCGTTAGAAGCTGCGTGGGTGAAAAACGAAATTCCCCGGGTTTTCTCCTTGTCTCCAATATATCATGTGTTTGATGTGTCCCAATGCTGTTGGCAGTTTATCTGGAAATGATTCTAATGATCGTCTTCTCTGTATTTAAAAATAAACAAATTGGTGATGTGACGGTCCGGCGTGGACCAAGACTTAGTCTCTTCCACTCACAGTGTTTTTCACTTTATCGAGGAGTGAAAGTAGGAAACATTTTGAAAGTCAGAAGATTTCACTTTCGTGCGTTTGGAACTGCTTCCCGAAAGGGATGTGATATCAGAAAAATTACGAATTGCATCCTCCAAACCGTTCTACATATAAATGTATGCAGCATGCTCCGAGTGGTGCGATTCTGTGTAGATATATTCCCATATACGTGTATGTCTCCTGCTGACTGCTTAGGAGCTATGTGTATCAGGATTTATTGTCGCAAGCAGATTTTCTATTAGTTGCCAGGGTACTCCTATATTCCTCATTGGACTGGATACTTCGCAGCTACTTGATTTCCTTTCTTTTAGGAACAACAGTCTTAGACACCTATTCTGAGGCTTTGAATGGATGCTATGTTCTCCAGCTTGTATGATGAGATGCTTTTCTTTGCTCTGACTATAGTGTGCGGTTGTAGGGTCAACTTAATGCAGAAATGGTTGCACTTTAACTTTGTGTACAGGAAAATCAGCACTGGAATTTTTACCGCCACTGCAGCTGGTTACTATTTAACAAAGCTACAGCCTATGCTGGTTGGAGCATACATTTTAATTCAGTAATGGTACTCTGCGAAAGCTCTAAGGAGAAAGAGTACTGAAACCTTCCTATTCCCAACCATATCCAAAGCAGAACGTCTTGTGTGTTTTAAGTGAACTCCTGACAATATAAGCCTTCATGGATACCAACGCCGAACTTGTGTTGGAGGAGTTCCATCCTTGGTATGAGTCGAGGCCGATGTAAAACCTCTTGCTGATCTTAGGATCACAGCAACCAGTACTTATTGCTACTCTACATCAGGTCGAAACCTTTCTTGCGATTTTATGTTTAAACCACAACCACTGCGACGCTCCCACAATGTGGTCTACCGAACAAGTCAGACCCGAACCGAAGTCCCGCACTACCATGATTTAAGTCCTGGTAGGGACTACCGTTGGTCTTGGCATCAACAGGAACTATGACCTGCAGCTTGTAACCGGTAAAATCGTAGCAACCTTCAGTGGAGTTAAGTTCAGAAAACTGTTACGATGAGGCCAGTATTTGCTCTACCCTCGCTTTTTATTGGACAATTTCATTAATGGAAGAAGCTTTGATAATTGGGCGAGGGCCCCCATATCCAAGACCGTAGAAAAGGAAGTAACTACGGAAGTACTACAAGATGTTCATAAGTTTCATTTCCGTGAACTCTGCTGATCTTTTACTACAATTTGACTGCCTGTCTAGTGACTTTGAACTTTTTCTTCTTTGAATTAGCACTTACACGGGCTCTATTGAAGGCTGCATAACCTTTTTGGTGTTAGGATTCAACCTATCAGAATCGGCTGATAGAAATTAAATTTGATTGACTGTCCTTGTCTTAAAAGATTCTGGAAAGGGGCTATCAGGTTTTTAAAGGAAACTTCAAAGCGCTCACGGAATGTGGTGATAAGTTCTTGTACGCCATTCTGGCATATGCAACGGGTTCAGTTAAGAGCATTTCGTTCCTTGCACTTTGGACAAAGGGTTTTGAGATTTCATTCAACATACTTCCTTTGCACTAGTGGCACTTTAACCGTCGATTTTTCTTAGCAGCTTAAGCAGTTTTAGGCCTCTAGTGTGTGCGCAGTAACCACTTTTAAAAATGCCAAGTGCGGCGAGCTTTTCTTGGACACAACGTTATTGTACATCTGGTCAATGAGATTTACCCAGTGTAGTTGCTGGTAGGTTTTAGGAATAATCACACTGTCCTCACGGCTCTCTGTTAGGGCTAGGTAAAATGACGTGCCAGAAAAATTTTTAAATTCTTTCCGGTAGCTCTATGAAGGTTCAGTTTGTAGCCAGAAAAACAGCCAAAAGAATCTCGTATGCCAATTTATCGAAATACGAATCTGGTACTGTGAATTAGCAAATTCAAAGTTTAATGTTGAATCAGCATCCGTTACCGCTTTTGCTCGCAACTGGATGGTTAAAGCATGAAACTTCATCCTCGCTACAAGCTTGAGATTTCGCCACTATGGTAATTCAGGCTGGCAGTTGTAAAATGTATAAGACGTCTACCCGTTAATAAATAAATAATTGAATGAAGAACCTTGGATAGGGTACGGTGTTCATAGAGTGTTTTGTTTTTGTCGGGATCATCCCTAACTAATCTACTGCGGATCTACAACACCCTTTTCATTTGGGGTCTTCCCAAAATTGCAACGCTTACTTCTACAGATCCCTGTTGACCTTTCAATTCTCTCCTCCATTCTGTGGTCCTTTGGAAAGACCAATCTTAGATACTCTGCTCGAGAGAAATTGTCCACATTCCTTTATCATCCACAGATATACTCGTAGCATAGCAAGGATTCACTCGTGAAGCATCCCATCTCATATACTCGTACATGTTTTTCTTTGAACATACAGAATACGAGCACAGGAAATGTGAAGACCATCGCCCCTGTCGTAGATTGGAAGTCAAAAGTTTCAAATTTCGGTCCGTAAATATATTGCACTATACTCGTACCATTAATCTCTATACAATCTTTTATTCGTATCCTTCACATGCATTATTCAACGGAAGGATGCAAAACTTAATCTATAAATCGAATCAGCCATGCAAGTTCGCATAATGAGAAATGAGGCAAAACCAACCTCTTTCCATGGCAGTCTTTCATTTTCCAATCCGCATTATTTATATCGACAATCTGCTAAAGGCGTCCTTCAAATAGGATACCGGAAAAAATCCTTTCACTTAAAGCACTCTTCAAATATTTTCGTTTTATTTTCGTTGCATGCTCATTTACTGGAGTACCTGTGAAAGCCTTTCATCGAAATATGCACAGCATGTTCCTAAATACGAGTACATACTCGTGCACACTCGTATATTCGTATATTGGTACGGATGTGCATTGCATTTGAGAAGTCAAGGTCTACATATTAACATGTAATTTAATTAAGGTAAAAACCTTTCAACTTTATCCGACCGGCGTTCAGGTTAACTTACCATGTAGCTCATAGAATTAATTAAGAGACTTTTTGAGATTGCTCGTACTCGTAGATGTAATTATTTTCTGTTAAGGACCGTGACACGAATTGCTCTGGCAGTTTTCACACAAGTTGACGAATAGTTTTAAACACTTTGCATCCGTACCGATGTGCACTATTGTTGCGTCAAAATTTGTTTATTGGATTTTTCAACGTAAAATTTGCATATAACGACTTTTATGTGTACGAGTATGCTGCACTGTAGCAAGTATTGGAGAAGTGATTTAACTTAAAAATTCAGAGGAGAGAGAACTATGCTTGAACGGTTCGTTAACCAGATAACGAACGAATGCGTTAAGTGGTTCTGAATTTTTACTTAGTAGTAGTCGTTTCACTGGGCATTTGCAGTTCGTTTGTTTCACTGTGTAAACTTCGAATTCATATTTATGGAGGCATGTTTCCAATCTGGTTTCCCTAGAACTCATCGGCGTACTCGATAAGTAGGTATGTACGTATACATTGTACTTTTTCAAAAGACCTTCACCCCAAATCGATAGTGAAAATGTTGATTGAAGTAAATAAATAAATAAAATAAATATTGAGCCAATTTGCTTAATGTTTTGCTGGAGGTTTTTGGTATCTGATGCATTATTCACATACACCTATTTGCCATTTAGAAGACTGAGTCATAATTGCCTAACATTTGACTGATACAATCGTTTCCGTCGAAGGTTCGAAATTGTTTTTTAGGCGTAGAGTCTGACCAGAGTTGTATTTGAACCCATTGAGAAGTATCTTTATAGTTGTCTACGTCTGAACAAAAGTTCTAGTGTCATTCTGATGTCATAACAATATCCATAACACACAACTCATAGGACATTTTTTCGGCAGGAACATACAAAATCATACACAAGTGTGCTTAACATCATTCATCCTCAAACAGGAAGATAGCTTGACATACGGTATGTCCATATCTACCAAATTTTCAACACGACCTACTTTGTCTGAAAAGTGTCATATCGAAAAAGACTACCTACTACATGGCTTCAATTAAGGATGACACCTCGAAAAGGTTAACTTCTTTCTTCTTTTGGAGAATCTCATCCTTGAGATGTTTTTTTTTTTTTTTTTTTTGTCGTAGGAAGGTGGAAACCTTGCATAGGCACGGATGGCCGTATTCCATCGGTAGTGCCGGATTTTTACCGGTTGAAAACACCACACTCGCGGACCGAATTTTAACATTGCGGAACCACCGTTAGGTAGTACTTCGCGAGGATCGGTGTACAGCAGTTGCTGTTTCGCTAATTAAGATAGCTAAAAATTCTTTTCACTACCGCAATCCAGTTTTCTTTCACCATTCGCCGAGTTTATTCCACAGTATCACTTAATGACGTTTTAGACAAACTCAATGAATTAGAGTTATTCCTTAGTACATCGCGCTGTAATTAAATTTCTCACTAAGCA
This sequence comes from Volucella bombylans, assembly GCA_949129095.1. Classification (NCBI taxonomy): domain Eukaryota; kingdom Metazoa; phylum Arthropoda; class Insecta; order Diptera; family Syrphidae; genus Volucella; species Volucella bombylans. Next base: position 15,704,948 of record OX422144.1, read on the forward strand.
AGGAAAAAGTCAAAAAACTATTCATGAAGAGATGGTGGCTGTTTACCAGGGTTCCGCACCTTCATTATCAACTGTGCAAAAGTGGTCAAGTGAGTTCAAGAGAGGCAGAGAGAGCATTGAAGACGACCACCGCTCCGGCGCCCCGGCTACTGCTTGTACGGGAGAAAGCATCAAAGAAGTCGAAAAACTTGTTCTTGAGGATGCCCGAATAAAGGTGAAAATGATGGCAGAGATCACCAAGCTTTCAATTGGTACCATTCACACCATTCTTCATGACCATCTTAACCTTTCAAAGGTCAGTGCAAGGTGGGTGCCACGAATGCTCACAGCGCCTCAGAAAAAAGTGAGAATCGCATGCTGTAGAGAGGTTTTTTAGATGTGTAGTGAGAACGCGGACGGTGTTATGGATCGAATTGTTACTGGGGACGAAACATGGGTCCACCACTATGACCCTGAAAGCAAACAAGAGTCCATGCAGTGGCATAAAAAAGGAACAGACCCCCCGAAGAAGTTCAAAGTCACTCCGTCTGCCGGGAAGCTCATGGCCACAGTTTTTTGGGACTCAAAGGGAATCTTGCTCATTGAGTACAAAAAAAAAGGTGAAACCATCAACGCCACATCCTACGCTTCCACTTTGCATAATTTGCGGGAGGAAATTAAAAAGAAAAGACGGGGTAAACTCGCAGCGGATGTGTTGCTTCTTCATGACAACGCTCCTGTTCACACGGCGCGAGTTTCCAAGGCTGCTGCGCGAGATTGTGGTTTCGAAGAAATCCAACACCCACCCTATAGTCCAGACCTTGCCCCTAGTGATTATTTCCTGTTTCCGGATTTGAAAAAATGTCTTCGTGGAAAAAGATTTTCGGATGATGAAGAACTCAAGTCGGCAATAAATGGGTATTTTGCAGAGAAAGAGGAAATTTATTTTTTTGAGGGTTTAAAAAAGCTTATCTCAAGATGTAACAAATGCATTGATGTTAGGGGAGATTATATTGAAAAATAAAAACAATTTAAATTGAATTCGCATTTTCCTTCATATCGATACCGAGAATATATTGAACGCCCCTCGGTATCAATGATATTGACGTTTGTTTAATTTCCGAGACTCACTTGAAAAATGGATAGCGCGCAAAAATAAGGGGCTTTAAGGATTACTACGCCTATCACACATCGGGAAATGTTATCTCCTTATATATTAAAGAGTCGATCGAGCATAACGGAGGTGTAAGAATAGAGTTCGAGCCGTTCGAATAAAAACCGAACGCAATTCCTTTTCTTCCCAAGGTCACAAAATATATTATCAAGAATATACTGGGTCAGCTTTTAACTTGAGACATCCAAATTACTCGAAAAATACGCGATATCGCGAAAAATGTTTCAGACAAAAGTCACAAGGTACTGAAGGGGACATAAGATGGTGACCACGAGTTTTACCTTGAGCCCCATTTTCAAGGTCACACAATAATTCCTGATTTTCATTGCTCAGTCGTATCGCTCGTAGGCTTGTCATTTGTTTTTACATACTGCGTTTAGCATAACCCAGAAACAAAGACGTGGACGTAGCAGTATTTTGTTTCCTTCGGGGTGACATGCCTCCCACTGTTGAATCATTGAATTCTTCCCATTTCGACGTTTATTTCCCGAGACTATTTCAACAAGTGCTCCAAAATGTGACCATTCGCTTCAATACACTTGTCTACCTACGCTCTAAATGAACCAACAGAACTGAGAAGTATTTAGTATTTATATTTAGTATTTATTTATTTAGATGTACGATATATATACATCAACAGATTAAAAAAAAAAAAAAGTTTTTTTTGAACTTTTTCTATTCTATTAATGTTTTTCAATGAAAACGGGTTCCAAACAACAATACAATATTTCAGACATGGACGAACAATGCTTACATAAATGGCCTTGAGGGTATAGGGATCCTTGAAGTCCGATGAATTTCTTTTCAGGAAACCTAAAGCAGAGTTAGCTTTTGACATTAATTTGTTAACATGGAGATCAAAAGTAATTTTACTATCAAAAACAACACCAAGGCCTTTAAACTCAACTACAACATTAATTGCTTGGTTTCCAAGACAATAATCAGGGGTTAGATTATATTGTGTTCTATAATATGACACGGTGGCACATTTATCGATGTTGAGATGCAGATCGTTAATTTTACACCATTAAAAAAAATAATCTAAATCTCTCTGGAGTAGAAGACAGTCACTGACATCATCATCACATATCATCCGCATACAAAAGACAATGACAAAATTTTAGAATCATTTATAAAAATGAGGAAAAGAATTGGCCCAAGATGGCTTCCTTCCGGGACACCAGACACAACATTAATTTCAACCGAATATAAATGTCCGATTGAAACGAATTGTTTTCTCCCAAACAGATAAGACTTAAACCATGAAAGTAATGGGCCAAAAAATCCGTAACACTCAAGCTTTTTTAGAAGGATACCCAAGTTAATTCTACTAAAGGCTTTCACGAAATCAGTATAAACTACGTGCACTTGCTTGTGCTTCTCGATGTAACTTAAACAATGATTGGTGAACTGAATTAGGTTAGAGCAAGTCGAACGTCCTTTCCAAAATCCATGCTGAGAATCACTAATACAGCTGCTTAAGATGAATACCATCCGTTCCTGCACTAGGCGATCCAAAAGTTTAGGTATAATATAAGTATAATAGAGCCGAGGGTAGCTAAGATGATTTAGCTTGGTGATCTCTAACATGATTTTAAAACAACCGGGTAAAAACCAAGGAAATCTGGATTTTTACTGTCCTTCAAATCTTGTAATGCCAACAATAATTCGGATCTAATGAGTACCAGAGAGCTTGAGGCAGTGAAAGCTTGCAAGGAATCGAAATAATCCTCACAAATACCTTGAAAAAACGACGCGAACATGTTCAGAATATCTTTGGGATTACTGGATGATTTGCCAAGAAAATTCATAGTTGACGGAAAACCAATACTAGCCCGTTTGGAATTTATGTATGCCCAAAAGCACCTTGGGTTGGACTTCAGATTCCTTTCCAAGCATTGGATGTAATTGTTCGAGAGGAACCTAGAAAGAAAAATAAATTCCTTTCTCAACCGAGCAAATAATTCATAATCTGATAGAGATTTACTCCTTTTAAAATTCTTATGAACTCTGTTTTTGGCATATTTAAGATTGAGTAACCATTGGTTATGCCATGGAGGATGAGAGTTTACTCGTTTTCGCACTTTAATCACAGTATTACTTAGAACATTGAAAAAAATCTTCGAAAAAGCGTTAAAGTTTTGAGCCACTGAGATATACCGAAGTTCATCACCCAAGTTCACTGACGCAAACTGATCACTCATTAATTTTAAATTGGAAAATTTCTGACGTAATCTTCCGGCATACGTCAATTATTAGTCTTTTCATGTCCTCACGTGTTGTTGGCTTTTTTCTGTAAACCTCACTTTTTAAGTAGCCCCACAAGAAGAAATCAAGTGACGTAAGATCAGGTGATCTAGCAGGCCATTGCCTCGGACCCCCTCGTCCGATCCATCGTTGATGGTAAACATTGTTTAATACGCCCCGGGCTACTTGGGAATAATGGGCTGGACAACCATCATGTTAAAACCACATTGTTTGTCGCAACTCCAATGGCAGTTCTTCTAGTAATACTGGAAGATGGTCCCGCAAGAAGTTTGCATACTTTTCGCCATTCAAGTTGTCTTCAATAAAATATGGACCTATTAGTTTATCCCCAATAATTCCCGCCAAACATTAACATTCCACGGGTGCTAGCGTTCAATCGCAACCAAAAAGGGTTTTCGGTAGCCCAGTAATGCATACTATGTCGATTGACCGTACCGTGATTGGTGAAAGTCGACTCATCAGAGAATAACACTTTGGCGAAGAAAAGGGGGTCTCGTTCAATTTGCTGAAGTGCCCATTGACAAAAGGAAACCCGGTTGCGAAAATCCTCACTAGAAAGTTCTTGATGCATTGAAGCATGATAAGGATGGTATTTATGCCGATGTAATATCTTACAGACAGTCGTTTGAGCAATTCCTGATTTACGACTTATTTGGCGAGTGCTAATGTGAGGATCGTATGCAACGGCAGCTAACACTGCTATTTTATTGTCCTCAACAGTCACCCTATCTGACCGATTCCTTTCCTTTGGTTGCACACTTCCTTCACCACTGAATTGCTGGATGATCCGATAAAAGGAAGCGCGCGATCGTATCTGGTCTGGGAAACGTTGGGCGTAAAGAGCAACAGCACCATCGATGTTCCTTCCACTTTCTCCATAAATCAATATCATTTCTCTTGACACGCTCATTAAAAAACAAGAACCAATTGGGAAGGATTCAGGAAAGAAATCGAAGATAACGTGGAATTAAACGTCTCACTAAGATCACCATTTGAACTTGAAATCGAAGTTGACTCCTTCGTGGAGTCGTGCGAACAAAAAAAAACGGCGAAAAATAGCACAAATTACCCGCCAAAGATAAGAGAAATGATAAGGAAAAAGAGGAAGAAATGGCAACTTACTCGAGCTCCGCAGGATAAAAGACGTCTAAAAAAACGTTGTAATCTACTCAAGGAGACTCTAAAAAACCACAAAAATTGCGTAGTAAATACGTGTGTCGAAAACTTGACGGCAGGAAAAGAAACCAATTACTCACCTTGGAAAGCATTTAAAGGCTTCAAAAGGCCCAAAACACCCCAGCGACACCAATTAAAATCGATAACAACGAATGGGTGAATGAGGATCTAGAAGAAATTTTAAGCCCTTTGATGGGCAAAGACTAGTACACTATACCAGTATATCAGAAAGGGTGTCTGAAAACTTTACAATAGCAAACGCAACTTTTGCTGAATTAAGGAATATTACAATGGACTTAAAACCGAAAGATAACCGGAGAAGTCCTTAAAATGCTGACTTTAAAAACACTCACTAAGCTTTTACATATTATTAGCTCGGCTTTTACGCTAGAATACGTTCCGTGGTAATAGAAAGTTTCAGAAGTAATTATGGTGCTAAAATCAGGTAAACCTTCGATTAATAAAAAATCGTATAGACCGATTTCTCTCCTTCCGATCCTGTCAAAAAATTTTGAGAGGCTCCCGCTCAAACGTATTAAACGCCAATTATTGAAGACAAAAATGTTATCCCCAACCATCAGTTTGGATTTCGGATTAAGCATTCAACTGTTAACCAGGTGCATAGAATTACCAACGTAATTGAAAAAGCTCTGGAAGAGAAAAAGATTTGCTCAAGCGTATTTCTTGACATCTTGCCATTGATAAAGTTTGGCACGAAGGTCTGACGTTAAAATTACGGCAAATTTTGCCATCGATACTTTGCAAGGTATTGACTAAGTATCTTGAAAATAGAATGTTTCGTGGTAGATACGGAAATGACGTGTCGCAGTTTAAAGATATATTGGCCGGTGTACCGCAGGGAAGTGTGCTCGGTTCACTCCTGTATCGCTTATATACAAGAAATATACCACAAGTTGAGGGGACTATTCTTGCCATCTATCCTGACAACACTGCCATCTTAGCTGTTGGAAGAACAATAGGAAAATCAACGACGAAACTGCAAAGCGCTCTAAATAAAGTATATGACTGGACAAAGATCTGATGTATCGCTCTTAACGGGACCAAATGTATGCAAGTAAACTTCATTTACAGAAAAATAAGTCACCTGCCCATCAACATAAACTCGGTCTGTATTCCGTTTGCTAATGAGGATAAATATTTGGGCATGACACTCGATGCAAAGCTCAAATCGGAGACACACGTGAAAAAGTAATGTAAGGAACTAGAAACTAAATACAAAGAAATGTACGAGCTACTTGGTAAATATTTCAAGCTTAACGTAGAAAACAAGCTGATTTTATATAAGCAGGTGCTAAAACTGGTGTGGGCAACTCTGGGGTTGTACCAAGAAAACAAATATTAGAATTTTACAAGCTTTTGAAAATAAAGTGCTAAGAGAAGTTGTACATGCACGGTGGTTTATAAGAAATAATGGCCTGCATCGTGACCTTCGAGTTACTTCTGTCGAAGATGAAGCAAGAAACTTAGCAAGAAAACATAAGATCCAGTTAAACGGGCATATTAGTAATACTGTCCTAGAAATTCTGGACGAATAAAATTTATTGCGCCGTCTTCAAAGAACTAAACCTCTGGAACTGGCACGATAAATTGAAACCTCGTTAAAAAAGCGGAACTTGTAGGATCTTTCAATGGAAAGTCACCTACCAAACGAGCTTATATTGTGATGAAAATGCTGCTTGATAAGTTTTACTTAGTTGCGCTATTAAACATAATTATCAAAGGGAGGTGTTTTTAGTGAGTAAGAATCTCACACTACTATGAGCACGGGCTTGCGATCCTCATAGTGTCTGATGGAAGATTTTCACCAGCCCTCGTCGGGGGAAAAAAAAACTCTTTTTCGTAACGCGGACAGTGAAGAAACACATGTTCTACGTTCTCTGAGATATTATCGCATCAAGCGCAGTATGGAATAGTCTCGTGCTTCCCTTGAAAGAGGTACTCCTTATAGCAGCCATGACCAGTTAGAAACTGCGTCAAGTAGAAGTTTGTTTTGCCATGCTTTCGATCAATCCAGGTGCTGACCCTTGGTATCAGCCGATGCGTCCATCTTCCTTTATACGATTCGTCCCACTATTGTGGTTTCTCTCAGCTTTTCTTCGGTGGGTGTCTAACTGACCATTTTATACTCGCGCGTTGTATAGTCGTTTCAGTTCGTCGGTGAGGATGTCGATGAGCGTCATTGAAGACACGCTGAGTATGGCGTCGTGGGATACCGTCCGAAATGAGCTTCCGATTCTTGAAGCGCACAGGCGGTAAACGGACTTGATTGCGCGTGCATACGATTTTACTTTCGCTGCATTTGACCATATCTCTGCGCTAGTAGGAGTCTTTTAGTTTGTCTTGGTCCTTCGACATTACTCCTGAGCCTTAGCTAGCAGTACATCGACCGCTTTTGCTGACTTTTCACAAGCGTATTCCAAGTGGTGCTTGTATATTAAACGAGAATCATTCACCACCCCTAAGTATTTAATAAATTGTCATGAAATGACATTTGAAAACGACCACGACTGTGATGTTATCCGCGAAACCGATGATTGGTGCTTCCCGTGGGATTGGTAGACGTAAGATATCTTCGTACATCACGTTCCATAGAAGAGGACCCATGACCGATCCTTGTGGTACACTGCCGGTTATTAGGTACTTCTTGATTCCGTCGTTGGAAAGGACACTGTCAGTGAAATTGTTTTTAATAAATACACCGGTACATGCATTCGACCGAGACAATGCATAATACGTTGCCAATTCGCCGAATTGAACGCGTTTTCCACATCCAGCGCTATACAGCTAAGTATTTTCCTTCTATTGAGGCTGTAGAGCTGTTACCACGTTGATAGCATCTATTGTTGATCGCGACTTACGAAAACTGCTTCGATTGCAGACTCGAGTCTATTATACATTACTCGTTCGAGGATTTTTCGCATCATATCGAGCATACAAATCGGACTATACGACAATGGTTTCCTTTCGGCAGCAGTAATATTCGCTGTCACTTCCAGTGCTCTGGAAAAGTGCCCATTTGAAGGCACGCGTTGTACATTTTTACAAATATTTCCGTTCGAGTTCGCGCGGCGGTCTTTAACGCTCGGTTCGGTATAACGTCAAGCCCCGGCGCTTTTCTGTCTTGTATTTTATCCCATACTCTGAGAAGTTCTTCGCTGGTAATTGTTGGGATTGGTGCACTATTGCTCTCATTTTAGTTGAAGAGCATCCCATTTTCGTGCCGAGATAGGGGATTGCATCGAGGACCTTTTCGTTTCCTTGTAACAATGTTGTACGCCTTACCCCATACATGTTCATTACGTTAGTCGTAGAGGTCCCTTAAATATCGTCGATTGATGGACTTGATTACTAGCTTCAACCGAGTCAAACCGCTGCTAAGTTCTTGAGAGGATTAGCATCCATTTCACATGGTTAGTTAGAGACTTACGTTAGCAGAATAATGTTTTCTAAATTTCTGTGACACCCTTTGTAGCATAGGATGTCAACAATCCGTACTATATTGATAGATCTTCGTTTCTCTTGCAGCTAAACTTATTACTGCCCTAACCATCAAAACAGTTGGAGAACTCATTGAATGTTGAAGACTCAGGAATATAGATCGATAGATATGCTCATTTTTGTCTGGAAGAACAGCAAAAACATCATGGGAGTCAATCATCAAATTGGCTTTACAGTATGGTCTGACAACAATATTGATTACCAACGTTTGTTATGGAAGAAAAACAGAACGTAATCTACGAAATCTTATTCAGCAGGCTCGTTAAAGAACTTCTCTGCTGGAAGGAACTTCTGCAGGCTTCCATGCGAGAGCATAAATCTATCGAATTCCAAATAGGATACAAGGACTCAACTTCGCTAAGGAGAAGGAATAAGATAAAGCCCAATAGAGTACGGTTCAAGGTGGCGCTTGGCTATTTCGTCAAAATTTACCAAATTTTTTTAATTGACGTTGTTTGCCAGAAAAAACTTCTGTTTCACTGCGAAACGCAAATCTACAGTGATTACGTAGAGAAATCCGAAGATTGCTTAACGTATCTCCGCAGGCTGTCTTGGAGGAAGGCTTGCATTTTCGCAGTTCGCAGTCAAAGCCTTTGAAAATATATACAAAGAAAAGCTGACAGAATTTTCGCTGAGTAGAGAGTATCTCAGTATCAAGCTCGAAAATCAGATCACAGCCAGCCATAAACACTGGTACTGCAAGTCAGACGAGTAATACAAGCTACAGTTGTTGGTATCTGTTATCGCCCTTTGAAGGCATCATTCCGCCTCCTAGCCATGATGACATAACAAGCAATTGCGGTGCAAAGAGGTATCAACCAGCTCCAGCGAACACTGAGGAGATTGTTTTAAGAATTTTGCCATTCGTTGTTCCATTAGAGCTGGGTAGATGTCTAGGATGATATCTGGAATGACACTAGATGCTAATCCTTCTTGGACGAAATAAATGGATAGCACCACTCCTACCTTTTATGTCAGTTATTTGGTGGAAAAATATCTCGCACAGTGTTTTTTTTTTGTTTTTTTTTTTTTTTATATAATTTACGCGCGCCTGAGGGGTTAGATACCCTTTTACTGTTGGCTGGGCACGGCGGAAAGATAGAAGGAGGAGAAAGGAAAATTGTTTTTGTAGTAGTTTGAAACTCAGGTGTGTTTGGTTTCGATATTTGCGCTCCAGGGGTGGGAGTCCGTATAGGACGGAGTGTTTTTGCTTCACTCAGAGTGATTCGAGGTATGATTCACAGTATTTTTTCTGTCCTTGAAACTCTACAACAGCCAAATGTACATGTCAGTGTTATGCCTTCACACGCAGAATTTTCTGTCTGAGTTTCAATTACAAATGAAAAACTGACTTGCCATGGGCAGTACTCGAACCTGGACCCTCCGAGTGAGAAGCGATTGCTAGTACCACTACACCACGGCCACCTCTCGCACACTGTCTTGGTAAGATGGGTCCTTGTGCCCTTTTATATTCTATCATAAGCTGCACTTTCTCATACATCTTTCATCCCGAAACGGCAAAACGTTTTCTGTCTGTGACGAGGTCCTGCAAAAACCACAGACTTGTTGAACGAAGCAACACTTCATGACCTACAGCACTAATTTGGACAACGAAAACCTCCATGCGGAGGTGTGGACAAAGGAGGACATCTTTAATAGGACAGTTTGTAAGCATAACCTACACGACACCACGTCTTGCAACGGACATAGGCTTATTGTCGTTGCAGCGGGACAAAATTTTATTATAGCAAGCACACGGTTTTTCATCTCAATATACACAAGGGCACAAGGATGCTCTCCGAAAGATCCGGGCAGCAATCATTGACCCGGATCACCATCTTATTGCAGCCATGGTGCGAATACAGTTTCTTCCAGCGCCACAACAAAGAAGTGGAACTGTAAGAAGATATAACCTAGAAAAGCTGCTGACCACCAACATCTTCTCTCAACCATCAAGTACCGAAGACCAATGGCAAGGCTCTCAACGTTGTGGGTTTCATCTGACCACCACCAAGAAATCCCTAGTTTAATGAATAATACCGTCAAGCACATGCAGTTGGACAAGAGGCCTACAAAGCGGCACCGCAACGAAGAACGAGAGCTGCTCGGAAGCTCTACGAGCAGGAAAGATGGGCAGAACATCAGCTTCCCCAGAAGAAGAAAAGAGGGCACGAGAAGCGTGCGATCAAACACGTCGGGAGGCTGCACTCCAGGAATAACGTACGGATGTTTTAACAATAGATAAGGAGAACGTGTCAAGGCAATAAAATCCATACAGAAGCCTGTAGAAATGAAGAAGGAAACCTTGTAGTATAGTCACAGTCTGCGTTAAGAATATAAAAAACTTTTTCTGTAGACTGTATAACGGCGAAGAAGCCCAACATCCCAGCGATGATAGCCAAAACTTCCGTCCACCTGACCAAAATGAAGTATTGCTAAAATCAAACAAATCAAATCAAACTAGCATGGTCCATGCATCGAAAGCAGATGAAGATATCCTCAGTCGTTTCGATAGAAAAATCCTTCGAAAAATATTCGGTCCCGTTTGCATTGACTGGCTACTAAAAAACGTATAACGACAATATTTATTCGATATAATATTCGTCCGAACCAGCATCAACTTGAACAAGAAAAGAGACGAACTTTGGACATAGAAAATGATAGATTCGAAGCAATACAGTAATCTTGCGTTTAAATGGCTGGCGATTTTGTTCAAGAAAATTACGAGAGGAGAGCGAGTGATTAAATAGTAGAAGGCTAAGGCGACACAATAAATGGCAACCGTTACCGATGATACTATGAAAATATACGAAGTTCTACACATTCGACAGCTGCGTTAAACTTCATGGCAGTAATGGATGCCATATCGACTTCCTCGACTTGGAAAATGTTCGAAAGGGTTCTTTCTCAGAGATTTTATTTCGATGGCGATAAGGGTCACTATAATCTTTAACCTGTTGGGCATGTTCGTACAACTTCTGTCTTAACAATTAAATTAATTACTGAAACGCGTACATCAAAGCAAACCATTTGGCTAATCCGGGAATAGGTTTGGACGTACTTAGGTGTCCATCTTCCAATGAACAGAAAGAAAATCATGTTTACTCCTCCATTTGGACTTTCTTACTTAGGTGGCGCTACTTTTCGGGGTGGGACTGGGCTTCAACCAACAAGAGTCTCCAGGCTCGATATCTTGCCAGCTGCATCCAGTGCCGCAGTCAAAGTTGGTTTTATTAGCGTGTCCGACTTTAGATACGGTCGTGCTTCGCTGCGTTGTCGCTCTAGGTTAAAATAAAAGACTCTTGGGGCCGGATCTGTAGTGAATATTCAAACAACATAGCCCAGCCCTCTCAGACGTTCGATTCGTAGACGACTGACTAGTCCGAATATCTTCCTTCATTCCCCGTCAGTACAAATGGAACTGAAAATCAAACGTGGTGTCAACAGGACCACGATGATAAGGGTCTTGTATAAAGCCGACGACGAAGATCTCTGTTATTCAGTTGCCTATGGAGTAATTATGTCTAATTTCAAAACAAATTCAGAGTTACTGCGAAGCCAAGGTACGACTACATGAAGTTATAACCACCCCGAAGTTATAACCGCCATTTGTGAGGTCAAGCCATCGATGTAGTGAGCCCTTTTCTGAAAATAGCTTGTACTTTGTCCTGCTTTTGTATACAGCCAGACCTATTTTGGCGACTTCCGCCTCAATACTCCCGAAAACTTCATTGACGGCTCGCTCTGTTCATCCAATCACATCGTACCCAAGTAATTGTACGGGCTCCAAAAAGATCGTGATCTTTTGTTGACCAGTCTGAGAATAGGTTCAGATTGTTGGTGTTGCACTAGCATAGTCCTGTACCATCATCATAGGCAGTAGTTTCGCCTTTCAAAGATTGTATGGACAACGAGTTTACGTATGTATATTAAAAACAGTGTAGGACCTAGTACGGCATCCTGTGGAACACCAATATTTAAAGAATTTGGAGACCTAAATTCTTACAAAATTCTTAATTTCAAGCATTTGTCCAGCGTTTCTTAAAAATCATGCAAACCTTAGAGGTCCTGCATTATATAGATTTATTAACGAGAGGGTATGATCAATCTATCGTCTATATCTAGAGTAAATGGTTTGTTCTGACTGACAGCGATATCTTGGCCATCATTGACGTTATACAGTCTGGAGAAGCATTCCTTCCATACGAACTGCAACTATAGACTCTACTTCATCTTCGCAGGCTTCCATTCTGGCTTGTAGGCTTGGTATATTCATTTTATTCTCTGAAAATCATTCCCCCGCTCTTTTTCCTCGACCGCACATTTGTCGTTCTCTTTCTTTTCTTTCCGAGAAGAATGTGCTTTCGTTTTTCTTCTGCTCGTGGAGCTTAAGAGCAGCTCTTGTCTTTCGATGCAGACCCGCTGTATCTACATATTTCTTGTTTGGCGACATTCATTGTCAATCCAGAGGTTTCTTTGCGGCGGCACTTACTATTGCTTTTTATGGGTGTCATGACTTGGTGGAAACGCGATCGGCAAAGGTTCCAGCGGCTGCTTTGGTAGTCTTCCTCGACTCTGTCATGCCTGTATTATCCACATTCGTACCGTGGCTGCAACTATTGTAGATGATGGAGACTGGAGGAGTGCTGGCGTCGATCAATGTGATCAATCTGCAGGGACATACGCTCAAACCAGGCTTATGTTTACTCGCATGTTGCCTTGATGCAGTTAGTTATGAGGCGTTTGCTTATTTGATGAAACAATATTCAGATGTTACCCAAGAAGATACTCTTATTTGTAACCATCTGTCCAGGTCTATGTTAGGAATGTTTCCCATTTCTGTCCTTTGCTTGGGAGTATCCAGATCCAGTACAAAATCCATGTTTACATATGTATAGGACCATGTAGGTAGCATATCCCATCCCATGCTTGTGCACTTGCTGCTATGATGCAAGTTGATTCTTATCAGCATTGTGTTTTTTTCTAGAGCAAATAAATGGCCATAGATTAAAGAGTGAAAGGTAGAGAGAAAACCGTAGGGCATACATGCGAGTACAATACGAATAGTTCCCTCTGGGTCTAATTTATCACTTGATGTCTAAATTTTTACCTTGAAGTTAAGAAGCAATTCACTCACTATCACGGAAAGAAAGATACTTTTGTTTTAGATTGTTTTATGTTGTGTTGGTTTCTTTGCTTTCTTTCTGCTGTATGTTGTCATAGTCAACAGTCGTAAGCAGAGGAGGGAATACAACGAGTTTTGGTGTGTTGTTTGAACAGAAAACACCTAAATGCACTTGCCCGGAGCTCCTTTTCATCCATTTTATTTCTTCTTTCAGTTGATTGCATGATGTTCTTCTACGAAGGGTTTGCTTTATCGTTCCTAGAGATGGAGATTTATGAATCCAACAAGGTATGGGTTTCGTTTTCATTTAAATGTGGGAAAAGAAGGAAATACCTACAGAGGGAGGCAGCGAACTAGATACTTTTGACGTCAGGGAATTTGTATTTGAAGTTCTTTGGCTATGGAGATACTCGAGCGAATAGCTGCCGTCATTTGGGGATTATTGGCATTTCTCCAAATTTCCAGAGTGCCAGTACTCATTTTTTGAAACTTGCATTTTGTATTCTGTTAGAAGTCATCGGCTAAGCCCTATTTATAGAAAATGTTCCGTCCGTTTCAAATATACCTGAAGACAACCCGGCTAGTTCAGGTTTTAATATGATTTTGTATTTACAGTGGTTTTTAGGTTTTTTTTTCTTTTTGCACGAAGCAAAAGCGCACCTAATATTGTAAGTTCTTAAAGCTGGATGAATGAACCTACCTTTCTTAGCTTAACTTCGGATTCAGTGTGGCATCAGTCATAAGCCAATTGTGATGCCACCTCATTGCAATCGTGCTCCAAGTTTTCAGTCCGTACGAAATATCTTGACTTGATCTTCCATCGCTCTTTGCCAAGTTTGCCTTTAGTGTTTGCCTTATCTTTCCCTAATTAAGTGAATTGTTTACACTCCAATTGAACCATATTCGCACTGGAAAATAACGGCTATTCATTGCCACTGCTGCTTCTGTATGTTCACGCTTATAAGTTCTTGACCAGTTCTCTGATGGTTTTGGTGATGGAATTCAGCTTTCCTTCAAAGATCCACTTCGGGACCACCAAACTTGAGAGAGAGAAAGTACTTACTACTTACTTACTTACTTAGGTCCTCGGACCTATTACGTAGGTGAGGTTCCCCTTGAGGAGCATACGGCCTCCACTACACCTACGCGCCATCATGTACGGTTTATGGAAATGTATCTCAGCTCTCTGCAACTCTTCCCCAATTGTGCTCTTCGTCCGCTCTTCGCCAAGTACTTCTAGGTCGGCCCACTCGTTGCCTCTTTGCGTGAGAGGGTTTCATTGCATCGTTTGATTCCCAATGCACTTGTAACCTTTACGAAGCGTATGCCCAATCCACTGCCACTTACGTCTTCGTATGATAGAGTCAATGGTTTCCTGACCTATTCTCGCATGCAGTTCATCATTGGATTGGGCCAGAAAATCCTCAAGATGTTTCGCAGACATCTATTCACGAACGCTTGCAGCTTTCTTGTGACATCGGGTATGACTTTCCACGTACTGCACCCATAATGAAGCGCGGATTCAACATTGGATTGGAACAGTTGTAGCTTGGTCTTTAGGGTAATAGAGTTGTTTCTCCTTATTTTGAACAGCCTTTGCTTTCCCGATTCGGCTGTTTATATCTAGATCGGTCCCGCCATCAGTAGAGACAATACTTTCAAGATATTGAAAATTCTCTACCATCCCTACTGGTTGTCTAGAAATCTCTACTTGGTTAGATGAGGAAGTTCCAAGGCTGTTCCTTTTTGTTTTTGCCGTATTGATTTTTAGCTCGACGATTTCAGCTATGAGAGAATAAGCATACGTCGGCCGCGTAGTCCAGATGTTGGAGGTGTAATTGCAGAGTCCACTGAATTCCTCCATTTCCAATCGACAAAGCTGGATGTAGTACATCACTTATCACCAACAGAAACAGTATTGGTGACAGTGTGCAGCCCTGCTCCTCTGACAACCTTCCTATATTCAGAACGTTACATTTGAATCCAAATGATAATAGCAAAATGATGCGCAAAGCCGCCCAGATAAATTCTCTATTGACACTGTCGAACGTCTTTTCGAAGTCGATGAACAGCAGGTGAAGTGGCGATCGATATTCAACGCACTGTTCGAAGATGATCCGTAAAATGTTGATGTGGTCCACAGGAAGGTGCATGCTCGGCATCGAGTGTGTCTTTGAAATTGTCTTTTATTCACTCCAGTACGATTTTTGCTATTACATTGGCTACTGCACGCAGCACGAAAATTCCTCTCCAGTTTTCGCACTGCGTAAGGTCTCCTTTCTTTGGGAGCTTGACAATAATTCCTTTTTTCACTCTTCAGGAAAACTCTCTGTTTCCCAAGCACTATCAATGATGTTGCTATGGTGCAAAACATTAACTGAAAACCTAGGCAAGGCTTTGGAAAGCTCGGAAGGAATGCCTTAAATGCAATACAAACCGCACCATAACCGCCCCGTGGTGTCTGTCAAATAACCATTTAAAAATTACGAGTAATTAACGATGAGCTTATGCTAGGTCTGATTGGATAAACTGGTAAAGTACCCGACTGAAATTAAATGAAAATATTGCCCTCTGACTTCTTTATAGATATATTTATAATTCTGACAGGATGTACGACAGAAGATACCTTTGGAAAAAACAGCAAAGCCTACGCTCTATACGAAAGCGTATACACTGAATAAAATACGTGTCGTCCATCTTCTCTGGCCTCTCCGCAATTTAAACAGATAGGAGATTCATCAAGCCTAAATCAGTTCAGCAAAGCTCGGAAGTACCCATGTCCGGTTAGGAGCTGGTCGAGATAGAAATCCACTTCTTCGTGGTGCCGGTCTGTCCATTTTTGGATATCCGTTATAAGTCGATGGGTTCATCTTCTTTCTGAAAACTGATTCCGTCTCTACTGTCATGTTCTCACGCTTCGGAAGAAAGCCACCAGATTGATGTCTTCGTCCGAAGCTAGGGGTTCCTGGCATCATAGGTCCTTTGTAGTTTGCTAGTCAAGATATCCGCTGATAGCATTCCCTCGGCACATATATAGAATCGTCTGACACCTCCCGAATGGCAAAGCACACTCTCAGCGCACATAGACAGTTGACGGAGTTAATCATTTCTGCGTAAAAGTTAATTTTCACTGCAGCACTCAAAGACAAAATTAGTCTCTTTTGTTGTCTGGGTTCTACAATACTCATTATTAAGATAGCACTCACCCGAACAACTTTGTCGCATATTCTTCCAAAGCTTTTTTTTCTAAGCGAGCCTAGCGTCGATCATCACACCAGTTTTACGTTATATTTTGATCATCTACCCTGATGGCGGTTGTCTCTCTCTTCTTCGGCGATCTCTAAGCCGACTTTTGCCATCCACCGTCTAACTTTTCGGATACATTCGTTCCCAATGTCCTCTGTTCCTTCCAGGTGTTTTTTCGTCACTGTGATTGCAATACGAGTATAATCGGCAAAGCCTATGAATTTTGCCTCCTATGGGATTTCAAACTTTCGAACCCTGTGATAGCTAATGTTCCGTAGGATGGGACCTAGTACCGATCCTTGTGGTACCCCACCAGATATGTGGTACTGCCTTACTCCAGCGTCGGTATCGAAGAGCAGAGCCATGTCTCAAAATTACTTAGTATTATTTTTATTATGAACCCCGACACCATCATTACTCTACTCAATTTGCACCTCCTCTGCATCTTCTGCCCTGCATAACTTCTTCCAAGATTCCAAGTAGTTACCATCCGCATAGCATCCGTTGTAGAACGAGCTTTTCGAAATCTATACTGTTGGTTTGAGATTCCCGCCGCTTTATTAGTTGCTACCACCAGTCGGTTGCATATGATTCGTTCCGGTATTTTACCCACTGTGTCTAACAGGCATATGGGACGGTACGACAAGGGCGCATCTGGCGGTTTTTCCCTTTAGGTAGTAGCACCAGACTTTATTTTTTCTATTAGTCTCGAAAACCCTCTTCTTTTAGACATCATACGTGGATTTAAATGTATCGATCACGATCATTTTGGCGGTTGTGTAGCTCTCGGAGCCATTAATTCTTTAAAAAAAAAAAAAACAATCATGTTATTGCCATATTGTGGGCCATATTTGCAGCACTTACTCTATGTATTTTGTTCGTCCTCGTTCAAGACAGTCAATTTGTATTGAATATCGGCAAATTGATCAGGATTAGGCCATTCGAGAAAATCAGTTCGTTTGGGTTAGGATTATGGATATCAGGGACGTTCTGATGCTTCTGTGTAAGTTTTTCATTCTGTTCCAAAACGAAGCTGTTAATATTCTTGATGCCAAACAAACAATTGGTTCCTTCACTAAGGTCACATTGTCAATATTCCGTCGATAGAAACTCACTGTCCGTAAAAAACTAATATCTGCTTGAATTTGAAATTTCTGCTCTTCTGGCATTTCGATCAGAAGTAAACAAAAATAATTTTAAATTCAAAATTGAAGTCAAATTCTCACACATTTGCTGAGTTTGCTATTTCTCCACCATTCCTTTCCAAATATCAGATGTTCCTAATGTACCACAGATTGCAAAAATATCTAAAAATAAAAATAGAATCCATTCGCGTATCTATGTTACGATCAGCAATTCAAATGCCCCTCTCCTACACAAAAATTCAAACGCTACACAACTGCAGGCAGCCGTCGATTGATACACTGTCTGGGTCGTGCATTTGCGAACTTCTGCAAGAGCAGTACTCTCCAGTTTCAAATGGAAACACGCCTCCACGTGCCCTTATAAAATATTGTATCTACTCGTATACGCGGTTATAAGAAATCAAACAGCAGATGTCCTTTTTGTGGCGTTTCAAACTCTATCAAATACATTCACACAATTAATAGAGGTACGTTGCAATTTGATTAGGTCTGTGCAGACATGTGTACATCGTTTTTGATCCTTGAAACTGATACTTACTTATTTGATCGGCGTGCAACAATGCAATGTGAAGATTATGGAAGTAAATCGGATTAAAAAAGAGAACATCTACAGCTGAACGGATGAGGTGTGTTCAGAAAATAACGGGAATTTTAGTTTTTTGAAAAAAAAAAATTACTTATTCGTCTACCTACATTAATATTGTCGCCTTCAAAAGAGGGCCCATTAGCGCTTCTTCCAATCCTCGAAACACTTCTCAAACTCGATCTTTCGGATAGCATTTGTCTCTATCAGCGATGCGAGCCTTTTTCGCTCTTGGCGAGCCAGAATGCCTTCACTTTGACGATTGAGCCTTAGTTTCGACGTCATTTCCGTAAGCCCATGTATCGTCACCTGTTATAACAAGTTTCAGTAATTCTGCATCGTCGTTGACTTCATTTAGTGTCTTCTGAGCAACCATTCGCTGCTGTTTTTGTTCAACAATTTTGGAACAGATTTTGCTACCACGTGTTTCATACCCAAAACATTCGAAAAAATTTCATGGCATGAGCCATATGCCAATACCATCAGCGACTTCTTTGATTGTGATTCGGCGATCGTCCATAACCATTTTTTTCACTTTTTCCACGTTTTCATCGGTTGTTGATGTGCTGGGGCGTCCGGGCGTTCGTCATTTTCAACGTCTTCACGGCGCTTATACCACTCGTAAACTCGTATTTTACTCATAGCAGACTCACCATAGGCCTTTGTTACACTTTATTTCAGTTTTTACCCAAAATTTGATACAAATTTACAAATCATAAAAACACGTCTAACCTTAGCGGCTGCCACAGACAAAGTAAACAATGGATACAGCTGAAAATTTTATCATTCTTCAAGAACATGTATATCAACATAATAGAAAGGAATTTTGACAATCGGACTCTCCAAACCCGTGAAATTTAAAAATGCCCGTTATTTTCTGAACATAACTCGTAGAAAGTTTTGTTCGTAAGCCTGCTCCCAAGTTTTAAATGGGGTGTCCGCTAAGATTCAAACGTATCCATCTTTAAAAGATGGCTTATAGCTTCATTTATATTAAAGGGCTACCCGACCCGTGAAGGACTCCTGCTGCCATCTAATAGCTCTGGTCACTCTTGTCATCCCCAATGAAATGAGCCTTTATACAGACGTTTGATCTTACTGACCGTCCCGAACAAAAGAGGTTTTTCAAATGGCCGACGAGATATCCTACGAGCGTTGTCATGAAGAAGCAACACACCCGCTGCGAGTTTACCCCGTCTTTTCTTTTTAATTTCCTCCCGCAAATTATGCAAAGTGGGAGCGTAGGATGTGGCGTTGATGGTTTCACCTTTTTTTTTGTAATGAGCAAAATTCCCTTTGAGTCCCAAAAAACTGTGGCCATGAGCTTCCCGGCAGACGGAGTGACTTTGAACTTCTTCGGGGGGTCTGTTCCTTTTTTATGCCACTGCATGGACTCTTATTTGCTTTCAGGGTCATAGTGGTGGACCCATATTTCGTCCCCAGTAACAATTCGATCCATAACACCGTCCGCGTTCTCACTACACATCTCCAAAAGCTCTCTAGAGCATGCGATTCTCACTTTTTTCTGAGGCGCTGTGAGCATTCGTGGCACCCACCTTGCACTGACCTTTGAAAGGTTAAGATGGTCATGAAGAATGGTGTGAATGGTACCAATTGAAAGCTTGGTGATCTCTGCCATCATTTTCACCTTTATTCGGGCATCCTAAAGAACAAGTTTTTCGACTTCTTTGATGCTTTCTCCCGTACAAGCAGTAGCCGGGGCGCCGGAGTGGGGGTCGTCTTCAATGCTCTCTCTGCCTCTCTTGAACTCACTTGACCACTTTTGCACAGTTGATAATGAAGGTGCGGAACCCTGGTAAACAGCCACCATCTCTTCATGAATAGTTTTTTGACTTTTTCCTTGCTTAGTGAGAAATTTAATTACAGCGCGATGCTCAATTTTCACCATCATCGTCTCAGTTGCCATTATGATTCTGTTTAACTAGAGATAAAACGCGAATTAATAATCACATTTATATGAAATTCTACATGAATGCACTAAAATAATAGTATTACTTGATAAATAAGTCAATTTATATATACAACCACAGCTTCACCCCGATACCGAGAATATGTTGAACGCCCCTCATATATTTCATTTAGCTCTCTGCATCCTATATGAATGTAATCCAACTGGAATTGTAGAATTCGTAGTACTCGTATCTAACCTTGGTCGAATGGTTTTTAAACTCATCTATTTTGTAAAATGAGGTTTTGGCATCATCCTTCCTTTGCGGTTCTTATTATCTGTTAGACTTTGAATCCTGGTTTAAGAGAGCTGGAGCTTAGTTACTCGTGTCACTATCTTCTTAAATTATTGGTAGATAATAGCCGACTAATTTATATTTTGAAATGAATATGTTTCGCACCTCAAAGGTGTGTCATTCGAAGGAGCAATTCGACACGGTGGATGGGATTTTCTTCACAGGTACATTCTTAAAAATTCATAAAAAACAAAAAACCCTGGACTTGTTTCTATTGTAACTTTTTTCTCACCTAAGTAAGTACACCGTTGTGCTCTTCCTTCTAGGCTTGTCAGATCACTGTATCATATCAGCTTATTATTCATAGTACACTGACCACAAAGTCAGAGTAAACCATTCTGAAGGAATGACAATACGAGAAAGCCAATTGATGCGGACTTAACAGCTTGTTTGGGGACTCTAACTGGTAGTTGCGTTTCCTTGATAATGACGAGGACATCGCTGCTCTTGAACTGTCTTTGATTCTGTCTATTTTGAATCTACGTTCATGGCTTTATGTGTGGAATAGCGCATCATTCAAAAAGCCGCCTTGGCTTCGCTGGCAGTGCTTCAAGCGATCGGTTCAATTCTTGATGACTTTCTCCATTATGTGCGGCGTCATTCCGGCGATACCTTGTAGACTTCGACTCGTCCAAAGTGGTTGGATTGACGAATGGATGACGAACGCTTGCGTGAGATGACCAGGTAGCCTAATTTCTCCTTCACAACTTCGAGCGTTGCGTCGCTTATATGGAATGTAGCGCCATGTCTTGTCTTGTTGGAACCGCAGTTCGGATATATCTATGTTGTCGAGCTCTGACCACTGAAAGTCGGTTAACATCGCTCTATACCTGAGACCATTGACGGTAACGGTGTCTCCTTCTTCATTTCGAAAGAAATAAGGTCCGATGATGCCGCCATGCCATAAACAGTCAATCTTTGTGGATGCATTGATGCTTGGCCGAACACTTGTGAATTATGTTCGCTCCAATAATGACAATTTCGCTTGTTGACATTGCCGCTGAGCCCATTTCTGATGATTTTTTGGCCAAAATCTGGATCTCCAGCCAACATTTCCAGCGCCCAATTAACGAACCCACGGCGTTGTCTATGGTCGTCGGCTTTAATTCCTGAGTCAGTACAACCTTATATGGATGTAGGCCAAAATGCAACCGCAAAATAAGTCACGTTGGCTCTCTGGTAATGCACTTTCGCACGGTGCCACGAATTTCCTGCACACAGAAGCCGTGATGACGACCGACCCCACGAAGAAATTCACGCTGCGTATTTACAACTGATCAATAATTTCCGCACGTTCGGCAAGCGTAAAGCATGACAAAACGGCAAACCTTACTGCATATTTTGAGAGCTGGATGTCATTGGTAACTTTGACATCTGCTGAAATATAACAATTGGAAAAATTGTCATTGCTATATGGTTACCCGTTACTACGATATACCAAAGGTATTAGACATTCAGCCTCATCCTCCACCACAACGCTCATTTATAATGACATTCCAGCTTGCTGCACACTTTGCGGCCAGATCAACAGTTTCAGATTGTTTCATGTCTCTGCCCCCACTGGAGAGCGTCAAATCTTTAAGGAAACGAAAGAAAACGCTCGCAGTAGTAACAGTAGCTAAAGATCTAAATGCGCTGGTGAAGTTGGTGTTCTTTAAAGCCAGCAAGCAAGCCAACAGCTTGTCTCTAGAGTAGGCGAATTTTCTTCTATCATCTCCTCTAGACCCATTGCAGCTACGTCCCTTCTTTTTAAGACCGTGGAAAAGCTGATAAACATTCAGCTGGTTTTCGTAACAACATAGACTTCGTGGAACCATAGACTACGTCAATCTGGTAAAGGAAATTGGAGTTATATAGGCTTCTTCGAGGGAAGAAGAAAGAGTATCAAACTATTAAAAACCTGCGTACTCGTAAGTGAGGATAAAAAACCTTCACTTAAAGATTAAAGGAACATCTGAGGAATACAAAGCAAAAGGACAAAGAAAATGACTTATTCACACTGCTTTCATTCAAATGTGTCGTACGCAGACGATGTTCGATCGGAGTACTGTGCTTCGACCAAGAACAAGTTTGGGTAGCAAAAGACATGATAACTAACAAAACTTTGTTTTAAAATTTGCCCGATCCTCAAAAAGGAAGACTGAACTTGAACAGCGCCCGTTTCAGACAGAGCCGCCTCCTTAACACCACGCACAAGATATTATTAACCTTCCTCTATGAACTTTATACTTCTTTATTTTTGTCGAAACAGTGAACCCAGACAAGGAACTAGTCCATTGTAGTCTTTGTAAGTTCATTTTAATGGAATTTCTCAGTCTTTCAAAGAAAACTAAGTAAGCTCTACAGTGATAAAGTGCTATGTACCAGAGCCATATAAAAGTCAGCGCGGAAGCTCCAGGGCGTGTTTTAAAATGGAAAATTGCTTTGAGAGGGCTGCCCATGATCATAGCAGTATCAAGAGGAGCGAGGTTCATCAGTGCGTCTAAAGTGGAGCCAGGTGTGCTAGGGAAAGCCCCCATGCAGCCGAGACAGACCTTTCTTTGGAGTCTGGTAAAAGCAACAATCACGTATTTTCGTGAGAGCATTTTCCACCCACAACCGACGCATAGGATATAATTGGCCTTACTTCCCTTCTCTGAGAGGCTTCCGATGTAACATGTTTAGTCCATGTAAGTGTATTATTCACGATGACATCGAAATACTTAGCTTCTTTACAAAATTGAATGGTGATGTCTTTAAGCACAGATGACTCTGACTAGTCAGCTTCCTCCTTCTCGTACAGAGAACAACCTCAGTTTTGTGAGGATTGCCTTAAAGCCCATTTCAAGTGCACCAATCGGCGATCACGTCTAGGGTTGCCTGCGCTTTAGAGCCGATAGTCTCTAGACATGATCCAACAAACAATACAGCTGCATCATCCGCGTATGCTCGTTCAGTTCATATACGTCGGAATTATTGAGTCGACCAACCTTTGCTTACTCCCCGCCTTTACATATTGCTTAAATCTAATTTAACAGCAACAGTTTTTGAATTTAGCTTACTGGTTCTTACCGAGCGCTCTAAACTTAACAATATTACTACAACTAATGTCTTTCGACATTAAATCTATTCTAGTACTTAGCTTATATAACCAACATATTTACATATATGATTCTCTAAGAAAAATTATGATCAAAAAACTAAGATGCTCTATCTTTTTTTGTTTAATTTTATTTAAAATTAAGCTACCTATCTACTTAACCTACCTTTGCTACTTAATTTAACTTAACTATAATCCAGGTGGCGAGGACTCGTTTTCTTTTGCTCCGAGTGGTCGCCATCTCGATTGCGTTTTCGGGCGCCTGGCAGTCGTTATCATGGTGCACATGCACCTCCGGAACCTGCCCGAGTGTGCTGCTTTTCGGCATCGATCCTATCCCTGTCCGCAATTACAGGGTTAAAACGGAACAGCTCCGGAGCACTGGCGACGTAGATGAGCCGCTTTTCCCTCGCACCGCGGTGGCGGTGGTATAATACCGGAATACTATCCCTACTTTGCACTAACCCTTTAGCATCAAGATGGAGAAATGCTTCAGGCGGGATAAAGCCAGATTGAAGTGTACTCTTGTGGTACATTATATTGAGTTAATATGCCCCAAAGATCAGGCTATTATCGCTCGTCATTGCTCTTGCGATGTGCCTTCGAATCACCTTAATTAGAAAATTGGCAATCCTATTTAGTCCATCCCCCTTGTAAAGGACTTTGTTGGGATGATATTTTATGTACTCTGACTCAGATGTTCTGTACAATCGAAGACAAGTTCTAAGACACTGTCTCTCAAACACACGAATCATTTCCATATAAGACGTCGCTACATTAAACCACACCGGACAACTGTAAGCGATAATTGGCCTGATTAGAGCCACGTAGCATATGACTTTCACTCTGGAATCAAGTTGGCTGCTTTGAAACAAGCTAAGAGCTAAAGCCTTCTTGGACCCAGCCAGACAAGCATCTATATGTTTGTCAAAATATAAATACTTATCAAGCCAGATACCAAGATATCTAACTGCGCTTCTCACCGCTAGTGGTAGTCCATGCTGTCCAATGATGGCCAAATTTCGCCAGTTATTTCTGGTATAAGATTGTTTCTGACTTTTGGAAATTAATTTTCAATTTCCAATCATCGCAATACTCCTTAATATGATCGAAGTCACGCTGCAAAAGGGTGTTAATGACTTCGATTTTTGGTTCTGCTCTGTACGCCACTAAATCATCTGCATACGCTATAGCGTGATTGAGGGTATCAATTAGATCACTCGTGTAAATATTGAACAGAATCGGATCAATAACCGACCCCTGTTGTAAGCCATTTTTAATATTAAAAACTTTACTCGAAGTTACGTTGCCACATTTGACAACGAACTTCTTTCCCATAAGCATATCGTAAATCATATATAACTAAGGTTTCTGCATACCCATTCTGGTTAGCTTGTAGAAAAGGACCTCTAACCATACGGTGTCAAAGGCCTTCTCCAAGTCAACCAGACAAGCACAAGTACGTCGGAGATCAGTTTTGACGCCGCATGAATTGTGTTGTGCCTCGTCCTAAAACCAAACTGACTGCCCGGGATTATATTGTTATCCCCCCCATTTTAACAGCGCGCTGTTGACTACTACCTTTTCAAATACTTTGCCAATGTTCGGAAGTAGACTAATTGACCGAAGATTAACAGGGCTGGTCCTATTTTTATCCCCTTTTGCATTGTTAAATATCGTAAGGTAGATGTCTCAATATGACGTTTGGGATACCGTCTACTCCCGCTGACTTTTTGTTCTTCAGTGACTCAAAGATGCACAGGAACTCATCTTTTCGCACGAACAAGTGACTCGCAGCTTGTCCATCGGCGACAATGACATTTACCGCGTTTTCTTCATTAAACAGGACAAAGCCGTTGTTCTG
Organism: Volucella bombylans; assembly: GCA_949129095.1. Taxonomy (NCBI): domain Eukaryota; kingdom Metazoa; phylum Arthropoda; class Insecta; order Diptera; family Syrphidae; genus Volucella; species Volucella bombylans. The sequence goes on from OX422144.1 coordinate 15,730,370, forward strand.
AGATCGAAAATTATGGATTTCGTTGCGCAGATAGAAGTGATTTGCGTAAGTCCTGATTTCAATATCGTGGTTACGGTAAACTGGATTGTTCATAGTATGCACGGTTTCGAAATAGGCGCCTCGCAACTCGACTTTCTGCTGTGGGTCTTCGACCACAAAGATACCATCTCCTGGATCGACACTTTCTGGACTTATACCGGCGGTCAGTAATGGCTATCTGTTTTCTGTCGTCTGTGTGATTCGAACACATTGGATGTCATTGTGATCTTTCCGCCTGACCAGTTTATTTATCTGCAGAAACATATTCGGGCTACTGGATATTATAGCCTGGATTTTATTGCCTCACTGACTTTAGTGTTCTTATTTCAGTATTGTTCCTGTCAGTAAACCGTCTGTATAGCTGTTTTAGCCTTGAGAGCAATCTACTTTTGTGTGCGTATAGTGCGTCGATTGTGGGAGTTCGGTACTTATTATTCTGATTGTCTTCGGAGTGTTGTATCCGAGGGATAGTTTGCTCCATAGTTTGTTTAATTACCATGTCCATTTCTGTTAAATGTCTGTCAATCTCGTCGTTTGTCAGATTTCTGTTATTCGGAGGATCGATCCCACTCGAACGCAAGTTACGCTTCAGAGTTTTGCCGAAGCGTGACCATCTTACTCTACGATAATGGTATGAGAACACATGATCATATTGTTCCAGCAGTGTCTGCTCGTTCTGGATCCCTACTGTAGCGGCGAGTTAGTAGTGGTCGCTGTCGTACTCAAACGCTCGCAAGCAGTTCCTAGTGGATCGTTCTATGTTCGTCAGTTCAATCCTATTGTCTATTAATGCCAAGTCTAAAAAGGAACCTGCAGATTGGAAAGAGGGGGTATCCATCGCGTACAACTCGAGTTTGTACTCAATCCTATGTAAACCCCACCAGTTAAATAACTGGTTGCCCCTGGTATTTGGTGGATTATTTCCCCATGCCATATGTTTAGCGTTAAGATCTCCGACCAAAAAGTAAAAATTTTCTTCCGATTGCAGCCGCAGAGAACGAAAAAGTTTTTCGAGCTCTGTTACAAATTGAGTGGGAAGAAGTGCTTCAGGTGCGTAAAGCGACACCACATACAATCTTCTTTCACTACGAAGACGAATGCATACGATGCACGCTTGCAACACCTGGAACCCATGCATGACCCTGCTATATATGATTTTATGGCGCAAGCCTTTACGTAAAATACACCAACCCCACCCCCTCTTGTGGAGTTAGGCCGATCTCTTCTATAAATCTTGTAACCACTGTAGCCAATTTTGTGATTCCGGTTAAGCTTCGTTTCGCCTACCAAAATAACTTCTGGTCACTCGCTTACCAACAACTTAGAAAAATTGATCTTTCTCCTGATTCTGATCAGTGAGTTAACATTCACTGCAAGGATCTTCAGATTTACCTCATTCAGCGTATCAGACATATCGGCGCGCCAGTCTTATCAATCAGTGTCGAATAGATAACGTCTATTCGAACTGCTTGTTCGCTGTGTTGTTTCTGGAAGTGATCGATCTTTCCATGCAGTGACAGAAGGATCGCTTTCAGATCCAGATCCATCTCCGGTGCTTTTTCGGCAACTTTCGACGTGTTTTTTAATGTCATTGTGGCACCACTGCAAAATCCAAAACCGCTTAATACACTTTAGCTCAACACTGATAAAGATATTTGTGAAAAGGAACCTCAAACTGGGTTGAAAAGCTTGATTACCGTAAAGCTAGCTCACTAACCGAGAAGTTAATAATAAATTGTTAGACGTTGAAAGCAGCAGAGAGCCCTACCACTATTCCCACACATTGATGTCTTCAGCATCTCGAAATAAAACAGATGGCTGTCAGTGGTGTATTTTTGACTATCCGAGATTAACCACGATTTGGGTTCATACAAAGTAAGTCTTTGAACCTCCACCTCAACTCAATAGAAAACAGAAAATATAATTTTAGCCAAAAAATACGAACACCTAGGCCAACCAAAACGAAGTAGAACTTCAATAAGTCCGTAAGGAAACCAAGAAACTACTAAGAAGGTCACATTCTAATGATTTTCTAATGATTTTTGCAAAAAGATCGATGGATTCGGTGAAACCAGAAGACTGCTTAAAAGGGAGCATCAGAAGTGGAAGCCTTCGGTTTTATATTCGAAATCTCGCAGGCAACCAATTAACCATTCAAAACCAGCTCCTGTATCTTGACCTAGATGAAGCCACTTAAATTCTTCCGAATTCCTTGTTTGGTGAATCGCCCTTTGATGTCTCGTAAAATTCGTATCAAATAGTGCCTTCTCAGTGCAATACAGATGTTATACTATAAACACTGAACCATTTCACGAGTCCATTCAATGACTTTGTCTAGAAACTGATTAAATATATATTGAACCACCTGTTCTGTTGGTTTTTTGGAACTTGGCCGAGAATCTTAAAGCCGCTTCAGGGTGTAATTAACCGACTTCCAACTAGGACAAGATAACCACTGCTGCCACTCCTCTCATCTGATTCCGAAAAGTGCTCCTGCTCTCAAGACTTGGTAGTCTTCGATTTATTTCTTCTGCTAATCATCCAAAACAAACGAACGTTTAAGTTGAAAAAATGAAAACCTAATCTCTATATCTCTACTTTCAAGACCAAGTAGGTATCGCTCTGTCTGCATCCAAAGTCATATTCACTTGGCTCACGTTTCAAGTATGCCCTTTAAAAGTTGAATTTGTTTCCAGTTTCTTTTTATAAAACCAAAAATGAGAAAAAAAAACACAAATCTCTTGCGCATATTGCCAACTTGCAGAATTGTCTTCCGCTTCTTAGTTCCTACACGAATTTGCATAAAAACAAAAAAATCGAAAAACATTTGTTTCTTTCTGAATGGCGTTCCTTTCATATATTCTGACTGTAATACCAGTTTCATTGCGCGTTGCATCTCATCTCATTCATCGTTTGCCTGCATCCACTCGAATTCAACTTCATCGTTATGTTCACTTCTTATTACAGACATCCAGCAATTTCCCCCTGTCGTCTCTCATCATGGCCGAGGTAATGAAAAATAAGGACAAACTTTTGTTCCGCTAGCAACAGCACAATGAAAACTCTGATTAGTATTCGTCGTACCAAAACAAAAATAGAAAGAAGGGGATAAGTTCCAAAAACTTTCCTCGTAAGCCAGCTTATAATGATGATCCACAAACCCGGGCCCCTGCATCCGCCCCAATCCTTCTACAATCCTTTTATCTTAGCTTATGTATTCAAGCCGGTACATGAAGCAGACCTGACTAGAGATGCTCAGATGCAGGAGTTTGTTTTTATCTATTATTTCGGACTGCTGCAGACGACGTTGGAAGATGCACGAGACCTGGACATTGCCATACAAATACAAGGAATGCAAACAGAGACAGCACCCAGCACATAGCACAGAGTACACAGTACTACTCGTATATGCATCACACAGCACACGTCGTTCCATCCGCGTTTAAAGCTTCCTATTCCTTTTCCTTTTCCTCTGGCGCTGTCATTATTGAAATGAATTTCGCATGAATTCAGTTCGTGTTGTTCTAATAGCAACAACAAGGGTCGATGTCGATATTCTTTGAAAATTTCTGGAAGTGGGAGCAGGAGCAGATACTGAGGACAATAATGGCAGAATGGCATATTTTATAGCCACAAACCGGGAGAGTTGTTTTGTATAGTTGTGGGCGACAACCTCATGTTTATCGATCCGTTTCCCTAGAACGCAGTACTACCCTAGTTACATACTCGTACGTTACGTACATATGAAGGTATCTATGTGATGCGGGAATGCAATCAGCGAGATTGAATTTAAGTAAATACAGTATGTCTGACAAATAGCTTTCTATTTTGATTTCCTTTTTTATATAACTCACAATCCAACAACGAGTGGATAGCGATAGTAAGGCCACTATTACCACATAATTATAATCCACCCGCGGAGCTTTCTGAAGTTGAAGTTGATCAAGATCATTTAGTAAACAAGCCATTTTCGTCCAGTAATGCGAGGCCTAAAATTAGCGTCATAAGTTAGTCATACGCATAAGTTAGTCCTGAGTGAACAATTTAACAATAAATACCTCTCTTCGTACAGTCGTAAGAAATCGTTCGTTTAATTTTTCTCATCACAATCAAACCCAAAACTCACGCGCCCTAGGAGCTCTTATAACCTTAAAATGCTTGCATACAGCGCGGGCGAAAGAAACTTGGGCAGGAAGAAAAGAGAGGTACCGATGTCCATTGGTCTTAAATGTTTGCAAGTTATAACTACTAGGAAATAGAAAGCTCGGCACGGCATTCCATAAGCGACTTGTACGCCTTAGGAACGAATCACGACATTTTAAAGTACGTCCGAAGGTGTACTGATAACCATAGTCAGACGGGTGTTACGGTTAAAAGTTTGAAGGGGCGGAATACTACTGGCAATTCCGGTGGAGCACTGCTGGTGACAATAGCGATAGAACAAGGTGAGGCAGAAGACATTACGTCGGTGTTCACGGGTTTCAATTGATTCTGTGATATTAGCATCACCTATTAGGTTTATTGGACGGTTTTGAATCCTATCTAGCAGGTGCTGATATGTTTTAGGCGCACCTGGCCAGACGTGGAAATTGTACTCCAATTTTGAGGCAAGATTAGAGCATTTTTGACGACATCGAATATGTGGTCAATCCAACTTGTCATTGGCACGCATACCGAGAATGGAAAGTGGCTAAGTGTTTAAATTTCGATTTAATGACAGTTGACAGCATTGCATTTTAGAAGCTTGAAATTCCACTCTGTTGATAGTTCTTCAATTGGTTATGCTGTTAATGTCGAAATTGAATGAGCTTAACATACGCTGCAGTTCCCGTTCTACAGCCGAAGAGTAGGGACGAGAGTCCAGGAACGAAGAGTCCAGCAAAGCAATAGATATATTGGATCATAAGTAGCAAACCAGAGATCACTGATGAAAATTTTAAAGAGTGTCGGAGGCAGAACGGAGCCTTGAGGCACATCAGCATTTATATTGTGAATAAAGCATTTGAAGCCATCCACGATAACTTGAATTGAACGTTTCGAAAGGTAATTTTAATCCATCGGAGGAGAGAGTCATCGATCCCAAAAGCACGCATTTTCGACAACAAGCTCTGCCAAATGCCTTGGAAATATCAAGTGCAACTATCTTGCCATCGGTAAGATATGCCATCTAATCACCAGTGAACCTGTTGCTGCGAACACCGTACTGCCGGTCATTGAGAAATGTTCGTGTTCCGAGACATTTCATGAGCTGACGGTTTATCAGCGTTTCCATGATCTTCGAAAGAAGTAACGTCAATGCAGCGGTTCTGTGAGATTAGGGAGAATAAAACTCGCCTATTTTAGGGATGGGCTGGATAAATACTGTTTTCCGTCTGCTTGGAAAGACTCCTGAAGAGTAGGATTGAAGAAAAAGCTTACGCAATGGTTTTGGCAGCGTGGAAGAACACCTCTTCAAAACAATGGCAGATATACTGTCTGAACCAGTGGACTTGTGAATATACTCGTATGTGTGGATTTGATCTTTAAGTACTCTGGCTACTATACGAGTGCGAAACTGGATTCGTCCCAATAAAGATTCCATGCACTTTGTAGGCAAAGACAAAGCACAATCTGGAAGAGTTGAGCTGGCCGCTAAGTGGAATGTCATTATAAATCAGCATTGGGATGAAGAATGAGGTTGAATTTCTAACACCTTTGGGACATTCTAGTATTTTTTGCCTCATTTTGTGGTCGTATTGAAATTTCACGCCCTTTAAAAAAAACCTGGCTGTCATTTCTGGCCTTTTTGAACTTTCTTCGGTTTTCCTCTTTAGGTTCAGTTTTCTGGGACCGAATAGATATTTCTCTAACCCACAGCTCGTACCACGCCTTTTCTTTTGGTTTGTGATCATATCAGCAGCAGTATCCACGTCTTTATCGAGGAAACTTAACGACCAGTTAAAATTCCTAGAGAAGCTGTTAAATCCACTCCAATTACCTTTCCATACGATTCTTATAGGAATCTTAAGTGTGTGGTCGGTATACGAGGAATTAGCTGATATGGCACAATAGTACCGACGAGCCTAGAGGGGAGAGCACATCAATGGTGTACTTATCAGGGTGAGAAGTTAAAAACAAGTTCAAGGCGTTGGCGGTATGACTATCAACGCCTCGTATTTACGTGGGCTCATTTATTGAACAAGTTGGTTCAAATTATTTTCCGCAACAAAGATCTGTACACACCGTCCTGCGGGTGTTGTCTGTCCAGAATGTCGAAGCCACCCAGAATTGTGTATATTGAAGTCGCCCGTAATAACGATTTCAGTATGAGGATACAGGGATAGAATTCTTTGAGTGAAATCAAACGGAGCATCGAACTCATTAAAGGTCGAGTTGCTGCCCTGTTTGGGGCTTCTGTAAACAAAGCAATAGTGGATCATTTACTTTCGGAGATAGAATCTTAACGACATGAAATTGAATTCCGGATTGGAATAGGGATTGCATTATTGTGGAGTTTGGTAAGCTACATGACTACGCACATAAATGACGAGACCGTGGTGAGAGAAGAATAATGGCATTAGTTCGTAGCCAGGTACCTTCAGATCTGAGTGATCTGAGTGGTGTGAGCGGGGATCTACCTATGTTTCACAGACGTATCCGTATGCAGAAAAGTGTTTACTTTTTATCCTGCGAGTGTTTGCTATGTCCACTCTAAAGCCATTACAAAAGACAAACACTAAAACACCGACGCAAGGCCGCGAAACGAAATTCTGATGTTGGGTTACCGAATCATATTGTTGTAGGTGCTGTGCCCTTACTACAATAGGAAGCAGTGCACCAACAAAATTTACACTCACAACCCGCTGTCTACTCGTATCAGTTGTTACATATACTCAGTCATTGCTCGTGCTATATAGCACGGAACGGAAGTGACTGAATGCCGGCAACAGCAGGTGGTCGACTCTTAGGCTGAAGAAATAGCGTTTAGCAAGAGCAGCTCTTAGTTTGATTTCTGACGAGATGTCATTATCAGATTTAAAATCGAAGCCCAGATATGCAAAGACTGCAAAAACTGACTTCCTAAAAGTCGATTGTGACGTTCTGTCCGATGTTGTTTGTCCCTTCTTGTTGACAGCATATACATACTTAGTTTTACCTTCATTCACGACTAAACCCATTTTAGCCGCTTCTGTATCAATACTTTCAATTGAAAATGTAAGCAATGTACAGAAAAAGGCGACATGACTGTGCTTTACCTTGAATAATTCCGTCTCTGACATCAAAAGTCTCGGAGAAACCATACCTTTGCGGAGCAACGAGCGTTCTTTATCGTCATTCTACGCAATATAATGCAGGTTTGGCAGGGATCTTGTAGGCTATGCTTTCCGATGTTGTCATCAAAGATGTTTTGTTTCTCCTATTTGTGTCACGTAAACCATCTAAAACGGTTTTAACGTCAAATTTATGGCGTTGCTCCTACATTCTTCAGCATCATCGTTTATTTCACCTCTGGGACATGGGTTGGCCAATTTAGCCTTGATACAGAATGTTAAAAGTACAAGGCGTTCTTTTGCGCGCTAAAATCTCGGACTTCTTCCCTTAATACGACAAATCTGCACCCAAATAGACACCGCTTCTTTCATCTGCTGCAGTCATCGTAAACCGCAGAATAGTCTTTTATCCTCCACCTGTTCGGCCGACCGCACGGCACTTTCAGCATGGCAGTGGCATCTGATTTATAGAAATCTTTTCAAAGTCTGAACATTCCATTTACTATCGTCATTATCCTTTTTTCGTTTTGTGGGTTCGTAAACCATAAATCCCATCCCATGGGTGATTTGGGAGTACCATAACTAGTCCTGATAAATCCTTGTTAACCAAAAATGCTGACTGTTGATTCAATCACGGAATTTAATTCGCCATGCTGGCTTAGAATAACTCCTCTTCTTGGTATGGTTTCTCTAACAAGGCTCTTCAGGCGTGATTGCAGCGCGTGGTATGAAAAGTGGACGCAAGCAAGTGAACTTTCGGAACATTTGTTCTAGCGAGAAATTGAAAGAAACGTTGCTGTGGGAAGAATATATTTTCAATACGGGGTATGTGGAAAATCCCCACTGCACTTGGAGTGCCCTCAAAACGGCCGATATTTCTAGGTGGATTCGAATTATTTTTTTTTAAGTATAACTTATATTCTTCGGTCGTGGAACTTCGGGAGGTTTAGCGCTATCACATCCCTGCATTTCACGGTATTCGACTTATGCTGCTATAGCGCATGGTAGTACCATTTATTCTATTGGGGCACTTCTTACTCCATAAATTCAGAATTTTTTCCAAATTTTAAAAACTGACATTGTTACCATGGATCACATACACCCGATGCAATCTGGTAAAAGCAGAAATGAAGTTTGCGTCAAAGCTTAATCCACCAAACTGACACATACTTACTCACAGTAAGCGACATGTTCAATCCAAAGAAGTTTACGATTACTACCTGGGATGATGATCAGTTTGCTTCTCCTAGTGAATAGAAAAGGCTCAACCAAGCGGCAGTCGTTTATCTCAAGCACTGCCGCTCTTGAGGATAAGCAGTCGCTAGTCACAATCCGACAGAGAGTACAGCAACATCATCTGTTTATGATTGGGCGTAATTCAATTCAACATTCAATTGAAGTGCCAACTAGATGTTGAAGTGCACTCTTTATGTTGCATCTTTAACAGAGGATACATTGACATGAATATGATATTTTTACAGACTTTTTGTATGAAGGTTACTCTCGCCAGCTAGCTAGTTATTAGACTGCTGAAGGTTGTATCAGCGAGCTTGCTCCCATGTCGCTTATGAGAGTCTCTGCATTGTATTGAATTTATTTGCCATCAGTTCGACTCATCTGCTGTTCTCAAATACTTTAACCAATCTGCTGATTTCATAAATTGTTTCGATCTTTAGGATTTTAGGAGTTAACTGCTTATTTTTATGCAGGCGCAGAAGTTCCCCTTGGCAAGATACGTCGGTCCAAAACATTCGGTGAGGGCACAATTCAGCTCTGAATACCTTCCTATAGTATAAAAAAGAGGAGATGATTGTCTCTCACTTTGCACTATCCACCACACTATCCCAACTTCTTGGTATCGCAGAGTTCAATGAGTTATTCCACTGCCTTTGATGGGATGGTTGTAGCAAAATTTATGCAATTCTGCATTCGTTCCGCATCTTTTGACTGCAATCTAAACAATACCAGTCTTTCAGATTGCGCTCTGTGGCCACATTTGTGGGGGTTAAGCTTTTTACCACTTCAAGAGCAAAAAGGGAAAAGCGGAAACTACCGTTCTTCCTAGTACAGCTCACTCCCAACAGCAAACTGGATAGTCTAAGAAGTATCAAAATTCTGGACTACCAGGTTGTTCACTGGGAGAAATTAAAAAGGAGCGAAGGCGTTATACAATGCGTTCGCTGCCAGAGGTTCGGGCACGCCGCGTCGAACTGCCAAATGCAGCCTCGATGCATTAAGTGTGGAAAGAACCACAATTCTCAGGAATGTGCTTTGGGTCAGGAGAAAGAGTCAGACAAAAGCCAACTCTCATGCGCTTTATACAAGAACTCGGGACACACCGCTAACTATCGGGGTTGTCCGAAGTTCCAAGATATAAGGAAAGCAAATATGGCTCGTCAGCAGAAAGCGGAGGTTAAGCGTCCATCCACTCAGCCTCAAACTCCAGCCGTCACGCCCCGAATTACCTTCGCCCAAATGGCGGCAGGTAGGAGTAGAATGGTACTAAAAGCCACAGTTGCTTCCTCGGCCCCAGCGCCAAGAGCACCGGAAGCTGCACCTGACATGTTAGCTATCTTGCTCTCTATTCAAGGGCAGATGGCTCAGCTTCAACGTCAAGTACAGGAACAGTCTAAGCGGGTGGATCAATTCTACGCGCTGCTGCCGGGTGTATCGCAATTCATGTCATAATGGGTACGCATATGGTGGAGCAAACCCTGAAGGTCCTTGCAGTGAATGTCAATTCACTGATCAGAATCGAGCGAAGAGCCGCGCTGTTTAAGTTGCTGGAAGACCAAGCTCCTGATGTGCTTTTTGCTAGCGAAACTAAGCTTACCGATAAGCACAATGTGGAACACAGTAAATACAATAGTAGAAGAAGAAACCGACCCAACTCAACACAAGGAGGTGGTGTCGCGATCTTTATTAGAAAAAAATTTCAATTTAGAAGAATGTACAGGGGTGTTTTGCATGGGTTTCGGGTGCTGCAGACATGTGTCGTGCGCATCCCTCTCCGTAGCGGAAAGTGGCTGTTCACGGTATCTGTCTACGCGCCTGATGCTTCCCAATCCACAATATTCATCTCAGAGCTCGATAGACTCTTTAGACTACTTAGGCTGGAATCGGAGGAGAATTATTATATAATCGGCGGAGATTTTAATGCCAAACATAGAGATTGGGCAAATCATGTACCAAATACTAGAGGGAACCTGCTACTCAATTGGTGGGCACAGCACAGTGTTATGTATAGACTTGGTTTGAAGGCGACGGACAGTCCGTCGTTTCCCAGATACGGCTCTTATTTGGACCTATTGCTATACGACGTACGGATACAACTGACTGGGAGTAATCTCCAAACGTTAAACTGTCTGCATACATTCGTGTACGACAGTGACCATTGCGGTTTTAGTACCGAAATAACAATTCCTAATGAAATTGCGGAGTTGGAAGAGTTTGTTCCTAAGTTTTCTTACAATTATAGTAAAACTCGCTGGACACGCTTCTCAAGAACCTTGACAAGAGCACTAGCCTCGAATTCGCTCTACCCACCGTCCAATAGGAATCTGTCTAACGAGGAGCTTGACAGATACCTAAAACAAATGGACCAAACAATTAAACAAACGATGGACATTACAGTACCTCGGTATGAACACACACCCAACGAAAACCTATTCCGCAATGCTACCATCGACGCACAGCACCGACACAAAAGTAGACTGCTATCAAGACTCAAAACCTTGTACAGGCGGTTTACTGACAGACAGAACGTGGAGGTTTGGACATTGAAGTCGTCAATTAAAAACCTCCAAATATTGTTAAGAGAGAATTACAGAGCATCTGTAAGTTTGTACTGGAACAACAGAATTCGGGCTGTGAATTCGAGCAACCCGAGTATATTCCCGCAAATAAACAAAATATTTAGGAGAAAAAACCAAAACGACCTACAGTGTCTTAAAATTCCTAGAACTACGGACAACGAACGAATACTGACTACTGCAGGCATAGATCCAAGTGAAGCCGCAGATGATGATAATTTCTTTGTGATCGAGGATACTCAGGAGAAGGTTGCGGCTATAGGAGCGACTTTTCGGGAAGTGTATGGAACCAATAGCGTCATTGGTTCTAATCACGATCTGGAGAATCGAGTCCTTCTGCACAATTTCTACCTGCGAAATGACATACAGAACTGGCAATTCGAGAGCTCGGGTTTCACCCAGTTCAGTGACGAGAATATGGCAAATAATGTCATCGCCAATGAAGGGGACCTACCCCCGTTCATTTCAAAGGAAGAACTCCACGAAATCTTCGACACAATAAGAAGTAAAAAATCAGTGGGAATCGATAGAATACCGAACATTGTGCTTCGACATCTCCCTCTAGAAGCGGTAGACATTTACACCACCCTGTTTAACAATGCATTGAATAATGTACATTATCCAGAGCATTGGAAAACTGCGGTGGTTTATCCCATCCCTAAGAGAGGTAAAGATACATCCAATCCGGCGAATCTCCGGTCGATAAGTCTCCTTCCGAATATCAGTAAGGTGTTCGAAAAGGTAATCAATAGAGTCCTGACTAAGTGGGTTGAGGACAAAAATATAGTTCCGGACAATCAATTCGGTTTCAAGGCGGGGCATGATGTCATACATGCCGCGTCTAAGCTGGTGTCAGATATCCAATGGAATAAAAGCAAAAACCAGTGTACTGGGGCCTGTCTGGTTGACTTGGAAAAGGCCTTCGACACCGTATGGTTAGAGGGGCTTTTCTACAGGCTGGCCAGACTGGGCATCAGTAAACCACTTTTGTATATTCTTCATAATATGCTCAGCAGCAGACAGTTCATCGTGAAAAATGGCGATGCGACTTCTGTTGGGACATTTCACATTAAAAACGGTCTGCAACAAGGTGCGGTTAATTCGCCGATCTTATTCAACATTTACACAAGCGATTTGATAGGTTCACTTCCCTATAGCATAGTGTATGCAGATGACTTGATAGCGTACAGAACAGGCCCAAAGGTTGAGGTCATTAACATGCTTTTGTAACGTGACTTCGAGCAAATTAGGCGATTTTGCGATGACTGGAAGTTGATTTTGATTTTCAACTTCCAGAAGTCTGAAACCATTCTATTTATAACGCCGTTTTCTGGTGCCTCTAGGGACACCAGAAAGAATTGGCGAAAGTTTTCTATCGTCGGACAACGCGGCCAGCCATTTGCTTGTCGAAATGTAGTCAGATACCTTGGGATCTGGCTAGACCAATATCTATATTTTAACAAGAATGTAGATGCTGCTCTGGCCAGGACCAAAGGTGCTTTTGCCCTTACAAGGAGGCTGTTTTATAGCAGCCAACTCGATGCGAGGGTGAAAGTTATCTGCTACATGGCCCTCATCCGGCCCATGTTGGTATATGGGTGTCCCGTGTGGTTCAACGTGAGAGCGAGCTTAATGGAAAAGATTCGGGTGTTTGAGAGGGCTTGCCTTAGGGTTTGTCTTCACCTTTACAGAACACCAGAATCGGAATACATAAAATTATATCCCAATGAGGTTCTATACAACAGGGCGAGTCTAATAAGAGTGGACAACTTCGCTATTAAGTTGACTCGAGGGCATATTGCGAGAGCAATGACCTCGTCCAATAACCTGATATCTGGGGCCTACTACCCCAACTACTTATATCATGAGAGTGTGCGCTTGAAAGGCTTCGTGCCCCCTGAAGCGTTCCTCTATTTAGACATGAAAGGGCTGATCCAGGATAGGTTTGCGGTGCCGCTATTTTTCCACGTAGCTCGTGCAGTGGGTGAGGGGCGACTCAACTACAACAGAGACGTCGCACACGGCAGTACTGAACGTCTCAGGTTTAGCAGGGTGGTTTCAAAACGCGATAAAAAAGATGTTGTCTTGCAGCACTAAAATATTTGGTGGTTGAATGAAGAAGACCCGACTTCTTCGTCGTTTCCTTCAAGTCCAGGTTAGCCTAGTCAGAAGGCAAAGTGGGCCATATTTCCCATACTATGTTTAGAAAATGGCCGGCTTACATAGGTTAGGGTAGTTTTAAGGTATGAAGGTTGGCAACCTTGAGTTAGCTAGCTGTTAGGTTAGCAACTTGAAGTTTAGATTGTATATTTAGACTAAGTAGTTTAAAGTTTAGTATAAGTTAGCAAAAATAGTTAGTTTAAGTAGTTTAAGTATTTATACCTTTAGTATAAGTTTTATGTAAACACAAAAAAATGCTCAGTTACTAAGTTTTTTCTTAAACAATTTATTTTTTCTTAGTTTAACTTTAATAGATGTTAATCAACAGTAATTAAGATTGAAAATTGTAAATTAGACGTCGAAAGACATAAAATAAAAATATATTATAATTTAGCTTAGAGCGCCCGTTTTTTGGGCCAGTAAGTTAGAATAAGTTAATTAAGTTATAATAAGCTAGCATTTAAGCATTTTTTCTGTTAGCATGTAAGTTCAGTAAATTTAAGATGAATAAAATAAAATGCATTAAAAACGAAAACGAACGGAGACGCATCGGCGCATCATGCTCCAGGATCCAGGAGATGGATCACGTCAGCTTGAATGACCTTGTTCCCAGGTGAACCAAAGCTACCTGATGCCTAGGTATGCCTAGGTTTGCCTAGCACATACAAGCATTATCTGCCTTAGCCAGCTGTCACAATTGATCTCCACTGTATTTGCACTCAGCGTCAAAGAGAAAATGTTGACATACTTACAGGTAACCGCATACTTACAGGAAACAACCGCATCTTCATCAACGAGAGCCTCACGCCTAAGAACAGTTCTTTACTACGTTATGCTCTTCAACTACGTAAAGAGGGTATTCTCTTTTCTGTAAGAACTCGAGATGGCTTGGTGCACGTGAGAAAGAGCAAGGACGACAACGAAATAAAAATTACTTCAACAACGAAACTCACTTAAATATTTTATCACCAATCAACATTATCTGCTTTCGTGCTGGAGCGCTAAGAAATAATTATAACTAAAAGATATATGAAAAATAATGTAATGTATATTATTTTATATTGTAGGTGTGTTATATTTCCTGTCCTTTTTTATTTTAAAATCGAGTATTTAAATATGTTTTCCGTTGATATGTTTGTTTGTCACCTGTCTTTCAAAATGATTATTATTAATTGTAATGTCGTAAAATTCATTGGGATCTTTGTTGTAAGCGTCGTTTCCTTGGATTCTTATGGGTGATATTCACTTAGTCGAAGATGTGAACAATTTTAACAGCGGCCAAACCATGCTTAACATTTTTGCTAACCGGTACTCTGGATTGAGAATCTGTCATATTAATGTGCAAAGTCTTAAGCCAAGTATCGATGAATTTAGGGAACTGTTTTCTTCGTTAGAGGTAGATATAATATGTGTTTCTGAATCTTGGTTGATCCCTCTTGCTGATGATGGATTCGGCGATGATGACAAATGTGTTGCACTTCACGGTTACGAAATACTTCGTGGTGATAGATCCACAAGGGGAGGAGGGGTTGCAATTTATTATAGATCGGCCTTTAAATGTGAAGTTTTAAAAAGAAGTGGAAGTTCTTCGTGCTGTGATTTTTTGTTTGTTGTAATTTCCGATCGTAATCAAAAATGCTTTATTGGTTGCATCTACGTACCAAGTCGAAACATTGCTCTTACAGAAATCGAAACCGAGCTACTTACCTTTATCCCATGTTATGAGAATATAATACTTTGCGGTGATTTCAATAAAAATCTTTTGAAAAATGATGAGAAAGCAAATTCCATTAAAAATCTTGCTATTAACTGTGGTCTTAATATTGTTCATAACTCCGTTCCGACACATTTACGAGTAGGTTGTCGACCTTCACTTTTGGACTTCTTTATTGTATCAGATGCGACCCTTGTATTATTCCACGATCAAATATCCGTACCCGGCTTTAACTCATCTCATGACCTAATATTTTTAACCTTCGACCTTCACATGAATACTGTACTTCCTCCCAGGAAGGTGCTCTTCAGAGATTTCAATAATATTGACCTACCAGCTCTGCATAATGAAGCGTCAATATACCCATGGGATTTATGTTGGAATCTCGCTAACGTTAATGACAAAATTGCCTTATTCGAGTCGATGGTGTTGGAGCTCTTCAATAAATATGTACCAATAAGGCGGGTGGTTGTTAAGGATCCTGGTTGCCCTTGGTTTACTCCAAATATAAAAAATCTCATGAAGCTTCGTGACAGAGCCTATCGCAGATGGAAGACTTATCCTACATCTATAAATAGAGCCACCTTTGTTAAGTTAAGAAACTTAACAACTGCAGAGACCCGTAAACAAAAGCAGCGTTATTACACCTCCAAACTTAAAACCAATGCAAGACCTCAAGATCTCTGGAAAAAATTGCGTGAGCTGGGAATCACTTCCGACAAAAAATGTTTTCCTAGCAATGAGAGAACTGATCCGGATCTACTAAATAGTTTCTTTGTAAGAGAACCTTTTCTACCTAATCCTATACCATCAACTGAAACAGATCTAAGCTGTGGACCCTCAGCCTACTCAGGTCCAACATTTTCCTTTAAAACTGTTAACAGCGTTGATATCATTTTTGCTGTTAAATCTGTTAAATCTACCGCTATAGGTAAAGATGGTATTTCACTGAAGTTCATCAAAATAATACTGCTGCATGTGGTAGATACGCTCACCCATATCTATAACTGTTGCATTGTTAAATCTTGTTTTCCCCCAGCCTGGAAACTTGCAAAAGTGATACCTATTCCAAAGAATTCAAATCCTTCTGAATTGGCCGACTTTCGCCCAATAAGCATTCTCCCGGGTTTGTCTAAGGTTCTTGAGATCGTCATAAAGAATCAACTTCAGACACACGTAGACTCACTCAATTTAATAAGCCAACATCAATCTGCTTATCGTAAAAGTCACAGTTGTACCACTGCACTTGTAAAAATAATTGATGACATTCGTTTAAACTTTGACAAGTCCCATGTAACCTTTCTATGTCTTTTGGATTTTTCAAAGGCATTTGATTCGGTTAATCATGAAAAGCTCTGTCGGAAGCTAATTAATGGGTTTGGTTTAGGAATAAGAGCTGTTGAACTGATTAGAAATTATCTAAGCGGTAGACATCAACAGGTCCATATGAATGGCAAAGTATCAAGCATGCTCAGGCTTCACTGTGGCGTCCCGCAGGGCTCAATACTCGGCCCATTACTTTTCGCTCTGTTTATAAATGACCTACCCCTAGCTTGTAAACATGCGACTGTACATTTATACGCTGATGACGTCCAATTATACGTTTCCAGCCCGCGAACATGTATACAAAGTTGTGTCAGCCATTTAAATGAAGATCTGGAGGCAGTGCGACTTTGGGCTTCCTTAAATGGGCTTCAATTAAATGCTAAAAAGACTTTGTGCTTACCAATTGGTAAGAAAATTGGACAAATTGAGGAATACCCAGATGTTTATCTGTCTACCGAAAAAATCCGTTTTTCTACAACAGTCAAAAACCTTGGCATAATTCTTAACAATTCTCTTTCAGCTACTGACCATATCGACGCTGTAATAAAGAAAATTTACGCTGGACTGCGATTATTGTGGAAATCCGCCCGTTATATACCGACTGACTTTCGACTCAAACTAGTAAGATCTCTTCTTGTGCCACATATTACGTACTTTTGCTTGGTTTACAGTTCACTAGACTCAGTATGCTTTAGAAAATTGGAACTTGCTTTTAATTCCATAATTAGATATGTCTTCCACCTGCGCAAGTTTGATCATATTTCCAGGTTTAGGAATTCCATCTTAGGGTGTTCACTTTTAAACTACCTGAATTACCGCAACTGCCTATCCATTGCACGATTGATAACCAATAAGAAGCCATATTACCTATACCGTAAGATACAGTTTCCGAGGTCATCTAGAACTTTAAGAATTAATCCTCCAAATTATTTCTATGTAGAATGTAGCCGTCTGTTTTTTGTTCACTCCGTAAGACTGTGGAACTCGCTTCCATCTGAAATCCGGCGCTCGCTTGGAACAAAAAATTTTAATGATTTTTTACTTGGTTTTTTTAGAGATCATTGAGGCATATAGGAGACAGGCATATATCAATAATTTTGTAAATATGAACATATAATACAGCCTACACTTTTATTTATTATTATTATTATTATTATTTTTTTTTTTTTTTTTAAGCTGATGTAATTAATTTATTTTTAATTTATTTTTAACTATCCTCTTTTATACTTTTTTGTCATATGTACTGTTAAAAGAGCTTAGCTCTTATTTGTACAATCTGCTTTTTATACTTTATACTAAATAACCGGACTCAGCCACTCCCTCAATAACAGTTCGACTTTGGCATTTAATTCGGAACACTTAGGATATTTCGATCGAATCTGGCGCTCCTGGCAAGTACCTGCGGACATCACCTTATAAAGGTGAAGGTGGCAATTGAAAACTCATATTCTATAGTTCGAATGTGATTCTATCTGAAACTACAGATTTGCTTTATAAAGGCGAAAAACCGTTTATTTTTTCGACTAAGGGAATACCTTATCTAAGTAGTTCGTTTCCGGGAATACGAGTCTTATCCTTCCATCTTTGTCTAATAAGGAAAAAAACGAATCAAAAATGTATGTATGCAAATAATACTGTTCCACTTTGCGGCATTTATCGCGTGCAACAGTCTGAAACGCCCCCCTAAGTGTCTGAAAATTGAAGTTTCAAAACCAGAAGTCTTTCCGAAGCAGACTACGTCATACCAACCCACTACGAAATTGATTTAATATGCCAAGACCAGCCAACAAACTACAGCAGTGTACTGAGTTTTTATTTTTTTATATAAAAATGTCTGCCTTTGTTTCTGCCTCACCCTGCCCCATTTCTACCGCAGACAGTATTTCACGTCATGACCTCAATTTTATCTTTCAAAAATGAGGAGAATGATGAATTTTCACGCAAATATGCGGTGCGGTGTTGGGACACAATGAAGCGAAGCACTAAACATTTCAAAAATATTCTTGTCTCCATCGCAATACTTATATAATACACTGGACGGATGTATGTACTCGTATATAAGATATGTATCATAAGGCCGGTCTGAGTTATGAAATTCGCATCAACTCGAAGTGAAAAGTTTGCTTGGCCATTCAAAAGATTTCATTTGCAGGCATTTAAGTTGGAATATTAAATAATTCAAATTCTGGTTTGACCTACATAATTTGAGTCTCCGCATAGAGTTGAAGTTGGGATAAGATACTCCTAGATACAATACTTATAGATACGAACTGTAGGCATTCATGGTTTATTCTTATCGGAGAGGTGAACATTTATTCGCTCAATACGGTCATGATTAGATTTTCGTTTTAATCTTTTGCAATTTGTATGAGATACAGAACCTGCATTGCAGATTTGTGGAAGTTTTATCCGAAAACTTCATTGATTGCGAATATTGGAGTGAATTTTTTTTTTTTTTTTTGAGTATTCATACAAAAGCTTTGGTCTGATGGCAGGGTGTCATATCTTCGGACTATGAAGAGTTTTTTTGTTTTTATTTTCTATGAAACATGCGATGCACCACTTTCATAATTTAAGGATCGAATGGAAAAATGTTTTGTGATACCGTTGTACTCTGAGTGCTTAATAGTTCAACTGAAGACCGAATGGAATATACCTGGTAGTCCCCATAGGTTCTTTACGCAGACTGGGAATCAGGCTGTCCATTTAGCTCCAGATATAATGCAAAGACTTTGTTGTTACCTCAGGCAAAGATAAATCAGAAAGATAAGGTTCAAGAACCTACCCATTCTTTCCGCTAATATGCTTCTCCAAGGAGATTAAGAACAAAGTGATAGGCGAAAACAACAGATTGCGCCAGAGAATTTGTGATGGAACGGAGATCTCTTCTCACTACTACCCGATAGGAGAGACAATACAACACGTGGAGAAGAACCGATTACTACTTTATAGGACCTTGTATGAGAGTAGGTATATTAGACGCCACTCCTCTTCCTCTTACCACTCTGCTTTCTGGTTAGTTTTCGACTTCTCTTTAACTAGAGACCTTCCGTCCTAACTGCTGTTGTTGATTCTTGGGAATACTATGAGAATGCACTAATAGCTGATGGACCATGGGTATTCGCCGCCCTCCTAGGAATTTTAGCAACAATCTATGTAGTTCGTAGGTGATCCTCGGTAGCTACATAAGTAAATCCTTTTTTGTCCCTCGGAATAGAGCACTCAGACAATGAACTAGTCTATTGTACAGTAAATCCTTACTCATGCAGTAAACACTAACTTATGCGAGCTAAAACCTCAAGGGCATGATCGACAAGTAGTACTCGTATAATACTGGATCTGTACGTGGAATATTCGAACCCGTAGCAGACCGAATTCAGCCGAACAACTAGTGGAGATCCTCGACTGCTACAAAGCTGACATAATAGCCATCCAAGAAGTGCACAGCGGGAGCGAATGAAAGTTAGGGAGGAAAAAAGAGAAATACCGATGCACGTTGGTTTTGAGTGTGTGCAGATTATAATGACTAGAGCTCGACTATGCGAATTATATGACTTGGGAGAGAATCATGATATTCCAATGTACGTCCGAAAGTAGACTTGAGGGTAAACTGATAAGTGTTCATAGCCAGTGTTACGGTTAAAGGTTTGAAGGGCGAAATATTACTGGTTCTTATAGGGTAACCAGATAAGAAAGATAGGAAAAATAAAAAATAAAACAACAACCGTGTGAGATATAAAATTGATGCTGGCTTTATTTATGAAGCTTCGTTCATGCCATTATGTATGGAATTACACATCATTCAAATGACCGCCTTGTGCTTCAAGCAGTCTGTCCAATTTTTGATAACTCAATCCAATATGTGCGGCATTATTCCGTCAATAGCGTGTCGAATGTTGGCCTCGAGCTCGTCTAAAGTAGTTGGCTTGTTAGCGTAGACTAAGGACTTGACGTAGAGAAAATAATCGAGTGGTGTCAAATCGCATGATCGCGGTGGCCAATTGAGGAACCCAAGTCGCCAAATCTCTCCTTCACATCTTCGAGAGTTGCGTCGCTTTTATGGCATGTAGCGCCGTCTTGTTGGAACCTCAGCTCGGACATATCGATGCTGTCGAGCTCTGACCATAGAAAGTCGGTTAAATCGCTGTATACCTGAGACTATTGACTGTATCGGTGTCTCCTTCCTCATTTCGAAAGAAATAAGGTCCCACACCAAACAGTCAATCCGGCTAACATTTCCATCGCCCAATTGGTGAACTCACGGCGTTGTCTATGGTCGTCAGGTTTCAATTCTTGCATCAGCACAATCTTATATGGATGTAGGCCCAGATCCAACCACAAAATAAGCCTTGATGAGTCTCTGGTGATGCGGAATCAGTCATATACAGGCAACTATAACACCAAAAATGAGCCTGTGACACTTTAACACCTTTAAAACTTTCCCACAAGTTCGTATGCAATCAGTGGGTTCCCACGTCTGGCGACTACCGGTGGGATAAAAGCAAAGTCAACTAAATTCAATTGAGCATACGTGTATCAAATCAATCTCGTACGAAAGTACAAAAAAACTTCATGGAAATGATCACTCGCGTGATCCCAGTGCAAGCAGAAATGCTTGTGTCAGAGCCCGACGGATTCCGGGGGCGGACAAATGAAGTTTCTAAATTTTACTAAACTTCGGTTTGCAAGTTGGAACATCGGATCGATGACCTCAAAAAGCTTGGAGATGGAAGCAATAATGCGTCACAGAATTCTACATGTCATGTGCGTTCAGGAAACGAAGTGGTGTAATACCGGAAATAAAGCGCGTTTTCTTGATTTAAAAACTAAGTCATTTAAGATGTTTTACCATGGAACGGTCAATATACGAAACGAAGACTGTGTTATTGTCGCGGCAAATCTTCTTAATAATATCGCTGGTATTTCAAAAATAAGCGATGAGTGTAAAACTCATTATAAACAATGAAATGTGGAACATTGTTAGCGCGTACGCCCCACAAAACGGTTGCGATCAATCGAAAAAGGATAAATTTTGGACAGATTTCGGTAATTTACTCAGAAATATACCCATCGAGGAGATGCTTTTCGTAGGCGGAGATTTAAACGGCCACGTTGGAGAATCAAATGTAGATTATGAGGACTGCCACGGCGGTAAAGGCTTTGGAACCAGAAATTCTGCTGGTGAAGACATCATTGCAGCATGTAAAGCTCACGGTCTCACTGTTTTAAATACGACGTTTATAAAACATCAATGACATCTTATCACCTATAGCAGCGGAGGCCGCGAAACACAAATAGACTATCACCTTTGCAAAAGATCGATGAGAAACAGTGCCAAGGACTGCAAGGTAATTCTTGGAGAATCGCTAGTTACCCAACACCGGCTGCTCATTACAGAATTCTTCACAGCGGAACCACCAAAAACACGAGAGCCTGTTAGAAAGCCTTCAATCCGGTGGTATAACTTATCGAAAGAACGAGGCACAAGATTTATTGCACGCGCTAAAGAAGTACTTCTTAATATCAACGTTATCGCAGACTCACTTAGCCCGCAAGAAATGTAGAACAGCATGCACGAGGCATGCATGACACACGCAAAGTCTCTTCTAGGAACAGGTCATAACAGGACATCATCACATCGAGAAAGAAATATGGTGGTGGAATGACGAAACCAAACGAGTTGTGACCGACAAGAAGCAAGCATTTCAAGCGTGGACAAAATGTGATCGGGGCAACGATATCGAAAAGTCTCGACTTGCACTTGAATATGAGCGACTTAAAAACGTTACAAAGAGAGTCCTGGCCCAAACCCGAGCGCCAGCAGCGAAAACCTTTACCAGGACTTGTAACAAATATCCTCACGATCGGCAGATAGAAGACAAGCTATTCAAGAAGTTCAAACATCGTACAATAGTAAAGTGCCAAATATTTATAAACTCGCTGCGCAAAGGCGAAAAAATGCGATGGAAATAACGTCGCCAAAATACATCAAAGACTCCTACGGGCACTTACTAACAGACGAAAAGGACATCTGTGATAGGTGGCTTGAATACTGTAAGGACCTGCTTAACAAACAGTTTCCGCGTGATCGCGTCCCTGCAGCTGATCCATTCGAAGAAGAAGTTGCTGACTTTTCAACAGAAGAAATAAGCGGGACCAGACAACATCCCATCAGAGTTTTGGTCGAAGATGGAATGTATCGGCAGTGAATCGCTGTCGGAACTCTTGAATAAAATAAAATGCGGACAAACTATGCCGAATCAATGGAGAAGTAGCTTTTTGGTTCCGTTATACAAAGGCAAAGGCGACACGCGAGAATGCAACAACTACCGCTCAATCAAGCTGATGTCACACACGATGAAAATCGTTGAAAGAGTTTTAAACGAACGTCTTCGCAAAATCATAAAGCTCGACGATAACCAGTGTGGATTCGTGGAAGGAAGTTCGACGGTGGACGCAATCCAAAGCTTGCGAATATTAATGGAAAAACATCGGGATTCGTCAAAAGATCTACACATGGTATTTATTGATCTAGAAAAAGCATTCGATCGTGTGCCTAGAGATCTCATATGGACCGCGTTGAGGTCTCAAAAGGTACCGGAAACGTATATACGAATGATACAAGACATGTATGGAAACGTCAAAACTGCTGTTAAATGTACCGCCGGACTTACGAGAGAATTTCCGGTAAATGTCGGAGTGCATCAAGGAAGCGTTCTTAGCCCTTTCCTCTTTAACGTGGTTCTAGACTATCTTTTGAAAGATTGCATACACGAAGCAAATGTAACATCGATTCTCTTCGCCGACGACGCAGTTATTCTAAGCGATAATGTCGTAGATTTACAAAACGTCCTAAGTAAATGAAAAGACGCGCTAGAGAAAAACGGGTTTAAAATAAGTCGCTCAAAGACGGAACATTTGACCTGCCCATTTTCGGATCCACTGCGACCTATTCCAGATATAATGTTGGACGGAATAGTTCTTCCGAAAACCACTAGGTTCAAGTATTTAGGATCAATCGTTAACGTAGAAGCGAAATGTGACGGCGACGTAAGGCACAAAGTTAGTGTGGGGTGGATGAAATGGCGGGAAAATTCGGGAATCTTCTGTGACCGAAAATTTCCACTTAAATTGAAGGGAAAACTCTACACCACGATGGTTCGGCCAGCTCTTACATATGGTTCGCAGTGCTGGACAATATACGAAGCGTTTAAAAATAAAATGACGGCAGCAGAGATGAAAATGTTAAGGATGTCGACTGGAGTTACGAAACGTGCATTAGATCTACGCACATTAGAGGAAGTCTACACATAAAAAATTCGGTAATCGAACAACTTGAGTCGCTTAGAATTAGCTGGTATTGCCACGTTCAAAGAAGATCTCCGGAAAATCCCGTTAAGAAGGCAATATCAACTACGGTCGCTCCTACTAAAAGAAAAATAGGTAGGAAAAAAAATTCCTGGATTGCTCAGATGGCAAATGCACAACAACGCCTGGGGCTAACCGCCGAAGCGATACAGGACCGAGCAGTATACAGACGCGTTCTGCAATCTGCGACATTAGCCAACCCCATAAGCGGAGCAGTAGCGATGCAGTAAAAATGGGAAACTCGTTATGCATATGTTCGTGTAGCGAGGAAAGGGCTAGTAAAAGGAAAAAAAGAAGAAGTCTCTGGTGATGCCCAATTCAACTGATCGGCACCGAATCGACATTTATTGGTCTTCTTCGATAATGGCCACTACGACGGATATGTTTTCTCCATTTTGCACCTCTGTCTCTGTCTAGTTGGTGGCTTGAGAGTGTACTCGTGCTCAAACTTTTCCGCGATGCGATGAATTGCCTGCACACTGAATCCATTGAGTCGGAATATTTTTAATAATTTCCGTACATTCGGCAAGTGTAAAGCGATGCATGACAAAATGGCAAACCTTGCTGAATACAGCTCAAAGCCACCTAAACACTGCGAACAAGTTCGACAGCAAGATTATTTCTGCAGACTCTTAAACGGTGATGACGAACAATACTTCACTACCTGCCAGCATACTATAAACCATTCAACCTGGATGAGACAAACAACATTTCAATCCACTTGGCAAAGATGAAGTCAGTACAGGCATTTCCAAACTTAAGTCCATCAAAACTGCTGGATCCGATAGTTTAACTGCCGAGCTGTTTAGAGCAGCAGGTGATGATTGGATATGGAGCATGCATCAACTCATCTCCAAAATCTGGGTTGCCCGAAAAAGTGACATCCCATGTACTGTGCCAATTACAGGCATAAGAAGTCTCTTCAGCATTGCCCTCCTAAGGCCCTTCGTAAACAGTCTGACCGGCCCGTATCAGTGTGGTTTAAGACCAGATTAGATCTGGGAAGAAACCCAGGAGTTCCAAATCGATTTCAAAGCCAAATATGCCAACATT
Organism: Volucella bombylans; assembly: GCA_949129095.1. NCBI lineage: Eukaryota > Metazoa > Arthropoda > Insecta > Diptera > Syrphidae > Volucella > Volucella bombylans. Next base: position 15,755,092 of record OX422144.1, read on the forward strand.
TATAGAGATGAGATGATTGGGCATATCAAATTTTGACATTCCTGAGAAAACACACTGCTCTGTCAAGTAATGACAAAACCGATACCTTCATTGCCAGAAATGGACTTAAACAAGGCGATATGTTGGGATGTGACAGAACTGTGAGAAACTGGCAATCAAACTCCTCAGGCACCATCTTTCAAAATTCTGCTGTGTTACCCGCATACAGAGATGACTATGACCTAATGGGAAGAACACAGCGTACTGTCCATAGAGTGGTTAGGATGGGACTATTGAAGCAGAAGCGAAAAAGTTTGGTTTAACGGTCAATGAATGAAAAATAAAAGTTGTGCTGAGATTTCTAGAACGAAACGTCACGATAAGCAGCTACAACTTTGAGGTAGTAAGGAACTTTGTCTTCCTCGGCTTCTTTATCAACTCTAACAACGACAACAGCGCAGACATCATGTGAAGAATCAGTTTTACTAATCGCTGCTTCTGTGTGTCTAGAAGACAAAAAGACTTTATAGAGGACCGTGATTATCCCAGTCCTGCTTTATTCCGCAGAAGCTTGGACACTGACGAGATCGGATGAAAATGCCCTCGTTCGCTGCATTCCTTCGGCTAATTATTGGTCCTGTATGTAATGGAGAATAGAGGAGACGTTTTTACAGCGAACTGTACGGGCTATACAGCGATGCCGACCTCCTCGGAATAATTCGAAAAATCCGCTTAGATGTCTAGGTCACCTTCATATGGACGCCGCTGTACGGAAAGTTTTGGACTTTAAACCACAGAAAAAATAGACGAAGACTTTGTCCTAGGGGGCGTATACAAAGAAAAGGGGACTTCAGCGAACTTCGTGTGTGCATACAGAGACGCCTAGCAAAAGACAGTCCTAACCGCCATCTTAGTGAGTTCGCAAGGTCTGACTCATACTCGTATTTCGTGAATTTTTGGTGAAGCTCTCTTCATTGAAATTTTCCGAACAACATGATTTTGAGCCGGTAGAGCCGGGTTGAACTGGGGTAAATTCACAAGTACTACAACATTTTCTATGTTAAGATTTATTTCCGATGCAATAGATATGTAAAGGATCCGCCATCTAACGTTTTTTCTTTTCAACTAGTACTTATTTCGTAAATGGTAACACTTAGCTCATGTCTGATTTGACAGATAATTAGTTTTATCCTTCCGCTGAACGAATGTGGTTGTGTATACGCTAAGTGGGCCTGCGATCGACTTAGAGAAGATGCCGATTTTGCCAAAAAAATCATCTTTTCAGATGAAGCTCATTTTGATCTTATCGGGTATGTAAACAAGCAAAATTGTCGCATTTGGGTCACAGAAAACCCGCACGCATACATTGAAAAGCCGATACACCCAAAACGAGTCACTGTTTGGTGCGGATTTTGGTCCAGAGGCATAATTGGGCCATTTTTCTTCGAAAATGAGCAAGGAGTGGCCGTTACAGTTAATGGCGATCGTTATCGGGCCATGTTGAACGAATTTTTGTTCACAAAAATTGAAGAGGAGGATATTGGCAACATTTGGTTTCAACAGGTCGGGCGCTACGTGCCACACAGCCGAAGCTACACTCGATGTTTTGCGCCCTGTTTTTGAAGATCGCATTATCAGCCGCAGAGCTGATGTCGTTTGGCCACCTCGGAGCTGCGATTTGACACCGTTGGACTATTATTTGTGGGGTGCCGTAAAAGATAAGTATTACGCCGACAAGCCAGAGACAATTGACGCTTTAAAGGACAATATTCGTGAAGCCATTGGTGAAATACAGCTGCACACAATCGATAATGTGCTTAAAAATTGGACCGATCGTGTAGGCTACTGCATGGCCAGCCGAGGCAGCCATTTGAATGAAATTATTTTCCATTATTAACCGGAAGGATAAAACTAATTATCTGTCAAATCAGACATGAGCTAAGTGTTACCATTCACGAAATAAGTACTAGTTGAAAAAAAAAACGTTAGATGGCCGACCCTTTATTTACAGTCATAATGTACAGCTATTATGAGATGTATTTGTTGAGTAATCCTAGATCTTTGCTAGTGATAGTGCTTACAATGTCATGCATAGTTTACTTATCCACGGACGTGAGTCTATAATTGTCCATTGAAAGGCACATGTTTGACGACTTTATGTTGACATCGTAAAAAGGGAATTGAATCCATAAAACGTAAATCCCAATGCGCGTATACAATAGTTTTCATGAATATCCAACTCCGTTCCTGCCAACAATTGACTACGAGTATATGTAACAACAATGCTGGTATTCCACCCACTTTGTGAGAAATCCAAAATCCGAAAAACCTCCTTCTGACTCTATAAATGGCCGCCAGTCCAATAACTAATCCACCATCGCCACCACTACTTCATCAACTCGAAATTCCCTGAAAATGGTATTTTCTCTGACAAATTAAAGAAATATCCACTAAAGCCCAAATAACTCGCAATTTTGGCACCATTCCAGCTACGTCGAGTTATTTTGGTTCACAAAATGTACGAGTATCTGTTGGATATGCTGTTGCGCTTTTCCAGAATTATCTGCCACATCCATCGTGTGTTTGAGGCACCATGAAACTTTTCCTCTGCTGTCCACACACCACATTGAATGTTTCACTTCTCAAAAATGCTCAAGTTTTTTGATGACAAAAAAAACACAAAACAAAAAAAACATGTTTATGGCTCATAAAATTTCAATGAATTAGCTAGAGACCTGAGGGAGGGCAGCCGATGAAAATTTGTCATTTGCGCTATGTTTAGTTTTGAGATACTTATCAAATACTCTTTTCCGTTATTTTTTTTTTGATTTAATTATAAAACGCGTTCTTCCATGGTTGGTGCGTTTCTCATATCAGGGGATAAGTAGATGCGTACACATCTTTATTCGGCGCTAAAGAATGAACTAATTAGCACCACAGCCATAGAATTAACAAGCAACAAGACGGTGCTTAAAAGCGCACAGTATCTGTATATCTGTACCTTGACTATGATCCCAGAAAACAATGAATAGCAGATACGAGTATGATGAAATGAAATAAGGTCTTTATAGCCCATTGTTTCTTATTTTCGTTTTGCCTATAAGAGAATGTGAATGTGAGTATAAAATTTGGCAAATTATTAACGTCCAGGGAGAAGATGTTTTATCGGTTACTGGCACGGCACGAAAGGCCAACTTAATTAATTAGAGATACACCGAACGATGTTCATGTAGCGTGGAATATTTGCTTAAGGCTGCGGTATTTTGATGTGTGTTCTTCGATTTATCATCGTTATATGGTATTTGGTGGAGGAACCATCAAACACACGTTTCCAAAAAGAGTCAGAGGCAGGTAATTGACCAGAGAAGGTCAACAGTTATTATTACCCACATACATATGTACCTATATAGAAGAGAACAGAGCAATGGCTCGGGAGAATTTTTAACACGTACTCGTATAGTTAAAGAGCACATACAGTGATATATGGTACAGTAAGTGGTCGATGAAATGGGAATTGGTTCTATGCCTTATGACGGTTACTTCATCCCTGGTAATTATCCGCACTTGCTAATGAAATTGAAGAAGAATCCTGGCCTCACCCAATATGGTTTTTGTTGTAATCTACCAAAATCATAATTAAAGTTCGAAAGTATAGCCTGTCTAATACTGATGATATATTTCTTGGAACGTTTGACTAAAGGTTAACACATGAAAATCCATAGCAAAATATGCACAACTGTTGCCAGTTTAAATGACAGTGAAAGAAGCGATAAAACAGGGAAGCCGCATACAGCACAGTGTGTCAATAAGTTGGTATATATGTATAAGCTGTTTTATACTGCCAACACTGTTGCAACAGATCGTCAATTTAACAGTTGAACGCTGATTTGTTGTTAATGCGTTTTGCCATTTTACGATGACTAACGCCAGAACAGTGCGTGCAAATTGTGCAAACTTTTTTGAAAACCATGGTTCGGTTCGAAAAACTTATCGTGCGCTACGTCCATTTTACGGTCGACATAATCGTCCATCTGAGCAAGTTATTCGGAACACGATGAATCGTTTTCGCACCACGTGGATGATATGCATCCCCAAAGATGACAAATAGTGCGAATAGAAGAAGATATCGCCGTTGTGGAGCATAGTATTGGGGAGAATCCGAATGAGTCGATTCGCCATCGTGCACAGCAATTGGAGCTATGTCCATCCACATTGCGGTCTTTAAGCAAACACAGCTTTAAAAACGCTGTTCGTGCATCCATTTGACAAATCGAATATCCTTTGTATAATGCTTTGAATTGCTTCCAACTTTGCCACGGGAGCGTAGGTTTGTTCGTAATCAATGCCATACTCTTGATTGCAGCCCCTTGCTAATAATCGTGCTCTGTACGTATGAGGTTTACCGTCTTTATCAGTTTTTAGTTTAAGAACCCATCTACAACTCATTATTTTCATATCAGGTTTCCTTGCTACCAGCTCAAATGTTTCGTTCTTCTCCAAAGAACACAATTCAATTGGAGCTATGTCCATCCACATTGTGGAAGATTTTATGAAAAGATCTGGGCATAAAAGCTTATAAGACCCAGCTTGTGCAAGAGTTGAAACCGCGTGACCATTATACCCGTCGTAGGTTCGGTGAATGGGTCGAAAATATGATTCAGCTTGATCTCATTTTCATCGTAAAATTTTGTTCTCCGATGAGGCCCATTTTTGGTTAAATAAATATGTAAACAAGCAAAATTGCCGAATTTGGAATGGAGAAAACCCAGAAGCCTTTGTTGAGATGCCCTTACAACCATTACAACTGATGGAATCATCGGCCCATATTTCTTGATTCATGATTGCGTATCATTCGAGCTAGCTGCGACACGCATATGCCCGATATCACCCGATATTATACTTAAACCCCTAATGGCATAAAATTATCTATTAAATAAAGCTAATATCATAGACATTAACATTAGCTTCAACTATTTCATTTCATATTGAATTTGTATACCTCTAACAAAAACACCCTTTATTTACGTCTTCAATGAAACTTGACACCTAATGCCATGGACCAGGTCCATAAACGACAATGCGTTGTCCTTACAGAGTGAATTCAAGTGCTCATCGACCCGTCATGTACTCGTATCATAGTTATTCAAACGCTTCCCCTGTTTGAGCCATCTGAGGCACTGAATCCGTACTTTTCTGACTTGACTAGGTCGTTGCTAACTGGACTTAATTTTGCGCGGGAAACTATTCTTCCGAATCGAACAATAATGAGCATTTTTGCTTCTTCTTTGAAAAAGAAGTTAGACTTAGAAGCAGCGATTGGCATTGGTTATCCTTCTCCTGAACTACCTCAAAAGTACGAGTTATACTGCGGTGCGATAGTATACAAGTAGTTCAGCCTCTCTAGATGCTGTCATCATAAATTTAAATCGTTCGATTCCCGCTTCAGTACTTTTAAATGCATTTCCAATGACAATGTTTGGCTCGCGTGCTGTTAAGTCTTACTATTTTGTCAGCAAGTATGACGACCAAAGGCATGGAAGATACGACGAGTATAGCATCATGCGAAAGACTCTTCGAAACTACGAAGGAAACCTAGTCACCGAAGCACAGGGGATAGTAGATGTTTATCTATATATAAAAGCTGTGTGTGGCAACGTTTTATCACATAACTTCTGCCGACGAGAATCCGCACCATCATTGTTGTCCAGAAGGTGAAACTCCTTGGTGTCAGTATCAACAACTCAAAGCTGACAATAAAGAAGATACATTTCTACATCCACCGACTTTTGATGAAGAAGTTATTAAAGTTTTAAAGCCGATCTACGACGACTTGTCGGACGACAGTATTTTAAAAAGATGTTTGGGTGGACGATCTCAAAATAATAATGAAAGCTTTAATAACTGTGTTTGGAATTTGACTCCTAAACACATTTTCATGGGCAAAACAATTTTATAAATTGCAAGGCCAAAAGGCCAAAAACGTGTGCTGAAAATAATGGATGAAATAGGTGTGCGGTCAGGCGCAGATGCCATGAACTTTGCACAACGGGCAGATGACACTCGCATATTCAACGCAGAGAAGAGAAGTGTCTGATGTCACAAAAAGTGAGAGAATTGCACGTATCAGCGAGAGTTGCTGAAAATAATGCTTATGATAAAGAAACCGAAAGTACACTGTACGTGCCACGAATAGATGATTAATGTAAGTAAAAATTTTCAATGAAAATTTGTAGATCTCAATAAAATATATCAAAAGAAAAAAAACGCGGTCTTTAAGCAAACACAGCTTTAAAAACGCTGTTCGTACGAATTGCCTCAAAATTTGCCACGGGAGCGTAGGTTTGTTCGTAATCAATGCCATACTTTTGATTGCAGCCCCTTGCTACTAATCGTGCTCTTTATGTATGAGGTTTACCGTCTTTATCAGTTTTTAGTTTAAAAACCCATCTACAACTCATTATTTTCATATCAGGTTTTCTTGCTATCAGCTCAAATGTTTCGTTCTTCTCCAAAGAACACAATTCTTCAATAACAGCGGCATTCCAAAGTTTCCGATCAGGTCTCAGATCGATTTCTTTAAAAGACTTTGGCTCCACTGAAAAATTAAACTGGGATAGATTTATTTGTTCAAAATCATTTTTATACGCTAACTAGCCTGGAGGTCTGCGCTCACGACAGCTTTGCCTTTGACTTGCCAAATTATTGTGCTGCCGGAGCTCCAATTGCGGTGCATCTTCAGAAGCGGATTCAAAATTGAAATCTGTTGACCCTTCACTATCCTGTGCCATTGTCTTATCAAAGTCGTCCTTGTCACCAGCTGTAACACCACCACCTGTGTTGTCCTCACCAGCATCGCCATCATTTGCATCGCCATCATTTGCATCGTCTTCATCATCTGCATCGTCAGCTTCTCTGTCACATTTTTCTTGCTCTACAGGATCCCCTTCTTGAACTGACGTTACTCTTTTAGTAACACAAATCGCCTTTGATTCATCATTGTTCATGGCCCTCGCCGGAAAGTACGTCTCATCGAACCTAACATTCCTCGCAACAACAATTTTTCGTGCACCCGAATCCCACAGCCTGTAACCATTGACTCCGTAACCAACCATTATCATCACCTTACATTTAGCATCGAATTTGACTCTCTTTTCCTTTGGCAAATGCTTGACATCTGAAAATTCGCAACTTCTTGAGATCTGGTTTAACACCACACCACAACTCGGTCGGTGTTTTGTCCACAACACTCCTTGTTGGACTCCTATTAAGCAGATAATTTGCAGTGAGAACCGCTTTACTCCACATTTCTTTCTTAACACCAGAATCCATCATCATAGTTCTTGCTCTTTCTACTACGCTTCGGTTGAAGCGTTCTGCAACACCATTTTGTCTTGGGCTTCTGTTCCCTTCTCACTGTAAAACCGTTTCTGTTCATTCGCGCCCCTTGGTCTCACCTCAAGTAAACGATTTTTTTCTCAAACTTTGCTGTTACATGGTTTTCGAATTTCTTAAAACATTGGAAAACATCAGATTTTTGTCGAATTAAAAAAACTTGAGCAAAGTGACTCTAATCGTCAAGAAAAGTCACGAAGTACCTATGTACTTGGTGTGATTGGACCACACACATCCGTATGGATTCTTTCGAGAATTTTTGTAGTTTTTGGCCTTTGCCGTGAACAGGAATTCTCTGTTTGTTTCCCCGCAGCACATGGGTATCATGAAACCTTCTCCTTTCCATATTCCAAGCCAGTTCTTATTTTTCATTTGTTCTGACCCAGCCTGCGATGCCATACATCATCTACCTTGCAAACGTTGAGTTGATTTTTCGTGGGATATAGCTTCAATTCATTCAGACCATTCGACAAAACAAATGTAGCAAATGTTCGTCCATTGAATTTTATTACGGCATGATGACCACGAATTAAATACATATCGAGACCTTTCTCTTGAAATGCCTTGATCGAAAGAAGATTCACCCGAAGCTGTTTTGCATACAACACCTCCTTAACCTCAATAGCAACCTTCAACCTATTCACAACACGCCCCTGTGCGTTGCCTTCAGTACCCTGTTCAGCGGTACTTATTATCATGTGATTTGTAAGCTTCTCAACATCTGTCAAAGCATCCAGATCATTAGTTGCATGCCGTGTGCTTCCTGAGTCTAACAGCCAAATATTTCGTTCAGCATTCGCATTCGCCACCTTGAACGCAACGGCACTGCTATCCCTAGGGTTTCTAGAAGACGAAGCTTTCTTTCTAGAATTTGACTTTGGAACTCTTTGGTGACAATTAAAACTCTTGTGGCCCCTTCTCCTACATTTGAAACATTCTCCTGTAAATCGTGCAGAAAATGCTGCTTCCCCACCAACATCATTATCGACTGCCTCGTTGTTAACCTGTTGTCGCATCTTTAGATACCGCAAGCCCATCATCTATACTAGGTGGGGTGAAAAGTAACCTCGTTGGGAATGAAAAAAATTTTTTTTTTTAAATTTATTCAATATAGTCCCCTTTTAGCTTGATACACTTATTTCAGCGATTTTCCAACTTCTTGATTCCGTCCGAAAAGTAATTTTCCAGAAGGTCTGCAAAATACTCCTCCGTGGCGTCGATGATTTCCACGCTTGAGCTGAATTTTTTATTGATGAGCCATCTTTTGAGGTTTGGGAAGAGATAATAGGCCGAGGAAGCCAAATCGGGCAAATACGGTGGATGCGACAGCAATTGGAGCCGGCAGTCATTGATTTTAGCCGTGGTTGCGATGCTCTTGTGCGCCGGCGCATTTTCTTGCAAAAACTAAATGTTTTTTCGCTTCATGTGAGGCCGTTTAGCAGCGATTTCGACCTTCAATAATGCACAGTAATACTCGCTGTTAATGGTTTTTCCTTTTTTGAGGTAGTCCACGAAGAGTATGCCTCGACAATCACAGAAAACCGACGCCATAACCTTTGCGACCCATCGAGCCTCCCTCGGCCGCTTCGGAGCACTGTGCCGGCTTCAGTCCACTACCGGGCACTCATTCTGTTCTCTGGTGTGTAATAGTTTCATCAACAGTTACCAACCGACGCCAAAAGTCCGCCCGATTCCGCATCAGCAACTCCAAACACTCTTTCGAAGTGCTCTCGCGTTCGTGTTTTTCGTCAGGGGTGAGCATGCGCGGCACCCAGCTGCAGGATAACTTTTTCATATGCAGAATATTACCCAAAATATGGCGTATGCGCTCAGTACTAATCTTTGTAGTATCTGCTAGCTCGCGCTAGCTTCACCTTTTGGTCATCCAACACCATTTCAGGTATTTTTTTGACATTGTCCTCTGTAACCGCACCGGAGGGCCTGCCGCTGAGAACTTGATCGGAAGTAGAGTTGTGACCACCACGAAACTCTCGAAACCAATATTTGACGGTGTAATCTGACTCCATAATATTTATCCAACTTTTCTTTTGTTTCCTTCGCCGTTTTGCCTCTCAAAAAATAATGTTTTATGAGAGAAAGAAAATCGTTTTTGTCCATACTCAACATGATGCGAAACACGTCAGCAACAATCAGCTGTCAAAACAAAACTAAAGACAGTATCGCAGTGAAATTTGGCATGTCTTCCTAAATATGAACGGACTTCAAGGCACCATAACATTTTTTGCAGTAGCAGCGCCTTCTGGCGGTCAAGGAGGTTACTTTTCACCCCACCTAGTACTTGCCATGACCTCTGGTTTCGTATGTGACAAAACGTCGAGAACATTCTGAGCTTCGAGCTACTTTTTATACGTCGGCCCAGATGATTTAAAAATCTATTGGACCGATCAGGCTATAATTTTAAAACAATATTCTACACATGAGTCCAGTACCAGAATTAGATGTTTTTATCTCGATTTTAAGCCGAAAAAAAAAGTCGATTTTTGAAGAAAAAAAACATTGGCCCGCCATTGGCGGCCCGCCATTTTGTTATTATTTACTCAAATCTTTTAAATCTTCTATGGGACAGAATGACAACCCTACTGAATAGTAATCTTTTTGGAATTTTGATTTCAGATGATTACAAAAGGAGCAATCAGGGGGGCCAGCCACCTACTCTTTTTTTTTGAAGAGACCTAATTTACCTCACCAAAATGACGCTAAAATAGTTGTTTTTTTTTATTTAACAAAAAATTAAATAATAACATATAATTATCATAAGAATATCGTATTTGATTTTCCGCAAAAAAAATCCTTAAAAACCTCCATAATTTAACCTCGGACATGAGACTACCCCCTTCAGTTTAGACAAATCCTGTACTTCAAGTAGTCAAACTTGGACTACGGGTGTTTAGGTGGCATATTTGTAGGCCATTTTTGCGTTAGATATGAATTTAATTTCGAAATAAATATTGTATAATAGTTAAAGTTCGAAAAACATGTTGCGAACGCTTAGTTGATGTCTCTTCACTTTGCAGCATTAAGTAAACGTTAGCATACGAGTATTATAGCAGCCGCGGCTTACGGACCCGATGACTAGAGACATAAGCCATCAATTTCATGAATCATATGAATACAAGGTAACAGTTCACAAGGTAATCCTTTTATATCAGCCTGCATGTGGGTGTCGTTAGGTTCTCTAGTACAATATCGTTAGCCTGACCATGCATTTAATTCTCCCGCAATCAAATTGTTTTTTCAATTTTCATTAAACGAGATTTTTTTTCTTTTTTTTTCATTTCAGGTAAATCACTGTAAATGCCTCTTCATACAGATCAAATGGTTGAGTACTCAATTTATTTATTTTTTATTCAAAAAATGTGGAAATCAGAATTCAGGAGGTGGTTTCAATATGAATTAATTGCGCTTACGTGTATCTATCTTCTGTAGAAGCCTAATTAAGTTCCCAAACATCACTGTCAGTGTTTTTGGTTTTGTTTTTTGTTTTTTTCTTTTTCATCAACAATGTTTCCATATGTCTGCGTTTCTGGCGTCTAAAGGTTCCTTGGGAATGTGAAAATAAAAATATCACGTACCAATATTCACTGGCAACATTTTCGAAAAGAAAAAAAATCTAAAAATGTGGAAACACCAATGAAACATGCCAGACAAATTTATGATAATTTCCATGACAGCTGATGATGATGATACTTCATAGAATTATGGGGAAATGTTCATAGTTTGTCCAAAATATCTTCAACATACATCTTGACATCGTTTATTTTTTTTTTTTGTTTTTTATTATTGTAGAATGAGTAAACTCATTAAGATAGAAGGGAAAGAGAATCAACAACCGAAACCACAGAAGTATCTACAGACTGATGTTTTGCTGGTCAACATTTAAATTAACTGAATTAGAATGCTTCATTTGTTTGATTGATATTAATCCATCCTGTCAGGCTGTGAACTCTGGGAAAATGTCTGTGATCTTCATAAATTCGCAGAGATGCTAAATTGAGTTGCATCACAACTTGCCATTTATCTAATTTCGCTTTTCTACACTTGAGTAAGAAAACTTCGCAAACAAAGGAGAGTGTGTTTCATTGAGTAAGTTTGCTTTCGTCTTGTACTCGTATAATAGATGCTCCTTTAAAGATACTACATACTCGTAGATATTGTAAATTGGACTGGTGCTGACCCAGTAGCTCAACTTAATTGTGGATCTTTTCAAGTTGTCAGCTTTCTCTTGGATTTGAAAACTCACGCAGTAGCACAACGACAACCAAATGCAGGTATGCACAAGCACAGTATTGTCCTTAACTTGCCATTTTCGAGTTAAATCGAACTACAAGTGACTGAGGGATGTCTTAGGTGAAGTTACTCCTAATCTTTCCTTTGGACTCTGATGCTCAATTCAGATTCTATACTCAACTGTTGTATAGAGTGACCAGATAAGAACGATATGAAAAAAAATTTATTTTGAAGCTACGTTCATGCCATTATGTGTGGAATAGCACGTCATTCAAATGGCCGCCTCGGTTTCGCTGGCAGTGCTTCAAGCGGTCTGTCCAATTTTTGATGACTCGGTCCAATGACTCGTTATTCTGGCAATAGCGTGTCGAATGTTGGCCTTGAGCTCATCCAATGTGGTTGGCTTGTTCACGTAGACTAAATACTTGACGTAGCCCCAGAGAATATAATCGAGTGGTGTCAAATCGCATGATCGCGGCGACAAATTGATGAACGCTCGCCGTGAGATGACTCAGTAGCTAAATTTCTCCTTCACAATTTCGAGCGTTGCGTCGCTTGTATTGCTTGTTGGAACCACAGGTTGGATATATCGATGTTATCGAGCTCTTACCACAGAAAGTCGGCTAACATCGCTCTGTACTTAAGCCTCGTCCGAGAAGATGATTTTTTGGCCAAATTACTGATCTCCGGCCAACATTTCCAGCGCCCAATTAACGAACTTACTACGTTGTCTATGGTCATCCGGCTTCAATTCATGCGCCAGCACAATCTTATATGGATGTAGGCGCAAAACCAACCGCAAAATAAGCCGGGTTGACTCTCTGGCGATGCCCAATTCAGCTGATCGGCGTCAAATCGACATTTCTGGTAATTCCACGTATTACAAGCGTTTAACTTAAAAATAACAGATAAGATTTTGTATCCGATGTTGAGGAGACTTATGTCTCTAAGTCTAAGTTGTCGCAGTTGAGTGGGTCTTCTTTTTTGTGAATCGGGCAAACGATACTGAGATAACATTCATCAGGCATACACTCTTCCAACCAGGTCTGACAAATAAGTTGGTGTATGCTCCGCACAAAGGCATTTCCAGCAGCTTTTAATACCGGTAAGTCGTCAGGTTCAGCAGGTGATTTGTCAGATTTTAGCTTAGATTGGTATCCATATACTAGCTGACTTTTGTCAACGGCTCAACATGCCTACTGTAAAGGAAAGTCGGTGGGAACTCCCTACATTCACTAAGGGTAGTCCTAAACGACGAGCATGCTCGCCGAACATGCTCGTTTGCGTTATCCCCTACACGACGAACATATTTGGCGAGCATTCATTTCGTGTTGATTCTTCATACTGTGAACATGTGCGATAAAGAAGCACAAGTGGTTGCGCTTATGGTGATTTATTTATTTACTGCTGCCATTATGTTTAATCCACGATATTCACTCGGCGGCGTTCACAGCAAAAATGAGGTATTCTCGCGAACATGGCCCTACACGGCGAACATCGAAGCCAACGAGCACGAAAATATCGAAATTTTTCGCCAACAGCGAGCGGCTCGTGAACCAACCCCTACGAGAAAAATATAGCGAGCACGAGCATGCTCGTCGTTTAGGGCCACCTTAACTCGCCAGATCGTTCTACAATATAGAGAGTACACAATGGTTACTTTTCTGGACATAAAGGATGCCATTAACAAAATCAACACATCCGCAATCACAACTGCGCTGTCAACTCAACAGAGTTGCTTAGTCTTATGCTAAATAGCAGGATAATCAACTCCAAACTGGGTAGGTCTTCTTCTAAAAGATGTGTGAGCAGAGGTACGACGCAAGGCTGTGTCTTTCCCCCCTTCTCTAGAGCTTAGTAGTTAATGAACTGCTGATATACCTGCTAGCGGGTAGCTAGCAGATGACGTTGCTATATCAGTCTCAGTTAAGCACTTTAATACATTAGAGAACTCCTCCAGCTAAATCTTAAGAGATTAACCCATTGGGCGGATCGCTGTGGATTGGGAATAAGGCCCCATAAAACTAATCTTGTCCGATTAAAAAAGCTATCAAGTTGCTGGACTCCCATTAAATGCTAGAACCGCCATTGAATGCCGATCATCTCTTAGGCAAATGGCAGAGCAGTTCAACCTTCACATATACGAGTATTGGGTGCCGGGTCACAGAGACATTCGAGGGAATTGTAGGGACGACGAACTCGCCAAAATTGGGACCACTCTAAAGCTGGATGCTAACAAAAGAAACGAGCTTAGGTGGACTGATGGATTAACATGGCCAAAGCTGGATCTGAATCGCTCTTAGAGTTTCATCTTTCTAAACAGGAAACATCTCAGCGCCATTATAAGTGTCATCACTGAACACTGTCATATAGGCAAGCATACAAGAAGGCTTGGTGTCTTTACAAATGATTTCTGCAGAAGCTGTATGGATGAGGAGGAGGAGGAGATAATCCTACACCTACTCTGTACATGCCCAGTTCTCTCTCAAGAAGGAGGAGGAGAGAGAACTCCACTTAGGAGCTTCTTCTACAATGACTTAAACGATCTATAGACGTTAACAGTCTCCTACGCTTCATCACTAGCTCAAATTAGTTCCAAGAGTAGGAGGATCACAGATCCACGTGGTATCACAATGGGGCAATAGGCCTAAATGGGTTGATCTTTTCAATAGCCTCTTTTACCTAACCTAACCTGACCTAGGTTAGATATTGTTATCCTTACTTCGTTCTGGCCAGGTGGATATAAGTTTTGGCTATCGTCGTCTAAGTTGAATGATATATTCTGCCTGATGGCGGAAAAAGTTTTTCCATATTCTCAGCATCGACTGTGGCTCTACTATAGGGTTTCCTTTTTCATCTCTAAAGGCTTTTGTACGGTTTTCTTGCCTTGACACGTTCTTTTTACCTATTCGTAAACCTTCCTTACGTTATTCCTGGAGTATAGCCCCTCCGTATCTTCGACCGTGCGCTTCTAGTGCTCTTTTTAGTTCTTCTGGAGAAACCGATGTTCTTCCCGTCTCTTTTGCTCGTAGAGATCACGAACAGCTATCGACTTCATTGCAACGCCGCCTTGTAGGCTTCTTGGTTAGCTGCATGTACTTGCCGGCACTATTCATCAAACCAGGGATTTATTGGTGGTGATCGGGTGAGATACAGCACATCAGTTGCGGCATCTCTGATGGCATGTTGGCAGCGTTGCCATTGGTGTTCGGTATTTGATACTGGCAGCCTAGGAGTTGTTGAGTGATTTCAGGATACGATACGATTGTAGTTTTTCTACATTACATATATCCTTTCACAGCAGTTCTTATATTTTGTTGTGGGGCTTGAGAAATATACACTTGTACTTTGACAAGGTGGTGATCCGTGTCAATGTTGGCCGCCCAGAACGTTGGGACGTCCAGAATACGGGAAGCATGTCTTACATCTATCACAGTATGATGAGTTTGATTAAGTATTTCACGATCCGGAGACCGCCATCATCGCTTGTGAGTACTTTCCATAGTAATATTTCGTCCCGCAGCAAAGTCAATAAGCTTAAATCCGATGCCAGACTTCTTTTTGCTTTTCTGTTTTATTTATTTTTTTTTTTGATGGTTTTTTGTTTTTTCTCTAGAATAAGAATTATGTTGTATTTTACAGCAATTTTTAACAAGAAAAGGATGGTTCTTGGTTGGATGGTGAAGGATTGGTTTTGTGCTGCGCTTAGTGGCGGGAATCTCTTGGGTAGAATTCCGCGAGGATGGAAGCTGGAATTCGCTTAAGTATTTCCTTGGGGAAGATACGCAGCAACTGCCAGCCGATGTCGAGCGACTCAAATACTGTGCGGTTTTCATAATTACCCTGAGAGATAAAGTTCTTTTCGAACTTGCTCAAGAACTCCAAGTATAGCAAATCATCAGGGGTGAGAGCTTCCTCACTGACGACAGCCTTCATGGCTTGCACATCCTTACCGATGGCGTAACAAGCATACATCTGATTTGATACATCAGAGTGATCTTTCCTGGTCATGCCCTCACCGATGGCAGACTTCATTAAACGCGACAGAGATGGCAACACGTTGACTGGTCCGGCGCGTTCATAAATTGTAGCCAAATCTGTGTACATGTAACCGGGGAAACCACAACGACCGGGCACTTCTTCACGGGCGGCTGATACCTCACGCAAAGCTTCAGCATATGATGACATATCGGTAAGAATGACCAACACGTGTTTCTCACATTGGTAGGCTAAGAATTCAGCTGCAGTTAAAGCTAAACGTGGTGTAATAATACGAGTACGTTCGATGGTTGGATCGTTTGCCAAGTTCAAGAACAAACACACATTCTCCATGGAACCGTTCTCCTCAAAGTCTTGCTTGAAGAAACGAGCAGTTTCCATGTTAACACCCATAGCAGCGAACACAATAGCAAAGTTATCTTCATGATCATCGAGCACTGATTTGCCGGGAACCTTAACCAAACCAGCTTGACGAAAAATTTGAGCAGCAATTTCGTTGTGTGGGAGACCAGCAGCAGAGAATATGGGAATCTTCTGACCACGGGCAATTGAGTTCATCACATCAATAGCAGAGATACCAGTTTGGATCACTTCCTCAGGGTAAATATGTGACCATGGGTTAGTGGGTTGACCTTGGATATCAAGGAAATCTTCTGCCAAAATTGGGGGTCCTTTGTCGATGGGCTTGCCGGATCCGTTGAACACACGTCCCAACATATCTTCTGAGACAGGTGTACGCAAAATATCACCAGTGAACTCGCAAAGTGTGTTCTTGGCATCAATACCCGATGTACCCTCGAATACCTGAACGACAGCTTTGGAGCCGCTCACTTCAAGAACCTGTCCCGAACGTATGGTGCCATCGTTCAAACGAAGTTGCACAATTTCGGCGAACTTGGGGAATTTCACCTCATCCAAGATGACCAGAGGTCCATTGACACCAGACACGGTTTTGTATGTTAGTCGTGGCTGAGAGATGAAATCCCTGGAAACGGCAAGGACATGCTGGCTTGCTGAGCGCTAAGACGGGACATCTTTTGTGTGAATTCAAAATTCTGTTGTTTCTTATTGGATTTTAACTGTTAACGTCCACACTATTGGTTAAATCACAAACAGAGGAGAAAATTCTCGCCAGTCAGCTGAGTAAGAGAAGGCAACGAAGAACGACGAAGATTTCACTTGGTATCGTGTAGGCTATTCTTACCAACTGTCATACCAAAGATGTTCTCCTTTCCTATCCTGGCGTTAGAATCGTACTAGGCGATACTACGGACATTGCTCATATGTCTTGTCGACGAGCTCGTAAAAACATTCTTTGGTGGCGTCGTACTTGACTTCCGTAGGGGCGTGGGAGCATGTGGCTTATGTTAGCGAATTTAGCCATGTTGCAGATTGTCATAGTACCCTCGCTCGGGTCCTGTCAGCAGCTTAAGACTTCTTGCCTAAGTCTGCCGCTTATGGCAAATCCGCATCCCAATAAGCGCTATTCCTTTTCCCTATAGCAATCACCATAATAATCGCCCTTCTCCTCTCTCGGTGCAAGGGCATTTATGAGTTTTATGCTGACTAATTTCGCCCTTATTTGAATATGCATAAAGCTCAGGGCTTGTTCCCTAAGTCTTCATCTTACGGCGAATCCGAATCTATTGTTGTTCGTAACATTCATCACAATATCACAGTTTTTCATCCTCCTTATGTCCGGTCCATTCCATTGCACTTCGTGTATGGCGGTGATATCGGCGGGAGAGCAGTTTCGCTTATTTCGGTCATGCCTTGTCATTTTAGACTTGTTGCCGGGGACCACCACTGGGAGGCAAGACAAACACTACGCTACAAACTTGATTGTTGCGCTGTTGGCCTTCTCTGGATCAAGCAAGATCATCAGCTATGCTTGCGCGGGGCTTAAATTTGCGCTCAAATGCAGTATACTTCAAAGCAAACGGTGATGTATACACGCCGTTGAGAACTGAAAACGGTGTAAGCTTATGATGATAGAGTCTTAAAGTGTTCTTTAAAAAATCAGCGCACAGAAGGAAAAAAGGGAGGAAGGGATGAGAACAGACTTCCTATTCACTTTATACAATCTTTTCGAAACCGAATTTCCAATTTTAATACTTTCTGATTGAAAAGGACCCTTTTGTATGTCCCGTTTGAATAAACACTCTTCTGCAGTGACAACAATAAATAGGAGTTATCTCAAAGTTAGCATATTCATGTGTGCTCATAGGTATATATGTTCGAGTTAATTGAATCATTTCAATACAACTTCCCTAGGCCTTTCTGCTAGTGACACTTGTGGTTACCATGTTTTGATGTCTACTCGTAGTTATCCGTATTCTCCTGGTTGCACTGGTATACAAAAAGCACATTACGAGTGTATACGTACGGATAGAGAACGATACCTGGTTCCCTTTAGAATAGATTTCCATTTGATTGCTTTTTCCGTGTGGTCGCATTTCATTTGATGACACAATCGACGTTGCCCTAGGTTGCCATAGGAAACAGGAAACTCTGCATGACAGTTCGAAATGGAATTTAAGGTTCTTGCACGAGTGAATGAATCTGTTCCATGATCACATAGTGGGTGGTAAAGGGATCGCAATATTTATGCTTATCATAGATCGACATGAGGTGAGCTTAAAATAGAATGGAAGGGATGATTTAAAATAACAGTAACATGTTTCGAGATGCTAAACAATTGAAAACGCTTTTGGAACATGTATAACAGAATGATTGTATTGATAAATGACAATGAGAGAGTGAGTATGGCCGCTTTTAGGAAGCGGAGTTTGTGTTCCCTGGTCTCTATAAGTCTCCCAAAAGAGTGAGCCTTCATAGCTTAAGAAGCGTCTTGCCTAGGAAATATTAAAATAATATATGCCTTGTGTGTCGGCAAGATAATAAAGTCCAGGTACACTTATTTTGGATTATTGAATCGGCAAACTTCAGTAGATTACCTCCTGGACAAACTTTCCACCGAGCATCGTATCTTCGTCTACAAAAGGGCAAATGGCTTGGAAAGTAGATCTTGCCTTACTCGATCATAAACATCAGGACTACAATTTAGCAATGCACAACATTAACATAAGACAAAGGCTAGATAGTTTAGTTCCTCATTAGGCTTCTTTTCTAATGACTGCCATCACTGGATAACAACTGTTGGAAATAGCTTCATGGTACCACAATGGGCCTTCCTGGTGTGCTGTATGTTTTCACAAAAATTATGTAGATTACTGGCGATCCATTAAGAGTCAATAGGCTTCAATCTCAGCGATGAAATCCGTTTACTAACAATTTATTTTTGCTGGTTGCACATTCGTGCCTTCTTTTCTCATTTAAGCATTTCTTAAGCATGTCTATACTCATTATAGTGTCTATTTGGGGATCCAATTTGAAGCTTACGTTCTGTCTAGCAGCTTCTTTGTTCATTTTGGACATAGATTTGCTTGTTCCACTTAATAAAGGCAAAAACGACACGCGAAACTGTAACAATTGCTATTCGGTGAGAGTTATGCCGCAAATATAATCAAACTTCGTGGCAATCGTTGCGTCTTTGTAGGACGCAAATCAACAGAAGACGATATGCAAAATCTACGATGAAGCCGCTATGCAGCGAAAGATCTGGATATCGTCTTCATCGATTTGAATAAAACGTCTTAGGTCTTAAAGAAGCCAGTAAAACATCAGCAAACTCTTGACATATGTCAGTCAAGTGATCAAACATAGAGTTGCCTCTAGGGCGGTACTCTGGTTCAAATATTGGCGTAATCCCACAAACGGTGCAGTAGCATGCGGTGTAGCGGTGCATTATATGCATTTATTCTAGAAGAAGATTCCATCTTTTGTTGACCACTCGAAAGCCATACTTTTCAGATAAGTGACAGGTTAGCTTAGGTTAAGCTTATGGGTTTATGGGGTATTCGTACACAGATCTTCGTCACGTATCTGCGCTCTTAAAACTATGTAACACTTACTGGGTTTTAGCTATCCAAAAAGAAAAGGTTACGAAAAGGAAAATAGCTCTACGAAATATGTTCCGGAGGTTTTCTGCCTCAGGTTACTATGTCTGGGATAATAAAATTGGGAAGGATGTCCTTGCTTGCTGGCTTTTAATCCATTAAGTTCCAGTCATGATTGCATAGACTTTTGGCAGGTGTACATATATCTGAGGCTAGGCACAATGCCGGTTGTGAGTCAGTGGCTCAGCTAGTTAGCTTGTACCTTTATTTTCTTCCATCCTTCTGCACCAGAGAGATCCACCAAAGTTTGACAAAAAGTGCATAAAGTTTTTTCAAAGCAGTGTTTCACATACTCAGACTTAATTTCGACGGCGATGGCCCTATGCCAGTCTAGATGCCAATGTATATGTTAATTTTCCTTTAGGATATTGCCCTTAATATCTGCTGATATAGAGGCAGAGAAAGGCTCTTGTCCAAGCGCCCGCCACTATAACTGGGAGGTATCGAGTCATTCCTTTCCTGGTTCTTGTCGCATGCATCCTTACTTGTATCTATTTCAAAGTATGAAGACCTGTTATATTTGTTTTTTTTTAAGAAAAAGTTTTTCGCCTAAAAGAAGGCTTTATTCTTTTTGTCTCTCCTTTTATCCTTTGTGGTTAACGCAGCGTGTAGGTTCGAATCTCAGCGAGGACCGATTTTTATGTTGATTTTTTTTTTGGAATTCGTCTTTCTCAAATCTCGTGGGTAGCGGCGCTATGGCGTGAGGTAAACTACCGCGAATCGGGAAAGAGCGAACCGGATAAGGAGTCCGGTTGGAATTGAGGAGGGCGAATAGACAATTCAGGGCAGTCGGTTTTGAGTTTTGGTGGAGTTAGGACGAACGTAAGGAGCAGACGTCCATTGAGTTAAGGAATAAAAAAAAAAAAATAAAAATAAAGTTAAAGATAAAAGGACAAGTATATCCTAATAAACAAAAAAAAAAAAAAAAAAACAAAAAAAAAAAGAAAAGAAATAGGCGAAGGAACAAAACAGGAGTCACACCGCACCAGAGGAGTCGATTGAGAGGCAGAAGAAAAACTTATTGAAAAAGAAATAAGACGAAAGAGCATATAGACATGTTCGTATATATATACATTTACCAAGGTATCGTACTAATATATTGTATAAAATCGAACATAAAGTACATGTAACACGAATGTAAAATAGAAACCAAAAACAAATTTGTGAAAAGACAATAAGTAGTGACTAGGGTACACTTAGCTTAACAGTTCGGGCCGGATCAAAGTACACAACTTTGAAAAATCCGCTTCGTCGTAGCACGGGCCGCAGTAAAAGTCGGTGAATCGTGTATGCCTGGGTTCGAATCCCGGTTCGACCAATCTTTTTTTTTCTTTTTGTCTCTATTCGGAGTTGGCGCTATAATTTTTTTTTTTATTGCACTCGTTTTTGGAGTTTAGATATAAGTTAGTTTTTAAGATCTTTTGTATTAGGCTAAGAGGGTCTAATTCCGATTCAATCATTTTGCTTATTTTTCTCTTTTTTTTTGTTTTCTTTGAATTGGCCTTATTATTTGTCTTGTGAATTAATTTTTTTGGAGTTTACATATAAGTTAGTTTTTAAGATCTTTTGTATTAGTCTAAGGAAAGCAATTTGTGAAATATATATATTAGATACATAGTAAGGAAGAGTGGTGTACATATCGGTTTTCGTTTTCCTTTTGTTTTTTTATTGAGACGGTTCGATCGCGAATGCCGGTGGTTAGTCGCGGTTCTAACCAGTGGTAAGTCGAACGGAAGAGCAATCGCGTGGCGCCCACATACCATCTTCACTCACGACCATTCTCCAGGTTGGTCCGGCACCCTTCCGCTTGACGTCGCAGCGTTATTTGTTTTTTTTGTTTAGGGAATCGACGGTAACATTTTGGCGCCCAACGTGGGGCCTTATTTGTAACGAAACATAAAAATCAGCCTTTATCGTCGGTTCGCGATTCGGTTTTCGTTATCTTTCAACGGCCTTACGATTTTGCACGACTTCTTTTGGTGTGTTGTGATTGCGATATCCGATTAATTTTCTTTTCGTTGTTGTATTAGTGTGTATTGTATTGTATTTGTACAAATTTAGCACAACATGGAGGTCAATAGATTGAACGGGGAGGAGTTGACCTATGAATTGAGCGTTAGGGGGCTTAAAGCAAATACGGTAGATGAAATGAGGAAGATGTTGCGAACGGCAATGCGAAGGGATGATAGTTTCCTTGTACCTGAGCACCCCTACACTTTTGAGGAAGATAGAACTGCAGTTGTAGCTAAGCTAGAGGAAATTCTTCAGTTGATAGGGAACTTTCAGGGAGGGGAAGAATCTGGGGAGTATAAAAAGATAGTAGCAAAATCGGAGTGGGTGTTAAGACGACTTGGTAGATCTAACGCCTCGAACGCGGAGGATAAAGCTTTCCTTTCAGACGCTAGGCAGCAAGTTGTAGGGCTTCTATCTAATCTGGATATTAAGGCAAGTGTAGAGCAGCCAATTGCGGCAGAGGTAGAACAGGTTGCGAGTCGAGTAGGTGCTCTTAATTTAGGTAGCAAAACAGGTGGGCATATTAGCCCGCAACCTCAAGCTACGTCTTCTCCGTACTTCCTTTCCACGGATCGAGTCCCGGTTTTTAAATGGGGTTTGAAGTTTAGCGGTGATCATACGCAGTCTCTTTGTAGTTTTCTTGAGAAAGTAGAGGATTTAAGGGTTGCAAGGGGGATTTCTAGGGATGATCTTTTCCGTTCAGCATACGATCTTTTTGAAGGAAAAGCAGCCATATGGTACCGGGCGAATAAACCCGGTATTGCCACATGGAAGCACTTAATAGAAAAGTTACGAACTGAGTTTCTACCACCAGGGTATGATGATCGGCTTTGGGAAGAGATCAGAAATAGGACACAGGGACGTTCTGAGACCATTGGAATTTTTGTTAGTGTGATGTTAGGGTTGTTCTCAAGGTTAGGCGATCCCTGCCCCGAGGAGGTAAAACTGAAGTGGATTAAGCGAAATGTTTCTCCCTTTTATCAAACGCAGATGGCATTGGTTGAAATCACTTCTCTGGATCAGTTGATTGACATTGGGCATCGATTAGAAGCAACGAGATACCATGTTGAGAGTTTCGTGCCTCCGCCTTCAAGACGCATCACTTCACTCTTGGAGCCAGACCTAGCCTACGTAGACATTGATAACCACGACGAACTATACGCGAGGGTTCCCGCTACTAACCTAAACTCAAGGCCTCTAACTTGTTTTCGATGCAGGCAGCCTGGGCACATTGCAGCACAATGTTCACAGCCAGTGCGCTGCTATGGCTGCAACGCAGTCGGCGTTGTGAGGAGTTGTTGCCCTCGGTGTTCTCCACAAGTATCCCGTCCGGGAAACAGGGCAGAGGCTCAAGGGCAGGCGGGCCATTGAGTCGGGCGAAAAATTCCGCAAAAGGGTCTTTCCTCTCAGGAAAGGCTAAAAAGAAGGCAGGGGAGTGTAACTTAGCGTTAGATTTTATTTTGGAGAAGAAAGGTTCCGATCGGCGACCATACCTTACGGTAGAAATTTATGGGGTCAAGCTACTGGGACTGTTGGATTCGGGGGCATCTCGCACAATTGTAGGGGCAGCTGGTTGGGAAGCACTTCGGTCTTTTAACTGCAAATTGATTGATGTGGACGTGAAATCAGTATCAGTTGCCAATGGGGATGGCGTTGAAGTGAAGGGAGCTATTCAAGTTCCAATAGAGGTAGAGGGTACCTTGAAGCTGATGGAAGTTTTAGTGATACCTCGTTTGGCCCACTGCCTCATTCTAGGTGCTGATTTCTGGGAACGTTTTGCAATTATACCAGACTTAAAGAATCGCGTGTGGCATTTCTCGGTGGAAGCTTGTGAGATTGGGGGTAGTTCGGAGTTAACACCCCAGCAGAGGAAGCTCTTACAAGATTTAATTGATAATGTTTTCGCCAGCATGGGTGCGGCACTCGGATGTACCCACCTTGTAGAGCATGTTATCAAGACCACTGCTGACCCCATTAAGCAGAGATATTACCCTGTATCTCCGAAAGTTCAAGAGCATATCAATAGGGAGGTAGATGATATGCTCGAAGCGGGTGTTATAGAACCTTCATCTAGCCCTTGGTCCTCCCCAATCCTTTTGATTAAAAAAAAAGATGGCAGTTATCGTTTCTGTGTAGACTTCCGGAAGTTGAACCAAGTTACTGAGCGGGATGCGTACCCTATACCTTATGTTTCGGCCACTCTCAATAAGCTGAGGAACGCAAAATATCTTTCGTCCTTGGATATCAAGTCAGCCTACTGGCAGATACCAATGGCTAATGCATCTAAGAAATACACGGCGTTCACTATTCCCGGGAAGGGGTTGTATCAATTTCGCCGCATGCCGTTCGGGCTACACAATGCCCCAGCAACATGGCAGCGTTTTATTGATACAGTCATCGGAGCCGACCTTGAACCGAGCGTGTTCGTGTACCTCGATGATGTTATCATTGTAACGGAAACGTTTGAGCAGCACCTGATTGTATTGAAGGCTGTTTTGTCGCGAATACAAGAAGCCGGACTGGTTCTTAGTCGGGAAAAGTGCGAATTTTGTAAGGGCGAACTGAAGTATCTGGGGTACATCGTCAACCAAAAAGGGTTGTTGGTCGATCCAGACAAAGTTCGAAGTATGGTAGAATACCCACGACCGACGACGGTGACCGCAGTACGAAGGTTTGTCGGCATGGTCTCGTGGTACAGGCGTTTCGTACAGAACTTCTCCGACTTGGTCGCACCTATTACCGAACTCTTGAAGAAGAAGAGAAAGTTCATCTGGAGTGAGCAGTGCGAGAGCTCTTTTCGTGAGTTGAAAGAGAAATTGGTTCACGCTCCAATATTGACTTGCCCAGATTTTAGCTTACCCTTTACGGTTCACACAGATGCATCTGGCTTCGGTATTGGCGCTGTGCTCACTCAGGCACACCCAAGGGAAGGGGAGAAGGTGATCAGTTACCTAAGCAGGACCTTGTCGAGGACGGAACGCAATTTTTCTACAACGGAGCGAGAGTGCCTTGCAGTTCTCTGGGCGATTGAGAAGCTCCGTCCTTATTTAGAAGGCAGCGTCTTTACGGTTGTAACTGATCACCATTCGTTGTTATGGCTGAATAATTTGAAGGATCCACAGGGTAGGTTGGCTCGGTGGGCAGTCAAATTGCAGCAGTATAGTTTTTCTTTTGTGCACAGAAAAGGGAAGGAACACTTGGTACCAGATGCCTTATCAAGAGCGCAGGGGGAAGAAGTCGCTTTGGTAGGTAGCCAAGATTCTTGGTATAATAGGATGAAAGGGCTGGTCATCAAGAATCCGGAAAAGTATCGTCAGTGGAGACTCAAGGATGGAGTTCTATACCGACATGTTCCGACAAATTATCCAGCGCTCGTAACTCCCGAAGACCTCTGGAAAAAGGTCATTCCAAAGGAGAGTAGGATCGAAGTTCTTCGTGAATGTCACGATCACATATTAAGTGGGCATGGGGGTATTCAAAAGACTCTCGATAGGGTCACGTCTAAGTACTATTGGCCCAAAATGAGGAATATAATTTCAGGTTACGTGCGACGGTGTAAAGTGTGTCAGGTCTCCAAACCAAGTCTCCAAAAACCAGCGGGTCTTATGGCAACTAGAAGCGGAGTCACTAAGCCATGGGAGATGCTGTGTGTCGATTTTGTCGGCCCGCTGCCACGTTCAACAAGGGAGTATCGATATATCTTAACCGTGGTGGACTATTTCTCAAAGTTTCCGTTGTTTTATCCGGTGAGAACAGCCACGGCAAAAGCCGTTAAAATGATTCTAGAGGAGCAGGTGTTCTTGGTATTTGGCGTCCCTAGGTGGATCGTTTGTGATAACGGCGCACAATTTAAAAGTCGGGAAATGTCTGAGTTGGCATCAACTTATGGTGTAACGCTCGATTTCACAGCCTGTTACCACCCTCAGGCAAATCCAGCTGAGCGTTACAATCAGACCTTGAAGACCAAGCTCCGTGCTTACATAGCCGACAATCACCGCACGTGGGACATACTGCTCCCAAAAGTGGCCTGCGCGATACGAACTTCTACACATGAAGTACTTAAGACAACTCCATATTTCGTACTCTTTGGTCGCGAAATGCAAGTAAAGGGTGATAAGCCGCCTATTCCGGCGACAGGATACACTGCCGATAGAACAGGGGATATTCAAGCCTGGGCTAAGAACCTGAATGGCGTGATCAGTGATGTTAGAAATAGGATACTCACTTGTTCCCAACAGTCCGCCCGACAGTACAACCTGAGGCGAAGGGATACTCAGTTTTATCCAAGGGACAAGGTGTTGAGAAAAAATTTTGTGCTGTCTGATGCGGCCCAATACTTTACCGCCAAACTCGCACCAAAATATGTTGGCCCATTTGAAGTGTTAAAAAGAGTATCGCCGGGGACATATGAATTGGGGGATCTTAGGGGGAAAACAGCGGGGGTATGGCATGCTAAGGACCTCAAGATATTTAACGATCCAAGTGATCTTCTGTAAGTGAAGTCCTTTTAGCGAAAACCTTTTTGAAAGAAAGGGGGGAGTTGTTATATTTGTTTTTTTTTAAGAAAAAGTTTTTCGCCTAAAAGAAGGCTTTATTCTTTTTGTCTCTCCTTTTATCCTTTGTGGTTAACGCAGCGTGTAGGTTCGAATCTCAGCGAGGACCGATTTTTATGTTGATTTTTTTTTTGGAATTCGTCTTTCTCAAATCTCGTGGGTAGCGGCGCTATGGCGTGAGGTAAACTACCGCGAATCGGGAAAGAGCGAACCGGATAAGGAGTCCGGTTGGAATTGAGGAGGGCGAATAGACAATTCAGGGCAGTCGGTTTTGAGTTTTGGTGGAGTTAGGACGAACGTAAGGAGCAGACGTCCATTGAGTTAAGGAATAAAAAAAAAAAAATAAAAATAAAGTTAAAGATAAAAGGACAAGTATATCCTAATAAACAAAAAAAAAAAAAAAAAAACAAAAAAAAAAAGAAAAGAAATAGGCGAAGGAACAAAACAGGAGTCACACCGCACCAGAGGAGTCGATTGAGAGGCAGAAGAAAAACTTATTGAAAAAGAAATAAGACGAAAGAGCATATAGACATGTTCGTATATATATACATTTACCAAGGTATCGTACTAATATATTGTATAAAATCGAACATAAAGTACATGTAACACGAATGTAAAATAGAAACCAAAAACAAATTTGTGAAAAGACAATAAGTAGTGACTAGGGTACACTTAGCTTAACAGTTCGGGCCGGATCAAAGTACACAACTTTGAAAAATCCGCTTCGTCGTAGCACGGGCCGCAGTAAAAGTCGGTGAATCGTGTATGCCTGGGTTCGAATCCCGGTTCGACCAATCTTTTTTTTTCTTTTTGTCTCTATTCGGAGTTGGCGCTATAATTTTTTTTTTTATTGCACTCGTTTTTGGAGTTTAGATATAAGTTAGTTTTTAAGATCTTTTGTATTAGGCTAAGAGGGTCTAATTCCGATTCAATCATTTTGCTTATTTTTCTCTTTTTTTTTGTTTTCTTTGAATTGGCCTTATTATTTGTCTTGTGAATTAATTTTTTTGGAGTTTACATATAAGTTAGTTTTTAAGATCTTTTGTATTAGTCTAAGGAAAGCAATTTGTGAAATATATATATTAGATACATAGTAAGGAAGAGTGGTGTACATATCGGTTTTCGTTTTCCTTTTGTTTTTTTATTGAGACGGTTCGATCGCGAATGCCGGTGGTTAGTCGCGGTTCTAACCAGTGGTAAGTCGAACGGAAGAGCAATCGCGTGGCGCCCACATACCATCTTCACTCACGACCATTCTCCAGGTTGGTCCGGCACCCTTCCGCTTGACGTCGCAGCGTTATTTGTTTTTTTTGTTTAGGGAATCGACGGTAACAGACCGTATTGGAAATAACTTTTAAAAAGAAGTGCAAATCTTCTGAAAACATTTGGGTTTAACCAAATACTACTATATGAACAATCGGAGCAATCGGAGGCTGAGAACTTGTCTTTTTGGGCCGAATTCTATCTAACCATCTAACCTTGGGAAATTTTACATTCGGGAGTTAGTTGCTGCGTAAAGAAGCTACGAAAGGAACGAAGAATGTCACAAAGGAGAATAAATCCTGCAAAGTACTATTCTAGGCTTCCATGTTAGACCATAGGTACATCGAAATCAAAACTTTTCGAAGAGGAGGAACGAAGTAGACATGCTTTAAAGAGGAGCTCAGCAAGTCATTCAATGCCTCGCCTCAACACAAAACAAACTGCCCAGAGCATGAACGGTACCCTCACCAAATGTTTTGAGTTTACGTGCTCAATTAGAAAAAATTTGTTTCAGTTCGCCCTTTCTATGGGTAGAGTTACAGGATATAAGAAGCTTATTCAGGTTCTGAAGAGGTTCTTCTTTTAGAGACTTTAGCCGATATATTGAAACACTCGATGAAACTAGTAGTTAGGTCAAAGTATTCAAATCAGCAGGGCTCGAAACACTCAGAAAATCTGACGGCGCTTATAATGAGTCAAAAAGAAAGACCATCTGTCTTAGGCTTGAGACTCACTTCCGAAGAAAGCTGATCGGAATCGGAGCACATTCACCCTCTATCAACAAAGCTGCAAGTGAGATGAGTAAAACGAAATGCCCCCATAGCCTCTATCTGTCATCAATACGATACGATAACTACGCTGTCATAAAGAGGCTGAGTACTTTGGTACTGTCGCCTTTCTGGAAATGTAAAAGACCTTTCAGTGGAAATGGAACTGGGCACAAAAGAGGATCCTGTGAATCTACACGGCTTTGATAAGACAAATTCTATCCCATGCGTCGGTTGTCTTGTGGAACAAGCTGTCACAAAAATACGTCACGGCCGCTGTTATTATAATAGGATCAGTCTGTCCCGGGCTTACCTAGAACCGCTGGCTCTACTCTAGGCGCACTGATGAATACTATTTCCCTTAATAATTATAGCATTGGCAGCACGGAGGATAACGAAAGAAGTGAGCCACCTTTTCATTTTCTTCGAACCACTAACCAATCTGTCTGCAATAAGAGCACTACCACAACCATTGTCTTATCTAGTCACTCTCAGACTGCAGATGGATCCTATATGATTTGAGTCTTGAGGCCGAGACCGCTAAACCTACTAGAAATCCTAAGAGAGTTGATTGGGCCAAGTATGGCCAAGTCCTTGGGATGAAACTCAAAAAGATACCCGAAATAAACACCGTAGCAATCGAAGAACTGGAGGCAAAGGAAAGGCTTTCGAGAATAATGAATATAACTCAACAACATAAACAGCTTCTGAAGATTGACGCTAGCCAAGTTCTTGTTAGATCTCAAGTCAGAGCTCGGAGGCTTGAACGGGAGAAGCTGTTAAAAGCACAGGAAATGAGTGCATTTATATTGTTGTGGGATTCAGGTTATGCTTGCCGAGACCTCCCGGGTTCCGTACTAATATCACTTCATTCGGAAAAGTGTGGGTTCACTGGGGGTTTCAGAGTCTTCGCAGAGGATTCTGTCTATCCTCCAACTGACCTTCTTAGAAAGAAAGGTTTGGAGTGTTTTGCTAAGCCTGGCGGAGTCCTTGAGTGTTTTTTTATTGAATGCCAACAGTCCATCAAGGCCTGCTTCTTGGATGACCAAATTTGGACACGAGATCTCGAAGGATTTAAAAGCCAACCTGCTTCATACTTAAAAACTCGTATCTTAGACATCCATATGCGATGCGTTCAAGAAGAATCATCGCTATCCAGATTACAGCACGCCTACCTAAAGGGAAGTTCATGGAAACGGCTCTCCACAAAACGGCTCTCCTTCCTCGACATAGAGGAAGCCTTTAATAACGTACACACTGAAGGTATTCAAAAATCTCTGATCGAGCTGGGCATAGAGGAATTTATTAGTCAATGGATGGTCTTTATGCTCAGAACAAGAATTGTTCAGGCAACACAAGGTAAGAGCCACTTAACCAAATTCGCCCATAGAGGAACGCCACAGGGCGGCGTTATTTCTCCTCTACTCTGGCTAATATTTAATTTCGAACAAAATGCTTGTAAGACTAGACAGACAATAGGTTAAAGTGGTCGCGTATGCGGGTGACATTGTGATTGTAGTGTCAGGGAAGTTTCTGTTCCTAATAAGTCAAATTATGGAGGCTGCTCTAAGCAAGGTAAACACCTGGCCTCGTTGTCAGCCCAAGCAAAAGTGACCTGCTAAAACCAAATACCCGATTTTAACCTTCCCAGTCTTAATGATCAACGGCTCAAACCATCCTCCAGCGGTAGGTATCTGGGTATCTTGGCTTAACCCATAACTTAACTGGAGAAAAACATCGAATATAGACGAAGGAATGCATGTGTCGCCCTATATGCCTGCAGCAAAACCTTTGGAAACATGTGGGGACTTCAAACAAGGATGACGTTGTGGATATACACAGCCGTGTACACGGCTTACCACACGAAACTAAAAAGGCTATAAAGAACAGCAAGTATAACCACCACTGGCGCAGTGAGTCGGCCCCAACGGATGCCCTTACTGTGCTCCTGCATCGTCTGCCTTTGGACTTACACGCAAAAAATACCGCACTTTGCAGTCAGAATCAAAAAATCTGGGTGCTGGACTGCACGGCCTTACGGACACACCAACATCCTGCACTCATTACGAAACCGCATGGCCCTGTTTCCAACCGACTACATCACACTCAAACTAAACTTCAAGAAAAACTTCCACGCAGGATTTCCCACCAGAGCTCAATGGAAGTAGCAAAGAAGAAGACTTCGAAATGGTCATCTACACCGACGGATCAAAGATGAACTGTGGTTTTGGGGCCGGTATCTACTCGGATATTGAAAATATCAATATCATACCGCTTCCCGGATTTTGCATGCGTCTTCCACGCGGAACTACTTTCAATTCGAGAGGCTTGCACGCAACGCATAAACAAAACATTACCTTCCTCATAGATAGGCATTCCGCTATCAAAGCTTTTGACACTACCAAACTTGTGCAGCAGTACCGGAACGAGTTTGCCCGCTTGGGAAAACGCTTCAGGGTTATACTGCTCTGGGTTCCAGGCCACAGTGACATAGAAGGAAACGAGCGCCCAGATGGACTGGCCAAGCAGCACTCGGCTCGCCACGGCTCCCTCGCGGGAGCGGTTAAATGATAAATCCACTCATACTTCCTGAAGAAGGCTAACCTCCAATGGTAGACTTTCGATAAGAGTAGAACAAACGACCTACTAAACAGAACCCGCCCAGAATCACGGCGATAATCACCGGTCATTGGCCAATATGAGACCACGCGCTCAAACTAGGTATCCCATGCAACTCACACTGTCGCAGTTGCAGGGACGAAATTGAGAAGGAAAATCTCTCCCATTACTTCTGCTAATGTCCGGAACTAGCAAGAGCCAGACTCCCTGCACTAAACTAACCATTCTTCGACAACCTTAATGACTTCTCTTGTAAAAGGACAAGAGATCTAACCCGTGTCCACAGACTGGATCTAGGCACCGACTGTCTCACATCCTCAACGACATGCGAGTCGTGGTAATAAAAAGGCACATTCTGGTGGTACATGGCTTCATGCTGAACTGCCACCTCTACCTACCTTCCATTATAGCATGGGCTAAATTCTCAAAGCCATGTTCCGTTTCAAGAGAAGTGAGGCAGCCACCTGCTTGATACATTGCCCAGCTCATAATCTGTTAGATTTCTTAAATTTATTTAACAGGTGGTGTCTTTGCATTACAGAGTAGTTTACAAGTTTGCCATGCTATTGTCAGGGACAACGACATAGGAAGCTAACTTTTTGCTAGGGGATCTTATATGTCTAGCAATTTTGATATATTGTAGACGCTAGGTCGTGCCATATCGTAGTCAGACCAATTTCCAAGCTTCCGAGTAAGTGCAACAAAGCTGTTCCACCCGATGGCTTAACTGCCAAGCGTTTTAAGGCATCACGTGATGTCCCAACTTTCAGTCCCCGAAATATGCCAACTATAGAGAATCAGTCTCCTCAACATTGTATATACAATTTTGTTTGTTGTATCATATGAGCTCCTAAAACTATTCGTCAACAGTCTGACCAACCTCAATCAAAATTTCGCACTATGGCGGACGATATACTCGTACAACCTCTTCATCAATATCAAAGCCGCATATGTCAGCATCTATAAAGTTGGCCTATGCACAGTCATGTCTAGTTTTGACATCCCTGCCAAGCTCATTCGACTATACAGGATGACGATGGAGAATGCACGCCGCTCCGTCAAAGGTCAGTAATGACAAAACCGGGGCCCTCCATGTCAGAAAAGGATTTATGCAAGGCGTCGCGTTTTTGTTTTCAACATCGTACAAAACTGGCAAGCCAACTAAAGAGGCACCAACCTTCTAACGTCTGTTCAATTACTCGCATAAGCGGCCATAATATTGAAGCTGAAGCAACAAAGATGGATTCTGTGCCCAACAAGACAACATCGACGCCTATGCCCAAACTTAACGATAGGCATCTACAACTTTGATGTAGTAAAGGGCTTTATCTATTTTATTTACCTCAGATCAGCTGTCAACTCTGGCAATGGCACCTTCACGGAAAACACGCATAGGCTTCGAAGCCTATTGAGCATTACTCGTATATAGGGACGTCCAACAAGACGTCCAACTTTAGGAAAAAGTCTAATGGTATTAAATCGCACGATCTCGGCGGCCAATTGAAGTCTCCATTTCGAGAAATGTCACGTAATAGTGCCATTGATGCACCAGCTGTGTAGCATGTAGCGCCGTTCTTCTGAGAATAGACGTCATCCACGTCCATGGCATCAATTTCAAACGAAAAACATCGTTCGGTAAGGCAATGCATTCATCATTTTCGAAAAAATATTTCCCAATGCCATCGCCAACGTTAAAATTTTCCAATTAAATTCACTATAGCTGCTCGAAAAGCGTTTTTTTTTGTTTTTGTCCAACCAGAGCACTCAGACAAAGAACTAGTCCACTGAACTCTTTGTAAGTTCTTTTTAATGAAATCTTTCAGTCAGTGCCTACAGTATTAATACCCACCACGTCAACGTCGTATACCTGCAGCCTGATGCAAGCGTAAGCCTGAGGTGTCGTCATCACTTTCACAGGAAGAATAGCAGGATGCTGTATCACTTATGTACGAGTACAGCACATTTAAGAGCTTAGCAAAAGTGTAGTGCTCCGTCACGACGTCTGTAAGCAACTTGCAGGCTTTCCTCCTGAGGACTGAGAAAGGCCGCTGACTTCCTACCTGATCCCGGGGAGCTGTACCATCTCCAGTTGTACTCATATGTGACCCAACGTATAATAGGTTCGGATCCTGAAAAATTCTCTTCTGAGCCTTGTTTGACAGGTTTATGTTCAGGTTATGGCAATTTCATTTCCCGTGATCCCATTGTGACCTGGGACCCAGGCAATACTCAGTGAATTTAGCGTTCAGTGAAGTCTTGATTTCTAGAACTAGCTTGGAAGTCGTAATAGGGTCCAGCAGCACTTTAAGCGTAGTTTGGCTTACGTTACAGATGCAAATGCTTCGCTCCCTCTACCCGTTCTTCACAATATATAATAATTCGTTGCCATCAGGATAGCGTATATCTCCGCTGGTCGTCTTCTAAAAAGACAGCAGCGCCATATCCTATATCGGTCTTGGAGCCGTCTGTGAAGAGACGACTATATTGCATTCCTGTCCCAGATTCTGGACGAAACCAGTGGGCACAGGGATTGTCGATTTCGTGTTTTTTCCGCAACAGGAGTTCTGGTGTTATTGCGTCAGATTGCATGTCCATAAGATCAGAGTCATAAGACAGTCGGCGCATAAGATCTTCAAAGCTCCAGTGCGTGTTTTACCAAACACCACTTCTTTTTAACGGAAGATGGCCTTTAGAGTTCAGCCATTGATGTGAGTATCAAGGGGAACGAGATTCATCAATGGATCCAGGTGCCATGCTTCCGAGACAGATCTTTCTTTGGATCCGTTAAAAGCGAAAATCACGTATTTTCGTGAGAGCTTATTCCACCAGACAACCGACGGCATAGGATATAATTGGCCTTATCACAGCCGTGTAGATCCAGAGGCTCCTTCTCAGGGATTGCCAGAAGGCCGACAGTGCCTGTTTAGTCTATAGAAATTTGTTATCCAGGATGACAACCAAATACTTAGGTTCTTTGGAGAACTGGATGGTGATCCCTTTAAGCACAAGACGGGTTAGAGCAGACCCATCTCGTAAAGAGTTTTGAGAGGATTGCCTGAAAGCCCATTACTAGTGCACCAGTCGTTGATCACGCTGGGGCTGCCTGCGCTTTCGAGCAGACAGCCACTAAAAATGATCCAACAGGGAATTCAGCTATATCATCCACGTGTGCTTGTTCATAGACGTCAGAATTATTGAGCGCGTTGAGCAATGAGTCGACCAAATCTTTGTTTACCACCGCCTTCACATATTGATCACAGCCAGCATCCGCAATCAATGTCCTATTCACCAGCATTGCTTTTATCTACAAAACTAGTGATTCGTCTACGCGGTGTTTTCTGGCCGAGTTACACATGCCGTCAAAAGCTGCGTTGACGAAAGCTCCCTCAATGTCGGTAAAAATGCCCATGGTCTACTCCTTCTTTTCGAGTGCGCCTTCAATTCTACCTACCGGATTCTGGAGCACACTCTCGTAGGATCACCCGCGTTGGTAGGCTTATTACATCGCAGATAGAGGATGCATTCGCAAGGTAGTTTTTCATACACGAATCTCGATCATTATCTGCATGTATGTAGGAATGTATTAATGTTCAATAAAGAAAAAAACGCATCGTGGGATCAATAAGTTTATAATTAATAGAAAAATAAGTTGAAAATTAACAAAAGAAAACGCAATCCAAAAAAAGTTAAAAAAAAATCATACAACGGCGTAATTTGCGTTAGATATAAAAAGAAAAAAAAAACACAAATAATTCACATTAGAAACGGGGGAAAAATGAATATAAAAAAACTTGACTTTCTGCCTAACTCTTCGCCTAGACTCTTTTCCTTCACTTCATCTAAAATCCAATTGTCGACTGACTCTTCTTGCGGTCTCGTGCTTTCTTTTCTACCATTCCTCTTAACAGTGTTCATTGTTCGCTCCCCGCAGATTTATTTGGTATTCTTATTTTACTGGCTCTCTCTCGCTTGTGTCGTCATCGTTGTCTCGCCATTATCATCGTCACCCACACGGCCATCCTGCAGTTCGGCTGCCTCAGCCGAAGAAACGTGCCTACAGCTTTCCCCATCTTCAAGACCCTCCGAATCTGAATCTGACTGGAATGAACACCAATGCTTCATGTAATCTGCTGCCGTTGAAGTTTGATTAGGTCCTTCGTGATTCCCAACCTTTCTGACCACGTATCGGTCGTTTCGGTTTACCTTTATTACTTCATAAGGACCTAGGAATTTTGGGTATAACTTTTGGCCCGTGGTGAACTGAGTCTTTTGTATAGTGACAAGATCTCCCACACTGTATACGGCTGCCTTCTTCCTCTTTTTATCGTAAGTACTTTTGTTTTCTCTTTGAACCTCTTGTATCTGCCTCCTTGCCTCTGCCCTCATCTCAGAACGGTCTTCTTCAAATCTAGCTAATATCTCATCTTCCAGTAGCTGCCGCAGATGGATGTCGTCTTTTATAGTCATCTTTACACCAAACATCAACTCGAATGGCGTTCTGCCAGTGCTTCGCGAAATGGTTGAATTGATTACGCATTGGACTTCCGGGACAAACTTGTACCATTTTAGAGGATCCTCAATGGACAGGCGCGTCAGGACTTGGATAATAGTTTTGTTCACCCTTTCCACCTGCCCATTCCCTCTCTGGACCCCTGTTGTCACCAGGTGATGAGTGATGTTCCTCTCTGCGCAATACTTCTTAAAATCGTTTGAGGTGAATGCTGAACCTTTATCAGAAATCAAGAGCTGTGGATGCCCAAAAATTTGCGCTTGGAGTTCAAAACGATTGATAACTTCATTGGAGTTGGTAGTTTTGGTTGTATATATCCAAGTGAATTTGGAAAATGCGTCCACCACGACCAAAACATACCGATAGTTCTTCGCGGTGGACGGGAGTGGTCCCAAGTGGTCTACGTGGTAAGTGTGCAACGGCTGATCGGGCTTAACGATGGGATGTAGAAAGCTCTCCCTTTTACCAGTCTTCTTAGCGGCAAGGATACATGCACTGCAGTTATTGACAACGTTCGCAACCTTTTGCTCTAGCTGTGGAATATAATAATCGTCTCGAATTAGTTCTGAAAGCTTAACATAACCAAAATGTCCTCTCTCATGAACCATACATATAAGCTGTTTTTGTAGAGGTTTCGGAACAATCAACAAATAGGCTCCATCAACGAACTTATACAGCGCATCGCCCCTAATAACGTAGTCTTCGTATGAGCCAGAATGGACGAGAATTCCGCGGATGGCTGCACAGAAGTCGTCCTGCATTTGAGACTGTTTTATCGCTTTAAGTGATCCATCTTCGATGGTGCAGACATAGACTGGATGCCGGCTGAGTGCATCGACATGTCGCATTGCCGTGCCTGAACGGTGTTTGACTTCACAGTCGAATTCCTCTAACTGCAAGGCCCAATGTGCGATTCGGCTGTTGAGTGTTTTTTTTTTGCCATAGTCAGCTTAAATGCTTGACAATCCGTGAAAATTTCGAACCGCAGACCGAGCAAATAGATGCGAAGTCGTCTTAAAGCTTTAATTATTGCGAGTACTTCCAAGTCATAGCTCGGATACCTTTTCTCAGTGTCACTTTTCTTAAAACTTAGGAAGAATGCGGGATGGTAGTGTTCGTCATCATGCTTCTGCACAAGGACTGCTCCGTACCCCCCACGAACTTGGCATCTCTTTTGGTCATATCAGACAGCGGTTTTGCTATGACGGTGTAGCCCGGTATAAATTTCCGAAAATATCCCGTCAATCCAAGAAACTGCATTACTGACTTAACGCTTTTCAATGCTGGGAACCTTTTGATGGCCAACGTCTTTTCTTCCTGGTCTAATGCTGCCATTCTTCACAATGTGACCAAGAAATTTTACCTCAGTTTGTAGAAACGCACACTTCTTCCAGTTTATAAGAAGACCGTTCTTCTCAGCTACTTCTAAGACTTCCCTCAGCTTGGCGATCCCTTCCGCTTCGGATCTTGAAGGAATGATTAAGTCATCCACGTAGGCAAGGACTACTTTCTGTCGCCTTAAAGGTTGTAAAATTACGTTGACGTACCTTTGGAAAACGGCAGGAGAGTTATACAACCCAAACGGGACCTTGTTAAATTTAAAGTGGCCGTCTGGTGTAACAAACGCCGTATACTTCTTACTACTTTCCTCAATATCCACATGGAAGAAGCCGTTTTTGAGGTCCAATATGGAAAATACCTCCGCTCCGTACAACTGTTCCAAAACCTCTTCAATAATCGGTAAAGGATAACGATCTCTTTATACGTGCCGGTTCAGCTGCCGGTAATCGACGCAAAGTCGAAGCGAGCCATCCTTCTTACGTGCCAGGACAATCGGACTAGCGAAATCTGAGTTACTATTTTGGATTATTCCCTCTTGTAACCAATCAGTCAGCTGTTGATCAACTACTTCTTTTTCTAATGGAGCCAAACGTCGTGGTCGCTGATAAATAGGCTTTTCATCGTCGAGTATGATTTTCATTTGCACCTGGGTTTTTTCCGGATGTTTTGGGGAATATTGTTGGATCATTTTCTCTATTTGTCCTCGCATGACTGGATTCTTGATGCCGCTTAAGTTTTCGGCTAGTTCATATTGGCTGCAAGAAATTAAGTTTACTCGTGCCAGCGGGTTATTATCCGCAAAGGATTTTTTGCAAATCTGTACTAGACCATCTTCAATTGTCAGACCGACCTCGGGGAGTAGATCTTTGCCTAATAGAAACTCATAAGACAACCAATTATCGGGTACAAAATGACAGATTAAATTGTAATACAGATTAAATATGTTTAAACAATTCTGCTGCCACTATCTATAGTGGTCGAGGGAGAAAACTAATCGGAACAGCTCTTGAAAAGCACAGTATGTCCCTCCGAATTTCCATTTTCGGTTACTATTAGTTGTTTCAGGATAACTACTCTATAGTTTCGTCTCCCTCAAATACTATACGACGAGTTCTAGTAGTCTTCTACCGGTTGAATTTGAAGAGTATTTGAAAAAGCGGTTTAACGACCGATTAACAAATGGTTTTAATTAATTTTATTTTTTTCCAATTGCCAATTCCATTGGGCTTCTAACAAAATTGCATAGATACCCTTATTCCTCGTTCCTCATTTTCGTGCTATGAAATTGCTGTAATTGCTCCACTGGCACCACTTCATGTTGGCAGAGGTACTCGTATTCCCCATTCTGCTACTCTGCAAATTGAAGCACCATATAAATTCATATAAAGCTATGTACGCCTTAAATGTGTACCTCTCTGATTTATATCTACAATTTGCAGTTCCTAAACTTTGAAGCAGGGGTGATTCGTAGCAAACTATTCCCCTAGAAAGCCAACCAGGGCATAAATTCTCAGAAGGAACACTAGAAGAAACTTCTCATTTTCCATTTGCCACTTCATAATATCGTACTTTTTATAAAAATTAGAACAACAAAAAAAAACAGCTTGGAGAAGATTTATCCTAGAGTATATGCGTACAAGTAGCAAAGGTCCATGGCATGAAAGTACGCCTGGGAGCAAAATGTTCAACTACGAGTACAAATACGATACTCGTACGTCGGCACATACGATAGATACAATAATCCAAATAAGACATTCCATTCTGGCTGCTCTGCCAATTGTTGGAGAATTTTGCTGGAATTCGACTTCGACTCAAATCGTAAACTGTATTGGAGTCATGTTTCAAATTAAAACCAAGCAAACCATGAACAGGGGCCATGTGGAAAATGAAAACGAACCAAAAAAAAAGAAAAAAAAAATTGCATCAGTGTAGGACGTAGGTTGCCATCGGATACACAACCAAAGGAATGCTGAAGGATTCTCATAAATTGTGCTACACAGCATGTTGTCGTCATTTATTGCTCTTGACAGGCATCAAATTGTTCCCTTACCCCATAGGAGATCATTCTCCATAATAGATGGGGTTGTAAAAAATAAAATAAAAAGCAAACGTCAACATTTCGAAAATACGAGTATTATTTCATTAAAGTGTCGGAAATGCATCAGCTTAACTTCTCAACTTTAAAACACATTTACAAGAGAACCAGCGATCTTGCGTAGTATGATTGATACGTATGTCAGCGAGTGGTGACATCTTGTTTGGTGGCAGTCTTTTATAAAGTTTCTAACTATTGGCCGAGTTATGGTAAAGAGGTACGAGCATGTTTCACAATTGAAAGCCGGAAGCCGCGAATGGCTAGGAGCCAAGAACCTGTACTTGACGGTGTCATCATCACTTTCACAGCAAGCATCGCAGGATGTTGTACCTCGTCACGACAACAGTAAGTAGCCAGAAGAGTTTCCTACTGAGTGACAGCGGAAAAGCCGCTGGCTTCTTAAAGACGTCGAGAAATATTGGTTTGGAGTCACAACTGTCAATGGCAGCCCTAAATGAGGCCGCAGGTAGACCTAACGCTGGTTCGGGTCCTAAAAAAACTCTTCTCTGAGCAAGTTCATCGGTGATCCGATTGTGACCTGGGAACGAGACAAGACTTAGTGAATTTAGCGTTCCGACTGCATTCAGTAAAGACTTGCATTCTCGAACAATCTTGAAAGTCGTAAAAAGGTTTAGCAGGACACAAAACGTAACTTGGTTGGCGCTACAGATGCACAGTATTTTTCGTTTTCCATTTTACTTACTTAAGGTGGCACTGCAGTCCGGGGTGGACCTGTGGATCAATTAAAAAGCTTCTCCAACTAATAGCTGCCTTCAGTTTCGCACGCTAAGTTTGTTGAGATCCCCTTCCACTTGCGTACGCCATCCGCTCTACATTACTCAGCCATCTCAGTCATTGGGCCTTCAATCTTCTGGATAAGTCGATGTCGTGGTACAGCCCGTACAATTCGTCGTTGTATTTCCTCCTCCACTCCCCGTCTATGCAGACGGGACCCAAAATGACTCGAAGAAATTGCCTCTCAAAGGAGCCATTTTTGATAAAATCCATGCCTCTGCGTCATAGAGCAGGACTGGGATTATAAGGATCAAGTATGTTGTTCGTGAGAGGGCTTTGCCAGTCAATTGCCTTCTTAGCTCAAAGAAACAGCGATTGGCAAGAGTTATTCTTCGTTTAATCTCAGCCGTGGTGTCGTTGTCTAAATTGATAGCGGAGCCTAGATCGACAAAGTCCTTAACTACGTCAAAACTATATCTGACGAGGGTGACGTTCTGTTCGAGATCTCGGCGTTGGGTGGCGTTTCTTGTTGACACCATATACATTTCATACCCATATTCGCCGCTTCCGTTTCAATACTCGCGTAAGCACCACAGACATCATGCTGCTTTCTTCCGAGTATCGAGTAATTGGACGGACTTTTGAAAGATTGTGCCTCTTGTGTTGGCACGAGAGATTTGCACTATTCTTTGAAGAATCATCTTAAACGAATCCCACGTCTAAATCCTTTCGAAATCAAAGGTCTCGATGAGTTCTTTACCGACCTTGATGGAGCAGGATGTATTTTTCGTCGTCGTCCTGCACAAACGGACGAGTGATATTGCCTTGTATATCTCGTCTGTAGAGATGCTGTCATTTTCCATGATTTGCCGTAGTATGAATATTTGGTCTGTGGTGGACAACACACAATACTTATAGCCGATGTTAATTGGCGCAGTAATTGGCGCAGTAATTGGCGCAGTTCAGAGGGTCTCCTTGCTTGAGGATCCGACATACGCTGCTGAGGTTCCATTCATCGGGCATACTTTCATCCGACCATATTTCACAGATGAGTTGGTGTATGC
Source organism: Volucella bombylans (assembly GCA_949129095.1). Classification (NCBI taxonomy): domain Eukaryota; kingdom Metazoa; phylum Arthropoda; class Insecta; order Diptera; family Syrphidae; genus Volucella; species Volucella bombylans. Next base: position 15,795,689 of record OX422144.1, read on the forward strand.
TCCTTACCAAGTCATCACTTGCCACCTGTCGCTTCGAAGAGCTCGGCAGTCAGGCCATCCGCTCCAGCAGCTTTGTTGGACTTAAGCTTAGATATGGCTATCTTCACTTTATCCAGTTTGCTGGTCTACATTCCAGTGGAATTGCTGGTCTACATCATCCAGGTTGAAGGGTTCATTCTATTTGACAGCTCTGAAATGCTCTTTCCAAATACTCAGTATCGACTGCTACTCTACCAAAATGTTCCCCTTTTCTCATCTACAGGCTTCGGTTTGGGGTTTGTGTCCATGGCATGTTTTTTTTACCTTTCGCAAAGCTTCGGAATTTCATTCCTTGAGTAGCATCGTAGAACTCGTGAGCAGCTATAGTCCTTCAGTGCAGCGCGTCTTCAAATCCATCTTGTTTAGCTGCATGTGCTTGCCGGCACTCGTCGTCAAATCAGGGGTTTCGTTGTGGTGGCCGAGTGAAACCCAGCAGATCAGAGGCGGCATCTCTGATGCCTGTAGCTGACAATGTAGCCACTGGTCTTCGATACTTGTTGTTGGCAGCATAGGACCTCTTAAGAAATTAGATTGCGATTTCTTGCGATTGTAGCCGTCACACGTCAAACTTCCTCATATATCATTAGCTTGCATTTGTGATGTTTGGGATATGCGCAACCACACCTTGTCTACAACAACTTAATGGTCCGAGTCGATTTTGGCCCCTCGGAACGTTCGGACATCTATAATACTGGAGAAGTGCCCTTACCCGATCACCAAGTCCCCTTATGGATATCGTTATGCAGGAACCGCGTGCTAGCTACGACAATGTTGAATCCGCTATCGGAGTGGTGTCATACAGAACTACCAAAGATGTCCTCTCTTCTTAGCTTTGCGTGAAAATCGCACTGCTCGTCAGTCTTGTCCAAGAGCTCGTCGTTGGTGTCGTCATCTTTCTCCTCTGTGGGGGCGTGTGCACGTATAAGGCTAATGTTGGCAAATTTAACCTTACGAGGCGATTGTTCACATGCCGGAAACTCAAAACTTCTTGCCCAAGTCTGCCCTTAACAACAAATCCGCATTCAAATAGGCGCTGCTTTTGCCGTCGATAGCAATCGCCGTAGTAGATGTCGCAGTTTTTCTTTATCTTCTTATCCGACCTATTCCATCGCATTTATTGGATGGCGGTAACATCTGCTTTACAGCAGTCCAGGGTCTCCCCTTGTTATTCGGCAATACGTGGCACATTCCACGTTCTTATCCAAAGTTCGTTATCCTTGTTTCGTTTGCAGGGGTTTTCAACAGTAGATCCGTCCCTATTCGAGGCTTGTTGTTGTTTCGTAGCCGAACAGTTGTCCCGGCGGCACAACACCCAACCAGTGTTGAGGACCAGTTCCTCAAAGACTGTTATACCCAGAAGTGAAAGAGGCACATAAGATTTCCTTACACCGAAATTGCTGTCTATCCGGTTATAGTGTGTGCATAAAGCCACAGTAGAAAAGGAGGTACCGGCGAGTAAAATGGATCCTTCAAATGTTGTGTCTTCGAGTTTTCCAAATCATACTGTTCGCACCATCCCATCATCCCCGTCATCATTCCATTTCTGTATCTGCCAGTCGAGAGGACTACAGGCAGATTGTCAAAGTCCCACCTAAATAAAAAATTCCAATCGTTTGCTGCCGATAAAATTGCCAATTTCCCAGGAATCAATAATGTTAAGCTCAACTGTGCGGGACACACATCGAGGCGGTGTTATCGAAATTGAATGGACCACTTCCGCCATAGAGAGCAGAAGTACTTTGTGAAATATGTCAGGATTGCCATACAATCTTCAAGTACCCAGCCAAGTATAGGCGGCACACAAAAGCTGCTTCTATAGAGCCAGAACTTCAAAGACGCGATACGATGTGATGGATCACTCTTGCAATCATGCATATAAAATAGATGTAAACGATATCAACATATCTAGGTTGCATCCACGTTTAAATAAAGTTCCTGGGGCTTCTTTATATTACTTATCTGACCAGTATGTAGGTCAGATACATCTTCAAACAGACTTGAATTGTTACCTCTATTGAATTAGTAAGGGCGGGCCTGACTCCACAAAGTTTATGGTAATTTGCTCACACTCAACACAGTGTTCAGTTCAGTGTTGTTAGTTTTGTAACTTATATCTGTAGCTAAACGGTTTAATAAACTGAGAACTTAACTAGAATTCCATCGACTACGAGGCATACCTGATAAGAGAGTGCAACTACCTGACCAGTTAATGTTTTCCGTATTCCGTATACAGCTGTGGCATCGAAGGAACTATGATGGAGCATGGGCGATGGTAGATTTCCTTGTCTATTCACGTGGCAATGGGCTCCAAAGTGGAGGTGACCAAAAGACAAGCCCTAACAATAAATTCTATTCAATTGCATTCTGCATTAGTGCGACGTGTATAAAATATTGAAACTCTGAGAAGTGCAATGAGCGAAGAAAACCGATAACTGCTTCAGCAATAAATGGGATGTAAGCTGTGACATAATCAAGTTGAATTTAATTTGAATTCCAATTCTGCAGCGAATGTTAAAATAAGTCAGAGACGTTGATTCATTTTGCCAATGTCAGTATGAGGAAATTGACAATCGATTGGCACAAACATTTAAGTGTCCCATATGTGGAACATACTCGTAATATTGTTTTGAAGACCACCATGGCACAAATCCCACCCACCTTGGTGTTCTGTTGCTTCTCATTCCATTTGGCAATGATAAGGTTGTTCCAAATTGACTAACGAAGCTCCTCGTCATTAACGTTGCCAATTTGGTGTTCAGATAAATGCTGCCAGTCGATACATTCCTTTTACCATTAAGTTTTTAATGTATCCCCATTATTCCCGCCTTTTTCTTTTTTCATATCTTAGCGGATTTCCGCTCTATGAAAAAGCAACTTCCTAGAATACATAGGTCTTATATCTTGCTTGGATGATGCAACAGTCCGGGATGAACCAGGGCCTCCAACTAGCGTAGTCTTGCGCCACCTAAGATGAGGTCATCTTCCTCCACATTGTCCCTCTGGATTGGAATCGAAAAAATTCCAAACGCGACCCAAAATTAATCGCTTTCGTCAGTGTCCAGGCCTCTGCGCCATAAAGCAGAAATGAGATGATCAAAGACTTGTACTTTGGTTGCTCAAGATAGAATTTTACTGCTCAATTTACTTCAAAAGAGCAGCAATTAGCTAAAGTGATTCTTGGCATGATTTCCATGCTGGTGTCGTTGTCGGAGTTGATTGCCGGGTCGAGTTAGATGAAGCCCCTTAATACCTCAAAGTCTCAGCTGCCAAGCCACGTTGTGTGTCCCTCTATGTTTACCACTAAACCTATCTTTGCCGCTTCTGTTTCAATTTCGTCTGTAAATACAAGTAACTGAATGGGCTTTTGGAAGACGATGCATCTGGAATTATCTTGCGAGTCTCGTACAATTCTCTCAAGAACGACGCGACGTTGGAAAAATTGCATGACATCCCATCACCTTGTTTAAGTCCTTTTTTTGACATTGAAGTCACGGTTTCATTATTACCGAACTTAATGGAGCAGCGTGCATTCTCCGTCGTCATCATGCATAGTCGAGCTCATTCGACAGGAATGCCAAAGCTAGATGTGACTGTGTAGAGATCATCTCTATAGTTACTGTCATATGCGGCTTTGAAATGAATGAAGAGGTGGTGTGTATACATTTGGGTTTCCTCGGTTTTTTCCAAGATCTGCCTTAATGTGAAATTTTAATCTAGGCGCCGAATTTGGTGAACGGTTTTAGGCGTTCGCTCAATTCGGTAGACAGGATTTTCTGTTCAGGAGGCTCATCCTCTGATCAGGGCATCGGTGTTTTTTGAGCTTCCATTCGTCAGGCATACTTTCGACGACCCGGATTTTACAGATGAGTTGATGTATGGTCAGTATTCAGTCATCAACTAAGCCATCGGCTCCAGTAGCGTTGTTGGACTCAAGCTTAGGAATTGCTCTCATGACTTCACCTTCCGTACGACTAGGACGGAAATGTTGTGTGTCTTCGTACATTCTGCCTGACGGTGGGATGTTGTACGTCAGCATTGTTTAACAGTTTTCAGAAATAATCTTTCCAGCTTTTTAGCACCGGCTGTGGTGCTAATTTCCTTCTCCGTCTTCTGGTTTTACGGCGTTGAAATGTTCGTTTTATTTTTTCATAAAACTTCCTAACCTCATTCTTCTGACAGCACCTCTCTAAGGCCTCGATCGAGCGCTTCTCGCGATCTTCCTTTTTATTCTGAGAAAGGCTTCTCGTTCTCGCTCCCTAAATTCACAATTTTTCTAAAATTTTTATTTATTGAGAAATAGATATTTTTTTGTTTTTATTTGTCTGTGCTACGAATGGAACGGGGCTGGACATAGTGCGGCCTCTCGGATTCCATAGCTTCTTGATTCATATCGGCTTGAGCTTGATTCATTGGAATTGGAATGTGTACAGGGCTGATCAAGCTACGTCCGTAGGCGGTACGTCCAATTTGCAAGATTTGTGGTTGATCGGGCATTGGTGGAGTCATTGTATCACGTAGCTCCATTGGCAATTGCTGAGTTGTCAATTGCTCTTCTTCGCGAAGTCTCTGTTCTTATTGCTGCTGCTGCTGTTGTTGTTGTTGTTGTTGTTCTTGAGCTTGCATTTGTTCATTTGACTGCGATTGTGAGTCATCTTCTTCATTGCTATTGCTGTCAGAGTCTGAACTTGATTCAGCGGCTTCTTCAGCTGCTAAACGTCTCAACTCATCGGTGATTCTTTCTTCAGCAGCACTTTGGATGTTTGTCAAATCATCAGCAGTGATACCAGCACGTTGTAGGGCCAATCCTAATGGTACTCTCTGAACTTGAATGTGTGGCATTTCTTGGTTGCTGGATGGAATCTGAACGGGAATATCATCGGCAACATGAATTTCACGGAATGGTAATCGGTGAACTTGAATGCGTACGTGTTGCTCTTGCATTGGTTCAGGGTGTGGAGCTTGCATAATTTGCGGTGGCATTGGTGGGCGCATAGCCATTGGCATATGTTGGAATGGTGGTGGCATTTGACGGATCATTGGTGGTTGTTGCTGTTGCTGAGGCATTGGTGGCATCATACGTTGTGGCATATGAGTCAACGGGAATTCGTTTGGAGTCTGACCGAATGGAATTGGGACACGTTGGAATGGAATAAACATTGGACGGATGGCTTCAACATCACTGACTTCGCGAGCTTGATTGCGGGCTTCTTGTTCCTTATCTTCGTTGCCGCTTTCGCAAAAGATCGAAATACGTTCACCGGTGATACGTGCTTTCTTTGGATCGGTTGTAAGGTTAACACCGAATGGAAGATTAACGGTCTTTGAGGGTGAGTCGACAATTTCTTCAGCATGTTTACGTTCGACAACACAATTCATGCGGGATTTCTTGTTGTTCTGCAAAAGAGCCGCTGCAAGATCACTTAAATCTAATTCAAGAGGAACTGTATGCATGCCTGTTGAGACGGGCCGAATACCAGCACATCAGAGTTGGCGCCTTTGAGCTCTTTGTCAGTAATGCAACTGGTCTTCTACATTTGTTGCTGTCAGTGTCGAGAAGTTAAATGATACTCGACGGAAAAGGCCCCATAATTGTACCCGTTCGACATTGAATATCCTCACAATAGTTCGCTGGCTTTGACCTGTTACGTATATCCGCATCCGTATCTTGGCTGCAATAAGGTAATGGTCCGATGTTAGCTGCTCGATACACTCGGACATCCGAAGCACTGGAGGAGTGCCTTGCGTCAATCACTATATGAATAACTTGCTGGACGGATTGTCGATCAGCGGTCTGCCGGGTACCTTTTAGGATGTCAAGATGTGGAAACCATGTCCTGGCTATAGTTCTATTACGTCCCGTCGCGAAATCAATACAGGTTGTATCTGTTTCCCGAGATAATGTCTCACTCAATGACTAACTATCCTGAGTAATCGTCATGTCTTAATTTTTCATCAAACAATTGTACCTATCTTGCTTTCTCGTGGCACCGGTCTCTTTCAATCGGGTTTGATTTGCCAAACTTATGAACGCAAGTTTGAAGGAGCACAAATGACAACCTAAGGAGTAGGAGGTAAGCGAAAGAACACGCGTGACAGCAGTCAGCATGTCGTGTTCTTTATATGAACTAAGCAAAAGTCCATGAAGTTTTTTTTTAAATTAGCCTGAAATAGCCTCATTTCGTAGAAGCCGTTTCTACGATCTTGCCATCTTTTGACAAGAGGTAGTAAATAGAATCTCGTCCACCAGGTTCGGGATTGTGCATGAGGAAACTACTCGGATACATCTAAATCCGACTATTGCAGAGCAACCAATAGCCAGTAAGATTCTGCTGTTAATGGCAGACAAAAAGAAGTCTTGAGCTTTCGGCACGTGAACGAACCATTCTAACAATCCGCATCATTGATGAATTGAAAGTCACAAACTAATGTGTTGGTTGGTGATATACAAGCAACACAACTCCCCCAGTGCAGCGGCACTGAACTCCAGAAAGAACCTCTCAGTTTGGACGATAAAAGTCAAGATTTCTGTATTTTTGACCAAAATGAAGTACAAGTATCCAGACTCATGTATAACAATCCCACTGGCCTTAATAGTCCCCCTGCCAAGTTACCTAAGAGAGTGCAAGATGGTTTAGCAAGACTGAGGGAGATATCCCTGGTGGATGAAAACTCAGCATCTCTTGCCCTATCCAGGCTATACAAGGTCTTTGGAGGAGTAGATATAATAGCGAACTCTACAAGCTGCATAACGACACCAACCTATTCAGAAAAGTGTGCATCAGTCATCTGAGAAAGCTGCGACATGTATAGCAGAAGGCAGGAGCCAGGATGGAATGGAACCTCTACCATCTTGGGCAAGGAGAGATTTACTGGTTGATCGCAGATCCAGCTTCCAACTCGAGACCCATTGTAGTAAGTGACTAAGTTAACCCTCCCCGTAAATATGAACTTCTACTGAAATTCTACAGTCAGGAGCGAACCAAGAAGTGAACCAACCAACCAAACTCTCAGGATAGCTCCTTCCCAACCAACTGCCTCTAGTTTTGCATTTCGACTTGGTTGAGGTCTTCTGCCTTCACAAAAGAATATTGCAGACGGAATCTTATAGGCGATGTGGAGGGGACTCGTTGTTTACTTGACACTGTTTTAAGTCTGCTCTTTTATGTATCGAGCAATCGACACTAAGATTCCTGCGGTTTTCATTGTATGCTCACTCACTCCAAGTTGAAGCCAACTCCAAGGGTTGCTACCTGCAGCTTGGAGTAAAACGACACCTCAATCGTCAGCTTCAGCTGCCTTTTTACTTACGAGTTTTGATATATTCTTATTTTGCATTTGCCGTCATCTAGTTGTCTATGAGCTCATTACTACTACAAGTTTCCTAGGCGGACTCAGCGAGCTTCTATTTGGACTCTGTATCCAAACCTTGGTTTGAGTGTTCATGTTTCTTATTTATATTTGTTCAATGGCGCCCATCACATAAAGGAAGAGGTAGTGCTTATGACAGCCAACTATTAATAGTGCCACTGGTCTCCTTTATTTGATGGCAACTGTCTGTTACGATGGCATTGAAATTCCTCCCTTACTTCCCACTTCCGAACTATACATTCAAAATATTACACGAGTGTCTTTGGTCCGGATTGGACCCCGATCTCGACCAACAACTTCTTTGATTTAACACGATCTTGCCCTGATCCCCCTCATTTATGCACGCCAAGCAGATTGATTCCATGTTAGATTAGGTCTTTCTTCCATCCATTGTCCGTCCGCGGCTTAATAGAGCTTTCCGGGATACTGTATTAGTGTCCATGTGCGGTTTATGAAAACGGGGCGGATTACTATATGAATGATAACGTTCTACAGACTGCTTTCTTCGTTGTTCGTGAGGAGGACGAATTTATAAGTTGGCTTGTCTAAACAGCAATGAACAAGAGTGATTGTCTGCTTCATCTCTACGGTAGTGCCGTTTTTTCAACTTAAAAAGGAGCTTTGACAACATCCTTCTCGGCCGGAGGTTTTTAACAGGGACGCGAAAACTTTACATTGCTTTTTACCTAGTCTCTATAAATCCTGTCAATTGTGACCTTAAAATCAGTGAATGGATAGCGGGAATCAATGTAAATTTTCACTGTTGTTTGTAGTCGACGGTGAAACTTGCCAAGCGCAAAAACACACTGAAAAAGAGCATATGATTGATAGGACCTTGTGCGCGACGTTATGGCGAGTGATTCATCTATATTTGGAGCAGCTTAGAGGATCCCCATTTTTAAGAACCAGATAAGCTAAGCTAGGATCACATTCACCGGGTATTCTTTCCTCCGTCTTGTCCTTCTATTCTAGCAGACCTAATTTAGTTTAGATACCGCTGTAGACACCCGTTCTTATTCGCTTGTACGGTGTTGTTGGCGATCATTGTCTGCTTTGAAATGGTTTTTCTTTACTGTAAAATAGTCTGCAGAAGTAAGGCTTCCGACTCTTCTATATCGTTCCCATCATTATCTTTGCTTGTCTTCCATTTCATCCTAGACTTTCGAAGTAACTCCTATCTACGGCCGCGATGGAGCGATTCTCTATGAATTTGTTGTTCTTTCTAAGAACCGAATATTACTTACGTCGCCTTTAGTAATAGAGTTGGAGTCTCATTATTTTGCACTTCTAGCCTCGGGTCGCACACTCATCAACAGTTTTCATCGAACAAGGAAACAATCTTCGACAATGTAGGAACTTGATTCTGTCAGCATAAGACTTCTTGAAAACTTAGTCAAGAAAGGTCATAGCAGTCTGTGAGGGCGTGCGTACATACGAGAGTCGGTTTGGCAAATTAGGCCTTGATCCGAGTTATTGTCAGATGTTCAGATTCAGACTTCCTGGCTAAGTCTTTATTAGATGATTATTACAGAGGTGGGAATATTTGTTCATCCGTTCTTCCGGTTTGTTGTGATCGGGGATATCCTCTAGTCATTCAGCTTGGCCTAAATTGTTAAGTGTCACGTGCAGATTCGAAAATCGTTCTCTTTGTCTTGTTTTCCAGAGCAGTCCACAGCATTAAATGTATCAGCCGTATTATTTTTTTCATCGCAAAATACTTCTCTTTGGTGTGGGATGACGTGAAAAATTGTGATACACTGGCGTAGATATGAAAACACGATTTTGACACTGCTCAGGATGAGCTGGCGTTAGTATTGAGGTCCATCAAAGTAAAGGAAGCTAAACTAAGGACATACGAGTACTCGTATGCTCTCCCTTCTGACATTAAAGAAATTGGCTTAACCTTGTTGTCATTTCCCCAAAAACTTTAAACCGATGGTTCGTCAACAGCATTACAGCATTTGGATAAAATCTAACTAAAACCGGCACAATTTGATAAGTCTTTTCCTTTTCGGTCAAAATGTCACTGAAACCTGTCTACTTGCGTAGATACAGCCTATGTATTCAGGGTTTTCGTGCACATATGTGTATAAAGGAAGTTTATGATTGTTAACTTATGCAATCAATGTTAAAGAAACAAGCAGGACGCGTTTAGAAACCGCAAACAAGCTTAGGAAGTGAGTCCATGGAGTATTAGACTTACGTAATTGTCTCCAACTGAAGGTGGGTATGGTGGAGTACATTATAAAGTCCATTGAGAGAGTTGGAAAACCAGATTTGTATCTTTGCACCTGTTGATACTCGCGTGACCACTATGTTTGCCTTTCATTAGTTTAATCTAAAGTACGAAGCCGATGTCTCATATTTTTTGCAAACAAAGAAGTAATTCAGAAGGACATTGCGAGTATTTAATTTTATCAATTTCGCGTTGCCTAACACTGTTGCATTGCGATGGGATGCTGAAATATTATATCTTCATCTCCTCAAAACTCAGACTCATATGTATTTGACTGGAAATACATATTAACGTACTCATGAATAGACGATTACATACGCTTTTGAGAGCCCCTAGGTGGCGGTTAAGTAACATAAACAGCATTTGCGCGGGATACCAACTCTAAGAATCCCATAATTGTGAATCGGTTGTCGTTTGCTCTCCGCCACTACTGCCATACTGAGGAAGTTAACCACCGCCGCCGACGCCGCCGCCACAATGCTCGAGATTCAAGTTACTGGTTTGGATGGTAGTGACGACGACATATACTGGAAAGTGCAGAGTTTTGAGCAACTGATGATGCATATGGCTTGGCGACTATATGATGTGGATGGCATTGTCGTCACTTATGTTGCATCATCTTCTTTTGGAGTGTCGCGTCTTCTTGACAAACTTAAAAGTATCTCAGCAAATCTTTCTTTTTTTTTAGTTTTTATCTAAAGAAAACACGGTAGGTGGCCTTTATGGCATCGGTTTAGTTGAGCCAACATGACTCATGATTGTTTCCAATGATGTTTGTCATGTGAGGCACTGATTTTTTATTGGTCTTGTACAAGAACGGCTGAACTTTATTTTTGTAGCTGACACACATTTTTTTTTCATTTGGAATCTGAAGATAAACATCATGGTGGCTGTGGTTTAAACCCAAATTGATTGCGGAAAGGGTCCTAGACCCATTGTAGAGTTGGAAATATGTAACTATTGGGTGCTATGACCCTAAGATCAGTAAAAGATTTTAGATCGGTTTCGACTCATACCAAGGATGGAAGTTGTGCCTCCAACACAGTTCCGAATTGTTGCTCAGGAAGGTGGCAGGCGATAGCAAGGCGTATCCTTGCTTCTATGAATGTGTGAGTACACCGTGAAATTAAGTCTTCCGACAGGTGTTCACAATACAATAGGTCTACATACTGTGGAACTGCATACAGCGACAGATAATCGACCAATTCACAAACCAAAACTTGAATAGTACTCTCATATTCTTATCTAGTAGTTGCTATTCCCTCATCTTTAGTTCTGTCCTTGATTACACTTTGATCTGCGGGTAAAATTTAATTTTTAACATACAACTGATATTCGCTATGGCTTTGATTGGGCTTTAATTTTTAGGCGACTCATTGGTATTGTTCCCACCCATTTCTACACTTACTCTGGTCGTTTTATTGCGATCGCCTTTTTTGACGTAAATGCCTTACGCACCATAAGTAGGTCTGTTGGCGTTGACCATCCCCGTGAGTCCGGCTCTCTCCGCATGCTTTCGGATAATACTAACTAAAACTCTTTCTGAGAATATCTTCCACAAACTGACAAATTCTTCCCCAATTCAGGACACTCGTCAGCATTTTATCCACATGTTTGCTGGGTTGAAGGCACCAATGCTGTTTTCCAGTGATGTGCGTTGGGCTTCCCATCTTCTGCAGGCAAAAAATGTGTGATGTACGTCGTCTGCTGGGGAGCCGCTATACTGGCGGGATGGGCTATCCGTTTTGCCGATCCTATGTAAAAAGGCTTTGAAATTTCCGTATCCTATGAGGAAGTAGTTGACCTCCCCGGGTTTCCGGTCTTTCCACTCAGCCACATTTCTTATCAGCCTCGCTGTCCACCTTCCTCTACTTTCCGAGATCCAGCATTCTTGCCACTTCCGTATCGTTTGCTGCTCTGCTTGGTCGATTACCGCTTCCAATCTGATTTCCGCCTTGTTTTCGTGGACATACTTTCTTTTTTTTTTTTTTAATTTATGCGCGCCTAAGGGGTTAGATACCCTTTTACTGTTGCCAGGGCGCGGGCGGAAAGATAGAAGGAGGAGAAAGGAAAATTGTTTTTGTAGTGGTTTGAAACTCAGGTGTGTTTGGTTTCTATGTTTGCTCTCCAGGGGTGGGGGTCCGAATAGGACGGAGAGTTTTTTCTTCACTCAGAGTGGAAGGTTATAATTCGCAGTAATTAGTTGTGCTTGAAACTCTACAACAGCCAAATCTACGTGTCAGTGTTATGTCTTCACACGCAGAATTTTTCTGTCTGAGTTCCAATTACACAATGAAAAACTGACTTGCCATGGGCAGGATTCGAACCTGGACCCTCCGAGTGAGAAACGTTTGCTACTACCACTACACCACGGCCACCCCTTTGCGCCGCTAGGAGATCGATTGGAGTCACTCCTGTCCTGTGGTTCCGACACCGTTCGTTAAGAGCTAGCCACGCGTAGAACTCCACGTTTTTGCACTGCCGCCATCTGCTTCCGGTACTTTTCTTTTCGAAGCGCGTCTGCCCAGATCTCACTTCCATATAGGAGAATGGCATGCGTTGTCGACATTAATAGCCTGCGCTTACTTGGCGTTGGACCACTATGTTCGCCATTAATGTACTGATTGATGTTGTAACTCTAAAGGCTCTTTTCGCTGCGTACTTTATCTGTTGCCAGAAAGTTAGTTTTGTGTCAAGCCTCAAGCCTCAAGCCAAATACCTCACCACGTCCTTGCTCTTAATGACTTCAAAGCCAATTTGGAAGTCTATTTGCGTCGGGATTTACCTCTTTGTCAGAAGGATTATCTCAGTTTTCTCTGTTGCCAAACTAAGACCGTGCTCATCCATCCAGACGGTTGTTCGTCGCATGAATTGGTTCAACTTTCTTTGCGCGTTTTCAGTGTCTCTTGCCGTTATCAATGCCGCGATGTCGTCTGCGTATCAAACGAGAAAAGTGTCTTCGGGCATCTCAATCCGCAGTATATCATCATAGGAGATGTTCCAGAGGTCTGGTAACAGGGTTGATCGTACTGTACTGCTCCAGATGTTATTTCCTTCCTTCGTAGGCCTTCTGTGGTCTCGTAGATCAGCTCCCGATCCCTGTGATAGTCCTTCATCAGATGTAATAGATAGGCTGGGATGTTGAATCTATTTTCTAGCGCATTTAGTATATCACTCCACCTGGTTGAGTTGAATGCATTTCTTACGTCCAGGGTTGTCAGCAAAATGATCGGTTTAAACAGAATTCACCACTTCTTGAATAGCTCCGATCGTGGAGCGTCCTTTCCTGAACCCGTACTGCCTTCCTGCCAAGTCTCCCGCTCTTTGTACTGCATCTGTGAGCCGTGATTTGAGCTGCTTTTCCATCAGTTTTCCCGCTGTGTCCAGCATACATAAGGGGAGTCTGGGTCTCCTTTTCCTTTGCTGATCAGTACCAATCGTTGCTCCTTTTTCGAGGCAATTATTGTACATGTTGAGCAGCAGGTTAGGGCATTCTTGGGCAGTCACTTTTATTACTTCTGCTGGAATTCCATCTGGCCCGGGTACTCTTCTGTTTTTCATTGTCTGGTGGAGTTTCCTGGAGTTTCCTGTCGTCTGTCTGTCTGTCGGGAGGCCTGACCGGATGAGTTGGGAAGAGGGTGTTTACAATGCACTCCATCTTGTCTTCGTTTAGACTAGGCGGTGCCGCGATTGGGCTCCCAGTTTCCGCATTACGACCTTGTAGCCTAGCCCCCAGGGGTCGCTGTTTATTCTCTCACTTCCGTTTTTTACTCGAATTGATGGCCCTCTTGAGCTCGGATCTTTTGGTTCTAAACTCCGCTAGAGCTTCCTCTATGTTTCCAGCGTGTCTTCTCCTTCCCCTGGTGACTATGCGCCTAAGTTGTAGGCAGTACACTGGATTTCTCCTTCTGTTGTTGCAGCTTTTCGTGGCTTCGCTTTGTACTTGGTCATCTTGATAGTTCTCCAAGTTTTCCCATTGGAACGGTCAAATGTCCAAAATGTGGGATAATTCTCTTCATCGCACTATGGTCGATTCGTATGGTCCCCTTTTCTTTTCTACGGTACAAACAACGTCACCTCACCCCAACCAACCAACTTAACCAGCGAAACTGGAAGCAGCAAGCTAAAGATCAGGACTTGATCCATCCCGCCTTAAGCCAATAAGTAAGAGTGTATCATTCAACTTTATTACTAAGGACACAAGTTAAAGTTCCAACGGCGATCTTTATTCTACTTAAGCCATTGTCAAAGCAGCACATGTTTTTATTGCAAATGTCGAAAGGAACACGTTCTTCTCGTACATCAACTGGAATACATGAATTCTTTTGGTTGCCCTTAAAAGGTTTAGATATACTTTTCACACTACGTACATACGAGTAAGTTGTATGTGTATCAAAGTGGTATCATCGATGGGTTGTGGAAAATCGTTCCACTTTAGTAGATTACATCACATCACATTGAACCATGTTTGCCCACTATTTTTATCCTTTACCTTTTATCCTTTCTATCCTTTAACGTCATCGCATATCCATGGATGGCGATAAAAAAATAAATAGTTGTCTCCATTATAATCATCAATGCTGTGCTCCTAAAATATTTTTCCGTTTTTAGGTTAAGGACAACACTAAGGCGGCGGCATTCGTTTAATGTCCTTTCCTCATCCGCTTAATTTGATTCTTCGGCTTTTAATTTTCTGCACACGATAGCCGTTCTTATTGTTATTATTCGAATAAAAATTCTCGCAACGTGGGGATACAACCATAGATACGTTACGACTACATGTGCGCTATGTGGGTGCGGTCTGACGCGCGACTTTTCTAATCCTAAAAGCCATCCCCACAGAGACTCATACATACAAAGTGACAGCTCCTTAACTCCCCTACTAGGTCAATGCTTTACTTAGCTGCGTTCTGATGGGACCGGAGTTGGTTGGTTTGTTGGCCAGAGGCAGTGCTTTAAGGAGTGGGCCACACCATTTTGACATTAAATGATATTGATGGACAAATATTTCCCTTTCCTTCTACGAGCACATCCAGATCCACTTCGTTTGCGTTTGCGGCTACGTTTCGAGTCCTTGACGAGCACTTTGCTAGGATTTCACTCAGATAAGCGTTATGTGTTCTAAGACACGGTCATTCTTAAAACTGAGGTACGGGCGATTCCCCAATGTTTGCATAAAAATTTATTACAACCGACCAGAAAGGAGTGAAACATTTTTAGAAAACAAAAATCGTTCACTTTGTAGGTCAAGTATTGCCCTACATATGTACATATGTTATCATTTTGAGAATGTTCGATTTAAATTTTTAAACTTTCGACATCATCACATGTGAAATTGGAGTAACGGTAATGATTCCGAGTGTCTGTGTCAAGAGATTGATACAACTAGAGTGAAAAGTCCTTTCGTCACGCACTTCAGGATATATGTATGTACTCGTATGTATGAGTTTTCTTTTTGAATTTTGTACTACGAATACGATAAGGAAATGTTAAACATTATCTTTTATTGTTTGGTATTTGTAAATGTGTGCGTGTAAATAGGGCTTTAATGTCTTTATGCAAATGTGCTCCGAACAGGGAGTGTTTTTTAAAAAGTGCGCCTTTCTAAGTAAAGATAGCCGCAAAGGATGCAAAGTTAATAATAGCGCCTGAGTGATATGCAAATGCGTTTAGCATTTGCATTTTACAATAATTTGTTTGAGTTCTAACAAAAGGATTTCTCGGCAATGCTCTGCAGATACTAAGCAGTCTCTCATACATTTTAGACTTGTAGCCGATTGCGAATAAAGTGATTGTGCAATTAAATGAAAAGGAGCCATAAATGTAGAAATGAACTGACATATAGGTAGATAGACCCATATAACTTTTTACGGTGATAAGTTCATTAGGATAGAAATCTGCAACAGATTCGTAAATATGGATCGAGTACCAAGTAGTTATAAACAGAGATGATCTCCTTTCAACGCCATAATTATTAAATTTGCAAAACCTATGCGATAAACTGGTTTATGATTTAATGTTTCGCTGCTGCCACTGTTCATGTAGAAAATTCTCTAAAATGGATAAATTAGATACAATGGCAATTAAGCTTATAGTAGATTTAACAATACAAAGCAAAAGGCTGTTATTTTTAGAGGTTTAGAACTTTAAAATAATATAAAACGCATAAAAGTTGTGATAATAAAGGGTTTTCCAATAGGGACTTGACAACTTTGAATTGATTTTGTGAACGCGCTCTTTCACTAATCATCAAACTGTCACTGTCAATTTATTCAGTAAACTCAACATTTTCATCATGGTGAAGTAATCTACCTAAGCTTCTATGGACTCAGACTGATTAGTGCTACTATACTGCAACAAATCCTACCTCTGATAAAGAGAATCTGACTCTGGTCTATATCAATTAAGTGGTGTCACCAATAACATCGGCAGACAACTCGACCTAGTCTTCGCCACTGATACAGATAACTGCGTCGTTTTAGAAAGTAAATATCTGCTTTCTAAGTTGGATAGTTACCACCCTCCCCTTTCTCTTACGCTGACATATGACAATGGTCTTAATCCCGTTTCCTATGAATATTCTTACAGTTTTAATTTTCATAGGGCTAACTACGCCAAACTGAACAACCTCCTCAGTATGGTCAATTTTAACTTTCTCTACAATAACCCTAACTTTACGGTTAACGATGCTCTTGCATCCTTTTATACCGAAATTTTAAAATGTCTCTCCCAATCTGTGCCTTTTTTACCCAAAAGGAATCCCTCATCGTCACCACCCTGGTATAATAAAGAGCTGCGATCTCTTCGTAACAAGAGAAATAAGCTCTGGTATTCTTACTTAAAATCGCGTTCCGACACCGATTTCTTCTACTACCAGTCTGCCCAAATTAATTTCTCTGTACTTTGCAAAACTCTCTATAACAACTATTTAAACCGAATGGACCACACACTCATTTCCGACCCCAAAAGATTCTTTCAGTTCATCAAAACTAAAAGTAAATCGGATAACTATCCATCATCCCTAAATTTTCTTGATAGGTCCTCGGGCGATTCCCAAATTATTGCAAATCTTTTCGCAATCTTTTTTGGCCCAGCGTTCGCCATCCATTCACAAGAGCCAGACCATTCTTACTTTTCCTACTTAAACAGCTGCCCACAAACAACTTTGGAATCGGTGTCTATAACTTTAAAGCAAGTTAGAGATAAAATAATAAAACTCAAAGATGATTATTCTGCTGGCCCTGATGACCATCCCCCTATATTTTTAAAGAAATGTCAAATGCATCTAGCCCAACCTCTTACAGCTTTCTATCACGCAGGGATTATTTCCATCAATATGGAAAAGGTCGTTTATTATTCCCCTACATAAAAAAGGTAAAAAAGACGATATTTCCAACTATCGACCAATTGCTAAGTTGTCCTGCATACCTAAGCTTTTTGAGAGCATTATCTATGCCATAATGCTTTTCCATTGTAAATCTATTGTTTCCCCAAACCAGCACGGATTTTTCAAATACAGATCTACGACCACCAACTTAACGGAATTCGTATCAAGCACTTTATGTGCACTGGAATCTGGAAATGAAGTTGATGTGATTGCCACCGATTTCAGCAAAGCCTTTGATAGAATTGCTCATGATATAATCCTTCTAAAATTAAAGGCTCTTGGTTTCGAGATAAACTTTATAACTTGGGTTCAATCCTATTTAAGTGAACGACTTTACTATGTTCTATTTAGGTCCATGGTTTCTGACACAATTAAAGCCTCCTCTGGTGTCCCCCAAGGCAGCCACCTTGGTCCCTTATTATTTATTCTGACCATTAATGATGTTGCTTGTATCATTAAAAATTCATACATATCTGTTTACGCAAATGATATGAAAATATTTAGATATATATCATCTTCCTCAGACAGCCTACTTCTGCAGCAAGATCTAGACAGGTTTTGTACTTGGTGTCAGAAGAATTTTCTGGAGCTTAACGTCAATAAGTGTCAGGCTATAACTTATACCCGTAAACGCCTCCCTACTTCACCTCGTTGCTATCTAATCTTTAATCTGCCTGTTCCCTTAGTGAAGGAACTCAATTTCCGTTCTCACATTGATAGTATAATAAAAAATGCCAACTCTGGCCTTGGCTTTATCAAGCGCTGGTCTAAGGAGTTTTCCAATCCTTATGTTACCAAATCTGTTTACATAACGTTTGTTAGGCCTCTTCTTGAATATGCCAGCCAAGTTTGGTCACCCTACTACAGAACTCACATCCTCCGGATAGAAGCTGTTCAACGCAGGTTTTTACGGTTTGCTTTACGTGGTCTTCCCTGGGATGATAGCCAAAACTTACCACCTTACACTGACCGGCTGAAACTTATAAATTTACAACCCCTTTCTATATGCCGAAAAGTTGCCGACATTCTCTTTATTCATCAAATTTTAGTAGGTAATACCGATTGTCCTTCCTTACTTCAAATTATTTCTTTTAACACCAATCCCCGCAATCTTAGGTCTGTGCCACTTTTCCGGCGCAATCTTCACAGAACGAATTACAGACACCTGGAGCCAATGTCTAGGATGCTTCGCGAAGTTGACGATGTTCTGCCTCTCTTCGACTACCATCTCAGCAAACTCTCCCTCAAGAACATACTTACGAATATTTCCACCTATGCCTCACGTCCTAACTTTCTTCAACCGCTCCCACCCTTTAGTTTTTAAGTGAAAATGTTAGTTTTAAGTATATGTTTGCTTGCAATACGCTTAATAAATCTGTCCGGGATTGACCCGGGCCGCAAAATCAAAATCAAAAATCAAATACACAAAAGAGCAACGTCTGCAAATTATAAAAATTTTCTACCGAAATTCGGAGTCGGTGACTGCAACTTTAAGAGCGTTAACTCCAATTTTCGGTCGTAATTCTCGCCCTAGTAGACAGGCAATAACAAGTTTAATGCAAAAATTTGAGTCTACATATTCGTTGTGTGATGTTGCCGTGTCAGTGAGACAACGGGTTGGTCGAAAATATCGCTGCCTTTCAGGCGTCCGTAGCAAACGATCCAAATCAGTCAATTCCACAGCGTTCTCAAGAATTGGGCATCGCTCAGACCACATTATGGCGTATTTTGCGTAAGGATCTTGGTTTATATCCATACAAGATCAAGCTGTCTCAAGAATTGAAGCCGATGGACCACTTGAACCGACGTACGTTCTCCGATTGGGTCCTGGAGAAGATGCGCCAAGATGATGAATTTCATCGCAAAATCATCTTCAGTGACGAAGCTCATTTTTGGCTCAATGGGTTCGTCACTAAGCTAAATATGCGTTATTGGTCGGGTGAAAATCCACATGTGCTTCATGAATCACCACTTCATCCACAAAAAATAACTGTTTGGTGCGGTTTGCATGCTGGCGGCCTTATTGGGCCATATTTTTTCGTCGACGATAATGATCGTCACGTTACTGTGAATGGTCAGCGTTATCGCGCTATGATCAACGATTATTTTTGGCCCAAATTTCTAAGATATGGACTTGGACGACATGTGGTTTCAACAGGATGATGCCACAAGCCACACAACACACGCTACAATCGATTTGTTGAAGAGTAAGTATGGTGAGCGTGTTATCTCAAGAAATGGGCCAGTCGATTGACTATTTTCTGAGGGGCTACGTTAAGTCATTGGTTTATGCCCACAAGCCGACGATGTTGGAAGAGCTCAGAGCCAATGTGTGGCCGAGTCGTTGAAAATTGGGTCCAACAAATCGACCGCTGCAAATGTGAAAGCGGTGGCCATATGAACGAAGTCATAAATGTTTGGTTGTACTTCAAGCCGATAATAAAGTTTTTGAAATATCTCAAATGGTTTGCGCGTTTTATTTAAAAAAAAAAGTTATCAAGTCCTTGTTGGAAAACCCTATTGTTGTAAAAAAGCTCCAAGATATCACATTCGCTTTGTTCAAAACTCGCTTTGAGCTACTTTCATCTGTTTCTAACTCTTTTTCCTTACTTCTACCATATCTTCTTGTTCTCTTGGTAAGCATTTTGAAGTTGATTGTGGCATACTTACTTATTAAGGCGGCGCTACAGTCCGGGGTGGACCTGGTCTTCAACCAATAAATCTCTCTATTTAGCGCGGTCTTTGGATAGCTGCCTCCTCTAAGTTAATTGAGGTCCCCTTCCAGTTGCGCGCGCCACCTAAGGCGATGCCTTCCTCTACTGCTGAGGACTCTTCATATGAACAGCCTCCGGTCCCTCCGGAGTTACGGACTGAAGAAGTCGAGTATGGTGTTTCACTATTTCTGATGGAATGACCGGAGAGATGGTGAGACCCATCGGGAAGGCCGTCCCAGAATACCTGTTTGGTCTTTATAGCAAATGTATTGCTTGCAGCTACTTCCCCAAGGATTGGAAGGTGGCAAGGGTGGTTGTGCTCCTGAAGTCCACCGATAAGAATAGGTCTGATTCTAAATCTTATCGGGGCATCAGCCTGCTTCCGGTACTAGGAAAAGTACTGGAAAGGGTTTCGTAGAGCCCTTCCAATTCGGCTTTACAATAGGCAAGTGTGTCGAGGATGCATGGTCTTTCCTAAAAAACAGAGTCGTCAGAAGCAGGGCCAGTGTGGTTATAGGCATCTTTATTGATTTTAAAGGCGCCTTTGATAACCTGAACTGGCAGAAAATAGTAACCAGGTTTCAGGAATTGGGCTGTCGGGAAATTGGGCTTTGGGGAAGCTATTTTTCCGACAGAAAAGCGAGTGTGGTAAGTACGCACGACAGCGTCTCAATTAATGTTGAGAGAGGTTGCCCCCAGGGATCCATCTGTGGTCCTTTTATTTGGAACCTGATGATGGATCCACTCTTGCGGCTATTAAACCAGCTCTGTGGGTGCTGCGATGAGTGTAGATTTGTGGGTGTGATGGTGTCTTATTTATGGCTTATGGATTTTCTTAACTACAAATGCGCAATTATGTCAGTTGACGTTGCCACCCCCAACCAAAAATGAGCCTCATCGCTGAACATAAATTTGCGATGAAAAAAAAGAAAAAGAGCAATTTCGTTGATTACCACCTTCCCGGAATTTGTTCAGAAAATTAAAAATACAAGTTTATTCATCTAAATCTACATTGTCCGCTTCAAAGTAATCCCCATCGACTGCAACACACTTATTCCAGCGCTTGATCCAATCCTCGAAACATCTTTTATATTCCGTTTTCGGTATGCCATTCAGTGCTTCGTGCGATTTTTCCATTACTTCCTCTCGGCTGCTGAATCGCGTTCCCCGTAGTGTTTTTTTAACTCGATTGAACAAAAAGAAGTCACAGGGAGCCAAATCAGGTGAATTCGGTGGCTGTTGGATGGTATTTGTTGCATTTTTCGTCAAAATATTACGAATAATGATGGCACTGTGCACAATTCTGGTTTCTTTCGGCGAATTGCGTCACGCAAACGTCTCATAAATCCCTTCTTTTTTGACTAAAAACGACGTGTTTTTTTTTTTGGTTTCGGCTCATTTAGTGAACGCCATTCACTTGCCTGATGTCTGGATTGCGTGTCGTACTCATAAACCCACGTCCCGTCTCCAGTAATGCTCCTGTTGATGAATGTGGGATCGGATTCAGGCGCGCAAATCATTTCTTTTGCGACGTCAACACGGTCTCTATTTTGCATGAAATTGAGGCCTTTTGGCATCAACTTTGCTGCTACACGACCGAAACCCAAATCATTCAGCAAAATGTCTTGGACGGATCCACAGGCAATGTTCAAGTCCTCCGCTTTCTCTCTGATGGTTAATTTGCGGTTATTGACCAACATTTCTTTTACTCCATCAGTGTTTTCGTCGGTTTTCGATTTCGATGGTCTGCCACTGCGTTCATCATCTTCGATTGACTCACGACCACTTTTGAACCGCTCGTGCCACTGGTAAACGACCGTTTTCTTTAGAGAATCGTTGCCGAAACACACGCACCATTAAATGCGTTTTTTACGCAAAATTGAATACAAGTTCGCTGTTGCAAATTTAAATCCATTTCCAAAATTGTAAAAAATCGCCAACATACACAGAGATAGATGTACTCTTGGCTACGTAACTTTTGCAAATGTCAAGCTATGACGCTAAAATTTAGAGGGAATATCAACAACAGATTTACCAACTTAACAAAAAAACCAGAACTCAAATCGGAATAATGGGAGCGCCACACGGTGGTTATTCCGAACTTTTTGGTCAAGGTGGTATATCCATTGTGTGTCCTTATACTCGTATAGTAGTTTTCTCTTTTCTGGACAGGGGGATGAGTTTAGCATGGAAGTCAAAACCATGCATACGCTCTGTACGTGCTGCCATGGTTTATTCCCAAATCTGCCGCTAGGTGAATATTTAATCGAATATAGGCTTACCAGGCCTACTATAGGTTTCAGCCGTTTGAAGATTAGATACGATAGGTAGGAATTTGTACGCTATGTAATGAGTCTCCTTTAAAAAGCAGGTGTCATTCATCGGGTATATTCCCATCCAACCTGAGTGGGGGTGTATTCCTTTTCATACAAACCTCACCTCAGATGAGGGGCCAGAAGCTCGCCGCCATTATCAGTCTTCAAAGCCGTGCACGAGCTATTTCGTCACCTTTTGTAGATCACCCTTGCTTCGCTGCCCATGCTCGTTGGAATTCGTCGTCTAACCATTGGTTGTGGGAGCCAGTACATCGGAGCTACGTTTCCAAAGGCCTGAGGGACTTCTCATTTATAATGTTAACTGCCGCGGAACTTTATCACTAATGGAAGATAGCATAAAGTCAACTTAACTAGAAGTCAATATTGAATTATAGACATGGGATTGGAAACAACAACTAGTATAAGGCAGAAGGTAGAGTAAATTGTTCAAAAACTTAAAAGTAATTTCACCATGTTTCACATAAACCGGGTGCTAACTCTAAGAACAGCAAGAGTGGCATGGTGCAGAAAAATAAAGTCATCTTGCGCTATCTCAAGATTCTCGTATACTTTAAGTAATATGCCAATTCGACCAGACAATACTCGTAAGTCAGTTTTTTACATACGAGTAAGCTGATGTGAAATTTCAAAATATAAATCACTTTTAAAACGTGTGCTTAACAGCTCTTTTCTTTGCTTTTTCTTTCAGCCATATCCAAACCTGCACCAGATGAACATTCCACAGTAAACAAGGAATCTCTACAAAATGATCAAAACGATGAATATGACTATGAAGATGCTAATATGGCAGCTGATCAAGATAGGTCTACGTCTTCAAGCCCTAAATCAACAGTGCTGCCATATTTTGATGTAAAAATTGTCCGAAGGACTGTGAAACCTGGCGGCAATATTACTCTTGAGTGTCCAGTAAAGAACTTGGCAGGTAAAAGAATATAAAAATTAGTGTGGCTTACATTCGATCGAACATTGTTTTACGTTTGCATATAGTACACGAGATAAGACGTTAAAGGTGTAAAAGATTTCAACCGATTGCAACCGTCTGGTGCCTGATCTTCCTGCTCCGGCTTCAACTGACCGCAACCGTCTGGTACCTGATCCATCTTCAAATTTCTGTCCATTGTTTTCTCTGCAACAACATTTCTCAGGAACTGATATGCCGAGGCTTGATCTATACTGATTTTTATTGTGTGTTAAATGCATCCAGTCACCTTTTTTCTAGTTCTGATGTCCAGTACTTTTGGCTATTGATAAGTTTCAGTCGACTAAAGTTTGCATTTCGGCTTATTTAGGGGCAGCGTTGATTATTTTCAAATCCGTTCCCGACTTCATAGACTCACACTACTGCGGCATGGCTACGATAATCAGATGGCCATGATTCTGAGAAACTCCGTTTCATTACCTAAACCCTGACACTATGTATAGATTAGTGGTGAACAACACAACTTTTTTGTCTTCAATAAGTCGATTGTCGCACGTGCTGTATGGAAAGTGACCCCATCCTGTTAAAACCTTTCCGCTCCAGTTTCTCCCAAAAAAGTATGTAAGCATGGAGCGATATGCCATCGAAGGTATGGCCTAATGACACCTCCAGAAGGAAAACCACAACAAACAGTCAGTCCAATGCTATTGGAACACCTTCTACTTGTGCATTGATGTCTATTCGCTCTACATGTCCTAGTCGTCTCAGGCGTACAGCTCTTATAGTTCGTCGTGGAATCTTCTCTTCCAAAGTCCGTAAACGCAAACGAACGGAATATTTTCCGAAGGATTTCTCTCTCGAAACGACTGAGAATATCTTCATTCGCTTATAGGGTCCATGCTTCTCTGCCATAAAGTAGGACTGGGATGATCAAGATCTTATGTAGAGTCTCCTTAGCTTCTTAGCCGAAAGAAACATGTCTTACCGAAACGTGGAACCAAAGCGTACATCAATCTGGCGAAAGCATGATAGTTGCACTTGATATTTCTAAGGCATTTGACAGAGTTTGGCATCAAGCTCTTTTGTCGAAAATGCGTGCATTTGGGATCGACGACTCTCTTCTTCAATGGATTAGAAATTACCTTTCGGAACGTTCAATTCAAGTTTTCTTGGACAGTTTCAAGTCTGATATTCACAAAATAAATGCGCGTGTGCCCCAGGGCTATGTTCTGTCTCCGACGCTCTTTTTTAATTTTCATTAATGATCTCTTGTCTGCTACTTTTACTCCAATATATTCCTTTGCTGATGACAGTACTCTCTGCTTTTCATATTCGTTTCCGGACTCACGGCCCTGCTCTTCGGAGTTGAACGAGAACGGCAGCGTATGCTAAGCTCATTAAATTCCGATATCAACAGCATAACCAATTGGGGAACTATCAACAGAGTGGAATTTAATGCTTCCAAAACACAATGCTGTCAGCTGTCATTAAAGCGAAATTTAAACACCCAGACCTTATCCATGAATGGCACTTGCATCGCCGAAACCGAAAAACTTTCCATTCTCGGTATGTGTGTCAATGACAACTTACGTTGGAATGACCACATACTTGATGTCGCCAAAAATGCTGCGAAATGTCTAGGTTTCCTCAAGCGATGTAAGAAATATTTTACCCCCTCTGATCTGGCCTCAATATATAAGGCATTCATCCGCCCAAAATTGGAGTACAATGCGCACATCTGGTCAGGTGCTCCTAAAACATCTCTGCATCTGCTAGATAGGATTCAAAACCGTGCGATAAAACTTATTGATGATACTAATACCAGTCAATCAATTGACACGCTCGAACACCGGCGTAATGTAATCGCCAGTAGCATTCCGCCCATTCAAACTTTCAACCGTAACACCCGTCTCGCTATGAATGCTCATCAGTATACCCTCAAGCCCATTTTCGGACGTACTCTAAAATATCGTGATTCGTTCCTAAGCCGTACAACTCGCTTATGGAATGCCCTGCCGATCTCTGTATTTCCTGGTCGTTATAACTTGCAAACATTTAAAAGCAATGTACATCGGTACCTCTCTTCTCTTCCTCCCTTAATTTCCTTTGCCCGCGCTGTGAACAATCACCTTAAGGGTACTCAAACCCCTTGAGCGCGCGCTCATTATAAAAAAAAAACAGCGATTGGCAAGAGTGATTCTTCTTTTTATTTCTGCAGAGGTGTTGTTACCAGACTTCATAGTAGGGCCGAGGTAAACAAAGTCCTTTACTACCTCAGAATTATAGTTTTCGATCATGACGATCTGTCCAATTCGTCGATGTTTTGGATTCCTTCTTGTTGACACCCCTCATTTACTGCGAAACCCATTTTGGCAGCTTTCATTTCAAAACAGCGCACCGGTGACAGCCAGATGAGTTCGCTGAATGATGCCGTTATCATCAGCGTACGCTACTAGTTACATAGACTCTTAGAAGACTGTGCCTCCAGTGTTCACTTCTAAGTTCCCCACAAATCTTTCAAGTATGATTGTATCCGATGTTGAGGAGACCTCTATAGTTGGTACAGTTGAGGGTGTCTCCTTTTTTTTTGGATCGGATATACGGTGCTGAGATTCCATTCAACAGGCATACGCTCTTCTGACCAGAACTGTGAAATGAGTTGGCGTATGCCTTCTACAAAGCCATTCCAGCAGCTTTGAATACCTCCGAGGGTAAGCCATCAGGTCCAGCTGATTTATTGGATTTTAGCTTAAATATTGCTATCCTTACTCGTACTTCGTTCTTCTCAGGTGAACGGAAGTTTTCGCAATCATCGTCTAAGTTGAGTGGACTATACTGTCTGTCGACGGGGTGTGCGGTTTCTTCGCAATTATACAGCAGGAAAAATTTTTCCATATTATCAGCACCGACTGTGACTCTACTACAAGGTTTCCTTTTTCATCTCCACAGGTTTCTGTACGGGTTTCCTCGCCTTGACACGTTATCTCTACCTGTTGGTAAAGCTTCCGTACGTTATTTCTGTAGTATAAACTCTTTTTCCTTCTTCTGGAGAAGCCTATGTTCTTCCCGGGTTTTTTTGCTCATAGAGGTCACGAGCAGCTCTCATCCTTCGTTGCAGCGGTGCTTTGTAGTCCTCGTGCTGCATTGTGCTTGCCGGCATTCTTCATCAAACCAGGGATTTCTTGGTGGTGGTCGAGTGAAACCCAGCACATTAGGTGCAGTGTCTCTGATACCTGATGCTGGACGCATAGAAGTTGTTGAAAGATTTCGGGATACACGTTCGGCGAAGATTCTGCCGGTCTCTTGCGATTTCAGCTTTTCTACGTTATATCTTCTCACATTAGTTCTTCTTTATTGTGGTGCTTGGGAGATCCGGATTCCCACCTTGGCTGCAAAAGGATGGTGATCCGATTTAATGTTGAGTGCCCAGAACGTTTGGACGTCCAGAATACTGGAGGGCTGCCTTATGGCTGTCGCAATGTGATCAATTTTATTTAGCGTTTTATAATCCGCAGAGCGCCATGTCCCTTGTGTATATTGAGATGAAAAAACCGTGTGCTTACTATATTAATATTTCATCCCACCGCAAAGTCCATAAGCCTAAACCATTGCAAGACGTGGTGTCGTGTAAGCTATGCTTACCAACTGTCGTACTCCTTTCCTATCCTGGCGTCAAACTCACCTAGTACGAATTTAACGTCATACTTCGGCGGTTGCTCATATGTCTTATTGTCGAGTTCGTAAAAACATTCTTTGAGGCATGGACACGTATTAGGATTATGTTATCGAATTTAGTCTTGATGCGGATTGCCATAAGGCGTTCGCTCACTTGTCGTAAGTTCAAGACTTCTTGCCTAAGTCTGCCGCATATGGCAACTCCGAATCCGACTCCGAATAAGAGCTGTTTCCTTTCCCTATAGCAATCACCATATTATATATCGTAGAAGCAGTCTTTAGTAAGATCGTCCTTCTCATGTCCGAACATTCTACGAGCAGATCCTAAGGTCGTTGTTCCTTAAACGTTTGCAAAGGTCGTGACCAGTGAATCCATTTTTTTCCGAGGTCGTTAGTTGGTTCGTCATTTTAATCTATTTTTTTTTGTAAGCCCTATAACGGCGTATGCCAATACTATGCTAGTGGCCGTCCCTTGCCCTTGCCATTTTAGCTAGCATGAGCACGGGAGGTAAGGCAAGCAGTTCGCTACTTGGCCCAATCCAAATTGTAGGACACTCAGCAGGATGAAGTCCCATTTACAATACTGCGAGATGGGATACGTTGTTCGAAAAAGAGAGCGCATGAACTGTCAAAAATATGACAGTTGTAACATGCACTTCAATATGTTTGTTTACAATAATGCGAGTCTTGCAGCAAGCATCGCAGTCAATTTCGAAAATCTGGAAAACCCTCGCATCTCGCAATGCGTGACAGCTAATTTTTGTTTTTGTTTTTATTTTGAGCTTGTGAGTGGTGTTCCAATTAATTATTTGCGAAGATTTGTAAAGACACAAATTATAGTTTTACGGATCATTTTCCCGAAGATTAGCACTTCACTTGACAATTGTACGTTGCGTTTTGACTTATCATTGTAATCAGAAGTTCGATGTCCGAATACGACCCTCGTTTCGGATCTCGGAGCATTGTAAATGCTATTCAACTTTTAACGAGTTTGATGCGCTGTCTAACTCCATTCAAAGAATTGTATCCCTGTATCCTCATACTGAAACCGTTATTACGGGCGATTTCAATATACACAATTCTGGGTGGCTTCGACATTCTGGACAGAAAACACCCGAAGGACGGTATGTTGAGATCTTCGCTACGGAAAACAACCTAACGCAGCTTGTAAATGAGCCAACGCGAATACCAGACGTTGATAGTCATACCGCCAACACCTTGGACATGTAATTAACTTCTCACCCTGATAAGTACACCATTGATGTGCTCTCCCCTCTAGGCTCGTCGGACCATTATGTCATATCAGCTAATTTCTCGTACACCGACCACACAGTTAGAGAAAAAATTCCTAAAAGAGCCGTATGGCAATACGAGAAAGCCAACTGGAGCGGTCTTAACAGCTTCTTTAGGAATTTTAACTGGTCGTTATGTTTCCTCGTTAACGATGTGGATGTCGCTGCTGATATGATTACAGACACCATTCTCTTTGGAATGAGATCCTTTATTCCTCATCGGATGAAGAGTGTCAAACCAAAAGAAAAGGCGTGGTACGACTCGAGCTGTAAAGAGGCCGTCAGGGTTAAACAAATATTTTTTCGGTCCTACAAGACCAACCCGACAGAGGAAAACCGAAAAAAGTTCAAACGAGCCACAAATGACTGCAACGCCCTTCTTAAGGCTGTGAAATTCTAATACGACCAAAAACTGAGGCAAAAAATACTGCATTGTCCCAAAGGCAGTAACAATTTTTGATCATTCGTCAAAAACATTAGAAATTCCGCCTCATCCTCCATCCCAACGCTCATTTACAATGACATTCCAGCTGTCAGCTCTTTGGATAAGGCCAATCTGCTTGCTACATACTTTGCGGCCAGCTCAACACTCCCAGATTGTGCTTTGTCTCCGCCTATACTTGAGTGCGTCGAATCTTCAATGGGACGAATCTACTTTCGCACTCGTGTGGTAGCAAGAGTACTTAAAGATCTCAACATACATAAATCCGCTGGTCCAGATGGTATATCTCCCCTTCTTCTGAAGAGGTGTTCTTCCTCGCTGGCAAAACCACTGCGTAAGCTTTTTCATCAATCCTACACTTTAGGACTCTTCCCGAGCAGATGGAAAACAGCATTTGCCCAGCCCGTCCCTAAAAAAGGCGAATCATCTTCTCTATCCTCCTACAGACCCATTGCACTTAAGTCCCTTCTTTGCAAGGTCATGGAAACGCTGATAAATCGTCAGCTCATGAAATATCTCGAAACACGAAAACTTTTCAATGACCGGCAATATGGTTTTCGTAGCAACAGGTCCACTGGTGAGTTGATGGCATGTCTTACCGAAAAGTGGAACCAAATCGATATTTCTAAGGCATTTGACAGAGTTTGGCATCAGGCTCGTTTGTCGAAAACCCGTGCATTTGGGATCGACGACTCTCTTCTTCAATGGATTAGAAATTACCTTTCGGAACGTTCAATTCAAGTTGTCTTGGACGGTTTCAAGTCTGATATTCACAAAATAAATGCTGGTGTGCCCCAGGGCTCTGTTCTGTCTCCGACACTCTTTTTAATTTTCATCAGTGATCTCTGGTTTACTACTTATGATTCAATATATTTATTGCTTTGCTGATGACAGTACTCTCTGCTTTTCATATTCGTTCCCGGACTCTCGTCCCTGCTCTTCGGCTGTAGCACGAGAACGGCAGCGTATACTAAGCTCATTAAATTCCGATATTAACAGCATAACCAATTGGGGAACTATCAACAGAGTGGAATCTAATGCTTCCAAAACACAATGCTGTCTGCTGTCTTTAAAGCGAAATTTAAACACCCAGCCATTATCTATGAATGGCACTTGCATCGTCGAAACCGCAAAACTGTCCATTCTCGGTATGTGTGTCAATGACAACTTACGTTGGAATGACCACATACTTGATGTCGCCAAAAATGCTGCGAAATGTCTAGGTTTCCTCAAGCGATGTAAGAAATATTTTACCCCCTCTGATCTGGCCTCAATATATAAGGCATTCATCCGCCCAAAATTGGAGTACAATGCGCACATCTGGTCAGGTGCTCCTAAAACATCTCTGCATCTGCTAGATAGGATTCAAAACCGTGCGATAAAACTTATTGACGATACTAATATCAGTCAATCAATGGACACCCTCGAACACCGACGAAATGTCTCGTGTCTCCCTTTGTTTTATCGCTATTTCCACCACCAGTGCTCCACTGAAATCGCCAGTAGCATTCCGCCCATTCAAACTTTCAACCGTAACACCCGTCTCGCTATGAATGCTCATCAGTATACCCTCAAGCCCATTTTCGGACGTACTCTAAAATATCGTGATTCGTTCCTAAGCCGTACAACTCGCTTATGGAATGCCCTGCCGATCTCTGTATTTCCTGGTCGTTATAACTTGCAAACATTTAAAAACAATGTACATCGGTACCTCTGTTTTCTTCCTCCCTAAATTTCCTTTGCCCGCGCTGTGAACAATCACCTTAAGGGTACACAAACCCCTTGAGCGCGCACTTATTATAAAAAAAAAAAAAATAATCCTCAGTAAAAATCCAGATCTTCGAAAGGGCCAGATCTAGTAAAGGTCTGACGTGCACGATTACTATTTGGCTTTAGCTCTCCAAACCGAAATCTTTTCCCAAAATACATGGACAGATGTCCAGTTCCTGAGAAAGGCGCAGAATCGATTGGTTGTGGTTAGACTTTCCTACTCGCTTGCAGCTCCAGTATTCTCCTAACTTCTGACGGTTCGAGCTCCCCCTGTCACGGCGCACCTGAATAAGTCGATTTGAATTTTGATAAAAAACAATGCAAATGATAAGTAAACGTTATTGACGAGTGGGTTATGGGATCCCTAGTGGACAAATTTGTCGTATCTAATAAAGTTGCTTATATACATATCTATTTACGAAAGTATTTGTTCTATTTTATGTACATGTGATTTTTCTTTTAGAAGCAAATGTCATCCTTTGGTTCAAAGAAGAAAACACCATCACCAACAGCTTGAATGTACTTGACAATGCCTACCAAGTGACAAAGTCGAATTTCAGCCTCATCATTCAGAATGCTACGGAATCCTTTGCAGGCAACTACTACTGTGAAGTTACACCACAAAACATTCGCATGCAAACCATTTTGAAAGTGACCAACGAAACTACACCAGTGGCACCAACTCAACCCGATTTACCACAAATCAAAGAGGCAGCTACAGCAACTGAGCCCAGTACAGGCTCAACAGCGACCATTAACTTGGCCCAATCATCCCTACTCTCCCTAGCTCTTGTCTCAACTTTAATGTCTTACTCTCAATCACACAGAAGACGCTTCCAGTCCTTGCTTAGTTATTAAATTTTCAAAATTTGCTTCCAAAAGCACTTAAAATTAATCTTTTTTTTTAGTTAACACAAATACGAGTATTGTGCATGTAACATAGTTTAATTGGTAGTGTGCAGGTCAGAGATTGATTTCCAATTGATTGTCAATCAAACAAAACCCAAATTTCTAATCAATTAAAAGGAAACTTTAAAACAAACAAACAATTGTCCATCGGTTGATTCTTGGAATTAAACTGGCCACATGATTGAAATTTTTCTCAAAATTTAACATAATTTCTTATACAAAACAACATTTATTTTTTAATTTAAATTAATTCGAATTTTGAACGGTGATATATCAGCCCACTGATTTTTGTTTTTAAGTCAACACACTTTGTTATAAAAAATAACCAAAACCATAAATTCTTTTAAGTCCAAAGGTCGCTATATAAATTTCTAGATGTACGTATAATTTTTTTTGTAGATTGAACATTTGGAATGAAACATTCTACTCTTATTGTTGCCTGCGAATGTGAGGCTTGAAAAAAGCGAAAACAAAAAAACAAAATGTTTAAGTACAAATTGGTTTACTTATAGGAAATAGTTATGTATGAATTAATTTTGATTAAGCTGAAGATAATCAATCAGAAGTGAAAGGAAAACAATATTTCGAATGGGATTTTATGTTACACGCTTTCTAGTCAATAAGGATAATTTTCGTTTTTATTATAAACATATTACATATTAGTAAAATAAAACAAGCAAATTGGTGCATTTTTTAAGATATTAGCATTAAATATTGTGTATTTGTAAATGTTCGATATATATTGATATATATTGGTTAGTTCAAAAAATTTAAGAAATTATTTGCAGACATCTTTTTATATATACAGCTACGAGCACATAATTAGAAACGATGATAAGCGTCTATAATACTTGTATTTTTCGTCGTGTAATTCTTAATTTAGTTGTTTGTATATTTTTATGCGTAAACTAATCAACCATGTAAACAAATATTTGGGATATAAAATATAAAAACTGGCTTCAACGTTATAATTTTATTTTGAAAGTAAAGTAAACAAAAATTTTGATGGAGCACCTAATTAGAAACTGCTAGCTAGACCACTCAAAAAATGATAAAAAACACAATAACAACTCTTAAAAAAAATTAAAAAAGGTTTTTTGGTTAATATTTCGTCAGAAAACCTTTTTTCACTACAACTGCTTTACAGCGATTTTACATGGATAATATTAATGATCTACACCGTTCGACAGGTATAGAGTACCAACATTTCTTGACCTCTTCGAACAATGCATCCATATTAGACATTTGAAGCAAACTTATTTTGTTCTTGACGTCTCCCCATAGGTGTTCGATGGGATTAAGATCAGCACTTGACGATGGCCAGTCCAAAACATCAATAGAATTATTTTCAAAATACTTTTTGGTATGCTTGGCAGTGTGTTTTGGATCATTGTCCTGCTGGAACTTCCAAATCACAGGTGAATTATCTTCTACCTATGGAACCATCACATTCTGCAAGATGTCAACATATTTTTCCTTTGTTAGGATGCCGTCAATACGATGGATTGGCCAACGCCATTCCACGAGAAGCATCCTCACACGTTGATGGATCCTGCACCATGTTTTACAACAGGTGACTTGTACTTCGGATCAAATTCTCTTCATTTTGGCCGCCGTACGAATCTTCTGCCATCAGGACCAATTCGATTTATCTTGATTTCATCGGACCAGAGGATAAATTTCCATTCCTCTGTTGTCCACGATGAGTGAAGTCGAGCAAACTCCAGCCGCTTTTGCGTTTGCGTCTTGGTAACCATTTGGCTTTTTGCGTACAACACGGCCATAAAGTCCAGCTTCAACCATCTTATGATCCAGACTGAAACTGGAGAATCCATTCCGTTCAAAACCTCGCGCTGGATAACCCTTGCACTTTTTTTTGTGCCAGCTTTCGAGAGTCTGACGATTTTTCTGTCATCGCGCACTGTAGTTTTTCGTAGTCTTTTCTTCCTGGACACATTTTTCCACATTCCATAAACTTTAAAATGCTTCACTGCATCATAACAGGAAATTGAAAGTTTAATTGTCCATCATATTCTATTTATTAATTAATACCTACCAAAATTTGATTTTTATATAAGAAACAAATTTGATATTTAATAAATCAAAGATATATTTCGTGAGGTTTCTAATTACTTGCTCCTTGAAATTAAACGATTTTCACAGTTTTGCTTATTTACTCACTGTTAACACTAAGATCAGACAGCCAACCACTATAGAAGTCAACAGCAAAGTAAATAAAAAGCTAACATTGAAATAATTTAAAGAAAAAAAAACGTTATATTTTTACCGGTGCATTTTCGTTCATCGATGCTTCGTTTCTAATTAGTTGCTCGTAGCTGTATATGTATACGCAGCGGCTTGTTGATTATATTGTAATTAGGCGAATGCAGTCTTACTGTGCAATTTAAGAAAAAATACCTGAAAAGTATCATAATGTTGTATTTTCTAGTGGCTACGGTGGCCTGTTGAAATAGATGAAATAATTCTCTTCATTTTGACTATTTTAAGTGACTCTACAGTTTGGAGTGAGCCTGGTCCCAAACCAACAGTCCGTTTTTATCTCCACTATTTTGTGAATACAAAATTGATTTAGGTCCTTTCCGCTTGAGCGTGCCGTATAGTGTGATGTTCTCATCTTCCGCGCTACACCCAATGTAGTCCTGGTTGATGTGCATTTCTTTTGGAGGCAATGAATTCACAACGAAACCCAGACACGCAAAACCCTTTACTATCTGTAAGTTGTGGTAATAATTTTGTGTAGCAGCACACCAGCCAGTGGAAGTCCGATGATTTCTTCCCATGGTGTCAATGTCCTTTAATCCCATACACACTAGGTGGGGTGAAAAGTAACCTCCTTGGGATATACAGTTTGTCAAGAAAGTGTTTTCACAAGTAATAAAAACAACAATGTATCCTATTTTGTTATAAATATAGGCACTTCCAGTAGTTTTATTCAGTTTTTGCTTTTGGTATTATGATATACACATTCTTAATTATTAAATAACAAAAAAAAAGTATTTCTTTTCGTACAAAAACAACAACAAAAAAACAAAACAATCAAAAACAACAATAAATACACTGTCAAGAAAGTGTTTGTACATTTTCATCTTATAGAACAAAATAACCTCAAGAACTGGTAAACTATACAAAAATTACACTTCAGTACTTGGTGTGACCACCTTTAGCATCAATTACTGCCTTTAGTCTTCTCGGCATTGATCCAATTAAATTTCTTACGTCATAATTAGTTGGTATATTAGCCCATTCTTCCTTAATATACTGTATTAATTGGTTTCTGTTTTTCGGACTCCTTTTTGCCACTTTATTTTTCAGGTGTACCCATATATTCTCGATTGGGTTAAGGTCGGGGCTCTGAGCTGGTGTATCTAGCACTTTACTGCAATTATAAAGCAGCCACGTCTTAACCGTTAGCTCTTTATGCTTTGGGTCATTATCTTGATAGAATTTGAATTTAGGTTTTCTGTTCTCATTGTTGCAATTAAAACCAAAGCTTATGGCGCTACTGGGCAAATGATTTCGCAAAATGTGTAGATACTGTTTCGCGTCCATGGTGTTTTCAATGAAGACAATGTCTCCGACGCCTCTGATGGATATGCACCCCCATACCATCACAGATAATTTGCCGAATTTCACAGTAGGAATTATGTTTTTATTACATAGAGCTTTCAAGGGCTGACGCCATACTCTTTTCGGTCCTTCGTTATAGTAAAGCATTATTTTCGTTTCGTCGCAAAATATAACATCATCCCAGTATTCATTTGGTTCGGTGCTATACGTCGATGCGAACAAAAAGCGCTTTTCTATATTTTGCAATGAAAGCAGTGGCTTTTGCCGTGCAACTCTTGATGTGTATTTGTGCTTTTTTAGTACTTGCCGTATAGTTTCATGCGATACTTGTACACCACATTCTTGGCTGATCTCCCTTGACAAGGCCCTTATTGATATTCGAGGGTTATCGTTCACCTTTTTTAGCAGAAAACGCTTATTTCTGTCCGTTAGCTTCCTTGGCCTACCAGTTGTTATTGGAGGATCCAAACGATTCTCACGTTCTGCCCGATTAATGATGTTGTGTATACTCGTAGTTCTTCTGGATATACCAAACATCTCCGTCATTTCTCGCACACTTTTGCCCTTGTAGTGGTTATAGTAAATTAATTGTTTTACGTCCAGCGAAATTCTTTGGCCAGGCATATTTAAACAAAACTAAAACGATCAGTCAAGCACTCGAAACAGAAAAGGAATCACTAAAATTGTTGGATTCGATATCCTATGACTGTCACAGGACAAAAAATAAAAAACCGCTTTAACGGTACTTTCATGATACTGTGCATATGCTGCGAAAATGGAATTGAAATGAAATGTGCAAACACTTTCTTGACAGTGGTTTTTTGTTGTTTTTTGCTGTTTTGTTTTTTTTGTGGTTGTACTTTGTTATGGTATTTTATGCTTAAGTATGTGTTAATTGCAATTCCAAAAGAAAAAATTGAAAAAATATTCCGGAAGTATCTGTAATTACAACGCTAAAAGATACATTGTCATACATTGTACTTGTGACAACACTTTCTTGACAAACTGTATATATTCAATATAGTCCCCTTTTAGCTTGATTCACTTATTCCAGCGATTTTCCAACTTCTTGATCCCGTCCGAAAAGTAATTTTCCGGAAGGTATGCAAAATACTCCTCCGTGGCTGTTATGTCATCTTTGTGAACAGATCTGATATACACACACGATCCGTATGCGCTAAGACTGCTATCCGAAAATGCATGTAATTCAATTGCCTTCGCCGAGGGTGTAAGAACATAACGTGGAATGCTGAGTTCATTTAATGTTGAAAATTGCTGCACATATCTCCTCCAATTATGAGTTTTCCACAGCTCCTGCAGGAATAACTTACCAAGCACAATCACGGGGCCGATCAATCCCAACGGATCAAATAATCTTGTGAGGTCCGCGAGAACTGTTCTTTTACATATTTTTTCACTCGCTTTGCTTATTACTCGTAGTTCGGTTTTGAAACTGTATTTGAATACATCTTGTGATGGTTCCCAGATTAGTCCCAAAGTCTTAACTACCTCTGACTGATAAAAGGTAACTAGGTTCTCCTTGTGCTCTTCTGGAACTTCTTTTAAGACCATTGGGTCATTTGCACAAAACTTCCGCAATTCAAAGTTACCCATTTCAAGCACTTGCTTAATTTCATTCAGTAACTCACGAGCTTCAGCTACTGTTTCTGCACCTGTTAGACAGTCATCTACGTAGATATTATTTTGGATAACAAATGACGCTTTTTCGAATTTTTGTATGTTGTCTTCTGCTAATTTATTAAGACACCGTGTTGCTAAATATGGTGCAGAGGCTGTTCCATATGTTAAAGTATTTAACTGATACCTTTTTAGCGGATGATTTGATTGTGGTCTCCACAAGATTAATTGGTATGGTCGATCCTCTTGTTTCACCGAAATCTGCCTGTACATTGTGCTTATATCACAGGTAAAAACATATCTATGCATTCTAAAGTTAATAATGATAGAAAACAAATCAGGTTGGACTGTTGGCCCAACCATCAAAATATCGTTGAGAGATTTGCCGCTGCTGCTCTTTGCCGATGCATCAGGGACAACGCGAAGTTTTGTTGATGAACTTTCAGGTTTCAAAATACAATGATGAATAAGCATGTAATGTGTTCCTGTTATTTCATTATCTGATATAACGTTCATATGGCCTAAAAACACATACTCCTCCATGAATTTAACGTATTGATCCTTCAGTTCTGGAATTTTTTCTAGTTTTTTCTCCAAAGATAAAAACCTTCTTCTTGCCATATCAATGGAATCTCCTAAAAGTGCTGTTGGATCGTCTTTAAAAGGCAATTTTACGATGAAGTTCTTGTTCTCAAACGTTGTATTATTTTTAAAATGCTCTTCACACCTGAACTCTTCCTCACTCATGGTTTTTACCGGAGTATCATGGCCTTCTGTCTTCCAAAAACTTCGCACCAATTTATCCAATGTAGATAAGGTGGGTTTCGTTGCAATAAGAGTGCACAATGGTCCTTTTGGTAATTCTGTGCTTCCTGTAACTATCCAACCCAATTTAGAGTTTCTCAAAACTGGTAGATTATATCCGCATCGTATCTCCCCCTGAAGGAGCAGGTCAAAGAAAATTTCTGCTCCTATGAGCATGTCGATCGGTTCATTCATATGGAAATTCTTGTCTGCCAATTCCACTTCTGGGGGTATAGCTAAAGTTATACCATCAAGTTCTATATTTGATTGATAGTCAGTTATTTTTGGCAAAATTACTGCATCAATAGAAGCGGAAAATGACGAAGATCTTGATTTGAACGTTATGCTCGTGATATATTCTGCTTGACTGTCTTGGGAGCCAATTCCACTAATTGGAATATTTAATCTCGATCTTTTTGCTCCAATTTGTTGAGCGAATGTTTTTGTTACGAAGTGCAACTGCGATCCTGAATCTAGTAACACCCGACATGGAATTCTAGTGCCGTACGAGGAAATGACATTGACAACAGCTGTAGCTAAATATATATGGTTATTTTTATAGGTGTGACCTATTGCAGCATTGGCTACTGTACTAGCTTTTTTATCACTTAATAAATCATTATAATTAAGGTTAGACTTACTAGACTGAACCAATGGCGGTGAGTTGTTGCTGTGCGCTGGCTGGCTTGCTTCTGCATTCTGATATGGCTTGACTTGCTTTTTACTCTGCTTTGACGTAGACCTTTCTTGGGGGTGCAAAAGTGTATTATGCCTTTGATCGCATTTTTGACATCCTCTGGACTGGCATGATCGGGAGAAGTGGCCAACCTTCAAACAGTTTTTGCAGATCTTCAGATTCCGCACAGCTTGGTCTCGTGCTACATCTGAAAGGGAAAGAAATTTATTGCAATTAAAAATTCTATGGTTACTTGAATTGCACAAAGTGCAATTCTGATACTCTTGGGTGCTTGCTGCAATTCCCACTGATGACTTCGATTTGCTCTCCTTTCTGTTGATCGCCTCTAGGGTCTGGAACTTGGCCTCCACGAACTTCAAAAATTCATCTATGCTTGGACTGCTTCTTGGATCCGTAAGTGATTGTTCAAACAATGTCCTGCTTTCTCTGTCCAATTTCTGCAGCATCAAATGGACAATCAAAGGGTCCCAACCATGAGTATCGAAGTCAAGGTTCTCTATCGCCTGCAAAACTTCCTTTGTTGTATCATGCAGCTTCCTTAGACTGTTTGCCGTCCCTGTCGTGTTTGATTGTGTAAGGATTCTTGTGAGTTGTCCTGTCAACAACAACCTCTTGTTATTATAACGATCAACAAGGGTTTTCCAAGCTACCTCATAGTTAACGTCAGTTGGTTGAAAATGCTTGATTAAATTATGAGCCTCTCCTGTTACGTTGGCTCTCAAAAAGTATAGCTTTTGTGCAGGAGCAATAGGATTATCATAAATGAGTTTTTTGAAGAGGTCGTAAAATTGTCTCCAATTCAAGTAATCCCCATCAAATTTGGGAAGCTCTATTTTTGGCAACTTCATTGCTGTGTTGATAGTTGCTGGCCCTGTTTGCGAAACCATTGCATCACCATACAATTGCAATAGAGCCCTTTCCACGCACTTTCTTTCCTGCATCTCAAAGTAACTTTTTATGTCTTGAGTTGTTATATCGTCCTCCATTCTATGATACAGTGTTGATATTTCATCCCAATTCTGTTGCACTGTTTTTAGCTTTATCTGGC
This sequence comes from Volucella bombylans, assembly GCA_949129095.1. Classification (NCBI taxonomy): domain Eukaryota; kingdom Metazoa; phylum Arthropoda; class Insecta; order Diptera; family Syrphidae; genus Volucella; species Volucella bombylans. The sequence goes on from OX422144.1 coordinate 15,834,551, forward strand.
AGAATTACTGTGAAAACTGTTGATTTGTTTGAGACTGGTACTTATCTATAGATTTTTTTAAAATTTCTACCAATAAATAAAATCTATCTTTCACATTCATTGCCATAGGCTTTCTCAGGCTCGTCTTTGGCTCGCACTCAGATGTTCCTTTAGGTATTGCCCCTTTCATCGTATTCGTCTCTACGGCTGGCTCAACATTTTTGGGAACCTGTTTCTTCTGGTGTCCGCTATCTGCTGGTAAAGCGTCCAATCGGCCCATGATATCATTGCGCATTTGTTCTGCAATCCTTCGAATGGTTTCGAAGTAGTCTTTTTTGAAATATGGATGTTCTAACTGCTGAGAAAAACCATCTCGAATTATGTTGTCGACGTTATCAAATTGATCCCAGTTTCTGGTCAATTCTGCCAGTCTATCCTCGAGGTATTTGCGAGTTTTTCTTACCTCGCCGTCCTTGTTGTAATTGCGAAGCATTCTCACAATTTGTTCTCCAACAAGTTCCTGTTGATCGGCGAAGTACTCCAAATTCTCTTCTTGGTTAGTGCTTTCGTGCTGCGACATTATTTATTTAAAAACCTTACACTGAAGTTTATTGAAAAAAAACGTTTACTTTGCTATTGACAGAATTTCACTTATTTGTTCACTATAAATGTAACAAATTATCACTATAACTGTCCTGTCACGGTCGCCAAAATTATGTTAACTTTATAGTGACAAAAACAAAAAGACAACACTTTATTTGATATTTTACTGAGTAATTATTTATTTAATAAGTAAAACTAGAACAATTGAATGCAAAGAAACAATTACTTTGCTGGTTGATGGTTCTGTTGGAACTGACTTTAAATTTACAATTTTATCATAGACACAAATAACATATAGTTCAGGTTTCAAGCGTGAGACCAGATTCAGACTTCGCACTTCACGGTTATCGCATTTCAATTTTCTTGCGTCTGATCTCACGCCTGTAATGTGTACCTGATTAAATTGCGGCTTGAGAACATTTGCCTTTTTGTTGGCTAGGTATTCTGAGCTATTATGTTCTTACAAAACATGAGAACATTTGCCTTTTTGTTGGACAGGTATTCTGTTCTTACATAACAGTGGCGTCGATGATTTCCTCGCGTGAGCTGAATTTTTTATTGATGAGCCATCTTTTGAGGTTTGGGAAGAGATATTAGTCCGAGGGAGCCAAATCGGACGAATATGGTGGATGCGACAGCAATTGTTGCCGTAAGTCATTGATTTTAGCCGTGGTTGCGATGCTCTTGTGCGCCGGCGCATTGTCTTGCAAAAACAAAATTTTTTTTCGCTTCATGTGAGGCCGTTTTGCAGCGATTTCGGCCTTCAAACGCTCCTATAATGCACAGTAATACTCGCTGTTAATGGTTTTTCCTTTTTCGAGGTAGTCCACGAAGAGTATGCCATGACAATCCCAGAAAACCGACGCCATAACCTTTCCGACCCATCGAGCCTCCCTCGGCCGCTTCGGAGCACTCATGCCGTCTTCAGTCCATTGCCGGGGCACTCATTCTGTTCTCTGGTGTGTAATAGTGGATCCAAGTTTCATCAATAGTTACCAATCGACGCTAAAAGTCCGCACGATTCCGCATCAGCAAGTCCAAAAACTCTTTCGAAGTGCTCTCGCGTTCGTGTTTTTGGTCAGGAGTGAGCATGCGCGGCACCCAGCTGCAGGATAACTTTTTCATATGCAGAATATTACCCAAAATATGGCGTATGCACTCAGTACTAATCTGCTAGCTCGCGCACCTTCACTTTCCGGTCAGCCAACACCATTTCCTGTATTTTTTGACATTGTCCTCTGTAACCGCATCGGAGGGCCTGCCGCTGCGGACTCGATCGGTAGTGGAGTTGCGGCCACCACGAAACTCTCGAAACCAATATTTGACGGTGTAATCTGACTCCATAATATTTATCCAACTTTTCTTTTGTTTCCTTCGCTGTTTTGCCTCTCAAAAAATAATGTTTTATGAGAGAAAGAAAATCGTTTTTGTCCATACTCAACATGATGCGAAACACGTCAGCAACAATTAGCTGTCAAAACAAAACTAAAGACAGTATCGCACTCAAATTTGGCATGTCTGCCTAAATATGAACGGACTTCAAGGCACCATCACCCTTTTTGCAGTAGCAGCGCATTCTGGCGGTCAAAGAGGTTACTTATCACCCCACCTAGTATGAAGCGGCTGTGCAGACTTTTTTTTTGAATGTTGTGCTTCGGATCGGCTTTCTTTCGGAATCTTTTGTTAACAATAACAGGCTTAGTAATATACTTCACTGGCATTAATGAGGCATCGAGCGTACATTCTGTACACATATGCGCGCCCGCTACAATCTTATAAGCACTGATATTGACTTTCTGTGAATTCCTCCGTCATCATTCCTTTTTTTGACATACTCACTAGATTTGGAAGTTCCGCAAATAGCCTCAGCACCATATTTGTCGTATTTGTTGGAAGTAGCTCCATTAAGTTTGCTACCAACCTTACCACTGATGTCACCATTAACTTTATCTATCAAATTCCTTTGCACTAAGTCGTTTGAAGCTCGGTTTGTGACTTGCTCTTCTGATTCATGTTCTCTATTCCAAGTGGTGCATTGTTGCCCTCCCTTAACAGCTTATTTCAATCGAAGGTCTTGGTCCGATCGTTGTTTTACCTTCCTTCTTTAAAAACTCACCCACATGAGTTGTTTGTATGGAAAGCATTAGGTTAGGCTTCTTGTTTGATCCTTTATGGAATTATTGCGATTTGAACTTGATCTCGGCTTTCTAATGCCTTCTTTCATCAATATCTGCTGACGTTATGGTTCTTAAAGAACGAAAAAATTTAATGAAGGAATATTTGAATTTATTGAAGAGACAGAGATCCTGACAGTGACGCCAAAATGAGTCGTATTGCGCATGATTAGGAAGCCTTGATAAGCTCTGAATTTTGATTTTTGAACTCCTACCGTCACCATATGCAATTGTTTGATGGAATAGATACCTAAGACCCGAAGCTTATTCTTAGTAATTATGATATGTTGTGCAATCAGAAACAAGGACTCTTATTGAATACTGCCATCAATACGGTGACGTTTAATCACTATCTGATCGGTGATACTGTAGGTATTTGAAAATGCTTTTCAATTCATTGGATTATTTTAGACGACTTTTTATCTATCCCTGTATGGTTCAGGACTTCATGTATAATACTAGCCCTTTGTATGAAGCTCTTCTTAAATAGGTATTACCGTATAAAATGAGGTACTCTGAGATCTCTTATTCCTCAATAGCACACTAGTCAGACCCTGAAAGAATCCAGTCATGCAAAGATCAAAATCAAGTATCAATACTTCCAAGGGTTAAACTTTCTTCTCAGCATAATTTCACTCTATGTTTGTCTGCCTTTCTACTCCTTGGAGCATAGCCGGAGTCTTCTAAGATTTGAACATCTCCTCACTTGAGATTGCTACCATGTTTGTGTAGCCTTGTAGCTTAATTTTGCCAAAGACTGGGGTATTGCTCTACAAAACTCCTTAAGAAGCAAATCAGCTAAAACATGAAAAAATCCTCACCTCGGTCGTCTAGTGGTTTTGTATGTAAACATTCCTCTATTAGCAACACTCTTTTCTGCTGCGGTTCTGTTAGGATATTCTGGTTTAATTAAACTACACGATTTTTCCGTTTCCTTCTTCGTAAAACAGCAGGCTTACTTACTTACTTAATGTGGTGCTGCAGTCCGAGCAGACCTGGGCTCCAATCAACAAGTGTCCTCAGCCAGCTCAATCTTTATCCAGATGCCTCCAGTTTGGCACGCTAAGTTGGTTGAGGTCCCATTCCACCTACGTGCGAGACCTGAGTCGCGGTTTCCGGCCTCCCTCAGTGGAGGATTCAAAAACTTTTCGGACGGGAGCATTGGTGTATCTTCGCTCTACATGACCGCTGTACAGCCCGTACAGTTCGTCGCTGTATCTCCTCCTCTACTCACCGTTTATGCAGATCCTATATAGGGTCTTTAGTTGTTCGAGATAGAGCGTGGTTAGTCAATTGCTTTATTAGCAGCAGCCAAAGTCCTTAACTATCTCAAAGTTATATTTGTTGTTAAGGGGGACATTCTGTCCGACATGTAGGTTTTGCGTGTCCTTCCTGGTTGACATTATTTACTTGGTCTTGCCCCGTTGATCCATCTTCACCGCTTCCGCCTCAATACTCGCCAAAGCACCGCTAACATCACGCTGGCTTCTTCCGATTATGTCAATACCACTAACGTTTAATTTAACAGACTTTTGAAAGATTGTACTTCTTGTATTAGCTCGTGAGGCTTGCACTATTCTTTCAAAGCCTTATCTAAATCGTGTTTTGACATCACAGGCCTTGGAGAGTTCTTTACCAATCTTGATGAAAAAGTGTGCATTTCCTATAGTCATCCTACGTAAGAAGACGAATTTGACCAAAACTAAAACTAGGCATTGCTTTGTATAGCTCGTCTGGCCTTAAAATCGATGGAGCTCATGGATTTTTTTCCAAGACCAGCCGTAGTGTGAATATTTAGTCGATTGTCGATCTTCCTGACCTGAAACCACACTGATATGAACCAATTGGCAGAGAGGATCTTGTATGCAATGTTAAAAAGACTGCTGGCTTTCTTGAGCATCGGACAAACAATGCTGAGGTTCTATTAATCGGGGATACTTTCGTTCGACCATATTTTACTGATGAGTTGATGTATGCTCCTTACCAAGGCATCGCCTGCAGGTTTGAAGAACTCGCGAATTGGGGCGTCCGTTCCAGCAGTTTTGTTGGACTTAAGCTGAACGGTTCATTCAGCTTGACAGCGATATTTGGTTCGTCATCGCCATTACACAGTCTACAGATATGCTCTTTTCTAATCCTCAGCTTGTTCCCTTGTTCGTCTCTACAATCTACGGTTCGGGATTTGTGTTGGTGTCATGTTTTTTTTTTTTGAACTTTTGGTAAAACTTCAGAATCTCATTCCTGAAGTAGAATCTCTCAATTTCCTCGACTGCGCGTTTCTCATGCTAGTTCTTTTCTCCTCCTAAGAACCGAGGGTTCATCTCTTCTACTCTTCTACTAGTAGATCTCGTGAGCAGCTCCAGTCCTTCTACACAGCGCCGCTTTGTATGCTGCTTGCTTAGCTGCATGTGTTTGCCTGTAATCGTCGTTAAACCAGCACATCAGAGGCGGCATCTCTGATGGCTTTTTGGCAATTTTTTCACACAATACTTGATACTGCCGCTATAGGACCTCGTAAGAAGGGAGACGCGATCGGAAAAGAATAGGGCGATCTCTTGCGATTGTAGCAGTTCGAAGTCAAACTTCCTCACTGTAGCTTGCCTTTGCGATGTTCGGGATATGTGCTACCATACCCTGAATACAGCAAGGTATTGTTCCGAGTCGAAGTTGTTTGGACGTCCATAATACTGGAGGAGTGCCTTGGATAGTTGATCGTTGATTGATCAGGACTTCTCCTAGTCCCCTTATGAATATCGAAATGCGGGGACCGCGTGCCATCTACAACAATGTTTCGCCCCGCCGCAAGGTCGATTAGCCTCTTTGGCAGACTATACTTTCGCTGGTACTGCCAAAATGGCCTCCCTTTCTAACTTTGCATTTAAGTCGTCGAGGACAATTTTAATGTCATATCTAGGACACTGCTCGTAAGTTTTGTCAAATTGCAACATCGGTAGCAATCGCCATAGTAGTTGTCGCAGTTTTTCATCCTCTTCTTATCCGGTCCATGCCGTTGCATTTCTGGGATGGCAGAACATCTGCTTTGCAGCAGTCTAGAGCCTCCGCCTCGGCTATTAGTGGCATATTAAGGGATCTAACATTCCACGTGCAGATCCAAAGTTCGTTGTCCTTGTTTCGTTTGCATTGGTTGTCAACAGTAGATCAGTTCGTATTCGAAGGTAGTTGTTGCATCGTAACTTGGTTTTTTTTTCCCCCTACCAACCTGGAGGACCAGTCCCACCGTAGATACCCCTATGACGAGGGGTCGGTTAGACCAAAGCCAGTAACCCGTTGGGGGATGTGAGCGCTGCCGTTGGCCCATTAATGGCTCGTCCGCCACCATCTCTTTTACAAGACGGAAATCCTTACTGGCCTGAGCTCCAAATATGTCGGAGTAGCCCGTATAAGGTTTTATTTGCTTTACTCCGGGATTTTACATCACCATTTTACTGAGGAATTCATCCCCTGTCCAGCTGCTGCAATTTTTGTCTGCTGGTCAGCACTCTCGCTTATAAAATTCGCAAGTAAAATAAGCACAATTGATCTGTAGAAACAGTTACAACACTGGGTATCGCCAGGTTGACACCTCTCAATGCCTATCCTATTTCTATAGCACCCAACCATCACATGCATCGCGGTCAAGTAGTCACAGTGCAAGTGCATATCTTAATTGAATCTTCTATTTTCACAATACCCGAATGTTCATGTTTACCCGCCAAATTGTCCTTGGTGACACATGCTTTTGTATATTGTTTGAGTTTGAATACATGATCCTTCAACTTCTTGAACTCCTTGAAATACCCGATTTATAGGATATTTTAGTTACTTAGCTCTATTGTGCGACTGCCTTTCTCATCGTACTTGGGGAAACTGAATGATTGGTTTAGGGCAGGGCTCGGAGAACTTGGAAGGTACCCAAGCAGATTTGGCTGAGCTTCTTCTTCCGTAAAGACCGATACATGATCGGATCACTAATTTTCTCTAAAACTTTTACAAGTGTAGTATATTACAGAGTATAGGCGCTGGGTTAATTTTCCTTCGTGAACAAGTTCTTCAAAAGGTGGAGTGAATATATTTATAATATATAGGTCAACTGCTGTTCCCCAATTCATTTAGCCCAAACCATTCTTTCGTTTGCCGGGAATCAGAGTTTTTAAGGACATTGAAACAGCAACTATTTTGATTTGGTTGTATAGTCTACAAAATCTCCATGAAACTTGACCCTGCAGATCATATTGTATTCCAAGTATGGAGCTTTAACAAGTGATTCTTTGGTGAACCACGTGCAAAACATGCTGCATAATTCTGCGCCAGAGAAAGCTGTTCAATCTGTTTGATGGGTGCCAACCCAGGCATCCTCCAAATAACACCTTTTTGCTTGATTATGGTGTGGATATTTTGGTGTTCTCAGTGATGATCTTACCTACAAAGATTTACACCATTTCAAGAACCTGAGCATTAGCAGATTGGAATGTTCCAGCCATTCTCTGTAGTCTTTGACCATTTCACCGGTATCTAAGAAATGTTTGTTTAACCGATTAGCCATGGAAGTAAGAACTGATGTAGGTTGTCGATCTATCAATTTGAAGCAGTGTAATCAAATCAGCCCCATTATTGTCGCTGCATATGCCATATCTTCTGATGTCTTCCCTTGACTGGCGGAACTTCCAAACAACTCAGCTAGGGTGGTCCAAAATTCGCGGATGTCTACTTGACTAAGAATATTACCACCTGTGTATAAGAAAGGGAAATTCAATTGAAACTATAGATCCCAAGTTACTTAGACCCATAGACACATAGCTAAAAGATTAAGTGTGCCCTTCCTTTTATTATACAATATATACTCGGCCTTTAGCCTCTAGGATTGACGGACTTATCTTCTTAGGGAATGCAAATCACATAAAAAGTGTCTAAATATATGAAAGCAGGCTGTAGTTCTTGTCGATGCTCTTCGAAAAACCGGTACGTCGGACTCTTTTGGCTTCCACTTGTCCACTTGACCGATAAGTTACGAAAGCTGTTTTTGCGTTGACATGGTACTTTTTCCTCTTCCCTTTTAAAATTCACTATTTCGCATAAAATGTGCGCAAGATCGTAGCATAAGACCAATAGAGTGAATCACATATTAACTAAACTATCACCAGCACGATGATACACTTTCTACAACAAAATATTTGTGCTTTGCAAACAAAACAAAACAAATTCATCATAAAGACAATGCTTTCGAATAGATATAAATTCATTAGTAACAAAACAAATCGTGTTAGCTTTTTTTAATTAGCTTAAAGCAAATAACAAAAAGTAAAAATAAATAAATGCAATTACCTTATAGAGAAAAGATAACCACAACTTTTGAATAAAAAGAAAAGTGCTTCTTAGATTGACTTGTAGGTTAACTAGTTTTAAGCCATTATATCTAATATACACTTCTATTGTGAACATTTATATACAAAACTTATACATGTATACACAAATTTAATCTCTCTATGTATTTGAGTGTTTATAATCCAAAAACAAATGACCAAAAACTTCCACTTCCACTAGGAAAATATTTATTTATTTTTTAAGTTTCTTTCTTTTTCGTTCTTTTATTTGTTATAAGTTAAGTTCCGCGTGCTCTTTTGTTGTTAAATAAAATAAAAATAAAAATAAAACGAAAATCCCATAGTTTGTCATGGAAGTTAATTCCTAAATCATATCACACATTTATCTGTGAATTTTATATTTTATTGTAATTAAACAAAATACGAAACACTGTAAGACACAACATCAATTATCATCAGAATAAATAAAGAAAAATATATATATCTTCATATATGTATCCAAAAATATTTATGATATCAATGTGTAAAGAGCTCTTATTGGAATAAATAAATAAATAATTAAATACACAATTCATAGGCAAATAAAACAGCGTTATTCGTAAATCGCATTCACCCCACTAAATCTATATTTATTCACACGCATTATAGTTAAAATGTTCAAGTAAAAATATCAAATGTTTAATAGCATTTCACATAAACATTTTGTTGAGAAATATTTGAATTACCACTTTAAAAAAGGGAAAAAAAAGCCTAGAACTTAACTGTATTATGTATAAACTTTGTTTTTCTTTCATAATAGTTAAACAATTTTTAAGAAAAATACTGTACTTAGAGTGATTAAGTTGTTTAAAAAATAAAAATTAAATCAGTTATATAAAATTAAACTCTTTTGCGTGATTAGAGCTGCATTGCTTTTGCGAGGTTGTAAGGTTGGCCAAATTTGCGCATCTTAGAACTAAGTCACTCTATTTTTAGATCGCCTCGTTAGAGAGGTCAATAGTTTGGTGGTGTCCTATCATTTGAGTGATCCAATAACACTGCGTGACAGGTTTCAATCTTCTTTTTTTGTAACATGAGTAAAATAAGGTATTCCTTTATCAATTGGGAATTCTATTTAAGGATATAGCAATGATTATCTTGTAACACGAGATACGAGAATTAATATCAAAATAAATACGAAATTAGAAATGACACAGTGACACAACGTTTATTGGCATCGAAACTTAATGGAGGAAGGTCGCGAATTTGTTTTTTTTCTGCTTATTCCAAAGCATCTGAAGAATGTCTCTTTAAAATTTCAAAGCAAAATCTTTATTCGTTTCGAAATGGCAGCCTATTTTCGGCCGCGGGTGCACACTCGATTTTAGAGCGCGCAGCAGGCGGTTCCAACCGCATGAACAGGGAACACTCCTTTTTTAACAGAACAAAGAGGCATCTTTGGCCTTAAAAGAATCGCGTACACTTCGTAAACAAGGAAGAGCAGCTCAAGATGAGTTTTATGAAGAATCAGAAGGAATTTTGTATGCCAGTGGTCGAAAAATTGTGTTTTTATTTTGCTCCTAAAACTTTATGTATGTATACCACAAGTTTTCGGAATTTATTTTTTATAATTAAAAATACAAGTTTATTCATCTAAATCTATATTGTCCCCTTCAAAGTAATCCCCATCGACTGCAACACACTTATGCCAACGCTTGATCCAATCCTCGAAACATTTTTTTATATTCGGTTTTCGGTATGTTCGTCAGTGCTTTCTGCGATTTTTACATTACTTCCTCTCGGCTGCTGCATAGATAAACTAACCTAGATGGCAAACTTTCCAGATATTGGAAAATCAAAACCGGTTTTCTACTGATCGCCCCTAACAGTGTGAATCTGCCTGAGAATACGTGTGAATTGTGATCAATGGCAATTTCCCTGCTTTTTTATACAAACCACACCCATTTTAACCAAAACACGTCATCCACATTGCACACAATCGTGCAAATCGCTCTCATTCTAGCAATTTTACTTGTAAATTGCTCTCATTCTAGCAGATTTTGACAGAGTTATAGAGATGCAAAAGTGTTGGAATTCACTTACAGTGTGTCTGTGCGAAAGTTAAGGGTTTACAAAAGTATTAGTAGAGTTTGACATCTAGTTTAGTTTATTTATGAGCTGCTAAAACGCGTTCCCCGTAGTGGTTTTTTTTAACTCGATTGAGCAAAAAGAATTCACAGGGAGTCAAATCAGGTGAATTCGGTGGCTGTTGGATGGTATTTGTTGCATTTATCGTTAAAATATTACGAATAATGATGGTCAACACGGCCTAATTTTTGCATGAAATTGAGGTCTTTTGACACCAACTTGGCTGCTACACGACGAAAACCCAAATCATTAACCAAAATGTCTTGGACGGATCCATAGGCAATGTTCAAGTCCTCCGCTATTTCTCTGATGGTTAATTTGCGGTTATTGACCAACATTTCTTTTACTCCATCAATGTTTTCGTCGGTTTTCGATGTCGATGGTCTGCCACTGCGTTCATCATCTTCGATTGACCGCTTTTGAATCGTTCGTGCCACCGGTAAACGACCGTTTTCTCTAGAGAATTGTTGCCGAAACACTTTTCCAAAATTTGTTGATAGCTTAAATCCATTTCTAAAATTGTAAAAATCGACAACACACACAGAGATAGATATACTCTTGGCTACGTAACTTTTGCAAATGTAAAGCTGTGACACTAAGATTTAGAGGAAATGTCAACAACAGACTTACCAACTTAACAAAAAAAAAAACAGAACTCAAATCGGAACAATGGGAGCGCCAGACGGTGGTTATTATATCAAGGTGGTATGTATATTAAATTGTTCCTTATTTTCAAAAGTCCGAATTTTGTTTGAGCACCCATTTTCTTTGTTCCATGACATCTAAAAATATAGGGTTTTCCAATAAAGACTTGACAACTTTTTTTTAAATAAACCGAACCATTTGAGATATTTCAAAAACTTTATTATCGGCTTGAAGTACAATCAAAACATTTATGCATACAATTAAGCGGTCGATTCGTTGGACCCAATTTTTAACGACTCGGCCACACATTTCTCTGTTGGCTCTGAGCTCTTCCAACGTCGTCGGCGTGTTGGCATAAACCAATTACTTAACGTAGCCCCACAGAAAATAGTCAAGCGGCGTTAAATCGCACGAACGAGGCGGCCAATCGACTTTCCCATTTCTTGAGATAATACGCTCATCATACTTACTCGTCAATAAGTCGATTGTAGCGTGTGCTGTGTGGCTTCTAGCACCATCCTGTTGAAACCACATGTCGTCCAAGTTCATATCTTCCACTTCAGGCCAAAAATAATCGGTGATCATGTCGCGATAACGCTGACCATTCACAGTAACGTGACGATCGTTATCGTCGACGAAAAAATATGGCCCAATAAAGTAGCCAGCATGCAAACCGCACCAAACAGTTACTTTTGTGGATGAAGTGGTGATTCATGAAGCACATGTGGATTTTCACCCGACCAATAACGCATATTTTGCTTATTGACGAACCCATTGAGCCAAAAATGAGCTTCGTCACTGAAGATGATTTTGCGATGAAATTCATCATCTTGGCGCATCTTCTCCAGAACCCAATCGGAGAACGTACGTCGCTTCAAATGGTCCATCGGCTTCAATTCTTGAGTCAGCATGATCTTGTACGGGTGTAAACCAAACACGCCATAATGTGGTCTGAGCGATGCCCAATTCTTGAGAACGCCGTGGAATTGACTGATTTGGATCGTTTAGTACGGACGCCTGAATGGCAGCGATATTTTCGACACTTCGACCAACCCGTTGTCTCACTGACACGGCAACATCACACAACGAATATGTAGACTCAAATTTTTGCACTAAACTTGTTATTGCCTGTCTACTAGGGCGAGAATTACGACCGACAATTGGAGTTAACGCTCTGAAAATTGCAGTCACCGACTCCGAATTTCGGTAGATAATTTTTATAATTTGCAGACATTGCTCATCATCGGGCAAATATTAGTTGTGAATTTAAAATGTGGGATTGCAAACGAAATATTTGGAAAGAGAAAGAAATAAGAACAATGTATCAGTGTTAGTGTGAAGTGTCAGTTCAACCAGCTGTTTAAACTTCTCTCAATTTTCTCTCGCTCATTTTGGATAATTTCATATAAACACCAGCATTTTTTATTTTATTCAATATAGTCCCCTTTTAGCTTGATACACTTATTCCAGCGATTTTCCAACTTCTTGATCCCGTCCGAAAAGTAATTTTCCGGAAGGTCTGCAAAATACTCCTCCGTGGCGTCGATGATTTCCTCGCGTGAGCTAAATTTTTTATTGATGAGCCATCTTTTTAGGTTTGGGAAGAGATAATAGTCCGAGGGAGCGAAATCGGGCGAATACGGTGGATGCGACAGCAATTGGAGCCGTAAGTCATTGATTTAAGCCGTGGTTGCCATGCTCTTGTGCGCCGGCGCATTCTCTTGCAAAAGCAAAATTTTTTTCGCTTCATGTGAGGCCGTTTTGCAGCGATTTCGCAGCCTTCAATCGCTCCAATAATGCACAGTAATACTCGCTGTTGATGGTTTTTCCTTTTTCGAGGTAGTGCACGAAGAGTATGCCATGACAATCCCAGAAAACCGACGCCAAAAACTTTCCGACCCATCGAGCCTCCCTCGGCCGCTTCGGAGCACTCGTGCCGTCTTCAGTGCATTGCCGGGGCACTCATTCTGTTCTCTGGTGTGTAATAGTGGATCCAAGTTTCATCAACAGTTACCAATCGACGCCAAAAGTCCGCCCGATTCCGCATCAGCAAGTCCATACACTCTTTCGAAGTGTTCTCGTGTTCGTGTTTTTGGTCAGGAGTGAGCATGCGGCGGGATAACTTTTTCATATGCAGAATATTACCCAAAATGTGGCGTATGCGCTCAGTACTAATCTTTGTGGTATCTGCTACCTCGCGAAACTTCACTTTCCGGTCAGCCAACACCATTTCCTGTATTTTTTTGACATTGTCCTCTGTAACCGCATCGGAGGGCCTGCCGCTGCGGACTCGATCGGTAGTGGAGTTGCGGCCGCCACGAAACTCTCGAAACCAATATTTGACGGTGTAATCTGACTCCATAATATTTATCCAACTTTTCTTTTGTTTCCTTCGCCGTTTTGCCTCTCAAAATATAATGTTTTATGAGAGAACGAAAATCGTTTTTTGTCCATACTCATCCAAACACGTCAACAACAATCAGCTGTCAAAACAAAACTAAAGACAGTATCGCACTCAAATTTGGCATGTCTGCCTAAATATGAACGGACTTCAAGGCACCATATCCTTTTTTGCTGTAGCAGGGCATTCTGGCGGTCAAGGAGGTTACTTTTCACCCCACCTAGTATGCTTGGAACTGACTACAAGCTTGCAGCTATGGAAAAAAGAAAAGAGGATCGTGAGAAGAGAACCGAACAACGAGTTGAAGATCAAAGGTAGTGGTTTTGGTATGTTTAAATATTTGAATGAACAAATTGTTTTGCTAGTAGAATTAGATACTACTTTGAGCTTGAAGTTGAGAAAATTATATCTCTGAATCGCCAGTGCCAGGGCAATCAGGCTTGAAAAGAGCTAGAGTAGATATTTTAACTTCCAGGCTATTGGCAGTGCTCGATAAATGTAAAATAAGTGACATAGATGCCGTTCACCCCTTGACAGCCTGTACTGAAGGCACTTCCTTGGATCCTTTAAAATTTGTGATTAACCGCACCACTATAAGGTTTTCTCGTCAATATTTTCGCGAGCAAACAGCTACAGCAAGTAAAACAAAATTTGCCAACTTGAGTTTAAACTTTGCCGTAATACACTGGGACTCCAAACTCCTTCCCGATATAACTGGCCAACCTAAAGTTGACAGACTTCCAATTGTTGCAACAGAACAAAAAATTGAACAACTCCTTGGAATACCGGAGCTTTCAGCTGGAACTGGTATTGAAGTATCTGCAGTGTATGAAGTATTGAAATATTGGTCATTGATGGATAAAGTGCAAGCTTTTGTTTTTAATACAACTGCATCTAACACCGGGCGTTTGAACGGAGCTTGTGTCCTGTTAGAAAATAAAATTGGTCGATACATACTCTACCTAGCTTGCAGACATCACATTTTTGAAATTGTTCTTCAAGGAGTATTTAATGCATCTAAATTGGATCCATCTTCTGGACCTGATATTCTTTTGTTTCCACTCAGTGGAAAACGATTGATAAAAGTGAAATGGTCCTGCAGATGTAAGGGAAGAAATTTTGGTATTTGCTATGAAAAGACTAGAAGATAATTTCTCTCGGGATTTCGAGAGATTTCGGGCACCAGGAGCTTATCATTTGGCTCGGTGGATGGCAAAAGGAATATATTGCCTTAAAATAATATTATTTCAACAACAAATCGAGCTGAATGCGAAAGATAAAAGAGCTTTGTCAATTATTTGCTACTTTATTATCAAATGCTACACACAATCATGGTTTTCTGCGCCATATGTCTTACAAGCACCATTAAATGACATTAATTTCCTAAAAATACTAAAATTCCTATAGAGAAGATGATAAAGCTATAGCTAAAATTGCAATAAATAAGTTCCTTCATCATTTATGGTACCTGAATGAGGAATGTGCAGCGTTTTCGATGACAGGCTGAATGTTGAAGAAAAGCGAAAAATGGTTTTAAAAGTTTTGGAAGGATATGACCATAAGGAATACGAAGTAAAGAAGAAATTATATCTGAAACCAGCTGGTGTTTCGCACTTCATTACCAAAAATCTTCCATCAGATCTAATGACCGGTTATTCCCGGTGTATATCTAGCTTTCATTTTAACGTCATCGCACATATCGCATATCATTCTTATATGAGTGCCGTCCAAATAAAATCCCTCGGAACTCTGTCGAGCGCTTTTTCTCAGTCGATGAAGACGATATGCTTCATTGACCGCGTACATATATTTTCCTAGCATGTGTCGCCTTTGCCCTTACAGAAAGCTCTCCCTCCACTGTTTAGATATTCGAACGCCCCTCATCATTTTATAGAATCAAATTGCGATTCATTTAAGTCTTAGATTTACGATAGTCGTCTTCTGGGGTGTGTTATCTAGTCGGACTGCACGCCCACGGTTAATTATCTTTACAGCTTCGTTAACTTCTGTAAGTGATGGGATTAACCGAACAAAAATGAGATGAAAAACGGTGCTATCTACGAATGTTACAGACAACAGGCGTAACAAGGAAAACTGTGTCTCACAGAAAGACGGCCTTATCAAAGATTGCTTCTACGAGCTCCTAGACATAAATTACGAACAATGCCTTAAGTGTGGCGTAAAAATCGTTCTTGGCGATTTTAATGCTAAGCTAGACAAGGAGGGTATAAGCTTGAAAATTGCTATCCTCACTTCACTTTGATCGGATGAACGCAAATTTTCGCTGTCATCTTCCAGATTGGACTTTTCATCTCCAAAGCTTTATAGCTTTGGCATTTTCGTCGTTTTTTTGTTAGCCGTCTTCGAGCTCACCTCAATCGAGCACATCTCATTCTCGTACATTTTCCTTTTGAGAAGGCTTCCCGTCTTTTTTGTTCATAGAGTCTGTGGTAAAGGTGAATGCTGACATCTTGGGTTGAACCTTAGGAGCTCCTTCAGAATACAACGTCATTTATGTAACTTGAATAAGGATATTTAAAGAAGATATCTTCCACTAGACAAGTATAAGCAATTACTTCCGGCTACCAGTTCTGCTGTTCGACGAAATACATTCACAGACTCCAATCAGACGTAGACTCCAATCAGACCCTAATTTTTTAACAAAAAATGCAGTCACATGGATAGAATAAGAAGCGAAACGTCTAACGCCTTCAGTATGCCGCATTCAGGTGCAGTTTTGAAACTCGAGGTAGGAACCTTGCACCGGATTCCGACAGAGAAATGAGCTTTAGTGTGGCTTCTTCAATTTACCGCCGTAGAAGTTATCACTTTTGCGAACGGCACGTTAGATCTCTCTTCAACCCATCAGTAACGAGCATAACACTACCAAAAACTGGCCCAAGATAGAAACTATACAGCACTTAATGGAAGGACTAGTCAAGTACGTACTTTCCGACAATGCAACAGCGTAGGAGCGGCAGATCATTTGAGAATCGCTTTCGAGTCTTAATCACAATCGTGAATCGGTGAACATTGTACGTTTAAACATTAGCATGCAAGGACTGTGACCTACCAACAAATAAAAAAGAGCTTTACCTTAAAATATGCAACAAAATTAGTGAAAAAAAGCTTTCCACAACTGCCACAAAGTATCCAATAAGATCTCAAAGAAATTTAATCTACTAAACGGCAGCCATATTTGTGTCAATTTTCAGTCTCACTCAGATTTTTATTTCACTCACAATTTTAGTGTTACCACTGAGCAATACATTTGAGGCCCATACATTTCACTTTTGTTGTTTCCTTATCTACGGCATACATGAAAAAATATAAGCATACACTGCCCCAGAAAGATGGCTCAGAGTAAAGTTATGAACTTTAATCACAAAGACAAAATATAAATTCTCTTACTCCAGAGCAAATTGCTCGCTCGATTAAATCGTTGACAATATGAAACGTTTCGTTGACTGGGGACTATCCGGAGACGTGAATCTAAAACCAAAGTTGTCAGCCTTGGGAACACAATGAATACCCAACGTTTTGATCTGGTCTGATGCTTCCTACGGAACCGCTAGAGATGATTCTCGATCCTGGGTTGGAATATCCATGAGCAGATCTTCCGTATTTGACGTCCATTTCCTTAAGTTGAAACCTGCTTTTTTAAGACGGCCTTAACTTTCTTCTTTTTTATTTCAGCTTCTGCAATTGTATCCGCACCGAAAAACAAGTCGTTGACGTACATTTCGGTACGAATCATCTTCGCAGCCCTTGGATACTGAGCTTCCGCCGTTTTCGCTGCTTCCACCAATGTCCGAATCGCTAGGTAAGGAGCTGAAGCCGTTCCAAACGCAACCGTCTTAAGTCGAAAGACCTTTAATTGGTCCGTTGCATCTTTACGCCAAAATATCAACTGGTAGTTTGAGTCCATCTCTGTTACCCATATCTGCCGGTACATTTTCTCGATGTCCGCTGAAAAGGAAAAACGACATAGTCTCCAACGAAGAATAACATCAGTGACATTGTGTTGTAAGGAGGGACCAGTCATCAGATGATCATTTAAGGAAGATCCGTCTTATGCCCTGATATGATGCATCAAACACGACCCTGAGTTTAGTCGTTGAGCTGGTTTCCTTTAGAACGGCATGATGTGGGAGATAATAGTGACTGCTTCTGGATACGTAGTCTTCTTCAACTTCACTCATATGACCAAGCTGCAAGGACTCTTCGATGCATAAAACGTATTGGGTATGTAGTTGTTGATCAGCCGCTAGACGCCTTCCAGGGACCTGAAGCGTTGAAGAACTCCTTCACGTGACCTTCTTAGTACTTGATGAAGATTTTGCTTAAACGGCAGTGCTACTTGATAGCGTCCATCTGCCATACGCCTAACATTGTGGACAAAATGTTCTTCGCATGCGGTGTCTTCGGTGGTTTCACAGGGAGTTGCTTCAAGTTCACAACTTTTGTTTTTTCCTTGTCTACGGCATACTACCCCAGAAAGGTGACTCAGAGAAAAATTTATGGACCTTGTAATTAAGGACAAAATATGTATCAGATATGCATAGGTACTCGTTCATATCTAAACCATATAAATTCTCTTACTTTAGAGCAAATTGCACGTTTGGGTAACTAAAGGGTTTTCCATTATATGCGCCCCATTTTCCCAAAGCCCAGAGAAATGCATACAGCCTTTCACGGGTGTCATACTTGTGTTCCAGATTGTCTATCATTTAATCACGGTAAGGTATATGCTTCATCTATGTTTACAAATCACACAAATTTTTATTGAAATTCGCAGTCAGTTATGACAATGTTACGTGCGTTAACTTCAACTTTCGGCCGTTTTAATCGTCCCGAAGTGAAGAGATTAATACGACTATATCCGGGTCCGTAAATCAAGATAGTAATCAGTGGATTCCACAACAGAACTGGGTATCTCTTGAACGTCGAAAAGTCATGGCTATACGTCCGTATAAACTGACCTAAGCGATAAAGCCAAATGAACATTGTGCACCTCAAACTATGGCTAATAGGGCTCTTTTGAAGAAGGAAGAAGGTCCGGACTTTTATCGAAAAATCATCATTAGAGAAGAGACAGGGGTAAATGACTTTGTTTCTAAGTATACAAACAAATGTACTAGTTGGTGTAGTTTCCCACCTGGCACCCATTGGGCCGTACTTCTTCCGAGATGATCCCAGTCGGTTACAGCCATGGAGGCTACTGTCGCTAATTTTGTTTTATATAAATTTGAACTGAAAGGGAGGGAGGATATGTGCTTTCAACAGGAGAATACCAGCTGCCGCATAGCATGTGCCAAAATCGAAGTTTTGAAGACATTATGGTTCCGAGATTGTCTTATCACCGGACACGACCTGCCGCCCCACACGGGCTATTTACAACTTTTGGACTCCTTTCTTTTTGCCCCCACTATGCCAATAAACCAGATAATTTAGACGGCTTGGAGGCGAACATTTGATGTGAAATTCTTAGAATATTGGTTGAGCTATGGGAAGAAGTCATGAAAAATTAGGTTAAGCGCATCCTTACTTACTTAACTTTTTAATCAATTTTAGATTAGTTGCATCTTTACAATGTAAAGCGTCTTAGATGGAGCTTGCCGATGCAGTTGAGCCCCTGATTCCTCCTTTGAGGAATTTTGGTAGCAGCAGCAAGGAGGTTGCCTGCCACAAACTTGCTGCTGCTAAGGGTGGAGGAAGTGATAGGGCCATGGCTTGCCACAGTCTTACCACTCCTTGAAAATTTGGTTTTATGATCGTTTCGTTTGCCTTTAGAGAATGGTCTCCGCTCGACAATGCAGGAACTTTGTCGGTAGTCGGTGCATTCACCGTTCTACCGTCCGGTATTAAAGGAGTACCGGTCTCAATTTTTTTTTTTTTTTTTTAATTTTATCCATTATTATATCACACGAGCACCGGAGTAAGGATGGTCCATCTGTACAGAAATTCGCTGTATATGGGTCCCATAACATCTTGATCCAGCCCAGGTGAAAAAGGAGTGGTTGCGAAGATGGAGAACGGTAAAGGGGAGGGGGAGCAGAATTCAGCAGCCTCTACAACTCAACGAGAAATGATGTTGGTACTTCAGCATATCCCGACTGATAGCTTCGGGAAGATTGACCAGGTTCTAGGTAGCTGTTTCTGCCGGGTTCTTCCTCTATTTGCTTATAAGCGCCACAAAAACTGCTGTGAGAAGATATAACGTAGAAAAGCTGCAGCCGCAAGAGACCGCCAGAAACTTCGCCGAACGCGTAGAGACGGGAAAAACATCGGCTTTTCCACAAGAAGAAAAAAGAGTACGAGAAACGTGCGATCGAAGATATTGAGAGGAATAATGTACGGAAATTTTACCAACAAGGAACTATCAAAGAATGAGAAGAAGCAAACCTTGTAATAGGGTCACAGTCGATGCTGAAAAAATGGAAGAACTTTTTCTGCAGACTGTATAACCAAATTTGTTTCTTTTCAATAATTTGGTAAATGAATCAAATACGTTTCTTATTGTTTTAACACGCTTCGCTAACATCGGGGTCATATAGTCATGCGGCGAAGAAACCGTACACCCCGCCATCAGGCAGAATATACCATTCAACTTAGACACCGATAACCAACACTTCGTAATAGGATAGCAATTGTAAGTTAAAGTCCTACAAATCATCTGAACCTGAGGGCTTACCGGCCGAGGTATGTAAAACTGCTGGAAAGTACTTTTTGGAGAGCATTCACCAAATCATTTCACAAATCTGGGTAGAAGAGTGCATGCCTGATGAGTGGAATCTCAGCATCGTTTGCCCGATTCACAAAAAAGGAGACCCTCTCAACTGCGCCAACTATAGATACATAGTCTCCTCAACATTGCATACAAGATCTTATCTGCCATATTATGGGAATGTCTTAAACCCTTTGCCAATAACCTGATTAGTCCCTATCAGTGAGGTTTCAGACTAGGAAAGTCTGCATTCGACGAAATCTTCACACGCTGGCAGATTCTGGAAAAATCCCATAAGCTTCAAATCGCTACACACCATATATTCATGGATTTTAATGACGCATATGACAGCATTTATAGAGTCAAGCTATATAGAGCCATGTCTAATTTTAGCATTCCTGCCAAACTCGTTCCTCTGTGTCGAGAAACTGTTGCATTTTCGGTATGCCTGGTTGGCCAATTGGGCGTGTAGGCATGGAAAAAGAAGCAAAATTTCGTTACTGTTACTGCTCTTGGACAAGACTTACGAGCACTGCCCTAGCTATGACATTAAAATTGTCCTTGACGACTTTAATGCAAAGTTAGAAAGACAAGACATTTTGACAGTACCATCGAAAGTATAGCTTGCATGATATCACCTCCGATAACGGATTTAGGGTAATTGGCGAAACACTGTTGTAGTACCAATATTCATACTGGGACTTGGAGAACTCCTGATCAATCAACGATC
The DNA here is from genome assembly GCA_949129095.1 of Volucella bombylans. Taxonomy (NCBI): domain Eukaryota; kingdom Metazoa; phylum Arthropoda; class Insecta; order Diptera; family Syrphidae; genus Volucella; species Volucella bombylans. The sequence continues at coordinate 15,855,258 of OX422144.1, forward strand.
AACCAGATTGATAACATTGTCAAGGTATGGCTAATACTGTGAGGAAGTTTGCCGTCGTACTGCTACAATCGCAAGAGATCGCCATATGCTTTTCCGATCGAGTTTCCCTTCTTAAGAGGTCCTATGGCGCCAGTATCAAATATTTTAAGAACTGTGGCAAAAAGGCATCAGAAATGCCGCCTCTGATGTGCTGGGTTTAACTCGACTACCACAGCGAAACCCCGACACCATCAACGATGATGGCAAGCACATACAGCTAAGCACACATCTTGCAAAGCGGCACTACGTAAAAAGACTAGAGATGCTCACGTGCTCTACGAGCAGAAAAGGAGGTTAGAACACCGCCACCTCAAAAGGAAAAAAAGGGCGTGGTCGAGGAAATTGAGAAATGCTACTTCAAGAATAAGATTCGGAACTTTTACCACAAACCCCAGACCGAAGCCTGTAGGGACGAAAAAGGGAACATAGTAATCGATACTGAGGATTTGGAAAGTGCATTTCCGTAGACTGTATAACGACGGTGACGAACCAAATATCGCTGTCAAGCAGAGTGAACTGTTCAATCTAGACGATGTAGGCCAACAATTCCGTCCACCCGGCTAAGCTATTAGAGAGGACGCTTTTCAAACCGGTGGGCGATATCATCGTAAGGAGTGTACACAAACTCATCTGTAAAATATGGTCGAACGAAAGTATGATGAATGGAACTTCATCATTGTTTGTCCGATCCACAAGAAAGGAGAACCTCTGAACTTCGTGAACTACACAGGCATCAGTCTTCTTAACGTTGCATATAAGCTCCTCTCTGTCGTATTGTGTGAACGCCCATTTTCGGTACCGTCTGTACAGATGGTGAGTAGAGTAGGAACTATACGGGCAGTACAGCAACATTGACTAAAGCCAGAAGAATGCAGGTCCAACGACTGAGATGGCTGGGTCATGTGGAGCGGATGGACACCAATGCTCCGGTTCGAAAAGTTTCCGACTCCGCCCCCAATGGACAGCGCAGTAAAGGAAGCGACTCGGGTAGCGTACGGAAGTGGAAGAGCTCCTCAGCCAACTTAGCATGTGAACCTGGAGGCAGCTAGCTAAATATTGAGACTCTTGTTTGTTGAGGCCAAGGTCCAGTACCAGAAACATTTCGTGCCGTAATGCAAATGCTTCAGTAAGAGCCAAATATGTCAGCAAGAAAATCGAAGCCGTTTAAATTGTGTTGTTTCAGGCTATAACATAGGCAATGGTCCTATTTTCATAGCTTATGAACGCCAAGGATTTTTTACTTCGTTTATGTGTCAAATAGCCAGAAACACAACCGGAAAGTGTCGGTTGAACGTCCTACGCGGAACACGGATACTAACAGTTCCCCATATTGAACACACAATAACATCCCGCTATCATCTATCGCAATAGGCCGAACGTTGATTGGGAAAACCACGATGCAGTTGCTCATGCTAAGCTGGGAGGATGCGAAAACTGTACTCCGACATCCCAGCTAAAGTTTGAAGAACTTCATTTCTTCTCTAAATCTTCTCTCTCCCTCAGCCTGTCTTACAGTAAAGTGGACACCCAGAAGTAGGCAATGGAACTCCACGAACTGCTTTTCAGGATGACAACATCCTGTTATACATTCTGAAAAGTATCACTTTGCACTTATAATCTCTTTTCGCCTTCCAAACCATTGCAACGTATTCCAGGTGAAATTTTTGACAATTGCGAAGGCTCTTTCTTGCTGTAGAGTATACATAGGTATATCTGTATTTGCACAAATAGCCTCGAACATATTTAATCCCCATAAACTCGGTTATGACCAGAGGAAACCAACCTCCCTCTGCAGCTTCCCCGCACTAATTGCGATGAGAACAACTAATTTAAGTGATTTCCTATTTCATATGTAATCTTGGGGATCTGTCCGAAATAGCAGTGGTCTCCCGACAAAACGATTCAATGTATAGATTAATAGTCTCTTTTGTCTCCACTTTAAAAGTGGTATCACAGCCTAAATGAGTCTTCCCGAAGTAGCAAGCGAGGAAGTATGGTACCTACCACCGCCACTGGTTTACGGCTGTTCTTATCACCAATCCTTGTATCAACTCCTTACAAAGCTGGATAGTTGATTATGGGTTTTGCCGCAGTCATCCCGGAGCTTTCGCCTAAGCAGGTCATTTAATTGTCTCTCGCCCTGGTTTATCTGGACTTAAAAAAAAGTGTATAGAACAAACACACAAAAAACAAAAAAAAGTAGATAAATAAAAAAAAAAAAAAAATTCCCAAACGCGTAAGATCCCCTGATAAAGGGGACAATCCTTTTTCCTCGGATAAAAGATATCGTGTCGCAATGAAAACTGCAAGTGCTCGTAAGGACTCCAGAACGAATTACTGGAGTCCACTACAACGGTGATATTGATGATATGGATGATGTAATTGCGTCCAGTGTGTCATCCAAAAAAGTGTTTATTCCCCCCATTAAACTATTGCAGAAGTCAGGTGATTACGTGCATAATATGTCTAAGGCCTTGAAGATCACTGACTATTGTATTAAAAAAATATCAATCGGTGTTAAAATCGTGTGTGACTCCATTGCGACCTATAATGCAATAATCTGCCAATTGAAGGCGGAAAAATGTCAATTTTTTTCACATGACATTAAAGGTACTAGTGTTTTTAAAGTAATTCTCTACGGCTTGGACGATATGGAAACACAATTACTTAAAGACGAACTTATAAAACTTAGTCTTAAATGTACTGATGTAAAAAAAGTTAAAAGAAATTTCGAACAATACTGTGACACTATTTACATTGTTTCGTTTGAAAATGGCTCGGTAAAGTTGGCTGATTTAAAAAAACGCTATCGTGCTATATTTCATACACAGGTAAATTGGAGTTACCAGAAAAAATTAAAAGGTAAGCTTACTCAGTGCCGTAACTGCCAAATGTTTGGCCATGGGGAGAGAAATTGCCACAATAGGACTTACTGTGCCATCTGCGCCGGTTTACATAAGACTGCTGAGTGTGAAAATACTGCCCCACATAAATGCGCAAATTGCGGAGGATCTCACAAGTCTACAGATCCAACATGTGGTAGCAGAACTAAATATGTGGAGCTAAAAAAAAAATCCACGAAGCTCAAAAGCTCTTTGCAACCAAAAGCTTTTCATGCATCACGTGTTTTTGCAAAACCCGCACCAACACAAGTCTCATTCGAGTCTATGACAGATTTTCCTGAACTCTCGCGGCGAAGTAATGAAATCAGCAACAAAAGCGAAATTCAGGCGGAATACCAACAAACAAGTACAAGGGAAAGCTACGCGTGCGCATGCAAAAACATATACCGTGGTCATACCGATATACCTAGCAACCTTCCCAGCAACATCTGTGGCAACACTTTAGAAAACAATTCCAATACATTGTTTACGGCAGAAGAGATAAATTCCATTTGTATTGAGATGATAACGAAATTATCAGCATGCAAAAATAAAATTGACCAATTCAATGTTATCGCACATTTAGCGACTAAGTTTTTATACTCTAATGATAAATAATATGTTAAGTAGAAATCTAAGGATTATAAATTGGAATGCAAGAGGTATACGCGGGAAAATTGTCGAATTTTTTTTTTTTTTAAACAGTAGCTACATTGACATTGCCTTGGTCACTGAAACCATGTTACAAAATGATCTCAAACTATCCACACCTAACTATAAATGCTATCGATACGATAGAATAAATAGACGAGGTGGTGGTGTTGCCATTTTAATTAAGAGATCAATCCAACATTCGCTTTTACCTGTAGTGAGAACGCGCTACGTAGGAAACATTGGTATTGAAATAAATTTAAGTAACCAGCAGCAGTTAAAAGTATTTTGTGTATATTTCCCTGGCGGCCGTGTTTGTAATGACAAAAGAATTGCCGTCAAAAATGATTTTCGCAGGTTATTCTCCTTGAACGGAAAAGTACTTTTTGGAGGTGACTTTAACTGCAGACATAGGGACTGGGGTTGTTCAAGAGCTAACTCCTGGGGAAATATTCTGTCTGATTTATGTGTTAACCTACCAGTTTCTGTAATGTCCCACCTATTTCCCTTGTAGTTCCCGTGGCCGGCCATCCATTCTAGACTTGTTTATTACTAATATTCCTAGCTTAATATCATAGCCAACTGTTGTTAACGTTCTTAGCTCTGATCACACTCCTGTTTTTTGCAAGGTTTATTGCACAGCGGTTAAACAAGTCAAGTTTACCCAAGATTTGAAAAATGCGAACTGGGTACGTTTCAGATCTGAGATCAATAACATATTTCGAGGTACAATTGACAACGTAGAAGCAATTTCCAGTAAAGAAAATGTCGATGCTATTTTAAAACAGTTTTCAGAAATAATATTATATGCTGCTGAAAATAGTATTCCAAAGAAAACTATAAGTGAAGTTAACATAAAACTTCCCCCCTATATTTTAGATCTAATAAAAATAAGAAACGTTTACCGAAAAAACTGGCAGAGATATCGAGACCCTCTTTACAGATATGCGGTATCAAATATCAATAAGATCATTGCCCTAAGAATATCACAGGCTCATAATAAAAACTGGAACAGAAAGCTGAACTCATTAGAAAAAAATACTCATTAGAAAAAATAGAAAAAGGCAGTTACCATTTTTAAAAGATACTGTTAGCACATATATTGTGGACAAAGCAAATGCCCTTGCGCTGAACTTTGCGAGAAATAACAACATATCCAGATTTATTGGTGATGCTAATACAGATAATATTGTTGTACAAAAAATGGGAGTTATATTAAAGAAAAAATGCAAATTCCGAAATCCAATCTTTATTGCTAAACGAACAAACTGCAACTGAACAAAATTCATCATAATACATGTTAAAAAAAGGAAATTCAGTTATAATTTTCAACATCCTCGGCCGGGCACGGCTGAAGCTCGAGTGGATAAAGCAGCTGAATCGGTCGTCGTAACTGCTTCCCATCAGGTAATCTGATTCGACAAGATCTTACTCTTCCATCTCTTCCCTGGAATGCTTCTTCGATGACAGCCATTTTCCAATTTATGCGGTGTGTCATCTGGTCGAAAACGAGTACTACGTCTCCTGCTTTCAATTGCACTATTGGCTTACCTGGCTTATGATGAAAGGAGCGTAGGACCTGCAAATATTCGAGCTGCCACCTCTTTTTGAGCTTAGTTCTGTACCTTATTCGTTGTTTCCAAGCATTTCGAAGCACCTCCGCTTCCGCATCATTTCGCGATGTATCCAGGTCTAGATTTCTAGGCTCGACAAGGAAGTCCGAAGGTGTTAGTGGTGAAAGATCAAGAGGATCTGCGCTCACGTACGTAAGGGGCCGAGCATTAACAATCTCTTCCGTTTCGACGACAATGGTCCTGAGCTGCTCGAAATTAAGTTTCGCTTTGCCAATGGTTACCTTCAATAAATTTTTCATTACTCGGATAAGCCTTTCCCAGAAGCCGCCCCACCAAGGTGCACGTTCCACTATAAAGCGCCACTTTATCTTCCGCTGTGAAAGAAACCCCTGGATGGCTTCTTCATTTCCAAAAACATCCGTGTTATGAAGCTCCAAGGCAGCCCGTCGAAATGTTCGAGCGTTGTCAGACAATATCGTTGTAGGAACACCTCGTCTGCCAATAAATCGGCGTAGTGCCATTAGGAAGTCAGTAGTCGATAGATTTCTTGTCAACTCTAAATGTACGGCACGAACCGCTGAGCACGTAAAGATAGCGATGTAAACTTTGCAAGCTTCAAATTTATCGTCGAAGCAATGGAGTGGGCCCGCGAAGTCGACTCCCACATTATCGAATGGCCGGGATAATGAGACTCTCTCCAAAGGCAGTGGTGCAAATGGCTGGGAACCAGGAGCTCCCCAAAGTTTCCTGCAGGTAAAACATTTCTTAATGCGTTTCTTGACGACCTGTCGACCTTTAAGAATCCAAAAATCTTTACGTATCTCAGAGAGTACGGTAGCAACACCGGCGTGCAGCATCCGCTGATGGTAGTCGTCAATGATGATATTGACGATATGCGATTTAGCCGGAAGTATGATGGGGTGTTTCACATCTTGTGACTCGTCGGATAATTGAAGACGACCTCCTAACCTAAGGACACCAGCATTGTCTAAGAAGGGGGATAGTTCACAGATCCTGGACGATGTAGTTAAATCCTTGCCGCTCTGCAACAAACAAATCTCATTAGCAAAATGTTTAAATTGAATATACCTCAACCAATGGGTTTCTGCAATCTGGATCTCAGTGGCTGATAAGGCCTTCATAGGCGCATCAGATCTAAATAAAGGCTCCAATTTTCGCTTTTCCTTAAAGCACTTCACGGAACGATAAACATAAGCTGTCACTCGAAGAAGGCGCTTCCAGCTACTATAATTATCGTAACAAATCAATGGATCTTCCTTGGCGCGTGCTAGTGATGACGATGTAATTGAAGGTACTATATCGACGACGGTGTATTCTTGACATTCGTTGGTAGTGAAATCGTCGATGTTCTCCTTAAGCCACGGTGGCCCGTGAGCCCACAGAGATGATTTACGAAGAGCGATGCCACTTATACCTCGGGTTAGGAGATCTGCAGGATTTTCTTTCCCCTTGCAGTGGTTCCATTGCGAAACTTTAGTCAGACGTCTTATTTCATCTACGCGGTTCTGAATATAGGGTTTCCAGCGCTGCATGTTCCCTTGGATCCAACTTAAGGTTATTTTAGAGTCAGTCCATAGGAAATACTTAACCGTAGATAACTTGAGGCTTTTTTCAAGGTACGAATGTAATCTAGCTGCAATTAAGGCAGCAGTAAGCTCTAATTTGGGAAGAGTTAACTCATTGGCCCCATCCATCTTCAAGGGAGCAACTCGATTTTTGGCACATAAGAAGAAAACTGAAGCTTGTCCAGAATGCAGGAGGCATCTTAGGTATGCAACTGTACCATAGCCCTTAGAACTGGCGTCCGCAAAAAGATGAATCTGGAAAGTACCTTCGCGCGCTTGGAATGAAAGCACTGCCCTCGGAAAAGTCAGGTCCTTTAAATCCAGTATACCTTTGATGAATTCATTCCATTCCGTAAGTTGATCACCCGTAAGCGTTTCATCCCAAGGTATTTTCTTCTTCCACAAAACCTGAAACAGGATCTTTAATTTGATTATACATGGACCAATCATACCTAAGGGATCAAAAATTCTCGCAATAACTTGAAGAACGTTACGTTTTGTGGCCTGATTCGAATTTGACAAGAGCATTGCTTCGACAGAATCCAGGGGAATAGCCAACTCGTCGCTACTGACAAACCAATTTAATCCAAGTACCTTTTGCATAGAAGGAGCGACATTGGAACCCATTTCATTACGAATCCTGTAGCTATTTGAGTTCCATTTGTGTAGATTCATTGATGCTCTACTAAGAATAGCCACCGCTTGATTGCAAATCTCACTTCCCTCATCTTCGTTGTCCACGCTGATAACCAAGTCATCCATGTATATGTTTTCACTTAACACAGAACAAGTTCTTCCAAACTTATCAGATTCGCTCTTAAGATGGTGTTTGATGGTCGCACATAGCAGAAATGGGCTGCAATTTACGCCAAACGTCACTCTGGTCATCCGGAACTCAACGATGCTAGACAGATCCGATGGCTTTCTTAAGTCCAAGTTAAACCACAAGAACCGATGACTATCACGGTCTTCCATACTCAATCCAATTTGGAGGAAGGCCTTCTCAATATCGGCTACAATACCAAAAGGACCTAAACGGAAATTGAGTAAAATTTTTTGAACATCAGCCAGCAGATTAGCTCCGGTCCAAACATGGTCATTGAGGGAGCCAGTGTCAACAGCGTGCGAGGAGGCATCGAACACAATACGAATCTTCGTTGTACCTTCCTTCTTATACACTGGTCTATGAGGCAGGTAAAAAAACCGAGCTCGCGGGTTATTGATTTCGGAAACTGGCTCGACTGGTTCTGCAATACCTTCCTTGACTAATTGTTTGACAGCTGTATCATATTCAAATAATTTGACTGGATCTCTTGACAAACGTTGGACAAGTAATTTTAACCGCTGCACGGCTTGACATCTGTTATTATTCAATTTAGCGTTGGCATCTTTCCACGGTAATTTTGCAACATATCTTGCCCCTTTTTTAGCGATACATTTTTGGATCAGACTGTCGGTAAGCGAATCATTTTCGGCGTCATCATTTTTAATCCCGATTGCTTCCAGTGACCAGAATTTGGAAAGATCTGCTGCGTTCACCGACGTCAAACTGAGAAGACTACTGGAAGAAAAAGAAGAATCTTCATAAGGCGTAGTATAATTACCATCTCTCGCTGAGAAGTGCAAGCCCTGTAATGTCCAACCAAAAACTGTTTCGAGGGCTCTCAAATGCTTGGTGAGACGGCGCTGACTTCCAGTAACAACAGACCAATAATAGTCCGATCCAATTAAAAGACTAAGTCCCTCTTCAATCTCCATGTTGTTATGCCGAACATCTGATAAATTAATGCCTTCTAAAAGTGGGCAATCGATTCGAGGCACGTCCAAAACATCTACACAAATTTGTGGCACGACAACAGCCTCGATAAAAATAACCTTGCTTAGATCGAATTGACTTCTCAATGGAAGCTTAACTTTTAAAAACTTCTCCACAGGATTTGGAACTTTACTCCCGAAAGGGATTACTGACAAGTCCACTGTTCCAATCGGTTTTAAGTTCATTTTTTCCATAACACTTTTACGCAAGTATGTATACTGGCTACCACCATCAATGACCGCACGAATACAAATGCTCTTGTTTTGCAAGCTGACAACACACCGAACTGTTTTGATGAAAATGTTTTTTCCAACATTATGCGCACATAAATTCATCGCACTGTTTCTTGCCTTATCTGATGTCGTCCCATTGCCGCCAGTCTCCCTTTTTTCGTTTGCTTGTATATTTTTATAATGAGGATCGCACATCGACGACATGTGTTTGCCTTTACACTTCGTACACGTTAGAAATTTTCCACTTCTACATTTCTTCGAAGAATGCCCAATTCTGGCACAGCGAAAACATCTGCCACTACAGCGCAAAATGTTTCGTTTGTCTGCAATTGACATATTGCTCTCGCAGTCTTTCACTTTATGTTCTTTTGACTTACAGAACAAGCAGGCATCGTCCTTTGCACCCACTGCTACCAAACTGGATGCCGTTGTATGGGCAGATGGTTTCGTTTTCGTGTGCGTATGAGAAATACCGCTTTTTTCGAGTGATTCGACTTCTCGTTTGAGAAACCGTAAAATACTCTTTACTTCATCCCCGTCAATTTGCGAAAAAGAAGACTCGCTGTGGTTGGAAGATGGAACTGCTTCGTCGCAACCTTCCCCTTTCTCCTCTTGACGATAATAATCGATGCGTAGTGCAGTTGGTAAGCACTGTAGCAATATTGACCGAAGCATAACATAATAATGATTTGAAGGGACTTTTAATGCAGTAAGCGAACGGGTACAGGAAATAACTGTAGCATAAAGACTGCGTAGACTTGAAACATCTGTGCGATCACGAACTGGAGATAAGTTAATCAATTGCTGTATGTGCTTATCGATGAGCTTCTCTGTATTTCCATAATGCTCCTGTAAAAGAGCGATTGCAGCTTCGTAGCATTTTTCTGAGGGAGTAAACCCAGCGATCGATTTCTTTGCCTCACCTGTAAGTACTGATTCTAGGTAGTTAAATTTGACGGGAGGAGACAGCGATGAATTTTCGTGTACAGTACACCGAAAATGTTCCCAAAAAGGTATCCAGTCATGGAAATTTCCGTCAAAACGCTTGAGGGGGAGGTTGGGTAGCGCAGGTCCGATGTTTGATTTCGTATTATGGGATGTGCTATTTGATTCAAGAAATAATGGAACGGGATTTACCTTTGATCGAAGTTTTTCTAAACGCGTGTTGAGTCGGGAAATTGCATTGGTGGCCTGATCTTGATAATCAATTACCCTTTCAATCGGATCATCGTCTCTTAATAGTCCCTTTTGCTTGATGTCCTCGTTTACTCCATTCAGGCTCTCGTTGGCTGACATCAATCGTTGGAGAAGGGACACGAGTTCTTCCTCGATTTCATCGAATTGCACCTTGTTGTCGTCCGTTAATTGGGAGCTAGCGTCTTTAAGGTAATCCTGCGCAGCTTTCACAAGTTTGGTCACCTGACCTCTGTATGCGGCACGTGTCGATAGCTCCATTTCTTGAGTTGCGAATTATTCTTGTGCTAATTATCTTAACCGTATAAACGAAAAGAAATTTCACGGAGTTTGCGTCCCGGGTTTCGGCACCAAATGTACAAAAAATGGGAGTTATATTAAAGAAAAAATGCAAATTCCGAAATCCAATCTTTATTGCTAAACGAACAAACTGCAACTGAACAAAATTCATCATAATACATGTTAAAAAAAGGAAATTCAGTTATAATTTTCAACAATTGTGAACACCACAGTTCAAGAGTATTTCTTAAATAGAAGCGCACCAATATCTTCTGTAAATTTCGCATCAGAGAAAGATATTCAATTTATAGTCAATGATTTAAGAACAAGAAAAGCAGGCGGTATTGACTGCATACCTAATATCTATATAAAGCAGTTGCCCAAATCTGGAATAAAATATTTAACTTTCCTCATAAATGCCTGCCTGAAGATAGGGTACTTTCCAGAGGCTTGGAAATTAGCCAAAATTGTACCGGTGCTTAAAGCTGGTAAGCCACCTGAAAGTGTAGAAAGTTATAGGCCAATAAGTTTGCTTTGTAGTCTAAGCAAAATATTAGAAAAAGTTGTTAAGAAAAAGTTACTCAAACATATCTGTGATAATAATATTTATCCTAAAGAACAATTTGGCTTCAGGCAACATCATAATACTTCACATCAAGTAGTTAGAATTTGCAACTTTGTGAAAGCAAATCGCTCCGCAGGTAAATCAACTGGAATGCTTTTACTAGATATCGAAAAAGCATTTGATACTGTCTGGCACGATGGTCTTATTTACTAAATGATACAATTTAATTTTCCGTCCTATATTTGTAAGTTAGTTCAAAGTTTCTTATCTAGTCGTTGTTTTAAGGTCTATGTTAATAGTGGTGTCTCAAACTTAATAACTTATGATTTTGGTGTTCCTCAAGGTTCTGTATTAGGCCCAATTTTGTATAATATCTACACGTCCGATTTTCCTGTTTTGCACGATTGCCATGTAGCCATTTTTGCTGATGATACTGCAGTATTTTCGTCGCATGAATTTGCTTTTAATATTGAAAGCAATCTCAATAATGCGATGGAAGTATTAAAAAAGTATTACACAAAATAGAAAATAAAATGGAATGAAGCGAAAATGCAAGCTATCTTTTTCACTAGAAAAAGAAAACATTGCTTTCTGCCTTCTAGCCCGTTACAAATTAATGGAGTAAATATCCCTTGGGAGCCCCATGTCAGATATCTAGGTATCCAGCTTGATTCAAAGTTGTTATTTAACGAACACATAACTAGAACGGTCAAGAAAGTAGGGGTGGCTATTAAAATGTTATATCCATTTATTAATAGAAAATCAGCGCTCTCAACAGAAAACAAGATCATAATTTTCAAAGTTATTTTTCAGGCTATTCTTTTGTATGGATGCCAAGTTTGGGGGGATTGCGCAAAATGCCACATAAAAAAACTGCAGACATGTCAAAATAGAGTCCTAAAAATGATGCTCAGCTTACCCTGGCATCATTCAACAGTAGACCTACACAACAAAGCGAACGTTGAATTGATTTGTGAAAGAATCGCAAAACTTAAGTCAAATTTTGTAATAAGATGCAGTTTCCCTGATAACCCGCTAATTAATGAATTGTTTGATAGCTAAATGCGACTTTATTTGTTTATATTTGTTTCTTTAATTGGTTAAAATTTTTGTTGATTTATTTATCTATTTCTTTCTACTTATTTATTTATTTATTTATGGATTATTTATTTATTTACTTATTTGTTTATTAAATTATTTACTTGTTTACGTATTTCTTTATTACTTACTTATTTATTTATTTATTTGTATTTATTTATTTATTTTATTTTTTTTCTTATGGAAGGTTTTTGTCGTATTTTCCTTCTAATGATTCTTTCTTGTTAATAAATTTCTGTATTCAAATGTTTCAACAACTATTTCAGTGGCAAGATACTTTGTATTATCAAATCCCTGTATTATTAAATGTGCGGTAACAAACCATATGTAAAAATTCTTATACGAAATAAAAATGAAATCTGTGAATCTGTGGGTTTTGCCGCATTTTTATTCCCTTAACAACATGTAACTGCTGCTAGTATCTACTGATGCAATACAGCGACTAATGTACTTATACAACAAATACTTATAATATGAAAGGCTAATTTTAAATATTTTCGAAAAATGTAATTAGAGTTCCTCAGCTTGAAGGACAATTCCTCTGTCGTGGTAAAGAATAATATTCAAATTGCCAAAATTTAGTGGAATATCCGTTTGAGGACATACACTAACTCTGAATTGTTTTAGCAATAATGAAAGTCCAATCATTGATTGCATATTTCCAAATCTCCACCCAATACAGTTTCTAGGACCATCGCCGAAGGGAAGCCAAGCCATGGGATGCCGTTTGTCCACTTCATTGACAGAAAAACGTTCAGGATTGAAATCATCAGGATTTGGATAGATATCCGGATCGTGATGAATAGCCTGAACTGGTATAAACACCTTGGTGCCCTTTTCAATTACAATTTCTGTGTCCGGAATCGCATAGTCACACTTTGCTACTCGAACCAATAGGGATATAACTGGATACTTTCGTAGAGTTTCTAGAATTGAAAATTGATCAGTTTAAGAAATGTTGAGGCATAACACTTACCATTGAGCACCATTTGAAAATATTTCATATCACCCAAGCACTCGTATGTGAACTTATTTCCATATTTCCGTAAAGTTTCATTGATCTCCTTTCTAACTCGATCCTGAATGTTTTGGTGTTGAGCCATTTCATACAAAACATACCCCATCAAGTTCGATGATGTTTCGAAACCAGCACCGAAAAATACGAAAGCTTGTGCGGTCATCTCTAATAAGGTCAATCCCTCATTCACGTCCCCATCTTGGAAAGACTTGTTATTTTTCAGATCAATTAGCACATTCATAAAGTCGTTTCTTTGCACATTGTTCTTTTCACGATACTCAACGGTTTCCCTTACAATGCGCCTATAAAAATCCTCTATGTCCTTTGGTGTCCGACGAAGTCGAAGATGTCTCGCATATTTTGGAAAGAAAAACATGAAATTTTCCCAAAATGCGCCATGATTTTTCCGAAAAACTGATTGCCTGCCCATTACTGCGAACTCAGAGCTTGGATCTTTCAAACTGTTACACTCAATGCCGAAGACACAGGTGCCAATCACATCTAGAGTGAATCTGAACATCATATCTTTGATTTCGACGTGACTACTCTGTTTCACTGAATTATGGAAAGCTTCAACCAACCTTTCAGCTACACTGACTACAGAGGGAAACATGAATTTCATTTTTCCGGACGTGAAAGTAGAAGTTAGTTTTTGCCTAAGATTTCGCCATTCACAGGCGTCAACACTAAATAAATGAGCACTCAACGGATCATCTCGAGCATTGTTATACGTCCCACGATTAACAAAATTTTGAAAATCCCGAATCAGGACATTTTTGGCTAAATTTAAATCGCACACTACAGCCGCTGGACTTAGCATCATGTAAATACCGGCAATTGGAGATTTTCCTTTAAACGTTCGGTATGCCTGGTTAAGGGGGTCTGACATGGGACGGCTTTTCCCAACACCTTTGAAGTTGCCATAGAAAAACTCCGGTTTGCACTGAGGTACTCCACGATCTTCCCAATACGAATACTTCTTCCGAAATAGATACACAAATATAGTTATGAATGCAAGGCCGATTATCACGGATATGGTTGCCGAATTTATTTCCATGCCAGATTGCGGGCCATTCGATGTTCAAATGAATCTAAAGCAGGGTGTAAGCTGATAAGTAATTTCGTTTGTTTGCTTTTTTATAAATTTTTTTTTATTTAAGATGAATACACTCTATACCTGCTCGTATATAACGTGCAGATTGCTTATCAAGTACTCTAAAAACAGAATGATTTGATATGGAAAGCTGTTAAGTGCATTAATTGCGCAATGTGTTTTTCAGACTTCGCAAGTAGAAGAGACGATGAATTTAAAGACTATTTATCCTGTCACGAGTGATAGTTTGAACGTCGTAGAGTATTTCAATTCCAAGAAGTCAAGACGAGAAACTAACTCTAATCAAACTGCGTTAATAGATCTTTCCTCATATCTTTTACAATCGAATCTAACTCCAAAGATCAAATAAATACAGAATCTTCAGGACGGAACCATAGTAAGGACGACGACGACCTGACAAGTTCGGAATTTATTCAGAAAATTAAAAATACATCTAAATCTATATTTTCCCCTTCAAAGTAATCCCCATCGACTGCAACACACTTATGCCAGCGCGTGATCCAATCCTCGAAACATTTTTTATATTCGGTTTTCGGTACTTCCTGCCATTTTTCCATTACTTCTTCTCGGCTGCTGAAACGCGTTCCCCGTAGTGGTTTTTTAACTCGATTGAACAGAAAGAAGTCACAGGGAGCCAAATCAGGTGAATTCGGTGGCTGTTCGATGGTATTTGTTGCATTTTTCGTCAAAATAATGCGAATATGCAGCGAAATCCACGAGATTTCTGCCCACAATTCTGATCTCTTTCGGCGAATTGCTTCACGCAAACGTCTCACAACGCCCAAATAATTCTCTCTATTCACTGTCTCGCATCCTGCAAAAATTCATGAACCGTGAGCATTGCCTTCTTTTTTGACTGAAAACGACGTGGTTTTTTTGGTTTCGGCTCATTTAGTGAACGCCATTCAGTTGCCTGATGTCTGGATTGCGTGTCGTAATCATAAACCCTCACCTCGTTTCCAGTAATGGTCCTTTTGATGAATGTGGGATCGGATTCAGCTTCGCAAATCATCTCTTTTGCGACGTGAACACAGTCTCTTTTTTGCATGAAATTAAGGCCCTTTGGGACAAACTTTGCTGCTACACGACGGAAACCCGAATCATTAACCAAAATGTCTTGGACGGATCTACAGGCAATGTTCAAGTCCTCCGCTATCTCTCTTTGGTTAATTTGCGGTTATTGACAAACATTTCGTTTACTCCATCAATGTTTTCGTCGGTTTTCAATGTCGATGGTATGCCACTGCGTTCATCGTCTTCGATTGACTCACGACTACTTTTGAACCACTCGTGTCACTGGTAAACGACCGTTTTCTTTAGAGAATCGATGCCGAAACACTTTTCCAACATTTCGCGCAAATTAAATCCGTTTTTTACGCAAAATTTAATACAAGTTCGTTGTTGCACGATGGCGATGACTACAGATAAAGACATTCAACACTTTTAAGTGTAAACCTGGGCGTCTTTTGAAGAAACACAAAAGCAACTAGCCTAAGAGAGACTCAAACTCATTTCAATGGTCAAATGAAATTCTTAATCAGCAAATAATGAAAGAAAATCATCCGTTGGCAGAGAGTCTACCTTAGCATTCCGTATATCAGGATAAGGAGAAGTTTACCAATAATCGATAGCTTCCTGGGATATTAAGGAAGAGGTGAAAGGAATAGACCATCAGTGACAGGGCACCACTTAAGAGTCATTCTTTCTTAGACGAAGCTACAAAAATACCAAAGGAAGTCAAAATGCCCGCAACGGTGTCTATACCGTTATATGTATGGTATTTTTTTTGACTGGAAGAAATCCTTACCTAAATCCTCCACGTAGGTGACAGCTGGTGATAACCACCACAATTATCTCCATGTCGGTGATTAGGTAAGGGCAGACAGTGACCAAAATTCATGGTCTGATTACAAGAGACAACGCTGCATTGCTTCAAACCACACAAGTCTGCTGGTCCGGACGGTATATTACCTGCCGAGCTACAGAGGTCCTCAGATATTATCCTGCCTACGCTAGAGAATATCCTGAGGAGCTGTGTGGAACTAATCCACATTCCACTGTCATGCAGACAAGTCAATGTAATTTTCATTCCCAAAGCCGGAATATGTTCTCATGTTGTACCAAAGGAACTCAGACCTATATGTCTATCATCTTTCCTTCTGTAAACTCTAGAACGACTGATTGATATCCATGTACGAGCTAAAATTGATCCAAGACTTCTGTCAATGGCTCAACATATCTACTGTAAAGGAAAGTCGGTGGGCGTCTCATGTAAGCATCCTAATACCATTAAAGAACCCCTTCAAACTAAATCTTAACAGATTAACACGTTGAGCAGATCGCTGTAGATTGGGAGTAAATCCCTATAAAAGGGATCTTGTCCTCTTTTCCAGGAAATATAAAATTCCAATTATAGACGTTCGCTCAATAAACGGTATAAGTTTAGTATTTTCCGATACAGCAAAATCTCGCAAAGTCTCGTTTTTGACAGGAAACTAAACTGGATACCTAACATTCAAGAACGAATCAAAAAAGCTACCGTAGTTTTATTCTCTTGCAAAGAAGCCATTGGGCCTTCAACATAGCATAGCTCACTGGCTATACATCTCGGTCATAAGGCCGATACTCACGTACGGGCTTGTCGTCTGGTGAACGGCCTTAGACAATGCAATCAACTGCAGTAAACCAAGCAGAGTCCAAATAACATGCATGCATAAGCGGAGCCTTACGGTCTACTCCCTTTGTGGCATTAGACATTCTGTTTCATTTGACACCCCTCGATATTTTTAGCAGGCAAGTAGCTGCGACTGTAGCTATTCGCCTTAACGCGACTACACAGTGGACCAATAATTCATTAGGAATCCTCTCAGAGAACATCGATTGCACCATACCTGAACCTTGGTTTGACAAAGGCTTTCATGTAAGCTTCCCCTCTAGATCCTTCTGGAAGGAGGATGCTTTCAAGGTGGACAAGTCGGTCCACTTCTACACAGATGGATCTAAAACCGATGGCGGGTTTGGTGGCGATGTTTTCTCTGATAAGCTAAATCTAAACCTCTTTCCGTCTTCCAAATCAATGTAGCGTTTTCTAGGCGGAAATTTTGGCGATTAAAGAAGCTCTGTTCTGGCTGAAGAAAAACGTGATATCTGCAAAGGATATCCGCATCTTTTCAGATAGTCAGGCCGCTATCGAGTCCCTAGACTCAGTCTCATTGAATTCTAGAACCACCCATGACCCACGATCACCTCTTAGACAGATGACAGAGCAGTTCAACCTTCACCTATGTTGGGTGCCGGGGCAAAGAGACACTCCAGGCAATTGTAGGGCCGACGAACTCACCAAAATACGAACCACTCTACCTATTCTACCGGAAAAGGGTAGAATCGGCATACGAATCACTACGTGCAAACTAATATTACAGCTGGATGTTAACAAAATAACAAACCTTAGGTGGACTGTTGGATCAGCATGTCTAGCGAACAAACAGATCTGGCCAAAGCTGGATCTGAATCGCTCTAAGAGTCTGATCCTTCTGAATAGGAAACATCTCAGCGCCATCACTGGACACTGCCTCATAAGCAAGAATGCAAGAAGGTTTGGCGCTTTTACAAACGATTTCTGTAGAAGCTGCATGGACGAGGAGGAAGAGCTCTCTCGCAGAGAAGAAAACTTCACTTAGGAGCTTTCCTCTACAGTGACCTAAACGATCTAAAAAAATATGGACGTAGTCTCCTACGCTTCATCGTAAGCTCAAACTGGTTCCACTAGTAAGAGGATCATAGATCCATGTGGCATCACAATGGACCAATAAGTGGGTTGGTATTTCCAACAGTCACTCTTACCTAAGGGCAGTTATCAAGACTAAAGGGTTCCTCGACCCCTTAATATGAAATTTCTTGTGTTTTTCCCTCCTGGCAATTAGATAAGATACATGATTTCATGGAAGCTGTGAGCGCAATAAGGTGTATTAGACCGTGACATCAACTCAAGACCGGCAGTTAATTCAGTCACGTACAAGTTCAACGGGCTCCTGCAAGTGCACAAGCACAGTCTGTCGTAATCTAACCTTACCCTGGTGCTATGGCTTCGCCAGAATAGACTTATTTTCCGTCTTACTCGTGGCAACAAAATCTAATACAAAATGAGCAGCAACAAAATGAGCAGCAACAAAACAATAAAAACCTGAGAAAATCTGAGAAAATTACCCTCGTCATCTCGACCGAGGAAGAGGTTCTTGCCTTGTCAAGCGGCAATAGCTTCTTTAGGAAGGGCGAAAAGTACTGACCAAAGTGCTTCCACGTTGCCTCAATACTTGCTGAAATCACCGGACAAAATGCCCCCAACCAAGCATTCCCGTCATAAGATGAAAGACAACGAATTTGCTGGTACTATGCGCGAAACAAGGTTAAGTACCAGGCTGTTGTTGAAGACTAAAACAACTACCTGTCTATTAGACCTTGTTCTTCATGAACAGAGGCGGCCAATTCCAGTAAATGCAGAATTTTGCGGGAGTTCAGCTAGGTGTTCAGGGATAACCTCCACTCTGCGCTTATCCAAAAGTGGAAATACTATAGCCAGCGTGTGCGGAGAGATGGAAGCCGAACTATCGCGAAGAGTCAGAAAATCAAAGTGGACCATCAACTGAAGTTCCTACGCGACAATGGCAGTAAGTCTAAGAACGTTAATTTCGAGTGCATCTCTAAGATAAGCGACGTATGGGCAAACTTGGAATTCGCTAGAAGACCTAAGGTAAGGTAAGACACTCGAGATGTGCCTCGGATAACTTCCGTGGTATCCTCAACGAGGAAAACGTCGACGTTAGTATCACTCAGAAGTCATGGTTAAATAGTAAGGATATCACGGGACTCCATGACAATAATCGTTTGAGCAACAGTCAGCCAAGAGTAAAAAACTTTTCATGTCCTAATCTTAGTTTTGCAAACTTAATCTCCATCAATATAGAAACTAATAGCCGAAGCCTACACATAGCTTACTAAGACCAGCTGAAACCAGCACCATCAGGAGTAGTCCATGCGCTGAAAATCTTCACTTCATCGAATTCATCAATAAACCGGTCTCAAAGTAAATACAAGACGGAAATGGAAACCTACCTAAGAGATCCTTTACAATCAGAGGATAAAGATGAGCTTTTGGTCACATGTTCAGAAACGGAGGACTCGAACAGAACCATGGTGGAGGCTACGATAGTAAATTGTAGCAATGATACGGTTTCTCCAGATTAATCCCCATCTTAAAAAAGTCCTCGGCCGCACTTATTCTGCGTCTTTCCAAAAACACAGAAGACACCATCGTAATCCAGGAACCATGGATCGTAGACCGCGTGGTTCGTGGACTTGCGACACCTGTATACGCTGCGCTCTCTACAAGAGACAAAGCAAGATTGGAACTTGTTTATTAGTGAAACGTAGCCTTAATGTATTCCTACTATCTAACCTCAGCGACCCCAAAATAACTGTTGCCAGACTGGACTGTGGATCGCTGTGGATCAGGAATAAACCCCCATAAAACTAACTGATCTCGTCTTCTTATCCCAGAAATGTAAAATTACAATAATAGAATCATAGACCCTCCCTCAACCAACCTAACATTCAGTAAAGAGTCAAAAAAGATACCGTAACTACCGCATAACTTCCTGGCTTATAAGACATCTCGGCTATAAGACCGATATTCACCTACGGGTGTTTGTCTGGTGGACGGCCTTATACAATGCAGTCAACTGCAGCAAACTAAGCAGAGTTCAAAGAACAGCATGTCTGTGCATAAGCGAAGCCCTGCACACTATTCCGTCCGCGGCACTGGATATCCTTTTCCACTTGACACCCCGTGATATCTTCAGCAGGAACCGCAGCTATTCACCTTAAAGCGACTACACAGTGGACAAATAATTTTGTTGCTCACGCTAATATTCCTAATTCCTAATCACATTTGTTTGACAAGGACTTTCATCTAAGCATCCCTTCTAGATTGTTCTGGGAGCAAGATGCTTTCATTCATGACAAGACAATCATAGAAGTGGATGGATGGAAGTGGATAGATGGATCTAAAACTAAAAGCGGGGTAGGTGGCGGTGTTTTCTCAGATAAACTTAATCTAAGCCTCTCCTTCGGCCTTCCTGTCCTGGCTGAAGAAAAACGTGATATCTGCTAAGATTATCCGCATCTTTTGAATAGTCAGGCAGCTATAAAATCCCTCGCCTCAGTCACACTAAATTCTAGAAGCGCCCTTGACCCGCGATCATGTCATATTGAGATGACAGAGCAGTTCAACCTTCACCTATGTTGGGTGCCAGAACACAGAGACAATACGGGGATTGTAGGGCCGACAAATTCGCCAAAATTGGAACCAATCTACCTATTATACCGGAAAAGGGTAGCATCGGCATACGAATCACTAGGTGCAAGCTAATATTACAGCTGGATGTTAACAAAACCTTAGGTGGACTGTTGGGTCAACATGTCTAGCGATCAAAAATATCTGACCAAAGCTGGATCTAAATCGCTCTAAGAGTTTGACTCTTAAAAAAAACAAACCTCTCAGCACTATTGTATAGTAGAATGACTGGATTCTGTCTTATATCCAAGCATGCTTGACGTCTTGACTAATGATTTCTGCAGAAGCTGTATGGACGACGAGGAGGAGGAGACAATCCTCCACCTACTCTGAAAATGCCCAGCTCTCTCTCAAGAAGTAGGAGGAGAGAGAACTCCACTTAACAGTCTCCTACGCTTCTCAAAATGGTTCCAAAAGTATGAGTATTGCAGATCTACGTGGCATCACAATGGACTAATAGACTAAGTGGGTTGCTCTTTCCAACAGCTACTCTTACCTAACCTAACCTAACCTACGGGGCTTGTCGCCAAGGAGGGCTCTCTATATTTACACAGCTATGCTAAGAACAATTACATCCTATGTGTCGCTAGCCTGGTGGAACAAAATTTCATGAAAATATGTCTTTGCTGCTATAACCAGTCTCCTGCCTGCACTACATGGGGGCTTCCCTAGCACGCCGTACGGGTACTGATCCAGAATTTTACTTGAATTTGATCCAGGAAAGGAACGCAGTTTGGTCTTCCTATTTAAGATTCATTGTTGGTGCTTTTCTGGAGGACGGTAATTTGTTAGAAAAACTTATGAAGAATCCATGGAGGAGATGAAGTATCTGCATCTGTGCCATCAGTCCCACGACTTCCAAAATTATGTGAGAACGCAAGGCTTCTCTCAATGCTATCGGAATGCAATATTTCCTGAGTCTTTTGTGGGTCCCAAGTTCATTCATGATGAACTTGATAGCCAAGCCCCAAAGGAAAGGAAAGAAAGACTGCCCACGTCCTCGGTTAGATCTTTCAGTGACAGTTGAGTTTCACACGAGCATGACTGCAGATGGCATTACACTCCAGGTTGCCAGCAGACGAAAAAAATGCTTCCCAATGTCTCTAAAAAATCATAGAATTTCCTGCATACGGATGGATTCTAGGGATAAATGACAGAACTTTCTGCAAAACTTATTGCGAGAGTGATGGAGGCACTAGTGTCCGGCCTACGCTCGCATTAGCCTGCTTGTACACTGCGCCGAAGCAGTGTCTGCTGGTACTTCACTTACTGAAAACCTCAGTAAAGTGTTCTTTACTTGAGTGCTCTGTTTAGACAAAACCAAACTGTCTGCGCGAAGAGGAGCAAAATAAAACGAATCATGGTTGGATCTCACATCAAAAACGGAAACCCAAAATACAATCAGATACGAGTATGTCTACATTTTATTTATTTTTTAGAATCAAGTAAATTACATTAAAAAAACATCGTTCTGTGGCTCTACTCTTGCATTATCTTTTCTACTTTTAGATTTATTCCATTTCGTGTAGCCAAAATCTGTCCATTTAGGCAAAGACTTGGAGGATATTCAGTTGCCTGACAAACGTCAAACCTAAAATTCTTCAGCAACATGGTTAATCCGATTCGCATCTGCATCTTACCAAACCTAAAGCCAATACAATTTCTTGGTCCATCTCCAAATGGTAGCCAACTAATTGGATTTCGTTTCTGTATTTCCTCAAAACTAAATCGTTCAGGATCAAAAATTTCAGGATTCTGATAGATTTCCGGATCATGATGTATTGCATCGGCTGGTATGACAACCAAAGTTCCTTTTTCGATTTTGTAATTACTATCCGGAACCAGGTAATCTTCCAGCGCTTGACGACATAAGACAACCAGGATTGTGTACTTCCGTAGGGTTTCTGTAAATTAAAAAATAGTTATATACCCGTACAATGCATATGTATATACGAGTATTTGATGTTCTCGTATTAAAAATTGAATGGACTCAAACCGTGAATAACTTGATCCATGTAGTGTAATTCGTTTAAACTTTCATAAGTGAGTTCTCCATTGTATTTAGTTAGTACGTCGTTGACTTCTTGCCGTAGTTTGTCCTGGATTTGTTGGTTCTTCGCCAATTCAAGTAGTGCAAATCCCATAGTAGTCGATGATGTCTCAAAGCCTCCAATATAAAACACAAACGCTTGTGCTGTCAGTTCTTCCATAGTCAAGCCGACTGAATTCTCTCCTGCTCCGTCTCCGTCATCATTCTTTAGTGTTTTCTGATTCTTCATGTCAATCATTATATTCATAAAATCATTCCGTATGATGCCGTTTTTCTCACGATACTCCACAGTGTCCTTCACCACTCTCATGAAGAATTTATTTATGTGATCCGGTATTACTCGTACTCCCAGCTTCATTGCTATCCGAGGATAACTTCTTATTAAATTTAAAATCGTCGCGCTGTATCTGCGATCAGTCATGACCTTTCGTCCCATTACACGGAATTCAGCATTCGGATCCTTTAAACTATTACAGTCAATACCAAAGGCACATGTCCCAATGACATCAGTGGAATAACGAGCCAGAATATCCTTGATTTCAACTATCGAACTTGTGTTGATTTGATTCTCAAAGACTTGTGTGAATCTATTGCCAACTTCTTTAACAGTGGAGAACATAAATTTCATCTTGCCCGAACTAAATGTCGGTGAGAATTTCTTTCGAAGTTGTCGCCATTTGTTGCCATCCAACACGAACAGATGTCCTGTGAGGGGGTCGTGTTTTTCATTATGGTACAATCCCTTATCCATAAAATTATTGAAATCCTTTATGAGAATACTTTTAATTAAGTCCAAGTCTAATATAAGAGCAGCCGGTCGGAAGAAGTAGTATAGGCCACAAAATGGTGCGGTACCCTTATACTTCTGATAAATATCTCGAATGGGTTCGAATAAGTTTTTCCGGAGAGGTACACCCTTCAGATTTCCATGGAAAAGTTCAGGTTTGTCATGCGGGATGCCGCGTCTCTTCCAATATGAAAATTTACGTTTTACTAAATACAACACGAGTAATGTTATCCCGAGCAAACATGCGATTGCAGTGAACAATTCCATCTTTACGTGTACTTGTATGTACTGTGCTTCACACCTCGAAGAACGTATTAATCCGAGAAAAACTGTGTTGCGACCAAGTGAGCTCTGATGAGATTAATGTTGAGGTTGGTCAATAAATACAAGAGATAAAAAGTACAAATGAAAATAGGTGCATGTGGCGGTTAGATGAAGTGGCACACAGAGCACATGCTGTCCTCGGAATTGAATTCTTTCAAAATCTATCTCGTTTCCAGTTCCATTTGAACATTTCGTTAGTTTTAGAGTGATTATGGGGAAAGAAAGGTACCGATGTACGTTGGTTTTGAATGTTTACTGATTATATAGGAGGCTAACAGGCAACAACAGTAATTAAACAAATGTATAGAGTTGCCGCCATCTTCAAAATTAAATATCTTTTTTTATCTTATTATTATTTTATTATTTTTCTTTGTATATTCTTTTTTTACCTACATAGTTTCCTTACATTTAATTTCATGAATTTCAATATGTTTTCTTACCAAAATCATGTTCATTTTTTCTTAGCGAGCGCGGCGTGTCAATCCAAACTACTATTTGTTTTATTGCATAAAAATATTCGTGTTTTTCATTCCCTTATTTATTATACTAATTATCTGTTTTTATATTATGAACCTGGATAACGATAATATGGTAAGACAGTCCCATTCCGACAACTTGCATGGATCTCTCCACAACATGATAAGGGTGCTTGGAGCTCAGAGCGATGGCACTCACATCTGCCATCTTAACGCACAAAGCATCTTGCCCAAAATTGACGAATTCCGCTATACTTTTGGAAATACCCGTCTCGATGCAGTGTGTGTATCAGAAACCTGGCTGCACAGCAACGTGCAAAAAGAAGTCTGTTCCCTTAATGGCTATGAAATGTTTCAAGCCAACCAAGATGGTCGCACTGGTGGGGGTGTTGCTATATACCTACGAAAACCACTCAGAGGTAAAGTCGTGTATGAATCACCTCCGGGGTGTCCTATTGATTATTTGTTTGTTGAAATTACATGTAGAGCTGGAAAGTTAATACTTGGTGTGGCCTATAGGCCAAACAAACAGTTATGCTTTACTCCATTGCTAGATGTTCTTGAGGCTATTTCATGTATTTCCTCAAACATAGTTATCTGTGGTGACCTGAATTGCAATCTACTGAATAAGTCTGAATCAGCCTCGTTTATCGGAAATATAAATTCGCTTCATTTAGCCGCGGTTAACTCAAGTATTCCCACCCACTACTTGGAAGACTCATGTTCCCTTCTCGACGTTTTCTTTGTTGGTGATATTTCTAAAATGCTCTTGATATATTTGTCATTTAACATAGAGCTATCTAGCAGCACCCCGGTACGATACCGTGACTATAATAATATAGATTATACTAATCTGCTTTCCGACGTTAACCGAATATTTTGGGATATCATCTACTACATGCGCTCTGTTGATGACCAAGTTATGTTCCTACAGCAACATGTGTTACAGCTATATGAGAACAACATCCCTCTAAAAGCTATAGTACGCACATCTAAGTCGCCTCAATGGTTTAGCTCTTACATTAAAAAACTTATAGTTCAACGTGACACTGCCTATCGAAAGTGGAGGAGGTTTCGTCTTGATGAATTCCGAAATGAATATCGTTTATTGCGCAACAAAGTTGTCTTGAAAATCAGATCTGCCAAAAAAGCTTTTTATAATCATAAGTTCAACCTGTCTACCCCGGGAACATGGAACTCTACGAACATGTGGAAGAATCTTCGCGAACAAGGCATCGGTAGGAAAAATATGGTAGTCCCCACTGATGTTAACTGTGACCAGCTGAACCTGAACTTCATCTCCTCATGTGGTAATCCTTCTTGCAGCCCTGCTTCGCCAGAGCATAGCACTGAAAATGACACTGAAGGGGCTTTTTGCTTCAATAGAGTCACCGAAGTAGATGTTGTTGAAGCACTCCTCTCGGTAAAATCCAATGCTACTGGTCTAGACTGTCTTAGCCCAAAGTTTATAAAACTGCTTTTGCCTTATTTACTTCCTCACTTTACTCACCTCTTTAATACTATATTCACTACTTCTACCTTTCCCTCTGAATGGAAAAAAGTAAAAATAGTCCCGGTCCCCAAGAAAAGAATGAGGAATACGGTTCAATACAGGCCAATCGCTATTCTACCTTACTTGTCGAAGGCCTTCGAAAAGTTAGCACTAAAACAAATTCGTTGCTACTTAAGAAACGAAGATCTCCTAACTATACATCAGTCTGGTTTTCGGCCTAAAAGGAGCTGTAACACTGCCCTGATATTAATGGTAGAAGAGATTCGTAACGCATTGGATAAGAATCATCCAACGCTTTTATCATTGCTCGACTTTTCGAAGGCATTTGACACAGTCAACCACGCGGTCATTTGTAGTAAACTTAAAGACCTTTTCGCTTTTTCTTCTTTGTCCGTAGCTCTTATCAAGTCTTATTTAAGTGGAAGAAAACAGTGTGTTTGCATTGGTGAGAATAGTTCGAATTTCTTAAGTGTACATAATGGAGTGCCACAAGGATCAATCCTGGGACCCACTCTTTTTTCCTTGTACGTGAACGATCTACCAAACATTGTTAAACACTGCAAAATTCATATGTACGCTGACGATGTACAACTTATGATAAGCTGCCCCACTGATGAAACAAACTCTGCTATAGACCTCCTAAACGAAGATCTTGCCAGAATTTATGACTGGTCAATTAAACACGACCTTCGACTTAATGCTGATAAGTCTAAAGTAATTTTCATACACCGTAGAGCTCCTGATCTTCCCTCAGGCCTACAGCTTGTTCACATCAATCAAGTGCCCATAGAGTGGGCTGTCTCCGCTAAAAACCTTGGTGTGATTTTTAACTCGAATCTCTCTTGGGATACACACATTAATTCTATCATCGGCAAGGTTTATAGTGGGCTTCGTACTTTATGGGCTACTCAACATCTTCTACCAACGAAAACTAAATTAATTTTAGCAAAAACTCTTCTATTACCTACTTTACTTTTCGGATGCGAGATCTTTTGCAAGCCTGACCACAATAGTCTCAGAAAACTTAACATTGTCTTCAACAATATCGCAAGATACATTTTCAACATCCGGCAGCGCGATCATATCTCACACTTTTCTAAACAAATAACTGGTTGCTCCTTCTCTAGCCTACTAAAATACAAATCGCTATGTTTTTTGCATAACCTTATAAAAACTCGAGAGCCAGATTACCTATTTAATAAACTTCAGTTCTTGCAATCGCATAGATCGTTCTCGCTAGTTCAACCAAGATACCATTGTCTTACGTCTGAGCGTCAATTCTTTGTTCAAGTTGTCCGGCTCTGGAACTCTCTTCCTATTGACCTGAGAAGAATGACAAGCACGAATAAATTTAAGTCGTCCTTACTCGCACTACTTGCTACAACCTAATATGCAAAAAATAATATGAACATGTTTTTTTCAACTCTCTAACTACTTTTTCTGTTTTATAATATTTAATTCTTACTTTATTTACTTATTTTTTTTTTTATTTTTAATATTAACTTTGCCATCTCTCTCTGTATTTTTTTTTTTTTTTTTCCTTTTTTAATCTAAAGGCTTACAAATTATTGTATAAGATTATTCAGTCTTCCTTTGTAAGTAATATATAAGTTGAATAAATAAAATAAATAAATAACAGGGCATTCCATAAGCGAGTTTTACGGCTCAGAAAAGAACCGCGATATTTCAGAATTCTTTCGAAATTAGGCTTGCTGGTAAACTAGCCAGGGGAGTGCTACTGTTGCAGGTTTGAAGGGGCGAAATGCTACGGCGCACTATTGATAAAAATAGCTATAGAATAAGGGGAGCCAAGATAGATTACGTATTAACTGTGTACTTTCAGCAACACCTATCTAACTGGTGTAAAGTGGTCTTTGGAATACCTGACCAGGCTGTAACATTGTACACCAATTTTGCGCAAGTTGGCAAAGTATTTCTTACCACCGTTCTAAGGGCTAAGAAATCAGTGGGGACCGATGGTATTCCGAACATCGTGCTTCGACATCTTTCCCTAGAAGCGGTGGACATTTACACCACCCTGTTTAATAATGCAATGAATAATGCACATTATCCAGCGCATTGGAAAACGGCGGTGGTTCAACCTATCCCCAAAAAGGGAAAGGATATATCCAATCCGGCGAATCTCCGGTCGATAAGTCTCCTTCCGAATATCAATAAGGTTTTTGAAAAGGTAATCAATAGAGCTCTGTCTAGGTGGGTTGAGGACAAACATATAGTTCAGGATAATCAATTCGGTTTTAAGGCGGGACATGATATCTCACATGCCGCGTCTAAACTGGTTTCTGATATCCAATGGAATAAAGGCAAAAACCAATGTACTGGTGCCTGCCTTGTTGACTTGGAGAAGGCCTTCGACACCGTATGGTTAGACGGTCTTTTCTATAAGCTGACTGGGTTGGGGATCAGTAAACCACTCTTGTACATTCTTTATAATATGCTAACCAACAGACAGTTTATCGTGAAGAATGGAGATGTGACTTCTGTTGGAATATTTCAAATTAAAAATGGTCTTCAGCAAGGCGCGGTCAATTCGCCGATCCTATTTAACATTTATACAAGCGACTTGATAGGTTCACTTCCCCATACTATTGCGTACGCAGACGATGTGGTAGCGTACAGAACAGGTCCTAAAATCGAGGTTATTAATACTCTCATACAGCATGACTTCGATAAGATAAGACGATTTTGCGATGACTGGAAGTTGAAAATCAACTTTCAGAAGTCGGAAACCATTCTCTTTAGGACGCCGTTGTCTGGAGCCTCTATCCCTAGAGAAAAAATTCGCGAAAGTTCTCTATCATTGGACAGCACGGACAACCTCTTGCCTGTCGAAATGTAGTCAGAAACCTTGGGATCTGGCTAGATCAGTTTCTGTATTTTGGCAAAAATGTAGATGCTGCTCTGGCCAGAGCTAAAGGCGCTTTTGCCCTTACAAAGAGACTGTTTTATAGCAGCCAACTTGATGCGAGGGTAAATGTAATCTGCTACATGGCCCTTATCAGGCCCATGCTGGTATTTGGGTGTCCCGTGTGGTTCAATGTACGAGTAAGCTTAATGGAAAAGATTCGGGTGTTTGAGAGGACTTGCCTTCGCTTGTACAGAACACCAGAGTCGGAGTACAAACAATTTTATTCTAATGAGGTCCTTTACAACAGGGCGAACCTAATACGAGTGGACAACTTCGTAATTAAGCTGACTCGAAGGCACATTGCAAGAGCAATGACCTCGACGAATAACCTGGTCATATCTGGGGCTTACTACCCCAATTAGCTTACCACGAGAATGTGCGCTCTGACGGCTTCGTTCCACCGGAAGCATTCCTCTACCTTGATCAGATAGGGTTGATCCAGGATAGATCAGCGATTCCGTAAATCTTCCCTGTCGCTCGGACAGCTGGGGACAGGCGACTCAACTACAACAGATACGTCGCACACGACAGTGTGGATCGCCTCAGGTTCAGTAGGGCGGTGGGGAATCGCGATAAGAAGGACGTTCGGCAGCACCAGCATTTCTGGTGGTTGAATGATGGAGAAGGTGTTTCGTCGTCGTTTCCGTCAATTACGGACCAGCCTCACTAATGAGGCAGAGCTGACCAATCTATTTGCTCTGTGAAGACATAGATATAAGAATTTAGAGTAGCTTAGAGCGCCTGTGTGGGGCCAGTAAGTTAGCATAAGATTGTTAAGTAATTGTAAGCTAGCATTTTTTTTTTTAGTACGAGTATGTAGGAGTTAGTGTTAAGAAAATAAAATGCATTCAAAACCGAAAACTGAACTGATAACAACACCTTAAAAATTAGATAGACAAGGTCGTTAAGAATTTTGATGATTTCAAACTGACACCAAACAAAAATTTGAAAAAAGGTATTTTTATTTTATTCAAACCAATACTTGCGTTATTTGTTTTTTGTTTTTATCAAGTAGGCAACCAAATAACAATCGTAGTTACAAATTCCAATAGCTGAATGATGAAGAAAATGTAACAAGGGCAGACCTACTTTGTCATAAAATTATTTATTGCCCTTGTATAAGGGATTTCACTCGACACTTATCAGCTGAAGAAATCAATTGATTTCTTATTTTGATCACTGACAAAGTGCACAACCTTATTTGTTATATAAACATGCCGCAGTAATAGATACAAAACGTGAATACGCGTTTGAGATATGGGCCATGGGTCATAGATTCCAAAAAACCATGGCTAGTCATGATAACGCTGTTGAAGGCTCCTAAAGTAGCGTCACTATGCAGGAATCAAAAGCAGAAGAAACAGAGACAATTGCTAAAGCAGTTAGAGGCCTGTGGTAATCATGCGAAAAGGAACAAGTCATATAAGGTCATTTCAATTGAAATTTGGCAATTTATCGGACCTGGATCGACCATCAGATTTAACATATACAAATATCAAAGGCTAAGAGCACATGCCTCAATGTCATGAACCTCCATCAAACCAGTGAATTTGAACGATAAGAAATTCGAAAAAAGTAGACGTTGTTACCAATAAGCAATGGAATTTGAGTGGGACATTTGGGATCTAGTGATAGCAGAGTTTCGCATATTCGAGATAAATCCGCATTAGTGATATATGGGTCGTTGTGTTTCCTCGATAGCGACGTGGATGCCGTTACTGATATGATCACAGACACTATTCTCTTTGGAACGAGATCCCCCTATCCTCCATCGGATGTAGAGTATCAAACCAAAAGAAAAGGCGTGGTACGACTCGAGCTATAAAGAGGCTTTTAGGGTTAGAGAAATGTTTTTTCAATCCTTCAAGACCAACCTGACAGAGAAAAAGGGAAACAAGTTGAAACGAGCCATGAATAACAGCAACGGCTTTCTCAATCGTGTGAAATTTTAAAACGACCAAAAACTGAAGCTAAGAACACTAAAAGGTCCCAAAGGTAGTAACAATTCTTGGTCGTTCATCAAAAACATGAGAAATTCTGCTTCATCCTCCAACCCAACGCTCATTTATAATAACATTCCAGCTGTCAGCTCTTTGAACAAGCCCAATCTGCTTGCTCCACATTTTGCGGTCAGTCCAGCACTTCCAGATTGTGCTTTGTCCCCGTTTAAAATTGAGTGCGTCGAATCTTCAATGCCTCAGCATGTGTTAAGTTTTTTGGAAAATGGGATAACGAGATATAGAAAAATGTTTGGGCTCAGTGGTTATTTCGCCCCATGGGTGGCATTCAACATTTAATGGGGAGACTAAATTCTTACTGGAAGTTGGCTTGTTGTTCATTTCTAGCCAACTACTTATCTTATTTGATTTTCGTTAACTGGAAAAATTAACGCCTTTCGGGAGTGGTTGGGATTTGAACACCGAACCTTCCGATTTGAAAGCCAGTCCACCGCCATTTAAGCCGCGGCAAAATTTAGCCGTCGAATGTATGTTTATAAGGTTACGTTAAGTCGTTGATTTATGTCAACAACATTCGACGAACTTTCCGGCCGATATCTGTGGTAGGGTGGTGAACAATTGGCACCAAGAAATCGATCGCTGCATACATGAATGCGTTTTTAGATTTCAGTCTTTTATTAAGATTTATATTTATAGTTTTTGTTATATGGATTATTTTCCATGTGGTGTGTTATTTTTGTGCAACAATGTATTTACGGTATTAAGAGCGCGGTGTACGTATATTATTCTCTCAATTTCATTTGACGTTTCTATTTATATGACAGTTGAGTGTTCTCTCTTGTTTTGGTTTTAACGAGAGAGAGTGTTTTTGTTTGTTTTTCTTGCAAAGTGTTGAACAATTTTTCATTTGTTTATTTTTTCGGTTTTGTGTGCGTGAAATTCAAGGTAGCACAATACATTAGTTCTATGTTTTTGTTCAACTTCATTAACTTGCGTTTGTAAACTCTTAATTGTCGCATCCTTAGCTTCAAATTGCTTTTTTAAATCTCCTAATCTAGAAAACCTATCTAGGAGATTGTAGTTTTTAGGCACTTCGTTGTTTATTTCGTCGTATTTTTTTTTCAGTGGTCTTCGGATCTGGTATATTCGATTAACATGGATTTGAC
This sequence comes from Volucella bombylans, assembly GCA_949129095.1. Classification (NCBI taxonomy): domain Eukaryota; kingdom Metazoa; phylum Arthropoda; class Insecta; order Diptera; family Syrphidae; genus Volucella; species Volucella bombylans. The sequence goes on from OX422144.1 coordinate 15,886,862, forward strand.
CTCCCCAAGTTCTTTGTTTGTATTCATTGAAGTATTGCCGGATGTGTTTCCAGTGATTTTGATTATTGCTTAACAGAAGTTGTCGTTGGTGTATTTGGAGAGTCTGTAATTTTATATCTTTTTGCTGTTTGAACATTGTTCAGGACAGATATTCCCAGTTGTTTTTGCCTGCGCATCCAAACCGCCGATTTCTTTTACGCTTCCGCAAGTGAAGAAATCACCGTCCACGAGTATAGCGAGTCATTGCGTCGATTGTCTTTTTCTATACACTTCCCATTACGGACACCTTATTTAGGGGGCCACTCTAGGATTTTCCAAAATATATATTTTTTTTATTGCTTTCAATGGTCCCTGAGGACCTCAAAAATGATATCTCAAAAGATTATGGCCGGGAATTATATCGAAGTACTTGTTTTTCAAAGTATGGGCAGACAGTTTTCGCCGACGGAATCTTTTCCATTTAAGTTGCATGTGTTACATATTTCTTGAGCGTTGAAAACTACATAAACAAACTATCTCTCTTTGACGGATACAAACAATACTTGTCAAGTCCTTACAGAAGCAATACGATTTAACCTCAAAAAAAACAAAAAACAAATGATCGAATTTTGTTGCAATTCATATGAAAATAGATTTCAATGCTTCTAATGAAAGTTATATCGATAAAGAAGTATTTCAGTGGTATAGAAGGGCAAGGGATAGAAATGTGCCAATTTCTGGATCACTTATTCATGGAAAAGCGAAAAGAGTAGAAGAGAAATTTGGTTTTCAAAACTTCAAGGCATCATATAGTCGGTTGGATAAGTTTGGGAGGCGTCATGGTATTACATTCAGAAATATAAGACGTTAAAACGTTTTTAGAAAATTGCCTTTAATCACAGCAAATTATACCGCTTATTTTATTTATAACGCTGATGAAACTGATCTGTTTTATAAAGCCCTGTATAAAAATCTCAAAGACCTTCGATCCTTTCTAGGAATGTGAATGTCAGGTTATTATCGAAGATTTATTAAATCGCAAAACCACTGGCATCCCTTTTAAGAGGGCAAATGGACGTGTCCAAAATCTCTCGAAAAATAAGACTGTACGTCTTGAAAACTCCTTCGTCTCCAAAGAAGAAATCTTATCCTATCCAAACTTTGAAAATAAATTCGAGCTAACAAGTGACGCTTCTGATTATGCTATTGGAGCTGTCCTATCACAGGGCGGCAAACTATTAACCTTTTTGGACACTTAACTCTTAGAGATTTCCTTTACGGATTACGAAAAATAAAGATTTGTACGGACCATTAAACCATTAACCGTTAAAATATGCCCTTAGCAACAAGAATACTAACAGCAAAAAGAAGCCTTCGAAAGCAGCACTGGAAGTGCACAATTATGAACTCAAATACAAACCAGGCAAAGTCAACGTCGTTGTCGATTCACTTTCGAGACTTCAAATTTCAACAAATATTTATTCACTAACTATGAATTACTCAACATAGTGATGAAAGCTCCTCTCATAACCTTATTCCCACAGTTGAAGTTCCCGTCCATGTTTTCCGGAATCAATTTATACTAAAAATAGACAATGAAAGTAGCTATCAAATTAAATAACCCAACTATACGGCATCAGATTTAATCAACATATTGTATTTAAAGATACCTTAATCCCACTATTGTAAATGGTCTCTCCACTACAGAACCTATTATGGGTAAAATACAAGAAATATGTCCCACCCACTTTAGGAACTACAAGATCAGATTCACTCAAACAATCATCGAAGATATTGAAAACGAAACCCACCAGGAACAAGTTATCCTTAGCGAACACAAGAGAATTGCTTACAAATCTCACAAAAGTACTATTTTCCGAAAATGAACTCAAAAATAAAAAATCTGGTTAAACGACGCTGTCAAGCAAGTAAAGAAAACTAATAAAAACGTCACCCAAAAAGCCAGCTTCTTAACACTACCCCTATTGCGAACTATCCAGCACATACTCTTCATATTGACATATTTTCAACAGAAAAGTTGAAAAGAAAAGCGCTCTATAAATTTACGAAATTCGCACAGGCTACGATGATCGAATCCCGTCCAATTGAATATATCAAAAGACTTTTACAAGATATTCTGATATTTTTACAAGATGTGAGAAAACGCACAATTCTGCTTCCATGCTAGAAGATAAACTCAAGATTAAAGTCTACACGACGCCGTGCAAAGTTTCCACTCACTTTTTTTTATAATTTGCGCTCGCTCAAGGGATTTTATGTGAAGTTAGGGAGGGACAAAAGAGAGATACCGATGTGCGTTGGTTTTAAATGTTTGCAAGTTATAGTGAATAGGAAATAAAAAGCCCGGCAGGACATTCCATAGGTAACGAATCACGACATTTTAGAGTACGTCCGAGGGTGTGCTGATGAGCATTCATAGCGAGGCAGGTATCATGGATAAAAGTCTGAAGGGGCGGAATGCAACTGGCGATTTCTATGGATTACTGTTGATGGAAATAGCAATAGAACAGAGAGAGGCACGAGACATTACGTCGATGCTCGAGGGTGTCCATTATCTGAGTGATATTAGTATCACCTATGAGTTTTATCGCATGGTTTTGAATCCTACCTACCAGGTGCGGAGATGTTTTAGGCGCACCTGACGCACGCATATAAACTGAAACTGAACTGCACCTGACCAGATGTGGGCATTGTAATCCAATTTTGGGCGAATAAATGCCTTATGTATTCAGACCAGATCAGGGGGGGTGAAGTATTTCTTAAATCGCTTGAGGAAACCTAGATTTCGCAACATTTTTGACTGCATCAAGCATGTGGTAATTCCAATCTAAGTTGTCATTGACACACATACCGAGAATGGAAAGTGGCTGGGTGTTAGGGTTTCACCTTAACGACAGCAGACTGCATTGGAAGCATTACATTCCACTAGGTTGATATTTAGTTCCCCAATTGGTTATGCTGTTTATATCGAAATTTAGGACTTGAAACCATACAAGACAACTTGAATTGAACGTTCCGAATGGCAATTTCTAATATATTGAAGAAGAGATTCGTCAAATGCCTTAGAAACCTCAAGTGCAACTACCTTGCTTTCGCCATATTGATGTACGCTTTGGTTCCAATTTTCGGTGAGACATGCCATCAATTGCCACGAAATCCGTACTGCCGGTCGTTTAGAAGTTTTCGTGTTTCGAGATATTTCATGAGCTGATGGTTTATCAGCGTTTCCATGAAAGCGTATTGCAAAAACGCAAACCAAAAGCCAGAAAAATAAACAATTTCGTGTGCTATTTCCATTTATTCCTCATCACAAATGCAGTCTGAATTTAGCCTGGTGCGATAACGAAAAGGCTTTCCATGAGGCATGAGTTTTGGTTGGCGATGTACGAGTTCGCACAATTTGAAAAAAAAAGAAAAAGCTCTCCTCTCTTTGAATATGATCACTTCTAGTTCCCGAGCCCCCGTGCCAAGGAGACATTTTACTTTTCATTAATTTGAAGTGCCAGTTGCACTATCTTTGACTTACGTGAATTATGGTTAGCCTAAATGGTCTAAAATGTGATTTCAAGAAATACTCCGAAAAGCATCTATGGGTATATTCTTCGAAAGTCTAGAAAAGACTTCGTTCAGGTAAACTTGCGCTGGACTAATTGGAGCCTGATTTTAACTTCGTATCAAAGTTTATAAAAACTATTCTTACTATCGCAACTGGTCACACTGTTGTGTTCCATGAATTGTGCCCTTTGGTCGATAGCAGATCAATAAAATTTTATTTTCTTTAAATTTTGCTTATTACTTGATAAGTTTGTTTACCAACCGAATAAATAAGCAAACTTCAAACGTTTCTGCTGCACATTAAAGCTACGAGTATATCTTTGTATGTTAGCTTTTGTACAACATACTCATTACTCGTACTATCAGCCAAAGGAAACTGCTCTTAACCATTTTATTAAAATTTTTCGCTATTATCTTATCAGCTTAACTTGTGTTTGTTTGTGTGAATGCATAGACACAGTGAATTTCTAAAGAGAGACAAGCCCAACACGAGATAAAGAGAACAGTAAGTATATTTTGAAAATTTGAGACGCATGGGATAGTTTACTTCAGTCAGCCATAGACCTTAGACGATATTCTGCCCCCGGTAATTCCGTTTGTTTTAAGTGTACAAATACCTAAATCGAAGTTTTGAAGTTTTCAAACTAAACGTTCAATACGAGTTACTGTGCTAAATATCTGAACTCGAAATTCGAGTCAAGTGCTATATGGAGGATGATCTTTTTAAGTTTTCCAAACTCTGCGTTTTTTTAACAAGGTGAGAGCAGAATATTTGTGTAGATATTGTACCACCCAAGACGATTTGGTTTGAGCTTTACTCTCTTAATATGTTTGCGTGTGTTTATACGGCGACCGTGCATTTCATTTTTTCGCATTTTTGAGCTTTTGTTTGGAGAGCACGTTCCGGGCCTATAGCTTATGTCATCCAGTTGTTTTGTGTTTTATGGGATTCCCCGGCTTTTAAATTGACTTCAAGAATGGTCTTGTTTTGAAAATTCACGCGTTCTAATTTAAAGGTTAAAGTAACTGCTTTTCTTTATTGAATGCTCTGTAGAGTTACTGATGTAGGCTAATGGTGTCACTGTCAAAAACGTCCCCGTTTTAGCTTCTCAAAGGAATTTCTTGAGGTTCTAGCTTTTGGAATTTCAATTCAAATGGATCGCTATGGGCCCTTCCTTTCTTCTGGTGTTGTTCTAATTCTTCTACCTCCCTCATAACTAAATGTGGGTTATGAAGGCCATTCAGATCTGTAGACACTGCCGGAAGTGCACCGAGTTCATTATTGCTTAAATTTTGCGTAGAGTTTAGTTGGTTATGCGATGCGTATGACGTTGCTTAAAACAGGCGATGATTAACCACCTTATAACCAAAAGTGTGAGGAACGTGATGTTGATAACTTTCATTGAATGTCTTCTGTAACACATTGACTACCATGGCCAAACGATGTAGGCTGTGTATAGTTTAACAATCACCCTTTTAATATGGCTGCTGTAAATTTAACATGTGTTACAAATACCGGTGTCGCTCCCTCTGAGGCCTCCGTCAGAAAACGACTTACATACGTAAATTGCCGGAGAAAAAAAACAGCGCAACAGAAATACATGTCTTCTATTTATTTTTTACAATACCTACTGACTAAGTTGTTAAGTCTATCGGAGACCGAACAAGACACTTACAGATAAAATTCGATAAGATTTTATGATGTACAAACTTTCGTAAATAACTATTTCTGTATCGCATCGTTGCACTACAAACAAAAAAAAACATTGTGTTGCCATCTATTTATTTGATAACATTAGTGAAATAAGGTATTCCTTTATCACTTCTTGGGAATTCTATTTAACACGTACCGTTTCTGTCTTATGGGTACGAGCATTAATATCAAAATAAATACAGAATTAGAAGTGACATAACGTTTATTGGCATTGAAACTTAGAAATTCAAAATGTAAACTCATTCAATTCATTCATAAATATTTGTAATTCTTATTTATTATAAAACATGTATTCTATGATTCAGCTTTAATTTCTAACAACTTTCCGAATAACATATCAGAATTGTCGGCTCGATGATTTCCTAAAAACCCGTTTATTACAGCTTTCAATGATGTTTAAGCTGCTAGTTCCTTTGTAAAGGGTGTTTTTTTTTCAAGGTTTGGTTTTTAAACTGGCAACACTGTACAGATTGTACAGATTGTCAATTTGACAGTGGAAAGTTGATTTGTGGTTAATAGGTTTTGCTATTTTAATTGTCCATCTGAGCAAGTTATTCGGAACATGATGAACCGTTTTCGCACCACGTACACTCTAGTGATGCGTATTATCCACTACAGGGCGAACAGAAGAAGTTATTGCCGTCGATTTACGTTCGTGCACAGCAATTGGAGCTGCCAAAGTGGATGTGGAAGATTTTACGGAAAGATCTTGGCTTAAAAGCTTATAAGATCCAGCTTGTGCAACAGTTGAAACCGCGTAACCATTATACGCGTCGTAGGTTCGGTGAATCGGTCCTCATTTTCAACGCAAAATTTTCTTCTCCAATGAGGCCCATTTTTGGTTAAATGGATATGTAAACAATCAAAATTGCCGAATTTGGAGTGGAGAAAAGCCAGAAGCCTTTGGCGCGCGCTCATTATAAAAAAAAAAAATAAAAAAAATTGAAAATTGTACCGATAGATGGGTTGATTGTATTTCTACAATTGTTGTCACCTTTTTTTTAGAGCTTTTCTTTGAGCATCGCCACATCCAACCGAACTTTACATTTCTACACTTTTCTACCTTCATAGGTAAGTTGCAACACAGCGGGGGAATGTATGTTTTAGTGGGAATTAAACCAGATTCTTCTAAAAATTCAATGCTTCAACACTGAGAAGTTATTTATTTTAGGATGGATTAGAGGATGCTTAGCCTTCATTGCTTATTCACAAAAAATATCACTTGATTCGCACTACGGTTGAACACAGAGTGATCTTTGTGAATATCAATAAGTACACGCCTTATCACAAAAAGAAATAACGGTATAAAAGCCAAACGTTTGTTCGGTTATATTTTTGCATCATTATCAAGTGCATTACATATTATATACGTACAAACATAGATATTTCACAAAGTAAATAATTTACTGCAACATTGGAACATGTAAATTTTCTATAATGCGAATTAGTGAAACTTTGTTATTAATGGGAACTTTGTAATTTTGTGATGAGTACTGTGGATGAAGAGTATTGATGACATAGGCGCCTGCCTGACGAAAAGCACATACCCCGAGCGGAGCTACGAAGTTGCGTAAGCGGGACCTGATGCCTGCGGGCGTGTCACCTGTGTACTCTTAATTAAGAAAACTATTGATATAGGCGTCTGCGAGATGTTTAAATAATACTCATTAACTTATTCAAAGGAAGACTACGTACATAAATGCCAAAAAACAAAACTAAAGTAGTAATTTCAATTTCAATTTGCTCAAAAACTAGAGCCGTGCGGTTTGTGTTCGATTCAGAATTGATTCGCGCATTGAATACAAAAAACCAATTTGGCACATTATTTCACAATTTTGAGTAATATTGTTAAAAAAAATTTTTTTTTAATTTTTTACCAAGAATTTGAGTTTGAATGTGAATTATTCAAAAACTATTCACACGAATTTGATGTAAATTTTATATTAAAGAACTAGTTTCGGGCTTTCATAGTCTGTATAGTACTTTATTGTAAGTGTTACCGTTTTTTTTAATAATTTTTTTCCCATCTTAAGTCATTTGTTTTTAAATTGCCCATAACTTCTCTACAAAATACCGTTTTCTTTTTATTGTAGTTCTATCCGAAAACATTTCCAGTTGGTATTTTTGTATTTCTTGAGCAAATTTAAGAGAGCTGCGCAATAACCTGGCCAACTATTTTGAATAGCACTATACAAAAATATCGACATGATCAGTTCATACAATCTTACTCAAGAAAACCATGAATAAAATTGTATTGCAAAATAAAGATACACAAGCCAGAAAATTAAAGAATTTCGTGTGCTATTTCCATTTTTTCATCATGCAAATGGCGGCGAATGCAGCCTGCTGCGGCAAAGAAATTACTTTCCCATACGTTGCGTTTGTCGATATACGAGTATGTACACACATTCTGAAAAAAAAAAACAGAGAAAAAGCTCTCCTCTCTGTGAATATGATCACCTCTTGTTTCCGAGAGCCCGCGCGGTTGAGACCTTTTACTTTTCATTAATTTGAAGTGCCAGTTGCACTATCTTTGACTTAAGTGAATTATGGTTGGCCCTTTACTCGAGTCTCAAAAGCAAATTGTCTAAAATGGCATTTCAAAAAACACTCCGAAAAACTTCTATGTTCTTCGAAAATCTAGAAACGACTTCGTTCAGGCAAACTTGCGCTGACCTAATTGGAGCTTAATTTTAACTTCGTATGAAAGTTTATATACAAAATATTCTTACGAGTACTATCGCAACTGGTCACACTGTCGTGTTCCATGAATTGTGCCATTTAGTCGATAGCAGATCAATAAAATTTTATTCTCTTTAAATTCTGCGTATGGATTACTTGATAAGTTTGTTTACCAACCGAATAAATAAACAAACTTCAAATGTTTCTGCTGCACATTGAAGCTCTATCTCTGTGTTAGCTTTTGCATAAAATACGCATTATTCGTACTATCAGCCAAAGGGAATTACTCTTAGTTTCTGTATATGCATACATACAGTTAATTTCTAAAGAGAAACAAGCCCAGCACGAGATAAAGAGAACAGTAAGTATATTTTGAAAATTTGAGACGCATGGGACAGTTTGCTTCACCCAGCCATAGACCTTAGACGATATTCAGCCCCCGGTAATACCGTTCTAGAATTCAAGTGATTTTGTTTTAAGTGTACAAATACCTAAATCGAAGTTTTGAAGTTTTCAAACTAAACGTTCAATACGAGTTACTGTGCTAAATAACTGAACTCGAAATTCGAGTCAAGTGCTATATGGAGAATGATCTTTTTAAGTTTTCTAAACTCTGTGTTTTTTTAACAAGGTGAGAGCAGAATATTTGTGTCGATATTGTATAGAAAATACCACCCCAGACCATTTTGTTTGAGCTTTTTATCTTTCGAATGCAACATACGAGTACATACAAGCACGTACCTATTTCTCGGCTTACGTCACTGATTTGTGATGTTTTTAATGATATTTTCCGGGTTGTATATTATACGAGTACAGTGAAATTTCTCTTGGGCGGACAACTCTTTTGTTACTCTTCAAAGTGAAGATTAAAACGCAAATAATTGATATTTTGTTTAATTCATACAGATGCATGCATGTATTTTAGGAGATTCATTGTACGCGCATGCGTTTGTACCTAGTCCTGACATAAATTCTATTACAAATATGAAACGATATAAAAAAAAATCAATCAAGTATTTTATATTCAATATTTTTAGTCCAGAATATAAGTTATTAAAAAAATAGTGTCTCTCGAAATGGCTGCATTTCACCTTAATAAAGGGTCCGCCATCTAACGTTTTTTTTTTTCAACTAGTGCTTATTTCGTGAATGGTAACACTTAGCTCATGTCTGATTTGACAGATAATTAGTTTTATCCTTCCGGTTAATAATGGAAAATAATTTCATTCAAATGGCTGCCTCGGCTGGCCATGCAGTAGCCTACACGATCGGTTCAATTTTTAAGCACATTATCGATTGTGTGCAGCTGTATTTCACCAATGGCTTCACGAATATTGTCCTTTAAAGCGTCGATTGTCTCTGGCTTGTCGGCGTAACACTTATCTTTTACGGCACCCCACAAATAATAGTCCATCGGTGTCAAATCGCAGCTCCGAGGTGGCCAAACGACATCAGCTCTGCGGTTGATAATGCGATCTTCAAAAACAGGGCGCAAAACATCGAGTGTAGCTTCGGCTGTGTGGCACGTAGCGCCGTCCTGTTGAAACCAAATGTTACCAATATCCTCCTCTTCAATTTTTGTGAACAATAATTCGTTCAACATGGCCCGATAACGATCGCCATTGACTGTAACGGCCACTCCTTGCTCATTTTCGAAGAAAAATGGCCCAATTATGTCTCTGGACCAAAATCCGCACCAAACAGTGACTCGTTTTGGGTGTATCGGCTTTTCAATGTATGCGTGCGGGTTTTCTGTGCCCCAAATGCGACAATTTTTCTTGTTTTCATACCCGCCAAGATCAAAATGAGCTTCATCTGAAAAGATGATTTTTTTTTTGGCAAAATCGGCATCTTCTCTAAGTCCATCACAGGCCCACTTAGCGAAGCGAAATCGCATTGGATGTTCACTTGGCTTCAACTCCTGAACCAATTGGACTTTGTATGGCGTCATACCAAGGTCTTTATGCAAAATTCGTCTCAATGATGTCTCCGAAATGTTCAATTGTTGAGAACGACGGTGAATTGATGTTGATGGCGCTTCACGCACACTTTCTGCCACAGCAGCAATATTCTCGGGTGTACGCACTGTTTTTGGCTTTTCACGCTTTGGTTTATCGATGAGGATGCCAGTTTCATTCACTTTTTTCACAAGATAACGAACATACGGAGCTGACGGTGCTTCTCTTCTTCCAAAATCCGTACGCAATTTTCGCACACATTCTGCAACATTACCATGATTTTCAAAGTAATGTCGCGTTGTTCAAGCATATACACAAGCATATTCGTTCAGCGGAAGGTTAAAACTAATTATCTGTCAAATGAGACATGAGCTAAGTGTTACCATTCACGAAATAAGCAGTAGTTGAAAAACGTTAGATGGCGGACCCTTTACAAACTTTTAAACGTTGTGGCCATTAAACAGTAGCACTACACGCACAGCATTCATTGATATTGGTGACGCTGCTGCTTCCTATGCTGTTTTGAGGCTTTCCAAATTTCTGTAAGACCATGTTCTCTATTTCTGAGTACAAACAATCCAGTGGATTCGGATTCGGCTCCTATAAAACTAGGAATATTGACCCTAAGCAACTCATGTGTGATTTTTCCTGTGTGCGCCGGAGCAAAGTCTTGTTCACAACACCGTCTAGAACATCTTCTTGGTAAACGTTTGCACCCGTCTTCATACCTTTTTGGCAGAAATGGAGGGATGTGACACCTTGCTGAGATACTCCCCACCAAACTTCTTCTACCGTTAAAATTTTCTCATCCGTAAACAACATATTTTCATGGCCATTACTTGCATGCAAAAGCTTTATGCATCTTTTCAGCCTAATTTTTAACAGTTACAGAGCTAAGAGATTTTCCGTTGACCCACGAGAGGCTTTCATGTGAAGATCATCTCGAATCAGTCTTGATAATTGATATGAACCTGTTGGATATCTCCAGTTCTCTGGAAATGATTTCCTACTTTTATTACTAGCACACTTGTACGGACGATGCGAGATGTAGCCCGTCCTTTACTTTTGACAAGTAACAAACGAAAAACAAACATTCTCGATATATCTAATGCTATCATTAATTCAAAAATTTGTCCTATACTTTTTGTAAGTGAATATTACCAATGAGAGCAATTTACAAATAAAGTTGATAGAATGAGAGCGATATGCAAGTTCACTATGTGTGTGTAATGTGGATGACGTTTTTTTTTGAGTAAAATGGGCGGGTTTTATGTAAACTGGGAGAGAAATTGACATTGATGACAATTCTCACGTATTCACAGGTAGAGGCGATCAGTGAAAAGCGATTCGAATCGTACCACGCATTCTCTTTTTCGTATAATACTCTTTATCCGATGTGCTATAAAGAATATCATTTCAAAGAAAGTAGCGTTTGTGATCATAGTAGTAGCCACTATATGACTCTACCCTATGGGTTCTATACTTGGTAATTGCACAAACGACAGTCAAAGATCTACAGACTTTCGAACGACGAATACTGAGATTCTACTACAGAAAATTCTAGAAACTAAATAAGGAAGCAGTTTTCAAACATATCCCAATGCGAAGAAACTAAAATGGCACCCCTTATGATCAACCAATCATATATTTTGCTTAAACAAATAGGACGTATAGAGCAAAAACCTAACTCTTTATAGAACCATAATTTCAATAACAATAATGTAAACGACTTTCGCACTATATTAAGACCAAATTTCCTATATGATGGATGGAAGACTTCTAGTGCCTTTTTACTATATTCATTTTGATATCTCATAGACTAAATTTTATTGCTTATATATTGTTGTATATTTCTTTAATACGCTTTAAGAAGATCAAACGCTAAATCATAGAGCACAAGAAACCACTATACGTAAAAATCAAAGCCTCAATCAGTAAGCGCGGTCTCTGGCTAACAGAGGCTGTTCCCACAAAAAATTGGTTGATGTCTCCTTCCCATTATGCATGCGCGCCGCATAAGACGAGATCTTGCTGCACTGCATTGTCCCTCTGGGTTGAAATACAATAGAAGACTGTTCAGGCTGGACCATTGGTCTTTATTTGCTCTACATATTCTAGCCATCTTTGTCGACTCATGTGCACTGACTTTGTCAATCTCACTGTACAGCCTTATTACTCACTTGCCGTCTTAGGTTAAAGTAATAGCAATTGCCAAAGATAACCCTTCGTTTGATTTGTTATGAACACAAAATCCCTGTCTACCTCAAAGTTATAGCTGCCTATTGTGAGGTTCTGTCCAATTCGTCGATATTGTGTGTCCATACTTATTAATAGCGTATATTGTCGCGTCTAGATGTCAGTAGTGAATAATTTCTGAACGCTACCTTTTTTTCATGTCATCCTTGACATTTGTGACATGAAGTAGACGCATGTACAATTTAAGGATTCGAGAGTTGAACGTTGAAAGTGACGGTTGTATTTCAAGTGTTCGTCGAGTACAGAAATTTTTGAATAAAAATTGATTATATTTGTTTATACATACAATTCGAATTTCGTTTAGAATAATAATTGAGTGTTAAGTTATATATGTTATCATAGTTATTAAGTTTAGAAAAATCGGAATTTACGTTGTGAATTCATAGTTTGTGACTTTTCGTGCACATTGGCACACATAACCTTGAAACCACGTGGTGCGTCCGCCATTAATGGAGTCGGATGACCAAAGCAAGGCATAAAATACCGAGCAGTGGCACTAGCCCACTGAAAAATAACTCTATCAACAGTCCAAAAAAATGGAAGCGGCACAACAGTTGCTTAAACTAAACAGCGGAAAATCTATTCATCGAAAAACGATGGAATCAGTGTCATCGCCAGACAGAAGTAATAATAAACGTCAGGCATCGGCTCCAGACCATGAGCGCATGGATCAACAACCAGCTGAAAGGCCTCTTTCCAGTAGCTGGATATCGAATAACAGCAACATATAGATTCGCCATATTCAATGTACAAGTAACAGCCAAGAAAACAGGCGGGAGAACGATAACCCCGACTCAACCAACTATTGCCGATAAAGTCGGTAGCAACCAAAAAACAGGTGCTGACACTGCTCCTTCAAACTCAGCACACAACAGCTACATTAATCAAGGTAAGTTTTGCCCTCCCATTTTCATTTATAATGTAGACATCCGCCAACTTGTAACGGATCTTAGAAAGAAAAATGTCGGGTTCAAGGTTAAGAACCGCGGAAATACGTGCAAGGTATTTGTTAGGGACAGCGCGGTCCATAGGGAACTTCTGGAAAAATTGAGAACTAATCCAGAAATCAAAGCTTATTCTTTCACATTAAAGGAGGACCGAACCACAAATATAATCCTCAGGGGTCTAACTTCTGACTATTTGGAGAGGAAGATCATGGAGGAGATCCATGAGACGACTCCTGGGTTGATCGATTCGGTCAGTAAATTCTCCACTTTACGTTCAAAGCGCGAAGGTCTTGAATATAATCTCTTCCTTGTTCGCCTTCTTCCTGGGAAGCTTCCCTCTGAATTACTTAAAATAAAGTACTTATTTAACACCCAGGTCTGCTGGGAGAAACCTAGGGGTAATAACGGCCCATTCAATGCCGGTGTTGCCAATCCTTCGGTCACCTCGCTAAAAACTGCGCTAGTGCATATAATTGCGTTAAGTGTGATAAACAACACCCTCCGGGTGGATGTCCTGTGTTAAAATCCGAGGGCTCTAAAGCGGTTTGCTTTGCTTGCTAACTACCGGGCTGTATTGCCTTCAAAAATTACTCCCTGCATAGGAAGAAGGTCCTTCAGGAGGCAAGGAACAATAAAGTCGCACTTAAGACAATAGACCCCTCGCCTCCCAAAGTTTTGCTTCCAGCCCCATTGACGGTGTCATATGCAAGCCTCTTCAAAAAGCATGATGCCAAACCTGAAGTTCCATCAGTTGAAGAGCCTCCGGGTCAAGGAGTAATAGACGAATTTTTCAACCTGTCAAAAGACCTTTTCGGGCTTGGAGTGCATTCCCTACTCCAAAAAATAACTTCGTTTTTAAAAAAAAATAATAACTCTGGCTCCATCCACGAAAAAATGATCCAATATCTTGAGCTTATGGATCAAATCTTAATCAGCAACAAATAATGTGTTTAAACATTATCTCCTATAAACTAGCGTCCCTTGTGCAACATAGTAGGATAAACCGCAAAACTTCACCTATTATTATTCACACATAGATACACTTTTATAATTCTCTGTCAATATGGTTGTGTATACGCTTGAACTACGCTTCGATAAGTGGGCCTGCGATAGACTTAGAGAAGATGCCGATTTTGCCAAAACAAAATCATCTTTTCAGATGAAGCTCATTTTGATCTTGGCGGGTATGTAAACAAGCAAAATTGTCGCATTTGGGGCACAGAAAACCCGCACGCATACATTGAAAAGCCGATACACCCAAAACGAGCCACTGTTTGGTGCGGATATTGGTCCAGAAGCATAATTGGGCCATTTTTCTTCGAAAATGAGCAAGGAGTGGCCGTTACAGTCAATGGCGATCGTTATCGGGCCATGTTGAACGAATTTTTGTTCACAAAAATTTAAGAGGAGGATATTGGCAACATTTGGTTTCAACAGGACGGCTCTACGTGCCACACAGCGGAAGCTACACTCGATGTTTTGCGCCCTGTTTTTGAAGATCGCATTATCAGCCGCAGAGCTGATGTCGTTTGGCCACCTCGGAGCTGCGATTTGACACCGTTGGACTATTATTTGTGGGGTGCCGTAAAAGATAAGTGTTACGCCGATAAGCCAGAGACAGTTGACGCTTTAAAGGACAATATTCGTGAAGCATTGGTGAAATACAGCTGCACACAATCGATAATGTGCTTAAAAATTGGACCGATCGTGTAGGCTACTGCATGGCCAGCCGAGGCAGCCATTTGAATGAAATTATTTTCCATTATTAACCGGAAGGATAAAACTAATTATCTGTCAAATCAGACATGATTATCTGTCAAATCAACGTTAGATGGCGGACCCTTTATATTGGAGGTTACCCATTCGGGGTAAATACATTACACTATAACCTACAAATCAAGCAAATCAACGTATCGTGTAATGTCAAAGCGAGCAATTCCAATTTTTTTAACAAAAATTGCAGTAGAGCTGAAAGCCGATAGCTGTCAAACGCGCAACGAAGTAGAGAGTAGCTCTACTAGGCTTTGATGTCGATCTTACGATATTTACGATCAAAAGTGTCAGAAACTGGATTACTACATAAGAGCCCATTGTTTCTACTCAGTATGTCAAAACGCGACCGCGACGTTGTGATTTGGCCATCATTCGCAGATAGTTACACATTAGAACAACGCATTAAAGTTGATCAAACTTATTGTGAAAATGGTCCGTCTTTAAAAAGAACATATCGTAAAAGTTGTGATTTTTTTGGTGTAAATAATCGCACAAATGTATCACCAATTCAAAGTTTAGTGAAACAATTTGAAGAAAAAGCTCTGGTAAACCAAAAAGTGAACGCTCTACTAGGAACATTGCTGCTGTAGTACAAAGTGTCGCTGAAGAACCTTCAGCATCGGTATCATTACGTTCTCAGGCATTCGTATTTGCGTTTGCATCCTTGCAAATTTCAATTGACAAAAGAATTGAAGGCAACAGATCATATTCGACGCAGTACTTTCGTCAATTGGTTGTTAGAACATGATGCTGGATTTTCACGCAAAATCATCTTTAGTGATGAAGCTCATTTCACATTGGATGGATTCGTCAGCAGACAAAATTGTCGCATCTGGGGAGGAGAAAACCCTCAAATAATTTCAGAAAAATCATGGTGGATCAATTGGTCCATTTTTATTCGAACATAAATATAAAAGAGCTGTTACTGTCAGTGAAGAACGCTATAGGCAAACGATTGAACATTTTTTGTGGCCTCAAATTAAGGATATAGACAGAGACGATCTTTATTTTCAACAGTATGGAGCTAGGAGTCACGATACGTGAAAATATGGACCTATTGCGGTCTAAGTTTCCACGTTGATTAATTCCACGTGATGGTGACATAAACTGGCCACCTAGATCATGCGATTTAACACCGTTAGATTACTTTATGTGGATAAGCCAACAACAATTGCACAGCCAAAAACAACATTCGGACCAAATTCTTAACTTAATGCGGTAATGTGTGAGCAAGACTTTAAAAATTTGTATGTTAGTGTGACAGCCTGTAGATGCGCTCGTTGTGGACATTTAAATGATGTTAATTTTCACACATAATTGCTAAGGGCCATAGTTTTATAAAAATAAAAACACCAGAAAAAATCTAAGTAACATTTGAAAAAAACATCTAGGCTCGATTTTTGAGAGACACTTTAGTACTTAGTTTTGCGACCATTGACCACTAAAGCCATTTTTGCTGCATCTGGTTCAATACTTGCGGACGCACCAGTGATAGCTCGCTGAGTTCTGCCAATTATGTATATCAATGTCACTAACGTACGCAGGTAGCTCTACAGACTTTTGGAAAACTGTGCCTGACTTGCAGAATTTTCTAAGGTATGATGTTGAAAAAGTTGCATGACAGCGCATCAAATTGCCTAAACCCTTTTTAGACATTAAAGGCATCCGATCTTGAAAGAGCAATGAGCGTTCTCCATCGTTATACTGCATAATTTTATGAGTTTGGCTGGGATAATAAGGCTAGAAATGGATCGGTACAACTTGTCTCTATAGTTGGTCATATGCGGCCTTCAAATCGATAAAGATATAGACTTCTTGCGGGTTCTTCCAGGATCCGCAGTGGTGTGAATATTTGATCGATTTTGGATTTACCTGGCCTAAAACCTCAAAACCGGACTGATGGGTTCAAATAAGATGGCAGTTAAGAGTGTCCCCTCTCTTGTTGATCGGGCAAAGAGTGCCCTTATTGCTCTCCAATAAGCTATTTCCGGCTATTTGGTTGACAGTTTGATAATGCCCCCCCCCCCCCCCCCCTCCCTCTCTCTCGCTCTCTCTCTCTCTCTTTCTCCCTCTCTCCCTTATTCATTGCCTGTTGTAAGTATATAAACCGGATGCGTAATGTTATACGTCATTTGCTTACGTGTCGAAACCTAATAGGCCTTGTGCAAGTCTTTTCTTACAACAAATCCTTCATCGTTTTGCCCACAGCCCACCGCACTTTCTGAGTGGAGGGGATATCTGCTATAGAGCAGTCGATGTCAGATGTCGATGTCACATTCCATGTGCAGATTCGTATGTATTTTTCGTTTTTTTCGTTTTGAAACGTCAACAGTACCTCCGTCCTTATATCAGGGTTTTTCGTCACCGGGTAATTAACCCCCAACTTGGTGGGCCAGCCCCTTGTATTAATCCTTGGATGAAAGAGGCTGGATTTTCCGGACTCAGTAACCCACTTGGCGGGTATGAGAGCTGCCGTTGACCCATTTAGGGTTCATTCGCCACCATCGCTATCTTAGCACCCTGACTGGTCTTGAAAATCTTTACTGACCTGAGCTCCAAATACGTTGTTGTAGCCCATATCAGGTATCTACCATACTGACTGTTGAACCTTTGGTTCAATGATGTGAATTTATCCCCCGTACGTCGTCCTCCAGAGGTTCAGTAATTTCTAACAGCGAATTAAATATAATGTTTTTATTTTGTCTTGCCCTGCGCTTATAAGTTAGGCAGGTCCCAAACGGTCGGAAGAGACCATTTCACCGATAAACTGCCATAAAAGGAAGGCAGCGGAAACACTCTTAGTTTTCGAGAATATCAATGGACTTTTCTGCATGAAGATATATTTTCGAAACTTGTCCGAATCTAAATTGTTTGTTGCTCGTATATGAACATATATGTACATGTACATCTGCATCTGCAGATTCCCGGAACAAGTTCTTGAGGCCGATGCCTCCCCATCCTAATGAAATCTTGTAACTGAATCCATTTGCTACAGATGCAAATGCTTCGCCCCCTCCACTTATTTTTTACAATATATTGTACTTCATTCCCCTCGGGATAGCGTATATCTCCGCTTAGAAGAAAGACTCAAATTTTCCTAGCGAGGAGTGAAATCTAGTTTTGCCGTCCTCCATAAAGACACCAGCACCGTGAAGGCCCGACTGCATTCTTTCACTGGTTGCTGGCCGAAATCATTCCTTCGTACGGAGAAAGTTCATTCCGTATATTTTCAGGAACAGGAGTCAAAAGACAGTCACAAAATGGCTTTGCAGCCCATGATATGAATAGGGAGATACATCGCTGAGTCTAAAGCAAAACTAGGCTACTAGAGATAGCCCCTTTTTTGGAGTCTGGTAAACAACTGTGACAAATTAACCTACGGCACGAAAGCTTATTTCTCACTTAATGCATAGGATATAATTGGTCTCATCATAGCCGTGATGATTCAGAAGTTGACAAACCCCATGTCTTGCCGAAAGCTGCAGTTTTTTGGAAAATTGGACAGGAAGAAAGAATGATGTTTGGGCTTAGTGTTTATTTCGCTCCAACACTTATTGGGGAGACTAAATTATTAGGTAATTTGCCTAGTTGTTGTATTTTAGGCAACTACTCAGTTTACATGATTTTATAATAAAAAATATTTTTCGGGCGCGATTGGAACTTGAACGCCGAACCGTCCAATATCGAAGCCCATACACTATCAGTTGAGCCACTGCCTTGCAGGTTTTCGGCGTGACATGTTTACTTGAAAGGAGTATGTTATCCAGGATGATGCCCAAATATTGTACTTAGCTTCGTTGGAGAAACGGATTGTGTTGCTTTTAGCAAGATATCCATTTTTGGGTTTTGTGAGTGAGTTTTTAGAGCTCGTATTTCGGAACGACTGGGATATTGGTGATCTTGCGAGAATGGATGGCGAAAAATAAAAAAAAATTGAGTCGAGCAATTAGCACTATATTTTCGGAAACAATAATTCAAACTTTGTTAACCTATTTACCTGGAAGTGAAACACGAAACAGTCACTTACTTTGGGCGAACGAAAATATAAAATCCTTTAGTCGTGAGGTCTTGATGCTAGGTTGGTCTCTGTACCTTCAAGTTTTCTCTTGTTCGAAACGCTAGAAATGCTTCGTAAGGGATGTAATCTTAAGCACTATATGTAACTATATTTTTCTAATAATAAATTAAAAGTTTTCAATGCCTTCTTATTACTCGAACTCTGTCTTTACTGTATGATTTCATAAGATTTTTCTTTTTAGATTGAACCTAGCAAATGATGGAGTACCAACTACAGTTCTCGGAAAATTACATTCCTTTTTCGGAAAATTCTCGTGTTATAGAATCACCGTATAGCAACAAAGCATTCACAATAGTTGGCAGTACCCTCTATGAATTTGAGTTTACTAAAGATGCCGAACCACAAATCAGAAAGAGCGAAAATACTGAATACCCTTTAGAAGATGCCAAACTTTTACATGTTGAACCAATTGATGCAAAGTATACGGCAATCATTGTAAAAATGGTCAAAGGAATCCGTATCTACTTACAAACAAGTGATAAACTCCTCTTGGCGGTTGAAGACGATCGATTTCATGACGTGTACGGTTGGAATCAGCCGGACAATAAGATATACTTTGGAAATTTTTTCCACGACACCAACCATTTGGGTATGATGACCACACACGTTGATAATGGAGTGAATTTTTATGCCATTTTCAAGGATGAACTTATAGCCGAAGAATTCCCCATTTATACTTTAGAAACGGAAAAGCAAATTTTTGAAACCTATTGCCCGAACAGTTCACTTCAAATGCCAGCAAATTTAACTGGTAAAAGGAAAAGTGCAATAGTATTGCGCAACCATGAAGGACTGTGTTTTTTCGAATTTAGCGAAGCCAACACTATTGATTTTGTAATCAAGGTACCCCATTGTGGCATATCAACACAAATAAATGATGAAGCAATTTTTTTCACCGATTTGACGGATCAAAAATATGCGGACATAGTTCTTCTCAATTCGAACGGAATGTACGTTTACCAATTTGATGAAAGCTACAAGCTACTTCATTACAATCCGTCGTTTTCCAAGGAATACGGTTGGACTCCCAATCACATGAAAACTGTCAAATTTATCGACATCAATAGTGACGGTTATTTGGAAATGGTGTTTACTGGACCTAAGGGCATCGAAGCCATTCAATATGATAAGCATGAGGATTGTTGGAATTCCATAATCGACACATCGAAAATACCTCCAAGCATGCGACATGCTCAACTGATGCTTGTGATACCACAAATTGACGAATTAATAGACGACTGTTATTTTTTCACCCAACACGAAGGGTCTGGTCTTCATTGGACAAAGGTTGTTCCACTTCCTATATTATCGAATCAAAGATTAGATTCAAATTCAAACCGTTTTAATACTACAGTGACACCAGCCATGATACCTTTACAAAAGGATAATCTAAAAATGTTGCAGCCGACTCCCTTATTGCGGGACATGGACATTTGGTCCGACATTAGCAATGGCATCAATCCAGCAACGGGAAAACCCAGATTTTCGATACCACTAGTCAATTTACCTGAGCCATCTTCGCTTAAATTAATCCTGAATTATGATGCTACAAGTGCATCTAATGATATCTTAGGAATTGGGTGGTCAATGCCGATGAATCTTATAGCAATGGATGATTGTGGCAGTGTTTTTGAAGAAGACAATGTGTTTATTATAGTTTTTCAGAACTCTACCCATGCTCTGATTTATGAGCCAAACGAATCCACTTCCACAATTCTTACCTACAAGATGATTTCAGGTAATGATCAAATGAAATTTCGGGCACGATTCCATTGCCAGCTCGATCAATGGATCGTGGACCTAGGTAATGGTTTCAAGCACATCTATGGCCGGACGCAATCAAATTCGAATCAAAAAGGCGCTGTTTCTAGAGATATAGTCTGGAAAAATTGGCACGGCCGTGGATTTGATTCGGGTAATCAATTGGAACGAACCCGAATGTGGTATCTGGCTGAAGTGCGCAATCAAGGTGATGTAACAGTTATGGAATTCTATTACGACGTAGACAGCGTGAAAGTACACTCCGGTCTGGAGTATACCCGAGCAGTGTATTTAAAGAAATCTCGAGACTATCAGCAAAATGAAATTGAGCTTTATTATGATGAAAAACCAACAAATGAATACGTAACATATGATGTTCAAGATCAAGAGGGTAACTACAACTGGGAACCAATTCGGACAAGGTACCTAAAACGTTACACGTTTACACTTTCATCAGTGTCATCGAAGCGGCAAGAGGTGAGTTTTAATTACAGCACCTCCGATGGCTATCGATTTTTGGCCGAAATTTTACAACCTCAAGATGGTTGTAATAGTCCTGTGGCTAAATTTGAATATTTAAACTTTTCGAAGGGGAAATTTGCCTTAAACCTCGTCCAATTACCAAATGATGTAAAAATTGAATTTTCCTATCATGCCCTTGGAGACGAAAACACGTCAAATGAACTTAAAAGGCTTGACGTCTCTCCTGATTATGTGATTACCACCGGCGATGATTACGTTTTGGTGAGTTATCTAAATGGGAAGAGTCCAGGTCAACTTGTTTTACGAATGTTTAATCTGGAAATGACTGAAGAGCTCTATACATCGGATTCTCGTATCCAAAAGTCTATTAAAGGTAGATGGCCATTGCTGGGTGCACCTGGATCGGTATGCAATCACGAGATAATAAAAGGCGACAACTACTTTGGAGTAATCTTATACTATGCCACCACAAAATTTCTATGTTTATTTGGGCGCACTAAAGATCCAAATTCGAATGCTGATGAATGGATTAAAGAATCCGTATGTCACAGTTTCACCGATAGTGCCACTATACAATCGGGTCAAGATTTTTGTCTAGTCGCTGACCCACAATCATCTGTTGAGCTATTCGAATGGAAATCTAAAAATCGCACCTGGAATCAGCAAACTATTATCGCAAAAGCCCATCAAACAGTCATTTCGGTGTTTAATAATAAATTTGTGACATATGACAACTGTCAACTGTCACTTGGTTTTAAAGAAAACAATGGCACTTGGCAACACAAACCATTGGCAAATTTCCCCAATGCTCTCAGTAACACTGAAGATACTCTTAAACGATTTGACCTCACCGAAGAATATATGAAATTGATTCCAAATATTTTTCGCAATAATATGCTCAAATTCAATCACAATTTGATTGCCTTGAACTGTCTTAATTTAAACGGTCATCAACTTCAGTCTACAATCAAACTCTACACCATTGACAAGTCGAAAAATATCTCGTATCAGCACGACGTCGTTATCCAACAGGATAATCTCAATACATTCGTTTCGAAGGCGGAAAAAGACAGTGATGGTACATATTTTAAATTTAAGTACGAAATTAAGTCAAATGGAAAGATCTACATAAAAGTTGCCGACTTCTGGGGAACACTTTTGAAGAAACTCGAAAATGATAAAGCACTTGAACGGAAGGCGGAAGTTCACGAGCTA